>CP136059.1:506026187-507239669 GCA_032464435.1 Aegilops umbellulata
GTATCACTGTCTACTGCTGAAGCTGAGTACATTGCTGCTGGTTCTTGCTGTGCTCAATTACTATGGATGAAGCAAACGCTCAAGGACTATGGCATCAACATGAAGAATGTGCCTCTCCTCTGTGACAATGAGAGTGCCATCAAGATTGCTCACAACCCAGTTCAGCACTCGAAGACAAAGCACATTCAGATTCGTCATCATTTTCTTCGTGATCATGTGTTGAAGGGCGACATTTCTATTGAGCATGTGAAGACTGAAGAACAGCTAGCCGATATCTTCACTAAGCCCTTGGATGAGAAGAGATTTAGCAAGTTGCGGTGTGAGCTAAATATGTTAGAATCTTCGAATGTACTTTGAAAATGCACTCATCATAATACTTATGCAAAATTGATGACTTAGACGTGCAACACATGAAGAAACGTTTTTTCTTCAATCAATGAAGAATAACACTCTAAGTGTGAAGAAATTAATGAAGAATTTGATTCTCATAACCCTACGACAATTGTACGTGGTGTCTGAAATCATCATTCTTATACGGTGGGTCACGCCACCACAAAAGTTGAAAATCTTCAGTTTGAGTTTTTCCTCAACTTTTGAAATTCCTCAGTTTTTCAAATTCTTCAACTTTGCAAAGTCTTCTCTTGTGCCGTCGTTTTTCTTCATTGGCTATATATATATATATGAGTTTATGTCCTCTACAGCATTCACTTATAGCTATTTCTTCAAGTTCATCTTTCTGCTAAGTGAATGTGATCGGACCCTTCCCCTCTATGCTATACTCAATCCAATCTATTCACAAATTCTTTATGTGCGTTCTATTTGAAACTCGTTCAAATTCTTCACTGTCCTTGTCAGCTGAAGAAATTGCGAACGAAACGTTAAAACTAATCTTATCCAAACTTTCGGTTTTGCCGCTCAAACCGTTCCGCATCCCACGATGCATTATTTTATCCACCCACGATCTTACACGATCTCCACTACACAGTACGTGGGTGACACATGTCGCGAGAAGGAGAACGGCCAGGGGCACGTTCGTCCTAAATCTTCGGGCGAGCTGTTTTTCACCGTGGCTATAAATACCCCTGTCGCCGTCCTCACTTCTTTTACCCCGCTCGATCTTACTCTCCCGGTCGAGCTTCCAAACCCTAGCACTGTCGCTACTCCATCGTCGCCGGTGAGGAAGAACTTCACTGCCTCGACCTCGTCGCCGTCGTACTCACGCCGACCGCGGAAATCTTCACCTCCGCCGCCGCCGTAGACGTCTTCCTCCGCCAAGTTAGGGCGTGGAAGATCTGCATCGACGAACTTCACTGTTTCAACTTACAGTTCATCGTGTTCTTCGTTCAGGCGTTCCTCGAAGAAAAGTTGCATACTTCTTCAGAGAACTCAATTGTTTAAATTCCTCAACTGAAGAAAATGGCTGAAGGTAAAAGGCCACAGAAAGGAGGAAAGAAGCCTGAGGTCATGACTGCTTTTGAAATCCCTGAGGATATTTATAAAGAGTACTGCACGCCTGATGAAGCCAAGTTTGGCAAAGAAGATAAAAATCAGCGCAAGGTGTGAATCCAGAGGATTGAACGGAGATGGGCACGTGAATGGAGGGAGTACAGATACGTCACTCCTAAGTATATGAAGAAATTCGCACTGAATCCTCCATGCCCAAGAGCTCCATTGGCACCTGGCCAAGAAGCTGATCCCACCAGCCTCAAGCGCGGTGAGGATTTTCCTGAGGAATGGGCCAAGCGCCAAGCTAAACTGGCAATGCAAGCCAGAGAAGCAGTGAGGAAATTCAATGAAGACTCTGCTGCTGCTGCTGCCACTGAGGCTTCTGCCAAGCCGAGGAAAGCGATGCTCAAGAAGCCCGCTCGCAAGCCAAGTGCTTCATCAGCAATGCCCTCACGGCCAAGTTCCTCTGCAATGCCCTCACGGACAGACACCTCAAAATCTTCAAAGCAAATTCCTCATGCTGCTCCTGCTCCACCAAAGTCCTCAGCACCACCTCCACAGTCCTCAGTTGTCCCGACAAAGTCCTCAACACCTGTGCATCTGGCCTCGTGCCAAAGGACTACTGGCACCTCAATTGCCTCTGGTGTCTCAGCTAGTTCCTTAGCTGCACCAAATTCCTCAGCTGGACCCTCTCTGCTGAACAAAAAGGCTACTGCTGGAAGCGGCACTCGCCCAAGTCCTCAGAAGAAGCAGGTAGTCTTCACTGTGCCATCTGATGATGATGAAGCTGATGAAAAAGAACTTGCTGAAATCATCAGGGACCACCAAGAAAGGGCTGCTAAAGCCAAAGGCACACCTGTGCCCCAGCTATTGGATCCAAGGGCGATCCTAGATTATATTGATCTCTGGCATAAGGACCCCAACACACATATGCCTGATTTCAAGCTGACACCTGGCCAAAGTCACATGCTGACTCACTTCATCCAAGAGGAGAAGTGGAAATATGATAGGGCCAGAGAGATCAAGAAATCACAGTATCGCAAAGAGAAGCTGTTGAAGAAAAATGTTGTCAAGATGACACCTGAGAAACTCGTCAAGATGCAGGCTGAGATCAAAGCCCTCAGCGACAACTTTGACTCGTACTATGCTGATTGGCAAGGATCCAAGGTCAGATTTGTGAGGCTGACTGATACTTTCACCAAGGGTGCAGCCTCAACACAACAAGAAGTTCCTCAAGCTGAAGCATCTGTTCAGCCCACTGAAGAACATGCCAGCACCGCTGATGAAGTTCGGGCTGCTGAAGAAAATGCCCGTTCCAGGGCTGATGACACTGCTCCAGCCACTGCAGAAATTGCCAGGGCATCCACTAGTGGTGCGCCTGAAGAAACTGAAGAAACCAGGGCAACTGCATCAGTTGCGCCTAAAGAAAATCAACCAGATTCCTCAGCTCCACCTGCACCTACTCCAACTCCTATTCTTCCATCTGCGTTAGATGTGAAGAAAACCAAGGCTGCAGAGCGAGCTGCGGTGAAGAAAAGGAAGGCATCAAATGCTTCAGAATCTTCAGCTCCCAAGAAGATGAAGCCAATGACTAGCTCGTTTGCAAATCCCATTGATGCCGTTCCAATCTCATGCATGCCATCAAAGGACCTTGTTCCTTTTGGTGAAGATTATGTGATCCCAAGTGGATCAGATGAAGAAACTCAATCTGCTGCTTCCTCAGAGCAGATTGATGAAGAAATTGAAGTGGATGCAATCCCTTCAACCCCACTGGTCTCATCACCAATGCCTCAGTTTGATGCTGAAGAGGCTGGTGTTGAAGAAATTGATGATGAAGATGTGGATATTGGAAGCACAACTCCGTTGATGAATGACGACTTTTGGGAAAGTTAGCACCCCAATTCCCCACTCTTCACCCCACTGCAGCAAATTCCTCACTCCCCTGCACCAACTGTTCAAATGGGCTCTGAAGAAACTCATCCCACTGCATCTGCGAATGAAGGAATTCCAGCCACTAGTGCTGAAGAAACTGTTGCTGAAGCTGAAAAGGTGACTGCACCTGAGGAGGAACCAGAAATTCGTCAGCCTGAAGAACCTGAGATCGTGATTCCTGAGGTAGTGATGCAACTCACTGACACTCCTCTGCCAAAGCCCAAGGATCCGTTCTCAAAGAAGCAAAAATTCAAGGCTGAAGACTTCTTTGGTGAGCACGTGTTCTTCACTGAATACAACACCTATGACTCTGCTCGCATAAGGAAGAGGCGTTTCTGGACAGCAAGACAAGCAAATTTCTATTCCTCAGTGCTTTTCAACAAGGACAAAGTCTTCGACCATGCACATATTCCTCATGTGGATATGGAGTCTATGTCGTGCTTCACGCCAGTCCTCAGTGTTCTTCACGATGCTGGGCTGCTCAACTTCTGCACTGACATATGCGATTGGAATGAAGAACTCATTCTTCAGTTCTATGTAACACTGCACATCACCGGCAACTCTGAAGATGTGAATTCATGGGTTTTGGACTGGATGACTGAGAACACACATCATAAGGCCCCAGCATCTGAATTGCTTTGTGCCCTTCCTCTGAGTCCACCCATTGAAGATGCTCATGAAGCCTTTGAAGCCAGGGCAGGCCCCTCGAACCACATTCCTCGTTAAGGAATTGTTGTATGTGCCAAGGACTGTCTATCACATTCTGACAAAGACAATGAGTCCCATCAAAGGCCACGACTCGACTGATGAAGAAGTCGTTGGCATCATGAAGAATATGCTTTTCAACATCATTCATGGCGTTCCCATCAACTTCCATGATTTCTTCATGAGGACTTTAGCCAACATTGCTATGTCACCATTTGAGTTGAAGCCTTATGCACCTTGGATTATGAGATTCATCAGGACAAGGTCTTCACTCAACTACAAGGCTGAAACTCTCAACCACTGCAGCTACTTGCCTCCCATTGAAGTCCTCAAAAGGACATTTTCCTCAGCTGAAGAAAAGGGCAAGGCCACTGCTGTGATCGATGAAGGCATTCGTCCATTGGATGGTCAATTTCGCAAGGCCGCATCATATTCCACCAATGATGACTCTGCCACACATGACACTGCCGCCAACACTGCCAAGCCAAATCCTCAAGCCACAGCACCCAGGGTGATGACTGATCGTGAGTTACTCCTCAGTCTTCATCAAAAGGTTGATCGCAATCACAAATGGGTCAAGCATCAGTTTGGTTCAATTCTTCACAACATGACTGCGACACACAATGCAGTGAAGAAAAACCATTACTACCTTCATGAAACCCTCAACCGCACCTGGGCTGTTCTGTCTCAAGTTTACAGCGCTGATTGTCGTGGATTTGTCACGGCAGATGTCCTTAGTGTCAGGACTTAGTCGCGAGGCCAACGCATCCACGTGGTAGCTTGAGAGGGGTTGAGTGGGACGAGAGATGCAGGGCGGATCAACACGCAAGACAAGGGTTTAGACAGCTTCGGGCCCCGGGAAACATCATCCGGTAAAAACCCTACATGCTGTTTGAGGCTAGGTCTCATTATCATCCCGAGGGAGACGCCGTAAACCGGCTCTTGTGTCTAGCCCTAGAGATTATTGATTGCTTGTAGCTTGTAACCTCTAACTTCTAACCCCCTCCCGCTTTGGGGAGCCCCGCCCCTCCTTATATATGTTGAAGGGGCGGTTTACATGTGGAGTCCTATTAGGATTAGGACTAGTCTATCTCTAGTACAAACCGGGTACAAGTCTCGGTCTTGACTCCTTGTAAGGTAAATATTCCTTTCCTCTTGAACTGGCCCACAATAGTTGAACCGGCCTTCATGAACCGCCAGACGGGCCACCTGGTCTTGTCGCTCCTCTGACCCGTCCGTCGGGTTACCATTGAGTTACAATGTCCAAGCAGGTTGCTTGTAAACCGCCAAGGTCAGGGCAGGTCTTCAGGTAAACCGCCAAGTCCGGCCGGTTTACACCGCGGGGTATATCCCCGACATTAGCCCCCAAGTTTAGCTTGGATTTATCCATGGTAAACTTATGCTGCAAATAAACACCAGAACAAATTTGACAGGTTGTGCTCCGGATTAAGAATTCTTGTAAACCGGCATCTGATCATCCTTAAGTCCTTGTCATTTCCTCCTTCTAGAAAATCCAGGTCAATAAGCCAGCGTCATACTCAATTTGCTGACATTGGTTTCTCACAGAAAAATATTGTGAAGAAATAATCCACTTGAGTCGGCTTCCAAAACGCCGGTTTAAGAAATATTGGTCTTGAAATATTCATCTGATATTCAGCCGGTTTGAAGATGATCCCGGTCTTGAAAACTTGCCGGTTTAACATTACCAAATGGCCGGGTTATAAAAACTAATGACCCCGGATTATGATTGTTGCAGACACCGGTTCATGACTGTTGCCAACATCGGTTTATGATTATTGATGACACCGGGTTGCAGCCACAGGGTCATAATGATTGGTGACGCTGGGTCAATCTAACTTGCTTCAACAGAGAATTTGAAAATCTTTCTTCGATAATAATATAATACCTGTAGCCCCCAAGTGCCGGGTTGTCATGCTTGCAGCAACCTGGGGCTTGTAATTTGATTGATGCCCATAAAATTCCAACCAATGTAGCCCCCAAGGGCCGGGTCATTATGTAATTATCAACAGGGACTTTGTAAGTATAATCTTGTAAACTTTGAACAGCAATGTGTAGCCCCCAAGGGCCGGCTCAGTAAGATAATACTGAGCTGGGACTTTGATATATACTTCTATGAAAATAACATCATATGATGTAACCCCTCATCATGGGGCTTGAATCCACGTCCACAAGGTTAAGAGCCTTGTGCTTTACCAACTGAGCAGTAGACCCTTCAATATAATAGATAAAAAGCTTTGTACCTTGAATAGTTGACAGGAGCAATTGGTAGCCCCCAAGGGCCAGCTCATTACAATGTGATGAGTTGGGTCTTCAATAAGATGAGCAAAAATGACCTTGCATTAGCCCCCAAGTGTCATGGTGCATGCTTGCAGCAACATGAGACTTGCATATTTGATGTAATCTCAATTTTAAACAATGTAGCCCCCAAGTGCCGGGTTGTAAGCCTGCAGCAACTCGGGACTATTCCTTCAATTGTATAAAATGATAACCATTGCGCTAAAGCGACTTTAAAAACCTTAATCATAATATTAATAACCATAATAAAAATCCAGCCATGTTGGCTATTCAAGATAATATAATCCCGTATGAAAACCTTTATTCATCCAATATCATAATGAAAATTCAGCCAAGTTTGGCTATTTGAATAATATAATCCAATAATTTATAAGCGCATGATTCCAATGGCGCAATCCAAATATATACTGGTGACTTATAGTCCAAAGCCAGACCGGTTTAATAAACATTGGATAATTTATCATCATACTGGCGACTTATCGTCTTAAAGCCAGGCCGGTTTAACAAACACCGGATAATTTATAATCATGCTTTATTCAACCTGTTTCTGCATACAACAAGTTTAAAGTGTCCTGGCGGTTTACCGCCGGACGGGTCATAATGCTCAACATATAACCTGGGTTTATAACCAGGGCTGCACTTGAAAATATGAAAGATATCATACCTGTGACATTGAATCACATCGTTGGTTTACCAACTTTTTGTAGTAATTGTGATAACCCCAATCTTGAGCAATGATAACTCCTTCCATATTGCGCCGATTTATGATAAAACCGTACCGGGTTGTGATAAACACCAGATTAACCATATATATACTGGTGACTTGTAGTCAAACCAGGCCGGGCTGATAATCTCCGGATTATAATTTGATCATGCACTCACAACTTGTAGTTGAAAGCCGAGCCGGGTTGATAAACACCGGTTTACTCCATAATAGGATGGTAACAGAAAATCAAACCGGGCAGATAATCTCCGGTCTAAAAATGGACCGTGTTCCGCCAACTTAGCTGTTTGAACCGGTACAAAATACTGTCGGTTTAAAAAGTGCAAATAAAATAGCAACCTCTCAAGAAAGGCTATTAAAGCAAAAGCAATGGCAACAATTTTTTTGCAAAAGAAGAGCTCTACTGAGCTTGGTCAGATGGAATTACCATGGTCAGACGCAACCAAGCCCCCCGAAGGCGTAGCAATGGTGCCAGTCAGCCAGGACCCCAAAATGACGTGTGGCGTTACGCCGGCCAAGTGGCATTGCATTGGTTCGGATTCGACCAAGCCCCCAAGTGGCTTAGTGGCCTAGGGCCGATCAAGTGGCATTGCATTGGTTCGGACACGACCAAGCCCCCAAATGACTTATTGGCTAAAAAGCCGATCAGAAGGCATTACCATCATCAAGACATGACCGAGCTCCCATAAAGGTGTAACTACGGTTCAAGTCGATTAGGTCCCCAACTGACTTAGTGGCAAATGTGCCAGCCAGAAGGCATTACCGTCGTCAAGACATGACCAAGCTCCCAGAAGGTGTAGCTACGGTTCAAGTCGACTAGGTCCCCAACTGACTTTGTTGTTCTTCTGTGAAGCGGCCTCAAGGGGTAAACCGGAGGTTGCCCTAAAGCGAATCCACTCCGTGTAACCACGCATGATATAAAGAATAGATACCCCACTTTACAAAGCGGGAGCCCCCATGTGATAAATAATATGTCAAGCCAATAAGGCTGGATACCCATGTTTGAACCGCGCATCATGGCAGCAGGTCTTCTTCGATAATTTTTAACCTTGTTGCAAGAGGTAAATTCTTCTTGAACCGGGATCTTGAACCGGATATTGAAAGCTTCAAAGCTGTGGGAGACATCTTCCCCTTGAACCGGATTTTAAACCGGAATCTTCATTTTTAGCCGGAAAATTTCTGACGGCCTTTAAACTCGAACTTGCGAGAAGTTAATTCCTTTTTGAACCGGACATTGTTAAACCGGATCTGAGCGCTTCAGAACTTTGTGGGAGAATAGATTTCTCTTGAACCGGATTGTAAACCGGATATTTGAGAGCTTCAGTGATACTGACTTCCCTTCAGCCAGGTTTCAAACCGGAATCCTTTCTGATGATCCGAAACTTCTTCATTGAGTCGGGATTTTGTAACTGTCATATACTTTCTAAGCCGGAAATTTTCTGACGGCCTTTATATTTTCATCAACATAACAGTAGCCTCCGGGATCGGGTTATCTTTCCCTCCATCGTCCTCGGGTTCTTAAACCGGCTGAAACTGGCAAGACCTGCTGCGTCATATCATCGTAGCCCCCAAGTCTCAAGGTGACTCGAGGAGTTGGCTTGAGATTCTCCATACTTGACCGTGATATAAACCAGTATAACTTGTATATCATTGGTGTTGATAACACGATGTGAATACACAGAAGGTTGAGGTGACTGCGGCGGGTTGTAAATGATCCCGTATGAACCGTGTCAGCAACTCGGCCAATGGTTCCTTCCAACTGGTGATTTGAAGTTTAACCAAACAGTAGCGGCGGCGACATGTGCGCCTGCCCATTGATCCATCCAGTGCAGACGGCAGTTGATAATAATTTGCCTCCAATTTGAAAGAAAACCGGGCTACCCAAGCTGTGACTTGCTCATACCCAATAAACAGCTCATGCAGACAGGTGCGGCCCAGTGTGTTGATGTAGACCAGGCCGCGAGAGACGGACAGCAGAGACGACCGCAACATCAGAGGCAGCACGGACAGATGAGTCGGCCGCGACGTCGTAAGCCGATGCGGACGAGCAAGTTGTCCTCCTTGTTATAAACCGGCGCGGACACATGAGCCCACCGCGAGAGCAGACGGGCAAGTCATCACTGGCATTATAAGCCGGTGCGGACGCGAGAGTCAATCATAGGCGCAGGGCGGCGGCTCGCACGCTTCCACTCGCTGGGTAATGTGGCACGGACAAACGCCGGGCGCAAGGGTTGCTAGCGCGTGCTCCGTATCCGTGGCATAAACCACATTTTCAGTGAATAACTGTCCTGCGTACAAAAACATCGCAAACCAGAGTAACTGTTCGCAAAGAAATCATTATACAAATGAAATAAATAGGATGGGTATCACCTGGTATACTTTTTGGTTGAAGTGACTGCACAACAACTTGACCAAATAATAACCATGCATCCATCCAATTTTTAAATGAATCATGCCCCTCGAGCAACGCATCGAACTTGGGTGTCCTTATCAATTTGGCCTTTATGTAAATAGTACTCATGGAGTGCTACTCCGTAACTGAATCTGCTTTGCTCAAACAATAGTGAACAGTACCAACTCGATTGACCCCTTGTGTGACAAGGTGGAAAGTAGCAACACAAACAAACGCCTTAATGACTTGAGCGTTTACTGGTGACCTTTAGGAGCTGATCCTTGGCGACTTGGAGCAGCAACAGCGCTGCAGGAACAACGGATTGGCAGCGGCCGGTGGGTTGGAATCTTGGAGACACAGCAATGGTTTCAAAATCAAGGGAGCGCGGGTTAACACGACGCTTTGGCAAAGCAGAGGCGAGGCCAGCGGAGATGCAGGTGACGGGCAGCAGCAGAGGCAAACCGAGGCGGCTGGCGGTTTGTGATGGCGATTTGAACCGGAAACGAGACGGAGGCAGCCCAAGGGCGCGGTCACGGCTAGTGAACCAACACGCGAGGATGGCGGCAGATCGTAGCAGTGGTGAATCAGCGGGCATGGTGTAGCAGCGCGAGGCGCGTCGGAATAGAGGCCAGGGTGCAGGTCAACCGTGGCAAAGGACCGGCTCCAGCCGCAGACCAAAGGCACTGTCCAGCCACCATCAAATCCTCCAAGTCGTAGCACTGTCGCTCTTTGACTTATTCCCCCTAGTACGTCGAAACTGACCGGGACAACCATGGCGGCGAGTTGGTGGTGAAGGTAATTCAGCGGCGGCAGGTTGGAGAGGTGCCGGTACAGCAGGGACGCGGCCGTGCGACAGTCAGAGTTGTAAACCGGCTCAGCGGACGGGGAGGCGAAGCCAACACAGGGATGGGCCGGAGCGGGATGAGGCCGGTGCAGGCAACGGGGAGGCTGGCGCAGGAGCCAGCTAGCCGGGTTGCAGGAAACCGGCGCGGGCGGAACCGGACGGACAGGCGCATCCGGGCATGGCGGAGCCAGTGGCTGACGCGGGAGGCCGGTGCAGCGCCATAGCAGGGCAGACGGTGGAGGCGGCGAGGGCGACGGCGCAGCCGGGTCGAGGCCCCTGTAGCAGCGGTTTACTGCTGTAATGGCGGAGAGGCGGCGAGGGCGACGACGACCTCGACTTGGAGCCAGCATGGACGCGCGAAGGGAATCGTAAGAGGGCGGAGTGGCAAGCGGTGATCCGGCGGGTTGAAACCATCGGCAAGGTGAGTCACATCGACGGCGATAGGTGGCTCTCGGCAGGGAGGCGACTCACAGTAGCTCGACCCGGCCGGAGTAGTTGAGGTCGCACGGGCGGTTCGAGGTGTAGGTAGAGGACGGCGATGGTGACTTGAGGCCTCAGGGCAGCTCAACGCAACGGCCGATAACGGTGACTCGCGGCGGGAGTAAGTCGGCAAGGCATTGACGAGGCCAGCCCTGCCGCGGTGGCTTGCGCAATGGAGATGAGCCTGCAACGACGACGCCGGCCCAGGATAGCGCGATGCAAACGGTGCTTCGAAGACTTGCGCCGGACTGAAACTACTATGCCGGATTGAGACCTCGGAGGTCACTCGAATTGAGAACGGGCATGCGGGGCGTTCAGCCATGGGAGAGTAAGCGCGATACAGTGATGACCCAGTCGAGGCGGATATGACGCTCCAAAAGTGAGGCAACGACGACTTAGCACAAAGCCGCGGGGGCCAGGTGGGACGGGCGGCGACTCGGATCGGAAGCCTGCGGGCGTGCAACCGGAACAGAGGCCGGGTGAGGACGAGCCAGAATCGGATGGTCGTGGCCGAGGCGTCAAGCCGACAGGGTGGTTTAGCAAGTCTGCGAGTGAATCGGAGGGCGGCCGTGTGAATCAGAGCTTGCAGCGACGGAGTCCGGCGGTTCAACGTGCGACAGGTCGCAGAAGCGTTGACAGTGGCCGTGGAAAAGTTGTTAAGCTAACCGCTCGAAGGAAAAACGGGGACTTTATCCAAGAAGCAGCGGCCGTAGCTTCAGAGGAGACCGGGTTATGGTTGTTGACTCCGGGTTGGACTGATCTGGTAGTATTGATTTGAATAGTATGAATACGAGACTGAATCATGATCCGGGAGGGCGGCTTTCAGCTGTTCAACGTCCGGTTTACGGCGACTTTCGGCGGCTGCCACAAGATTCTTGTCTGTTGTAATGACCCGCAATAGCATAGGCGAGTACTGACCTCCTCTATGCTGCAGCAGCTTTTAGACAATCCACATCTGGATCATGACGATCTTCTGAATAAAAGTTTGTCCCGGCTCTCGTGGCGGCCACTGTCCACGATATTGATTCGTCTCCAGATTCGACGGATCGTCGGGTCACGTTTACCACACGTAACCCTAATTTTTTCTTGACCTCAAATCTCAACGATGGCAAATTTCGTTTGATGAATTTGAAGCTGACGCAGCTCCTTCCATACCGGGTTTTCATCCAAAAAAGATTGTAAACTTCTCGATCCCTCGAAGAGATCCCTTCAAGAACTCAACACCACCATGCGCAGGTCCCACGGTGGGCGCCAACTGTCGTGGATTTGTCACGGCAGATGTCCTTAGTGTCAGGACTTAGTCGCAAGGCCAACGCATCCACGTGGTAGCTTGAGAGGGGTTGAGTGGGACGAGAGATGCAGGGCGGATCAACACGCAAGACAAGGGTTTAGATAGCTTCGGGCCCCGGGAAACATCATCCGGTAAAAACCCTACATGCTATTTGAGGCTAGGTCTCATTACTGTCGTGGATTTGTCACGGCAGATGTCCTTAGTGTCAGGACTTAGTCGCGAGGCCAATGCATCCACGTGGTAGCTTGAGAGGGGTTGAGTGGGACGAGAGATGCAGGGCGGATCAACACGCAAGACAAGGGTTTAGACAGCTTCGGGCCCCGGGAAACATCATCCGGTAAAAACCCTACATGCTGTTTGAGGCTAGGTCTCATTATCATCCCGAGGGAGACGCCGTAAACCGGCTCTTGTGTCTAGCCCTAGAGATTATTGATTGCTTGTAGCTTGTAACCTCTAACTTCTAACCCCCTCCCGCTTTGGGGAGCCCCGCCCCTCCTTATATATGTTGAAGGGGCGGTTTACATGTGGAGTCCTATTAGGATTAGGACTAGTCTATCTCTAGTACAAACCGGGTACAAGTCTCGGTCTTGACTCCTTGTAAGGTAAATATTCCTTTCCTCTTGAACCGGCCCACAATAGTTGAACCGGCCTTCATGAACCGCCAGACGGGCCACCTGGTCTTGTCGCTCCTCTGACCCGTCCGTCGGGTTACCATTGAGTTACAACGTCCAAGCAGGTTGCTTGTAAACCGCCAAGGTCAGGGCAGGTCTTCAGGTAAACCGCCAAGTCCGGCCGGTTTAACTTCCGGACGGTTTACACCACGGGGTATATCCCCGACACAGATGATTTGAAGAAAATGGGTCTCAATGAAGAATTTGCCTGGTCTGCACCTCCTCCGAAGAAATACAAGAAGGTCCTAGTTCCTTCTTTGGTGGCCAGTTCATATTCTTCATCACGCGACACTGATGAAAATGAAGACTTGGACGACACTGCGGCATGCCCTACATCAACGACCGACCCCAATAACGCTGGCGCTCCTTCATCAACTTGAATATCTTCAGGGGCGTTAGTCCTCAGTTTCGATCCTTTTGGTCATTTGATGACAAAGGGGGAGAAATCTGAGTTAGTCTTCAAGCGGGTCTATAATAAAGGGCGTTTTTTCTGCTAAGTTACAACTCTCGTTCTTCCGAAACTTTTATTGGATCGAGTTGTAATCTTAAACCCGATGGTGCGCTGATACTTTTGTTGCACTATGCTTTGATACTTTTGATGCGCTATTCTGCATGCTTATTCCTCATTAATATTATTGCACGCATGCTGAATTACATCAGGCACCATATTTCTTCATGCATTTCAAATTCTTCATATTATATGTCAAATGCGTGTATGAATTACAAGATATAGGGGGAGATCTCCATGATTCAACTCTTCAAGTGTGCATTGCTTCAAAAGCAAATTCCTCACTATGCACATCTTCAGGGGGAGTTCTTCTATATCTTGCAATCAAATTCCTCAATATCAGTATTTACACTCCATATATTTATCCCCGTTGAAAACTTAACCTATGTTGTCATCAATCACCAAAAAGGGGGAGATTGTAAGTGCATCTAGTGCCCCTTAGTGATTTTTGTGTATTGAAGACTTATAGGTTAAGTATCTAATGTGTTTATGAGTGTACACAGGTCTATAAGTCTATGAGGAGTTTGTTATTTACAGAGAAAGTCGACCCCTAAAAATGAAGTTCTTCGACTGAAGACTTTGATATTTTGAAGACTTTGACTGAAGACTTTCTCAATTTCCTCAGTTCAATTTCTTCAGTCTGTTTGTCTTCATCTTGTGCTATCCTGTGTTTACGCTTTCTGTACTCTGTGTTTGTCTTCATTTCATCATGATGACCATGCATGTAATCTGCTATGTTTACTTATGAGTACTTATTCCGCTGCTAGTAGTTCTTTGCAAAGGAATTTCCTCACGAGAAAATTCCTCAGTGAAGAATTTCATAAAAATCGCCTATTCACCCCCCTCTAGTCGATATAACGCACTTTCACTCCTCCTCTCTCGTGGAGATCTATTCGATGTAATCTTGTTTTTGCTGTGTGTTTGTTGAGACCGATGAATTGTGGGTTTATGATAAAGTCTATCTATGAACAATATTTGAATCTTCTCTGAATTCTTTTATGTATGATTGGTTATCTTTGCAAGTCTCTTCGAATTATCAGTTTAGTTTGGCCTACTAGATTGGTTTTTCTTGCAATGGGAGAAGTGCTTAGCTTTGGGTTCAATCTTGCGGTGTCCTTTCCCAGTGACAGTAGGGGCAGCAAGGCACGTATTGTATTGTTGCCATCGAGGATAACAAGATGGGGTTTTTATCATATTGCATGAAACTATCCCTCTACATCATGTCATCTTGCTTAAGGCGTTACTCCGTTTTTAACTTAATACTCTAGATGCATGCTGGATAGCGGTCGATGAGTGGAGTAATAGTAGTAGATGCAGGAAGGAGTCGGTCTACTTGTCTCAGACGTGATGCCTATATACATGATCATACCTAGATAATCTCATAACTATGCTCAATTCTGTCAATTGCTCAACAGTAATTTGTTCACCCATCGTAGAAAACTTATGCTCTTGAGAGAAGCCACTAGTGAAATCTATGGCCCCCGGGTCTATCTTTATCATATTAATCTTCCATCACTTTATTATTGCTTTCCTTTTTTACTTTGCCTTTTATTTTACTTTGCATCTCTATACCAAAAATATTATCTATCATCTCTATCAGATCTCACTCTCGTAAGTGACCGTGAAGGGATTGACAACCCCTATTCGCGTTCGTTGCGAGGAGTTATTTGCTTTGTGTAGGTACGAGGGACTCGCGCGTAGCCTCCTACTGGATTGATACCTTGGTTCTCAAAAACTGAGGCCTCCTACTGGATTGATACCTTGGTTCTCAAAAACTGAGGGAAATACTTACGCTACTTTGCTGCATCATCCTCTACTCTTCGGGGAAATCCAACACAGTGCTCAAGAGGTAGCAATGGACTAGGACGTGCGTCGTGATATTGAAGAACGATGGTGGGAACACCAGCTCGATACTGACAAGACATTGCGCCACATCACTCCTTAGCCTTGGTATGATTTCTGGATCGATCACCTTCTGAGAGATTGCATTGAGGAATGCACATAGCTTCACAATGGCTAATCGAACGTTTTCCGGTAGAAGCCCCCTCAATGCAACCGGAAGCAGTTGCGTCATAATTACGTGGTAGTCATGAGACTTTAGGTTCTGAAACTTTTTCTCTGGAATATTTATTACTCCCTTTATATTCAACGAGAAGCCAGTCGGGACCTTCATATTGAGCAGGCATTCAAAAAAGATTTCCTTCTCTTCTTTGGTAAGAGTGTAGCTGGCAGACCTTCATACTTCTTTGGAGGCATGCCGTCTTTTTCGTGCAAACGTTGCAGGTCCTCCCGTGCCTCAGGTGTATCTTTTGTCTTCCCATACACGCCCAAGAAGCCTAGTAGGTTCACGCAAAGGTTCTTCGTGACGTGCATCACGTCGATTGAAGAGCGGACCTCTAGATCTTTCCAGTAGGGTAGGTCCCAAAATATAGATTTCTTCTTCCACATGCGTGCGCGTCCCTCAGCATCATTCGGAACAGATAGTTTGCCAGGACCCTTTCCAAAGATTACGTGTAAACCATTGACCATAGCAAGTACGTGATCACCGGTACGCATGGCGGGCTTCTTCCAGTGATCTGCCTCGCCTTTGAAATGCTTGCCTTTCTTTCGACATTGATGCTTGGTCGGGAGAAATCGACGATGGCCCAGGTACACATTCTTCCTGCATCTATCCAGGTATATACTTTCGGTGTCAGCTAAACAGTGCGTGTATGCGTGGTATCCCTTGTTTGTCTGTCCTGAAAGGTTACTGAGAGCGGGCCAATTATTGATGGTCACGAACAGCAATGCCTTTAGGTAAAATTCTTCCCCCATGTGCTCATCCCACGCACGTACACTTGTTCCATTCCACGGCTGTAAGAGTTCTTCAACTAATGGCCTTAGGTACACATCAATGTCGTTGCCGGGTTGCTTAGGGCCTTGGATGAGAATTGGCATCATAATGAACTTCCGCTTCATGCACATCCAAGGAGGAAGGTTATACATACATAGAGTCACGTGCCAGGTGCTGTGATTGCAGCTCTGCTCCACGAAAGGATTAATGACATCCGCACTTAAAGCAAACCATACGTTCCTTGAGTCACTTGCAAACTCAGCCCAGAACTTTCTCTCGATTTTTCTCCACTGCGACCCGTCAGCGGGTGCTCTCAACTTCCCGTCTTTTTTACGGTCCTCACTGTGCCATCGCATCAACTTGGCATACTCTTTCTTTCTGAACAGTCGTTTCAACCGTGGTATTATAGGAGCATACCACATCACCTTCGCAGGAACCCTCTTCCAGCGGGGCTCGCCCTCAACATCACCAGGGTCATCTCGTCTGATCTTATACCGCAATGCACCGCATACCGGGCATGCGTTCAAATCCTTGTACGCACCGCGGTAGAGGATGCAGTCATTAGGGCATGCATGTATCTTCTCCACCTCCAATCCTAGAGGGCATACGACCTTCTTTGCTGCGTACGTACTGTCGGGCAATTCGTTATCCTTTGGAAGCTTCTTCTTCAATATTTTCAGTAGCTTTTCAAATCCTTTGTCAGGCACAGCATTCTCTGCCTTCCACCACATCAATTCCAGTACGGTATCGAGCTTTGTGTTGCCATCTTCGCAATTGGGGTACAACCCTTTTTTGTGATCCTCTAACATGCGATCGAACTTCAGCTTCTCCTTTTCACTTTCGCACTTTTCCCTTGCATCAACAATGACCCGGCGAAGATCATCATCGGGCACATCGTCTGGTTCCTCTGGATCTTCAGCTTCCTCTTGATCTTCAGCTTCCTCCATTGCAGCATCACTGTATTCAGAGGGCACATAGTTGTCATCGTCCTCTTCTTCTTCGTTGTCTTCCATCATAACCCCTATTTCTCCGTGCATCGTCCAAACATTATAGTGTGACATGAAACCCTTCTAAAGCAGGTGGGTGTGAAGGATTTTCTTGTCAGAGTAAGACCTCGTATTCCCACAGTTAGGGCATGGACAACACATAAAACCATTCTGCTTGTTTGCCTCAGCCACTTCGAGAAAATTATGCACGCCCTTAATGTACTCAGAGGTGTGTCTGTCACCGTACATCCATTGCTGGTTCATCTGCTTGCATTATATATAATTATGTGTGTCAAAAGTAAGAAAATTAGACAAGTATCTATCTAAAGTAAGATTTTTTTTCTTTCAGAAAGAAGATAAGAACAAGAGGCTCACCACGGTGGTGCCGGCGACGAGATCGGCGCGGGCGATCGACGGCGGTGAAGACGAGGACGGGGCGTGACAGACCGCTAAACCTAGATAAATCTCGGAAAAAATGGAGCTCGGAGGTCGAGCCTCGAGAGGAGAAAGCTTAACTAGTGTGGCTCGGGCATTTCATCGAACATCTCACATGCATAAGAGGTGAGCTAGAGCACCCAAATGCCCTTCCTCGCCGGCCAGCAAAAAACAAAGCACTGTGGAGGGCTCTGCTCGCCGGCGATGGGGTATACATAGGCAACTTATTTGTCCCGGTTCGTGGCTGGAACCGGGACTAAAGGCCATCCTTCTGTCCCGGTTCCTGCCACGAACCGGGACCAATGATTGTGGGCCAGGAGCGAGGCCCATTGGTCGGGGTTCGTGCCAAGAACCGGGACAAATGGCCCAGACGAACCGGGACCAATGCCCATGAGGCCCCGGCCGGCCCCCTGAGCTCACGAACCGGGACAAATGCCCCCATTGGTCCCGGTTCGTGGCAGAACCGGGACTAATGGGCTGGCCAGGCCCGAACGAAAGCCCCTTTTTCTACTAGTGTGGTGTTTAAGGCTGGTCGTAATGGAAAGTATCATACACTAGTATCATGCATATGATACTAGTGTATGATACTACATCCATAGTGCATAGAATCATATGTTAGTACCATAGATGACTTTATTTATTAGCATGCATGACACATAGTAGCACAACATTTAATATGATACGGTATCATGATATGATACTCAACCCTCTCTTTCTTCATTTAATTCTATGCCACCTCATCAAATTTGCCTAGTTGGCATGCATGATACTACTATTACAACCAGCCTAAGGGCATCTCCAACGTCGACACCTAAACCGAACACACATTTGTCCACGGACATGGATACAGGAGCCGGCCATTCAAAGTTGTCGCATATATCCGCTTACATTTTGGGAAAATGTTGAGAAAAATAACAAATTTGATGCATATTTATACGCACTTGACGATATTCATTCATATTTGGATACTTTTTGCATAAACCAGATGTTTTCATCTAAATCAGAGTAATTTAATTATATTTAGACATATTTCATCTAAATCAGAGTAAATTAATTATATTGCCATCTAAATCAGAGATTTTTAGGAATAAACCACGATTCGCCATGGTCATCTATGTGTGTGTCATGTTGGTGCGTCCGGCACGTTGGCCAGAGGCCGTTGCGAGCGGCCGGAGCCAGCTAGTGCATTTAGCACGTTAGGAGATATGCATGCACCAATGGGTTGTTAGCCGGTTGTGCAGATCCTAGAGATATTCTAGGAGAGATAGGGATCATCCGTGCGTGATTAGTGGCCGGTTTGGCAACTAGATCGTGTGAGTGCATCTGGGCATAAAAAGCCCCTCCTTGTACGTGGTTTGACCCACAGTTTGAGCTGAGTAAAAAAGAAAGGCCGTGTGTGCGGCCGTTGCGCCGTTCGTCGGCGTGGCGCTGTTCGTGCGGCGAGGCGTATGTCGTCTGAAAATCTATGTCTAGCACTTCTTCTTCTATCTCCGTTCGAGCGAGAGAGACAGCGAGAGGTTCGTCCGGCGGTCGTGCCGCCGGAGGCTACTCGGCGTTTCGTCGTCGGACCAGGTTTGTCCCAACAAGGGGGAGAGGGGATTTGCGTGCGTCCGGAGTGCTGCCACACGCCCTTCTGACTACCTTGGAGCTCTTTTATCATAGAAAGTTGTTGTTGGAGCTCTTTTGGGGTCAACTCTCCCGATACCGACTTAGTTGACGATTGGGACTGTGTTGGAGCTGATCTTGCCACCGTTCATGGAGAGTGCAGGTGCCAGTCCCCGGCCAAGCCTAGGGATACGTCGCAAAATGTCGCGCCGACGGATGGTCCAGGTCTCCAGGAGGAGCATCGCGCTGGCAGCTGCCGCCGGTCGGTGGCCACCCATGCCAACCGAGGTGGGCACCGTCGCGCGCGCGCGTGCCGGCACCGGCCGCTCAGAGACAGAGGTCTCCAAACGAAACGGCTGCGCGTCCACAAAAGTTGCGAGCAGCACGCGTCCGGCGCGCGCGGGGGATGTGGCGTGCGCACGCCGTCGTCCGGCGGACGTGACCACTGGCCAAAAGGGCGGGCGGCAACGGCGGGGGGCTCCTCGGCTCCGCGGGCCGACGGACGGCGCGACACGCGAGCACCCACGAAAAGCAAAGCGAGCTGGCGCCCACCACCGCCGGGCGCGCGTGCGCCCTCGTGGCGCGGACGCTCGCACGCGCCGTGTCGCGCGGCCGGCCGGCAGCTTGTCGGGGCTGGCAGCCGCTTTCGCGCCGGACTGACCGGAGTCCCAGGCGACGAGTTGAGTACCCAATGATTGAGCGTATGAAACTCGACTCCCCACGATCCTCGCTCACCTCGCGCACTGGCGCCGGAGACCCGAACGTGGGGCTAAATTTCGTGTTTTGACCATTTTCCCAAACCTATTCAAGATCTGACGCTAGTTTATTTTTTTTTCGAGATCTGACCCTTTTACTACCGCCAAGGACTCTGGCGATAGGGTTGCATGCCATACCGCCAAAAACTTTTTAAGTATTGAACACAGTGCGTGCTTGTGCCTACCGCCAAACACCTTGGCGGTAGGGTTGTGCAGGCTACCGTCAGAGACTTTGGCGGTAGCGATGTTTCCTACCGCCAAAGCCTCTGGCGGTAGGCTGTTAGACCCTACCGTCATGGACTCTGACGGTAGCAAAAGGCCAGATCTTAAAAAAAAAATTAACCCAGGGTCAGATCTGAAATAGGTTTCAGAAAAAGGTCAAAACATGAAATTTAGCCCCGAAGCGCCATGCCGCCTTTTTTCCTTCCTTTCTCTCCGGCCCCCCGGTGCGACGTCGGCTCCGATCGGCGACGTGTACGTCGGAGTACAATTCCATTGCTCCCACCACGCTGCACGCACGCTCGCGCGATCGGCCCCGCCATCTCCTCTCCCTTTGCTTGGAACGGAATGGAACAAAAGGTCAGTTCCTCTCTTGATGAAAAGTTATCATCGTATAGGTGCATGCATGGCATATATGCATGCGCTGCACGTTACTACGTGCCCGGCCAGGAGCCTGAGCGGAGCTGAGCATGCAGGCAGGCAGGCACGCTATCCTGCGTTACGGCATCTTCAAGCAAAATCCCGTAACTTGTCCGGCCTCTTTTGTACATACATGGTCAGCTGGTATACTCGCATATGAAGTTTCACGAAGAAAGGACATATATGGTACTGAAAAAAAATGACAAAATTGAAACTGCATTCGAAAACATTGTTTGCATGAATAGTAAGGCTTTGGTTGTGTTTTCTTCATTACGAATGTCACAGGAGGAGGAAGAAGAAGGGCATCCGACGTCTAAAATGAATCAACTCACCCGATTTGAAAAATCAGTCAGACTTACGTCTAGCCACTCCCTAGCATACGTGCAATATTAGTTAGTTTACGGCGGTCTCTCGCTTTTCACCTTTGCTTGCAAGAGAATGCACGGAGTTAAAGGCTCGTGTCTTTACTAGGAAAAGCAGCGCATAGGTGCATGCGCTACACGTTACGCTGGCCCATGCATGCATCCGTCGACGATCTTCGAACAGCGATAGATAGATGGTCCATGCATGCATGCGGTGCCGCTCTCACACGTCGAGGAGGGGAGGGACGCAAACGGGACGACGAGAAGGTCCGGTGGTGGTTGAGGTTGAGGTAAACTGGCCGAGCGTGGCAGACAGGCATGATGCCTCCTTTCGATCGGTGGATTGTTAGATCTTGACCATCATGCATGCACGCAACAGCTCCGGTATGCATGGTACAATCTGCACCTCACCGTCACCCTTCATGTTTTTTTTAGACAATCATGCGAAGCTTTTATTAAACCGTCACAATGTTTACAGGGACGAAGTTAAGATCGCCGGTGTGGCCTAACCAGACACGACGACCTATCCCCAGTCCCGGAGCATACTTCGCTAGATTGTGAGCTTCAAAATTCGAGCTCCTAAACTCATGAATTGGAGATCCTCTGCTAGTGCCATCGATTCCCTAACTGTCATGGCTTCTAGGGGCTGTTTGGATCGCTGCCCGCGGCCGCCCGTCCAAAATATTGGTAGTTGACCAGAGGCTGGCGAGTTCGTTTGGATGAGCGCCGATTTTTTGGCTCGCCCTGCCCACCGTAGCTTTTCTAGTCTATATTTGCGCAACTTTTTGGCGAGGCGCCGGCGGCCAAATCGCTCGCCAATTATTTGGCGTGCCCTCCTTTGGCAAAGGCTGACTCCGGCAGAAACCAAACAGCCCTCTAGTGTCGTAGGGTCGGAGATACCCTTGACCACAATAGTGGATGCACCGAGAAAGAGCCCCTCCATGTTCCTGCACACCGCTGCTACTGACCCAACGCTTGAACTTCCCATGCAGGCCGCATCAACATTTATTTTGGATGTGCCCATAGGCGGCTGCAACCAATGAGTTGGTCGCTCCGCTCTGGCCTGCACCACTGTATTGTTCAGGTTCTTGACAACTTCACTGAATTATGAAAGAATGTGTTGTGGATGGACTCTGGAATATATCCTCATATATGACTTTCCTCCTTGCTGCCCAAACTGCCCACAAGGTAACCGTCATACGTACAAGACGTTCATGCGTAAGGACATCCTTCAAAGCAAAAATCCATTCCCTTGCATTTTCACCATCATACTGACTCATATGTTCGACAAGAGCATCGTTAGATAGAGCCCACACACTGCTTGCCATCGGGCACTCAAGCAAAGCGTGCCTCCATGAGTCCATGGCACCGCATAACACACATGTAGATGTAGTCGACATGTTTCTATGGTGAAGTAGTTCCGCTGTAGGGATG
This sequence comes from Aegilops umbellulata, assembly GCA_032464435.1. Classification (NCBI taxonomy): domain Eukaryota; kingdom Viridiplantae; phylum Streptophyta; class Magnoliopsida; order Poales; family Poaceae; genus Aegilops; species Aegilops umbellulata. The sequence goes on from CP136059.1 coordinate 506,048,546, forward strand.
GAGCTTCGCGCAAACCGCCATAGGAACAGCTTCACCTTCGATGGACCGTCACCCTCCATGTGTGCTCCACATTCTATCATTCCTCTGGCCCATGGGCTGTCGTCCTCTGCGAGCACGTAGACCGAGAAGCACTGGCCGGGATCATGATTCACTCCTTTTTGCACCCGATTTGCTGTCTACAATTCAGCAACATGCCAACAACATACTACTAGTCGTACGTCTTAGAGGGTGCTTGGATATGTTTTAGTCCCATGACTAAAAGTAGTGGGACTAAAACTTGCTAGCCTTACCCATGCTTGGATCTAAATACTAAAGAGACTAAAATCAAGTTATTGAGCATTTATTATCCTCCAAACCCTTCAATCCAGAACTCGCATGTGTTAAAGGAGAGGAATTAAATGAGGAGAGAGAGGGCTAATACATATTTTAGTAGGTTTCCTATGACTAAAAATTTTTAGCCTTAAGACTAGTCCTAGCCTCTCTTTAGTCAGGGGTGCTTGGAACTTTAGCCTCTAAAAGATACTATTTTTAGTCAGACTAAAAATAGTCCCTCGGATCCAAGCACCCTTTTATCTTCGCAACCTCCGCATGCATGCCGATAAACTATTTTTTTTTAGAAAAGGATGCCGATAAACTATTACTCCGTGCCTAGCTAGGTAGATATACACAGTGCACACATTGGATTCTCCCTACCAAGAGAAGGAGCAAGAATAAAGCACCACACGACAGTACATGCAGTACGAGAAGGATAGGAGATATATGAAACCGCAACCAGACAAGCTGCATTGCATTGCATGGGTGCACACGCTGGCAGGCAAAGGCAGAACACGTTGGACAAGACGAGCTTTATAAGCTTGAAAAGCATGCAAGGGGTGGGGTTTTTCTCACCTCCTGTCACGGTCGTGCTCCTGCCCGATGCATCCTAAAGCGATCGTCCATTGTCTGCCAGCGGATTGACGGGAGCGGACGGCGATCACCCGCCGGCCGGAGCAGGGCAAAGCACCACTGGGCAGTATGCATGTAGGTTGTTCCTAAAAAGGCAGCGTAGGAGAATCTATCAGTTTTGAGTTTTGGCCGCAGCTTGCTCCAGCTTTCTGTCCGATGCTGTGGACGCCTGTTTCAACCCCGGCCCAAAACTAGGTTAAGTTTTAGTGGTTAACCCTAGTGTTAATAACTACTACTCCGTTCCAAAAGAATTGAAGTACCGAGTTTTTTCCAAATCAAATTTGTTTAAGTTTGATCAAATTTATAGCAAAAGTATTAAAATACATAACATCAAGTTAGTCTAATGAAAGAAAACTTAGGGTTCCTTCGCCTGCCGCCGGTGGTCCGCCTCGTCTCCGGTGGCCCTAAGGCATGGAGACGTGGTGGACATCGGCCCTTGCTGGCTGGAGAGATCCGGTTCCATTTCTTAGTGTTTCTCTGAGTTCCTTTAGAGTTTGTGTTCTACTCAGAAAGACGAGACGATGATGGCTCCTTCAAGATGGAATAAGGTTCTCCTCGCTAGACCCCCGTTCTGGTGATGCGTCTAGCATCATCGGAGGCCGTGTGGAGGTGCGTCTCCGGTGGACCTCACGGGACTCGATCGGTGCTGGTCTTTAGTGGATTTGCTTGGATCCAGTATTTGTTCGTCTTCGTTCTTGTGTCTACAGGTTGGGTCCTTTCGAGCTATATTTCTCTTTATCGGTGATGATTGTTGTTTTGTGCGCTAGTTCTGCGGGGCCTTAGCACGACGACTTTCCGACCGTCTACTACAACAAATTTGGCCCGGCTCCAGTGAGGAAGGGATGATGACGGGAGCGCACCTTTGGCTCTCTCCAGTACTTGTAGTCATCGCTAAGTGGTCTACGGACATGGATATTTATTTTATTTTGTTCTTTGTACTCCCATATGGCATGATTAATAGATCAAAAGTGTTCTCGTAATCTTTTTTAGTCTAATGATATTTTCTATGAAAGAAGTTTTCGTACTATGCGTACTCCGTATTCTAAATCTTATCAGATTTTTTTATAGATCTGATCAAACTTAATCATGTTTGACTTATATTAAACCTAAAACTTTAATTAGTTTGGAACAACGGAAGTTCACTGCGTGGTTGGTTATGCATGGTTGTTTACTTAAGGCATGTAGCCACTGCTGGCAGTATGTACTAATGCCTTCTTTAGCATAGGCATGACAGCGGCTCTGCCAAAACAAGAGTATCACCTTCTTGTTTTGCAATATTCCTGTTCAACCTGTCCTATTCCGTACACTTAACAGTTTTCTGAAGTACAATGTGGATTACTCTACTGTCTCAGCAGTACTACATGCCCATGGTTTCGTTGGGACATGAACATAATAAAGCAATGTTCCGCTAATTAAAAGTATGAGTACTGTCTAGGAGTAGTTATATTTTACTTGTACACATGAGGCGCGCTTTGCGGTTCTCTCCGGCCGATGCATCACATGAAAGTCATCAACTATATATCCATAAACAATGATCTTATTCCCTTCTGTACTCCTACCGTTGTGAGTATCCTATTTTACACCAGGACCCGCCAGTAGTCTCACTTTCGGAGAAAACATAAACAGACAAATCAAACTGAGTGAAGCTTTATTTGGAGTGCTTCACACCAGTAAAAACTTATTATGGAACCTTTCTTGGTTCACGCATGTTATCAGGGAAAAGCATGGGTGACAGAAGAAATTAAGGGAGTGGAGCTTCCCTGACTAAGTGAGCTGATCACAAGTGACATGCACATGGAACCTTTTTATTTGGGTTATGTTTAGACCTAAACATGTTTAACAACCCTAATCTCCACTTATGCAGGTACTAGCCTAGCTAAGTTAGTTATACTGACCGGGTAAGTGGAGATTAGGGTGAGTGACTGACCCATTCATTGTGCACAAAGTTACATGTAAAGTCTACAGAAGTACTACATCAGAAACAACCTTCACAATGGCAGCTCATTTTTCTTCCAGTAACTTTCACCTTTATTAGTTTGTCAAAAAGGAAAAGACAGGTCCTTACAAATGTGTCACAACTTTCAACTCCAATGCTGTACGCCCACAGTAATCAAACAGCAAGACCAGCAGGCAATGTGCAGAATTTTAATTCATGTCGGGTACAATTCAAACTCCTTTTTGTTTGCTCCTTTTAACCCCAATTAACAAGTCCAATTCTTTGACCAGATTGAGAAATCATGGTGGCTTTTCTGACTGCAACAATTTCCTTTCCTCATTCATCAATCACTCCAAAAAATACTTCTATGGTGGTGCAGCAGCAGAAGGGTTGATCAGAAAAAGTAGAGCATTTCCCCTCTGCATTGCAAACGCAAAAGAGGGAGCAACTCGACAAAGTCCCTTTTTCCGTCCAAATGCTTCTGCTGAAACGTTTGTTTTTTGTTCTCGAAATGGGAGTTACAGTAACTAAAGATCGAACTGCTACTTTTTTAAACACCGTGACAACATGTGAAGCAACCTACGTTTGAGGGTTGGGACTAGAGCCTATCAAGTTAACAATGTAGTATACTCCGCTGACAATATCTGAAACAACCTACATTAGGGTTAGTACCACAGGAGCTTATCAAGTTAACCATGCAGTCGTAGTAGTACTACACAGTAACGCTGACTCCATTGAGTCCACTGCCGTTTGATCTATTCATTAATCCATCCATCGGCCCCCCAAAGCGGCCTTAGAGCGTTTTCAACAACAGCCTATTTTAGGGCTCTAAAAATGTCATGAAGTAAACTTTAGGCTACGAAAACATGTTCATCTCAAACAGCTGCCCTAAGAGCATCTCTAGCAGACCTTGTATATCTCACGGAACTGTAAAATAACCGTCAGTTTTTAGTTTCGGACGGAAAAAATAGGCTGAACAGACCCCTTATATAGTTATATACCTCCGACCTATAATTCTTTTTAAGGGGTGCGGTAAAAAACTCCCTCCGATCCGCAAAAACAAATATTTCGCGTCTGCTCCTACGGTGCCCTGTATCGAGGAAAAGCAGTTGGCGGGAGCCCAACTGCCACGGAAACTTCCGCGTCTGCGCCGCCTCGGAAGCCGGCAGCCCGTCTGCGTCCGCCGTCCGCACCGCCCGGTCCCCTAGCCGCCGACCGCCCTTCCGCGTCGTCCGCCCCGGCCGCGTCTGTCGCTGTGGCGACGGAGGAGCTAGCTAGCTAGCTCGCTCCCGGATCGATTCGAGCTGAGCAAGCTAGCTAGCTCGCTCCTGGGTGGATTCGAGCTGAGCTTGCTAGCTAGCTCTCGATCGACTCGACCAGAGCTAGTTAGCTCGCTCTGGCTACCCCGACGGAGGAACTAGCTAGCTCCTGGATTGGCCGCTTTGTGTGCTTCGTATTTAATTGGTCGCCTGCGGCTCCGTTTTTGATCGCTTCATGTGCTATCCGTCGGTTTTGCGGAAGCAAGCTAGCTAACCATGGACACGGACGAGAGGAAGAAGAAAACGTGGGGAAAGAATATAAGCGAATATTCTGTTTTACAGTTTAAGTTTGAGGGGTCTGTTCTGCCGCAGCCAAAACCGACTCTTGAAACGCGTTTTCCGTGAACTGTAAACGTGTTATAAGAGTCTGCGTTATAAGGGGTCTATCAGAGATGCTCTAAACTGGAAAGCAGTAGCCGCATCACTGCTCCAACAATAGCCCTCTTGTCCCCCTCATCGCCCGCATCGACGAAATGGTATGTGTAGATCAGAAATAAAAAAAAAACACGCTGGTGATGAAAAATCGACGCAGAGGAAGTAAACCCTAACAAAGGGTACATTGCCAACCACAAGTTTTTTTTTAGATAATCATGCGTGGCTTTTTTTTAGCGAAAAACCAAGTGTGGCTTGGTACCACCGTCGATGCTGGTCCAAACTACTATGGGCCGGGGCTGTTTCTGACTTGCTAGTCGGCGGCCCAACCTACGGATTCGTCGCGAAATGCCCGACCACCAAACGGTCCAGGAATAGCCTCGGCGCTCGCAGCTGGCGTCGGTCGGTGGTCACCCTCACCCGCCATGCCGGCCGAGGTGGGCGCCGTCGTGGCCGCGCGCATGCCGATGCCGGTTTCCACGCGAGACTCGGCCGCCCAGAGGCCTCCAAGCGAAACGGCCGCGCGTCAAAAAAAGCTGCGGGCAGTGCGCGTCCGGCGCGCGCGGGGGATGCGGCGTGCGCACGCCGTCGCTCGGCCAGAGCGGCGGGGGCTCCTCTGCTCTGTGGGTCGATGGACGGCGCGACATGCGCCACTGGCCAAAGCAAAGGACGCGCGTGCGCCCTCGTTGAGCGGACGCCGGCACGCGCCGCAAGGTCCCGTGTCGCACGGCGAGACGGCAGCGTGTCAGCTTTGGCACCGGAGACCAGGGCCGGTCGATGAGAAGAGTTGAGTGCCCAATGATTGAGCATATTAAACTCAACTCCCCACGATCCTCGCTTTCGTTCGCCGTTCGCGCACTGGCGCCGGAGACCGGAGCGCCATGCCATGCCGCCTTTTTCCTTCCTTTCTCTCCGGCTCCCCGTTGCGCCGACGGCTCAGATCGGCGACGTGTACGTTGGAGTACTATTCCATTGCTCCCACCACGCTGCACGCACGCACGCGCGATCAGTCCCGCCATCTTTGCTTGGAACGGAATGGAACAAAAGGTCAGTTCCTCTCTTTAGGAAAAGCTAGCATCGTATAGGTGCGACCGTCCATGCATGCGCTGCACGTTACTTACGTTCCATGTCAGGAGCATGCTTGAGCGCGGCCTGAGTTTGTATGCAGGCACTGCACGATATCCTGCGTTCAGTCCTGGCCAGATTGAATTTGTTGATGATCTTTGAACTAAACAAATGTCACCCTAAATTTGTTGTTTTTCCACCGACGAAAGACTACTGCTCCGTTTAGCATGAAAATTGTCAAGCATGCTTGGACACTAACATGAACATCCACAACAAAAATCAATTATTTTTGGAAACATTTTACTATTTTTTTGAATAACTGTTCAGACCAGAGCAAAGACTTTTGGGAGCCAAAACGCCTTCTCGTTATAGCCGGCTATTAGCGAATTATTGTACATGAGTATCATTTAGAAAACTATAGCGAGGCTATACCTATATAAAACTATGAATACGAGTTAATTTGCGGCGGTCTGACTTTTCACCTTTGCTTGCAAGAGAATGCACGGAGCAAAAGACTCGTTTCTTTCCAAGGAAAAGCAACGTATAGGTGCATGCGCTCCACGTTACGTGCCCCTGGCGCGTGCATGCAGTACATCCTGCGTTCCCGGCCAGACTGAATCCGTCGACGATCTTCGAACAGCGATAGATAGATGGTCCATGCATGCATGCATGCATGCTGTGCCGCTCTCAACGTCGAGGAGGGGAGGGACGACGAGAAGCTCCGGTGGTGGTGGTGGTTGACGTTGAGGTAACTGGCCGAGCGTGGCAGACAGGCATGATGGCCCCTTTCGATCGGTGGATACATAGATTTTGACCATCATGGACGCACGCACGCAACAGCTCCGGTATGCATGGCACAATCTGCACCTCACCGCCACCCTCCATGTGTGCTCCACATTCTATCATCCTCTGGGCCATGGGCTGTCCTCTGCGAGCACGTAGACCGAGAAGCACTGGCCGGGATCATGATTCACTCCTTTTCGCACTCGATTTGCTGTCTACAATTCAGCAACAAGCCAACAGCTAGCATGCCAGTCCTACGTCCTATCTTTGCAACCCTCGCGCATGCATGCCGATAAACTACTACTGCATGTAGCACAGTGCGCACATGATTCTCCCACCCAAGAGAAGGAACAAGAACAAAGCACCACACGACAGTGCATGTACGAGAAGGAGAGGAGAATATATGGAACCGGAACCAGCCAGACGCCAGTTTAAACTGCATTGCATTGCATGGCTTGGGTGCACACGCTGGCAAAGGCAAAGGCAAAAGACGTTGGACAAGACGAGAGCTTTGGGCTCGAAAAGCATGCAATGGGGTCGGGGGGTTTTCGCTCCTCCTGTCGCCGTCGTGCTCGTGCCTCATGCACCCTAAAGGCTAAAGCGATCGTCCATCGTCTGCCAGCGGACGATTGACGGGAGACGACGACGATCACACGCCGGCCGGAGCAGGGCGGAGCGGGTATGCATGTAGGTGCTTCCTAAAAAGGCAGCGTAGGAGAATCTATCTGTTTTGAGTTTTGACCGCAGCTTGCTCCAGCTTTCTGTCCGATCGATCGATCATGGGGGCACCCTTCTACAGCCCCAAAGCCAGGTTGTGGTAAACCCCTGCTACTCCCTCCGTTCAAACTTTTTGACGCATTTTAGGGCGTGTTCAAATATCCGAAACGTCTTACAACTCGTAACAGAGATGAAACTACATTACATGGTGAGTTACGAACTATCAATGCACAAGTGAGACTAATTCTAGCTGAGTAGCTACATCCCCTCCCTCCATAATTACCGTGAATATGGGGGGTAGAGCGGGAAAACGCTCTATCCTCAGCTCGCATTTTATATTTTTTGGAGGCCGCTACAAAAACAGTTGTTCAGCCTCCAGATTTGAAGGTTGTGGGGAGCTGGTTTGGAGTGCACACCAAAGCTAACTGTTGTGGCCAGAGTAAAACTTCAGCTACTTCCTCCTCATGCCTCCTTTCTGATTCCATTAGCGTTGCAGCCCATACAGCTCATATTGACGCAAAAAAAAAGAGAGATTACATTGGGGGTGTGAATGATAACCACTGGCTACCTACTACCTCCATCCTGATTTATTGGAATGTTAATGCATGTCGCAAAATATTATATCGTCCGATTCGTATTTGAACGTAGTTTCTGGTAATATTATTTTTGTTGTTTATATACTATATTAGTTAAAATCATGGTCAAGATATGATCCTATATAAAGGGGGGCTGATAAACCAGGACGGAGGTAGTACCCACCATTAGTGGTGACCACCGTGCCTCGAATTCCTACGAGCGAGCCGTCGAGTGCCCGCCACACGGCATAATCTCTAGACAAGCCCACCATCCCGATGGTGGCAAGGCATGCCCAACCCAAACCCTACCGCCGTCTCTTCCCCTGCCACGACGAGTTCATCACCCTAATGTTATCACGCCGCCCTGTAGCCTATTTGTTGAATCTGCTCGCAGACGACAATATGTCATCCCAAATGCCTCGGGCCATTGGGGCTATCTCTACTGCACGAGACTAGCCGCGGTCGCCAGCGCATCCTGCTCTGTGGCGCTGACGGTGCCATTGTCCTCGTTACCATACACCCCAACCCGGGCCGCACGCTTGGGGTGACACCTCCTCTGATGAAGAGGATGTCGTCGCCCCTCGCCCTCTTCCTCCCGTCCCCGTCCCCGTCCCCGACAAGCCCGAGGACCCCAATGGCGGCATGCTCAAGCTCCCCGCCCACACAACGAAGAAACGACCCCTCCCCCTCCTCCGTGACGACCAGGAGGAGAAGCTACTGATGAGGCAAATCGCTAGCACAAGCTCGACCGCCGTTGAGTTGCTCGACACCAATGGCGGTGTCAATGACGTGCTCCTCTCCTTCGGCGAGAACGAGGTCTAGCCTTGACTAGTAGCTAGCTAGCAATGTCAAAAGGCCACATTGCCTATCTTTAGCAATGCAAATGTCGTTTCTCGACATTGTAAGTCACAAATTATATGTCAATGCGGCGAATATTACCCCTAACCACAAGAACATTTAGTATTTCGAATGTCTTCTGTTCTTGATTCACTTTTAGTCGTCATTTGATTGTCTACAATTAAAACAAGAAATTATGGAGCGCGGTCCAAAAAATTATGCAGTGCGTTCCATCCACGTTTTGTCGACTGTGTTAGAGTTGCTCGGAGTGAGTTCATGACCAGGTGCAATGCAACATTAGATGGTCGTAGAAATGGGGTAAAGCTTATACAAGCTGCCTAGGTAGAGTGTTGTTGCTGTACTGTGATCAAGTAGCTAACCACTACTGGCAGTACTCCTTGATGTCTTAATTAGGGCTACTCCAGTATAAACAAAATCATTGCTTCTCTCAAGTTATAAGAAGCCTGACAACGGTTGGGCCAAAACAAGGGTATCTCTTTCTTGTTTGGCAAGAATATTCCTGTTCAGCCTGTCTTGTTCTGTACACGTATCGATTTTCTGAAGACGAGGATTATTCTACTGTTTTCTGCACTACATGCTCATTGTTTCATTGGGACATGCACATAATCAAGCAATGCTCCACTGCCAATATGAGTATATTTTACTTACACACATGAGGTGTGCTTTGCGGTTCTCTCTGGCCAATGCATCACATGAGTCGATGCATCACATGAAAGTCATCAATTATACATCCATAAACAATCATCTTCTGTTCTGTAGTAGTATGCCAGGACCAGCCAGCAGTTCACTTTTGGAGAAAGCATAAACAAGCAAATCAAAGGTAGTAAAGCTTTAATTGAAGTGCTTCACACAGTAAAAACGTATGGAACCTTTCTTCGAGCACGCGCGTTACCTCTCCTTGCATATGCGCCTATCAGCCAAAAGTATGGGGAGACAGAAAAACTAGCTAGGGGAGTGAAGCTTCCATGGCCAAGTGAGCTGATCAGTGGCATGCACATGGGACTGTTGTGTTCTAGACCTAAACATGCTTTAACAACCCTAATCTCCACTAATCTGGCAAAGCAAAGCCACTGTTGTGACTTAATAGCATGCCAATGAGCCTCTCCATGATTAATTAACTGATCCAACAAGGCGCACCATGAATTAGTGCCTACTGTTGTTACTCTCCAGAATTAATAAACTGGTCACCGGTTGCACTAACAAGGTGAATCATGAATTACTTACTGTTGCTACCCTCATGCACGCAGCTGCTAGCTAGCTAGGCAAGTTAATTAGTTATACTGACAGGGTTAGTGGAGATTAGGGTGAGTGAGTGACCGACCCAATCACTGTGCACAAAGTTACATGTAAAGTTTACTGAAGTAAACCAGAAGCAACCCTCACACCGGCAGCTCATTTTTCTTGCAGTAACTTTCACCTTTATTAGTTTGTCAAAAGGAAAAAAGGCAGGTCCTTACTAATGTGTCGCCACTTTCACCTCCAACTGCACAGTAATCAAACAAGAAGACCAGCAGGCAATCTGCATAATTTCAGTTCATGTGGGGCACTATTCAAACTCCAGTTCCTATTTGACCCGAATTAACAAGTCCAATTCTTTGACGAGAAATCATTGGGCCTTTTTCTGGCTGCAATTATTTCGTTTCCTCATTCATCAATCATTCTGATCATGCTCATGCACCTCTCTCGTCCCCCTCTCACTCTCACTCTCACTCCTTTGGTGGTGCAGCAGAGAAGCTTGCTCAGAAAAGTAGAATATTTCCCCTCCTGCATTAAAAAAGCAAAAGGAGGGAGCAGCTCGACAAGGTAGTCAAACAGAAAGCCCATTCATTCCATACCTTTTACAGCCCTGTCCTTCTCCATCCAATGTATGGTCCATTTCACAGCCAGCCCAGGCCATGCTTCTGCTGCATGGGCTAATTAAATACAGTGTGCGCTCGTTAACCATGCTCTGTCAGAGCTAAATATTTGATTTGTGTTCTAGAAAATGGACGTTGCAGGAACTAATAGAGTAGGAGTTGTGCTATAAACAACATGACAAATGTCTAAAACAACCTATATACATTCGAGGGTTAGTCTACACAAGCTTAGGGCATCTCTAGCAGATTCCCTAAAAGCTATATTTGCCGGATCATTTTTTAGGTGATTAAGCATTATCTATCAAATTTTCTAATATTTATGTTACTTGAGTATAACATTTTACCCCTAAATCTCCCCCCACTAGCCCATGTATGCTCTAGTATGGGGACATGGAGTATCTACACCCGAGCTCAAATGCTCCCTCGTGAACAGTAAAGTAAAAAATAGTAAAAAAACAAAAAATTCCAAAATATTTTTGTTGCAAACTTTGACAAATGTTTTGTATGCTTGCAAAATTTTGGCACGAAATGACATTCTGGAAGTCGTGGAAAACAGAAAAAAAATCGATGTTCCAAAAATGCTAGTTATGAAAAAAAATAGAGTGCTGATTTTTTTTTTGCCACGCCTTCCACGAACGTCGTATCATGCTGAAATTTGGCAAGCGTACAAAACAGTTGTCAAAATTTACCACAAAATAATTCAGAATTCTTTTACTATTTTTTATTTTACTCTTCACAAGGGAGCATTTGAGCTCGGGGTGCAGAATAGGACTTTCGCTAATATGGGTGGTTCTCATTAAAAATAGGGGTGCACCGTGCTGCTTACCGCTCCCCCCCCCCCCCCCCCCAAGCTTTCGCACCAGAACCCATCCACTCCTCAAGTCCGCCCGGATGGACAAATTATGCAAAGTCAAAGAAGAAGAATGGCGATGCTGGAGGTGAGAGGGTTTGGCAGCCGACCGGAAGAAGGATAATATGGCTTGTTTCTATGAGATCAAGATGATGGGGGAGAAGTTCAAGGCCAAGGCGGTGGCCATGGGAAAGGTTGAAGTGGAAGAAAAAACACTAGAACTGGAGGTACAAAGTCTTGCATTGGAGGCCGAGGAAAAAAAGAAAATGATTGAGATTGAGGAGCAATGGCATGCATTGGACGCCGAGGAGCAAAGGAACAAAAGAGTGCTCGAGGAACGTGCTATCGTCTTCATGAATCCTAGCAAGATGGATGAGAAGACAAGACAATATTGGGAGTTACTCGTGGTGACATCTTGGCTAGGTTTGGTGGTGGTAGTAACAATAATGGAGCAAATGTGTGAGCTCTTGTGAACTATGATGGCTTTTGGTTAATGATGTTTCAAAAAAATGAACTGGTACATTCGGTGCCTTTTGGCATAATTGTGGTTATCTTTAGGAGTTTGTTGGATTGGATGAACTTTATTTATGGTTGTAGTTCAATCACAATGCGGTGCATTTGAATTATTTATTTATTTTGAAATGTGATGATTTGTTTTCCTGTTGTTTGAGCAAACATTTGATGAGTTGACGAGATAATTTTTTTGTATTAAATTTTAGGGGATCTTCTAGATGTAGATAAATCAGTTTGAGCGACGATTAATAGGGGAAGGATAGAGTAGCTTTTTCATGATAGGGATAAGATTATAAATTATAGGATGGATATCTGCTAGAGATGCCCTTAGAGCAACTCCAACAGAGTCGCCATACTGGCAGCCTCTATAACACATATGAAGCATGGCACATAATGTTTTGGAGGTTGCAGAGACTTTGCACAAACACATACGCCATAATGTTGCCTTGATATTTTGTTTTCTATTTTCTTCTTTCTACCATATTTATAAAAAATTAGATCAAATAATTCAACAAATATCATTACAAACCACTAATCCGAATACAACAAATAGTCCAAATTAACAAATAACCCGAACGCAACAAATAACAAACAAATAAATTGTTCAAGTAAAAGTAAAATAAATTTGAAGGACAACTAAAAGAGGATGGTGTTTTGGATCTCGACCCCCATGGAGGCCGATTTTTTCTTAAATGCAAAATTCAAAATTTTCAGTTTCAAAACATATAAAAAAAGAGTGTACGAGTAAATAAGTATGTCAGGTTTATGTGTGTAGAATTTCAGGATGAATACGTTGACTAAACCTATACAGAAAAGACAAATTCATGGTCTGGAAAAATGAATAGTATCATGTGTTAAAAAGCCCCAGTTTTATTTTTGCACAGTCCTAATTTCAACGTTTTTCGTCCTGGAAATTTACACACTTGTGCATTATGCCTTCATCTATATTTATATTTTTTTAGAATCTTTTGAAATGTAAAAATATGATTTTTCATGAATTTTGAATTTTGCATTTAGAAGCCTCCATGAAGCTCGGCCTCCAAAACAATTCCCGAAATTAAACACACTATCTCACAGCTAGATTTCAATGATGCTCAATGAAATCCTCCCTAGGTGATAATGGGAGAACCGGTCTTCAATCTTTTGACCATGCTCAAGAAATGTCAGAAAGCGACATGTGTGTTTGCGGGGCATGATGATTGTTCCAATGTATTCATAGTAAGTTAATGGGGGCTTCACCCGTGGATTCGCCTCCGCTATACTTGTCGCTCCAGCAGCTGGTGAGGGACGGGAATCACGGTGCCTCCGCTCCGGTTAAAAGTTTAGGTTAGGGTCTTTTAGTCATCGTAGGTGCAGCTCTTGGACGGATGGCGGCGCTTCTTCTTCAAGTTTGTCTTCCGAACTCCGATCCTCCTCGAGTTCATCCATTTGGACGCAGTTGACGGAGCCCCGACGTAGATTCTGCCGTTTCCTTTGGACAGTGAGGTTAGGGTTTCTTGTCATGTGGCGAGATTTGCTGTTAGGTGTTTCAGGTCTATTCATGGGTTCAACGACGACGACTGCGACTGCAGGGCGCTGATCCTTAGGGGCATGCGCACGAAGACTTCCCGGCTGTAATCGACAAGGTCAAGCCGGCTCCAGCATGGAAGCGGCGACAGTGGCGCGTCGCGGGTCGTCCTGACAGCGGTAGTGGTTGTTCGGTGGTCTCGGAATCTTGATGTAATTTTTATTATGTTTGAGATGCTCTATACTTCTGGTGAATTTTGATAATAGATCTTGAACATTTTGGCAAAAAAGGGGGCTTCACGTATTCCTCTTGTCCTATATAATCATGTTGTGCAAGATCACACAACAAGTAATGATTTTGCCAAGACATCATTGTTCCAGAAACGATCAACCCCACAGACAATTGTGACCCTTGCTTGCAGCATTCAAAATGTCTTTTCTATAAGAATATTTCCTCCAGTCGGCGCCACCGTTGGTCCGCCCCATCTCCAATGGCCTTGGGGCCATGGAGGTGCGGCCGGAGGACCTCCCCTACCGCCGGGAGGGACTCGGTTCTCGTTCTTGCTAAGTTAAACGTCCCGATTGGGGTTGCGTGGCGGTGGTGATGTCCCTTAGTAGAAATAATGTCTTCCATTTTCTATGATGCCTTAGATGTTGCATCTAGCATCGTCGCAGGGCTTGCAAAGGTCTATCTCCTTCAGTTCTCGTGGGATTCGATTGGTGCTGGTCTTCGGTGGATCTGTTTATATTCGGTCTTCGTTCATTTTCGTTTGGTGTTTACCGATTTGATCCTGTCACTCTAGTGCGCTGGTCCTATGGGTCTTAGCACAACGAGTACCCGACTGTCTACCAGAATAAAGTTTATCCGGCTCCGATGAGGGAGGAGCGATGCTCAACGACGTGTCTTCAGTTAACTTTAGTGTTTGTAGCCGTTGCTAGGTGATCCATGGATCTGGTTGTAATTTTTATTAACTCTATTTGTTCTTCGTACTGTCATGATCTAAAATGAATAGATCGAAACTTTCTGAAAAAATAGCAATCAGGAAGTTAATCGTGTAGCAGTCCTACACTGTTCTACCCTGGCTCCACCGAGTGAAGTGCCGTTTAATCCATCCACCAACCCATCCATGGCGCACCCAAGGCTGCCTCGGGAGGCGTGCAAGTGCGTTTTGCGTTCCCCACAAACATGCCTCCCCAGTCCCGTCCCCATCCCCGTCCCCGCCTCTCAATGGCCGCAACAAACCATTGTTAAACCCAGTCGCTTTCTTCTCCTGTGCCCCCCATGTGACCCAGCGTCCGGCTCCGCCTATAACTAAGCGCCACTCTCTCCTCCCTCACTGTCCAGCTCGCTCACTCATCTGCTTCCTCCGTTCTCGCCCTCCCCCACACACCCTCTTCTTCCCTGCTGTCCCAATGGCGCTAGGCGCAAGCTCTAGGTGGAGGAGTAACAATGGCGGCCGGCCGGCGCGCGGGGACGGAGGCGAGGGCCGGCCCCCGCCGCAGAGGTAGGCCCGGCGGGATCGGCCGGGTGTCGGGCTCCCACTGCGTGCCGGCGGCAGGCTCCCTCCGGTTGCTCCGCGAGGAGGAAGGTGGCGTGAGCTAGCGCGCGGCGGGCGCATGCAGGTGGTGCGAGCGAGCTTGCGGGGAATTGAGGCGTCATGGTCCGAGATATATGTATATCTCTATCTCTTTCTAGGTAGTATTATCTGAAATTATTAGCGGCTGATTCTTAGTAGCAGTAGTACTCTCTCTAGTATAGTGCTCCATTTTCTTGCTGTCCCGAGAGATGAACTAAATAACTGTGCTGCCTCGCAATGTAGTGTGGGTTACGCTCTGTAATGCGTGTATCTCTCCGGTCTCTCTTTTTCTCATCACTATATATATTTTTCTTGGGCGTTTATCCTGGATTCCTGCCGTGAGGAATGAGTTTATTTTCTCCATATTTTCGAACAAATTAGTTTAAGCTCACTGTCTGGACCAAATGCAGCTGCATCTCTGGTTTGGGAGGGGACGCGTGAAGTGATGCTTCAAATGTTTCCGAACACCCACATGTTTTGTTGATACGGAGTAAATGATTGGAAGCTCAGCTGAGATGTTCTTGATTTCTCCATGGATGCCAGAGCGCCCTCAGTTTTTTTCTCAAGAAAACGCGACTAGTCAGAGGAGCAACCGAGGGGCGCCAGTCAGAGGCGCAGAGCCGTTCTGACTGAGGTTTGCAGCCACGCTCGACTGCATCGACGCAGGGGGGCAGCAGGCAATGCGTGCGACGCACTCCATCAGATGCATGCCGCTGTGCTCTCTGCCTGCCTGCCTGCCTGCACGACGGACTACGTCCTCCATGTGCGTGGCGTAGCGTAGATGCTCGTCACAGTCCAGCCAGCCAGAGCCAGGCCAGACGCGCTCAGCGACTGATCGCGCGTGAACGAGCCCATCCCTCCACCCGCCGGATCTCGCGCTCATTGATCCTCGCCGGCCGGCGTGGCGTAGCGTGGCGTTTTGTCTCGTGCTCTGGTGCGTCGCGTACAGCGACGGAGTAGACATGGCTTGGGCTGGTGGTGGCTTTGTCGTGCCCGTCCGTGGCCCGGCCGGCTCCCAGCGATGCACGGAACGGAGTGGACAAGGCGGGCAGCGGAGGCAGGGCCGCTGCCGCTAGTGGTGGCTTGTCCTGCCTGCCCGTCCGTGTCCGGCCGGCGCCTCGGTCCGGACGCAGCGTACGTACGTGCTCCGGTCCGTCCGGGACGACCACCGTGCCGGCGCGCGCAGGGAATATTCAGCGGCTGCGCAGGGGCGGCATGCATGCGGCGCCTGCGTGCTCTGCGCCCCGCATGCGGGCGGGCACGGCCGAGTGGCCGGTAGCCCTCGTCCCGTCCGTCCCGACGAGACGCTTTGCGCTTTCGCTTTTCGAGTTCCCGTGACAGCCCCACCGCTGGCTGACTGCTCTCCTCTCCTCTCCTCGGGGACGGATGGAATGGATGGAGGGACGGACGGAGACGGGTGGAAACCGCGGCGGCGGGGCCGCTTGTATCGCTGCTCTTGTTGCTATCCTGTCTGGCCTTTTGGACTGTTCCCCGCGGCTCACCTCATCTCCCTCACCGGCGTGCGTGCCTCTGCGCTCTCCGCTGCATATGCCCTGCTGCCGCTGTGCTGTGCCTGCGCCTGCGTGCGTACGCGGCGTGCCCGTGCTACAGGCCGGGATGCCCGGAGGCAAATTTGACTATTTTGACCTCTGGACGAAATCAATTCATAAAATGAACTGTTCGTGAAACTATTTCACAGCCCTAACATTTTTGTGTGGCGCCCGCCACGACGGCGCCACACCCTACTGTGCAGCGCCTAGCACGGGGGCGTTGCACCTCACTCCACCGTGGCAGCCCCTGGGCCCGCACCCAGCAGTGCAGCGCCCCCGAGCTAGGCGCCACACATGTAATGTGCAACGCCCCCGAGCTAGGCGCCACACATGTATAATGTGCAGCGCCCGGCTCGTAGGCGCTGCACTGTGACTTAGATCCCAGGCGCCCGCTCCCCCTCCCCCCACCCCACCCATTCGTTCCAGCAGTTACAGGGCGCGCCGGCGGCTTCCTCCTCTCCCCTTCTCAATCCCCTCTCCCAAATCCTTCAGATCCGACGATTTGGTCCGTGCATTTCTTCTCCAATTCATCCTAGAAGGTACTCTCTTCCGATCCCCTTCTTTCTATCCATAGAAAATATGGTATTTTGAAGATTTGAGGAACCCTTTTTGAATCTTGCATGTATTAGATTTGGGGAAATTTTGTTTAAATCTTGCATGTATTAGATTTGGTGAACCTTTGTTAGATTAGGATGTGGTTAGGATACATAGGTTGACATGTTATTTATATAGTTTGGATACATAGGTTGACATTTTATTTATATGGAAAATATATTTGTATTGAATCTTGCATGAGGTAGGCTTAGTTTAGTTTATTGAAATTACATTTCTATTGGCAAGAATGTTTTGGATACATATGCTTTGTATTTTGCATCTAGTTTTAGTACTTTACTTTTTATGTATTCAAAAGATAATCGTGTTGACAAGAAAGCTTTCTTTCAAATTGTTAGGATGGTTTGGCTAATCAATGATCACTGGGACAAACAACACCGGTCATACGCTATGTCGGTGGAGCAGCGGGTAATAATGAAAGTTGCCGGTGTTATGAATTTCGTGTTTTTTTTCAAACACATACCCCCATATGTAATGATTTGTTTGTTTGTTTGTAGGAGCTTGCACCTCTGAAGCTTCGGGCTCACGGGGTCAACCTGGGAGGGATGCGCTATGACGAGCGGTACACACCGTATGTTAGGGAGACATGACTTCTCCCTTTCATTCAGTTGGTCAGCTGGTCGACGCCACCCAACAATGCTCCAGCACTCACCGCGCTTATTGATCATTGGAGGCCGGAGACACACACTTTCCATCTTCGGACCGGGGAGATGACCGTGACGCTCCAGGATATAGCTATGATCACCTGTCTTCCTATTGACGGGAATCCTCTATGTATGAGCACCGATTCTGATGGGTGGCGCGAGCAGATGTTTGCTCTTATTGGTAATGTTCCTCCGGAGCCTCGCCAACCAGAAGAAGAAGGCAAGAAGAAGGTTAGAGTCCCCGCCGGTGCTACTTTCACGTGGATTGTATCGAACTTCAGTATTTGCCCTGAGGATGCTGATGAGGACACGGTGAAGACATATGCTCGTGTGTACATGTGGTACGTGATATCCAGGACTATGTTTGCTGATGGCTCAGGCAATAATGCTCCATGGATGTGGCTCAAGGCGTTGACCGTCTTCGATAGCAAATGGAGTTGGGGTTCAGCGACACTGGCTTACTTGTATAGACAGGTATGAAGTTGTTTATGTTTCACTTCATTGGTACATTATGAATCCAATCTTGCTGTTAATTCAAACAAGTTCTTTTGTATGTGCAGTTGGACGAAGCCTCTTGTAGGCTATCTGGAGGTATTGGTGGTTGTTTGCTCGCACTCTCCATATGGAGCTGGGAGCGTTTGCCGGTTGGACGACCCAAGATCGTGAAGTTCGAGGATTGGGACGACAAAGGCGACCCACTACGGCTCCCCACTTGGGCTTACAAGTGGGATGTGTTAAATGAGATGACGGATGATCCCTCGGTCATGTACAAGCTGTACAGGAGCGAGATGGACTCGATCACGCCTGAGCAGGTGAATCGACATTCCGTAAGTGATTTTGATGCTTCTATCGTAACTCGATATCAATTTTGCATTCTATCCCATTTTGTAGGTTGAATGGGAACCGTATGGAAAAGGAGATAGCTTTGGGAACCCTCTAGAGTTCAAGCTGAATCTGATGTGCCTTAGAGATAGGGATCTCTGGCACATGCGGTGTCCACTCATATGCAACTGGGCGGTTGAGATTCACCAGCCACATCGGGTGTTCCGCCAGTTTGGTTTGTTCCAGCCACACCCGCCAGAGTGGGAGGACACGGACATAATGCTACACGCGTAAGATATAATCAACCTTGAGCACTTAGCGGCTTCTCGGCGGTTTCGATGATGCTAATATTATGTTTCTAACTTGCAGGTTGGATAAGAGAAAGCAGCGGAAGATCAAGGATTGGTCCAAGCATCACAACAAGTACATCATACAGTTCAAGTATGCTGTGGAGCAAGCTCGGGCTGGAAAACGAGCCCAGCTTCGTGAGCACTGCCCGATCGCGTTCAACAACTATCTCACCTGGTTTCTTGCAAGCACCCGTGTGGAGGTATGCAAGCCGGCGTACGCCAAAGAGATTTTGGAAGAACCCACCGTTTTTGATGAGGTTGCCCAGCACCAGTACAACTCATTGATCAGGAAAGGCAACTCAGTTATCCCTTCAGCTCCAATGATGAACTTTGTGGTATTTGCCCTTTTTGCTTTTCCATTCGCACTACTCACATGTTCACTTGCCTAACATGTTAACACCGTTTCTGTTCATAGCGTGCCCAGATCAAGAAAGCAACTGATGAGACCGACACTATTCTGCAAACGACCCCGGCTGGCAAAAGCGATGGGGAAGGTGCACTTCGAGCTTTCATTAAGGTTCACATCTCCTTCAAACTAGCACTTAACATGTGTTGGCACTTTCAATGTCTCATTCACTTGTTCATGTTGCAGCGCCAGGGCCAAAAGTTAAGGCGGCTATCAAACCTTTTCGGTTGTCGTGACCCCGAGTATGTATCACCAGAACGTTCTAGGTCGGCGACACCATCAGATCCAACTTCTGGCAACGCTAATCCTTTGGATGATGAGGATGTGGGTGTGGTCACCCAAGAGGTATGGCATGAGGATATATCCAATTGTTGATGCATTGCTAACTATATCCTCACACACGGTCTTTCCATATCTTTTGTGCATGCGTAGGTTCCTGATGATATGGTCTTGGGGACCTACAAGGCTCGGTCTGCATACGAGTTAAAGCCTAGGAAGGGAATCAACAAATACACACCTGAGGACTTCACTCAAAGAGGCAAAAGGACGGTCGGCACCTCACGGATGCAAGTTTTGGATGACTATTTGGAGGACGAAATGGACGACGTGGAGGTACCGGAGCCGGAGCCGGAGCCGGAGCGGGTTCCTCGTCCTAGGAAGGTGAAGAAGATTACTGTCAAGAGGGGGAGGAGGAACCAGCAAGCGCGGAAAGCACTAGCCATCCTTAGTAATGTTCAACCCAGAGTGACGGTAGCTCTTAGTAATGTGGAACTTGTTATGTCGTTGAAGTTAGAGTGATGGACTTGAACTTATTGTAGCTCTATGTTATGGTAGCTTTATGTTAAACTTGAATTTAATGTGATGGTCATTCAACAGTGTAACGCCCAGTCTTTGGTAATGTTGAATTATGGCTGAAAATGACACTATTTGAACACTCTTTGGTAATGTTGAATTGTGGCTGGATATGACAGTCTTAATGGCCAAAAAACACTAAGTGTTAGTGCAGCGCCTAGCTGGGAGGCGCCACACTCCACAGTGCAACGCCCACGCTCCAGGCGCTGCACTATGGAGTGTGGCGCCTCCAGGCTAGGCGCCACACTGGTCTGTAGCCTGTCCAAACTTCTGTTGCTCTCTGGATAGGTACAGACCAGTGTGGCGCCTAGACTGGAGGCGCCACACCCCATAGTGCAGCGCCTTGGGCGTTGCACTATGGGGTGTGGCGCCTCCGAGCTAGGCGCCACACCGGTCTGTAGCTATCCAGAGAGCAACAGAAGTTTGGACAGGCTACAGACCAGTGTGGCGCCTAGCCCGGAGGCGCCACACTCCACAGTGCAACGCCCACGCTCCAGGCGTTGCATTGTGGAGTGTGGCGCCTCCGGGCTAGGCGCCACACTGGTCTGTAGCCTGTGCAAACTTCTGCTGCTCTCTGGATAGGTACAGACCAGTGTGGCGCCTAGCCCGGAGGCGCCACACCCCATAGTGCAACGCACCCATAGCAAGTTCTTCACGACACATAGTACTTCACGACACATAGTACTTCACGACACATAATAGTTCTTACAACCTAATCGACGAGGAGACATAGTAGTTCGCGACACATAGTAGTTCTTACAACCAAATCGACGAGGAGGAGACATAATGGTTCACGACACATTGAGAAGGAGACATAGTTCATGACACATAGTAGCTCTATTGCGTAGAGCAAGGCCCCTTTCCCTTCTTCTTCTTACTCTCTTCTTCCTCTTCCTCCTCCCTTTTCCTTATGAGGCGAGCCTCCTTGACCACCCTCTCCATGAATATCTGATTCTCCCTCTCTTCTTTTTCAGCTGCAATTGCCCAAAGCTTCATCGTTTTCTCTTGAAAACCCTTTAAACGCTTCTTCTGTGCCTCCGCACATTTCCTCACCAACGCTTGCTCCCTAGCGAACATCGCTTGTCTTCCTCTCTCTCTCTTCTCTTCCTCTCCATCTCAAGCTCCTCTTCCTTCTTCTTCTTTAGCTTGGTTGCATCCTCCTCTCTAAGCTTCTTGGCAGCCTTCTCCCACCATCCCGCCATCTCATCTTCGCCATCCTCCTTCATCGTTGGTTTGTTGGGTTGGGAAGCCGCCATACCTACAATGAGTGAAACATAATGGTTAGTAGGGACAATAAGAACAAATGGAAGCACATATGAAAAAGAAGAACATATAAAAAACAAGAACATATGAAAAAACAAAAGCATATGATACATTATAGTTAATGAGGAACATACGGAAACGGTCCATCTAGGTATCCAACCATTCCTCTATAACGACCTTGCCCTTGTCCATCACCGCGGCCAAGTCCACCACCAAGGCGAAGACCATCACCAAGGCCTAGACCATCACCACGGCCATTACCACCTCCACGAGGTCTTCCACCACCACGGCCTAGACCACCACCACGAGCTCTACCACCACCACGGCCTCTTGTAAGTCCTAGTTGCTGACCTCTTTGTTGCCTAGATCCTCTTTGGCTAACGCTTGGTTGGCTACCACTTGGTTGCCTTGGCACTTGTTGGCTACCACTAGGTTGGCTACCACTTGGTTGGCTTGGTACTTGTTGGCTACCACTAGGTTGGCTACCACTTGGTTGCCTTGGCACTTGTTGGCTACCGCGTGGTTGCCTTCGCACTTGTTGGCTACCTCTTGGTTGGCTTGGCACTTGTTGGCTACCACTTGGTTGGCTTGGCACTTGTTGGCTACCACTTGGTTGACTCCCTTGTGTACCCCCTTGTTGGCTTGTGCTTGCATCATTTGTCTTGGACCTTTTTCTTGGTTTCGTACATTTCCTTTTGTTGTGGCCTTGACCTTTGCACTCCCCACAACGGGACCTCTCACGAGGCTCTTGGAATTGGTCATTGCCCGCTTCGCGGCGGCCACCATGGCCCCATCCGTCCATGTCGCCTCTAAGACGCTTTGTCTTACGTCTACCCCGTTTAACAACCTTCAACTCTGGATCCGACCATAGTTGAGCTCCATGATACTCCGGCCATTGTGATTGGTCAAAGTACGGGTGAAAGCGGGGAGCCCATGTTTTCTTGACCGTCATAATTGAGAACTCCGACTCCCTCACGGTGCGTGGGTGATTGATGTCCACATTCCTAACGCGACCGGCCATATACAAGTGTGAGCACGGGAGATGAAGCAACAATGGCCTCCCGCAAGTGCAATCACACTGTGTTAACGACACCTTGAAAGCCTTCCCTCCATGTTGCCGGCCATCATTTGTGGTTCCTCCTGGCTCTTTCACTTCGTACTTCCACTCTTCGTTGTCATACAATATAGCTTCTTCTGAGTCCGCCTTCCGCGATTGAAATACCAACCATTCATCTACTTTGGGTGGGAACTTATACTTGTACTTCCGTGGGTTCTCACCCGCTATCTGCGCATCGGTTTCCATCGAGTACTTTACAAAGTACGCATTCATCTTGTCAAATGTGTATTGAACTATTGCCATCACGGGTAATCCACGTGCACCTTTGAGCACCCTATTGAAGCATTCGGCCATATTGCTTGTCATTTGACCGTATCTCCGGCCATCTTCATCAAAAGCACGTGACCACTTGTCCCGGTATTGAAGGTGCCTATTGAGAAAGTCTTGACCCCCGGCATCAAGCTTTTTGTGTGCGAGCAATTTGTTGTACAAAGTGGCGAAGCGCCTTTTGGAGAAAGCGAGACAACAATCTTGAAGATAGTCGGCCAACTCCTTAACGCCACATGCCCTATAGAAGTTCGAACAAAAGTGCCTCATGCACCATCGATGATGCAACGGAGCATGCCCGGTAATGTCAATCTCCACCGCGTTAAGAATTCCTTGATTTCGATCCGATATGACACAAATTTCCCTTTGAGGGGGTAACACCTTCGTCCTCAAAAGATAAAGAAACCACTCCCAGTTGTCATTGTTTTCCACCTCAACCAAAGCAAATGCCAATGGCAACACACGGTTATTGGCATCACTTGCTATCGCAACCAACAAGGTGCCCTTATATTGTCCGGTCAAGAACGTGCCATCAATTGCGATGACCAGTCTACAATGTTCGAAAGCCCTCACACATTGCTCGAACGCCCAAAAAGCACGGCCAAATACTCTGACTCTTCTTCCTTCGTGAACCGTTGTTTGGTGCCCATGAGGCTCGACCACATGAACCATGCCCGGGTTTGTCGCGGCCATGGTTAGCAACAACCTAGGGATTCGGTTGTATGCTTCCTCCCATGTACCATACAACATCTTAAATGTGGCTTGCTTCGCTTTCCATGCCTTGCCGTACTTCACCTTGTAATGAAAGATGGCTTTCACAAGGTCAATGACATGTTGGACGCTCATTGTTGGAAGTGTGGATATTGAGTTGGAGAGCCTATAAGCGATGAACTCGGACGTGAGTTGTTTGTGGTTTTGAGACACGATCTTGCCATCCACCCTGTTGCCTTGGCACATGTGAGTTGGCACACAACTCAC
Organism: Aegilops umbellulata; assembly: GCA_032464435.1. Classification (NCBI taxonomy): domain Eukaryota; kingdom Viridiplantae; phylum Streptophyta; class Magnoliopsida; order Poales; family Poaceae; genus Aegilops; species Aegilops umbellulata. The sequence goes on from CP136059.1 coordinate 506,072,279, forward strand.
TACATGCCAACTTGGACCTCCTTTCCATGGTCTTGCACGCACAATCCACGGATATTTTTCATCATCATCTTCTTCTTCACATGTACATGCAACCGTGTAGCGCACTTTCACGTCCGAGTGCACCACCTTGTGTGGACGATAATGCGTAACCGAGTAGTTGTCGAGCCACATTTTCAATTCCAACAAGGTGTCGAACTTAGAACCTTTAGCAATCCGGTTCCTGTCGTCTCCCAAATCACGGTGAGAGCTTGGCCTAACCCCAAGAGGTGCACATTGGCCACCATCTACCACGGCTTCATCCGCGAGACTAACATCCTTGAACAATGTAGTCCGATGATCCCGACGAAATACCTTCTCAAAAGCTTTGGCCTCCTTCACCGTGAACCCATCCTCATCAACTTGTTCATCGGGACCATTGTCATCCGAGTCCGATGCATATGCACGGGAAAAAGGGATGGATTGGTCCATTGTATCTTGCAAATGATATTTGTCGAGATCGCCCACATTGTTGTCATGGAGATCAACTTCATTGTCATCGTCCGCATACTCATCATTGTCCTCTTGCAAAACTTCATCTTGGTTGTTTGTAAACGGGCTCAATGTTGGCCTCACTTCTTGGGTCAAAAGAGGTTCAACAATTTCATCTCGCTTCAAGGGTGGGGGGCTACTAGCAACCAAAGGGGAGGGGTTTCGGTTCAAGTCCAAATGCAATCTTGAATCAACCTTCTTCGTTGCAAATAACTCAAGAGCCTTGTCTAGTGATTCGGCCACCGTCTCCTTGTATGCAACCCAACGTTGCTCCGAGTTGACACGCATTGTCTTCCAACGGACGTGCATTCCAAGACCAACATTATGCCTTCCCTCCAACTCAATGATATCATTAGGGTCCATCCAATTCAAATCTTTCCTAACTTGTTGCACGAGCTCCGCATAGCTAGGACTACTATCAAACACCATGTCAAGCTCATCCGGGTCCGGTTCTATATTGCCTCTCAAAAAGGCGTCTTTGTCCCCATGATGAACAAACACACATGTTCTTCCCATCCCTATAAGCATTCCAAGAAACACAAGGTAACATTGCTTCCATGAGTACTAATCCAAGGATTAACATGGAATAGAAACCCTAATATATATATCAAACAACAACCCTAACCCTAATCATAACCCTAACCCTAACCATAACCATAACCATAACCCTAGCCCTAAACCTAACCCTAGCACCAACATAAGAACACCCATAAGAATAACCCTAGCATACTAACAAAGTCTAATCATAGAAATTGGCAAACAAACATCTCACATCTCCATGCAAATCTTTAGATCCAAACAAAACTAGGGTTCCCCCAAACTAGCAAGAAATGAGCAATGGGACAACTTTACTTGGATGAAAACAAGGGGATCGGAGAAGATTACCTTGAGGGAGGGTTTGACTTCGAAATCCACGGACAAATTCTTCGAATATGCAAGATTTGGGAGAGGATTGGAGAGGGGGAGAGAGTGGGAGAGGGGGGAAAGCTCGGGTTGGGTGTGTGGTGTGGGGGGGGTGGGGGAGGGGGCCCAGCCGAGTGGGTGGATAAGTCACAGTGCAGCGCCCCCGAGCTAGGCGTTGCACTTTAAATGTGTGGCGCCTACCTCAGAGGCGCTGCACATTACAAGTGTGGCGCCTAGCTCAGAGGCGCTACACTGCTGGGTGCGGGCCCAGGGGCTGCCATGGTGGACTGAAGTGCAACGCCCCCGTGCTAGGCGCTGCACCGTAGGGTGTGGCGCCATCGTGGCGGGCGCCACACAAAAAGGTTAGGGCTGTGAAATAGTTTCACGAGCAGTTCATTTTGTGAATTGATTTCGTCCACAGGTCAGAATAGTCAAATTTGCCATGCCCGGATGGGCGGTCTCCCCCGTGGCTCGTGACCGCTCCGTGCCATAGCCTCTCGGTACAACCACATTCTCAAAATAGCCACCGCGACTCCTTGCTACGCTGTGCACAAGCAACAGCGAAACTGCGTCAAATCCTTCGATTGATCACAAACAATGGCATACCAAAATGGGCAGCAAGCAGCACGACGCGCACGCGCACACACAGACGATGCCGCACAAGCACACCTTGGAATCTTGGACACGGGCAGGGGCCTTCGCCGTCGGGGATAGAAACGACTGGTCGCAAGGGCACGAAGGAGCAGTGGCGAGGCTGCTAGCTCGGCTTCTCGGAGCGGGCACGCGCAGGAGAGAAACAGAAATGTGAGGGTGCGGGTGGGATTCGCTCGTCTACGCCATGTCAGAGCGGGCATGTCTGGGCGCGCCCGGTCGCCCTCATGATGCCCCAGATATGAGATAGGATTGAGGTATGCCGGACAGTCCGTACATATAAGGAGGCTTTGAGGGATCCAACTGGGTTGCTTTTTTTATCCGTTCACTGTCCGGGCTGTCCACTCGGACGTTTAAGGAGGTTTTGAGGGGTTCAGTTGTAGATGCTCTAAGTATACATTATTGGCCAGGATAAGCTGCTATAGTGCTAGCAAATGTCGTCAATCACAAAAGTGTAGAGTCGGGTACTTTTGTAATCCTGGTCCACCGTGACTTCTGGTTGAATGAGTGAGCGGTGGGATCTTTAGGGTCGATGTGTTACCTGATGACCCACGGGTATGGGGGATCAATCGTGGCCTTTTTGACAAATAAAGAATGTCGAACTCAACGACGAGTAGAAGGATTGACAAGCAGTTTTTAGTAAAGTTTCACGGTAAATACTGTAGAGATAATTTGCTAGGTTGTTTAATTGTAAGATAATTTGTAACAAGATAAAGAGTAAAAATAGTAATAGAATGCAACAAGTGGCCCAATCTTTATGGACAAGATGGTTCCGGTTGTGTATTTTATAGGAACTAAAACGCTTTTGAGGACATACTGGAATTCCGTTAATTTAGTTTCACCATGTTACATTTAGTTACCACTCGTTGATTTGATCCGTGTTATGTGGGTGGAACGGAGTTAAGGTATTGTCCTTATTTTTACAAATACATACTTATGATTACACCCTTCATGCAGGCATCCATAAATTCAAGAGAAGTTATTAAGATAAAATCTAATCATAACATTAAACATTAATATCCAAACAACCCCCCATGAAATAATTCATAAATTGAAATTTAGGTTTCTATCACTCCCGCAACCTATCATGTACAAACTAATTCCACAATGTCTTTCCCTAGCCCAAAGATTGAAGCGTCATGTAGTTGACGTTCACATAACACCACTAGAGGAAGAACAACATAATATATCATCAAAACATTAAACAATATTCAACTTCATATTATTACTGGCAATAAGACTTCTCCCATGCCCTCGAGAACTAATGAACCTACTCACAAGACATCATATAGATCATGATAAGTGGGTATAAAAATATGATGAACAATATGAACATAACAAATTTTACCAATAAATTTCCTATGCATCAACTACAAAGTGTAATCAACACAAAATAGTACTCTCAGCAATTAGTCTGAGGTTTGATATAAAGATTGAAAAGATGAATGAACTAGGATTAGGAGATTTTTTTGACTGTACACAGTAAGGCAATGCCCCACTGCAATCTTTATAGAAGTTTCAAAAAGTCTGGTACAAAAATACATAACTAAAGGCTTGAGCTAAAGGATTAGGAGATGAGATGGTGCTGGTGAAGATATTGATGAAGATGATGGCCCCGATGATGAACATAGTGCTAATGATGATGAGGCTTCGATTCCCTCCCTTTCCAAAGAGGTTTCTCAAGCAGAATCGCTCCGTCGAAGGGCAAAAGTGTTGCGCCTCAGTTCCACCTCCCAGAGAGCGGTGGTAAGTCGCAAGGATTTTCTATGATTTTTCTAGGGTAAATGAGATTGTATGGCCAAAGAGCATCGAGAGAGGATCCATCAGAGGACCATGCAAACACTACAGGAATCGAGGAATTTCTTGTCAGCCTTAACCAGCCGACAAAGGTTAAAAACCAGAAGACAAAGACTTTGTCGTCAGCTCATTGTTGGCAAAGTATAAATCGGCAAAGAGCTAATTTGCCGCCAGCTTTCTGTCTGGCTGACGACAAAGGGCAAAGCCTTTGCCATTATTAGCTTTTACATCCGGCGAGTCGGCAGAAAAAAGTAATAGCCGCCAGCTACAACAGTCTTGGCAGGTGGCCCCCCAGCTGCTTTGTTGTGAGTTTTGTAGGGAGCAGAAGGCAAAGAAACTAAATAAAAATTAAAAGAACGGTTGTTACTCCTCTCACAGCAGGGACATTGAAAGCACAAGTGCTCCTCAGGTGGTTTTGGTAATTAATGTCAACATATCCCTTGTTGGACTAATGTTTCTATCTGGCATGTTTCAGATAAGTTCAACAATTGAGTGGCATGGACTAAAGGTTGTGGGACTCCTTCATATGATAAGGACAAATGATTGGCTAAAGCTTCAAGCTCAAAGACTCTTCATTTTACACTTTTAGTGATCCAAGATCACATTGAGACTATAGGAAAAGCCAATACTATTAAGAAGGGAGGTGTTGCTTAATGAGCCTTTTGCTCTATGTGCTTAATGATATGCTCCAAAATCCTCAACTACTTTCCCACTTCCACATATGACCTAAACCCTAAGCCAAACTCGGTCCTACCGATTCTTTCTATCCGGCGCCACCGAGTTTCATATGTCATAAGCCACTGCCAAACCCTAGCAAATCGGTTTCACCGATAGGGATCTCGGTCTCACCGAGATGGGATTGCAATCTCACTGTGTATGTCCATTGTCAAAATCGGTCTCACCGAGTTTAGGCAATCGGTACTACCAAGATTACAATGCAAACTCTTTGGATAACTCATTACCAAAATCGGTCCAACCGAGTTTAGTAATCGGTCCCACCGAGTTTGCCTGACCAACTCTCTGGTTAGCTAATTACCAAATCGGTCTCACCGAGTTTGTGTAATCGGTCTCACCGAGATTACGTTATGCCCAAACCCTAACCATATCGGTCCTACCGAGTTGCATGTCAGTCCCACCGAAAATCTCTAACGGTCACTAGGTTTACCGTTTCGGTCCGACCGAGTTTGTTGATTCGGTCCCACCGAAATTGGTAGATTGCGTGTAACGGTTGGATTTTAAGTGGAGGCTATATATACCCCTCCACCTCCTCTTCATTCATGGAGAGAGCCATCAGAACACACCTACACTTCCAACTCATATGTTCTGAGAGAGAACCACCTACTCATGTGTTGAGACCAAGATATTCCATTCCTACCATATGAATCTTGATCTCTAGCCTTTCCCAAGTTGCTTTCCACTCAAATCTTCTTTCCACCAAATCCAAATCCTGTGAGAGAGAGTTGAGTGTTGGGGAGACTATCATTTGAAGCACAAGAGCAAGGAGTTCATCATCAACACACCATTTGTTACTTATTGGAGAGTGGTGTCTCCTAGATTGGATAGGTGTCACTTGGGAGCCTCCGACAAGATTGTGGAGTTGAACCAAGGAGTTTGTAAGGGCAAGGAGATCGCGTATTTCGTGAAGATCTACCGCTAGTGAGGCAAGTCCTTCGTGGGCGATGGCCATGGTGGGATAGACAAGGTTGCTTCTTCGTGGTGGGTGGAGCCCTCCGTGGACTCGCGCAACCGTTACCCTTCGTGGGTTGAAGTCTCCACTAACGTGGATGTAGGATAGCACCACCTATCCGAACCACGGGAAAACATCCGTGTCTCCAATTGCGTTTGAATTCTCCAAACCCTTCTCCTTACATTCTTGCAAGTTGCATGCTTTACTTTCCGCTGCCTATATACTCTTTGCATGCTTGCTTGATATGTATTGTATGTGCTAAAATTGTGCCTAAAACTTCACTCAAACCAAAAAGGCTTAAAAACTGCAACTTTATTACTGAGTGTCTAATCACCCCCTCTAGACACACCTACTTCTAGATCCTACAAGTGGTATCAGAGCATTGGTCTCCATTGCCTTGGTTTAATCACCTTTGGAGGAAGATGGATGTGTCTACTTTAGGGAGTCTTAGACATAAAGTGCCTATTCTTGATGAAGAGTATTTTTATGAATGGAAAAATGAGATGCTTGTGATTTTCACTCAATATCATTTGAACAAGTATATTGCTAGTCCTTGTGCTCCTCATGTTGATCCTATGCATCCCACTCTAGATGAAGATGTTGACATGATTCGCAATCTTAGAACCGTTGAGCTCATCATTAGAGGATTGACCAAATACTTGATTGCTAGTTTACCCACTCTTAAATGCGCCTATACTATATGGAAATTTCTTGAGGAACGATTTCCCAATTATTCCTTGAAAAATTTGGATGAAATTCTCCATAAATCTATCGCCTTGAGTAAGATGAACTCTAATGATCCTAGTTTTGTTAATTGTCTATTTGAGCTTACTAATCTCATGCGTGCTAAAGGAATTGTTGGAATCATTGGTGATATCATAATCGAATCCATAAGAATTCATAAAAGTGACAACTTTGATGATCATTTATCTAATGAATCACTTTCTCTAGGAAATGATGAGTCACAAGATCATGTTGAACATGGATAATACGATGATAATGATGATAGTGACTCCGATTTTGATGATGCAATGAGACACTTTGGTCTTATGGCTAATCTTCGAGGATATGTGTCAGGAGGAAAGGAATGGGTTCTCGACAGTGGATGTACCGATCATATGACCGGAGACGAAGAGATGTTCCGTGAGCTTGCTGAAAATGACGACCCTCGAAAATATGCCACCTTTGGTGATAATTCAAAGGGTAAGGTGGTTGGCCTTGGTAAGGTGGCCATCTCACACGATAGCTCCATTCAAATTGTCATGCTTGTTGAATCCCTTGGCTACAACTTACTTTCAGTATCTAGACTTGCTGATTTCGGATTGAATGTCCTATTTACTGAGGTAGATTGCCAAGTGTTTCGTCGAGATAATCATAAAATGGTCTTTACCGGTATACGTAGAGATGACCTTTATATTGTTGATTTCTCAAAAAGGGCACAACCTAAAACTTGCTTTATTGCTAAATCCTCAAAAGGTTGGTTGTGGCATAGACGACTAAGTCATGTTGGCATGAGAAACCTTGACAAGCTTATTAAAGGAAATCATATCCTTGGAGTTAACGATGTCATATTTGATAAGGATAGACTTTGCAGTGCTTGTCAAGCAGGTAAACAGGTTGGAGGAAGGCATCCGTGAAGAACATCATGACCACAAGGAGGCCACTCGAGCTACTTCATATGGATCTCTTTTGTCCCAATGCCTACAAGAGTCTCGGTGGAAATTCTTTTGGTCTAGTCATAGTTGATGATTTTTCAAGATTTACGTGGGTGTGTTCTTTCTTGATGATAAATCACAGGTCCAAAAGATCTTCAAAAATTTCGCTAGGAAGGCCCAAAATTAGTTTGACGTGAAGATCAAGAAGGTTCGGAGCGACAACGGAACGGAGTTCAAGAACGCAAATGTGGATACCTTTCTTGATGAAGAAGGGATTTCACATGAGTTCTTGGCTACGTACACACCTCAACAAAATGGAGTTGTTGAGAGGAAGAACCGGACGCTCATCGAAATGGCGAGAACGATGCTTGATGAGTACAAGACGCCGAAGCACTTCTGGGCAGAAGCGGTTGAGATGGCCTGTCATGCAACAAATCGCTTGTATCTTCACAAGCTACTCGGCAAGACGGCATACGAGCTCCTCACCGGTAACAAACCCCAAGTTGGATACTTTCGAGTATTTGTCTCAAAGTGCTACATTCTAGATAAGCATCGTCGTTCAAAGTTTGCTCCTAAGTCTCATGAAGGTTTCCTACTTGGTTATGGCTCAAACTCTCACACTTACCGTGTCTACAACAATTTCACCCGAAAGGTTGAAGAAACGGTAGATGTGAAGTTTGATGAATCTAATGGCTCGCAAGTAGAGCAATTGCCAATTGATGTAGGAGACAAAGACCCTTCGGAAGCAATTCAAGACTTGTCGGTTGGCAAAATTCGTCCAACGGAGGTGAAGGAGAATACCTCGTCCGTCCAAGTGGAAGCTTCTACTTCACGACAAGGTGAACCAAGAGTTGGCACGGAAGCATCCACAAGTGGGACACATCAAGATGAAGAAAACGAGGAAACGCATCAAGACGAACATCAACAACCTCCTTCTCCACCACGACAAGAGAACAACAACGTCAACAATGAAGAAGAAGAACAAGATGAAGAAGAAGTTCAACGAAGACCCAAGCAAAAGCTTTCACGAGTTCGAGCAAGTATTGCCAAAGATCATCCCGTCGAACAAATCTACAATGATATCCAAACCGGGAGAATCACTCGCTCTAAAACTCGTTTAGCTAACTTTTGTGAACACTATTCATTCATCTCTAGCATTGAACCTATGAAGGTTGAAGAAGCATTGGAAGATCCGGATTGGATAAATGCTATGCACGAAGAGCTACACAACTTTGAGAGAAATCAAGTTTGGACATTGGTTGAGAAGCCCGACAACAACCACAACATCATCGGTACCAAATGGGTGTTTCGCAACAAGCAAGATGAAGATGGACAAGTGGTTCGCAACAAAGCACGTCTCGTTGCCCAAGGATACACACAAGTCGAAGGTATGGACTATGGTGAGACATATGCTCCCGTTGCTAGACTTGAGTCCATTCGCATCTTACTTGCCTTTGCTAATCACCACAATATCACCTTGTACCAAATGGATATTAAAAGTGCTTTTCTAAATGGTGAAATAGAGGAGGAAGTTTATGTCAAACAACCTTCCCGCTTTGTCAATCCTAAGAAACCTAATCATGTTTACAAACTTCACAAAGCACTTTACGGTCTTAAACAAGCTCCTAGAGCATGGTATAAATGCTTGACTAAGTTCCTTATTGCAAGTGGTTTTGAAATTGGAAAAATTGATTTTACCCTTTTTACTAAAAGAGTTAATGGAGAATTATTTGTATGCCAAATTTATGTTGATGATATCATATTTGGTTCTACTAACCCTCTTTTTAGTGAAAAGTTTGGAAAGCTTATGTCAAAGAAGTTTGAGATGTCTATGATGAGTGAACTCAAATTCTTTCTCGGTTTGCAAATCAAGCAAACTAAGGAAGGTACATTTATCTCTCAAACGAAGTATACCAAAGACCTATTCAAGAAGTTCAATATGCAAGAATGCAAAGGTATGTCTACACCCATGCCTACTAGTGGACATAATGATTTGACCAAAGATGGTGAACCGGTTGATCAAAAGGTTTATCGCTCTATGATTGGTTCATTGTTATACCTGTGCCTCTCGCCCCGACATTATGCTAAGTGTGTGCATGTGTGCACGATATCAAGCTGCTCCTAAAGAATGTCATCTTAAGGCCGTGAAAAGGATAGTAAGATACTTAATCCATACACCAGATTTTGGCATTTGGTATTCTAAGAGATCCTCTTTCGATCTTGTTGGGTATTTCGACTCGGATTATGCCGAAGACAAGGTTGATAGAAAGTCCACTTCGGGTACATGTCAATTTCTCGGTAGATCTCTTGTATCTTGGTCCTCCAAGAAACAAAACTCGGTATCCTTATCCACCGCCGAAGCGGAATATATTGCCGCTGGTTCATGTTGTGCTTAATTACTTTGGATGACCCAAACCCTTAAAGATTATGGGGTCTATGTGAAACATGTTCCATTGCTTTGTGACAATGAAAGTGCTATCAAAATTGGTCATAATCCTGTGCAACATTCTCGAACTAAGCATATTGAAGTTCGTCATCATTTCATTCGAGACCATGTTGCAAAGGGAGACATTGATCTCAAACATGTTCGCACCGATAAGCAATTAGCGGATATATTCACTAAACCGCTTGATGAAAAAGTGTTTTGCAGGTTGAGAGGAGAATTGAACATCATTGATGCTTCAAACTTGGAGTAGAAACTCCATTGGATACATGCAAGACATGAGCTTATGGCTAATCCTTGATATATCTCTTATGATGACTATCTTATGTCTTGGATATATTTGTACCTTGCATGTTATCTAACCCATGTAGGTACTTGGTTGAATCTAATTCTATGAGATTGCAACTCACTCACATCTTGAGCAATCTCTACATCACCAAGTCTCTACACAACGGTGGTTGACGACAAGGAAGCACGAAACCATTCGAACATGTCCTTTGACAAATTCTATGTTGATCTTCATGATTGTCATTTTTGGATATACAAGTGATTTTCCTTGCAAGAACTAACCCATGTAGGTAGATGAACTTAAACTCCAAGTGGTGCTCCCAACTCTTGATGATCTACATCAACTTCGAGCACCCACACAAGTTCAACTACATGAGCAAGATCCACTCCACCACCCAAGGTATGTTATTCCATCTTAGAGAAGCTTTACTCCATGACATGAGTCAAAGCAACTCAACAAGATGAGAATACATCAAGATGCTTAAACGAAAAATGGTAACCCCATTTTTGATCTTAAACGATGAGTATGACCTATGATCAAGTGTTCTCACTTGACTAAGTCAATATACTCTAACATAGGTGACTATGTCACCGCCCAATTCTAGATGAAGTTCTCTTGTGTTCTTTTCTGTTTATTGCATTTGTCCCTTGCATATTTGTTTCCCTCATTTTTCACAAACAAAAAAAAAATAAAACTTCATCTAGAACTTTCATTCTTTCCTGTTTCTTTTTGTTCTGCATATTCTGCATCAAATTCCTTACAAATCTTTCAGTTAATTCATTGCAAATCTTTGTGAAATCTTATTTGACTAGTGAGCTGAGGTGACAAGTATTTTCTCTGAAGTAAACTCGATTCCACCGAACTGAACTTTTCGGATCAACTGAATTCTTTCGGTACCACCGAAACTTGACGCTCGGTGTCACCGATTTTGCAACAGGAGAACAGTTTGCCACTTATTCTATATTTCTTCTGTTCCAGCTCCACTCGATGAATCTTATCCTCTACAAGCATCACAGTTTTACCATTGCTTTATGCTGAATCTCAAGGACCAAACCTTTTCGACAGATTCCAGTAAGACCTTCTTGGAAATTGATGTCAAAGGGGGAGAGAGAGATCACATCAAAGCTTATCATCAGGGAGAAAGAGAGAAAGTATTAAGTGGGAGAAAGAGATCTCCAGGGGGAGAGAATACTCAAGGATCCGAGATGCTTGAAGATTAAGAGGAGAGATGCCACATGTCTTTTTGGGGGAAAGTCATGTGTTTTAGTGTTTCTGTTCATTTATATCTTTCAGCTCTGATTTTATGTTCCCTATCTTCTCTCAATATCTCATGTCAGATTCAGGGGGAGCAAGACACCTAAGGGAAAGAAATCATTCAAATTCATTGCATATCTTTACTCTTGGGGACATGTCTGATTCAATGTGGTACTCTGTACTCACTCTCTACATGTCATCCCAGTCTTGGTACTCTTGTGGTTTCTTTTGTTTGCTCTGGCTAGTGGATGTATCTGTGTTATCTAACCTTGTTTGTGCAGGTTCATTTCATCCTAAGTCAACTCAAGACCACAAGGTAAGTATATGCATCAGAATCATGAGTATGAGGAATCCTTGCTTTTGTACAAATTGTTTGCAAGAAGGACTCATAAACCTGATGGTATTCCTCTTAATAATCTTTTACTCTGATGCATATGGCCAAGATACATGTAACACATTGCCTACTCTGTCATGGTTATGCTCTCACATACTTCTAAATTTTATACTCACATGATTGCATACATGTAGGGGGAGCCTATGGTTGTTACATGTCTTTCCAAAGCTTTACTTGCTACTCCTTGTACCTTTATCTAAAGCTTTGATGTATGTTGCCATCAATTACCAAAAAGGGGGAGATTGAAAGCACAAGTGCTCCTCAGGTGGTTTTGGTAATTAATGTCAACATATCTCTTGTTGGACTAATGTTTCTATCTAGCATGTTTCAGATAAGTTCAACAATTGAGTGGCATGGACTAAAGGTTGTGGGACTCCTTCAGATGATAAGGACAAAGGATTGGCTAAAGCTTCAAGCTCAAAGACTCTTCATTTTACACTTTTAGTGATCCAAGATCACATTGAGTCTATAGGAAAAGCCAATACTATTAAGAAGGGATGAGGTGTTGCTTAATGAGCCTTTTGCTCTATGTGCTTAATGATATGCTCCAAAATCCGCAACTACTTTCCCACTTCCACATATGACCTAAACCCTAAGCCAAACTCGGTCCTACCAATTCTTTCTATCCGGCGCCACTGAGTTTCATATGTCATAAGCCACTGCCAAACCCTAGCAAATCGGTTTCACCGATAGGGATCTCGGTCTCACTGAGATGGGATTGCAATCTCACTATGTATGTCCATTGTCAAAATCGGTCTCACCGAGTTTAGGCAATCGGTACTACCGAGATTACAATGCAAACTCTCTGGATAACTCATTACCAAAATCAGTCCAACAGAGTTTAGTAATTGGTCCCACCGAGTTTGCCTGACCAACTCTCTGGTTAGCTAATTACCAAATCGGTCTCACCGAGTTTGTGTAATTGGTCTCACCGAGATTACGTTATGCCCAAACCCTAACCATATCGGTCCTACCGAGTTGCATGTCAGTCCCACCGAAAATCTCTAACGGTCACTAGGTTTACCGTTTCGGTCCGACCGAGTTTGTTGATTCGGTCCCACCGAGATTGGTAGATTGTGTGTAACGGTTGGATTTTAAGTGGAGGCTATATATACCCCTCCACCTCCTCTTCATTCATGGAGAGAGCCATCAGAACACACCTACACTTCCAACTCATATGTTCTGAGAGAGAACCACCTACTCATGTGTTGAGACCAAGATATTCCATTCCTACCATATGAATCTTGATCTCTAGCCTTTCCCAAGTTGCTTTCCACTCAAATATTCTTTCCACCAAATCCAAATCCTGTGAGAGAGAGTTGAGTGTTGGGGAGACTATCATTTGAAGCACAAGAGCAAGGAGTTCATCATCAACACACCATTTGTTACTTCTTGGAGAGTGGTGTCTCCTAGATTGGCTAGGTGTCACTTGGGAGCCTCCGACAAGATTGTGGAGTTGAGCCAAGGAGTTTGTAAGGGCAAGGAGATCGCATACTTCGTGAAGATCTACCGCTAGTGAGGCAAGTCCTTCGTGGGCGATGGCCATGGTGGGATAGACAAGGTTGCTTCTTCGTGGACCCTTCGTGGGTGGAGCCCTCCGTGGACTCGTGCAACCGTTACCCTTCGTGGGTTGAAGTCTCCACTAACGTGGATGTAGGATAGCACCACCTATCCGAACCACGGGAAAAACATCCGTGTCTCCAATTGCGTTTGAATTCTCCAAACCCTTCTCCTTACATTCTTGCAAGTTGCATGCTTTACTTTCCGCTGCCTATATACTCTTTGCATGCTTGCTTGATATGTATTGTATGTGCTGAAATTGTGCCTAAAACTTCACTCAAACCAAAAAGGCTTAAAAACTGCAACTTTATTACTGAGTGTCTAATCACCCCCCTCTAGACACACCTACTTCTAGATCCTATAGACATCCGCCATCCATGACGGTATCTCGAGCCCTCCCTTCCAGCACTTTCCTGGCCACTGGAGCACCGCCGCGTCACGTCATTGCCGGTGAGACCATATCGCATCCCTTCTTCTTCCTCTCTTCCCTCCCCCCTCTCCATCATATTTCTCTACTCCATCTCGCACGAACCGCCATGGGTCCGCCCATTTGCATGGTGTTGCGGTCAGTGCGTGGTGCCCGCCTGGCCACCTGCCCCTGAAAAGGCATGGAAGGAAGGAGGGAGGGTGGAGAGGTGGCGCGGCGAAGGAGCTCGCCGACTGAAGCCGCGCTGGCGTTGAAGCTCTAGACGAGGACGTGTAGGAGCAAGCTTGTTCCTCCTATGCCTCAGCTGATCTGTGGATAAGAGAGGTTGCCCAATCTCGTGCATGCGTGTGCGGATAAGAGAGGAGCCCAATCCTGTGCATGTGTGTGTCGATAAGTGAGGTTATGCTACACTGCCACATCACTGATCCGTGGGAGGGAGAGTCCAACCAACAGGAAGCAAGCACTGCTTTCGACGCATCATTGATTTGTGTATTATGATTTCTCTTTGCCCTCAACTAGGTAAAAACATATGGCAAAGCATGTCTTTGCCATCAATCCAATAAAAACAGACGACAAATAGCTATCTTTGTCGTCGGCCAAATAAACACAGTCGGTAAAGTCTATCTTTGCCGACAGTTGTTCTTTGCCGTCAGCGATTGACGACAAATTATGTCTTTGATGTCTGCCCCGACGAAAAGCTCAAGGCAAATAGCGGCATGAACAGCAAATTTCCGGTTTCCTGTAGTGGGCCAAGTGGCGAGACCTAGACCCTCCCACGTGGGATGGCCGTGCGGCGCCATGGTGGGTCCCCTCTGGCCCATCATCGGTCCCCGGTGTGTTTGGTGCTCCGAATTTTTTTCTCATGTTCTAATTTTCGTCCCGAGTTCCAGCTGTCTAGCAATTTCCCTCTTTGTGTTTTCTTGCAGTTTAAGGGAAAAAAGTCATTAGAATTGCATCATAATGTGTAATATATTGTTGAAATAAGATAAATTAGAATAGGAAGTAGTGATGCAAAATGGACATATCACTACTCAACAACATATCATCGACCAATTTGTCAGAACGAAAAGATTTTTGTGGTGTGTTTCCCCGCATGCACCCATTGCATAGATAAATTTCAACCGGGTGTCAATCGTGTGAGTAGATCGACTAAAAAATTAGGTCACACCTTGATTAAGAGCTTTTGTTTCATTGATTCAAATGAGAGATGTATTATAAATGACCCATGGAGTGTATTTTACAGTCTTTTAGATTAATAGAAATGGTAACCAATATTTGTGGTCAAAGTAAAAAAAATGATTGTATCTACACATTTGGTATATTGATCCTTTAAGTGATCAACAGGTTATATTGCAGGCTGTATAAATTATGGCTCTTATCCCGGCACTGATGTGTTGATATGTTGCTGGTTATCTCCTTTGAATTTGACTTGACTTGTTTTCTTATTTAACACAATTTTCTATTTATTGTATTGATTCAATTATCACTGCAAGGTAAGATTTCTGATATGTGTTATTTTATTCTCTACAAAAACCTGTAAACTAACACACACAAAACCAATTTTACACAAACTTTACAGTAAAATTTCATACAATATATTCAAAATAAATATATATGATTGTGAGTAGGAATGTTGCTCTTTTGTAACTACGTTATTCCAATATATCAAAATTTAAACTAGTTACACATGTGTATATCTAACCATATATAAAATGGTAAAATATTTGAAATGTTGAAATACAAAATATATGAATACAAATACACATGAAAAATATCTCTTAAGTTCTAGTCTTATGGGTGTATTGTTGTGGAGAAATATGACAACCGGAAATACCATGTCAAGTTAATCTCACATATATATACAACATAGCATATATATACAAATAACAATTCAATTTAATTATTTATGGTTGTGTTCATCTTGAACTCAAATTAAGCTCCAAAATGCTTGCAATATTTTTTCCAATGTTTTGGCAAGTGGGATATGGAGTAAGGAGCATGAGAAGACAACTTTAGTAACGCAAGAAAACTATCAGGCTAACTTTAGCACCAACCCAAATACACCATGCCTTTATATGTATAAAAAAATTGAACATCATGAACCAACAAGCATAGCCCAGTTGGTTTGCCCTAGATTTTTATTGGAGGGAGCCAAGATATTTATGAAGGATATAATCCTAGGATGTTGCATCCCCCCCCCCCTTCTGTTTTTTGCTTGCTAAAATGCAACAGAACCATGTTTGCCTAAGGAGGAGTCGATCCAAGGGACGGAAATGCTCAGATGTGCTGCTTCTTAACCATCAGTGCGACATATCGAATGGCTAAGGTTCAAACATATCCTTACATTATTCAGTACATCATCTGTTGCTAAATATAAGGTGATTTGAACTGGTAAAACGTCTTATATTTAGGAACAAATATATTAATTATTATATATAGAGAGAGAAACAAAGAGTAGTGAATGCCGAAAGAGTGCAAGAACTTGGCGTAATGGATGAGTAGGTGTCATTGTTGGTGAATATACTACATATGAATTATTTTAATTATTTGGCTATGGAATAAGAGAGAGTTTCAGGTTTTATGAAAAGCATCTCTAATACCCGTAAGATAATAGTTGGTAAAGTTTGACTTAGGAGTTTAATTTCTAGAAGAAGAAAAAAATACTTAGCAACTTTTTCCACATGACATTCCGTAGATCTGAAACGGGCTTGCTAAAACTCAGTCGACTAAGATTGAACCAAGTCTCAGTTGAACTTGCAGCATTTTGTTGCATGCTTTGCAATACTTTTCCTACCAGTTGTAACATCTGTCTTGTTGGTTGTAGCATATCGTCTGTCATCGATTGTAGCACGTAATCTCACCGGTCGCACATTCCTTCAGTGTCGGTTAACATATTAGTAAGAATGGTTGTAGCATAGGTTGTCGTTGCTTGCAATGTTGCCGCAATAATTTTTATCGCCGTTTGCAACATCCAGCCATGTTGATCATTGCACAATAACTACGCTGATGTCACTTGACAGAGACTTCGTTAAGTCTCAGGCAACTGAGTTCTAGACGCACCCATCTGAAAACAGTGTACCATGCCTTTGAGATTTTGCTTTCTAGTACTAGCGTACTGCCATTGCCAAAAAACTTATTTTGCTTGCACCTTCATAGATATATTCTATTTCCTTGCACTAATGTACACTGTGATCTATCGATCCTATGGCGTGCGCCTGCTCGAGAAGTCTATACGAGAAGAAAAAAGTTTATTTTAAACCCTGAACTTGTATAGGTTTGACGAATCAAACCCTCAAGTCCAAATGGACCAAATCCCTGTCGTTTGCACCCCGAACTATGCAATCACGGTCAAAATCAAACCCTGACATCGTTTGAGGCATAAAAATGCTGATGTGGCAAATGTCAACCAGGATTCGTCTGACCGGTGGGCCACGGTGCGGCAGTGTTGACCTGTGTTTTTATTTTCGGCCGAAAAAAGTGGCTTTCGGCCGAATTTCGGCCATCTCGGCCTGGGGCGAAAAGTATATTTAGGCTGAAATTGCTCAAATCTGGCAAATTTTGGTCAAATTTAAGTCAAATTGCAGTCAAAATTTGATCAAATTTCAGCCAATTTTTTTGAAAATGGCCAAAATTCGGCCATCTCGGCCTAGGGCGAAAAAAAGCTCAAACCGGAAATCAAAACACAGGTGTTGACCATGGCGCGTACCCGTCTTCCGCGCTGGGCCGGCCGATTTGTTTTTTTCCGTTACACTGCTAAAAAAATGTGTGAACCTTTTTACGAAACTTGTGGACCTTTTCGAATCTGTGATTTTCTTTCCAATCCACGTACTCCTTTTCAACTTTTCATTTTTTTTCCACCATTCCTTGTTTTTTTAAATCCGTGGACTTTTCATTTTAAAATACGTGAACTTCTTTTCAAAATCATTGAACTTTTTATAAATCCGTAATTTTTCAAAGAAATTGTCAACAGTATTTTTCTAAATTGATGACCTCTTTCCAACTCCGTGAACTCTTTTTTGGAATTGATGACGTTTTTTCAAAATCGATAAAATTTTATCATATTCATGAAATTTTTCAAAAATGATGAATTGTTTTCAAAAGTGAAGAACTTTTTGCAAATATGTGATATGTTTGTTCAAAATTGATGAAACTTCACAGAGTTCTTTTTTTTCAAATTCGTGAATTTTTTCAAATCCGGGAACTTTCTGCCAAATTCATGAAATTTTATTCATTTACTTGAACTTTTTCAAATTTCTACGGATTTTTTTGGTTTCCCTAAACTAAAAAACGGTGAAATATTTATGTTATCCTAATAGTGCAGCACTGAATGAAGATGACCTAGTGGTTAATAGCAAGAAGCATCAACATAAACGTCTGGAGTTAGTATCTCGCTACTCGCAAATTTGTAAATTTTACTTTGTTTTTCTTTTGCATTTGCCGGGCCATCGTACACGTCTAAATTCACTTCTTTTAAAATTGTCACAGTTCAAAAAGCTTGTTCAGATTTTCAAATTTTGTTCACAATTTATGAAAATGTTCACGCTTCAAAAATGATTATTTTAATTTTTTACGATTTCCAAACATTTTTCATATTTTGAAGAAATTTTATTCACATTTTTTCCAAGAAATGTTGAAAACCCTGGATCTGCCGCTTTCTTAGTTGGTACTTTTAAATATAGTGCTGCTTATAAGCTGTACTCAGTCCGAGCTCAGCTGGCTAGCAGAGCTAGCAAGCATGGCGAGGTAGGGAGTTTTTCTTTTTTGATTGCTGCGAGGTTGGATGTTTGACTCCGATTGCATGCGTGTTTATTTTTTTGATTCGCTCGGCGCCTCCGAATTGGGCCGGCCCATTTGCACGCCACCTTTAGCGGGCTGCTCATTTTGACGCTAATGAGCGTCGAGTTACCATAAAAAAACGAGCGTCGAGCAGGAGCTCTGAGTCTTTTCCGCATCCAATCCCGGCCCGTTGTCTAAAAATACAAAAAAATCCCGGCCATCCTTTGCAATCCCCGTTTGACGAACGACCCCAGGGTTTCATATAGACCGGTATCGCATAGTTTATGATGCAAACGACAGGGATTTGAATTTGAGGGTTTAATTTGCCAAACCTCTACAAGTTCAGAGTTTAAACTAGGCTTTTTCCGTATGGAAAGCATGGTACACTCCATCCATGCTGTTGCTGGCAATCTACTGCTACGGCTTTTGCTGCATGCTGCATATGCGCATGGCGCGACAAAGCGCAAACTAGGTGCGTAGGTAGGTAGGTTCAGTGCCGAAACGTGCATCGACTGCAGAGTGTATCCTCCTCCTACCCAGAAAGATCGTGCGTGCATGGCCGCAGATCTGCCCGAGCGAGATGGCCGGCACATGCTCGGAGAGGGGACAAAATTACTGTTCTGACCCTTAGTGTTAACTAAATCCCGTTTTGACCTTGTGTGGGAATTTTTTTTCGTTTCTGATCTTTTTTGGTGACGCTACGGTCCCTGGCGTCTGGGTTGCGAAGCGCCCGCACTGCCCGGCTGCCCGTTGACTTGCTGACGTGGCAAAGGGGCCAGACGCCAGGGACCCTGGCGTCTGGCCCTGGTAAGTGGATAACCCCCGCGGGCCGAGCCCACCCACCCATCTCTTCCTCCCTCCCCCTGGCGGCGCACGAACAGGAGAGAGGAGTTCTTCTCCTTCGCCCCTCTCCCCCCTCACACCAAATCCTCCCCTGATCTACTCCATTCTCCACTCTAGTTCTTGGATCTGAGCCCTCTAAGCATCCTTGAGGTATTCTCCCCCGTCTCCTCCAATTTGTTTTGATTTTCCCCTCTCTTGTTGGATGCATTATTTCAAATTAGGTGATGTTAGATTAGTAGATGATTTCTTTGGTTTAGGAAATAGTTTGTAGTTGATAGATGATTTGGTAGGTAGTGTAGTTGCTAGATGTTTGTAGTTGTCCACCAATAGACATAGTTTGTGAATTTATTTGAATTGTAGATGATGTATGCATATGCTAGTAAATTAGATATATGTTGAATATATAGATGGCATAATCTATGTTTGAATCTGAGAAGACAACTTTGGCAAGCAAATATATTTAGATAAATATTATATGTGTGAAGTGGTATGACAATATAGTTGAATATATAGATGGCAATTTTTTTATGCAAAAGAGATGATGAAATTTGATTATTGTGTGTGACATGATTAGTTCAATAGAATGGCGGATGATGATTACGAAATTTATTTGATGGTAAAATTTGGTACTCTAGATGATATGTGTGCATATGTAGAAGAAAGAAATGATGTTGTTATGTTTGAGAAGAATGGTGTTTTCATATGGCATAAACTTGGAGAAGCTAATTGTTTGATATTGTTCATGTATTCATAGATGATTGTTTGTGATTTGTTTTGTAGGATGGCGGATGATGAGGGACCTTGGTATGACGGATTAATCGATGAGTGGGATAAGGAGCATCGTGCTCGTGCCATTGAGAACGGAAATGTAAGAAGCAAGACTTATCATTTTCCTTGTTTCTCATTTGTGTTTTTGTATTGATTAAAACATCACTTTATTTGCAGGTTGTAGTTGCTATGCGCATGAGGGGTCATTCCGCTGATGACTTTGATTACGACCCGCGGTATGAGCCTTACATTCGGAGATTGGGTCTTCTCTCATTCGTGTTGCAGTTTAAGCGACGCGCTCCGCCGGTGAACCACGCGGCGCTAACCGCACTTGTGGATCGTTGGAGGCCGGAGACTCACTCGTTTCAAATAGGTTGCACATAAGTAGTTCATGACCACACAAGGTCTCGAATAACAAGTTCACACACGATGTCTCGAATGACATAAATAGTTCATGAGCACACAAGATCTCGATCAACAAGTTCATACATTAAACAAAGTCTTGACAGTTCGTCATCGACGCCGGTGCCTTTCCATTTGTCTACTGAGTAGTACGGGGCCACTTTCCCTTCTTGTCACGTGCCTCGTCCTCCTCTCGTGCATCGCGAGCCCTTGCAAGTTTTCTTACCCTCTCTTTTTGACGAGCCTCCTTCTCTTTGCGTGCCCTCTCTTGCTCACGCTTCTTGCGCTCACGAGCCTCCTTCTCACGACGCTCCCGCTCCAATCCCCGTGCATAGGACTCCTCGAACAGGCGCTGCCTCCGTAACCAATCTCGACGTTGGTCCTCTTGGACATCTTTTGGTACCTCGTGATCTATCGAAGTGAAGTACTTGCAAAGTGGAGGAGGGGACTATATATAAACCATGATTTTGTTAGACATATGAGTGACAACTTGTTGATGTTTTTTGTATGTACACCTAACATACCGGTGGTATGTCATATGCGTTAGTTGGCCTTCGACGATCATGTGCATAGTTGGGACACACGAAAAACCTTCTACCTTCTGTCCATGACTTGTTGCGGTCAGTGGACACCTTCAGCTTGCAAACATCACCACACCAATATGGTGGTGTGGGCACATCCTTGTCCTTCTCCTTGTCCAAACTGGCCTCCAACCACGTCTTCGGCATGTCCTCTTGGTCCGCGCACGCCGGCCTCGTCCTGGAACCGGATGAAGCCATGCCTACAAAAAGACCAATTGTTAGCACAAGACATAAAGATAGTAAATGCGTAAATACAGTAAATGAATAAATGCTAGGAATTGTATGAACAAATAATATACCATTATTATTAGATCAACCATCTGGATTATGCAAATAACCGAAGGCCGATCCATTATCAACCATTCGTCTACGACCACCAGCACCTCTAGCACTTGTGCTTCCTCTCCGACCACCACGACCTCTAGCACTTGTGCTAGCTCGACCACCACCTCTAGCACTTGTGCTAGCTCGACCACCACCTCTAGCACTTGTGCTAGCTCGACCACCACCTCTAGCACTTGTGCTAGCTCGACCACCACCTCTAGCACTTGTGCTAGCTCGACCACCACCTCTAGCACTTGTGCTAGCTCGACCAACACTGGCACCCCTAGCACTTGTGCTCCCTCTACGACCGCCACTACCACCTTTGACACTTGTGCTTCCTCGACCACCACCACCGTCACCTCTTCCACCTCGTTCACCATCGGTGCCGCCTCCACGACTTGTTTTTCTTTTTTTGTTTTTTTTTCTTGCATGTCCGCTCATTGTGTCCCCCTTCACCGCACACCCCACAGTTGATGATGTCAGGAGCCTCCATGAAATGACCGCTACCAAATTGTTTCATGCCAGTGTATCCAGCCAGGTCATCCATATCACCCCTGAACCTCTTAGTTCTCCTTCTACCCTTCGTCTCCATCTTCAGAAGAGGGTCTGGCCTAATATGAGGGCCATGGTACTCAGGCCACTGTGATTGGTCCAAGAAAGGGTGAAATCTTGGCGCCCATGTCAACCTAGTAGCTTCCACATGGAACTCTTGCATCCTCACGGTTTTTCCATCATTAACATGTATGTTTCTCGCCTTCGCCGCCGTTATCAAATGCGAGCATGGCCAATGATACTTACTAGGCCTCTCGCACTGGCACCACCGAGTCTTCAGTTTCACCTCAAGTGCAGCACCACCATATTGTCTACCGTCTCGTGTTGTGCCACCTGGCTCATCAATTTGATAGATCATTTCAAGCCTATCGAATATGATAACTTGTTGCCGTGAAGACTTGCTTGCTTGTAACTGCAACCATTCATCAACCTTTTCCGGATAATCCTTTTTCTCACCTATCCATTTTGCAGTCTCTTCAGAATGCCTCTGAAAGTACTCATTAAGCTTAAAGAAGGTGTACTCCACTATTGCAGTCACCGGCAATGCACGAGCACCCTTCAACACATTGTTGAAACATTCTACAAGATTGCTCGTCATGTCACCATATCGCCAACCACCATCGTCATGAGCGCGTGCCCACTTGTGCTTCTCGCTTAAATTCCTAGTTAAGAACTCTTTTCCCCCTTCGTTCACCGCTGCAAAGAGTTTGTTGTACCGAGCATCGAAACCTTGGGTGGTGAATGCCACACATACATGGGTAAGGTCTTTGCTGAGCTCCTTGCTCTTACATGCCCGGTAAAAGTTGGACACGAAATGCCTCATGCACCATCTGTGGTGAAGCTTTGGAAATCCTGGAATAACAATGTCCATTGCCTTGAGTATGCCATGATGCCGGTCCGATATGATGCATACCTCCCTAGCCCCAATCACGTTGTGCCTAACATGACCCATGAACCACTCCCAGTTGTCTTGGTGCTCGGAAGGCACCAAAGCAAATGTCCACAAAAGTATCACTAATTAACACACACTAAGCTAAGTTAACCCTAATCACTAACTAACCCTAACCCCAAATCTTTCAACTCAACAAGCATATATTACTACTACACACCATGCATAGCACTATATTATCAAAGTTAACCAAGCCATTCATACTAACATAAGGGAGAAAACATAAACTAGAGGGTTCCACCAACATGTATAAAATGCAACCAAAATAACAAGATTTGACAAAAAAATAATTGGATGATTTGAGGGAGATTACCACAAGCAACAAAGTGATGGAAAAATCCACCTAAGGGAAGCACCTTTTGGGGAGGATTTGAGGGGGAGCTTGAGGGGTGAGAGAGAGAGTGGGGGGCAGCAAAGCTTTTTCAACCTCGGGCTGGATTGGGGAAAGTGTGTGGGGTGGGTCCCACACACTTTCCCCAAGAGGGCCAGACGCCAGGGTCCCTGGCGTCTGGCCCCTTTGCCACGTCAGCAAGTCAACGGGCAGCCGGGCAGTGCGGGCCAGGGGTCAGACGCCAGGTACCCTGGCGTCTGCTTCGCAACCCAGACGTTAGGGACCGTGGCGTCATCAAAAAAGGTCAAAAACGAATTTTTTTTTCACACAAGGTCAAAACGGGATTTAATTTTGCACTAAGGGTCAGAACGGTAATTTTGTCCCGGAGAGGCGACAGAGGTCAATGGCTTGTAGGGAGAAAGGGCGCAGTGCAGAGCTATTAATTAATGGGAACAGGAGCTAGGGCTAGACACACAGGTGCGGCCACAAATGCGGAGCAGTTGCATGCATGGGCCGTCGTCTCCGCCGCGTCTTTCGCCAGCGGCAGGAGGAGGAGGAGGCAGCGGCCACGCGACGTTGCCTGGTCTCCGTTGAGCACTGCTGCCATGCAAAGGGGATGGAAGGGCTCGGCCTTTGACCCAGCAGGCCATGCAAATTGCCTAATTTTCCCATGTCAGATCAGAAGCAACAAGCAAGACCTACACGCCTCGTTATGTTAATGGGGTGGCGGGTGCGTGATCTGCGTCGCACGGTTCAGGAAAAGCAGAGCAAGGAGAGGGCAGCCGCAGTGGCAGGCAGCCAGCAAGGATGGGACGTCGCTGCGGCCCGTGGCAGGCAGCGCGGACAAGACGTGAGGTGCTGGACGTGCCCCAGGCTCAGAGTCACAGTCGCAGCAACTGCAGCAGCGTCGCCGCGTGCACGCCTTCCATTTAAGTGGCGCGGCGGCCGCCGCGAGACGGGGTGCCGGCACGCTTCGGTGCGGCGGAATTGAAGGTCCGGTCGATCGGCGCGCTGTCGCCTACGTCGTGAGGCCAACTCTAAGGCGCGATCCCAGACGGACACGTCCGTTTTGTCCGGATTTCGTCCGTTTAGAAGTGGCAATGGGATCGTGTCCGCTTGGATTTATGGATGCGGCGAACGGGCGCCCAACGCGCGGCCGCATTTCGCCCGCATCTCGTCCGTTAGCGCAGCATAGTAGAAAATGATGCATATGAAATGGTTCGAATCAAACATATTTCTAAAAATAGTCTTACAACCCAATCGAAATTTGTTTTGCATGACAAGAAAACAATATCAAATTGTCTTACAACCCAGCCAAAATTTATTTGCATGACAAGAATTAAACTCGTAGATCTACTGATTGCCAATATGAGTCCACACGTGCTCAACCAAGTTATCCTGGAGCTGGACATGAGTATACCAATCACGCAACTCCCGATGAAACTCGACAAACTGTTCAAAGGTTGCAGGAGGTGCATGCACAGCCTCAATATTTTCACCCTGGAAATCAAACCCTTGGTCGTAGATGCTATCATCGCGCTCATCCTCCACGATCATGTTGTGCATGATCACACAAGCAGTCATCACCTCCCAAAGCTTCTTCGTGCTCCATGCCAATGCAGGGTTACGAACAATACCCCACCGAGACTGAAGTACACCGAAAGCACACTCCACATCCTTCCTAGCACTCTCTTGCATTTGGGCAAACCTCTGTCTCTTCTCTTTTTGCGGATTGGGTATGGTCTTCACAAGAGTGGACCACTGAGGATAGATGCCATCATCTAGGTAATATCCCTTGTTGTAATGGTGGCCATTGACCTCAAAGTTCACCTTCGGGGAGTGCCCTTCCGCAAGCCTTGCAAACACCGGAGACTGCTGAAGAACACTAATATCATTCTGAGAACCAGCCGTGCCGAAGAAAAAATGTCATATCCAGAGATCTTGTGAAGCAACAGCTTCAAGTATAACAGTGGCACCTTTCACATGCCCCTTGTACTGCCCCTGCCAAGCAAATGAACAGTTCTTCCTCTTCCAGTGCATAAAATATATACTACCAAGCAATGCTCAGAAAGCCCCTCTCAGCATTGATTGCCAACAACCTCTCTGTATCGGCGGCATTTGGCTCTCTAAGGTACTCTGGGCCAAACACTTCCACCACGGCAGTGCAAAAACTATACAATGAGAGGAGACATGTGGACTCACTCATACGAACATACTCATCCACAAGACCATCAGGAATTCCATACGCAAGCATGCGGATAGCCGCAGTGCATTTCTGGTATGAAGAGAAACCAAGCTTGCCTAGGGCCTCAACTTTGCACTCAAAGTATGGGTCATGCGCGGCCACTCCCTCGCGAATACGACTGAACACATGCCTTCTCATTCGGAATCGGCGAAGAAATTGATGTGTCCTAAAGAGTGGACCATCCTTAAAGTAATCGGCATAGAGAAGGGTGTGACCTTTCTCTCTATTGCGGTCCAAGGCCGGAGCATGGCCGGGGATTGATTCCCTGTACCGAGGCCGCTTCCTAGTGATGTGTTCATGTACAACCAACGCAGCTGCCAGCTCTTCATCATCCGATGAGCAAATGAAATTGTGAAAGAAAAACTCATCACCACTGTCCATTATACCTTGTGAGCAATCCATTGAACGCCTTGTGGTCGTGGTCGGAAAGCGGCCGGATAGTGCACGGCCTGCTCCCCTCGTAGGCAGCAGAGCAAGGTTTTGGGGTCGGTGGTGGCGCAGGGCGCCCTGCGTCACCGAACGGCTGGCCGAAAGAGGTTGGGGACGACGGGCGACGACGACGGCCGTAGTTTCTCTCCCACCGGCAACACAGAGAACGCCGGCCAAATTCTTTTTCGGGAGGCCGGTGCGGAGACAACTACCATATGGCGCGGTGGTGGTTTGGACGACCCTGGTGGAAGACGACGCGGCTGGGGGTGGTGATGGCGGGGGGCGAGGGGGGGGGGCGTGTAGAGGAAGTGAAAGAGGGGTCTGTCTCACTGACGGGCGGGCCATGGCAGGACAAGGGCACGCGCCGCTCTCGTTCACGCGTGTCCGTTCGGCCGCAAACTCGGCCCAAACTTGGGCCGGAAATGGGTCGAAAGCGGATAGAAAACGGACGACGGCCCGCTTGCGGCCGCGCATTAATTGAGAGGCCCGATCTGTCCGTTTACCCTCAAACGAACGTGGGCGGAAAAGATGGGGTCGCGCGTTGGAGTTGGCCTGAGGGCCGCCGCCTCGATCGAACGCGAACAGTGCCGGCGACACCCGCCAGGTGTCATGGGGCGATCCAATCAAACGAACACAAAGCACATCCGCCTAACAACTTTCTGGTTTCTTTGGTGGGTGTGAACAACAACTAATGTGTGCACTTGCTATAGTAACCTGCAAATGTTGCAATCATCTAATATGCCACAAGTTGAAAACCTTCACATAGATCGAGTACAAGGGGCTTAACTCATCCAAAAGGAATCCTTTGTTGACATTTCGCTTGAGGTGCTGAGCTGTTGCACGTTGTTGCAGGAATATTTTGCAATGTATTTTAAAAGATATTGATTTTATGGGAAAATAAGAATATTTGGAGAACTAATATGAGAGCTAAACTAAAAGTATATATGCTTTAAGGAAAAAAAGAAATATTGGAGAAATAACATGAGAGCTAAAACTCAAAATGCATATGCTTTATTGTGTTTGTTTTCGTATTTTTGTAAAATATTTATTAAATATATCATGCATGTTTGCATGTTGAGGTGAACCTTTTTCTATGACTCATTGAATACTGATGTGGGCCTTTTTTAATGCATGTTGCTTGATGAGGTGTCATGCTTGCATGTTGAGAGAAATACGTTAGTGGGGTCTAACTATTTAGATATAGAAGATATCTCTGATGTCAACTACTCCCTCTGCATTTCCGCAAAAAAAAACAAAAAAAACTACTCCCTCTATAAACTAATATAAGAGTGTTCAGATCATTAAAGTAATGACCTAAATGTTTTTATATTAGTTTACGAAGGGAGTACATGAGTAACGCCGTAACTCTACCGGATTAAAAGTGCCACCTTTAAGTCTTCATTTGTCAACTTGTAATCGTTGTCAAATATAGTCCGTACTGTTGATGTGTCAAACCGAAGAGTTGCTAGTAAATTGTCACAATCTGGATTGACTTGTTCCTACAAGAAAAAGTTTGTCATTGATCAGAGATGTGTTCATGTTAGCAAGCTGTTGCGCCATAATTATCACGTGGACGTATGCAGTCTTTGAAGTTGAAGTTGATAGGTCGGATCATTCCAACCTGGAATTTGCAGGAGTAGAGAAACTACTCCCTTCGTTCCAAAATATAAATGTTTTAAGAGATTTCATTATGGACTACATATAAAGCAAACTTGAGCAAACATATATTCTAAAAGGTGTCTATATACATCCGAATGTAGTCTTTATAGTGGAATCTCTAAAAAGACTCATATTTAAGAACGGAGAGAGTAGGTTTTATGTGAGACTGATTGTTTAATGTATTATTTGACAGGGAAGAATCTTCGATTTCAAGAGCTGATAAACCTCCCGAAGGAACAATTGGGCGCACAACGAGATCACCTATTTTTCACGTAAAGCAGAAGAACCAAAGATGGGTTGGAGAGTACGAACACATACATGCAGGAGTAGAGGGTGTCATGCAGTCGCCGCCATGGATCGCCATGTTCGGAGATCGTGAAGCCTCTAGTGGGTGGTGCCGAGGAGAAGGGGAGTTGGACAAGGCGATCTTGGGTGAGCGCCCGGGAGGTGGGGATTCGAATTGGGATAATTCTCTGGTCGGTCCCTGCCGGCCGCGACGGCGATGACGCCCTAGGGTGCCGTTTCTCTTCCTGGAGACGTCGTTCGGGTCTGCCCCACCTTTCCCACTACAGGGTCTCTCGGGTGAAAACCCTAGGGTGGCGATGACGCTCATGGCGTCGTGCCCTTCTTGAAGGCGCCGTCGTGAGAGCTATGTGGTGGTGGGCACGGCTTGTGTTCGTGGGCAGTTGCAGTTGACGTGCCCCTCTTCCTTCCTGGGGCATCTGCTTCGGGGGAAACCCTGGATCTGGGTATCCCAAATCGGATGATGACGGAAACTATGGTGTCGTTCTCCCTCTTGAGGGCATCGTTTTGGAGCAGGTGCTAATTGGAAGGGCCCAGAGGCGGAGCAGGGTTTCATCTTCTGCATTCATGACGGCGGATCTCGGTGGCGTGGCGCAATGGAGGCTCGACATCCTATGCGAGTTGACGGACTTCCGCAGGAGGGCGACGCTGTCTAGCGTCGTGGTGGCGTCAATGGCAGAGAGGCCTCGCAAGGTCGATGCATCAGTTCTGCTGTGAGGATGGGTCGACGGAAGATGGAGGTGATGGCCCTTGCAGCTTGCGCATGTGGTGCTCACTGGGAGAGTGCCAGACTGGTGTGTGACCCAGTCCAGGTAGTGGCTTGGATGAGGCATCCGACTTTAGATGTTAGGCTTTGGTGCGATGTTGGTGATGAGAGATTAGATATGGAGGCAGGGTGCCAGTGCGGTGCTATTTAGTTCGTGTGGAGTTGTGGGTCAAATTGCAGGGCACACTTAAGAAAGTTCTTGTTTAATTGTTATGTAGTAGTGGAGATGCAAGAAAGAGGGTGCTTGGTTTCTTTGGTTCCAAGCGGGCGCATCTCAACCATCAGATCAAGTCGTCAGATCACACCACGTGGAGGGGGGGTGGCGGTTTTTGTCCTTTCCTGTCGTTTCCTTTTTGGGACATGCGCTGCACCACTATCGTCCATTCCCCTCCTCTCACCTTGCGGTGGATTTTCAGCAAGGAGAAATCCCTAGAGAGTTCCACGATACACGGCCGTTGTGTGGCCTACAATGGGTGGCAAGGCGGGGGTGTGGGCTGTGGGAACCGGCGATAGCGGGTACTGTTGGGGAACGTAGTAATTTCAAAAAATTTCCTACGCACACGCAAGATCATGGTGATGCATAGCAACGAGAGGGGAGAGTGTTGTCCACGTACCCTCGTAGACCGAAAGCGGAAGTGTTAGCACAACGCGGTTGATGTAGTCGTACATCTTCACGATTCGACCGATCAAGTACCGAACGCACGGCACCTCCGAGTTAAGCACACGTTCAGCCTGATGATGTCCCTCGAACTCCGATCCAGCCGAGTGTTGAGGGATAGTTTCGTCAGCACGACGGCGTGGTGACGATGTTGATGTTCTACCGACGCAGGGCTTCGCCTAAGCACCGCTACAGTATTATCGAGGTGGACTATGGTGGAGGGGGGCACCGCACACGGCTAAAAGATCAATCAGATCAATTGTTGTGTCTCCGGGGTGCCCCCTTGCCCCCGTATATAAAGGATCAAGGGGGAGGCCGGCCGGCCCTCTATGGCGCGCCAGGAGGAGGAGTCCTCCTCCTACTAGGAGTAGGACTCCCCTCTTTCCTACTCCTACTAGGATGGGGAAAGGAAGGGGAGAGGGAGAAGGAAAGGGGGGCGCCCCCCCTCTCCTAGTCCAATTCGGACCAGAGGGGGAGGGGCGCGCGGCCTGCCCTAGGCCAGCCCTCTCTCTCTCCACTAAGGCCCATAAGGCCCATTACTTCTCCCACGGGGGTTCCGGTAACCCTCCGGCACTCCGGTTTTCTCCGAAATCACCCGGAACACTTCCGGTGTCCGAATATAGTCGTCCAATATATCAATCTTTATGTCTCAACCATTTCGAGACTCCTCATCATGTCCGTGATCACATCCAGGACACCGAACAACCTTCGGTACATCAAAACATATAAACTCATAATATAACTATCATCGAAACGTTAAGCGTGCGGACCCTACGGGTTCGAGAACTATGTAGACATGACCGAGCCACGTCTCCGGTCAATAACCAATAGCGGAACCTGGATGCTCATATTGGCTCCCACATATTCTATGAAGATGTTCATCGGTCAGACCGCATAACAACATACGTTTTTCCCTTTGTTATCGGTATGTTACTTGCCCGAGATTCGATCATCGGTATCTCAATACCTAGTTCTCGTTACCGGCAAGTCTCTTTACTCGTTCTGTAATACATCATCCCGCAACTAACTCATTAGTTGCAATGCTTAAGTGATGTGCATTACCGAGAGGGGCCAGAGATACCTCTCCGACAATTGGAGTGACAAATCCTAATCTCAAAATACGCCAACCCAACAAATACCTTCGGAGACACCTGTAGAGCACGTTTATAATTACCCAGTTACGTTGTGACGTTTGGTAGCACACAAAGGCCCATTAACCCCGGGGGGTTCCGGTAACCCCTCCGGCACTCCGGTAAAATCCCGATTTCACCCGGAACTCTTCCGGTGTCCAAATGTAGGTTTCCAATATATCAATCTTTATGTCTCGACCATTTCGAGACTCCTCGTTATGTCCATGATCATATAAGGGACTCCGAACTACCTTTGGTACATCAAAACATATAAACTCATAATACCGATCCTCACAGAACTTTAAGCGTGCGGACCCTACGGGTTCGAGAACTATGTAGACATGGCCGAGACACATTACCCATCAATAACCAACAGCGGAACCTGGATGCTCATATTGGTTCCTATATATTCTATGAAGATCTTTATTGGTCAAACCGCATAACAACATACGTTGTTCCCTTTGTCATCGGTATGTTACTTGCCCGAGATTCGATCGTCGGTATCTCAATACCTAGCTCAATCTCGTTACCGGCAAGTCCCTTTACTCGTTCCGTAATGCATCATCCTGCAACTAACTCATTAGTCACATTGCTTGCAAGGCTTATTGTGATGTGCAGTACCGAGAGGGCCCAGAGATACCTCTCCGACAATCGGAGTGACAAATTCTAATCTCGAAATACGCCAACCCAACAAATACCTTCGGAGACACCTGTAGGCCACCTTTATAATCACCCAGTTACGTTGTGAAATTTGGTAGCATACAGAGTGTTCCTCCGGTAAACGGGAGTTGCATAATCTCATAGTCATAGGAACATGTATAAGTCATGAAGAAATCAATAGCAACATACTAAACGATCGGGTGCTAAGCTAACGGAATGGGTCAAGTCAATCACATCATTCTCCTAATGATGTGATACCGTTAATCAAATGACAAATCATGTCTATGGTTAGGAAACATAACCATCTTCGATTAACGAGCTAGTCAAGTAGAGTCATACTAGTGACACTCTGTTTGTCTATGTAATCACACATGTATTATGTTTCCGGTTAATACAATTCTAGCATGAATAATAAACATTTATCATGATATAACGAAATAAATAATAACTTTATCATTGCCTCTAGGGCATATTTCCTTCAGTCTCCCATTTGCACTAGAGTCAATAATCTAGATTACACTGTAATGATTTTAACACCCATGGAGCCTTGGTGCTGATCATGTTTTGCTCGTGGAAGAGGCTTAGTCAACGGGTCTGCAACATTCAGATCCGTATGTATCTTGAAAATTTCTATGTCTCCCATCTGGACTAGATCCCGGATGGAATTGAAGCATCTCTTGATGTGCTTGGTTCTCTTGTGAAATCTGGATTCCTTCGCCAAGGCTATTGCTCCAGTATTGTCACAAGAGATTTTTCATTGGACCCGATGCACTAGGTATGACACCTAGATCGGATATGAACTCCTTTATCCAGACTCCTTCATTTGCTGCTTCCGAAGCAGCTATGTACTCCGCTTCACACGTAGATCCCGCCACGATGCTTTGTTTAGAACTGCACCAACTGACAGCTCCACCGTTTAATGTAAACACGTATCCGGTTTGCGATTTAGAATCATCCGGATCAGTGTCAAAGCTTGCATCAATGTAACCATTTACGATGAGCTCTTTGTCACCTCCATACACAAGAAACATATCCTTAGTCCTTTTCAGGTACTTCAGGATGTTCTTGACCGCTGTCCAGTGATCCACTCCTGGATTATTTTGGTACCTCCCTGCTAGACTTATAGCAAGGCACACATCAGGTCTGGTACACAGCATTGCATACATGATAGAGCCTATGGCTGAAGCATAGGGAACATCTTTCATTTTCTCTCTATCTTCTGCAGTGGTCGGGCATTGAGTCTTACTCAACTTCACACCTTGTAACACAGGCAAGAACCCTTTCTTTGCTTGATCCATTTTGAACTTCTTCAGAACTTTGTCAAGGTATGTGTTTTGTGAAAGTCCAATTAAGTGTTTTTGATCTATCTCTATAGATCTTAATGCCCAATATGTAAGCAGCTTCACCGAGGTCTTTCATTGAAAAACTCTTATTCAAGTATCCCTTTATGCTATCCAGAAATTCTATATCATTTCCAATCAGTAATATGTCATCCACATATAGTATCATAAATGCTACAGAGCTCCCACTCACTTTCTTGTAAATACATGCTTCTCCAAAAGTCTGTATATCAAAGCATTTATTCCAACTCCGAGAGGCTTGCACCAGTCCATAGATGGATCGCTGGAGCTTGCACACTTTTTTAGCTCCCTTTGGATCGATAAAACCTTCCGGTTGCATCATATACAACTCTTCCTCCAGAAACCCATTCAGGAATGCAATTTTGACATCCATCTGCCATATTTCATAATCATAAAATGCGGCAATTGCTAACATGATTCGGACAGACTTAAGCATCGCTACGGGTGAGAAGGTCTCATCGCAGTCAATCCCTTGAACTTGTCGAAAACCTTTTGCAACAAGTCGAGCTTTGTAAAAAGTTACATTACCGTCAGCGTCAGTCTTCTTCTTGAAGATCCATTTATTCTCAATTGCTTGCCGATCATCGGGCAAGTCAACCAAAGTCCACACTTTGTTCTCATACATGGATCCCATCTCAGATTTCATGGCTTCAAGTCATTTTGCGGAATCTGGGCTCACCATCACTTCTTCATAGTTCGTAGGTTCATCATGATCTAGTAGCATGACTTCCAGAACAGGATTACCGTACCACTCTGGTGCAGATCTTATTCTGGTTGATCTACGAGGTTCAGTAACAGCTTGATCTGAAGTTTCATGATCATCATCATTAACTTCCTCACTAATTGGTGTAGGTGTCACAGAAACCGGTTTCTATGATGTACTACTTTCCAATAAGGGAGCAGGTACAGTTACCTCATCAAGTTCTACTTTCCTCCCACTCAGTTCTTTCGAGAGAAACTCCTTCTCTAGAAAAACTCCGAATTTAGCAACAAAAGTCTTGCCTTCGGATCTGTGATAGAAGGTGTACCCAACAGTTTCCTTTGGATATCCTATGAAGACACATTTCTCCGATTTGGGTTCGAGCTTATCAGGTTGAAGCTTTTTCACATAAGCATCGCAGCCCCAAACTTTTAGAAACGACAACTTTGGTTTCTTGCCAAACCACAGTTCATAAGGCGTCGTCTCAACGGATTTCGATGGTGCCCTATTTAACGTGAATGCGGCCGTCTCTAAAGCATAACCCCAAAACGATAGCGGTAATCAGTAAGAGACATCATAGATTGCACCATATCTAGTAAAGTACGATTACGACGTTCGGACACACCATTACGTTGTGGTGTTCCAGGTGGCGTGAGTTGCGAAACTATTCCGCATTGTTTCAAATGTAGACCAAACTCGTAACTCATCTCCTCCACGATCCGATCGTAGGAACTTTATTATCTTGTTACGATGATTTTTCAACTTCACTCTGAAATTCTTTGAACTTTTCAAATGTTTCAAACTTATGTTTCATTAAGTAGATATACCCATATCTGCTTAAATCATATGTGAAGGTGAGAAAATAACGATATCCGCCACGAGCCTCAACATTCATCGGACCACATACATCTGTATGTATGATTTCCAACAAATCTGTTGCTCTCTCCATAGTTCCGGAGAACGACGTTTTAGTCATCTTCCCCATGAGGCACGGTTCGCAAGTACCAAGTGATTCATAATCAAGTGGTTCCAAAAATCCATCAGTATGAAGTTTCTTCATGCGCTTTACACCGATATGACCTAAACGGCAGTGCCACAAATAAGTCGCACTATCATTATCAACTCTGCATCTTTCGGCTTCAACATTATGAATATGTCTATCACTACTATCGAGATTCATCAAAAATAGACCACTCTTCAAGGGTGCATGACCATAAAAGATATTACTCATATAAATAGAACAACCATTATTCTCTGATTTAAATGAATAACCGTCTCGCATCAAACAAGATTCAGATATAATGTTCATGCCCAACGCTGGCACCAAATAACAATTATTTAGGTCTAATACTAATACCGAAGGTAGATGTAGAGGTAGCGTGCCGACCGCGATCACATCGACTTTGGAACCATTTCCCACGCGCATCGTCACCTCGTGCTTAGCCAATCTTCGCTTAATCCGTAGCCCCTTTTTGGAGTTGCAAATATTAGCAACAGAACCAGTATCAAATACCCAGGTGTTACTGCGAGCATTAGTAAGGTACACATCAATAACATGTATATCACATATACCTTTGTTCACCTTGCCATCCTTCTTATCCGCCAAATACTTGGGGCAGTTCCGCTTCCAGTGACCAGTCTGCTTGCAGTAGAAGCACTCAGTCTCAGGCTTAGGTCCAGACTTGGGTTTCATCTCCTGAGCAGCAACTTGCTTGATGTTCTTCTTGAAGTTCCCTTTCTTCTTCCCTTTGCCCTTTTTTCTTGAAACTAGTGGTCTTATTGACCATCAACACTTGATGCTCCTTCTTGATTTCTACCTCCGCAACCTTTAGCATTGCGAAGAGCTCGGGAATCGTCTTATCCATCCCTTGCATATTATAGTTCATCACGAAGCTCTTGTAGCTTGGTGGCAGTGATTGGAGAATTCTGTCAATGATGCTATCATCCGGAAGATTAAGTCCAAGTTGAATCAAGTGATTGCAGTACCCAGACATCTTGAGTATGTGCTCACTGACAGAACTATTCTCCTCCATCTTGCAGCTGCAGAACTTATTGGAGACTTCATATCTCTCAATCCGGGCATTCTTTTGGAATATTAACTTCAACTCCTGGAACATCTTATATGCTCCATGACGTTCAAAACATCGTTGAAGTCCCGATTCTAAGCCATAAATCATGGCACACTGAACTATCGAGTAGTTATCAACACACGACTGCCAGACATTCACAATGTCTGCAGTTGCTGGCGCAGGTGGTACACCTAGCGGTGCTTCCAGGACGTAACTCTTCTGTGCAGCAATAAGGATAATCCTCAAGTTACGAACCCAGTCCGTGTAATTGCTACCATCATCTTTCAACTTTGCTTTCTCAAGGAACGCATTAAAATTCAACGGAACAACAGCACGGGCCATCTATCTACAATCAAACATAGACAAGCAAGATACTATCAGGTACTAAGTTCATGATAAATTTAAGTTCAATTAATAATATTACTTAAGAACTCCCACTTAGATAGACATCCCTCTAATCCTCTGAGTGATCACGTGATCCAAATCAACTAAACCATGTCCGATCATCACGTGAGATGGAGTAGTTTCAATGGTGAACATCACTATGTTGATCATGTCTACTATATGATTCACGCTCGACCTTTTGGTCTCCGTGTTCCGAGGCCATATCTGTTATATGCTAGGCTCGTCAAGTTTAACTTGAGTATTCCGCGTGTGCAACTGTTTTGCACCCATTGTATTTGAACGTCGAGCCTATCACACCCGATCATCATGTGGTGTCTCAGCACGAAGAACTTTTGCAATGGTGCATACTCAGGGAGAACACTTATACTTTGATAAATTTAGTGAGGGATCATCTTATAATGCTACCGTCAATCAAAGCAAGATAAGATGCATAAAAGATAAACATCACATGCAATCAATATAAGTGATATGATATGGCCATCATCATCTTGTGCTTGTGATCTCCATCTTTGAAGCACCGTCATGATCACCATCGTCACCGGCGCGACACCTTGATCTCCATCGTAGCATCGTTGTCATCTCGCCAATCTTATGCTTCTACGACTATCGCTACCGCTTAGTGATAAAGTAAGCATTACAGGGTGATTGCATTGCATACAATAAAGCAACAACCATATGGCTCCTGCCAGTTGCCGATAACTCGGTTACAGAACATGATCATCTCATACAATAAAATTTAGCATCATGTCTTGACCATATCACATCACAACATGCCCTGCAAAAACAAGTTAGACGTCCTCTACTTTGTTGTTGCAAGTTTTACGTGGCTGCTACGGGATTAGCAAGAACCGTTCTTACCTACGCATCAAAACCACAATGATAGTTTGTCAAGTTGGTGATGTTTTAACCTTCGCAAGGACCGGGCGTAGCCACACTCGGTTCAACTAAAGTTGGAGAAACTGACACCCGCCAGCCACCTATGTGCAAAGCACGTCGATAGAACCAGTCTCGCGTAAGCGTACGCGTAATGTCGGTCCGGGCCGCTTCATCCAACAATATCGCCGAACCAAAGTATGACATGCTGGTAAGCAGTATGACTTATATCGCCCACAACTCACTTGTGTTCTACTCATGCATATGACATCTACGCATAAAACCTGGCTCGGATGCCACTGTTGGCGAACGTAGTAATTTCAAAAAAATTCCTACGCACACGCAAGATCATGGTGATGCATAGCAACGAGAGGGGAGAGTGTTGTTCATGTACCCTCATAGACGGAAAGCGGAAGCGTTAGCACAACGCGGTTGATGTAGTCGTACGTCTTCACGATCCGACCGATCAAGTACCGAACGCACGGCACCTCCGATTTCAACACACGTTCAGCCCGATGACGTCCCTCGAACTCTGATCCAGCCGAGTGTTGAGGGAGAGTTTCGTCAGCACGACGGCGTGGTGGCGATGTTGATGTTCTAACGACGCAGGGCTTCGCCTAAGCACCGATATAGTATTATCGAGGTGGACTATGGTGGAGGGAGGCACCGCACATGGCTAAAAGATCAAACAGATTGATTCTTGTGTCTCTGGGGTGCCCCCTTGCCCCCGTATATAAAGGAGCAAGGGGGAGGCCGGCCGGCCCTCTATGGCGCGCTAGGAGGAGGAGTCCTCCTCCTAGTAGGAGTAGGACTCCCCTCTTTCCTACTCCTACTAGGAGGGGGAAAGGAAGGGGGAGAGGGAGAAGGAAAGGGGGGCGCCGCCCCCCTCTCCTAGTCCAATTCAGACCAGAGCGGGAGGCGCGCGCAGCCTGCCCTATGTCAGCCCTCTCTCTCTCCACTAAGGCCCATAAGGCCCATTACTTCTCCCGAGGGGGGGGGTCCGGTAACCCTACGGCACTCCGGTTTTCTCCGAAATCACCCGGAACACTTCCGGTGTCCGAATATAGTCGTCCAATATATCAATCTTTATGTCTCGACCATTTTGAGACTCCTTGTCATGTCCGTGATCACATCCGGGACTCCGAACAACCTTCGGTACATCAAAACATACAAACTCATAATATAACTGTCATCGAAACGTTAAGCGTGCGGACCCTACGGGTTCGAGAACTATGTAGCCATGACCGAGACACGTCTCCGGTCAATAACCAATAGAAGAACCTGGATGCTCATATTGGCCCCCACATATTCTACGAAGATCTTTATCGGTCAGACTGCATAACAATATACGTTGTTCCCTTTGTCATCGGTATGTTACTTGCCCGAGATTCGATTGTCGGTATCTCAATACCTAGTTCAATCTCGTTACCGGCAAGTCTCTTTACTCGTTCCGTAATACATCATCCTGCAACTAACTCATTAGTTGCGATGCTTGCAAGGCTTAAGCGATGTGCATTACCGAGAGGGCCCAGATCCGACAATCGGAGTGACAAATCCTAATCTCGAAATACGCCAACCCAACAAATACCTTCGGAGACACCTGTAGAGCACCTTTATAATCATCCAGTTACGTTGTGACGTTTGGTAGTACACAAAGTGTTCCTCCGATAAACGGGAGTTGCATAATCTCATAGTCATAGGAACATGTATAATTCATGAAGAAAGCAATAGCAACATACTAAACGATCGGGTGCTAAGCTAACGTAATGGGTCAAGTCAATCACATCATTCTCCTAATGATGTGATCCCGTTAATCAAATGACAACTCATGTCTATGGTTAGGAAACATAACCATCTTCGATTAATGAGCTAGTCAAGTAGAGGCATACTAGTGACACTCTGTTTGTCTATGTATTCACACATGTATTATGTTTCCGGTTAACACAATTCTAGCATGAATAATAAACATTTATCATGATATAAGAAAATAAATAATAACTTCATTATTGCCTCTAGGGCATATTTCCTTCAGGTACAACATCAGGGATGGAGTTGTCACACACGCGCGTCGAGTGAAGAGGATGAGAAGGGGAGACGCCCGATGGTGGTGTGCACAAGCACGGGAATGACGAGGCAACGGCGCACTGCACATCTCCGAAGAAGATTACGTCACTACAACCCACCTATTTTTACCACAAGACTTCACTACAACCCACATATTTTTCCCACGAGACTCGGAGAATTTTCACAATTTCACCATGGGCATATGGTATGGGAAGTGGGGGAAACTGAAATCTGACGTCTTGGTAGACCCTAGCATCGTGTGCTTCCAAGAAACTAAGTTGGAAGTTGTAACGCTTGAGGTTGTCAAACAATGCCTCGGTAATAAATTTGAAAGTCTTTACTACCTCCCAGCGATTGGGACGTGCGGTGGCATTCTGTTAGCTCCGGATCCGCTTGTGGTTTCCTTGTCCAATCCTCATCGTTCGGGAAACACGCTGTCCACCCTTTTGCATCCCTTGGGAGCACCAATGTGGTGGCTAACGGGTGTGTATGGACCATCCTTGGAGGATGCGACCAAAGTGTAATTCATGAGGGAATTGCTGGAGGTCCGGGAGCTCTTGGCTGGCCCGTGGTTGTTGGTCGGTGACTTCAATCTCCTAGTCAACCCGGAGGATAAGAACAATGACTCTGTTAACAGCCGCATGATCAGCCGTTTTCGGTCCAAACTGAATAGGTTGGAGATCAAGGAGATATATTTGAATGGGAGACGCTATACGTGGTCCAATGAGAGGTCAAGGGCCACGTTGGAAAGGATTGATCACATGTTCGGGATGAACTGTTGGGAGGACCTATACCCTTCCAGCTTCCTAATGGCGTTGAGTTTTGCGGTCTCGGATCACTGCCCACTCTTAGTGGACATGCACGCGGACTTCCAATATGGGAAACGCTTCAAGTTTGAATCCTTCTGGCCCAAGGCTCCAGGTTTCTTGGAAACGGTGCAGGAGGCGTGGCACTCCATATCTTTGGAGGGCAACCCCTATATGGTGTTGAACAATAAATTGCGGGCCACCGCAAAGCACCTCCAACGGTGGAATGACAAGTGGATTGGCAATATATGTATGCAGATCGCCATTGCCCTAGAGTTGATACTACGTCTTGACGTGGCCATGGAGACTAGACAACTGAGCCAAGAGGAGTTTGAGCTTCGTAAACTTCTGAAAAGAAAGCTCCTGGGTCTCTCCTCCTTACAACGGTCGATCACAAGGAAGCGCTCAAGGTTGGTGCATCTGAAGGAGGGGGGCGCCAATACGGAGTTCTTTCATCGCCATGCAAGGCACCGAAAACGGAAGAATGTGATCATGTCACTCCAGCAAAACGATGAGGTGGTCTCGGGCCATGAGAGGATTGCGGATGTTGTGGACTCATATTATGGGGCATTGTTTGGTTCCACCACGGGTCGCCAGTTCACGATCGATCTGGCACAACTAGACTTACCCTACATGGACTTGCATCACTTGGAGGAACCGTTCACGGCTGACGAAGTAATCAAAGTAATCAAAAGCATGCCTCTTGACAAGGTACCCGGGCCGGATGGATTTACGACCCGGTTCTATGCGCTGTGCTGGAATATCATCAAGGACGACTTCATGGATGCCCTCACGGCATTATATCATGGGGACATGCGTGGATTAGCATCACTTAACAAAGCTCTAGTGGCTCTGATGCCAAAGAGGGAGGGAGCCGAGGAGTTAAAGGATTACCGCCCGGTTAGTTTGGTGCATGGTGCGGTGAATTTTTTTGACAAGGTGTTGGCGTGCCGCCTTGCCGAAGACCTACCACATTTGGTGGGCCAGCATCAAGGCGCTTTTGTCAAGTGACGGCTCCTTCACGACAACTTTATGCTAGCGCAGTGTACGGCCCGCCGCCTCCATGCCTTGAAGCAGTCGGCCTTGATGGTCAAACTGGACATATCCAAAGCGTTCTACACGGTGAAGTGGCCTTTCCTCCTGGAAGTTCTACATCGCATGGGCTTTGACACAAAGTGGATATCCTAGATTGTGGGACTTTTATCCACCTCCACAATGCGTATCATGGTTAATGGGGTGCCCGGGGCCCCGATCTTCAACTGTTGTGGCCTTCGTCAAGGTGGACCGTTATCGCCGATGTTGTTTATTCTTGTCATGGAGCCCCTACATTGCCTCTTTAAGTTGGCCTCCGCTTCTGGCCTGCTGGCGCCGCTGGCGCGTGTGGTATGTGAACACCGCGTGTCTATTTTTGCGGACGACGTGATTATCTTCCTCAAGCCGGTGGACCTCGACCTGGTTACGACAGCAAGGATCTCACAACTATATGGCGTGGCATCTGGGCTCCGGGTTAACATGCACAAAACGTCGGCCATGCCCATCAGGTGCTCACAGGAAGAGGTGGCACGTGTGGAGGGCGCTCTGGGGTGCCGCATTGGGTCCTTTCACTACTAGGGAAAAGCCTATACACAGAATCTTACCAGCAGCGCGCTTGAAACAAGTTTATCAGTAGCGCGTGCACTCCAAGAAGCGCTGCTGCTAAAATTCCCACGACGCCGCCGCGGGGCCAGTTATAGCAGCAGCGCGTTAAACTAAACAGCGCTACTGCTACGTAACGTAGCAGTAGCGCATTCAGGCAACAATCGCTACTGCTAAATTAACTACAAAAATTTAGTCCCACCTCGCTCCGTGAAGAGAGTTTTACCCACCTTAAATATGTTTCTTCTACAACATTCACAAGCACTTGGTCTTCATTGAACTCTATGTGTAGGATTTGTGGCCGCAATAGGAATTCTCGCCAGTTCTTAAACCAACTGGCGAGTATTCCTATTGACAAATCAGATTGTACACAAAAAGACCATTGATGATCAATGTATTTTTATGTCTATGTCTATTTTTACATACTGACACATAGCAGTAGCACGTTCACGCCGAAAGGCGCTACTGATACGTCGTTTAGTAGTAGCGCATTTCCCTATAGCGCGCTACTGCTATGCCATTCCATCTCCCCCCCACTCTCACTAGCCT
Source organism: Aegilops umbellulata (assembly GCA_032464435.1). Classification (NCBI taxonomy): domain Eukaryota; kingdom Viridiplantae; phylum Streptophyta; class Magnoliopsida; order Poales; family Poaceae; genus Aegilops; species Aegilops umbellulata. The sequence continues at coordinate 506,113,705 of CP136059.1, forward strand.
CATCCACAAATCACACTCACACACACTCACTCGGTCTCCTCCTCACCCCCCGCGCCGCCGGTCCTCCCCCGTCGCCCCTCCCCCGATCTGCGCCGCTGTCGCCTCATCCTCCTCGCTGGACTCGGTACCGGCCTCCTCCTCCGTCCTCCCTCCACTCGCCACTGGCCGGCCCCTCGTCGCTCTGCCTTCCTCCTCGATCCGTCCTCCCTCCACTCGCCGCCGGCCGGCCCGTCCTCGCTCCGCCTTCCTCCTCCGTTCTACTATCTTCTCCCTCCTCGAGTCGCCCCTCCTTGTCCCTCCTCCCTGATACATTTTGATTTAGTAGGCTTTCATATGTAACATTTTGATTTAGTTGATATGATTCAGTTGATTTAGTAGGCTAGTTGATTTAGTTGATTTAGAACATTTTGATTTAGTTTATTTAGTAGGCTAGTTGATTTATTAGGCTAGTTGATTTAGAACATTTTGATTTAGTTTATTTAGTAGGCTAGTTGATTTAGTAGGCTAGTTGATTTAAAACATTTTGATTTAGTTGATTTAGTATGCTAGTGGATTTAGTATGCTAGTGGATTTAGTATGCTAGTTGATTTTGTCGATTTAGTATGCTTGATTTAGTTTTTTTGTAATAAGTTATTTTTTGGCAAAATGTAGGTGCCAATTTAGTTAAATTTGCCACTTGTTTGTTTAAACAATTATATTAGGCAATAGTAAAATGGTTTCTCGCGGAAGAACCAAAAATATCACATGCAACTGTTTTTCTTTCCTGTGAAGTGAATCGTTAATCCTTTTCTCATATTGCTTTAGGAAAATGGCGCCACCACCAGCACCACTATGTCGACTGTGCAAGTCAAGGTGCGCCAGCAGCCTTGCAACTGGCAAGCTGTTCGGCATCTACTTCCATCCGAGTTTTCGTCATGCGGCGGTAAGAAATTAGATGAAATGTAACAACTATTTTATTTTTAGTGTTGGCATTACTGCATTGTGTCATTTTGCTTTTCTTACACAGATCGTCCCATGCAATGTGAGGTTGAAATTCAACAAGCTGACAGGAGACACTGTGACATTTGAGGCTCCTGGGGGGCCGTACACTATGGAGGTCGAGAAAGGACGCAATATGTCGCAGATTGGAGGAGATGGATGGGCCCGTTTCCTCGCTCGCATGCGTCTTACTGGTGGTGAGTTGATCAGATTCTCCTTCAGAGCAGAAAGACCCAAGTTGATTGTCATTTATATCAACCTGGTGGAAGATGATGAAGATGACGAAGATGATGAAGATAATGAGGACCCACTTAATGAAAATGATGAGAACCCACTTCATGAAGCCATCATAGCTCAAAGAATGAGGCTGAGCGAGAGGAGGTGTGCAACCTATGTGACATAATTACGACACGTGATGACTTTGTCGGGGTGCCATTCGTGACCCGCCTGACAAGTACCATGGTCGATCGGCATGAAATGGTATGTTACACGTACTGCATGTAGTAATTTGATGATATATATATATATATATATATATATATATATATATATATGCTTTATTGTTATACTTACAAATGCAAATTATCCGATTATATGCTTAGTGTAGAGTCCAATGATATGCTTTGTGAAATCTAGTCGATGATATACTTTAGTGTAGAGTCTGATCACATGCTTATTAGTGTAGAATCCAAGGAACTATTAATAGTGTAGATAATCCATATATACTTATTAGTAGAATTCATGATTAATAAGTACAAATGCGTAGTACTGTGTCTTTTGATAGTGTAGAAATCTAGACTTAATAGAATTATATTTGCAAGAGTATGTGTGAGGCTATTTATTAATTGATATGTTTTTCTTATTCAGAGATTGCCAAAGAACCTATCTGTGAGTTGTGGTATCGAGCCTGATGAAGAAGGCTCAGTTGGACTACGCCTTACCGCAAGGGGCTCCGTCACCACCTGTACTTACCGCGTGGACACAGATGGTCGCACACACTTGAACTCGGTTGGGTGGAAAAGATTCCTCGTTGGCAAGAATCTTCGTGTTGGACAGGCCATCCTAATTACTATCAGGAACACCCACCGCCCAGGCTTGAGGATGTTGATCGTCGTCGATATCATCTAGAACTACATATGTGTGTGTGGCTATATCATCTAGAACTACATATGATGATTGTCGTCGATATCATGTAGAACTACATATGATGATCGTCGTCGATATCATCTAAAACTAAATATGATGATTGTCGTCGATGTCACCTTGTACTGCTTGAGGATGCCTGTTGAGTATATATGAAATTGTTATCTAGTACTCCCTCGGTTCCAAATTACTCGTCGTGGTTTGAGTTCAAATTTGAACTAAAACCACGACGAGTAATTTCGAACCGAGGGAGTACTACCTAGTACCTATAATGCTTTATGAAATTGATATCTAGTAGTACCTAGTATCTGGAAATTGCAGTTTATCGAAGCTGGAATGCGGAAATGGTGAAAGATATAACAGTAGCGCGGGACCAGGAAATCGCTACAGCTAACTAATAGCAGCGCGTTCCTGAAAAGCGCTGCTGCTATAGTCAATAGTAGTAGCGCGGGTACAGGCAGCGCTACTACTAAGAGTTAGCTGTAGCGCCTTATTGGCAGCGCGGGCACCCGCGCTGCTGATAAGCCTAAAACCCGCGCTGCTGCTAGCCTTTTCCCTAGTAGTGTTTCCATGCAAATATCTTGGCCTCCCCCTAGGCCTTAAGAAACCATCTACGGCGCAACTTAGCGGCCTGGTGGAGCAGCTGGCTGCGCGCCTGCCCACCTGGAAGGCGGCGACCCTGCCAAAGAGTGGCAGGCTTGTTCTGGTCCTATCGATGCTCTGTTCGATCCCTATACATTCGATGCTCGCCTTGGACTTACCGGCAAAGATGATAGCGGCCATAAACAAAATAATCAGAGGCTTCCTCTGGTGTGGCAAAGCTCGGGCTAACAGCGGGCACTACTCGGTAGCTTGGGAGGACAGATGCACGCCAAGATGGGCAGGAGGCCTTGGGATCCCGTGCCTCAGGTGGCTCAACATTGCCATGCAGGCCCGTTGGGCTTGGTTATGTCGGGTGGACAGCGATCGATCTTGGGCGGAGTTCAAGCTTGCCCTCCCCAAGGAATCCCTAGCTTTAGTCGCAGCGGCTACCAAGGTGACGCTTGGAAACGGGAAGAAAACTCTCTTTTTGGGAAGATCGTTGGCTACATGGACTTCGAATTCAGGGGTTTGCCCCTGGAATCTATGAAAGGATCTCAAAACGAGCAAGGAGCACACGCACAGTACATGAATCCGTTTCTCTTGGTTCCTGGACTCGGGACATCAGCCCCGACATGGCCTATGAGGCTCTGCTGGACTATCTGGAGATTTGGCGGCGACTACAAGGGATCCAACTCCAGGAGGACGTCCCCGACGCCATTACTTGGGCCTGGGAAACGAACGGACAATTCTCGGTACGGTCTGCCTATGCGACACGGTTTGTTGGTAGGGAGGTGGCGCCGACGGCGGATTTTTCCTGGCGATCTAGGGCTCCTGTCCGGTGCCGCCTTTTCACCTGGCTAGCCTTGCGAAACAGATGCTGGACTTCAGACAGACTTGCCAGTCGCGGCCTCCCGCGTCAGGATGCTTGCCCGCTCTGCGACCAGGAGGACGAAACCATTGATCACATTCTTCTGACATGCGTGTTCGCTAGATCAGTTTGGAGAACTCTGTGCTCGGCCTAGGGGAAGCAGCAGTGGTCCCCAACGGCCCAAGACAACCTAAAGGATTGGTGTGTACCACGTAGTCGAGTGTCCACAAGCCGAAGGAGATACGGGCGCTCCTCACCCTGGGTCTTTGGGAGTTGTGGAAGCACTGGAGTGCAATTGTGTTTGATGGCGCCACTCCATCTCTTCAGCAGGTAGTTGGGCGCATCATCACGGAAGGTAAGGCTTGGCAGCAGGCGAGCTTATTGAAGGGCGAAGTGGATAGCGCGTTTGATCTTCTGGTAGGGTGGGTAGGGAGCCAGTAGTCCCGTTCGCCGTGTTTGTAGGTGGAACGGTGGATTGTACATTACGTGTTGTTGTTACTGTAGCGTTTAAAACTTTGTAACAACAATGGTGGTTCGGGTTCTTACCCCCCTCCCTTCTATAAAAGATGATACGCACACTCGTGCGTATTCGAAAAAATTCGTAGTTAGATAGAGTGCATCTTGTGCATGTTGAATCGAGCAATACAGCGCGTTTTGGGGGGGGGGGGGGGGTCCACTGCTGTGCTCATGCTAGGTTCTTTCAAGGCACGACATGAAATCCTATAAGAGGAGAGGACAAAGCTCAATCTCGAGCTCTAATAGAGATTGTTTTTTTTAAGGAGAGCAAGTTTCATTTTCCAAGGTCGATAGCTAGGTTGCAATAGTACTAGTAGTACTGGACTACTGGTGCGAGGCTAACACACCTCCCTTCGTTTTTCAGTGGAATTCAATACGACACAGTTTGGCGGGCAAATTGGAACAGCCATGAAGGCATTTTAAGCAAATTTCTCAAATATATATGCCACACATTTTTGCGGACGCACGCAGGCAAATGGTTTCCTCTAGGGCCTTCAGTGAAATTCATTAGGCAAATCAGAACACCTGTGTGACATATTTCAGGCATTTCTATCACTGTTAGAAAAAGAGGCTTCCGTCCAGCCCCATTAGTCGCGGAACTGTAGGAACCGCGACTAATGAAGTCTTTAGTCCCGGTTCGGCAGACGAATCGCGACCAAAGGCCTGCGCCCAGGGCGCTCGGTGGCCAGCTGGTGCACGTGAGGGGCTTTAGTCGCGGTTGGCCAGGCCAACCGCGACTAAAGGTGCCCAAAGGCCTTTAGTCGCGGTTGGCCAGGCCAACCGCGACTAAAGCTCCTCCCCTATATATACCAGTTCAGCGCACTCACTTAGCCATTTGGTGCCACTTCTCTTCACAAGGGGGTGTAGGTTTGCTTTTGGTTCCTCTTATGCACACAAGGTGTTTGATGAAATGCCCCAAGAGCCACACTTGAGGTTCCTCATTCATTTTTTTCCTCCTCGATCGCGGTTAGCAACTTGAACCTTTTATGCATGTGTGTTGTTCATTGTTTAATTTCTATTGTTTATAGCTAGTTAGTTTAACAAATGCATGATGGTTAATTATATATTTTATATTATAATAATGCAGATGAATCGACAATGGATGTACGGTAACCGACTCTCCCGCGAGTTCACTACGGGTTTGAAAGATTTCCTCGTAGTGGCTAATGCGAACAAGCAGAAGGGTTTTGTTATCTGTCCATGTGTTGACTGTAAGAATCAGAAGGGTTACTCTTCCTCAAGAGAAGTTCACCTGCACCTGCTTCGGCACGGTTTCATGCCAAGCTATAATTGTTGGACCAAGCATGGAGAAAGAGGGGTTATAATGGAAGAAGATGAAGAAGGGGATGATTTCATCGATGAAAGCTATCTTGCTGATTTCGGTGATACTTTCATGGAGGATGCTGAAGGTGAAGGGGAAGGTGAAGGGGAAGGTGAAGGTGAAGAAGAGGCACGTGATGAGACCGTTGATGATCTTGGTCGGGCCATTGCTGATGCACGGAGACGCTGCGAAACTGAAAAGGAGAGGGAGAATTTGGATCGCATGTTAGAGGATCACAGAAAGTCGTTGTACCCCGGATGCGATGATGGTCTGAAAAAGCTGGGCTGCACACTGGATTTGCTGAAATGGAAGGCACAGGCAGGTGTAGCTGACTCGGCATTTGAAAACTTGCTGAAAATGTTGAAGAATATGTTTCCAAAGAATAACGAGTTGCCCGCCAGTACGTACGAAGCAAAGAAGGTTGTCTGCCCTCTAGGTTTAGAAGTTCTGAAGATACATGCATGCATCAACGACTGCATCCTCTACCGCGGTGAATACGAGAATTTGAATGAATGCCCGGTATGCACTGCATTGCGTTATAAGATCAGAGGCGATGACCCTGGTGACGATGTTGAGGGCGAGAAACCCAGGAAGAGGGTTCCCGCCAAGGTGATGTGGTATGCTCCTATAATACCACGGTTGAAACGTCTGTTCAGGAACAAAGAGCATGCCAAGTTGTTGCGATGGCACAAAGAGGACCGTAAGTCGGACGGGGAGTTGAGACACACCGCAGATGGAACGCAATGGAGAAAGATCGACAGAGAGTTCAAAGATTTTGCAGCTGACGCAAGGAACATAAGATTTGGTCTAAGTACAGATGGCATGAATCCTTTTGGCGATCAGAGCTCCAGCCATAGCACCTGGCCCGTGACTCTATGCATCTACAACCTTCCTCCTTGGTTGTGCATGAAGCGGAAGTTCATTATGATGCCAGTGCTCATCCAAGGTCCTAAGCAACCCAGCAACGACATCGATGTGTACCTAAGGCCATTAGTTGATGAACTTTTACAGCTGTGGGGCAGACCTGGTGTCCGTGTGTGGGATGAGCACAAACAAGAGGAATTTGACCTACGAGCGTTGCTTTTCGTAACCATCAACGATTGGCCTGCTCTTAGTAACCTTTCGGGACTGTCAAATAAAGGATACAATGCATGCACGCACTGCTTACATGAGACTGAAAGTGTACATTTGCCAAATTATAAGAAGAACGTGTACCTTGGGCATCGTCGATTTCTTCCGAAAATTCATCCAGTAAGAAAGAAAGGCAAGCATTACAACGGCAAGGCAGATCACCGGCCGAAGCCTGCAGAACGCACTGGTGCTGAGGTATTTGATATGGTCAAGGATTTGAAAGTCATCTTTGGAAAGGGTCCTGGCGGACAATCAGTTCCGAAGGGAGCTGACGGGCACGCAGCCATGTGGAAGAAGAAATCTATATTCTGGGAGCTAGAATATTGGAAAGTCCTAGAAGTCCGCTCTGCAATCGACGTGATGCACGTTACGAAGAATATTTGCGTGAACCTCCTAAGCTTCTTGGGCGTGTATGGGAAGACAAATGATACAAAGGAAGCACGGCAGGACCAGCAACGTTTGAAAGACCCTGATGACCGGCATCCGGAATGGTTTCAAGGTCGTGCCAGCTACGCTCTGACCAAAGAAGAGAAGGTCATCTTTTTTGAATGCCTGAGCAGTATGAAGGTCCCGTCTGGATTCTCTTCCAATATAAAGGGAATAATAAACATGGCGGAGAAAAAGTTCCAAAACCTGAAGTCTCACGACTGCCACGTGATTATGACGCAATTGCTTCCGATTGCTTTGAGGGGGCTCCTGCCGGAAAATGTTCGAGTAGCCATTGTGAAGCTATGTGCATTCCTCAATGCAATCTCTCAGAAGGTAATCAATCCAGAAGATCTACCACGGTTATAGAACGATGTGGTCCAATGTCTTGTCAGTTTCGAGTTGGTGTTCCCGCCATCCTTCTTCAATATTATGACGCACCTCCTGGTTCACCTAGTCGAAGAGATTTTCATTCTCGGTCCTGTATTTCTACACAATATGTTCCCCTTCGAGAGGTTCATGGGAGTATTAAAGAAATATGTTCGTAACCGTGCTAGGCCAGAAGGAAGCATCGCCAAGGGCTATGGAAATAAGGAGGTAATTGAGTTTTGTGTTGACTTTGTTCCTGACCTTAAGCCGATTGGCCTTCCTCGATCGCGGCACGAGGGGAGACTAAGTGGAAAAGGCACGATCGGAAGGAAATCAACGATATGTATGGACGGCCATTCTCTGACTGAAGCACACCACACTGTACTGACCAATTCCAGCTTGGTGGCTCCGTACTTTGAGAAACACAAGAATATTTTACGCTCGGACAACCCGGGGAAGCCTGAATCCTGGATTAGGAAGGCCCACATGGAGACTTTTGGCAGTTGGTTGAGAAAACATTTAATGAATGACAATGATGTTGTAGATCAGCTGTACATGTTGGCCAAGACACCATCTTCGACTATAACGACTTTCCAAGGGTACGAGATAAATGGGAATACATTTTACACGATCGCCCAAGATAAAAAGAGCACCAACCAAAACAGTGGTGTCCGCTTTGATGCAGCAACCGAGAATGGGCAAAAGGTCACATATTATGGTTACATAGAGGAGATATGGGAACTTGACTATGGACCCTCCTTTAAGGTCCCTTTGTTCCGGTGCAAATGGTTCAAGCTAACAGGAGGTGGGGTAAAGGTGGACCAGCAATACGGAATGACAATGGTGGATTTCAACAATCTTGGTTACCTTGACAAACCATTCGTCCTAGCGAAAGATGTCGCTCAGGTTTTCTATGTGAAGGACATGAGTAGCAAACCGAGGAAACGGAAAGATAAGAAAACGATCAGTACATCATGCGATGATCCAAAGCGCCACATTGTTCTTTCAGGGAAAAGAAACATCGTGGGAGTGGAGGACAAGACAGACATGTCAGAAGATTATAATATGTTTGCTGAAATTCCGCCCTTCAAAGTGAACACCGACCCAAGCATTAAGTTAAATGATGAGGATGCTCCATGGATACGGCACAATCGTAAGCAAGCACGGACACAAGGGAAGAATTGATGTGTAATAATTTATTGTACCAAACTTTGTATTTGGTCGATGAACTGAATGATGTATCAAACCTTTTGTCAAACCTTCAAGGGATTAGTTTTATTTTTCTGATTTTTTTGATATATAATTGTATTTTTAAGATTTTAAAATGAATTAGTTTTATTTTTCTGATTTTAAAAGGAAAAAGGAAGAAGAAGAAAGAAGGAAAAAGGAAAAAAACAGAAGAAAAAAGGAAAAACAGAAGAAAAAAACAAACAGAAGAAAAAAGGAAAAACAGAAGAAAAAACAAATAGAAGAAAAACATAAGAAAAAAACAAACAGAAGAAAAACAGAAGAAAAAAGGAAAAAGGAAGAAAGGAAGAAAAAAAAAGAAGAAAAACAAGAAAACGGAAGAAAAAAACAGAAGAAAAAAATAGAAGAAAAAAGGAAGAAAAAAACAGAAGAAAAACAAGAATTTAAAATGAATTAGTTTTATTTTCTGATTTTTTTGATATATAATTGTATTTTTAAGATTTTAATAACATAAATAAATAAGTAATTAGAAACTTTAATAGCAAAAATAATTATCATAAAGTAAAATAAATAAGTAATTAGAAACAAAATAAAATAAAATAAATAAGCTTTTTGTTGTAAGTAGAAACAAAACAAAATAAATAAAGCAAAAATGAAAACAAAAAACAGGCAAAAAATAAAAAATATGCCACCTACTGGGCCACCACGGCCTGAATACGACTAGAAACCCATTATTGGGCCAGGATTCAGGCCCGCAAGAAGGCCCAGTAGGCCCACAGGCTCATAGTAACAGAATAGGCCCGTAAGCCTGCATTTGAGAGGAGCTCGAAGTGGTGAGCGCAGCCGCGCTTATAAACCACTGTCGAAGCCTCTCGGCTAGCGAGGTGGGACTAAACATCCCACCGCACCGCGCCAGTGCCAGCACAGACCTTTAGTCGCGGTTGGTGTGGCGGACCGCGACTAAAGGTTAGCTTTAGTCGCGGTCCGCCTCCCAAACCGCGACTAAAGGCTCTTCCTGCGCGGGAACGAAAGCGGCGCCAAAACCCTTTAGTCGCGGTTGGTGTGGCGAACCGCGACTAAAGGTAACCTTTAGTCGCGGTTGGTGTGGCGGTCCGCGACTAAAGGGTAGCTTTAGTCGCGGTCCGCCTCCCCAACCGCGACTAAAGGTGCGTCTATAAATACTGCACTTGGCAGTTTTGCCACTTCCCATTCTCCTCTCTCTCGACGCTGAAGCGCTGCCCCGACGCCGATCGACGCCGACGCCGACGCCGAAGCCCTGCCCCGACGCCGAAGCCCTGCGCGCCGCCGCCCCCGTCCCCAGTGAGCGCCGCCTCCGCCCGTGCCTGCCCTTGCCCGCCGCCCGTGCCTTGCGCCCTTGCCCGCCGCCCGACGCCCTGCCGCCCGCCGCCCGCCGCCCGCCGCCCGCTGGCCCTGCCTGCCGTCCTCCGCGCACCGCCCGCCGCCCGCTGGCCCTGCCGTCCTCCGCCGGCAGAAGAAGAAGAAAGAAGAAGAAAAAGGAAGAAGAAGAAGAAAGAAAAAGGAAAAAGGAAGAAGAAGAAAAAGGAAAAAAGGAAAAAGGAAAAAGGAAAAAGGAAGAAGAAAAAGGAAAAAGGAAAACAGATGAAAAACAAAAAAAGGAAGATAAAAGGCCACCGGAATTTTTTCTTTTTTTTCTTTTTTTTGTTCTTTTTAATTTTAACTAGTTAATTAGTTTAACAAAAACGGTAAAATAACTTAAAACTTGATAATTAACAAAAAAACAAGAAAGAAAAAGGAAGAAAATAAAATGAAAACCAAATAAAAACCAAATGAAAACCAAAAGAAAGAAGAAAGAAAAAGGAAGAAGAAAAAAAGAAGAAGAAAGGAAGAAGAAGAAAGGAAGAAGAAGAAAGAAAGAAAAAAGAAAAAGGAAAGAAGAAGAAAGAAAGAATAGAAAGGAATAAGAAGAAAAGGAAGAAGAAGAAAGAAAGAAGAAAGGAAAGAAGAAAGAAAGAAGAAGAAAGGAAGAAGAAGAAAGAAAGAAGAAGAAAGGAAAAAGGAAGAAGAAGAAAGAAGAAAGAAGAAAGAAGAAAGAGGAAGAAGAAGAAAGAAGAAAGAAAGAAGAAAGAAAAAGGAAGAAGAAAAAACAAGAAAGAAAAAGGAAGAAAAAAAAAATGAAAACCAAATGAAAACCAAATGAAAACCAAAAGAAAGAAGAAAGAAAAAGGAAGAAGAAAAAAAGTAACTTAAAACTTGATAATTAACAAAAAACCGTCTCGCGCTCTACCGCGACACCCTCTCCCACCCCTTCCTCGCCCCCTCCTTTTGCCACCGCCCTTTCGCCACCGCCACCGCCACCGCCCCCCTTCTTCACTTAATTAATTTGTTTTTACTACATGTTTTCAGGACTGACATAATGGCGGACGATAGAGCTGACTCGATTATGGACAACTATGATCCGGACGGTGAAGCACATATGTTCGGCATCATAAACGGTGATATTCAATATGTGCCGACTGGACAAGAAGAAGATGATGTCTCTTCTTATCTGAACCTTGACGGTGAAGATGAAGGGCGCCGTCAGCAAGATGATGCCGAACAAACGTCGATAAACGACGATCTTCATATGGAAGTAGCAACCACCTCCGGCGCCGAGGTATATATATACATTGAGCCTCTGGTGATACAAACTAACTGATTTGAATAAATATGTGTGTACTAACGCGCGCGACTCTCTTTCTTATTTTAGCCCTCGGCCGGATCGTCGAAACAATCGAGTACGTCGTCAAAGCGTGGCGCAACCAAGACGATGAAACAAGGAGAAACATGCACCATCGAGGTTGTCGACAGTGCAACCGGCAGGCCGCTGGAGCCCCGCAAGAACGCCATCAAGTTTGTCAGCCAATGCGGAGCCATTGTTAGAGACAACGTCTCGATCACCGTCCAGGAGTGGAATGAGCCAAAGAAGGCACGAATTGCTGGTTTCACTTTTGTCGATAAGAGAACAAAAAAAGATTGCTTCAAGAAGCTTATGGAACATTTCGTTCTACCTCCGGAATACAACAAATTCGATGAGGAGGGTAACAAGATTGAGGAAAACAAGGAGAGGAGGAGGCTAGTCAAACAATTCGCTCTTCATAAGATGGCCGACGCATTCCGAAAATTCAAGCAAAATCTAAACCATGACTTTGTCAAGCAGAACAAGACTCCGGATTTCAAAGGACAATATGAGAAACTAAAACATGATTGGCCAGAATTTGTGAAGCAAAAGAAATCGGAGCAGTTCATTCAAATATCGAAAAAAAATAAGGAAAATGCGGCTAAGAAGGAGTACAATCATATTATGGGGCCAGGAGGGTATCGCCTTTGGCAGCCTAGGTTGGAGAAGATGGAGAACGAGCTGAGGGCGCGAGGAATCCGTCCAGGTACGGAGGGATGGGACCCAAGGGCCAAAAGCTGGTGGTACGGGCATGGGGGAACGCTGAACCCGGAGACAGGGGAGTGTGTTTACCAGGGCAAAATAATGAAACCCACCCAAGCCCTTATTGACGCAATGAGGGATGCTCAAGAGGGGAAGATCAAGTTCAACAGAGAGAACGACGCACTGACAAAAGCCCTCGGGAATCCTGAACACGGAGGACGTGTACGAGGCATGGGGCACATTCCGTGGAAAATAGGGTTCCCCCAGAACGATGACCCGTACGGTTACAGAAGTCGTAAGAGAAAGATGGATCGGGAAGCAGATGTTGTGGCGCGGTTGGCATCGGAAATGGATGTGATGAAGAAAACCGTGAGTGTACTAGTAGCCGAAAGAGATGCAGCTTGGGCGCAGCATGAAGATCATCCAGCGGATCTCGATAGCCAGCAGCGGAGAAGCAGCGTGGCTTCCACGGAGGCCCCACCGGCTGGTGCAGATGCACCGACGATCGAAATTACTGCACTGGAGCCTCTGGTGGTCGAAATTACTGCACCGGAGCCTCCTCGTTACCCCGTGGACGATATAAAGGAGAGGAAAGAATGTCATCTGTATTATCCTATCGGGAACATGTCCATGAAGGTAGCCATCGGCAGTGCTTTACCATGTTTACCTGGAGCACTCCACCACAACAACCCCATTCAAGATGGCTATGCTCGTGTCACGGTGGAGGACATAGTCCAAGGGTTTGAGGACCTGGAGATTGACATTGCTACACCTGAAGGGGAGAAAAGACTTGGAGATGTCAAGCGCCATTTCATTCTATGGCAAAAGAAGTTTATCAAGTTTCCAGGCGAGGCGCCAAGGACAACAAGTCCACCCCCCTACGGTGGTGGTGGTGGCGGTGGCGGCGGTGGTGGTGGTGGTGGTGGTGGCGGTTCACCTACACCTCCGTCACGTCAGCAGACGCCTCCCTGTCCACAACGTCCGGCGGGTGATCAGACGCCGCCCCCCAGTCCTCGTCCGGCGGGTGATCAGACGCCGCCCCCCAATCCACCTCCGGCAAAGAAGCAGAAGCAGTCCTGGATTATTAACCCGGACCCTTATGTACCTAAGACCACAAAGGTACCGGAGCCATCACTGAAGCCTCTCCCCACAAGGCCTTGGGAACGTAGTGCCGAGGAAACTGCCGTGGCCGCGGCTACTGATCTTGAGAAATGGAAGGCGGACTGCAAGAAGAAAAGAGAGCCCGAGCCCAAGCCAGTATTTTCTGATGAGCAAAAGAAGTGGGCTAAGTCATTTTTGAGCACACCGTCCCAAGCCGCGAAGAATCTGCCTGAGGACTATGCACGTGAACTTCGTAGGCAGGCACTCATGTTGAAGGAGAAGAAAGGGCGGGCGGATGACCCCGATCCGGAACAAAGTAAACGAGTTGCCCAGCTCGGGGAACAAAGTAAACAATCGATTGCCCCGCTTATAGTGAAAGCCGCCGGTCCGGATGACCCCGATATCATAGCAGCTGCGGCAGCACTTGGATTGACTGCAACGAGTGCCAGAGAACAAGCGGCCAACTTAGGTATTACTCTTCGTGAACTGTTAGGCCTTGATGAGGCGCCAGTGAAGGAGGTAGTAATTACATATGTGAAGAATGGGCCTCTCGTCGAACCTGCGCAGGAACAGGATCTACCTCCACAAATGAAAGGTCTGCTGAAATGGTACAAGGGTTACATAAAAAATAAAAACGCCAACGAATATATTTATGCGGAAGTTAGATATGAGCATCACTTCAAACATTACTATGTATAAATTCATCTGAGTGAATTGTTCCAGCTTTTCAATTTGCGCGAGCTCGACAAATCTATCATCAGTTGCTACGTTCTGTAAGTGATTTATTTCTACCCCATCTCGTTCATATTGCCTGCACTATATATATGTCCTAACTATATTGTTGTGTCCGCTATTATACATGCAGAATGAAGATTAAGGAATGCAGAGTAAGGAACATCCATGATGTTGGGTTCATTGACCCACACATCGTTAATGGATATGTGTTGCGGCATCACCCCGACGACATGGAGGCAGACCTGTGGCAGTTTCTTACAAAGCAGGAACTCAAAAGTGATATTCTATTTCCTTCCCATTTTGGGTGAGTGTTTCTGTCTTGAGCACATTCTCTTTTGTTTACTCCATGCATGGTATGTGGCCGGCTAATCGATGAGTTATGCATGACGTACTGTGCATGTATCGTGTCCGCAGGTTCCACTGGATTCTGCTAGTAATTAAAGTTGACACCTCAGAATGTCTCGTCCACGACTCTCTGAATATGGATCCAAAGCTTTGGGGCGACCTGAGAAAAATGCTGCAGAAGTAATTATTTTCATTCATTTGCGCTCTATATCGATCGGCCTATTTCGTTCATTTCCTAATATCAAGTAACTAATAACTCTCTTGTTCATTTAATTTTCTTTGGCTCGTAGGGTTTGGAGACGGTTCGTAGATACAAAGGTCGGTGAATTCAAAAAAGAGCTAGAATTCAAAAAGTCAAAGGCTAAGAATGCTGGGGATATTCAGCCAGCGGGGACCAATCTATGTGGATACTATGTCTGTGAGATGATCCGGAGATACACCTCTGAGCGGGTTCCGAGTGATACCAATGCTCAGAGGAATAACCTCCGGATGATGCTTAGTCCAGAAGCTCGCTTCCGACCACTTCAAGAGGAACTAGCTGGATGGTTCAGGAGGGAAGTCCTCCATCCTAAAGGAGAACACCATTACGAGGACGTAGAACTTTATATGCCTTAAATTATGTATGGAAACTTGTTCAAAATTGTATATGGTCATCCGATGATATTTAATATATACTGTATATTCCTCTTGAATTCTTTTTGGTTCTAATTTCAAATTTGTTTGAAATTGTACATTCATATGCATGTATGTAGTAGCGTAGAATATGTGAAACTCCTTCAAAATTAAAATAAAGCATAAAAGAAATAAAACAATACAAATTAAACAGAAAACAGGTTTAGGGGGGGGGGGGGGGCAGGTTTAGGGAGGGGGGGCTAAAACCCTAAACCTGCGGCGGTCTTTAGTCGCGGTTGGCCAGAAGAACCGCGACTAAAAGTCCTCCGCCCCGACGGCCACCTGGCGCCCACGTGGACGGGCCTTTAGTCGCGGTTCTTAAGCAACCGCGACTAAAGGGTGGAGCCTTTAGTCCCGCCTGTTTGGTCGCGGTTGCGCAACCGCGGCTAATGGCAGTTGCGAACCGCGACCAAAGGCCCTTTTTCCACCAGTGTATGACATACGCATGCAATGTTTCCTGCAGGTTTTTTTTGTGTATTTCATTAGGCAGTCAACACCCTTGTAGGCATTTCTAGGCAATTTAGGGGACTTATGTCCGGCGTTTTCTATGGACACATGTCTGATAAATCAGTAAAACCACGTTAGTCATTTCAAATTTTTTTGTGAGATTGATTGTTTAATGAATTGTTTGACGGGGATGGAATTTGGGTTTGAAGAGCGGACCTATTGAACCTTCCAACAAAAAAAAACTGATGCACGAAGAGATCAACAATTTTTTGCCTAAAGCAGAAGAACCAAGATGGGCCATCACCCATACCCATACCCGTCAAGGGTACAATTTTTTCCCATACCCGTCACCCGACAGGGTTTATGGGTACCCGCGGGTAGTTTAGAACACATCAATTGAGTAGAAAATAGTTGTAAAAAGCAACATATAATCATAAATTATTAATAGCAACACATCCTAAACAACAATGTACAACAACATATTGTAACAACAACATATTCTCATAAACAAAAGTACTTGCCTATAAAGTGACATATAAAAATGTTAAACAACAACACATAATCATAAATAACAACACATATGCATACACTTTAAGTTCACGAAATCATGATAAATTATAGAGATAATTTGAATACATATTAGAGTTTTTACCTAGCATGATTAGGAGGGGAAATGGATACATTGGGATATTAACGGAAACTCACCTATCAACATTTTAGATGGGTATATGGGTACGCGGGCATGGGTTATACGATCCCATACCCGTACCCTCTCTACCCGATGGGTATGATATTTTTCCATTTAAGTACCCATGGGTAACTTTTTGTCCCATACCCTTACCCTAATAGGGTTTTTACCCATAGGGTACACGGGTAATGGGTACCCATTGACATCCCTAGATCTGACCGCTCGTGAGGCGGTGAAAAAGATCTGCTGGCCGACGTAGCAGCCCCTTTTTAATAGATTTGGAACCAACTTCAAAAAATAAATAGACCTAGAACCTTTTTACAAAAAGAAAAGAGACCCGATTTGATACTGACAACTCCTATTTCCACGGTTAAACTCACGTGGACGTCTCTGTTGGAGCTCGGGCGAGAAACGAAAACAGAACCGCCGCCGTACATACCTCGAGGTCGATCGCCAATCCGCCATGTCCGGATCGCCCCTCCGTCGGCACCTCCCAGTCCCAGGGCCTTCTGGGTCCCGCTCCACGGCGATCCACCATGCCGCCCGCACAACGCTCCCTGAGAGTACGTACTGGCCAACGCATCTCGGATCTCGGATATGCTAAACGATTTCAGTAACTTTCACGACTTCCATGCCGCTCTTCCTTCGTAGCCAGCCCAGGCTTGCTTGGACGTCACGTTTTTTTTTTAATCTTTCCTTGCTCAAGCAGCGATCTTGTGCCTCAAGAATTCATGAATGCTGATGCTCGATTCGCTGCGCCGCAGATGGTGCACCAGAGGCTTCATCGGCTGAGACAAACGGTGCAACCTGCCAACAGCAAGGCCATATTTCTCAAGGTGCTCGCCAAAATCTGAGGCAGGAACTTGATTTTGAGCAACTCCCAGAGGTATAATTAATAATCTCACTGGTATTCAAGTATTCTAGTCTATATCTTCTAGTTTTTTTTTAGAAAACCCGGCTCTGCATCTGGAAGATGCATACGGCCACTTTATTGATTATTCTCGAGGACCTTATAAAGTATTACAACAATATGCCTGAATCCGCCATCTTGGCAACATATGCCACTACTCCTATCCATATGATGAAGGGGTGCTACCTGGGCCAAATACCCGGTCTACTCACCTAAGCCTATCATCAAAAGCCAGAAGCCCCAGCCGAGCCACATACCGGGTCTGGGACATAAACTGGTCTGACGCACTCACATGTGTCGTCGCCGCCATCTTCCACAGGTCCGTCTTCAGAGCAGATATTGAGGCTTCTACCTTGTCAGGCCACTCCACCATCGACGCCACCTTGACGCCAGACAACTACCTCCACCTGCGCGAGTCCATCACCGCGCATCGGGTGCCGAGTCTCCACTGCACCACGCCGCCGAGATCCGCCATCATCAATGTGAAGGATGAAGTACCGCTCCACCAAAAAAGGCGCCCGCTGGTCCCTCGATCCCGTGTACGCCTCCAAGAATGACGCCCCCAAGGAGGAAACGACACCAACGCGCCGCCATCATCCGATCAACTGATCTAGGATTTCCTCCGGAGGTAGCGGATAGAGGTCTAGAGCTTCTCCACGGCGATGCCTTCAAGAAGGTAATGGCACCACAGGGTGCCACCAACGCCGGTCTTGGCATCAAGCCGAGCACAAGGTTTTCACCCGGATCCGCTCAAAGAATCTCCATCACGTATTGTGTGCACGGGTCGCCGCCGATCTGAGCCGCCGCACATGGAGCAGGCCGCACCGGCCAGATCAGATCTGTCCGGAGGGCACAACTCGCATGGTGCCGACCCAACCACCAGGCCCTCCATGCCGCCACCGCCGATCGGAAGTCAGATGGTGTGTCACCGCAGACCCGACCGCCGCCGCCGAACGCCGCCACGCAGCCCGAGGCAGGGCCGGCTGCCGCACCCCACCATCGCCGCCCTTGGCCGAGGCAGCCGCCCCGCCGCCGCCAGAAGGCAGGCCCGCCGCGCCGCCAGGCCAGATCGGCCGTGCCACCCACGCCGCGGGGCTCCGCACCGCCCGCACAGCGCAGGCAAGAGGGAAGACCCCGCCACCGCCATCAGCCCCGGGCTATAGCCGGCGGCGTCCTTCGGCGGCGGCGGAAGGAGGGGAGGACGGATGGGGACCCCCGGCGGCTAGGGTTTTAGATCCCGCCCGAGTCGCCCGAGCGGGGGCGACGCGGGGGGTTCGCGTGCTAGCTAGCTAAGCTCTTCTAGTAATAGCAAGTAACAATGTAGTCTATCAATCACTGCAACTGCAAGCATAGGAATACATCATTCGTCTAGGTTAGGGCATGACTTTGGGGATGCATGAATCGGCTCACGCGGTTGATCGGAAATTGTGCTAGTAAATTCTCAACAATGTAATGCCTTGAAGTAAATTGTAACCATGCCTTTGTTATAAGTAAATCAGGTTTTCCTGGACATGGCAAAGTACACGCATGCACTGATTAACACACAATATAATATAAATCTGACTCTTATTTTGTTGCATTGCCTACTAGCTACCCATAATCTAACTGTTGAAACTTGTCACAATTTGTTCGCTCTGCAGGACATCCTACACCACATACACTCCCTCTTGCCACTGCAAGACGCTGCTCGTGCTGCCTGCACCTCTCGTGGATTTCTACGTTCCTGGAGATGCTATTCCAACCTTAGTCTCAACCAACGTACACTTGGGTTGACTAAAAGGAAATTCGAGGAAAGGGAAAAGTATTTCATCCAAAAAGTTGACCAGATTCTTCAAAACCATCACAACAATGGGGTCAAGGTGAAAATACTTAAACTTGAACTGGCTCCATGGAGGAACATCAAAGCCTCTTGCATTAACAGATGGCTCCAAATCAGTGTTAAGTCCGGGATAAGAGAACTTCACTTGTACATGGGTGCGTCAATTGACGGAAACTACAACTTCCCGTGTTCGGTTTTGTCTGACGAGGCGGCTGCAAGTTCGATAGAGTCTCTTCGCCTCTCTTTTTGCCCTTTTAACCCCACGTCGACACTTGGCCTCTTGAGAAGATTGACAAGTTTACTACTGTCTCATGTCCGCATTACAGAAGAAGGATTAGGGTTGTTGCTCTCAAAATCTTCAGCCCTGGAACGGCTTGAGTTCTTCTATTGCAGTGAGATAATTTGCTTGCGGATACCTTGTACATTGCAGAAACTCAATTTCCTAAATATAGTAGGAACCAAGAAGATGCGGGTGGAGATCAATGCTCCAAATCTCTGTACTTTTCGTCGTCTTTGTGGTGGTGTGACCTTGATAGAAATCTCTGTTAGAAATTCTTCTCAACTTAAGGATGTATATTTGTCGTTTATTCTTCTCTCTGATGCTCGCACCAGACTTCCATCCATCGCAGGAAATGTTGAGAGGCTTACCATGCACTCTCTTGCCGAGGTATGTGTTCTAGTAGTATGTATAGTCACAACGATATGCACTTTTATGTTGCTTAATCTTATGGTATGTCCTTATTTAGAGTGTCAACATTCCAATGCTACCTTCCAAGTTCCGCCACCTCAAGAACTTGGAAATCGAATTCGTGGAATCAATAGCGGCTTTCTCCCAGTGTCGTTACATCCTCTCTCTAGTTTCTTTTCTTGATGCTTCTCCATCCTTGGATTCTTTCATCCTCCGTGTAAGTCGTACATACCTTTCAAAGCTATTTATGCCTCTATCTTGTATATTAGACTTGGCTATGACTTGTTAGAACAATGACATTTATATTTGATGCTACATATGTATAAGCAGGTACGTAATGATTCCGCTTCGCATGATGTTCTTGAAGAGGACGACGACAATTATCTAAGACGTCTAGAGTGTCGGCATGAACGTCTCAGGCGGGTGATGATAACAGGCTTTTGTCCATCCAAAAGCTTGGTTGAGCTCACGATTCACATCCTCGAGAGGGCACCTTCGCTCGAGCGCCTGACGTTGGACACGACCTACGGCTATGACAGAGCATCTGGCGCTAACGGCAAATGCCTCGCCTCAAGCAAGATTGGCCGATGCTGGCAGATGAGCAATACAACTATCGCGGAAGCTCATAGAGCCGTGGAGATCGCGGGTAGATGCATCGCGACAAGAGTTCCCTCAAGTGTTGTATTCGAGGTGCTCGAGCCCTGTAGTCGATGTCATACTGGCAACGACCAGTGATAGATTCCTACGGTGTGGTTTATCATCATCTACGTATGAGAGAGAATTCCATCAGGCTGTATTTCGTCTAGTAAATAGTATGGTCTATTGTTAACGGTATATGTGCCACCATAATGTTGAATCATATTCCTGACGATGTTCCCATCAAGATTAAACCTGACGATGTTAACTTTGGACGAATAATGTTTTTTTCTTGGAGGGGTTGGACGAATATTGGTTGGCTTGCTGCTCTCATCGCCAACTCCTGCAGTTGTGCAAAAAAAAAAAAAACAAGAACGGAAACGACGTTGGTTTGCTGCTGCCATCACTAACTCCTGCATCTGCAAAAATTTCGCCGTTTGCGTACTGACGACCTGTTAGTGCAGGTGCCTAACATGATTTGCCAAAAAAAGGATGAAGCGCCGTTGCCGGGGATCGAACCCGGGTCACCCGCGTGACAGGCGGGAATACGACTTTGATGCGCTTTTACTTGGCAAATTGTATCTGATTAGGTTATGTCATGAGAGCTCAAAGTTGTGCTGGATTTCGAACAGGAAAGCGAACCATCCGGCGAAAACATATACAGTAGGCATATAAAGGCGAGATCGTCATTTCCAACTCACCCTCTCATCGGCACCTCCCACCATCATAGGGATGGCAGTTTTGCCCATGGGTATGGGTACCCGCGGGTACCCTACCCAAAAACAACGGGTATGGGCAAGACTTAAAGAGATTATTTACCCATGGGTAATGGGTATTCATACCCGCAAAATATATGGGTAGGATATGGGTATGACATTGCGCCCATGGGTAACCCAATGGATACCCAGAAACAATTAATAAATGAAAATAACTCCTATGACATGTGGGGTCATCATCCAACTCCTATGGCCCACCCTAAGTCTCGATTCCTTAAATTGGCCATAGCTCATAGGCCCGTAATCACCTGCTCGCCACTCCTCATGCGTCCTATGTGACTCGTTGAAAAGATGAAATCTTGACTCTTTACTACCAGACTCCTATCCAACGCTCGATCTAGCGATTCCCCATTCCCAGCACGACCTCCCACTGTATCAGGTTTCTACTAACCGCCGCTCATACTCCCTTGATGCCTCCAAGAGGCCACCCACCATAGTAGCCTGTGTTAGTGATATACTACCCGTCCATGATCATTTAAAGTTTAAACCCATTTCTCTACATTTTAAAATCTTAAATGCTATATATTATATCCACTGGATACCCATTGGGTATAGGATACCCGATGGGTATGGGCATGGGTGCCAATTTATGCCCATGGGTATTGAAATGGGTGGGTATAGAAATTTTCTGTGGGTATGGGTTTGGGTAGAAAGAGGTTGTACCCGCCCATACCCTACCCATTGCCATCCCTACACCATCACCAGGGCCTTCTGGGTCTCCGTCGACGGCGATCCATGAAGCGGCTGCATGACACTCTCTACTCCTCTTGCGAGTATGTTTCCCATCTTGGTTCCTTTTCTTTTTGGGACGACCATCTACTGATGGGTAAAGTCACGGCGGATGGGTAAGGGTATGGGGTAGCTCCATCCGTACCCATACCCTGCGGGTGCCATCCCTAGTCAGATCTGAGAAAATCAAGCGGCTAAACGTGTTCCTCTTCTTTGCAACAAAGCGCTTGTTGCGGAAACATTGTAACAGAGATTGTATTGTGGATTTTTATTTTTTTTGCAACATAGGTTGTGTTGCAGGATTTTTTTTTGCACATAGGTCGTTGCAGGAATTTTTTTGCGTTCATTTTTTTGGAAATAGAGATATTGTTGCATTTTTTTGCAACATCAGTATGTTGCATAATTTTTTTATCTCTGTCTTCACCTCTATATGGTGTTACGGAAGAAAGTTTTGCAACATGCCTGATGTTGCAGAAATCTTTCCTGCAACAGATTGGATGTTGCAAAACAAAACATCACTGCAAACCAACCTGTGGTTGGATGGTTAGAGGGACTGTGGTATCCCCAGCCCACCAGGGTTCAAGTCCTGATGCTCGCATTTATTCCTGAATTTATTTCAGGATTCCGGCGATGCGCATTCAGCGGGAGGAGACGTTTCCGTCGACGATGAGGTGCCTATGCTGACTTCGTAAATTTCAAGATGATATGCCAGCCGTCATGGTGGAGGCAGGCGACAACGGCGACGACCGTGCAAGATCCCGGTATTGAATTCATGCTCCAGCCAACTCATCCAAAAGTCTGAACTGATGGAGAGGGGCATGCAATATATTTCAACACTACGTGTTGGCAGGGTCTTGAACTCAAGACCTCTTGACTCTGATACCATATTGAATTCATGCTCCAGTGAACTCATACAAAAGTCTGAACTGATGGAGGGAGGGATGCAATATATTTCAACACCCGGCTGCAACGACAGACCGTGATGGCGAGGAGTTGTAGATTTTGTTTTTTGGAACAGAGCACCAAGGTCACCAAGCGCCATGGAGCAGGACGAGTCACATACGCCATGGTGGATTGATGTTGGAGGATGTGAGTTGGGGACGGTGTTGGATCTGCTCGAATGAAGCCTCCTGTGAGGATAAGGCAGAGAAGCAGTAGCAACGTCTGTGGCCCACTGCCACGTGTTTTTCGTAGGAGGCGGCGGATAAAACCACGAGTTCGGCCGGACGAAAGGAATAATTTCTCATATTTAACTATTAAAATATCGATGCATGTCAAAAAAGTTATATCATTGAATTCGTATTTGAACATAGTTTCTGATGACATTATTTTTTCTACGTATAACTTACATTTTATTAATTAAAATTATGGTCAAAATATGACACTAAATATAAGGGGACTAATAAACCAGGACGGAGGTAGCTAACAACAGTCAAAAGCAGGAGGAAAGTTGGAAGTTTTACGTGTCTGAAGCTTTATTCCAATGCAAACACTCTCTGCTAACCCAAACTAGTACTAACAACATGTTAATGTAGATGTAATTCTCCCAAAATCTGAAACCAACCACGTTGGTAACCATCTCTATCTACAGCTGGTCGACACCAGGGCAGTGACTACAGGGCCCTAGGACCTTGAACTGAAGATGCTTTGGAACTCTCCGTGCGATGCACCTACCCGCAACCTCTACAGCTCTACGAGCTCCCGCGACATTTGTCTTGCTCATCGCCCGACACTGACCATTCTTTGTTGAGGCGGGGCATCTGCCCAAACTTCTATTCGAGGATTAGGTCGTGTCTACCGTTAGACGTTCGAGGGAAGCTGCGCTCTCGAGGATGTGGATCGTGAGCTCGACCAAGCTCTTGGATGGATAGAATCCCGTGATCAGCACGTGCCTGAGGCTGCCATCGTGATGAACTTTTTTCAAATTCGTGAAACCTTTTTCACTTTTTTATTTTTTTCATAAAAAATATACTGGGACTGAAACAAGGGTCAGATAGTGGTTTTTTCGCATTTATAATGTCAGAGCCGTCGAGTCGCAGTGGTTATTCCTTCAACTGATTCAGTGTTCGCAAGCAGGTTCGATTCCCACAACTCGCAATATTCTAGTTGGCGCTTTTTTCCCAAAAAGAATTTAGCAAGCGACGCCGGGCCGGCCCATTACCGCTTGCCTTCGAGCGGCGGTGAGGGCGCCGAAGAGGAGCACTCCAAGCGACGCGACAACTATATGTAGATTATAGCGAGACGGTAGGATTTCTAGCTGAAGTGTCTCCAGTAACGAGCCAGCCCATAGAGAGGAAACTAACTGTACGAGCTCCGCGCGAGGCGTTTTTCCCCTGCCCTAGCCGCCGCCACAACCCGGCAGTAGGAGGGAGGAGGGGGGCCCGTTTCTCCGCTCTGTAGTTAGGGTTTGGATTTGTAGGTCGTGGTGCGTCGTTGGGGTGGCGGGAGCGGGGCCCGGGCGAATAAATCTGCCTCAACTCCACTCCCACACTGGCGGTGCTCATCATGACGGCGTCTCGCAGTTGATGGCATCGTATGTTTGCCGATCTTTCAGATCGGCGACGTTAGGGTTCATGGATGGTGTCGGCGAGGCGGCGGCGGTGATTCCATTAGGTGTGTCTCTCGTTCTGCTCTGTCTCCGTTGCTACGGCGTTATCTCCGACGTCATGGTGAAGAAGGGAGGTTTTGTCGTCCAGGAGTACGCGCAGACGGTTGTCTACGCAAGTGACAGCTGGAAGATGGTGCATCTTGTGCTGGGTTTGTGGTTGAAGGCTGGCAGTTCTGGTTTCCTCCTCCGGCGTCATAGTCGCGTGGGGCTGTCAGTTCTGGAGTTCGATGGCGTGTCCGGGGACATGTTGCCCCGGTTTGATTCTTTCAACGGCAATGGTTTTGCTTCAAGCAAACTACTTTGAAGGTCCGTAAAGCTGCTGATCAGCGATGGAGCCACGTCGAGCTCGTGTGAAGAGGTGATTTGTCTCCTTTTCCTTAATGGAGAGGGACAGACGCTGATTTTTTTGCATAGGATTATCCTATCTTTTCAGTCCTGTAACATCGATGTTTACATGGCTTGTAACTGAATCTTTATTTTATTAATGAGACACGTATTATCATGATAAAAAACGAGCCAGCCCATTAGCGCACACCCAAAAGATAAATATCAGGGTGCACTCCTAGCCAACAAGTTAGCGTCCCGTTCGTGATAAATATCAGGGTTTTTCTGGGTTCTCTATTGGTTTTTTGGGTCTTTTCGTTTCTGTTTTATCGGTGTTTTTTCTTTGCCTGTTTTCACTAGTTTTTTTTTTCTTTTTTCTTTGGTTTTTTTATTTCTTTCTAGGTTTTCACTGTCTTTTCTCCATTTTTCTTTGGCTTTGTTTGTTTGTTTCTCATTTTTGTATCGACTTTCTTTGTTTTCTCTTGGGTTTCACATTTTTATACTCTTTTTGGTATATATGTACTAAATTTTTAAATACACGTTTAACATTTTCAAATGGTTGATGTGTTAGCACTAATCTTGATATTATTGTATCAGCATTTTAGTTTGGTCTTTCGTTATGCATGTAACTTAGGTGATCTAGGGAGTAGCTAGTTATCAAGACTTCAGTTGAGTGCACGGAGAAGACGAGATGCCACGCTGCCGTGCGATGCGGCAAGCAAGGTGGGATGCCGATGGCGGCGAGAGGTTGCCGTGCTGTGTGATACGGCATCGTCGTGTGATGCGGCGAGGCGCACCAGGAGCTGGAGACCACCGGCTGGATCACCAAGAGAATTGGGTGAGTTCGTTAATGCATACATGTAGTCTGTTTGGTCCAAGTAGTAGCTTGTGAGTTTGTTAGCTGCATGCGTGTGATTATGGCCGAACTATCATTTAGTCATCAAAACGTGTATGTCGGATGTTCGCAATATCCACAGACCACGTTCGAGGTCCAGCACACCGAGCGGTGCATTAACGACATAAGCCTTCTACTGTCCGAATAATTGCTACTATCAACTTTCAACTATATTTTCTCTAGGAACGTATCTAACACAGTAGAACTAAAGCGTAAGCTATGACATAATTTGCGAAGTTCTTTTAACTATGTTGAGGATAAACAAGTTCATCTTATGAACTCCCACTCAGATAGACATCCCTCTAGTCATCTAAGCGATTACATTATCCGAGTCAACTAGGCCGTGTCCGATCATCACGTGAGACGGACTAGTCATTATCGGTGAACATCTTCATGTTGATCGTATCTACCATACGACTCATGCTCGACCTTTCGGTCTCTGTGTTCCGAGGCCATGTCTGTACATGCTAGGCTCGTCAAGTTAACCCTAAGAGTTTTGCATGTGTAAAACTGTCTTACACCCGTTGTATGTGAACGTAAGGATATATCACACCCGATCATCACGTGGTGCTTCGAAACGACGAACTTTAGCAACGGTGCACAGTTAGGGGAGAACACTTCTTGAAATTTTAATGAGGGATCATCTTATTTACTACCGTTGTTCTAAGCAAATAAGATGTAATAACATGATAAACATCACATGCAATCAAATAGTGACATGATATGGCCATCATCACTTTGCTCCTTTTGATCTCCATCTTCGGGGCTCCATGATCATCATCGTCACCGGCATGACACCATGATCTCCATCATCATCATCTCCATCATCGTGTCTTCATGAAGTTGTCTCGCCAACTATTACTTCTACTACTATGGCTAACGGTTAGCAATAAAGTAAAGTAATTACATGACGTTTATGTTGACACGCAGGTCATAAATAAATTAAAGACAACTCCTATGGCTCCTGCCGGTTGTCATACTCATCGACATGCAAGTCGTGATTCCTATTACAAAAACATGATCATCTCATACATCACATCCTTTGGCCATATCACATCACATAGCATACCATGCAAAAACAAGTTACACGTCCTCTAATTGTTGTTTGCATGTTTTACGTGGGTGCTATGGGTTTCTAGCAAGAACGTTTCTTATCTACGCAAAACCACAACGTGATATGCCAA
The DNA here is from genome assembly GCA_032464435.1 of Aegilops umbellulata. NCBI lineage: Eukaryota > Viridiplantae > Streptophyta > Magnoliopsida > Poales > Poaceae > Aegilops > Aegilops umbellulata. The sequence continues at coordinate 506,140,184 of CP136059.1, forward strand.
TTGCTATTTACCCTTCATAAGGACCCTTTTCAACGAATCCATTCCGACTAAAGTGGGAGAGACAGACACCCGCCAACCACCTTATGCAACTAGTGCATGTCAGTCGGTGGAACCGGTCTCACGTAAGCGTACGTGTAAGGTTGGTCCGGGCCGCTTCATCCCACAATGCCGTCGAAACAAGATTGGACTAGTAACGGTAAGCATATTGAACAAAATCAATGCCCACAACTACTTTGTGTTCTACTCGTGCATAGAATCTACGCAATAGACCTAGCTCATGATGCCTCTGTTGGGGAACGTAGCAGAAATTCAAAATTTTCCTACGTATCACCAAGATCTATCTATGGAGAAACCAGCAACGAGGGGAAGGAGAGTGCATCTACATACCCTTGTAGATCGCTAAGCGGAAGCGTTCAAGTGAACGGGGTTGATGGAGTCGTACTCGCCGTGATCCAAATCACCGATGATCCTAGTGCCGAACGGACGGCACCTCCGCGTTCAACACACGTACAGCCCGGTGACGTCTCCCATGCCTTGATCCAGCAAGGAGAGAGGGAGAGGTTGAGGAATACTCCATCTAGCAGCAACACAACGGCGTGGTGGTGGTGGAGGAGCGTGGTGATCCAGCAGGGCTTCGCCAAGCACTACGAGATATGAGGAGGAAAGAGGCAGGGCTGCACCAACAGGGAGAGATCAAATCGTGTGTTTTGGGCAGCCCCTAGGCCTCATATATATAGGGAAAGGGGAGGAGGGTGCGCCCCCTCTAGGGTTCCCACCCCTAGATGGGTCTTGGGGTGGCGGCCAAGACGGGAAGGGGAGAGGGAGGCGCACCGGTATGGGCCTTAGGGCCCATCTGCCCTAGGGTTTGCCCCCTTCTCCTCTCCCTTGCGCCTTGGGCCCTTGTGGGGGGGGCGCACCAGCCCACCTGGGGCTGGTCCCCTCCCACACTTGGCCCATGCAGTCCTCCGGGGCTTGTGGCCCCACTTGGTGGACCCCCGGACACCTCCGGTGGTCCCGGTACGTTACCGATAAACCCCGAAACTTTTCTGGCGACCAAAACAGGACTTCCCATATATAAATCTTTACCTCCGGACCATTCCGGAACTCCTTGTGACGTCCGGGATCTCATCCGGGACTCCGAACAACATTCGGTAACCACATACAAACTTCCTTAATAACCCTAGCGTCATCGAACCTTAAGTGCGTAGACCCTACGGGTTCGGGAGACACGCAGACATGACCGAGACGTTCTCCGGTCAATAACCAACAGCGGGATCTGGATACCCATGTTGGCTCCCACATGTTCCACGATGATCTCATCGGATGAACCACGATGTCAAGGACTTAATCAATCCCGTATACAATTCCCTTTGTCTAGCGGTATTGTACTTGCCCGAGATTCGATCGTCGGTATCCCTATACCTTGTTCAATCTCATTACCGGCAAGTCTCTTTACTCGTTCCGTAACACATCATCCCGTGATCAACTCCTTGATCACATTGTGCACATTATGATGATGTCCTACCGAGTGGGCCCAGAGATACCTCTCCGTTTACACGGAGTGACAAATCCCAGTCTCGATTCGTGCCAACCCAACAGACACTTTCGGAGATACCTGTAGTGTACCTTTATAGTCACCTAGTTACGTTGTGACGTTTGGCACACCCAAAGCATTCCTACGGTATCCGGGAGTTGCACAATCTCATGGTCTAAGGAAATGATACTTGACATTAGAAAAGCTTTAGCATACGAACTACACGATCTTTGTGCTAGGCTTAGGATTGGGTCTTGTCCATCACATCATTCTTCTAATGATGTGATCCCGTTATCAATGACATCCAATGTCCATGGTCAGGAAACCGTAACCATCTATTGATCAACGAGCTAGTTAACTAGAGGTTTACTAGGGACATGGTGTTGTCTATGTATCCACACATGTATCTGAGTTTCCTATCAATACAATTCTAGCATGGATAATAAACGATTTATCATGAACAAGGAAATATAATAATAACCTATTTATTATTGCCTCTAGGGCATATTTCCAACAACTATAAGTCGCTTAGTAGGAGTGCTCCTTCCGTCTCACTGAAGGATTCATTCCCACTTGTAGCTACCGGGCCGGCTCATATTTGTTGTTTATCCATTTGCTGTATTTAAATTGTGTTCGCGATGCTTGTTGGTTTCCCCAGTTTATTTTTATCTTTGTTTGTATTCTTTTGTTTGTCGTTACATTTTTCTTTGATTTTCATTTTTTTGAAATCTTTTACGAATGGATTTAAATTAGGCTGCACTTTCTTAGTGTGTAACTGTACCGATCTGCATCCAAGCCGAACGGCAAACAGTTCCTCAAAAAAAAGTTCACGAATGCTGCTCGCTCATACTTGCACAACTGCCTCGCCGTCGCCTTTCGCTGCCTGCCATCGGAATAAAGCTTCTAAGAAGATGCAATGCAGATCAAGAATAAACGGGATAACTTAGAACCTGTGATACATGAGCGTTCCATCAAGCATACAGATGAAGTTCTCAGGTAGATACATCCATTTAAGGGACAAGATTTTCCGGACGGAGGGAGTAGCCAAGTAGCAATGTGGAAAACTGTTGCAGCCATCAAAGCGTTACATTACATTAGAGGCATAAACCGAGCCGCGGAAAACAGTTGGTACCCTTAGGACTCCGCTTTTATCGGCTGCAGGTCAGAAGAAGCGTTCATATCATTTCTCTTTCTTCAACGATCACATCATCTTCAGTTGCCTCTTTCTTGGAAAGCATCTCCTTGAACCTCCTTGCCAGCTCCACATCTTTAGCTTCTAACTCCTCTTGCAGAATGGAAACCTAAGGAAGAGTTCACGGTAAAGGGGTTAGTGGATAAAATAAGCAAGCAATTTAGTAGCAACAAGAGTGACCAATCCCACCGTTTCATTTGACCTCTCAACATCATTTGTTAGGCCATCCATGTGTTTGTACAGCACTGGCAACACAATGAAAAGGGTTAAGTAGCTCCATGTTAGCATAATATCCATTAACAAGGAGCAGAGCAATTTCTGTTCTAAATGACCTAGAAATATCCACCAGCTTTAATAAATTTAATAATAAACAAAACAGGTATATTGGTTATTTGTCACTCTTTTCACTTGGATGTAATCTTGGGCAGCTTGGAGAACACCAGCGAGTAATTAGGGGTGAACGGTTTGAGCTGCGAGACGTGTACCGGAATGGATATGGATAGATGAGGAGGTACATTTAGGAAATTTTGCTTAATCCTGTAGAAATGGGACTCGAAATACCATTGGACGGTTTATTAATAATTTTGCTCCCCAAATAATTCACTTTTATTTAAGAAATACTAATTCACATTTTCTATTTAGGCCTTGACAAAAATTTGGCTCAATCTTGTAGAAATAGGGAATCCAAAGATCATCTCATGTCTCGTTGCCCGTGACTTGGCAGGGCAGTGCTGGTGAGGTTGAGATCCTCGACATGATCACCTGAATTTGTGGTTTGTGACATGTGGGTCGCACAACAAGCTGCCCCATATGTTACTCACCCTAAAATCATATACCATACGTCGGAGAATATTTTCCACATTGGCCGTGTTCCGAAGGACATGGGTATCTGCACCGAGCATCTACATTGACGCCACATCGTGCCTACATCAAGGAGGCGTGAGACCTCACATCAACTCTGGCATTGGCAGCTCCCACTAGGCATATAAGATCCTAAAACCCTTTCCGTCCAATGCAAGTAAGTTCTAATCTTAGGCTTAAATCATCTTCGACAACTCCACTTTCCATGAAAACTGCCCTTATTGGATGAATTGGTCGTAAAAAACATTTGATCTTTAAAACTTAAGTCTGCTAGGGAATCACAGGGTCAATGAAAATGTGGGATATGAGACGAAATTCAGCGCTCGTATAACGTGATCATGGAATTTCTTGCCTTCTGCCCATAGAACACACGGGCATTGTTCTAGTCAAAGTATATCACAACAATCACACGTATGTAGGTAACACTTTTATGTTGGAAGAAACGCATGCATGTTCAGCCTTTGGATTTGTATCCACGCCGGTCCAGCCAACACGACACACAGGGGCTAACTGTGACCTGTGAGTTCTTTATGCCACTCAAAGAAAGGCCCCAGGGAAAGCCAGCTTTAGAACAAAAGAATGATGTTTGTACTCTTACTAAGCAACTTACTCCCGAATATACATACAATCAGACATCCATCAGGTCAACACACATATAATCATCACTGCTTCATCAAAAAGCATAATAATAATCTAACAACAGCATGATATTACACAGATGAGACGAAACGAATTACAAGTGGCACACGTTGAAGCCGATCACAGCAGGACATGACAAGTAGAGAATCCAATGCAAGACCACTACAGACCGCGACATGAGCACACCGTTGCACCTCACTCACTTCTTAAGCACACTGCGACACAATAAAAACAGCATGGAGCAAAACCATTAGAAAGGTCAAACAGGGCAGTGTGATTTAAACAAGATGGATGTTGTAACCATCAAGCAAGCGAGTAAAGAAATACTGTATGAGGTAATACTATATTTTTTATTCAGCGGCTGGTCCAAATTCAGGCTAGTTGAAAAATGGAGAATGTCCACTGGAGTGGTTGCTTGGCAAAGGAAATTACTTACTTGCCAGATGCATGACGTTGCTGGTAATCCGCTGCTTCAGGTTTTGCTGCATACATGCTGCTGTGGTGAGAGATGCTAGACTTACGGACATATTCTCGCGGGATTTTAGTTACGGACTCCAGTGGAGAGTTGTGGTTGGAGAAGATTAGGGAGGAGAGGTCCCACTAGCTAAAATCAGGGGTGTTGGTTGGCGAGGAAGGAGCCCGTAAAATCAGTCCGTGCAAGAATCCCGTAAGTGTAGGATTTTCGCTGCTGTGGTCCACGATCTTGGCCTAGGTATAGCATCACCGGATCGGTGTTACCGTGGCCTACGACCCGAGGCTGCCCCGGCCCGGTCGCCGGTAGGCCTGCTCACACGTACGCGGGGCCATCTGGCGCTGGGAGTCGGCTCGTGAGCAAGTCGTCTTCCCTTTCCTATAAACCTCTCCGTTCAGCGCAGAGATTAACTGTGTGAAGTTTTATTCCCATGAATACACTCGTTTCTGCTAACCCAAACTATAACGCTAACGACATGAGACATGTGAATATACAGATGTAATTCTCGCAAAATCTGAAACTAACCACATTGGTGACCAGTATCTACGGGTCGACACTATGGCAGTGACTACAGGGCTCTAGGACCTCAAACTGAACATGTGTTGGAACTCTCCGCGTGATGCACCTGCCCGCAATCTCCACAGCTCTACGAGCTCCCGCAACATATGTCTTGCTCATCGGTTGGCACTGACCAATCTTTGTTGAGGTGGCCGACCTGTCAAGGGTGACAAACCTTCTATCGGAGCCGTAGGTCGTGTCTAGCGTTAGACGTTTCAGAAAAGCCGCGCTCTCGAGGATGTGGATCGTGAGCTCAACCAAGCTCTTGGATGGATAGAATCCCGTGATCAACACCTGCCTGAGGCAGTCATACCGGTACTCTAGCTTTCGTCTAGAATACTCATAGTCGTCTCCAGAAACGAGATCCGGCGTACTAGCACCCTTCTCAACCTGCATATATATTAGTGTTATTGTTCCAATAAAAAGAGTAACACACTATTTGTTTTTGACGTGTCAACGGCGGGCTTACGCCGGCCTGAACTTATATTGCCAAACCAAAGTTGTTACAGAAGAGAGTTACAGGAGGGGAGGGGGAGGAAGGCAAAGAGAGGAAGAAATAAAGAAGAACTAACAAAAAATATTACAAGGGTCTAAATTCTCGCAGCCAGGTGGGACAACCTAGTACTCCAGTCCCGGAGAAGCGACTGACGTTGAGAGTTGCCACATCGGTGAGACCAGAGAGCAGGGTCATCCGCCGCGGCGATGGCAATGTGGTGGATGCCCAGCGTTTCATTGCGGAAGACTTTTGCATTGCGACATTTCCAGGTGTTCCACAGAATGGCGATGATCACCGTCGAGCGCACCTTATTAGTCCTAGTGTCTCCCCACATGCCCTCTAGGTCGTTCGGGGGCCCAACGCAAAGGCTGTCCAGCTCTTCCCAGAGAGGTCGGAGAAGAGTGCAGCTAAGGAGAAGGTGGGCGATGCTTTCACAGCCACCGCAAAAAGGGCAAGCATCAGTGGTTGCGATTGATCTACGGAGCCGTCTCTCGTTGGTGTAGACGCGGTCCTTGCAGGCGAACCAAAGGAAGATTCTGCATTTATTAGGAGCGTAGTTCCTCCATATTGTCGCAGCCATCGTGTCCGGTGGGGTGTCTTGCCAGACCGCCGAGTAGGCGAGTTTGGTGGATAGGCTTTTGCCCGATCCCCTGCATATCCTTGTGTCTGTAACCTGCGTATCCAAGTTAACTAAGGCTAAAAGATCACGAAGAGCAACCAGTTCATTTTCCGCAACATGGGATAAACTAGGAGCTAGGTCTAGGTTTAGTTCCGGGGCAGCAAGGACCCGAGTGGCGGAGGCGGCCTGTCTGGTAGAGTGTGAGAAGAGAGCGGGGAAGGTAGCCGCTAGAGAGGAGTGGGTGTTGGGGACCCAAAGGTCGTGCCGGAAGGAGGTGGTAGTTCCATTGCCTACGGTTACAGAGGTTATCTCCCGGAAGAATTCCAAGCCTTTGAGGATATCATGCCAAACCAGAGTAGCCGAGGGGTTGAAGGGTTCCAAGTCATGGTGTGGGGACCAACCATACTTGTTAACAATGTAGCTAGACGCGGTGGGGAGGCCAGAGTCATGGAGCTTGGAGAGATGTTTCAAAAGGAGGCATAGGTTCAAGTGCTTGAGGGATGAAAAGCCTAGTCCACCCTTCGAGAAGGGGGTACAGACGAGATCCCAGGCAACTTTGCATTGCCCGTCGGTTGTAGTGTCTTGCCCAGACCAGAAGAATGCCCGGCATCGTTTGTCAATCTCCTGTAGAGTTCCTGCTGGAAGAAGAAGCGTTCTCATGGCGTAGATCGGGAGAGCCCGAAGAGCCGCGCAGACGAGGATGGCTCGACTCGCTAAAGAGAGGAGGAGCCCGCGCCATCCGGCAAGACGCCGGTCAATTTTATCAATGAGGAAAAAGAAGGCGGAGTTGGTTAGCTTAGAGGTTGACAGGGGGGGCCTAGATAGGACTGAGGAAAGGAGGCAATAGGACAGCCTAGAATCTCCGCTAGAGTAGATGAGAGTGTCGGTTCTACGTGAATGGGGGCGAAAGTGCTTTTATGGAAATTGATGTGCAGACCGGTGGCTTCAGAGAATTGATCAAGAATGCGTTTAAGATGGATAAGTTGCTCCTCGATGGCCGGGAGAATGATCAAAGTGTCGTTTGCGTATTGGAGGACTGGACAGGGAAGAGAGTCATAAAGCGGATGGGTGAGCTGACCAAGGTCGAAGGCCTGGATGATCAAGCGTTGCAAAACATCGGCGACGATGATGAAGAGATAAGGAGAAAGCGAGTCGCCTTGTCGCAAGCCTTTCTTGCAAGTGAACCAAGGGCCCGGCTTACCATTCAGCAGGATTGCTGAAGTGCTGGACACGTTGAGGCAAGATTTCCAATGCTCCCAAAGCGAAGGGAAGCCCTTGGCGCGAAGGATGGCAGTTAAGGCGTTCCATGAGACGGAGTCAAATGCTTTTTGGAAGTCTAGTTTAATTAAGAACGATGGCTGGGACCTTGCGTTTGTGGCAAGTCTGCACAATGTCCGCGGCGAGCAGGAAATTTTCCGCAATTCCCCTGCCTCGGATGAACCCTGTTTGCCCATAGTGAATGAGGTCGGGCATAAGGTCCTGGGTCCTATTTGCTAAACACTTGGAGGCTAATTTGACTGCGCAATTTTCAGGGAGACTGGCCGGAAATTCTTGGGCTAGTTGGCGCCCATCTTCTTGGGAAGCAGGACAATGTAAGCTTTATTGATACGACGAAGATCAGTCGAGCAGTTGTGGAAATCCATGAGCATGCAGAGCAAGTCCTCTTTAACAAGGTTCCAGTTGGCTTTGTAGAAGGCGGGCCCAAACCCATCCGGACCCGGGCTAGCATTGTCATCCATACCCCAAAGGGCAAGACTAATTTCCTCGAGGGTGAAAGGCCTGGTGATGTCTCGAGCTTGGGAAGAGGAGAGGGACGATGTGAGCAGAAGGGTGTCTAGATCGAAAGAAAAGGATTAAGGGGAGCTGGAGCCAACGAGGTTTTTGAAAAACCCCAGGAGAATACGTTCCTTGTCTATGTGCGAGGTGAAGGAGGATCCAGCCACCGAGAGAGATTTAATCTGATTCTTGCGGTGTCGGACCGACGCACAGACATGAAGGTAGGAGGGATTCTCGTCGCCGACGATGCAGTCCCTAATCTTAGCACGTTGCCTCGTGTATGAGGCCAGATCAGCGTTAATTCTGTGCAGGGAAAGTTTTACGGCCGTCCTGAGCCGGAGTTCAAGGGTCGATAGGGGGCGAAATTCTTCCAGCTTGTCAAGGAGGTTTATCGTTGTGTTGCAATTCGAAGCCCAGATGGAGGGGAGTCGCCAATTTTTGGCCATGCTACGTGTGCGTTTCAGACGGAGAGCAAGCATGCCAATCGATCCTCTATGATCATGCCGCGAGTTGACACTAAGCCAATTCGCCACGACTTGCTCTTTGAAGCGGGGATTAGAAAGGAGGGCATTGTTTAGACTGAAGATAGAGGATTTTGGAATTTGGGTCGCGGCAGAAAGAATGATAGGGACATGATCCGAAGTTGATCTAGTGGTCGAGGTGAGGGAGCTGTCCGGGAAGTTTTGTGCCCAAGCCACATTAATGAGAGCGCGATCAAGCCGAACAAGGATGGGCGCATCTTGTTGGTTGGACCAAGTGAAAAGTCGATCAAGAAGAGGGAGGTCCTGAAGTTGCATGGATTGGATGGAGGAGGAAAACATAAGGGCTTCATTACTGTTGAAGTTGGAAGACGATATGTTGGCGGGACAAAGTGTAAGGTTGAAATCGCCTATGATTGCCCAGGGGCCCGAAATAGTGCAGGAGAGGTTGGAGAGATAATCGAGGAAGGCACGTTTGTTAGAGGGGTCGCAGGGGCCATAAACGTTAGTCACCGTGAAGGAGAGATCATCCGTCTTAGACTCAAAGGAGCAGGAAAGGAAAAATTGGTCCTTAACCACTTTGGAGCACTCCCAGATATTGTAGTCCCAGGCCGTGAGGATCCCTCCGGAGGCGCTGCAGGACGGAAGAAAGTGAAGATCCCGAAGGTTAGGGGGCAAGAACGACATGGCCTTGAACCGGTCGATGTCCTGAAGCTTGGTTTCCTGGCAGCAAATGATGGAGCAAGAGACCGCGGAGATGACAGCTTTGACATCAGTCCACTTCTTGTGCCAACCTAGGCCTCTCACATTCCAAGAAGATAGGACAAGGTTTTTAATCATTGGGCCGGTCCGAGGCAACATGGAAGTCATTAAGATAACAGGAGATTAAAAGGTTGGTGGGACCGTCGGGTACAAGGCATGGGAACTGATAAGAAGAAGAAAGCGAAAAAGAGAAGAGGAAAGATATATGTGCTTTCTCGATCCAACGCAGTGGGAGAGAGCACGGGCTAGAGCTAAAAGGAAAGAGAAAATAAAGGACGGGAAAGAACTCTAGATGGTAGGCTGGCCAGCACGCCCAGCAACAGAAGCTACCGTGCCTAAAATAGTGAGGGGTGGAACGGATCCGAGGGATAACATGCCTGGGGACGTGCGGCAGCCAAGGTTGCACGCCCGGTGTTCACACATCAACGTCGGAGGCCATCAGGTTGAGGTCGAACTCCGGCACCCCACACGCACGTCCAAGCTGCATGGCGTCCTTGACGGGAAGAGGCGGGGCTCCCGATGTGGCCAGCTCCATGAGCTCGTCGTTGGGGAGGAGGAGAGTCGGCGCTGGCACGGCCTTCTTGCCCTCGAGCTTCAATTTCTTGCGCAGCATGGCCTTCTCAAGCATGGAGAGGCGGGACGGTTCCTCAAAGTCGATGATGCGTGCACTCCGACGGGAGTAGATGATCGTTGGAGGTGGCGCCCTAGGGGGCATGTCATTGGCGACCGCGGGGGTATGGGCAAGGGGGGTGTCGGGGCTGTCGGAGCTGACGAGGCCGTTTGACGGCAGAGCTGGCGGTGCGTCGAGGAGGGGCAGGCCCGCGTCGAACTTGGAGATCGCCTCCATGGCCTGCTCCTCCCCCTCAATGGAGGGAACGAGAGAGCGGGCCCGGAGATCGCAGCAGACCACCTCCGCGTCCGTCAGCGGCATGTGCGAGGGCCCGACCGTGGCCACCCGGTCGAGGAACCTGATGGAGCAGGTGGCGAGGTTGGCGACGAGGAGGCGCGGGGAGCCGGCCGGACGCATGGGAATGCGGTAGAACCCGCGCTCCCCATTGGAGCCGATGACGCGCACGTCGTAGAAGCCGCGGAAGAGCTTCACCTCCACGGACTTGGGGCGGGCGGTGAGAGGAACGGCGAGCACCAATGGCTTGTGGTTGGCCATCATGGTGAGGCCGCCCAGGAGCTGCACCACCTTGTCGTCGTGTCCCTCGTCGGTCGGAGGCGACGGGGGGGGAGGGGGGGGCAGGGCGTGATCCATACCCGCCGGGAAGTCGCCACCGGCCCCATCGTCCCCACCTCCCCCCACACTATCGTCGTCGGAGTCGGGCACCGCGAAGGCAGGGTCCGGGGGAAGCTCTTGAGATTGCACCACCACCACAGAGGCGATGGCACCAAGGCCAGAGAAGCCATGGATCGGAATGGTGTGGGGGACGTCCGTGAGGCTGCGGCTCTTCACCGACACGAGCACCGCAGAGTAGTCAACTCCGAGGAGGCAAACTGGATCAATGCCGATGGGGCAGGCGAAGGGGACTACAGAGTTGATGATAGTGGGAGTGAACCAATACTCGATGGGAAAATCTTCAATGTTTAGGGCGGCCACAATACCTAGGCGGAATAGGAACCTGTTTTCAGTGTCCTCATGCCAGATGAGCTCTACCGAGTTGACAGGGCTGGTGAAAGGGGACGACAGAAGGGAGATCTCACGCTCATACGCAGACCCGAAAACCACAAGACCTACGCCAAAGGAGGAAGCCCTAATGAAAATTTGAGGGTTGTTGGCTACCCCCTGGATAGCGAGGCGGACACAGGCATGGGGTGAGGTGTGAGGTGGGTTGACCACAGCGAAAGCGAGGTTCTGAAAGTGTTCAAGAGGGGTGAAAGGCATGAAGACGTTCGAGAAGTCCCGGTGGCGCCGAGGTGGGGATTGAGGGAACATGGTTGGGGTTTCATACGAATCGGTGGATTCCTCCCCCGGTTCGAACTCAACCTCGTCCGGGTCCTCCTCCTCCTCCACAACCTCAGCGTCGGCGGTTTGCTCCGGTAACGAGAAGACGCGGTGGTTTGGGAGCGGGGCCTGGGGGCGGGGAGTCTCCACATCGGAGTCCGAACTGGCAATGGAGATGAACTCAGCCATTAGAGGGGCTTGGGAAGCTGGGGGAGCGGGTGGGTGAGAGGAGGATGCGAGGTCGGTGGTAGCCAAGGAGCTAGAGCTAGAGGAGGAGTGAGTGATGGTTGGAGAGGGAGGGAGGGGTTGTAATATAGTGTGGCACTCCCTGCTGGAGTGGCCTAAACCCCAGCAGCGGCGACAACGCAGCGGGTCTCGGCATTGGCGCACATGGTGGTCGAGCGCGAGGCAACGGTAGCACCAGGCCATGTGGTTGATGTGTTTGGGGGGAGCAGAGGCGCAGCGATGTGAATTGCATGGGAGTTGCATGCTATAAGAAGAAGAAAGGAGGGCGCTTGCATAAGACACCGGGGGGCCAGGGAGGCAGGCGCGCGCGGGGGTGAGAGGCAGCTCGCGTGGGGGCGCGGAGGCAGCCTCGGGAGCCCCGTTGTCACCACCGGTGCCCCGGGCAAGGTAGGTCAGCGCGTTGTCGCTAGCAGTTTTCCGAGGCGCGGGAGGGGGAGGGTTGACCGTGGTCGAGGGCCCGCTGGAGACGGCAGAATGCCAGGCGCGCTAGCATCCAGCACTGGTCTCGACCGCCGAGAGGCAATTGGATGGCCAGCGTGAGACAAAGGGAGGCCATAGGGGGCCAGGGTGGCATGCATTAGCCGCTGGGTAGGGGCGCCAGCCACAAGGCGCACACCAATCGGAGCTCCCGCATATGGCCCTGCAAGTGCAGGGGAGGCAGGTGTGCCAATTGCACCAGTTGTACCAGGCCAATGGGGCGCTGGAGCAGACCCGCTGCAGCACAGACCAGGATGGGTACCCTACGAGCAGATCGTGGGGGATTGGGCGGGGCATCGGGGCTGAGACTAGCAGGAGGGAGCAGGACGGGCGCCAATGGGATAGCGAGAGGATCCCTACAAGAGATGGGTGACCGGCTTCTGACTGGGCAAGGCCTGCCAGGGGGAGGCGGGACCGGGGGCTGGGACGGGTGAGGTTCCGTCAGCCCGAGGAGAGCTTTGTCGAGTTGCGAGGGGAAGAGGATGGCGTTATCGGAGCCGACCAGAGCGCGCGTGCCAGAGGCCGCAGCTTGGTCAGGTGAACTAGGGGTGGTGGGAGAGGACAAGGCAGAGGCGTGGGTACGGGGACGATTCGCTGAGCAAAGCAAGGGAGAGCAAAAAGCCTAGTCCGCGTAGCATTAGTTCGTGGAGCGGCAACGTGGAACAAAACCACTAAGTTGCTATAATTAATCCCCTCAAGCGATAAAATGAACTGGGCAACCCCAGAATTAGCAACAGAAAACGAGAAAAAGCGGTCACTGACAGAAAGGATTAGCGGGCGAGCAAGTGAAGAGCCGATCGATCCATTGATCAGGGCGACGACTGTCGCCGCCGGGGGTGGCGGTGCAGGCAAGAGCACCTCGAGCCAGACCATGGGTGGCGCGGCAAGCGGCGATGCGGGGGACAGGGGAGAGCATACTGGCGAGGAGAAGAACCGCAAGGAGTACTAGAGAAGGGCGTCACCAGGGGACGGCAGCGGCGGGTCCTCCCCCCGGCCGAAGGCCGGCGACGAAGCGAAGCCGGGGTGGACGCAGCCAGGAAACCCCGACGGAGAGGGCGACCGCGCCGCAGCTCGGAGGCAGATGCGGCGGAGATGTCCAGGGTTCGAGGAGCCGCTGGGAGCCAAGCAGGAACAGGAGGATGCGCCACGACGGCCCACGCGGGAGGGGCTGTTGTAGATAATCAACAGAGGAGCTCGGGCGATGAACACACACACACGAGAGAGGGAGAGAGGTCTTTTGCGCTGTATACAACCTTAGCAGCTTTTCTGTTTTCTCCTTTTATTAACAGTTCAAGGCTTAACTGAACTGATCATACATTTGCGCCATGACCATGCTAATCAGACGCGCCATCCCACGACCATGACCACGCACAAAGCATCATGCTGAACTAACTACCACTACCTATTTGCTTGACCTGATCCAGCCGTGAACACGCTCACGTTTGCATGGACCGGTTTATTAGCTGAAGAAACAAACCTAAACTACTTTCTGCGACACGATTATAGAAGTTCCAACAAATCACCCCCTAATCCGGTTGCCTACATCTTCTTCACATCTTCAACACCGAGACACTGCCGTAGTAGACTGAACCTGATGCGCCCCAGTGCTTTTGTGAGAAGATCAACAAGTTGTCTGTCTGTTCCGACGTGATCAACCTGCACTCTTCCATCTTCGACACATTCACGGATGAAATGAAAACGTATTTCGATGTGCTTACTTCAATCATGATGCACCGAGTTCTTGCTCAGCGCGATCGCTGACTTGTTGTCGATGAAGAGCTTCACCGTCATAGGATCGCTCCCAGCTAGCTCGCCATAGAGACGGCTCAGCCAGATGCCCTGGCACGCCGCCGTCGCCGCCGCCATGTACTCTGCTTCACAGGAGGAGAGGGCGACAACCTTCTGCTTCTGCGACGTACAAGTGATCGGGCTGCCGTTGAGGAAGAACACTACCCAAGTTGTACTCTTGCGGTCGTTGATGTCGCCAGCGACGTTGCTGTCGCTGTATCCCACCAGCTCGGCTTCCTCCGTGGTCCTTTTGTAGCAGCAACCATAGCCAGAGGTCCCTCAGACGTAGCAGAGGATCTGCTTCACCGCCGCCCAGTGCCGCGCTCCCGGCGCCTCCATGTGCCGGCTGATGATGCCGACGGCGTGCGTGATGTCCGGCCTAGTGTTGCAGAGGTAGCGTAAGCTCCCAACAACACTCCGGTACTTGGTAACGTCGATGCCGCCGCCGGTGTCGCCCTTGATCAGCTGCAGTCGGTGCTCCATGGGCGTGTGATTCGTGTTGCAGTCCTTCATCCCTGCCTGCTCCAGCACCTTTTCTGCATAGGTGCTTTGACACAGCATGGTCACGCCCTCACGCTGCTCAACCTCGATCCCCAAGTAATAACTCAGGAGGCCAAGGTCGCTCATTTCGAACAGATGATGCATCTGCTCCTTGAAGCTCTTGATTTCCTTCACGTCAGTGCCGGTGATCACCAGATCATCAACGTACACGCCGACCAGCAAGACGCCCGCTTCAGTTTCCCTTCGATACACGGCGTGCTCCAAGGGGCTTCGTTTGAAACCCAGGTTGGTGAGCTCGCCGTCGAGCTTGGCGTTCCAGGCGCGCGGGGCCTGGCGCAGCCCGTAGAGCGCCTTGCGCAGCCTGAGCACCTTGTTCTCGTTGTCGGAGTTGATGAAGCCGGGGGGCTGGTGCACGTACACTTCTTCGACCAGCTCGCCATTGAGGAACGCGGACTTGACGTCCATGTGGTGGACTTGCCACCCGGAGTGCGCGGCGAGCGCGAGTAGGACGCGCACGTTCTCCATGCGCGCCACTGGAGCGAAGACCTCGTCGAAGTCCACCCCCTGTCGCTGCACATATCCTTTCGCGACAAGCCTTGCCTTATGCTTCACAATGTTGCCAGCTGGATCCTTTTTTACCTTAAACACCCACTTGAGGCCAATGGCGGCGTGACCAGGCGGGAGCGCGGCGAGCTCCCAGGTGCCATTGCTCCTGATCGCGTCCAGTTCATCCTTCATCGCGTGCCTCCAGCTGGGATCCCCTCTTGCCTCCTCAACGCCGCCTGGTTCTTCTGCAGCTAGCAAGCAGAGGTGGTTCACCTCCACCTACTCTTCCTCCCAGGCGTCGTCGAGCTCCTGCTCGATGCTGGACATGCGCCTGTATCGCAGCGCAGCGCCGGCCGCTGCGTCATGCCGTCCTGTGTCATGCGACGGTGGCGTCACCCAGTTGTGGGACCGCGGGGCTGTCGTGCCCAGCGTCGCCTGCGGTGAGCTGTCCAGCCCTGGTCCATCGGGCGTGGCGGGCTGTGGTGTCGCGCCCAGGTCGTGGTGCCCGCCGGTCGGCAGGTCACGGTACACCACCTCAAGTGTGGCGTACGGCATAGGCATCGTCCCGGCGCCGCCGTTCCAGTCCCATCTCCGGTGCTCCTCAAACACCACGTCGTGCGTGACGCGCAGCTGCTTCGCCGCCGGGTCGTACACCTGGTAGGCCTTGGCGCCGTCCTCGTAGCCGACGAAGACCATGGGCGTCGAGCGATCGGCCAGCTTGTCGATGCCGGGGCCGAGGCGCTTCACATGTGCAACACATCCAAACACACGAAGATGATGTACCTTGGGCTTCTGGTTGTGCCATGCCTCGTACGGAGTTCGCCCATCCAAGCTGCGTGTGGGCGCGCGGTTCAGCAGGTAGACCGCGGTGCACACGGCCTCACCCCAGAAGATCGCCGGCACGCCCATGCTCTTCAGAAGGCAGCGCGCCATCTCCACCACCGTCTGATTGCGGCGCTCGACGACGCTGTTTTGCTGCGGCGTGTAAGGGGCGGTGGTGCAGTGTTTGATGCCTTGCTCGTCGCAGTACTCCTGGAACGCGGCAGAGTTGAACTCGCCACCGCGATCGGAGCGAAACGCCATGAGCCTCCTGCCCGGCGTCGCCTCTGCGAGTGCCTTGACCCGCTTGAAGCGCGTGAACGCCTCATCCTTGGACTTGATCACCTCGATCCACATGAAACGGCTATGATCATCGACCATTAGCAAGAAGTACCTGTTGCCGCCCGCCGTGGCTGGCTTGATCGGCCCGCACAAGTCGCTATGGACCAGTTCGAGCCCGCGCTCTGCGCGGTACTTGGACGCCTGTGGGAACGGGACGCGGTGCTGCTTCCCAAGAGCGCACCCGTCGCAGAACTCCTCGACGCGCTCGATCGTCGACACCCCCTCCGCCATCCCCTTCTCTGCAAGAGCGCGGAGTGAGCGGAAGTTGAGATGGTCGTAGCGTCCATGCCACAGCCACGCCTCGTCCTGCATGACGGACAAGAGGCAGACGGGCGCCGCCATCTTCAGCTTGATGGTGTACAGCCTGTTCCTGGAGCGCGTCACCTGCGCGAGCAGCGCGCGGTCGCGGTCGAACAGCTCCAGCACGCCGCCCTCGACCACCGTCTTGTAGCCGAGCTCGTCCAACTGGCCGAGGCTTATAATGTTGCTGCGCAGCCTCGGGATCAGGTACACGTCCGTGAGCGCGCGGTGACCCTTCTGGCGACACTCGAAGACGATCGTGCCGCGCCCGCAGATACTGACGAGCGATCCGTCCCCGAACTTGACCGTGCCCTTGATCGATTCGTCGAGCGTGGCGAACAGCTCTTTGTCGCTGGTCATGTGGTTGCTCGCGCCGGTGTCAAAGTACCACACCCCGGCGCCCGCGTCCACCGGCACGACGTGGTCCTCGTTGAGGTTCACCACCTCAGTCGCGCCCGGACTGTTTCCGCGGCTGCCGCTCGGCGCTAGCGCCGCGCCTGTTGGGGCGTTACCGTGCCCGCTGCTTTCCTCCGGCGCCGCGTCGTGGATGACCTCGTCGCACACCTGAGCCAGCAAGATTGCTGGCTGGTCATCTTCTCCTTGGGCGAGGTGGGCCTCCTCGCCGCCTTCACACCGCTCCTGGCGCGGCCTGTAGCACTCGCAAGCGAAGTGCCCCCAAATGCCGCAGTTGTGGCACTTGCCGTTACATTTCGGCGCCTTGTCACGCCCGCCGCCGTTGCGTCCGCCGCCACGGCCACGTCCGCCGTTCCCACCGGAGGAGCTGCCGCCCTGCTCCTTGCCCTTCAGGCGGGAGTACCACTCCTCCTCGGTGAGGAGTAGGCGGTCACCCGTGCCGCCGTCGTTGTTGTCCTCCTCCAGGCGATCCTCGACGACGCGCAGCCGGCCGGTGAGCTCATCCACCGACATGGTCGTGACGTCGAGCATGGTCTCGATGGCGATGGCCACCTGAGAGTACTTGGCAGGAACCACACGCAGGAACTTGCGAACAATTTTTACCTCTTCAAGTGTGTCCCCAAGCGAGCGGAGAGAGTCGGCGATCCCTGAGATGCTCATGGAGAACTCATCCACCGTCTCGCCATCCCGGAACGAGATGGCCTCGAACTCCTTGCGGAGCTTCTGCGCGTTCGCCTCTCGGACGCGCTCAACGCCGACGCGCTGAATCTTGATGGTGTCCCACGGCACCTTCGCCGTCTCCTTGGTGGCGAGCCACGCGTGCATCTCCTCCGGCGTGGAGCGCAGTATCGCCGCCAACGCACTGCGATCCTCGCGGACCGGGGCATCCTCCATCTCGACCGTGTCCCAGAGCATCTTCGCCTGCAGGTTCACCATCATGACCACGGACCACTGGGCATAGTTGGTCCGCATCAGCATGGGCCAGACGACGTCGCCACCGCCGACCTCCCTGGTGCTCTCTCGAACGACCACAACACGCCCACCATGCCGCACAGGACTCCGTCCGCAGCTCTGCGTGCGGGCGCGCTGATCCACCGGCGTCCCAGCCGGCGCCTGCGCACCTCGTCCGCCGGCCATGGCCCTTGATCGGAGGCTCTGATGCCACTTGTTGTAGCTAATCAACAGAGGAGCTCGGGTCATGAACACACACACACACGAGAGAGGGAGAGAGGTCTTTTGCGTTGCGTACAACCTTAGCAGCTTTTCTGTTTTCTCCTTTTATTAACAGCTCAAGGCTTAACCGAACTGATCCTACCTTTGCGCCATGACCATGCTAATCGGACGCGCCATCCCACGTCCATGACCACGCACAAAGCATCGTGCTGAATTAACTACCACTACCTATTTGCTTGACCCGATCCAGCCGTGAACACGCTCACGTTTGCATGGACCGGTTTATTAGCTGAAGAAACAAACCTAAACTACTTACTGCGACAGGATTATAGAAGTTCCAACAGGGGCGGGGTTGGGCATGGTGGCTGCCGCGGCGGCCGGAGTGACCGGCGGCGGAGCGTTGGCAGGCATGGTGGCCGCCGAGGCCGGAGCGGCCCGGCGGCGGTGCTGGGGCGAGGTCACCTATCCCTTTGTGACTGATTCGCAGGAAGCAGCCCGTGGTGGACGTCGACAACACACTATTTGTCATAGATAGCTTGGGGTGTTATGGATAGTGACTTACCCGCAAAATGAAAGAATCCAGAACAGGAGGAGCAGCATCAGGAAAAGAAACCAAAGAGAATATGTCAAGGAAGGGAATTGCTGCTTGATGGAGTATGATTTCCAGTTTCTTGAGGTGGGGGAACTTGGAGGGCAACATTGGAACTGTAATATTGGCATTCTGAATAAGGAGAAACCCCAAGATTAATCAAAATGTTGTTGTATACATACAATAGTTGTTCAGTGTATACTTAAATATGTCAATGTAGTTTGGTCATTAAGATGCTAAAGCCATATACCTCTCCATAGCATGAGTGCAGGGAAAGACTTTGAACATTGCGTATGATGGATGGCAGCCTGGCGCAAGCATCAGAGAGAAGAGTGCTTCTCAAATCCACATTTTTAAGTTGAGAAGAATTTCTCACAGCTGTCAGGATCCCAATCCCATCAGAGTGAAAGGAGCAGAGATTTGGGGCATCGATTTGTACTGACTGCATCCGTATGCAATGTATCAAACTAATGTATTTGAGATGCTGCAACGCGCAATCTATTCGCAAGCAAATTATCCCTCTACAAAAGGAGATGTCCAACTCCTCCAGGGCAGAGGATTTTGAGAGCAAAATCCCTAACCCTTCCTCTGTAACATGGACAATACACAAATATAAAGATGTCAATCTTCTGAAGAGGCCAAGTGACGACGTTGGATGAAAAACGCAGTTGTAGAGGCGGAGATACTGGATTGAACTTGCAGCTGCCTCATCAGACAAGACGGCACACATGAAGTTGTATTCTCCCCTCACGCGTAAAGGCATTAACAAGTCAAGTTTTTTTTATCCCAGACTTGGCAGTGATTTGGAGCCACCTGTCGAGGCTGGAGGCTTTGATGTTGCGATAAGCGGCAAGTCTAAATCTAAGTGTCTCCACCTTAACCCCATTCTTGTGATGGTTTTTAAGTATTTGGTAAACTTTTTGAATGATATAGGTTTCTTGTTCTTCGGTTGTCTTATCAGCCAATCCAAGTGTATGTACATTTAGTTTAAGGTGGGAATAGCACCTCCAGGCACGTAGAAATCCACGAGACACGCATGCGACACGAGCAGCATCTTGAACTGTCAAGAGGGAGTGTATACAATGTAGAATGTCCTGCAGAATCGAGGTTAACAAATTCAACAGTTAGCTAACTATAGTTTGTAGTTGACTATAATATAAACAACAAAATTGTATTTATATAGCTTGCTAATTTATGCATCTACTCCCTCCGTTCCTAAATATTTGTCTTTCTAGAGATTTCAAATGGTCACCACATACGAATGTATATAGACATATTTTAGAGTGTAGATTCACTTATTTTATCATTCGTATGTGGTCACCATTTGAAATCTCTAGAAAGACAAATATTTAGGAACGGAGGGAGTAGTTTGCATCAAGACCTAGAATCAATTAGAGTAGTTCATCAACACAGCTAAGTAAGTACACTAATATGGGACTGAGAGAGCACACTTATAACTATTGTTGCAAACTTGCGATTTACGATGAACTGTGATTCTTATGGAAACAAGCATGGTTACAATTCACGTGATATCGCATTGTGAAATTATTAGCAAAAAGCAAGCAAAATTCCAAGGGCTAGATACATCATATATTGATCTGACAACAAATATTTTGGGGATCATGTGATAGACGTTTCCACTGCCAGCAAGAACATATAGCTCTGGGAGTTGCTCAAAACCATGTTGCTGTCTCTTATTTCGGGCACCTTGAGAAATACGGCCTTGTTGTTGGCGAGATGCACTATTTGCTCCAGCCGACGAAGCCTCTGGACCACTATCTGCAATTTGGTGGAGATAGTAGTAAATATGTAGTACTCCCTCTATAAAGAAATATAAGAGCGTTTAGGTCACTAAAGTGGTGATCTAAACGCTCTTATACTGTATTTGTTTGCAATAGAGAAGTATGAATTCTCAAGAACTAGATCTGCTTTGAGCTCTCATAACATAACCTGATTAGGTAACCTTTGTTAATCAAATTCTCATCAAAGTCGTTGTAGTATAGTGGTAAGTATTCCCGCCTGTCACGCGGGTGACCCGGGTTCGATCCCCGGCAACGGCGCTTCCCTTTTATTTTATTCGCTTTTTGAATTCAATTTTTTTCCTGTAAAAATGTCTGGTGTATCTATACTACGCCATGGCTGCAAGATGGCTGCCAGAAAGAACCTCTCTGCCAGAGATGGGATGACGAATGAGAGGTGGATGAGAGGACTACAAAGAATTGTTACCGAGGCACAGTTTGTCTCTTTCATCAGGATCAGGGAGCTCGTTCTTGCCAATCGACGGATCTGACAAAATTAAAACATGTCAGTCAGAATTCACACAGTTTTCATCATGCATGGCAAGTGCAGCAATCGGGCAAAGGTTCAAACTGACGAGCAAACCGAGCAGTCTCTTCGTACCCTGTCATGGTAATTAGCATCCAAACTCCTATATCGAATCTCTATCTATATATACCATACCCTGTCATGACCACTTGCAGCAGGAGAAATATAGGAGGAGGATCCAGTCCCTTCAAAATATTCAGTTGCATACTACCCTCTTGTTTTTCTATGACGGTTTGCCCGATTTAACTAAATTATGTCCCAGTGCTACTTATGTAGGTACTTGCATTTACAGTTCGTCAATAGGTCATGGAAATAAAACCTCTTGGAGCAATAATTTTGTGCGTACACATGTTTCCTGCCTATGCATCAGCATCATGTTATTCACTTGCTGTAACTTTAAATAATCATGCTTTCTTGCTGTAACTGAAGTAATTTTGCTTTCTTGCTGTAACCAAATCCGTTTTCCAA
Organism: Aegilops umbellulata; assembly: GCA_032464435.1. NCBI lineage: Eukaryota > Viridiplantae > Streptophyta > Magnoliopsida > Poales > Poaceae > Aegilops > Aegilops umbellulata. The sequence goes on from CP136059.1 coordinate 506,161,508, forward strand.
TGCTTAGAACTGTTCAATATAACATGGTATAAAGCAACATCTTTGCACACTCGCATATGCCGGACTGGTTACTACTTAAATTAAACTTAATTATTACATGTATCTGCAAGTTGATCCCACTTGTCTTTTGAAACTATTGACACATGAGAGCTGGAGCCATAATCCTTCATCCGTAATGCCGGGCATGAGAAACTTGTCAGTCTTCTCAAGAGGCCAAGTGTGTACGCGGGATGCAGAGGGCAACATGAGAGGCGAAGCGACTAAATTGAAGTTTCAGCTGCCTCGTGAGACAAACTGAGCATATACCTATGTTGATCTCGCTTCCCAAGTTTAGATAATGTTAGTGTTTTCGCCAGAAACAGGGGTGGTTCCCATCTTTGTTTCTCGTTTCATGTCTCTAATCTGGACGGATACGACTTTTACCATTAATCCTTTACTTGCCAAGATTAAACTTGATAGTAAATAGCTTTGTCATCCTACTAACTACAAAGTCATTGTAGTATAAGTGGTAAGTATTCCCGCCTGACCCGGGCTCGATCCTTGACAGTGTTTTTTTTCATGCCTTCTTTTGTTGCACTTGATAAAAGCTATGCATCAGCTAATAAAGGCAAAAATATACCAATCCAAGATGAAGATTTGAAGAGTTCAAAGTTTTATTTTGATGGAAATACCATGAACGAATGACATATGTTCCATTCGTGCTATAGAAAAAATGTGTTGTTCACTAGTGCCAAAATTAGACATGTGACACAAATGGAATTATTCTAATCTAAAAACGAACTATATTGATAGTAGTATTTACTGGTCACTAGAATGGCATACGTTACAGGGCTCCAGGACCTCGAATAGAACAGTCGATGGAACTCTCCCCGCAATGTACCTACGTGCAGCTTCCACGGCTTTACGAGCTCCTGCAAGATCCGTATCGCTCAAAGGAGAGCATTGGCTAGTCTTGGTTGAGGAGGGGCATTTGCTAGTGGTACCCGACCTCGTGTCGTAGCCATATGTCGTGTCCAGCGTCAGACGCTCGAGTGAAGGTGCACTCTCAATAATGTGGCTCGTGAGCTCCACGAGGCTTTTGGATGCACAAAAGCCCATGATCGTCACCCGCCTGAGTTGGTCATACCGACGCTCCTGCTTTCGCCTCACATACTCATTGTCGTCATCTCCGACATCGAGATCGGACATAAGGGCACACTGCCCTAACTGCATATACATATGTAAAATCGATATCCATCATTAGCGTCATTGGTCTGATAAACAAGTGTAACCCACTAATTGGTGGATAGCTCCAAGAGATGTGGACAGTGACTTACGCGCAAGATAAACGAATCCATGACAGGGGAAGCATCAAGAAAAGAAACCAAACAGAAGACATCATAGCTTGTGTGGAAGGCCGACATTGATCGGACAAGTCTGATTTGCAACTTCTTGAGGTGGTGGACCTTGGATGGTATGATTGGCATGTTGTCATCCTAAGGAATGACAAACCCAAAGATCAATCATATGTTTCTTTCAACATAAAAATGTTGCAGACATTTCACTATTCACTATATAATTAATTAAATAGCAAATCCGATATGATTATTACGATGTTAAAACCAACTAATACCTCAACAGGAGAGCATAGGGTAAGGCTCTCGACATTGCTTGCGATGGATGGAAGCCAGACATGAGCATTAGAGAGAAGAACCCATGAAAAAGTTACATTCTTAAGTTCAGAAGAATTTCGTAGAGAGGTCTCGCTACCACCACCAGCAGCACCAAAATGAAAGGTGCAGAGATTTGGAGCGTCCAGCTCAACCACCTTTAACGTACTGCAATGAATAATACTGAGGATATTGAGTTGCTTCAGTGTTGAAGGTATTTGCAAGCAAATAATCCCACTGCACTGGTAGAGGTACAATTGCTCTAGGGCAGATGATGTCGACAGCAAATACCCTAATCCTTCCCCAGTAGTATGGACACACACCAAATTTATACTCGTCAATCTTCTCAAGAGGCCAAGTGTCGACATGGGATAAAAATTGCAACCATAGAGGCGAAGACATTGGATTGAACTTGCAGCTGCCTTGTCGGACAAAACCGAACACGGAAAGCTATAGTTTTCCACCATCGACCCGGGCATAGAAAAGTCAAGTTCTTTAATCCCAGACTTAACTGTGATTTGGAGCCACCTGTCCAGGCAGGAGGCCTTGATGTTCCAGCAGGAAGGGGGGACTTGAAGTTGAAGTGTCTCCACCAGAACCCCATTGTTGTGATGATTTTCGAGAATTTGGCTAACCCTCTCGATGAAATAGGTTTCCATTTCCTCAAATTTCTTGCCATTCAACCCAAGTGTATTGTGGTTGAGTACGAGCTTGGAATAACATCTCCAGGCACATAGAAATCCACGAGACACACAGGCAACACGAGCAGCGTCTCGCACTGGCAAGAGGGATTGTATATGGTGTAGGATGTCCTGCAAAAGCAGGGACGATAGAATACCTTTTGACGGTCAGATGGTAGCTAGTAGCTGACGGCAATAGACAACAATAATCATACATGTGATGTCCAAAAAATATATAGATTACTTAGGGTACCAGCAATACATACCTCTGGGAGTTCCTCACAGAAAAGTTCTCGTTTTAGTTTTTGGGCTCCTTGAAGAAGAAGATCGCCTTGTGGTCCACTACCTGCAATGTAGCTCATCTGGTAAGTATCAGGTGTGTCTCAGTTTTGCTCATGCAACTCTTAAGATTTTGCGAGACAGAAGTATGTATATGAATTCTCAAGGCATTAGATCGCTGCAGTTCATCTAGGCATGTAAGTATGTTAATGTCCCATGAAGCAAATCTGCTTGAACAATGATTCAATGAATGATAATAAAAACTTGGTGGGAGAAAATTGAAAGTCCCAAACAAACAGTCAGTTCGGTTATGAAGCGAACTAGGTTTTCTGGGAAACTTTTATTGCCTGACGTGGATGAATTTTGGATTTCGAGATCTGATCGACTGAACTTCCGAGGCCGATGATTCTTTCGCCTAAAGCGGAAGAACAGAGATGGGCTGGAGAGTGCAGGTACATACTTGCAGGCGTAGGGGCCGGCGGGGTCATGGATCGCCGTGGACCGGGACGGAGAAGGCCGATGAGAGGGGGAGTTGGACATGCCGATCTCGCCTCAGCACTTGGAAAGTTCAGATTGTGCCAATGTTTACGCCGGAAACAGCGGTTGTGGTTCGTTTCCGTTTCCCCCTTAAACCGGTTTCAATCATGGAAAATCTTTTGAGTTGTCAGTGTTTACTCGATTAAAACATTGCTAATTGAAAATTCAATCAAGGTCCATGTCAGTGTTTACTCGCTGGAGATGATGAGGAACACAAGAGAATGCATTGGTACACTTGGTGGAAGTTATGTTACCCAAAGAATGAGGGTGGTATGGGATTCCGAGACCTTTACTCCTTTAACCTAGCAATGCTTTCGAAGCAATGTTGGCGGCTTGTCACTGACCCACATTCTTTATGTGCCAGGGTGCTGAAGGCGAAGTACTTCCCAAACTGCAGCATTCTCGAAGCCACTTTGAAAAATGGCGCATCTTTTAGCTGGCAAAGCATCATGAAGGGAGTTGCTACGTTCAAACTGGGATTATATGGAGGATTGGGAATGGTGAGAGCATCAATATTTGGAATGGCCCCTGGGTACCAGCAAGTCCAGATAGGAAAATTATCTCTGCACGTGGGCAGACTGTGTTGTCAAGAGTTAGCGATCTAATAGACCCAAATACTGGGATATGAGACGAAGATCTTCTTCTATCTATCCTGAACCCAGTGGACGTTCGGAGAGTGCTGCAAATCCCACTTAGTTACAACTCATTTGAGGATTTCATCGCTTGGCATAAAGACCGAAGGGGAATTTTTCAGTAAGGTCTGCGTACAAACTGGAATGGAGTCATACCTACCAGGTGCAGCAAAACTTAAGGGAGAGACCGGGGGGTTCAGACTCACCTGAAATATGGACGAGGCTATGGAAGCTAAAAGTTCCACGAAAGGTTTCAATTTTCTGTTGGCGTTCGCTGCATGGAATAATACCCTTAAAATCCATACTTACCAATAGGCATGTTGGTTCAGATAGTGCATGTCCAATATGCCACCAGGGACCCGAGGATGTGCGTCACTTGCTGTTTGATTGCTCTCATGCATTATCTCTAAGGGATCAGCTGGGTATTCTATATATAATTGAAGAAGCTAAAAAGATTGACCGGTCAGGCTCAGTCATTCTGGAACATCTACTAATAGCTGATGACTGTCCTGCTACGCTCAAACCAAACTTAGATATAAAGCAGATTATTGAGGTGGGAATATGGTACCTTTGGTGGATTCAACGACAAGTTACACATGATGGTAAACGCCTGGACCCAGCAAAATGGCCTATTTCTGTCCTTGCAATCACAAATAACTACCACGAAACCTTTTCAAAGAAGCACACCGATCTGGTGAATACTTGGTGCAGACCTGAACCGAAGTTTGTGAAACTAAATGTCGATGCAGCGTTTCATGCTGATGTAGGGGCTGGAGCAGTAGCCGCAGTTCTAAGAGATAGCAAGGGGAATTTTTTGGCTGCTCAATGCAAATACTTTCCTCATGCCTATGATGCTGTTACTTCGGAGGCAATGGCAATGAGGGAAGGGCTTATATTTGCAAACTCACTGGGATTTCCAAGGGTGGAAGCTGAATCGGACTCGCTAGTGGTGATACAATATTGCACAGGTGAAAGCAGATGGTGGGACGACGCTGCTGCGGTTTTCGCGGATTGCGTGGATGCGGCGTCACTTATCGGGAAGGTCAAGTTTAAACATTGCCTTAGATCTTGTAATCAGGCAGCACATGAGCTAGCCATCTTTTGTTTTTGTAATAAGATCTCGAACTCCTGGAATGATGAGGCCCCGGCCTGTATTATTTCCAGTTTGGTGGATGATGTAACTTCTATTGATTATTAATAAAGCCAGCCATGAAGGCCTTCCCTCAAAAAAAAGGTCCATGTAGTATGGTGGTAAGTATTTTCGCCTGTCACGTGGTCGACCGGGGTTCGATACCCTGCCACACTGCGCTAATTCTTCTTTTGGCCATAAAGATTTGCATTTGAAGTTGCAGCAGTTAACCATAAAGATTTCCTCCGCTTTATATTATAAAGCAACCATCTGATACATCCAACTCGCTGGGGTCATAGCACAAACAAGCCCCAAAGAAAAAACAAGAGAAGAAAATAGAAACAAATGCCGACACCGGCAGATCAACTAAGCGACGAAGACCGGCAACCGCTGCACCCTCCGGAGAAGTACCACCGCGTACCTAGCATTCCAGAGCGTCGCGTACCAAGCAACACCTTCAACAAGGAATGCGATGGCACCGCCGATGTTGCCCGAACAAGTCCTAGGGTTTCCAACGGTACGCGGAGGGCAATGGGGAAGGGGTATACCCGACGCCCTTCAGGAAGGTCTGGCGGCGCCCGCAGGCGTCACCGCGTCGGTGCCGAACGAGCCGCCGGGGATTTCTCCCGATCCCAAACAACCACCACCACCCCGGACCCTCCGTAATGCACCACCCAACCTGCCGCCCACCAGCCTGTGTCACCACGGACACCGAACCAACATCGCCGTCTCACTAAGGCCGCCAACACGAGACCTAGAGGAAGGGAAAGGAGACAACGGCCACGGGAGCAACCGCAACTGGACCGGTGGGAGGGGACAACCTCCACCGCCCTCGCGGAGCCGACCGGACGCGGCGACAAGGGCTTGCCAAGCTTCGACGGCCCGGCCGGACCCAAATGGGTCCGAACAGTCCCTGTCCCCATGCTGCAGCACACTGGCCAATGAAGCTTGCACCGCTCGCAGACCATCGACGCCTCGCCACCACCACCAGGGAGCAACGCCGCCGCGCATCGAGCCGCCGGCCCGCCCCAACCCAGATCGGGCCTAAAAGGGCCCAGATCTAGGCCGAGCGGGCGCCGCCAACCGCCAACGCCAGCGCGCCGCTCGCAACCAACCGCCGCGTCGCCGCGTCAAGGGCACCCGTGGCCCACGGGATCGCCGCCGCCGTCAGAGGGCCCCCCGCGCCCCCCTACGCGTGCGGGGAAAAGCCGTCCCGCCGCCGCCAGCGCCGCATGGGTAGGGGGGGGGGAGCGAGCGGACCAGAGGAAAAGGGGGAGGGGAAGGAAGGGTGGGGGAGGAGAGCCCAGATCCGGTCCGCCAGTTGCAGCAGGTATCGATGGCAGCAGTTTTCATTCTGTTTTCAGTAAGCCAACCACAAGAGAAGGTCGTCCAAGCCTTGCTTCACAAGATGGAAATATTATTGTTCAACATTGCGGTGACAGACTTTAAGCAGTAGACGTGCTATTTGGTAGACAAAACATGTGATACAGTACGACAGACCTGTGTTAGATATAGAAAATGATGAAGAATTACACCGGCAGCAATCTAACGCCGGCGGTTGCCGGTATGGCATCGGCTGCAGGGCTCGAGAACCGCAAATTCAACATGCGAGGGAACCCTCGGTGCAATGCATCTGCGGCTGAACCCCGCAGCTATACGAGCTTCTGTGATAGCCATATTGCTCATGTACAAGCATTTGCCAATCTCCGTCGAGGCGGGGCACTTGCCAATGCCATCCAACCTCCTATCGTAGCCGTTTGTCGTGTCCAACGTCAAGCGCTCGAGTGATGGTGCGTTCTCGAGGATGTGGATGGTGAGCTCGATCAGGGAGTGTCGGAAGCCTGCGATTGTCACCCGCTTGAGGTGGTCATGTTGACGCTCCATCTTCGACCTCGGATATTTGTCGTCATGGTCATCGTTCTCATCATCACCATCACTATCGTTATCACCATCATTGTTGTCATCGTCGTCTTCGTCGTCATCATCATCACCACCACCACCACCACCATCGTCATTGTCAACGTTATCGTCACCGTCATCATCACCACCATCATCGCCATTGTCATCCTCATCGTCATCACCAGTGCGGTCTTCAACAAAAAGATAGTACAATATGGAATGTTGCACCTGCATACGCATATGTAACATAAACATTGATGCCATAATCCCCCTAAGTCATTGCCAAGTGTGATACATCAACATAGAGACATATATAGCTCCGAGAGATATGGATATCAACTTACACGCAGGATAAAAGTATCCAAGGTAGGAGAAGCATTAAGAAAAGAAACGAGAGATAAGATGTAATCGCTTGGGAATATAACCGTTCTTGATACAAGTATGATTTCCAAGTGCCTGAGGCAGGGGAGCTTGGATGGCAACATTGGAATATTGACATTCTGTAGAAGAAAAAATCCCAAGATTAACGTTGTGTTCGTTTGTTCCAGTATAAAAGTGTTATATACATACAGATATTTTATGGTTGACAATATATATAGTACAAGAGGGCATACCTCATCATAAGAGCGCATGGTAAGCCTCTCAACATTTCCTGCAATGGATGGAAGCCTGGCACGAGCATGGCAGAGAAGAATGCAATCCAGATTTACATTCTTAAGCTGAGAAGAATTCCTTTTTTGACGCGAACAGCAGGAGCTCTGCCTTTGCATTATAGAAGAAAGGAAGTCATACAAGAAGGGGCAGACCACCCATTGAAAGGCGGGTCATCTCCCAACACAACACACAGTTTAAAACCGAAACGACAGATTACATTGGAAACTCTAGGCGCCTACTCCTTTTGTGGCCTCGTTGAAACAGTTGACATCATCTCTGATTATTCCAGCCAGCGCAGATGCCGGCAGCTCCTTTTGCTCGAATACTCTTCGGTTTCGTTCTTTCCAAAGATTCCAGACGATGTACACAGACAGGGTCATTTCTTCCCTGACCCGCTGTAACGCCCTCGATGCGGCTATATCTCCCACGTGTCGAAGCACGACTTAGAGGCATAACCGCATTGAAAGCAATGTCGCAAGTGAGGTAATCTTCACACAACCCATGTAATACATAAGGGAAAGAGATACATAGTTGGCTTACAATCGCCACTTCACACAATACACGAGTAAAGCATTACATCAAACAGATACAATCACGGTCCGACTACGGAACCAAAATAAAAGAAGACTACCCCAAATGCTACACAGATCCACGATCGACCCAACTGGGCTCCACTACTGATCAACTAAAAAGAAACAACACAATGAACAAGATCTTCATCGAGCTCCTCCTTGAGCTCGGGTGCGTCACCTGCACGGTTTCATCGGCACCTGCAAACTGGTTTTGGAAGTATCTGTGAGTCACGGGGACTCAGCAATCTCACACCCGCGAGATCAAGACTATTTAAGCTTATGGGTAGGAGAAGGTAGTGAGGTGGAGCTGCAGCAAGCGACTAGCATATCTGGTGTCTAACATACGCAAATGAGAGCGAGAAGAGAAGGCAAAAGCACGGTCGAACAACTATGATCAAGAAGTGATCCTAGAACAACCTACGTCAAGCATAACTCCAACACCGTGTTCACTTCCCAGACTCCGCCGAGAAGAGACCATCACGGTTACACACGCGGTTGATGTATTTTAATTAAGATCAACTTCGGGTTTTCTACAACCGGACATTAACAAATTCTCATCTGCCTCATAACCGCGGGCACGGCTTTCGAAAGATAATACCCTGCAGGGGTGTCCCAACTTAGCCCATTATAAGCTCTCACGGTCAACGAAGGATATTCCTTCTACCCGGGAAGACCCGATCAGTCTCGGAATCCCGGCTACAAGACATTTCGACAGTAATAAAACAAGACTAGCACAGCCGCCCGATGTGCCGACAAATCCCGATAGGAGTCGCACGTATCTCGTTCTCAGGGCACACCGGATGAGCAAGACGTCGGGTTGGCATAGACCCTGGTTGCCCAAGGGGCGCCGGACATCGCTCGGTTTGGACCAACAATCGAAGGAGAACTGGCCCGGGGGTTTAAAATAAAGATGACCCTTGAGTCTGCAGAACCCAAGGGAAAAAGGCTTAGGTGGCAAATGATAAAACCAAGGTTGGGCCTTGCTGGAGGAGTCTTATTCAAAGCGAACTGTCAAGGGGTCATAAATCACCCAACCGTGTAAGGAACGCAAAATCCGGGAACATAATACCGATATGACGGAAACTAGGGCGGCAAGAGTGGAACAAAACACCAGGCATAAGGCCGAGCCTTCCACCCTTTACCAAGTATATAGATGCATTAATTAAATAAGATATATTGTGATATCCCAACAAGTAAACATGTTCCAACAAGGAACAACATCTTCATGTTCCAACAAGGAACAAACTTCATCTTCACCTGCAACTAACAACGCTATAAGAGGGGCTGAGCAAAGCGGTAACATAGCCAAACAACGGTTTGCTAGGACAAGGTGGGTTAGAGGCTTGGTTTAACAAAATGGGAGGCATGATAAGCAAGTGGTAGGCATCCTAGCATAGGCATAGCAAAAGAGCGAGCAATCTAGCAAGCAAAGATAGAAGTGATTTCGAGGGTATGGTCCTCTTGCTTGAGATCCCGCTAGGAAGAAGAACGAGTCCATGAAGAAGACAAACGGACGTAGTCGAACGAATCCTCACAACTCCGGAACGAAACCGAAGCTAACGAGAGAAGCAACCCTGAAACAAACAAACAACATAGTAAAACAACCATCACATAAACATGCATGATGCACAACCAAGTATGATGCATGTCCGGTTTAATGAAGTATGGCATGGCAAAGTGCACAAACAATACTACAAATTAAGTGGAGCTCAATATGCAACGAGTTGCATATTGGCAAAACACCACATTTAATTATTTAGTTCTCTCTCGTATATATATCCAACAATATTAAATGTTGTTAAACATGGCAAGAGGTGAAACATATGAAAAACTACCTATCTAGGCAAATTTAAATGAGGCCGGAACAACAAACAACAATTCCGGAAAATCCTCATGTCCATATTTTAGATTTGGTACTGTTCTGTCCTAAAGCACACTTTAGTGTTGTTAAACATGCAAAGTAATGGCACTATGTTAAACTAGGCATTTTTCTACCCTATTTACATATATAATTTATTAAATTTGGAGCTACGGTTAATTAGTTATGAAATAAATCATTTTAACATGGCATTATGCAAAATTAAACAAACAACATTTTAAACATTTTTAACATGGATGAAAGTAGCATATTGTGAAACTAGACAGAATTCTAAACACTTTTCATATAAAGTTTATTAGGTTCCGATGCACGAGTGAAAGGTTATTAGATGCATGAAGTATGAGGGTTTTTCTACAAAACAGTAAATCACTGGATAAATAGCTAAAACGCAGATCTGAAAAAAAACAAGACAAGGGCCGAAACTGCTGGGCGCTGGGGCGCTCACCATGGGCCAGGCCCAGTTCGGTGGGGAGGAGGCTGGGCAGGCCGCGAAGGGGCGCGCTGGGCCTTGGCGCGGAGGAGGCCGACCCATGGTTGCGGCCCACGTGAGCAGCCGGATCGGTTAACGGGCGAAGGGGCGGGCGAGCTGCTGCTGCTCGTTTCTGAAGAACAGAAACAGCAGCCCGTCCATGGCGACAGGAAGCAGGAGGTCGCAGCGGCGGGGCTCTCTCCGCCGGATCACGCCAGATCCCGCGGGAAAAGAGCGAGGGCAAACGGATCCAGACACGAGGAGTCGAGGCAGGGGCTTGAGTCGGCGAACTTGAAGGAGGCTGCTGTTAACTGAAGCAAGGACAGAGTTCAGACAGAAACAGGGGAAGGGAAGGAGAGAGACAGCAGGGGAGATGGCAGGGACGCGATGGGGCGACCTGAATGTTCACCGACGAGGTCAGCGGCTGCAGGGCCGATTGGCTTGACGCAGACGGGCGCTCACTTGCGCGGTCATCGGGCGCGGCAGGATCGAGCAGGACGAAGCGCTTGCTTGTCTCGCACGAGAGGAAGGAGGCGGCAGCAGAAGTTGCAGGGGAGCCTAGAGATGGGGACGACAGGCGGACGAAGGGACGGATCCGCGGCACCGGTGCTCCGGCAGAACAACAGCGGCGGAGGAGCACTTCCTTGAGTTCCGACCCGGTGGTGCAGTCCTTGTAAAAGAACACGGCGACGACGCGGTTAGAGACAGCAGCGGGAGCTAGTGAGAAACAGAGAGGAGACGCGCTGACGAGGACCTGCGGTTCGGAGCGGCTGGCGCGACCTTGAGCAAGGGCAGCGAGGTCCATCTGCTGATCCGGCGAGGAACAACGGGGTCAGGGAGTTCCTCGTCTATCCTGGAAGGAGACTCAGGCGGCTCGGCGGCCCCAAGAGACGAGGTCGAGTCTCCTGCTCGATCTGAAGGTGGCCGCGAGGATAGATCGAGAGGAGGAGGAGGTTGGCTGGTTGGGAGATTGGTGGAAGGCGCTGGTTGGCTGGATCGAGAAGGAGGAGGCTTCGGCTTGCTGTGGTTGGGTGGCGGCGCAAATCGAGGGAGATGGTCGGATGGTGGCTGGTTGGATCGGGAGGGGATCCCGAGGGAGATGGTAGAGAGTGGCGGCGGCGGGGGATGGGACAAGGGGAGAATTTTTAGGGTTGTCCAAAATAGACTAGGGGTGGACTATATATATGGAAAAGGAGGGGAGTTTGGATCATCCGATCGAAATCGAACAGTCGAGATAAAATAGGCTTCGAAAGTCCAAATGAGTAAACGGAGATATTATATAGATGTTTGGGGATGAACCGAATGCAACGGTGATGACTGAGCAGGTTGGGTTCGGGTAAGTATTCGGACGTGCGCGAGGTTGCGAAAGAGAGTCCATGGCATGCAAAGAGATAAGGTGGTCAAACAATAGGGAAACGAGAACCCGGTTGGTCTCGGATCGATCAACGAAGGCGAGGGGGGAACGCGGCAACTACGAACGAATGCAAGCTTTAAAAACAATGACGGCAACGAGGTGCCGATGCAATGCGGATGATGCGATGATGAATGCAACAAACAAATAAATAACACAGCTGACACGCAAAACATGGAAGACATCTGGAGCGTCGGTCTCGGGGCATTACACCCGCTCCCTCGGCTCACGGGCGGAGCAGAGTCTCCGGCCATAGCACACAAGGCGGGGTAGTCCTGGTGGAGATTTCTATCTGGGTCCGATCATAATGGATACTGCCGCAACGGAAGGAGCAGAGATTTGGAGCATCGATCTCTACCACCTGGTGCATCGTTAGGCATTAGATAATACACAAGGAATTGAGTTGTTGAAGCGTACAAGGTATTCGCAAGCGAATTATCCCACTGCAAGAGAAGAGGTCCAGCCGCTCCAGGGCGGAAGTTCTCGAGAGCAAGAGCCCTAATTCTTCATCGGTAATGCGGACAGAAGACAATTGTAAACGTGTCAATCTTCGCAAGTGGCTAAGTGTCGACGTGGGATGAAGATGGCAATCGAAGAGGCGAAGACTCTGGATTGACGTTGCAGCTTCCTCGTATGAGAAAACCGAACACGGGAAGCTATACTTTTCCTTCATGAACATAGGCATACATAAGTCAAGTTCTTTGATCCCAGACTTAAGGGTGATTTGGAGCCACCTGTCCACGCAGGAGGCTTTGATGTTTCTGCAAGAGCCAAGGTCAAGTTTAAGTGTCTCCACCTTAACCCCATTACTGTGATGGTTTTCAAGAATCTGGTCAACTTTGTTGATGATATATGGTTCTCTATTCTCAAATTTCTTGTCAGTCAACTCAAGTGTATCATAGCTAAACCTTCCAAATAAGAACAAACCTCGCCTAACGCAGAAGAACTGATCGAGATTCGTTGGAGTGAGTACGTACTTGCTGGAGGAGTAGGGGGCGTCGTGCATACGTCGTGGATCGCCGTGGCCGGAGACCGTAAAGGCCCTGGCGGGAGGCGCTGGCCAGGATTGGACCAAGACCCGGGTCAAAAAAAAAAATTCACCGCAAGGGAAAATCTTAACGCCCATAAGACTTTTAGCTACCTTAAAAGATACCCCATACAAAATATGGCTCGGTTGCATTAAAAATTTATAATTTAAACTCAATGCAATAACAATACAATGAAATAGATAAAAACAAGATAAAAACTTCAAAGAACAGTACATGATAAAAAAGAGTACCGAATCAATGGTTTGCTTCATCAGTGCCTCGCATAACCTCATTAACAGTGGAAGAAGAGTCAACACCTTCAAGGCATCGAAAGCAAAATATCATAAGAAAAGGCATAAACTTTCAATTGGGTTTCTAAGACCAGGATCGGCTTCAATATCACCTTTACGGAATTGACCAAGGGCATCAGCAGGAATACCATGATTGTTTCTCTCTCGAGTTGACAGTGCAGGTGGGTTGCTTGAAGTCGAATGCGGTGGTCTCATTTCTACAATTGTTTCTGTTTCTGGTGTTGATTCAGTTCTCTAGGCCACTTGATTCCCTCCATCTGAAATGATAGGTGTAGACAAACCCGTTGCGAACACCGGCGGAAAAAATCTCTTCATCTTCTTTGTCTACAATATATAAAATGAAATTGACAATTACATCAATTTGGGTTCAACAATATCAGTACATTTATGACTGGATACAAAAGAACATCGTATAAATTTAAGTTTAGAGCAGCTTGTACACTGACACAACTCATACGAATAGAACATGGTACAAGTAGAAAGCATCAAGGGGTAAAAGGATAGCATCGGAGAAAATTAGAAGCTATACCGCAGCCGACAATGAAGCAGCGCCACGCAGGAGAACGACGAATAGGAAGGCAGCGACGGGCGACCTTCAGCCTGGGAGCAGCAAGTGGGTGGGCCGGGGGCGGAGCCACGACGAACGGCGGCGCGGGCGCTGGTGTCCCTGCTGCTCCTGGAGATCGATCGTGGCGTCCTCGTGCGTGCGACTCGGCGGGCGCCGGCGGCCGCGCGATTGTTTTGTCTCCCGTGCGCTCGTGCGTGCGGATCGTGGGGTGTGTTGTTGCCGTAAGTGCGTGCGTTTCTGGCAAAGCAGTCCATCCAACCTTTGGGCCTTCTTCTTTTTCACTGGGCTGCGCCCCAGGCCTGCCAAAAATTCTATATAACTATAGCCTAGTAATTTTTTCACACCCCAGGCCTGGGCCCTGGGTGCCCGGGGCCCAGCTCCGCCCCTGTGCACTTGGGAAGTTTCTGTTATGCCTACGCTTCCGCCGGACAAGGCTGTTGCGTTTTCCGTTTCAGCTTGCAACGATCTGGGAAATTTGTTTTTTGCAGGGAATCCGGCCTAATCTTGTGAGGTGCTCCAATCCCATAAAAAAGATTAATATGCTACAATCCAGCGAGTCCTGGTTCAGAGAAAAACGAGCCAAACGAGTCATCCCACGGACCATGTTTTTTTTTTACTTTTAGTGAGACTAGCACAAATGCCAGTATGTTGCAACGGGAGGCATTGTTACACGTCTCATGCTTTTATCTATTTTTGCTACTTCCTCGTCTCAGTTCGTCACATGCCCATGTGTTGTAATGGGACAAAAATTCCTTGCACTCCTATGATTTTACTATGCTTTTTTTTAGAAAAAAATATGTCCAGTTTGAATGATGAGCACGTTAAATATGGTCATCGACACTTTTTCTTATGCTCAAGCGTGCTCCATATATTTTATTTTAATTATTGGAGCTTTCGTTGATGCAACGCCTTACTTTTAATTATGCACCATTATGCAAGGCAGCCCACAATCTCAGCGAAATCACTAATTAAGGAGTACTCGTTGCAAAGAGCACTTCACTTTGCAACCTGGGAGTTTTTCCTTTTTTCGTAGATCCGTTTATTCAAAACGTTTTATCTTTTAAACCGTGCGTTCAAATCTCGAACCGTTTTCACCGTTGGATTCCTCGCGTCGAGACCTTTAAAACTAGATCCCATGTTGATAGATTTTGACGAACTTTTTTTTTCACGAAAAAAACTGGACGAAAAAAACCGGACCGGAGAGCATGTTTTTTTTTCCTTTCCGAAAGAGGCACGTCCGTGCCTCTCGCACAATCACAACCGTGCCTCTCGTGGAAGCAAAACCGTGACTCTCGTGGAAGGAAAAAAACAGGAAACGTGTTTTTTTTCCGTTTCCCAGAGGCACGGCCGAGGCTCTCGCGAAAGCACAACCGTGCCTCTCGCGAAAGCAAAACCGTGACTCTCGCGAAAGAAAAAAAACAGAAAACGCGTATTTTTTTCCTTTCCGAGAGGCACGACCGTGCCTCTCGCGAAAGCAAAACCGTGACTCTCGCGAAAGAAAAAAAACAGAAAACGCGTATTTTTTTCCCTTTCCAAGAGGCACGACCATGACTTTCGCGAAAGCACAACCGTGCCTCTCGCGGATGCAAAACCGTGACTCTCCAGAAAGAAGAAAAACAGAAAACGCGTTTTGTTTTTCCCTTTCCGAGAGGCACAGCCGTGACTCCCGCGAAAGCACAACCATGCCTCTCGCGGAAGCAAAACTGTGACTCTCGCGAAAGAAAAAAAATAGAAAACGCGTTTTTTTCGTTCCGAAAGGCACGGCCGTGACTCTCGCTAAAGCACAACCGTGCCTCTCGCGGAAGAAAAACCGTGACTTTCGCGAAAGAAAAAAAAATGCGTATTTCGCGCAAAAAGAAAAATTTTGAAATTTTTTTTTGATCGGAAAGCTAAGAAAGACCGGGGGAAAACCAAAACGTCGAAAAAAACCAGAAAAAAACCCGTTTAAAAAGCCGAAAACACGTGCGGAAAAATAAAAAAAAACAAAATCCGAATGGAGCTTCCAGAGTGCGACACGTGGCAAATGGCTGAGAGCGCGCCAAGTGGCCCTGATCGTTGGGAGGCTCCCGAAGGAGCGCTCGTTAACTAGTTGCTCCCCAATCTCAGTCTAGTCCTTTGTGCACTTTATTTTTAGCTCCTAAATAGCCCGGTCGTTTGGTTGGCGGGCCAGAATTAGGACAAAACCGTTCGAAGCGGACGAAAAATCGTTCGATGGTGGTTTCCTGAATTAGTACCACGTCGCTTATATTTTAATTAATATATAATATTATTTAAGCAGGACAAAACCAAGAATATGACCTCGATATTTACCTTTCGGCCAAAATATTTCAGTAATTCACCGAATATGAGCTCGTTTTAATAGTAGGTATAGCTTTTGATGAAATTCACCGAATTTTGGTAATTTCATTCCACAATGATATTTACCTTTTGGCCAAAAAATTTCAGTAATTTTAGTAGTACACAAGAATTCAAATACTTTAAAAATTATTATTACTTAAATCAAATATTTACTTGAATTCAAGTGGATATTTCATCGTTTTGGCTGAAATGTAAACTCAAATAACTGAATTTTGGTGATTACGGTTGGTGCTGAAATTTTTCTGAAACTGAAAGTGAAAACCACCTCTCGTCATTCTGCCGTGGCAACTCGACACTCTCGAGTGTAGTCTTTTCCCGTTGTTAAAGGTGTCGTCGTGGGTTGGCCTCCTCCACCTTTGGCTCTAGGTGAGAACCCGGAACCAGATGGTCGTGACGTTATGGCGTTGTTTCATTCTTGGAGGCTCTGCCTCATCTCACGAGCACGACCTCTTTCACCATGCTATAGGCAGAGAACCAGTTTTATCTGGGACTTTTGAGGAGCACCACATAATGGTGGCTCTACTGGAAGCGGACACCGCGACCATGGTGGAGCTCCTCACAAACCCGAAAGTTGTTGACGAGGATCGGGCGCGCGGTGTTCCCGTCCCTACAAAGCCTCCGCACAAATCGGTCCGCGAGTGCCGCTAGCTTCACATCAACACGGCGCTGCGGGAGTGTCTGTTCGAGGAGCTCGAGGCTGAGGATGACCATGCCAGAGAGGCACTACTTCTGAGAAAAACACAACTTCTCTTTTTTGGTAAAACACAACTTTTTTTGAGGTGACACAACTTTTTCAGTAAAAACACAACTTCTCCTTAGTACGATGTTCCCGACGGCAGACCATGTAAATGACACATTGCGGCCCATTCGCTGGGATTGGAGTGGGTCGATAGCCCAAACTGGTAGTGAAAAAAGAGTCAGTTATAGGCCCGATCGGGTGGGAGAGAGGAAGAGAAACGCTACAGGGAGCGAGAGAGAAGGCCCACGAACGAACGAATCAAATACTTTGCCGGCTAATCAGACAACCCATGTCGTCCCGCTGAAGACAATAAAACAGGAGATAAATAGGTGGGGCACCAACATCACTGAAATTTCGACCTGGCATGCAACAGCACCATCAGATTTGATCACAACCTTGCCACTAGCAACTGGGCCCATCCAGCCTCAAGGACTACCGTCTGTCTTATAGAACACCAACATAGTGAGCATGAGTGCATGACAACGTCAACACCTTGGCCAAACTAGACCGAACTAGCTAGCCGAAGTAGCTACTCTTTCGAACAAACCACCAAAATACAGTACAAAGAAACTACACTCCGCTCCAGCTCTTAAAACTTTACCAACACCTACTTCAGACATTACACATGCACAGCACCGGCAGTTTGCCATTTGCAGTCTCAGCCAAGCTCCTGGACGTCATTTGTTTCGAAGAATTTGGCTCTGAAGAATGCCACCACAGGTTAGCCATCATCAAAGTAACTGGTACGATTAGTGGGAATAATGCTACTATTAAAACTTGCATTATTCACACATTTCCATAAAGACCAAACTGAAGCAAAATCCCAGAAGCAATGACCTGACGATTCTTGACATATCAACTATAAACAGCAACATTGCAATTGCATTCAGCAGCAGTTTTACAACGAAAAACTATAAAACATTCAAAGTACAGCCTGATGTGCAGAGTAGACTAGAAAAAAGAAGTTGACTCGATGCATATAGTAGCATCGAAAAACTGATCCACCGCCCATTCAACCCGTACAATATCCCTGTCGAGCACCAAATACTGATCTACAACCACTCTCATATGTCCCACCGCCAAATTCCCCGTAACACGTACATGAGATCCAATGGGTAATGCAAGAATGACCCAAGTTAAGGGAAGCTCGAACGCTCTACAATCGTCTCTGCAGGGATTGCAGGTCATGAAATCCACAGCATCATCTTCAACCTTGTTTTTGAAAATAGTGTATCCAGTGGGGAAATCTCCTACAATTAATGTAAGCTCTCTCTGCACTTTAGCGTACTGAAGAAATTGGATATTTTCTTCCAGGCAAGCATGGAGTATAAATTTGATTGAAGATTGGACTGCATTTGTGAAAACTACAGACGTGAAATTTATAAACCCCCCTCTGAGCGAAACCAAACTGCTCCTGGGTTTGTCAAGGAAACCATCATCCAAATCTAATGTGGCCTCGAATACTTGCCCAGGTATTTCATCGGTTGCAAAGCTTTCAGGCAGCAAGGAAGATTCAACTGGCACATCCATTTCAATGATCCAGCACCCCGCATAAGCGGACATGGCACGGCTCGAGTCATCGAGAACAAGTGAATCCTGCATATATATTATAAAAGGCTCAACTGAGAAGTCTCCACAATCACTGAAAGAAAAAGATAATCCAGTTCATGAATTAACACCATACCACAAAACTAGAAGTTTTTTTTTCCTATATGCTTTGACAGCCAAAGGTTTCTTCTTTTAATAAACTGCTCCTCATCTCCATTCTTGTACTCGTAGATGAGAACTCCACCATGATCATCGTACGCTATGATGGACTTGATCATGCATAAATTGGTGTGGATAGAGAAAATTGCAAAAAGGGTCTGGCCAGTAAGAGTCGATTTGTACATCACAACAGGTTCTGGCGGGATAGATTTGCTGATCAAATCAACCATGTCTTGCTCAACCAAACTCCCGATCAAAGTAGTTTGACTTCCACTAATAAGTCCTCGCAACTTACCCAACCAAGGCCCATGTAAAGAAATCAAAGGAGAGTTGACAACACGAACATAAGCAGTTTCAATAGTGGTCAGCTCTGGCAGCAACTCACCCAAACCATGTCCATGTACAGAAATCGAAGGATCGGGTAGTATTGGCACTGCACCCAAAACAGGTCCAAGTAAAGGTCGGTTGCTCAAAGGTTGCGCCCATCTTTTGCTGATGATTAAAGGTTGCACACTTCTTGTGTTGAGGATCAAATGTTGCATGATGAATGATATCAACGAAGCATGCCAAAGGTATCATCATTAAGTCATACATAGCACATACGCACGCACACGCACACGCACACACACACAACAATAAAGGACAATAGTAGGTGGCCACATGGATGTTTTCCCATTATGTGGCTTCCTCCCCTCTCTCTTGCATGCAAGAATGACACATAAGACCATACAGAAGTATTGTTAGGTGTACAGAATCATCATGACTACCGTTCGCTACTAAAATGACAATTACAGTAACATAATCTATCAACGGGTTGCGACAACAAAAATCATCAAAACATGTCAACAGGGGATCTTGTTTCAAAGCCTTCGTTGAGACAAACTCAACAATGAAGACTGATCGCTAATCAGATTAATCATTCCTTAAAAAAACTAAATTTCAGGATTAATGTGATGATGTCAAAATGAGGTGGAATTTTTGTTTGCATACATGCATGTGCTTTCTCTCTCTATATATAGGCAAAAATCCCATTGGAATACTGGTCGCACGGGCACACATGCAAAGTACTCCCTCCGTTCCTAAATATAAGTCTTTTTAGAGATTTCAATATGGACTACATACTAATGTATATAGACGTATTTTAGAGTGTAGATTCACCCATTTTACTCCGTATGTAGTCCATATTGGAATATCTAGAAAGACTTTAGGAACGGAGGGAGTAGTAGATTTTCCCTACAATACCATATAATACAAGGATAAACAAAAAATAAATAGAACACACCAAATTTAGTTTCATTAAATGCACCATGAAATATATTATGTAATGGAAGGAGCGACTATGACTCAAAAGGACACTACTACAAAGTTTGAATTCATGAACGAGGATGATGTGTCCTAGAATTACCTCTCCTCTTTAGCTTTTCCCCTAGTGTCGCCACATTTGAGGACAATGTCTTGAGATATTGGAAGCCTACTTTGCTGCTGCTCCATGCTCCCCAGCAGTGGCGGAGCTTAGTGAGGGCCAACCTGGGCCACCGCCCCCCTAGCCCATGAGATTTTCTTTGACTACCCCATAGTAGATGGCCCATATACTAGTGAAAATCAGCCTAAACTCTTGCTTTGGTCGCCCCCCCCCCCAGCCCATCGCCCCTCCAAGAATATGGCTCAAGCTCCGCCACTGCTCCCCAGCCAGTTATATGTGTGCTTTCACGCGTTGGATCTGCATGAGAAAGACAAATAAATTAGTACACCTCCACATACCTAAACATGAACAGTATGCAGCACACGACGATACGAATACGGGGATACCGTAAGGATATGGACACGATGCTACATGAACAGCATACAGTGATAGGGCGAATATATGTCAAGTAATAAAGACCGAAATTTTAAGCATCGAAGCAAATAGGAGCATCAGGCCGTCAGCAGCCCAGCAAGCACGCACGCAGCGGCATGAAGGAGAGAAGGGGTTCGTTAGGAAGGAAGGGACCTCGCCGGCTACCGGTGGCGGCGGCGGCGTGCTCGTGCGGTCGGCCTCGAATCGTCGATCCAATCCGCTGCCCGAGCGAGCGAATAGAGAGAGATGACTCCCCTGGTTAGGGTTCCTGAAATCCTTAGCTCCCAATTATTGTGTCCAGTTTCGACTCTGGTTCCGTTCGGCAGCCGTCGTCCATACATCCATCTTCCCGATCCTATTCTTGGGCTGGCAACACATTTAAGTAGGCCGTCGTTGCCCCAGCCCAATTCGCTGTTTTATCAACTATACGAGCCCAACTTAGCTTACACGGCTCGTCTAATACCACCCCTGGCAGCACATGCCCGAACGAACTATATAAGGCTCAAATTATTCATCATCTTGTGCAATTTACGCCATGAGTTGCACAGATTTGACCAAGAGATTTCTTGACCTTTCCATTGTGTATTCATTCCATCAAAGCGCACAATCTATTCATCAGTAAGGAAGGTGATCACCACCATGCAAGCCACCCTCTCTGCTAGAGTTTACCTGGCGGCGTTCTAATCTCCGGCTAAAGTTTTTTCTTTATCGTTGCCCCTCCCTCGTTTCCCGGAGCGAGGAAGGTTCCTGGCTACGTTCTGGTGAAGTAGTGACGCTGCATCAGTGAAGACAGAGGTGGAGACCTTGGAAGAGTTGTTGAAACATCTGGACTTAATGGGGATGAACTCGGCGATGTGGTCATGGGAAAGGAGGAGGTGAAGAAATTTGAGAAGGAAGCCAGATTGCTAGCAATCGGTCGGTGTCGTGGTAACGATTTCGACAATAAGAGAGGGGTAGGATAAAGGAGCATGATCTATCGAGATGCATATGGGTGACACGGTGGTTTTAGCGAGTTCGGGCCTCTCACGGTGGAGATAACAACCCTACGTCTCGTGCTCCGGAGAGGCTTTGTTTTATCTGAGTATATATCCGGAGATTATAATGTGTGCGTGTGAGAGAGGAACGGATCCCCATGCCTGAGCTAAGTCCTGAGACTAATGGTGAAAAGAGAGAGAGGTGGCAGAAAGGAACCCCCCCTAGTCTAGTGGTGGGGGGTGGCTTATATAGAGTGCGTCACCCCCTCACCCCTTATGTTACACGCTGGAGCATCAATGCCATAATGCCTGCCCACTACAAAACCGTCATGCTGACTATTGGTCTTTGCATATCCGACTGAGTTACATGGTCGAGTGGAATGAGCTCGTCGAGTGAAGTGCCGTGCTCCGAGTGGTTGTCGCCGTCCGAGTGACTTTCGAGTTGCGGTACATCTAGACGGCGATCTAGCCCAGGGGTCCAGTATAAATTATACGTTGTCCATGGGTAGGGCCTTTAGGTCAGGCCTGTTACCCTACCCCCAATACATGTCCTCGTCATTAGCCCCCGAATCGGTCGAGGTTGAGCGGGTCGAGTCGAGGTGAATTCCCAGATGAGTCGAGTGCTGCGGAGGCCCTTATGAACTCCCTCTGGTCACCCGGAGATCTTATCTCCGCATGTTGCCTTGACGGATTCCAGACTGTATGGTGTCCGAGTGAAATGAGCTCAAATGGGTCCGCGGAGGAGCGTTAAACTCACTTTATAGCATTTTTTTTGGAGTGATTTGGAGCTGGTCCTGCATTGAGTAACTGATTACTCGGAATTTCTTCACGCCTGGAACGTTTCTTTTTTTGTTGTTTGGCCGTCACTCGGACCGGGCGGACCGTTCCGAGTGGATACCATTCCAGTGGGGGCACGCTCAGTGCACCCACTGGGTGTAGTCCCAGAGACTGCCGTCAACTGCGGGCAGTCGGCGGGAGTCTTAGAGCCTGTCTTTTTTGTTGTTGTTTTCATCACTCGGACTGGTCAGGCCGTACCAAGTGGAGATTACTCCAGTGGGGGCACGCTGAGTGCACCCACTGGGTGTAGTCCCCGAGACCGCCTTCGACTGCGGGCAGTCGGCGGGGGTCTGAGAGAACTAAAACTCTTCTTAGATGGTACTGATCGAACTTGTTCTTCTCTGACTCGAAGGTCGAGTAATTCTGGAGCTGGTTTTGCATCGAGTGTCGGTGTCAAAACCGGCGGATCTCGGGTAGGGGGTCCCGAACTATGCGTCAAGGTCGGATGGTACTAGGAGACAAGGGACACTTTATTTTACCCAGGTTCGGGCCCTCTCGATGGAGGTAAAACCCTACTCCTGCTAGATTAATATTGATGATATGGGTAGTACAAGAGTAGATCTACCACGAGATCAAGGAGGCTAAACCCTAGAAGCTAGCCTATGGTATGATTGTGTATGATGATGGTTGTCCTACGGACTACAACCCTCCGGTTTATATAGACACCGGATAGGGTTAGGGTTACACAGAGTCGGTTACAATGGTAGGAGATCTTGAATATCCGCACGCCTAGCTTGCCTTCCACGCCAAGAAAAGATCCTTCCGGACACGGGACAAAGTCTTCAATCTTGTATCTTCATAGTCCTGGAGTCCGGCTGAAGGTATAGTCCAGCTATCCGAACACCCCCTAATCCAGGACTCCCTCAGCAGCCCCTAAACCAGGCTTCAATGACGACGAGTCCGGCGCGCAGATTGTCTTCGGCATTGCAAGGCAGGTTCCTCCTCCAATTTCTTCAAGAAGGTTGTAAACACCAAAAATAGTGTCCGGCTCTGCAAAATACGTTTCCACATATTGCCATATAGAGAATAATATTAACACAAATCAAATCTGCTGACGTATTCCGCAGTGCGTCATAACACTGCGGCCAAGCTCTTTATATAAATTGTTTTCATTGTTCCATCTCAGCGTGTTTAGCGAGGCAGTTTTCTTGGCACGTCTTGTCAAAGCAGAGATCGTGTGCCCCTTTCAACGGATTCTCATTAATACGGACGTGGGTAACCCAGTCGTGCCCGTTAGCACGTTTTGCCTTAATTAAAGGCTAGTCGAAGACGGTTACGGGGAGGGCTCTCGGTATTCTGCCTCTTATAAAGAGACCAAGACCCTATTCCCCTCTTCTATTCTCAAAACGAGCTCGCCCGTCGCCTCGAGTTCCAACACCCTAGGCTTCCAGATTCCAGGCGCACCGGACCTTCGACAATGTCTGGCTCTGACCTCCAAGGCCGATGGATGCCCTCCTCCGTTACGGAGGAGGACGTATTAATGTTGAGGGAAGCTAGATTCCTGACCGGCGAGATTTCGCATAGGTTGCCTGTTCAAGGACAGGTGATCCCTAGCCCTCAGCCCCGTGAGAGTGTGGTATTCATATCCCACTTCCTTCGGGGATTAGGCTTCCCAATGGGTCCCTTTGTAAGGGGGCTGATGTTTTATTATGGGCTGGAATTCCACGACTTAGCTCCGGAGTCCATCCTCCATATCTCCTCGTTCGTTGTTGTGTGCGGAGCGTTCCTCCGTGTTACCCCTCACTTCGGATTATGGCTCAAGACCTTCAAAGGAGAACCGAAGATGATCGAGGGGCGCCACGCAGAGTGCGGAGGCGCTGCTATAAAATGCCGATGCTCCATGGCCCGAGGGCGCTTTTCAAGAGGAGCTTGGCTTATGGAAACAGGAGTGGTTCCATATCACCGCTCCTCGGGGCACCGCATGGGTGGCGCCTCCTGCCTTTCGCTCGGGTCCCCCACCGCGGTTAACGTCGTGGATCAACACAGGGTTAGATCGGGGCTTGCCCAAAGACGTACCTCTGCTGCAGGGCCGCATTAAGGATCTCTTGGAAGGAGACCTCAACCTGGTCAAGGTGACACAAGTCATGCTGATTCGCCGGACACTGCCCGACCAACGTCGCCCCCTTCGCCTGTGGGAGTTCAATCCAGAGGGACCGCGAGTTCTCCGGGATTTTATGGGCGTGACGCCCGCGGAGATGTATAAACTGTTCTTCGGATCACAAGAAGTGAGTCCGGATTTGACCGAGGATGTGGGTTTAAGCCGCAATCGCCCGGATACTCAAGTAAGTGACCTTGTGCCCGGACCTTCTATCCGCATAATTGACTTTCTCTTAACAGCGCTTCTCCTTTTAAGCAGGAGTGGATAGCGAAGGCGAAGCTGATCAGGTGTCCGGCTCCCCTTCCTGAAACCAGGCTGGATCCCGTGCTAGTCAGGATGCTGGAGGTAGTGCCTTTGGAGGGAAATAAGGGGGAGGACAAGGAAACCATGGCCTCCTCGAAAGAGGCCATTCCGAAGGGGGGAATCGACACTAGTAGAAAAGGGGGCAATGGTCCAGGGTGGGTTAGCCCATTAGTCCCGGTTCAATCTAGAACCGGGACCAATGGGGGCATTGGACCCGGTTCGTGAGCCCAGGGGGCCGGCCGGGCCACGTGGGCCATTGGTCCCGGTTCGTCTGGACCTTTTGGTCCCGGTTGGTGGGATGAACCGGGACCAATGGGCCTCGCTCCTGGCCCACCACCATTGGTCCCGGTTGGTGGCATGAACCGGGACCAAAGGTACCCATTTAGTCCCGGTTCATCCCACGAACTGGGACCAGTGGTGCAGCCTATATATACCCCTCGCGCCGGAGCAGAGCACTCAGTGCTCTGTTTTTCTGGGCCGGCGAGAGGAGGGGCTTTAGGTGCTCTAGCTCACCTCCTATGCACATGAGGTGTTCGATGAAATGCCCGAGCCACACTAATTAAGCTTTCTCCTCTCGAAGCTCGACCTCAAAGCTCCATTTTCCTCGAGATTTGTCTAGATTTAGTGGTCCGTCACGCCCCACCCCTGTCTTCACCACCGTCGATCACCCGCGCCGATCTCATCACCGACACCACCGTGGTGAGCCTCTTGCTCTTATCTTCTTTCTGAAAGGAAAAATATTCTTACTTGTATGTTTAGATAGATACTTGTATCATTTTCTTACTTTTATTATTGCATCTTATATAGTGCGATGGTTTTGGTATCCGCCCCCGTCGGCCCTCGTCCTGTCTATGATTCGGATGTGGTATATATATTAATCTTTATAACTATTGGTTCATTTATTGTTTATGATAATTATGCGGACCAACGTGACATAGATTTTATTTATCTAGGATGTATGTGAACCGGAAATTCCAACCGACCCTATTGTCGAGAGGTTAAATTTAGTTGAAGAAGAAAACAATTTCTTGAAGGAAAAAATAAAAAAAATTGAGGAGGAGAAGATGATATTGGAGTTGCATGTTGCGGATGTCGTCGATGATCACAAGATCAAGATGGATGCAATGCGCTTGAAGATTAGAAAGATTAGAAAATATGCCATTCATACCGAGGCTTGGTATCATTATGCCGTTGGATCAATTGTTACCTTGGTTGCGATTATGATCGCCTTTGTTTTAATTAATGTATGGTTTAATTAATTAGATGCTCTGGAGAGCTATATGTTGTTAGATGAGAACTATGTATGTACTTTGCTTTTAATGCATGTGATGATGAACTTCTATTAATTTGGACACTTAATTATATATAATGCACGCAGATGAACCGGCAATGGATGTACGGTGACAGACACACCTCCGAGTACATTAAGGGCGTGCATGAGTTTCTCGATGCGGCTCAAGCAAACAAGCAGAATGGTTTTATGTGTTGTCCATGCCCTGATTGTGGGAATACGAAGTCTTACTCTGACCGGAAAATCCTTCACACCCACCTGTTCTACAAGGGTTTCATGCCACACTATAATGTTTGGACGAGGCACGGAGAAATAGGGGTTATGATGGAAGACGACGAAGAAGAAGAGTACGATGACAACTACGTGCCCCCTGAATACTGTGATGCTGCAACGGGGGGAGCTAGTGAAGATCAAGAGGAACCAGACGATGTGCCCAATGATGCTGCAACGGGTGAAGGTGCTGAAGATCAAGAGGAACCAGACGATGTGCACGATGATGGTGATCTCCGCCGTGTCATTGTCGATGCAAGGACGCAATGCGAAAGTCAAAAGGAGAAGCTGAAGTTCGATCGCATGTTAGAGGATCACAAAAAAGGGTTGTACCCCAATGGCGAAGATGGCAACACAAAGCTCGGTACCGTACTGGAATTGCTGCAGTGGAAGGCAGAGAATGCTGTGCCTGACAAAGGATTTGAGAAGCTACTGAAAATATTGAAGAAGAAGCTTCCAAAGGATAACGAATTGCCCGACAGTACATATGCAGCAAAGAAGGTCGTATGCCCTCTAGGATTGGAGGTGGAGAAGATAAATGCATGCCCTAATGACTGTATCCTATACCGCAGAGCATACAAGGATCTGAATGCATGCCCGGTATGCGGTGCATTGCGGTATAAGATCAGACGAGATGACCCTGGTGATGTTCACGACGATCCCCACAGGAAGAGGGTTCCTGTGAAGGTGATGTGGTATGCTCCTATAATACCACGGTTGAAATGTCTGTTCAGAAACGGAGAGCATGCCAAGTCGATGCGATGGCACAGTGAGGACCGTAAGAAAG
This sequence comes from Aegilops umbellulata, assembly GCA_032464435.1. Taxonomy (NCBI): domain Eukaryota; kingdom Viridiplantae; phylum Streptophyta; class Magnoliopsida; order Poales; family Poaceae; genus Aegilops; species Aegilops umbellulata. Next base: position 506,188,406 of record CP136059.1, read on the forward strand.
ACGGGAAGTTGAGAGCACCCGCTGACGGGTCGCAGTGGAGAAAAATCGTGAGAAAGTACTGGGATGAGTTTGCAAAGGACCCAAGGAACGTATGGTTTGCTTTAAGCGCGGATGGCATTAATCCTTTCGGGGAGCAGAGCAGCAATCACAGCACCTGGCCGGTCACTCTATGTATGTATAACCTTCCTCCTTGGATGTGCATGAAGCGGAAGTTCATTATGATGCCAATTCTCATCCAAGGCCCTAAGCAACCCGGCAACGACATTGATGTGTACCTAAGGCCATTAGTTGAAGAACTTTTACAGCTGTGGAATGGAAATGGTGTACGTACGTGGGATGAGCACGGACAGGAGGAATTTAACCTAAAGGCGTTGCTGTTCGTGACCATCAACGATTGGCCCGCTCTCAGTAACCTTTCAGGACAGACAAACAAAGAATACCACGCATGCACACACTGTTTACATGACACTGAAAGTATATACCTGGACAAATGCAGGAAGAATGTGTACCTGGGCCATCATCGATTTCTTCCGACCTACCATCAATGTCGAAAGAAAGGCAAGCGCCACATAGTTCTTTCAGGAAAAAGGAATATCCTGGGAGTGGATGGCAAGACAGACATGTCTGAAGATTATGAAAGGTTTCATGAAATTCCTCCCTTCAATGTCAAGGCTGACCCAAGCATCCTGATAAACGCTGAAGATTATCCATGGTTACGGCGCAATAAGCAAATGACACAAGCGAAGAAAAAGTGAAGAATTTCTCCCGCAACTATTATGATGATACCATGCCAAATTTGTAACAGACGAGTATGTTATGCCAAGTATTTTAGAATTCATTTGAAAACAGACGAGTAGGTGCATCTATGTTAATTTTTTTATTAAAGTTAATCACAAACTTGTGATTCACACAGATTTCAAAGAATTCAAATTTTAACTATTCAAATTTGAAAACTAATGGCACTAACAGAAAGTTCATAATTTTGCTGACCTAAAAGCAAAAATAATTAAAAAATATAGCAAAAACAAAATAAAGCAACAAAGAAAACAAAAAAACTAAAAAAGTGTTTTCAAATTTGAAAACTAATGGCACTAACAGAAAGTTTATAATTTTTCTAAAACTATAAAGCAAGAAAGTTTAAAAGTTTATAATTTTTCTAAAACTAAAAAAGTTTAAAAGCTAAAAAAGTTTATATTAAATAGCAGGAATTTTTTATAGTAAAGTTATTCATAAACTAGTGATTCACACAAATTTAAAAAAATTCAAAGTTAAACTATTCAAATTTTAAAACTAGTGGTACTAACAGAAAGTTTATAATTTTTGTGACCTAAAATAAAAAAGAAATCACTACAAAACTATAAGTATTTAGTTCTAAGTAGAAACAAAAAAAAAACAAAAAAATGCCACCTACTGGGCCCCACGGCCTGAATACGACTAGAAACCCTACCATGGGCCAGGATTCAGGCCCGAGGGAGGCCCAGTAGGCCCACAGGCACAGATTGCAGAGTTAGGCCCGAAAGCCTGCTATAGAGAGGAGCTCGAGAGGGATGGCGGACCGCACCTTATAAACAGGTGCGCCTCCCTCTCAACTAGCGAGGTGGGACTAAACATTTGGGTTCGGGGCAACACATGCCTTTGGTCCCGGTTGGTGGGACGAACCGGGACCAAAGGGGGCATTGGTCCCGGTTCGTAGAACCAACCGGGACCAATGCCCCCTCTTTAGTCCCGGTTGGTGCCACCAACCGGGACCAAAGGCCGCCGCTTCCCGCTCTTTGGGCTGCTGAAAAGAGGCCTTTGGTCCCGGTTCGTGGCACAAACCGGGACTAAAGGGGGGCATTAGTCCCGGTTTGTGCCACGAACCGGGACCAATGCTCTTGCTATATATACAAGACTTATGAAAATTTTCGTTCAGTTCTTCATTCTCCCCGCCACCGAACCACCCTCTGCCCCGACGCCCTGCTCCTCGTCGTCGTCGCCCCGTCGCCGCCCGCGCCCCGCGTCGCCCCGACGCCGTCGCCGCCGCCCTCGACGCCATCTGCCCCGACGCCCTTCTCCTCGTCGCCGTCGCCCGCGCCCGTCGTCGTCGCCCCGTCGCCGCCCGTGCCCCGCGTCGCCCCGACGCCGTCGCCGCCGCCCTTGACGCCATCTGCCCCGACGCCCTGCTCCTCGTCGCCGTCGCCCGCGCCCGTCGTCGTCGCCCCGTCGCCGCCCGCGCCCCGCGTCACCCCGACGCCGTCGCTGCCCCGCGCCGCCCCGACGCCGTCGCCGCCGCCCTCGACGCCATCTGCCCCAACGCCGGCGCCGCTCCCCTCTGTGAGCACCTGCCGCCATGCCCCTCTGCCCCGCCGGCGCCACCATGTTTTTTTTCATATGTTGCAATATGTTTTTTGTTTTTATTAGTTTATTTTTTTGTTCATATGTGATGTATGTGTGTATGTGGCTATAATGTATATGTGTATGTGATGTATGTGGCTAGAATTTGCTAAATATATATGCAAAAGTTTTAGAAAAAGATGGATAGGAAAGAAGAAGAGGAGAGGAAAAGAAAATAGAAAAGTTTTATCTATGCAAAAGTTACAATTTTAGAAAAGTTTTTTGTTCATAGAAAGTTTTTTGTTCATAGAAAGTTTTTTGTTCATATATAGAAAGTTACAATTTTAGAAAAGTTTTATATATGCAAAAGTTACAATTTTAGAAAAAGAAGGATAGTGGAGAGGAAGAAAAGGAAAATAAGTAGAGAAAGAAGGAGAAGAAGAAGGAGAGGAAGAAGAGGAAGAAGAAGAAAAAAAAAGAGGAGAAGAAGAAGGAATAGAGGAGCTTCTTCTCCTTTTTTTCTTCTCCTTTTTTTCTTCTTCTTCTTAATTTTTATCGGGAACGAGGGTCGTCGAATATGACAGGAAGAAGAGGATAAAAAAAGAAGAGGAAGAAGAAGAAAAAAAGAGAATAAGAAAGAATAGAGGAGTTCTTCTCCTCTATTCTTTCTTCTCCTCTTTTTTTTTCTTCTCCTCTTTTTTTCTTCTTCTTCCTCTTTTTTTTAATCGTGAACGAGGGTCGCCGAGCGGTAGAGGAAACCCTAATTAAATAGCAAGTATCGTCAGTGTGAGATACATGTGGCCGTCGGCATCGGACACTACATCCACTTCCCACAAGTGATGCCGGCTTCGACGCCCACGTCACTTGTGGGACGTGGATGTAGTGTCCGACACCGACGGCCACTTGTATCTCACACCCACGATACTTGCTATTTAGGGTTTCCTCTACCGTTCAGCGACCCTCGACGACCCTCGTTTCCGATAAAAAAAGAAGAGGAAGAAGAAGAAAAAAAGAGGAGAAGAAAGAATAGAGGAGTTCTTCTCCTCTATTCTTTCTTCTCCTCTTTTTTTTCTTCTCCTCTTTTTTTTCTTCTTCTTCCTCTTTTTTTTATCGTGAACGAGGGTCGCCGAGCGGTAGAGGAAACCCTAATTAAATAGCAAGTATCGACGGTGTGAGATACATGTGGCCCTCGGTGTCGGACACTACATCCACGTCCCACAAGTGACGCGGGCTTCGACGCCCACGTCACTTGTGGGACATGGATGTAGTGTCCGACACCGACGGCCACTTGTATCTCACACCCACGATACTTGCTATTTAGGGTTTCCTCTACCGTTCGGCGACCCTCGACGACCCTCGTTTCCGATAAAAAAAGAAGAGGAAGAAGAAGAAAAAAAGAGGAGAAGAAAGAATAGAGGAGTTCTTCTCCTCTATTCTTTCTTCTCCTCTTTTTTTCTTCTTCTTCCTCTTTTTTTTCGTGAACGAGGGTCGCCGAGCGGTAGAGGAAACCCTAATTAAATAGCAAGTATCGTCGGTGTGAGATACATGTGGCCGTCGGTGTCGGACACTACATCCACGTCCCACAAGTGACGCGGGCTTCGACGCCCAAGTCACTTGTGGGACGTGGATGTAGTGTCCGACACCGACGGCCACTTGTATCTCACACCCACGATACGTGCTATTTAGGGTTTCCTCTACCGTTCGGCGACCCTCGACGACCCTTGTTTTCGATATATATGATTCCTTACTATGATTAGCTAGCTAGTTCTACGTTTGCCACTAATATATCCATTTGTCATGTTTGAATAATAATTGCCATGTTGTAAATATTTGTAGAAACTATGGACACTATCGCCCGAGACGAAGCAAGAGAAGCGTTGTTGAGGGACATAATCGCAGAAGGAAGTGATGCCGTCTCGTTGTATCTCAACGACACCGATGGTACTCTGGAAGGAGAGGGTGAAGAAGCTGGCTCTGGTGACCTAATGCCGGTGCAAGAAGAAGAACGTGAGGACGGCTCCGGTGACCGAAACGAGTCCGGTGACCGAACCGAGTCCGGCCAGGTATATATATTAGTTAATCCTGTGCTGACTAGCTAATTGATGCATTCATTGTTTTGGTATGTACACATATTAATTAAGTCTTTGTTCTTTTTTCTAGCCCTCTGGATCGAGCACAACTGAGGTAAAGAGACGAGGCCCGAAGAGAAAGTTGAGGTCGGATGAAAGGTTTGAGATCATAGCAATCGCGCCCGACGGCCAACCTACTGAACCCATCCGAACAAACAAGGCATTTGTTGCTCAGTGCGGGGTTCTGGTTAGGGACAAGATCCCGATCAGCATCCAACAATGGTTCAAGCCGGCTACTGAAGACCCTGAGGTGTCTTACGTCAATGATATGCAGAAAAATGATCTTTGGAATGAGCTGAAGAAAAATTTCACCCTACCGCCGGAGGATGATCCGAAGAAGCCAGTTAAAGAGGAATTAATCAAGTCTTTTGCTCTTAAGAGGATGGCAGACCTATTCAGGAGGTGGAAGAAAGACCTGAATAGGTTTGTCGAGAAAAAAGAGACACCAGAATTCAAGGGCATATATGAGAAGATCAGAGATGACTGACCTGCATTTGTGGCCCACAAGACATCGGAAAAGAGTAAGAAGATGTCGGAGACAAACAAGAAAAATGCTGCGAAGAAGAAGCATCACCATCGCACGGGGTCAGGTGGCTACCTGGTAGCCCGGCCTAAGTGGGCCAAGGCTGAGAATGATCTGGTTCAAAAAGGGATCGAACCAGAGACAATGAGCTAGCCAGACCGTTGCCGGACTTAGTTCTTCGGGGCTGGCGGAACCTTGGACCCTGTAACAGGGAAGTGCATTTGGACGGACGAGCAACGTGACATTCCCTTGAAGAAGCTTCGGTACTATATCAAAGCAGCGCAGGAAGGGACGTTCCTTCCAGACAGAGAGAACGACGAGCTCACAAAGGCCCTCGGGAATCCTGAGCACCCTGGATGGACACGAGGCACGCCAGGCTCCATGCCGTGGAAGGTTGGGTTTCCGGACGCAGGCGGTTACAAAAGCCAGGAGAGGAGGAAGCAAGTGCAACAGTCCGAACTGCAGGCGCTTAAAGCGAGGGTACTCGGGATAGAGGAACGAGAAGCAAATCGCAGCAACCGAACTGCCGAAGCTTCCCCTGAAGCTACCCCGCCATCTCAGCGGAGAAGCAGCGTGGTTTCCACCGAGCTGCTTCAGCCGGAGCTTGTCTTGATGGCTCCTGCCAGCTATCCCATGGATGCTATCACGGAGGCTCAAATTTGCCACCTTATGACACAATGGATGAATTTGAAGGTCAAGGCGGCTGTTGGCTCTGTTTTTCCTAATGAACCCGGCGCAACTTTTCACTGCCGGCCGATTCCAGAAGGATATGCTAAGGTGATGGTGGATGAAATAACGGAGGGATTTGAGGACCTCTCGCTTGACCACCCTACCGGAGAAGGGGAGACTCGGCTAGGTTCTGCTCTGAAGACTCCATGAGCTCATCAACCTTCCGAACTGGACGCCTCCGCCTCCTCCTCCTCCTCCGGCGAGTCAGGGCACTCCGCCTTCTCCACCGCCTCCTCCTCCGGCGAGTGACGATAAGGTCCCTCGGCCGGCTCCTTCTCCGGCGCGTGGCGGCACTCCGCCTCCTCCGCCTGCGCCGGCGCGCCCGAGCAGCCAGCCTCCTCCTTCTCCGCCTAGTCAGCAAGGGCGGAAGAGACCCGCCGCCGCACCGGCAGCTGCTCCGGCGCGTCGTAGTCCTTCTCCTCCGCCTCGTAAGCAAGTCAAGAAGACTGCCGCTCCGTCTGCTCTGCCGGCCTCTAGCAGTACAGCCAGAGGCGGGAGCAAATACAGATTCGGTCCTTCTCTGAAGACTCCAGAGAAGTTACCATACGAGAGGACCCCGGAGGAGAACGCGAGGATCGCGCAAACCGAGGTGGATGACTAGTTTGAAGGGTTGAAAGCAAAGAGAAATCCACCTCCGAAGGAGAAGCTAGATCGGGTGAAAGTGAAGCGCACTCTGGCTGCCCTGGCAAAACCAGCCAAGTCTCCACCGAAAGGCAACTATGAGCGCATTATTGCAAAGACATGGGCCGAAGCGTCACGGTCGGGAAGTACAGCCAGTGATCAAAGGCTGAAAGAACGACGAGGAGCTGGGAAACAAACTGCCCAGCTCAGCGAACAAGCAAAGCAATCGTGCCCCCCGCTCAAGGTGCTTAGCGTCGATCTGAGGATGGCGCCCGGTTATAACAATCCTGACGATTATCTGCCCGACGATGTAGATTATGGTTTCCTGGACGTGCAGATACACAGATACGAGTACGGGAAGCCTCTCGTCAAAGATGAAAGATCTCTAACAACGATGATGCGAAGATTGCATGATTGGTACATGAAAACCTGCAGAGAGTCTGGGGGGAGGAATACTTTGTATATGAGAGTTAAACCGGAGCATGACCTCGTTGGAATTGAACTGTTGCATGTTCCATTTGAGGAGTTCTATCAGTTTTTCAATCAATCGGCCCTCGATAAAGCAACGGTCACCTGCTACTGTCTGTAAGTACTAGTACTTCTGTCATTAAGTCTCTCTACATAGCTCAGCTCTTTCATTGCATGTATTTATAATTATCCTCACTATATTATGCAGATTGAAGATCGCCGAATTGAAGAAAAGACAAATCGGTGATATTGGGTTCATTAACACAAATCTCATAGATGCAGTTCAAGTTAAAGATCATGCCGCAGATACCGAGGCCAGGTTGCTACGATCATTCAAAATAAATGAACACAAAAATATAATACTCTTTCCTTACAACTTCAAGTGAGTGTTGTCTTGTGCATATTCGGTTTCCCTTATATATTAGTCCAGGTTATAGTAATGTAATTGATGAGTTATGCATGCGTGCGCAGTTACCACTATATTCTCCTGGAGATTAGGCTTGAGAAGGGAGTAGTAACTGTCTTGGACTCGAGACGAAAAGATCCCCAGGAGTATGCGGACATGACTGAAATCCTCAAGAAGTAAGTTAAATCGATCATTATCCACCATATCAGCAAATTTGTTCATTTCCTGATATCAAGTAATTGTTTTCTTTTGTCTGGCAGTGTTTGGAGAAAATTCAGCACAAATTCCCCGGGACTCCCGAAGGAGCTGGAATTTAGATACCCGAAAGTAAGTACTATAGTACCATGTTCCGCGCGTCTCCTAGCTATTGATTCAAGCGCTAGTTTCATCAATACCATTTGGCATTCTTGCTTATCTGTTTAATTGACCTCTATTTCTTGTAAAGTGGTTGTGGCAGGAACAAGGGAATGATTTCTGTGGATACTACGTCTGCGAGTCCATCCGCCACACGACCTGTGAGCGGGGCGGGTACTCTGAGAAACAATATTAAGTGCGTAAGAAATAATATTCACAATTTTTGTTCATTACCATCATTTGTGTTGAGTTTCATTCATATATATATATATATATATATATATATATATGTGTGTGTGTGTGTGTGTGTGTGTGTGTGTGTGTGTGTGTGTGTGTGTGTGTGTGTGTATTGACCCCCTTCTTCAAATTAGATGTTTCGGCAGCGGAATGAACTCCTAGGACCAGATCGCATGCGAGCAATTCAAGAGGAATTGGCGGCATTCTTTCTTGACCACGTGATCGCTGAAGACGGAGAATACTATGTGGACCATGCGTCCGTAATTTAAGAGATTATATTTGTAAAAGATAATTATTGTATATATGTAGCCGGTAGTGTCGGACGATAGATATACGAGAAAACTTGTTGTTCGACCAATCTCTCGGAGAAGGAGATGTGGTCGATATCACTTCTCTCTGTATGCATATATGTTCATGACGATCTTCTGTTTCCTTCGTTTGCTTACTAGCTAGCATATGCCTAGCCTTCTCTATACGTATGTTTAGTACGTAACGTCGACCAAGCACGGACATAACAGAGGACACTTCTCTCTATTAATTAGCTATCTAGCTAACACAATATATGAAATACCTAAATTAACCCCCCAAAATCCCCAAACCCCCTCCCCCCTTTAAAAAAAACCAAAAACCCCAGACACAGAAATGCTGACGCGTGGATGCCTATTGGTCCCGGTTGGTGCTACCAACCGGGACCAAAGGCCCTCCTGCCTGGGCTCGGCGCACAGGCCACGTGGAGGCCCATCTGTCCCGGTTCTGGTTTGAACCGGGACTAAAGGGTGAGGGTATTAGTAACGACCCTTTAGTCCCGGTTCAGGAACCGGGACTAAAGGCCCTTACGAACCGGGACAATAGGCCTGTTTTCTACTAGTGCGATAATTCCTCTCCTAAGGGAAAGAAAAGGGCCGCCTCTGACAACCCGGAGACCGTAGCCTCGAACCGGGGGAAAGAATCCTTGTTAGAGGGCCCGACGCCGGGGAGCCCCTCGGCCGAACTAAACCCTCAAAGGGACCAGCTCTCCAGCGAGCCGTAAGTAGAAGAAGAGTTTTTCTTTTAAGAGAAATCCTTGATTTATATCTGAGAAGTTTTAACCGAAACCTTACTTTGTAGTTCGGACCTCAGCCCTTCTCAGCAGAACTCGTCCTCGGGGGATCTTCTTCCGGAGATGATGGAGAGCGGAACCCTCCTCCTTCTGTATCACCTAGCAAGGCGGGCGATGCTGAAGTGTCGTCGCGGAGGATTTCTCCGGATCCGACAGGGGCGGAAGGTGGCCATGCGGCCCCCCGAGGTTCTCCGCGTTCGGCCTTTGAGGGAGGCCATGGGACGAGTCCGGCACCATCTGGTGTTCAGCCGGAGGAGCTAAAGATTTTGCTGGGGCGAGCCTCTGTCTCAGAGGAGCATCGTGCGTTGATGAACACGGTGATTGAAAAGATTTCATCCGCAGAAAGCGGATTGCACGAGGTCGTCAAAAGTTTACAGGCAGGCCTTGAGGTACATTTTAAATAATGTACACTTGTGTTAGTTGCACATAAATAAAGTGTGCCCTATGTAGATAGTAGCCCCTGAGACTCTGTGCGCCGTTAAAATTGACGGCGTGCAGAGGATCTTAATCGCAGGTCCTTTAAGTGGCACCTTTATATGTAGGTGGCGGATTGTCCGGAGTCAAGCCGGACTCGTGAATTTGCCGAACTGAAGCGACGACTTGATGAGGCAGAAGCCGACATCGCGCTTGTTAACAAGTGGCTTGATGATGCTCAAGGTATTGAAATCATCGGGCGATGGTTAGTAAGAGGAGCTTTATGTCAATATCTTACCGTGTGTATGCTTGACGCAGATGGTGCGGCCGCCGTGGAGGGTCTTAGGGCCGAACTCGCCCGAGCGAAGGAACAAGCCAGGAAAAGCGATGCGGCTGCCGTGAAAGCCCTTGAAGAGCTGAAGGTCGAACAGGCTGCCCATTGCCGAAGCAAGGAGGAGATGGCTGATATGGCCGTAAAGTTAAAGAGTGCTGCTGACCGTTGCAAGCTTCTTGAAGAAGAGGGTCGGGCGGGGCAAACGAGCTTAGAGAAGGCTGTTGCTGACGCCAAGGACGCCCGCTCTACAATGAGAGCGGCAAGGGAAGAGCTGCGTCAAGCCGGACAAATTGCGGATGGAAAGCCCTTCTCACTGCGGAGAAAATTTTGTGATCCGAAGTTTGCCCCATTAGACCGGATGTGGAGTGTAGAGGACACCTATTTGGATTTGGCGGCTAGTGCTGCTGATGCGACCGAACACTTTCGAGATAAAAAGGATCATGAAGTGGAGAAGCTCTTTTGGTCACAATTCATCAATCCAAAGCGTCCACTGGGAGTGGACGATCTCCTGGCTCAATGGGCCGAACTGAATAGGTTGTCCGGACTCGCCATGAAGTACGTCATGGATCATCTGTGTCCGGGGAGATCGAAGCCGAAGAGTTATTTCAGCTTGGTGCAGCAATTTCTAGACGTGGTGCCACGTGTCGATGCTATGAAGAGGTCAGCGTGCATAGAGGGCGTTCGGCTGGCTCTTGCCCGTGTCAAGACATACTGGGCAGATATGGAGCCCACCATTGTTGCGTCCCGGGATTCGGATAAAAGTCGAATACCTTCCGAGCACTATTTTAAGGAAGTCCTCGAAGGCGCTCGCGTAATAGAGACGTAGTGCTCGAAGGCTGCTATATTATGATAGCATATGTAATCATAAAACAGTATTTTGATAAATTGTAGTGGCATTTTTTAGACTTGTGCCTTCAAGTATTAAGAACACCTCCTGTGCGGCCGTTTTAATATATAAATTCTGAAAGATTGCAGTCGTTGGCTTCAGCCCTCACGCACATAGTGCGGGGGTGCGCGCAGAAGACGCATTTTCACACTTAACCCAACGTCTTGGTCCTACAAAGGAGGTGATAGCGCAGCGGTCTAGGCAACCAGACTATAATGCTTTAACACTTTCACTTAGCCATAGGAGCTTGACAGTAGGACTCTTTAGGTAGCCCCTTAGTGGCGACTGCGCTTGCCCGAATTCGGGGCGCATACGTGCCTGATCGGGAAACGACCCTTCGTCAAAGCGGAGGAATCCGATAAATTCCTATAAGTCATCGAGTGGTGACCAGTCTCGCTACATCATGACAATCGGTTTTCGGATTTCTCTACTGAGGTGCTCACCCGGCCGAACCGGGGCACAATCGCAGTAGTTCTCCTAGTGCTACCTTAGCCGATAGAGCGGAACGTAAGGTAGCCGAACTCAGGAGCCGGGCAACCCAACATTTGACCAAAGACATGATTCGGAGCTGATGAATATAGTGCCAAAACTCGCGACACCGAACACTCCCTAAGGTATTCGGTCTTTATGAGTGCGGGTGAAACAACACCCTTAAAAAAAGAGCCCCTAGTGTCCAGGTACGAGCAAAAATTCTGGCGTGGCCACATGCCAAAACGACATCCTCCTCCTTGGTTATAGTAGAAAAAACCAGGGGATGTATAGCAGCAAGAGACAGTAAAAAAGGTATACGCAGGGTCTTAATCTAAAAAGAATCCTTAGGACGGGTCCCTACTGCACGTCTGCGCCTGTGTCCCCGCTGTGCCGTGTCCTGGACGGGCGCCGCACGATGTTCATCTGTAAAAGAGAAGAACTGAATTGAAAATGGGTCGTGCGGAACAAAAAGATAATAAACAAAATATAAAGTAAAAAATATATAAAGTTGAGCTTTATTGTCTCTGCGTATAGCCCCTGGTACGGGGGTATGTGGTGTTTTAAGGCTGCGTTGATGATGGACTTGTGTCGAACTCATTTAGTCCGGGTCCGTGGCCTTTAATGACTTATATCGAAAAAGTCTTTTGGCTGGCGAGGCCACTTTATTGTGCGGCTGTCGAAGCGTCCGCGCAATCCTCCGTTCGGAGGAGGCGTATTTTAGTGCGCTCCCTTTAAAGAGATGATGCCTCATGGACCGGGCATCTTAAGCGTGAGAGATGCATAGTGCGGTATTGCGTTAAAGCGAGCGAAAGCTCCGCGTCCCATTAGTGCTTGATAGCGACTTGAAAACGGGACGATATGGAAGGTCAGCTTTTCGTGACGGAAGTTATTGGCAGAGCCAAATATGACTGCAAGCTGGAGAAAACCCATACAATGGGTGTCCGGGCCCGGTGCTACCCCTTGAAAGGAGGTTTTGCTGTGGCGGATTCTTGCTGGGTTTATGCCCATGCGGTGGATTATATCCTGATATATCAGGTTTAGTCCACTGCCGCCGTCCATAAGGACATTAGTAAACTGGAATCCGTCAATTATTGGATCGAGTATCAGGGCAGTCCGGCCTGCGTTTTTGATATTTCTAGAATAATCTAGCTGATAAAAAATTATTTGTTTTAATAACTAGTGGCGGGACCCCTGAGGGATAGGTTTTATTGTGCGTACCTTTATGGGTGCCACACATTTTGTTACGTGAAGTGAGTTCACTGTTTTAACTTCTTGTGGGAAGTTCTTTTGTTTCCTGGTGCTCTGCTTCTGGGGTTCGTCCTCGTCTTTGCTTGGTGTATCGAGCCCCTTGTGTTCGGCGTTAAGCCTTCCGGATTGTTTAAAAACCCAACAGTCTCTGTGGGTGTGATTGGCAGGCTTCCCAGGAGTACCGTGTATCTGACATATTCTGTCTAGGATTCTGTTTAAGCTGGACGGATCGTCCCTATTATCCTGAAGGGGTGGTTTTCTCCGATTTTGCCGTGAGCTTTTGAATCTGGCATTGACTGCCGTGCTCTTCGGACTTTTTTCTTTGGTTCGGCGGCGGTCCTTATTTCGTCGCGGTTTTCCATTTCCATCCCTGATTTCGGATGTACTTGGGTCGCTGGGGCTGCATCGTGCCAACCAGCTGTCCTCTCCTGTGCAAAAGCGGGTCATGAGGCTTGTGAGTGCGGCCATTGTTCTTGGCTTTTCCTGGCCGAGGTGTCTGGCGAGCCATTCGTCTCGGACATTATGCCTGGAAGCTGCTAAGGCTTCGGCGTCCGGACAATCCACTATCTGATTCTTTTTAGTAAGGAATCTGTTCCAGAACTGCCGAGCTGATCCTCCGGGCTGTTGAGTTATGTGACTGAGATCGTCTGCGTCCGGGGGGCGGACATAGGTCCCTTGAAAATTTGCTCGGAAAGCATCCCCGAGCTCTTCCCAACTTCCAATTGTGTTTTCGGGAAGGCTTTTAAGCCAGTGCCGGGCTGGCCCTTTAAGCTTAAGGGGTAAATATTTGATGGCGTGGAGATCATCTCCTCTAGCCATATGTATGTGGAGGATATAATCCTCGATCCAGACTCCGGAGTCTGTTGTTCCATCGTACGCCTCTATGTTGACGGGTTTGAATCCCGCTGGAAATTCATATTACAGGACCTCATCGGTGAAACATAGGGGGTGTGCGGCGCCCCTGTATTTGGGTGTGCCGGATTCTGATGATGGATTTTTTGCATTGCTTGTGAGAGCCTGCTTTCTTGGCCCGTAAATGGACCTGGCTGGGCCATGATGCGAGTCCTTAATTGGGTCGCATGCCGCATTGAGTGCGGCGCCGCTTGCCGTTTTTTTGTGGCCGTGGGGTCGTCTATCCGACCGTGTGGCTTTTTTATTTTTTGAATGCGTGGGCTCTAGGGCCTCTTGGTCGAATTCGGGCAGTAGTTTTCTCTTCGGATAGCTTTTAGTGCGGCGGCTGCCGCCATATTTTTCTGCGGTCTTGATTACCTTGCTCCATCTTATTCTGAGTGCATCTTCCGCCGTCTTTAGCTTCCGCTTCTGCTTTTTCAGGCTGCATGCTGTGGCAACGAGCCTTTCGTGGAGATTCTTCTGCTCCGTGGTTTTATCCGACGTGAGATCGTACGGAGTTCTGTTATGGCCGGGGGAGGGCTGTCTATCCTCTCTATCCGCGTTGCCCTGTTCGGATGGTTGCTCTGAGGCATGCTCGTCGTCTATCGGCTCATCCTGCTCTATGGCTGGGTCTTGATCGAGGCGGGGTTTGGCTCAGCATTTTCGTCGCCGCTTTGATTGCTTTTCGGAGGGTTTATCCCTTTTTTCGTCCCCTTTTTTACTCGTTGTCGTTTCCTTTAGGGGTATCCACCATGAATACATTGTTAGGTGGGGTGGCGGTCCAGCGCCCTATAGGTGCTGGTTCCTGTTCGTCTCCATCGTCGTCGTCCATACCGTCGAAGTCTTCGGATCCGAAGTCAAGTATGTCGGTTAAATCGTCGACAGTGGCTATTAAGTGGGTGGTGGGTGGGCTTTGAATTTCTTCGTCGTCCGAATCCCAACCTCGCAGACCATAGTCCAGCCTGGGCTCTCCTGATAGAGAGAGAGAGAGACTTGAGAGAATTCAGGATATCACCGAAAGGTGAGTACTGAAAGATGTCCGCGGCGGTGAACTCCATTATCGGCGCCCAATCGGATTCAATTGGCAGGGGCACGGGGGGCCTAGAGTTCGGAGAAGAATCTGACTCCTTGGAGTCATGGGCCATGCGGAGTGCGAGGCTGGCGTTCGGCTCGATCGCCTTCAAGATCGCAGCCCCCGAGGTGACGTCCAACCGTTCATCCTCAAAGAACGCAGCGGGCTCCGACTCGAGGATCGGGGCCGGTGCGTGTGCGGCCTCCAGGGCACTATTTGGAGGCAGAGGTATATCCTGCCCCTCGAGGTAGTGCGGCGCGCTTGGCTGTGGCTCAAACCCGTCGAAGATCAAGTCTCCGCGGATATCTGCCGTGTAGTTTAAGCTTCCAAACCTGACTTGATGGCCAGGGGCGTAGCTTTCGATCTGCTCCAGATGAACAAGCGAATTGGCCCGCAGAGCGAAGCCGCCGAAGACGAAGATTTGTCCGGGGAGGAAAGTCTCATTCTGGACCTCATCATTGTTGATGATCAAAGGAGCCATCGGGCCTAAAAGCGACGACACAGAGGAACTCTCAATGAAAGCACCAATGTCGGTGTCAAAACCGGTGGATCTCGGGTTGGGGGTCCCGAACTGTGCGTCAAGGTCAGATGGTAACAGGAGACAAGGAACACTTTATTTTACCCAGGTTCGGGCCCTCTCGATGGAGGTAAAACCCTACTCCTGCTAGATTAATATTGATGATATGGGTAGTACAAGAGTAGATCTACCACGAGATCAAGGAGGCTAAACCCTAGAAGCTAGCCTATGGTATGATTGTGTATGATGATGGTTGTCCTACGGACTACAACCCTCCGGTTTATATAGACACCGGATAGGGTTAGGGTTACACAGAGTCGGTTACAATGGTAGGAGATCTTGAATATCCGCACACCTAGCTTGCCTTCCACGCCAAGAAAAGATCCTTCCGGACATGGGACGGAGTCTTCAATCTTGTATCTTCATAGTCCTGGAGTCCGGCTGAAGGTATAGTCCGGCTATCCGAACACCCCCTAATCCAGGACTCCCTCATCGAGCAAAATGTTTCTTTCCGAGTTCTCTTCCAGTGGGGGCACGCTGAGTGCACCCGCTGGGTGTAGTCCCCGAGCATCTGTCAGACTAGATGAGTCGGGCAGAGGGTTTAAGTCTCCTGGTAAACCTCCACGCAATCGACACGGTAAATATCTTTTAGTCTGAAATTGAGTCAATCGAATGCATCTTCAGGTGCTTGACATGGTAAATAAGCTCAGCCTAGAGCTGATTCAGTCGGAATGATCTTCGTGCACTCGACACGGAATAAATTCAGCTTGGAACTCGGTCAAGCAGGTGAATCTTCATGCTCTCGGCACGGTGAATGAATTCAGCTTTGAAACTGCCAACTGTAGAAAAAAGCTGGACACTCCAGGGAGTAATCTTTCCATTATTACTTCTACCGTTAGATTTTGCATGAAAGGGGTATTTGTAAGAGTACATTGTATCCACAGAGGAGCTTCATTTTCACCCTTTTACATGAAAGGGGTGTTTGTCCGAGTGGACGTGCTTCCCGACTGATCGAGGTATGTTGACTGCAAGGAAAAACTTAGTGGCACTTGTATGTCTCCCGGAGGAGATAGACTAGTGGTCTGACATGGACGTGCCATGAAACCCGAGTGATGAGGCTATTGTGTAGGCTGACTCTCCGAAGAGAGGCCACTCATTATCCCGGGGGAACACCAGCACATGCCATCTCTAAGTCCAAGTTTGTGAAACTAATGCCTTGGAACCTAGGATAGGGCCAAGTTATCCATAGAGGAGCGTTGTTTTCACCCTTTTGCAGTCTTGAAGATGACTTTAGGTAATGATTTGGGCGATCGTCCGAGTGGACAGTACTTCCCTTATAGATTTTCGGCAGACCGGGCAAGTATGGTCAGAAAGATATTCCTGATGTGATCAATGGGTTGATTGAATGGGCGTAACCCCTGAGGGCGGCGTGGCCAATGGCTGTGCGTAGCCCCCGAGTGATGCTCGAAAGAGGCAAGCTTGCTACAGAATGTGATATGAGGTTTGATCATATGAGTAACTTAGTCGTTCCCATGTTGGGGGTGTAGAGGTAAAGACATGTCCAACTGATGGTGACACACGAGGTGGCTAAGGGGCGATGATGTGTGCAACCGAGTGACAACGGGCGGGGCGGTCGAGTGGTGAAGACATGCACAACCGTGTGGCAACACACGGGGCGGCCGAGTGGTGAAGACATGCACAACCGAGTGGCAACGCGCGGGGCGGCCGAGTGGTGAAGATGTGCACAACCGAGTGGCGACGCGTGGGGGCGGCCGAGTGAGGATGCGCGAGGTGGCCGAGTGAAGGACTACGTGTCCAGCCAAGTGGTGACGCGCGGGGCGGCCGTGTGGCGAAGGCATGTACAACCGAGAGGCGACGCGCGGAGCGGCCAAGTGGTGAAGACGTGCACAACCGAGTGGCGATGTGCGGGACGGCCGAGTGAGGATGCACGAGGTGGCCGAGTGAAGGATTACGTGTCCAGCCAACGGGTGACGCGCGGGGCGGCTATGTGGTGAAGGCATGCACAACCGAGAGGCGACGCGCGGAGCGACCAAGCGGTGAAGACGTGCGCAACCGAGTGGCGACGTGCGGGACGGCCGAGTGAAGATACGTGAGGTGGCCGAGTGAAGGACTACGTGTCCAGCCAAGTGGATGAAATTGTCTTCGAAGGAGTTAGCCATATGCTTTCGAAGTTAATGTAGTGATGAGGTTGATGTAGTGTGGTTGCGACGTGACAAGACCGGCGTGACAACTGAGTCTGAGTAGGAATGAAGATGGCGCGCAGAGCGTCTAGGTGATTATAAAACTTTTCAAAGTGGTGGGTCGAATGCACTTGTTGAAGTGAAGGATCTAACTGGTGATGAAGCACTTGACCCCTCAGGAGAGTGTCATTCCAAATGAGTTGTAGCCCCTGAGTGTGGCGTAGCTCCCGAGCGTACTACATGCTTCAACAACGGACATGTCGGAATACGGGAAATATAGTGCTGAATGGATAATTTGTAATTCATCGAGTCGGACTCGGGTAAGGATGAGGAGAAATTTCCGAGTGATACTCGAAAGAGGCAAACTCGCAAAAAGAGTGACGTGTGAAGTTTAATTATAAAAGGGACTTATCTGTCTCATGCCTGACGAGGTCTATATTATCGATGAAGAGGATTCCACAAAGGGGTTGGCCGGATGTGTTTGAAGCCAACAGAGCGACAAGGTCAGTGTTGTGGTGCGCTAGGACCAGTATGGTGACCGAGTCCGAGCAGCGATGAAGTTGGCGCATAGGGCCGTCGAGTGATCGCGTAACTTGCGTAAAAAAATGGCACAAGTCAACAAAATAATTTCTTGAGGGAATTTGATGTGTGCTGAAATGATTTGTGTGAATAACACCCAAAGACACCCGCTGGGAGTGCAAGGGCCTTGTTGGTTAACCAGCAAGAGTCTAAAAGAGCGAAGGATTCGTTCGAACTTGTCAAAGCGAGAGATCCTACTGAACTCGTTGAAACTGGCTAAAATAAAACGGAAGTGTAGTGTTTCGACTGAGTTGCAGCCCCAGAGGACCGATGCAAACTCAAAATGAAGAACGACACATGGTGTTCGTGAATGATGTATGCGAAAAAATGGAAGTTGGACTCGGGAGTCACATAACCAGTACTAAGAAAGTATGTGAAAATAAACAGCCGAGCGTAGAGGTACACTCGATGGCGTGGCCTCCGAGTGAACGTGATGTGTGAATGACGGGATACTCGGGAAGACGGAAATAACAGAATGTAAAATGACTTAGCTGTCTAAAGGCGCGCGAGTGGCAGAGTGGTGATGATGGTGACAGTCGACCTTCGTCTCGGTGTCCTTGCGGATAGGGATGGACCGCACATTATACTTGTGATGCAACTCCTTGAATTAGAGGTTTGCTCTTGTCTCAGTCGGATTTTGGCTACTTAGGCAAGTCCTTGGACTGCAACTAAGCCTCCGAGTGGTAGGCTTGCTCTCCACTCGATAGGATTTTTTTTCAAACTTAGGCGAGTACTGGACTGCAGCTAAGCCCCCGAGTGAGAGGTTTGCTGTAACGCCCCGGATCTGATGCGCCAGGTGTCTGTTAGTTATCCGCCGTCGTTGCCATGTCATGTGCTTGCGTGTCACTCTTTGCCATGTCATCATCTGCATTTCATATCATGTCATCATGTGCATCGCATTCGCATACGCGTTCGTTTCATGTAACCGAGCATTTTCCCCGTTGTCCGTTTTGCAATCCAGCGCTCCTATGTCCCCCGGCGCCCCCTTTTACCTCTTTTCATGTGCGGGTGTTAAACGGTCTCGGAATGGACCGAGGTTTGCCAAGCGGCCTTGGTATAGCACCGATAGACCGCCTGTCAAGTTTCGGGTCAATCGGAGTCCGTTTGATACTCCAACGGTTAACCGGGTAACCGCAAAGGCCTTTTTCGTGTTGCAGCCCAACACCCCTTCTAAGTGGCCCAAAACCCACCTCGGTCGTTCGGTCACGATCGCGTGGCCGAAAACCGCACTCCATTTGGAGCTTCCTAGCCCCCTCTACCTATAAATATGTGTCCCTCCCGGATTTTTCGCGCAGTCCAACCCTAGCAAATCTTCCCCGCGCGCCGCCAGACATGTCCGCCCGGCGGCCGGACGTGTCCACCGCCCCAGCCACATCACCCCGGCCAATGAGGGGCCGACACCTCAGCTCCGCCGCCGCCTCGTCCAATAGCGCGAGGCCACGCGTCCTCGCCGTCATCTCCAACGCGCCGGGCCCGCGCGCTCCTCCGCCGTGCGCCGCCGTCCTCGCCGACCACCGCCGCCATCGCCGGCCACCATCGACGCCTCGCCGCTGCCCTCCTCCGCCCGAACTCCTCGCCGGCCCCGCCGCCCGCCGGCGTGGCGCCTCTTCCAGCGGCCCCCGCGCCCGCGCCCGCCCGCGTCCGAGGACGCCGGCGCGCCTCTTCCCCGGCGCCGGTCGCCTCCCGCGACGCCGCGCGCTGCCGC
This sequence comes from Aegilops umbellulata, assembly GCA_032464435.1. Taxonomy (NCBI): domain Eukaryota; kingdom Viridiplantae; phylum Streptophyta; class Magnoliopsida; order Poales; family Poaceae; genus Aegilops; species Aegilops umbellulata. The sequence continues at coordinate 506,207,603 of CP136059.1, forward strand.
CGCCCGCGCGCACGTCGGCCTCGCCGCCTCCTCTCGCCGCGCAGCCGCGCCAGCGCCGCCATCTCCGCCGCCGCGTCCCGCACCGGCCTGATCCGGGCGGGTGGACGAGATCCACCCGTCCCGCGATCCAAACGCGCCCCGTCGCCCCGGATCTCTCCGTCCCGTACCGCTCCGTCCCGATTTTCGCGGGGTGAGAAATCTGCTAAGTCCCCGACATTCTATCATTTTATTGCCATGTTCATCATGCCATATCTTTGCACCCATAGCTCCGTTTTGGGCGTATGATATGTCAAATTGTTCGCCCCAAGAGTACATGATTCCATTCCATTGCATCATTTTCATTTGAGCTCATCTTGATGCGCGAAATGCTGTTGGAAGAGGGCTATGTGATGTTAGTTTCAGATCTATTTCAGAACATGCACTTTTGTCATTTTTGCCATGATTGATGTGTGCATCCTATGAAGTTGAGTCCTACATGTGTTTTTTAATAAGCCATGCCATATTTCCAGAGATTTATGCCATGTATTTTTGTGATCTATGTGATGACTAGCACAAGCATGCAAACTAGGGTACTTAATGTTGCTGATTTCAGAGACAGTAATTTCACTAAGTCCCTGCCTGCTGTTATTTTTATGCCATGTGTTCATGCTGTTTCGGAGAGATCTATGCCTCTTTTGAGCATGATCAGTAAGGGTGTTTTGAGAATATGGTTTTGGTCTACCCATCCATGCCTTTGTTTGTATTTATGGAGTGCCTTAGCTTGAGTCAATCGAGCTCTACTTTTGCTATAAAATGTTACTGGCAGATTGTTTACATGTTATTCGATTTTGCCAAGCTTGTTGTAGTTGATCCTTGCATAATATATTGTTGTTCTTGCCATGTATAGCTTCTATGCCATGTCTTATTGATGTATGTATTCTTAGGTTATCATGCAATGCACTGTAGTGAGTGCATCGAGCTCGTAAACATGCCTACTTGTTATCTGTATTTGACATGCCCAGTTTTCTGCTAAGTCTGAAATCTGTAACGAAACTTGCTTAATTGACATGGGTGTTATTATATTTTCTGATCCTTTTTCGCCTATGGTTAGTAAGGGACTTTTGTTCTATGCTTTAAGTAGATTCATGCCATGCCTTGATTTGCTATGTCCTGATCGTGTAGCATGTTGTTTCATTGCTCTAAACATGTCATCCTGATGTTAACTTCTAGAATGTTGTTATTTTCACCAAGTCTGTGAACCTGTCATCTTTTGCACTTTTGCCATGCTTGTTTGAACCTGTTGTGTTGTGATTTAGCCATAGCTCAGTGTTCATCTTTTGTCAAGCATCTTGAGTAGATTACTTCCATATGCTTTGTGCATATGTTTGGGTGCAGTAGCTTAGTTTCTTGTTGCTTGCTAAGTAGCATCATGCTGTTAATGACAGATTCTTGTCATTCTTGTTTTGCTTGTCTTTTGCAAACCGTGCATCCGATTCCGGTGATCTTTATATCGATTTCAACCGAAATCACCTCACCTTTCCAGTGGCATACTTAGTTTGCCAATATTATGCCTTGTTCATCTTTTGCTTCCGAAGCATGCATATGCATTGCATACCACATCTCGCATATCATGCCATGTTTATGTGGTGGTTGTTTACTTTGTTGTTTTGCTTCTTTCCGGTGTTGCTTCTTCGGGTTAGTTCTGAAAACGTTGCGATTGTGAGGATTTGTTCGTCTTCGTCCGTTTGTCTTCTTCATGGACTCGTTCTTCTTCCTTGCGGGATCTCAGGCAAGATGACCATACCCTCGAAATCACTTCTATCTTTGCTTGCTAGTTGCTCGCTCTTTTGCTATGCCTATGCTGCGATACCTACCACTTGCTTATCATGCCTCCCATATTGTTAAACCAAGCCTCTAACCCACCTTGTCCTAGCAAACCGTTGTTTGGCTATGTTACCGCTCTGCTCAGCCCCTCTTATAGCGTTGTTAGTTGCGGGTGAAGATGAAGTTTGTTCCTTGTCGGAACATGGAGATGTTGTTCCTTGTTGGAACATGTTTACTTGTTGGGATATCACAATATATCTTATTTAATTAATGCATCTATATAGTTGGTAAAGGGTGGAAGGCTCGGCCTTATGCCTGGTGTTTTGTTCCACTCTTGCCGCCCTAGTTTCCGTCATATCGGTGTTATGTTCCCGGATTTTGCGTCCCTAATGCGGTCGGGTGATTTATGGGACCCCCTTGACAGTTCGCTTTGAATAAGACTCTTTCAGCAAGGCCCAACCTTGGTTTTACCATTTCCCTACAACCTATCCCTTTCCCTTGGGTCTGATCAACCCGAGGGTCATCTTTATTTAGCCCCCCCGGGCCAATGCTTGTCTAAGTGTTGGTCCGAACCGAGCAGCCTGCGGGGCCCCCTCGTGGAAACCCGAGGTCTGGTTTTACTCGTAGCTTGACTTATCCGGTGTTGCCCTGAGAACGAGATATGTGCAGCTCCTATCAGGATGTCGGCGCATCGGGCGGCTTTGCTGGACTTCTTTTATTGCTGTCGAAATGTCTTGTAGCCGGGATTTCGAGACTGATCGGGTTTTCCCGGGGATAAGGAATATCCTTCGTTGATCGCGAGAGCTTATCATGGGCTAAGTTGGGACACCCCTGCAGGGTTTTGAACTTTCGAAAGCCGTGCCCGCGGTTATGTGGTAGATGGGAATTTGTTAATGTCCGGTTGTAGAAAACCCGAAGTTGATCTTCACTAAAATACACAAACCGCGTTTGTAACCGTGATGGTCTCTTCTCGGCGGGGTCCGAGAAGTGAACACGGTTGTTGGAGTTATGCTTGACATAAATAGTTTCAGGATCACTTATTGATCATAGTTGTTCGACCGTGCTTTGCCTTCTCTTCTCGCTCTCATTTGCGTATGCTAGCCACCATATATGCTAGTCGCTTGCTGCAGCTCCACCTCATACCTTTTACCCTACCTATAAGCTTAAATAGTCTTGATCTCGCGGGTGTGAGATTGCTGAGTCCTCGTGACTCACAGATACATCCAAAACCAGTTTGCAGGTGCCGATGAGACCGTGCAGGTGACGCACCTGAGCTCAAGGAGGAGTTCGATGAAGATTCTATCCTTTATGTTGTTTCGTTCTAGTCGATCAGTAGTGGAGCCCAGTTGGGGTCGATCGTGGACCTTTGTCGCTTTTGGGGTTTCTTCTTTTATTTTGGCTCCGTAGTCGGGCCCTGATTGTAGCTGTATGATGTAATGTTTTATTCATGTATTTGTGTGAAGTGGCGATTGTAAGCCAACTATGTATCTCTTTCCCTTATGTATTACATGGGTTGTGTGAAGATTATCTCACTTGCGACATTGCTTTCAATGCGGTTATGCCTCTAAGTCGTGCTTCGACACGTGGGAGATATAGCCGCATCGAGGGCGTTATAAGTTGGTAATCAGAGCCTTCCCCGACCTTAGGAGCCCCCACTGATTGATCGTTTTTAGCGGCCGAGTTGTGTCTAGAAAAATGTTTTGAGTCATTTAGGAATTATGTATCGGAGAGTTTAGGAATTCTTTTTACTTCCCAGTCTCTTCATCGCTCTGGTAAGGCATCCTGACATAGAGTTTCGACTCTTCTCTTCTCAAATTTCACTAAAAAATTTTTTAGGATCACGCGGGTATCTTAGAATCGTTCCGATGGTTTTATGATGACAACATTGTCTTGGTTGCCTCCCGTCAGCAGGGGTTTTAGTGGAGGTGTCCCGGGGAGTTGAGCTCCGAGGTGTTGTCGTCATAATTTTATCATTGCAGTTCTGTAATACCTGAGTTTAGTACGCCGACATCGAAAATCTCTTTTGTACAGTTGTTGGTGAGATAACCCTGATAGCCCAGTACTGAGGCGAGTGCGGGAGTATTGACATAACTCGTATAACGGATGCTTTTCGAAGGTTGAGGTAGATGATTTCCGAAGGTTTCTTGGTTATGTGTTGAAGGATGGATACAGCTGGATCTAGGTATTGTTAGTTTGGGTGATATATTTTGTGTCCCCTGTATCCCCAACACCTGATTGCATAACCAGAAAGTTTCGGGAGTTTATAAGTGGGAATTCTAGTATCTCTTAGGATATCTTTCCAACGGATACATGATACGATATGGAATCTATCATATGTTTGTTTCCGGCTTACTCTACAAGCCAATCCTTTGTTTTGTTTTATTTGTGGTATTCGAGTTGCTTCGAAGCCAAATGTTGAATCCATACCTTCCCTAAACGGTGTTCTCATATTGCTATGTGAATACTAATCCTTCTTGATCATCAAGATTATCATGCCAATTCTTTTCTAACCGGTGTGCCTCTCTTTAAGTGGATCCGACCACTGCAACATTCGCAAGATCAATTATCAGTTCTTCTCAATGGTGTTGGCTTCATCCGTTCCAAGTTCTCTTTGTTTTCCCGCCCTCCCACCCTTATTTCTTCAAGGACGCAGATCTCTTAATCAAGTATCCTTTTTATTGATGGAAGTTCCTTCATTCTTTCCATCAATGTTCTTACCCGGTGGTTCTCAAGAAGATGTTCTTCAAGTTCATCATTCGTCATTCTTTTCTTCTCTGGTGGTTTCAATTCAAGCTTTCGGTGTCGACCATACCTTTTTCCTCATTTCAAATGTTTTCTCGTACCGGTGCATCTCTTAATCATTCACCTCTCGCTATTCATTTGTTCCGGAGTGTTGAAGATATCTCATAAGATTCGACTTTCCATTCTCAATTCACTCAAGTTCTTTTGAGGATGATATCTTATTCAAGCCATTTAATTCAACCGGTGCAATCTCTCCCTTCCAAGCAATCTTTTCAACGGTGTTTCTTTTGAGTGGGCCCTAACCCACAGGTCTTTTCCCAGGATCTTACCTGACTCTTCTAATCATTCCGAAGCTATTCCCAAATTCTTTTCGAAGTTTGACGTAAGAATGATTTACCATCAGTCATATGTCTTTCTCCAAGATCTTTCAAATTCTTTTCATTATTGGTTCAACATTTGAAATTCTCATTCCGGAGTGCCTCAACAATTCATGGTGGAGTTTCTCATCATCGTTCTCAGCATTTGAAGACCGAAGAAGAGTTTCTCTTAAATCTTGCTCCATTCTCTTCAAGATTCATGGTTCTAGCTTGATGTCATCCTCTCATAATTGTTTTCGATTGTGAGAATATTTTTCACCCATCCGGAGCATTTCATGAGTTGTTTTCCATTTCTTTCCTCCGAAGGCCATCATTTCTTAATTCTTCATTCTCAGCTTTCAGCTCTCGTTCTCCAAATCTTACCGGTGCATCTTTCAATATTCTCTAATCAGCTCATGATCTCTTCGTTCTCATGTATCTAAATCCTAGCAAGCATCTTCGTTCATTTGCTAATTCTTCCCGGTGTTTCTGTATCTTTTCTTCGCTCATTTTAAATTCTTACGGTGGTTCGTTCAAGATTTCACTTCCTTCGTTATCATATTAATTCATTCGTTGTTTCCAAACTCTACCGGTGGTTCCATCAATACCTTCCCAAGTTTGCGCCATATCTATCTTAATCCTTTCTACGAGAATAAGTAGTATGCCAAATCCGTTGGTTGTCCCACGGAGATCCATCTAATCATTGCAAGGCTTCAACCTTATTTTTTTTCATCCTTCATTTCATCTGATCTTCCTTTTCTTACCGGAGTTCTTTATGGAGGCTACATGATGATTCACAAAGGATTTAATTCCTTCTCGAAGTGTTCATCGAGATTCTTTTCAGAGTAGCTCAAGTATTCTTTATCTTGCATTTTAAAGTGCAATCCTTTCAACCGTATCATTCAAGGTGGTATTATGTCATTCTTGATAATTGGAGTTCATGTCTCATGACTCACATGTTGTCAAGAATGAGGTATTTTAAATCCATCAATCTCTTCATTGGAGTTATCTTGGGTTATATTTCACCTAAAGCCTTCCCTAAGGATTGCTGCTATTTATGGTGCTCATTAATGACCCAAGTTCTTCATTTGTCCTCCCGGTGAAATAAGTTTCTCGTCTCCTTGTTGATATCAGTCCAATCATTTGTTTCCGTTGGTGGCAGACACTACTAGAAAAAGGGCTATAGGTGGGATTGACACTAATGGCGCACCAGATAGGTAGTGCGCCATTAGTATATACTAATGGCGCACCACAATCTAGTGCGCCATTAGTTTTGAAAGTACTAATGGCGCACCTTACCTAGGGTGCGCCATTAGTATCCTAATTTTTTTTTGAACTAGCGCGTCTGTCCAAACACACTAATGGCGCATCCTGGCACGGTGCGCCATTACTAGTTGTAACTAGTAATGGCGCACTAGTACCAGAGTGCGCCACTAATGCTGTTTTTTTAATTATATTTTTTATTCCTTTTGTTGGAAAACTACTAATGGCGCACTGTCCCACCGTGCGCCATTACTAGTTCAAACTACTAATGGCGCACCGTTGGAGAGTGCACCATTAGTATGATTTTTTTTCGCAAAACTACTAATGGCGCATCAGATAGAGGTGCGCCATTAGTAACCTGGATTACTAATGGCGCATTTACTGCTGGTGCGCCATTAGTAAGTGGTCAGCAACAAGATTTTAAAATGAAAAAGGAAGAAGAAGAAAGAAGGAAAAAGGAAGAAAAAACAGAAGAAAAAAACAGAAGGAAAAAGGAAAAACGGAAGAAAGAAAGCGCCAGTTCTAGCACACACCCTTTAGTCCCGGTTGGGGAGGCGGACCGCGACTAAAGGGTACCCTTTAGTCGCGGTTGTTGTCCCCAACCGCGACTAAAGGGTCTTTCTGCGCGGGAACGAAAGCGGCGCCAAAACCCTTTAGTCCCGGTTGGGGAGGCGGACCGCGACTAAAGGGTACCTTTAGTCGCGGTCCGCCTCCCCAACCGCGACTAAAGGTGCGTCTATAAATACTGCACTTAGCCCTCCCGGGCCCACACCTATCCCCTCTCTCTCCCTCGCCCTCGCCCTTGATCCCCTTCCCCTCTCCTCTCCCGACGCCGCTGCCCCGCCGCCTCGACGCCGCCCCGCCGCCTTGCCCCTGCGCCCACCGCCGCCTGAGGCCCCGACGTCGGCGCCGCTCTCCCCGCGGGACTCCACCCCCGCCGCCCCCGCGCACTCCGAACGGGATCGGCCGCTGCTCGACGCGCTCCCCGGCGTCCGCGCCTTCCGCGCCGACCTCCGCTCCGGCGACGGGCTCGAGGCCGTCTCCGCGTCCTTCGGCCAGGTACTTGCACCCCCTCCCCATCCCGGGAGCGCCCCATTCCGTCCTGGTTACTCCTGCCGTCATTTCTGTTCATTATTCTTGCTAATTAGGCCAGGGGTTGGCTGTTCAGTGTGTCTCCGTAGCTAACCACCTATGGTATGGTAGGCCTAACCTGCTGATGGGTATGTCTCGTCTGGTGCACTGCCTAGCTCACTCATGAATCCCAGTTTACCATACTGTAAATAAATGTGGAATTTTGCCAAATCTCAGATTGTCTTGCTGATTTGATAACAAATCTTTCCCTGGTAACTATAAGACTGGTTTTGTTTGCTCACATTTCTTTAATCTAAATCATGTTACTCTTCCAGTGAGAAACAAGAGTGAAGATATCCTAACCTAACTCTGCTAAGGAAAATTAAGATGATCATGCCAGGAAATTACCACTATGTGTGCCAATCATTCATTTGCACAATCTTAAGAGCCTGCTTATTTCAGATATCTACTGATCAAGATTAAAAAAAAACTAATGTGCACATAGTACACAATATTCCATACACAACGAGAACATCATGAAAAATGTACTGTCTGAATGATCCTTTGATCTACAATGCCAGCGTCTTTTTAGTCTCTTTTTTTTTCTTTCAAAGAGAAGGCATTCTATGGCAAGTAGGAAGAAACTATGAAACAAAGTAGTTATTTGCTTACTTAAAGATCAGAAAGTTATCAGAATTGACATAGAAGAAAGGTATTACATATGGCTGTGTAGAAGTGTGAGAAGTCGGTACCTGGGGTCCATGAATGGTCCAAGATGAAGAATCTCCTTAAAGCTCACATGCACTCTCAGTTTAGAAAGATCATTGCTGTATCTCTTGAATGGAATGATTAATACAGCTGGTAGCTTGTTAATCAACTGTGTTTGAATTGCACAACTGTTGCCATCTTTCTGCTCATTTTGGTTTTCCTCCATTTGTTGGGCATGAGATTACTTGTAAGTTATAACTTGTAAGCACCAAAGATGCCCTGTGTGTCGGGGATATACCCCGTGGCGTAAACCGGCCGGAAGTTAACCCGGCCGGACTTGGCGGTTTGTCTGAAGACCCGCCCTGACCTTGGCGGTTTACAAGCAACCCGTTTGGTCGTTATGACTCACTGGTAACTCGGCGGGCGGATCAGACGGATGACAAGGCCCAAGGCCTAGAAGGCCGGTTCAACTATTGTGGGCCGGTTTAAGAGTAAAGGAATATTTGTCTTATAAAGAGTTAAGACCTGGACTTGTATCCGGTTTGTATTAGAGATAGACTAGTCCTAATCCTAATAGGACTCCACATGTAAACCGCCCCTTCAACATATATAAGGAGGGGCAGGGCTCCCCAAAGGGGGAGAAGTTAGAAGTTACAGGTTACAAGTTAGAAGCGACAAGCAATCAATAATCTCTAGGGCTAGACACAAAGAGCCGGTTTACGGCGTCTCCCTCGGGATGATAATGAGACCTAGCCTCAAACAGCATGTAGGGTTATTACCGGATGATGTTTCCCGGGACCCGAAGCTATCTAAATCCTTGTCTTGCGTGTTGATCCGCCCTGCGTCTCTCGTCCCACTCAACCCCTCTCAAGCTACCACATAGATGCGTTGGCCTCGCGACTAAGTCCTTACATTAGGACATCTGCCGTGACAATTCCACGACAGTTGGCGCCCATCGTGGGGCCTGCGCACGGTGGTGTTCAGTTCTTAAAGGGATTTCATCTAGGGTTCGAGAGGTTTATAATTATACAGATGAAGAAGAGCAGACTCCGAGGAAATCTACATCGTCTATGAGTTCATCGTCTATGTGCGTCCGGACGATCAACGTGTGATGTTTCTGCCGTAAAAAATCGTCGAAGTCGTGCCCAAGATTGATAGGTGCAAGGATCAAATCTACAAGCGGTCCATCCAAAAGATGGAGACCTTTGGTTACGTTTCGATCGATTGAAGAAAAAGGAAAATAAGGCGGGTCCTACTTCGAGTCGCCGCTTCGTCAAGTGGCCCTGTTTCCAAGACGCTTTCTGCGTCGATCTCCGAGTCGCCCGCAGCCGCGGCTTTCTTCAGAGCCGCCCCGGTTTAGCCTCGCCTCCCAGTCGCGAGCTACCTCGAAACTGCCGCGGACGACGTTCACCTCCGCCGTAAACCGGCCTCTACTGCTGCTAAACCGACCTCCTCTGTTGTCATGAGTCGCCGCGGTCACATCGACCCGCCTCGGATGAGCCGCCGGCCACTCAACCTGGGTTCTGCCGTGGCTCCGCCTCTTCAAGACTGCGCCACCCAGCCTTCTCGCGTTTGGCTTCATCCGCTGCCAAGGGCCCTCGGCAAGCTACTGAATCGCCGGCGTCCCCTTGCCTTGCCGTTGTGCTGTTTCTTCAAGTCAACCGCGCCATAAGACGCCCAAATTGCTGCTCCACTTCTGCTGTTACCCCGCTGAGCTACGAATTATTCATATAAAGGACAACAAGACAAAGGCTCCATCAGAATTGCCAAAACTGCATAAGGGTTTTCTGAAGAAGGCCTAGCTCCCGGTGGTGAGAGAGAGAGATCGTGCAAGCATCATTTTACGGCGGTATTCGTTCAGTAAAACGGGCCACCGAACAGGCATAAAAGCAAAATTTCTACCATCCAGGGTTTACATTGACCCATCAGACGCTAAAAAGGAAGTCAGTGGCAGCCTGCCCGGGATGTTAGGCACTGCCATCTCAATTTCCTCAAAAGAAGACAGAGGCAAAATCGACTAGCACTTACAGTACAACCTTTTTATACGGTGAGGGAGTTCTACTACTACTAGTAGTAACCCATCCAGACTAAAATACTAGCACATGCACAGTGCTATTGGACCCAATTAAATTCTAGCCTGTGCGCAGATCATCTGTCATCAAATGCATCAGGTGAAATCTATCTGGTCTATTTTTATTTATATATTTTCATTCCTATGAGAACAATTACTCTGGTTGTAGTATTTTTACGCAGGACGACTATTAAGAAAAAGGGATGGTGTTATACCGCGGATGCATGTTCGGCTGTGCCGCGCGGTTTCACGGACGCGCGTGTCGCGGTCTAGTTTTGGTCAATGCGACGGCCGACTCGCCCGTCCGCGCCGCCTTACAACGCCACGAACGAATCGCCCGTCCGCCCTTGCGGCCGGTTCAAGCGTCCACGCCGGCTTACAACGCGGAAGGCAATTTGCTCTTCGCGCGGCTTACAATGCTACGGCCGACTCATCCGTCTGCTCCTGCGGGAGACTCATCCGTGGTTGATTTCGGTGTCACCATAGTGGTTATCAACTCTGCGGCGGAGAATTTCCGGCCTAACATATCAGGTGATATCCATCTAAGGCCTATTTTACTAGCGCATATTATTTTTGTCAAGGAACAATTACTTTGGCACACGATATATTTTGAGGCAGGACAATTGTTCATTACAAATGAGGCGTTATATTATGGGCACGGAGGACGCGCTAGCAACGTTCCGCACTGGCGTTTCGTCCGTGTCATGCCACTTGGTGAATGAACGTGAGCAAGTCACCGTCCCTGTGACCCGGTTTACATCAGCTTGCCGGGACCGCGCCCGCGATTAACTCGCCCATCCGTGCCGGTTTATGGCACGGGTGCTGATTTTCCCCGTCCACACCGATTTACAATGTCGCGGCCGACTCATCTATCCGAGTCGCCTCTGATGTTGTGGTCGTCTTTGTCGTCCATCTCTCGCGTCCTGGTCTACATCAACATACCGGGCCGCATGTGTCTGCATGAGCTGTTTATTGAATATGAGCAAGTCACAACTTGGGTAGCCCGGTTTTTTTTTCAACAAATTGGAGGCAAATTATCATATACTATCAACCACCGTCTGCACTAGGTGGTTCAATGGGAAGGCGCACAAGTCGCCGCCGCTACAGTTTGGTTAACTTCAAATCACCAGTTGGAAGGAACCATTGGCCGAGTTGCTGACACGGCTCATACGGGATCATTTACAACCTGCCGCAGTCACCTCAACCTTCTGTGGATTCACATCGTGCTATCAACACCAATGATATACAAGTTATGCCGGTTCATAAAAACGGTCAAATATGGAGAGTCTCAAGCCAACTCCTCGAGTCACCTTTGAGACTCGGGGGCTACGATGACATGACTCAGCAAATCTTGCCAGTTTCAGCCGGTTTAAGAAACCCAGGACGATGGAGGGAAAGATAACCCGGTCCCGGATGCCACTGTTATATTGATGAAAGTTTAAAGGCTGTCAGAAAAATTCCGGCTTAGAAAGTATATGACAGTTACGAAATCCCGGCTCAATGAGAAAAATCCGGATCATCAGAAAGGATTCCGGTTTAAAATCCGGAGCAAGGGAAGTCAGTCTCACTAAAGCTCTCAAATCTCCGGTTTACAATCCGGTTCAAGGGAAATCTGTTCTCCCACAAAGCTCTGAAGCGCCCAAATCCGGTTTAACAATGTCCGGTTCAAAAAGGAATTAACTTCTCGCAAGTTCGAGTTTAAAGGCCGTCAGAAAATTTCCGGCTGAAAATGAAGATTCCGGTTTAAAATCCGGTTCAAGGGAAAGATGTCTCCCACAGCTTTGAAGCTTTCAATATCCGGTTCAAGATCCCGGTTCAAGAAGAATTTATCTCTTGCAAAAAAAAGTTAAAAATTACCGAAGAGGACCTGCTGCCTTGATGCGCGGTTCAAACATGGGTATCCGGCCTTATTGGCCTGACATATTATTTATCACATGGGGGCTCCCGCTTTATAAAGCGGGGTATCTATTCTTTATATCATGTGTGGTTACATGGGGTTGTTTTCAAGCAACATTCGGTTTACCCCTTGCAAGTCTTAACAAGATCACTTGAGGCTTCCTGTTCAAACATAGGTCGTATTCGAACCAAAGAGAACATAGCTATCCTTATGAGGTCATTTGGGGGCTCGGTCATGTTTGAACCGATGCAATACCTCTTGGCCGGCGAAAGCCACCAGAGTCATTTGGGGGCTCGGTCGCATCCGAACCGATGCAGCACCTCTTGGCCGGCGAAAGCCACCAGAGTCATTTGGGGGCTCGGTCGTGTCCGAACCGATGCAATACCTCTTGGCCGGCGAAAGCCACCAGAATCATTTGGGGACACGGTCACGTCTGAACCGGTCACGCCTCTTGGTCGGCCTATGGGCCTTAGAGTCATTTGGGGGCTTGGTCGAACCCGAACCATAGCAATGCCACTTGGCCGGCGTAACGCCACGCGTCATTTTGGGGTCCTGGCTGACTGGCACCATCGCTACGCCTTTGGGGGGCTTGGTTGCGTCTGACCATGGTAATTCCATCTGACCAAGCTCAGTAGAGCTCTTCTTTTGCAAAAAGTTGTTGCCATTGCTTTTGCTTTAATAGCCTTTCTTGAGAAGTTGCTATTTTATTTGCGTTTTTTAAACCGACAGTATTTTGTACCGGTTCAAACAGCTAAATTGGCGGAACACGGTCCATTTTTAGACCGGAGACTATCTGCCCGGTTTGATTTTCTGTTACCATTCTATTATGGAGTAAACCGGTGTTTATCAACCCGGCTCGGCTTTCAACTACAAGTTGTCAGTACACGAACAAGTTATAATCCGGAGACTATCAGCCCGGTCTGGTTTGACTACAAGTCACTAGTACATATATGGTTAATCTGGTGTTTATCACAACCCGGTACGGTTTTACCATAAACCGGCGCAATATGGAAGGAGTTATCATTACTCAAGATTGGGGTTATCACTCTTACTACAAAAAGTTGATAAACGAACGATGTGATTCAATGTCACAGGTATGATATATTTCATGTTTTTAAGTGCAGCCTTGGTTATAAACCCAGGTTATATGTTGGGCATTATGACCCGTCCGACGGTAAACCGCCAGGACACTTTAAACTTGTTGTATGCAGAAACAGGTTGAATAAAGCATGATTATAAATTATCCGGTGTTTATTGAACCGGCCTGGCTTTAAGACGATAAGTCGCCAGTATGATGATAAATTGTCCGGTGTTTGTTAAACCGGCCTGGCTTTAAGGCGATAAGTTGCCAATATATGATGAGAAATTATCCGGTGTTTATTAAACCGGTCTGGCTTTGGACTATAAGTCGCCAGTATATATTTGGATTGCGCCATTGGAATCTTGCGCTTATAAATTATTGGATTATATTATTCAAATAGCCAAACTTGGCTGAATTTTCATTATGATATTGGATGAATAAGGTTTTCATACCAGATTATATTATCTTGAATAGCCAACATGGCTGGATTTTTATTATGGTTATTAATATTATGATTAAGGTTTTCAAAGTCGCTTTAGCGCAATGGTTATCATTTTCTATAATTGAAGGAATAGTCCCGAGTCGCTGCAGGCTTACAACCCGGCACTTGGGGGCTACATTGTTCAAAGTTGAGATTATATCAAATATGCAAGTCTCATGTCGCTGCAAACATGCACCATGATACTTGGGGGCTAATGCAAAGTCATTTTTGCTCACCTTATTGAAGACCCGACTCATCACATTATAATGAGCCGGCCCTTGGGGGCTACCAATTGCTCCTGTCAACTATTCAAGGTACAAAGCTTTTTATCCATTATATTGAAGGGTCCACTGCTCAGTTGGTAAAGCACAAGGCTCTTAACCTTGTTGACGTGGATTCAAGCCCCATGATGGGGGTTACATTATATGATGTTATTTTCATTGAAGTATATATGAAACTCCCAGCTCAATATTATCTTACTGAGCCGGCCCTTGGGGGCTACACGTTGCTGTTCAAAGTTTACAAGATTATATTTACAAAGTCCCTGCTGATTATTACATAATGACCCGACACTTGGGGGCTACATTGGTTGAAGTTTTATGGGTATCAGTCAATTACAAGTCCCAGGTTGCTGCAAGCATGACAACCCGGCACTTGGGGGCTACATAATATGGGGTATTCAGTTTTTACTAGTGACTGGGATGAACAACATGGATTTCTTCAAAATTGGCAGTATTTATATTGAAGCAAGTCTTAAGCCATCACTTGGTTCTGTTCGAAGACTTGGGGGCTACAGGTATCAATTATTATCGAAGAAATATTTTTCAAATTCTCTGTTTGAGCAAACCAGATTGAACCGGCGTTGGCAACAATCATGAACCGGCATTAGCAACAACCATGACCCGGAATTATCATAACCCGGTAATTTTGGTAATATTGAACCGGCAAGTTTTACATCTTCAAACCGGCTGAATATCAGATGAATATTTCAAGACCAATATTTCTTAAACCGGCGCTTTGGAAGCCGATTCAAGTGGATTATTCTTCACAATATTTTTCTATGAGAAACCAACATCAGCAATTTAAAGTATGAAGCTGGTTATTGATCCGGATTTTTCTAGAAGGAGGGAATAACAAAGATTTAAGGATGATCAGGGTCGGTTTACAAAAATTCTGAACCCGGAGCGCAACCTGTCAAATTTGTTCTTATGTTTATTTGCAGCATAAGTTTACCATGGATAAATCCAAGCTAAACTTGGGGGCTAATGTCGGGGATATACCCCGTGGCGTAAACCGGCCGGAAGTTAACCCGGCTGGACTTGGCGGTTTGTCTGAAGACCCGCCCTGACCTTGGCGGTTTACAAGCAACCCGTTTGGTCGTTATGACTCACTGGTAACCCGGCGGACGGATCAGACGGATGACAAGGCCCAAGGCCCAGAAGGCCGGTTCAACTATTGTGGGCCGGTTTAAGAGGAAAGGAATATTTGTCTTATAAAGAGTTAAGACCTGGACTTGTATCCGGTTTGTATTAGAGATAGACTAGTCCTAATCCTAATAGTACTCCACATGTAAACCGCCCCTTCAACATATATAAGGAGGAGCAGGGCTCCCCAAAGGGGGAGAAGTTAGAAGTTACAGGTTACAAGTTAGAAGCGACAAGCAATCAATAATCTCTAGGGCTAGACACAAAGAGCCGGTTTACGGCGTCTCCCTCGGGATGATAATGAGACCTAGCCTCAAACAACATGTAGGGTTATTACCGGATGATGTTTCCCGGGGCCCGAAGCTGTCTAAATCCTTGTCTTGCGTGTTGATCCGCCCTGCGTCTCTCGTCCCACTCAACCCCTCTCAAGCTACCACATAGATGCGTTGGCCTCGCGACTAAGTCCTTACATTAGGACATCTGCCGTGACAATTCCACGACACTGTGCTTTGCTAGTAGTAGATACTGACTTATTCTCATTTGTTGCTTCCTAATCTAAACTAGATTAATGATGGCAAGAGAGAATTTTGTGTTTTTTTCTTCCAAGTACAATTTGACCAGCCACATGACCAGATCAGTTAGAAGATTGTTAGGCTTGTCTTATGAAATAATCCACTGTAGACATCACATGAATGACATGGCCAATTCTCAACAGTTTATTTTCAAAGTACAATTTGACCATATTATGTACAGTAATTATATGACTTTTACTGTAATTATCTTTTTACTAGATGATTGGTTTAGTGGAGCTGATATAAGTGAGAGAAAAAATTTGTTCCATGTATAACCATTGATTATACCTTTGAGGCAGTTAGTTAACCTCTCACCTATGTTCATGCAGGTATATTATTCTTGGAAAAGCCACTGCTGGTGACGGAATAGAAAGATAAGCAGGTACCTATCTTCAGTCCCAATCTAACAGGGTAGTCCATGGATTCAATCTAGCTAAAGGAGATTCAAACTGCCGAACCTTTAGGTTAACAACTCAACACAAACCAATCACACTAGTTTGATCATATGGAAAGATATTATGAAAGCATGCACTATTTCCACATTTCCACTTGGCCCAAATAACAGCAGTAATTCCAACAGCAATAATACCTCTCAACCTGCCTGGGAAGTTGAAAATCCAAGTACAAAGGTCAATAACTGATTTCAAGTTAATCCTAATCCAAAAGGCTACTAACCACTTTTTTAAGCTTACTTAGCTAGCAAGCAATGAATAAATTAATGATATATACTTTCTTTACAGTCACATAATCTACATTTTCACTACCCTCCCAACCCCTCTTAAGCAAATTATCATTAGTCACAGAATCTACATATATTATTAATAAATATATGTTGAAGGAAATGTTATTAAATAAGTATGAATGGGCATGAAGAACCTTGGTGGTGTTATCACATGCTTGGGAGCATACCTCTGATTGACTATCTAGAAGTGCTGATGACACTTGAGTATATTTTCTGATAACATCTCCATGTCTCTGATGGTAGATGACAGTTGACAAAACACTCGAGAGTTTGTGTTTGGAGTTTGTAATGTGAAGACAAACTCGCTACTCGCGGTCTCGAGACTTGTAATATAATGTTCTATCTTTGTTCGGTCTTTTCAATTCGGAGACTAATGTGATGAATTGTATTTGGAGACTAATATGATGAAATGTATTCAGAGACTAATCTTCTATTGTATTCGATGAGTCTGTTGTTGATGTGTGCTGTCTATATTTTGTCCAATTATACATTAAGTAACCTGTGCAAAAAAACAGAAAATAAAAAAATAAAAAAACCCTAATATTCATACTAATGGCGCATCACATAACAGTGCGCCATTAGTATTCCAGAGGATACTAATGGCGCATCCTTAAGCAGTGCGCCATTAGTATGCCGAGGTTACTAATGGCGCATCACCCTGTGGTGCGCCATTAGTATACCAAAGCACCTGGCTATACATGGCCCTGGGAGGCATACTAATGGCGCACCATGTCCTATACTAATGGCGCACTAGTGGTGCGCCATTAGTATACCAGATACTAATGGCGCACCAGTGGTGCGCCATTAGTAAGTATTACTAATGGCGTGCTACTAATGGCGCCCCACTAATGCGCCATTAAAGGCCAAATTAGGTGCGCCATTAGTAGCCCTTTTTCTAGTAGTGAGAAGCTCACCTTATAATTTTGAGATGTTTTCCATAAGCCCACTACAAGCTTATTCGTTCCGTTGTTGGTTCTCCAACAACTCCGTTCAATCTTTCTTTTAAGGAGACCCTTTCAAATTCATTTGTGATAGAAGTTGTTGTTCTCTTCTTTGTTCTCTTGATTCCACTCTTTGATTTGTCCCGAAGGCATTGTGATGTGGCTCTCTTCGCACATCATCTCAAATTGTGAGGATCGTGTCCTTTTCCTTGCTTATCGATTTAACCGGAGTGTTATGTCTATCATTCCTCTTCTAACCGGAGTCTCATCCAAGTGCTTTCATAATTGCCAAGTTCATATTCTATTCCTTCCTTTCCAACCGGAGTGTTGTGGTAATTGTTCTTTATTGTTCCTTGTACATCTTGTTTTAACCGGAGTGGTCTCAACGTCTATCTTATCACTTAAGCTCTTCTTTCTCGCCGTATTCCTTGTTCCTTGTCCAACGGAGTATTTCATTTTGTTCATCTCCATGTTATTCTTTCTTCCATTTTGTTTAACCTCTCAAGGTTCTTTGGTTTCGCTCGTTTGTCAAAGAAGCAACTTAGTTTTACCTCTTCTCTTTCTCTTCCGTTTTCCCCTCTGGTGCCATTCTAAATCTCGGGACGAGATCCTCTCGTAGTGGTGGAGTGTTGAAACGCCCCGGATCTGATGCACCAGGTGTCTGTCAGTTATTCGCCGTCATTGCCATGTCATGTGCTTGGGTGTCACACTTTGCCATGTCATCATCTGCATTTCATATCATGTCATCATGTGCATCGCATTCGCATACGTGTTCATTTCATGTAACCGAGCATTTTCCCCGTTGTCCGTTTTGCAATCCGGCGCTCCTATGTCCCCCAGCGTCCCCTTTTACCTCTTTTCATGTGCGGGTGTTAAACGGTCTCGGAATGGACCGAGGTTTGCCAAGCAGCCTTGGTATAGCACCGATAGACCGCCTGTCAAGTTTCGGGTCAATCGGAGTCCGTTTGATACTCCAACGGTTAATCGGGTAACCGCAAAGGCCTTTTTCGTGTTGCAGCCCAACACCCCTTCTATGTGGCCCAAAACCCACCTAAGTCACTCCCAACATCTCGGTCGTTCGGTCACGATCGCGTGGCCGAAAACCGCACTCCATTTGGAGCTTCCTAGCCCCCTCTACCTAAAAATGTGTGTCCCTCCCGGATTTTTCGCGCAGTCCAACCCTAGCAAATCTTCCCCGCGCGCCGACGGACATGTCCGCCCGGCGGCCGGACGTGTCCACCGCCCCAGCCACATCACCCCGGCCAATGAGGGGCCGACACCTCAGCTCCGCCGCCGCCTCGTCCAATAGCGCGACGCCACGCGTCCTCGCCGTCATCTCCAACGCGCCGCCTCCCCGGGGCCCACATCCGGCCCGCCTCGGGCCGAACCGGGCCGCGCCGGGCCCGCGCGCTCCTTCGCCGTGCGCCGCCGTCCTCGCCGACCACCGACGCCTCGCCGCTGCCCTCCTCCGCCCGAACTCCTCGCCGGCCCCGCCGCCCGCCGGCGTGGCGCCTCTTCCCGCGGCCCCCGCGCCCGCGCCCGCCCGCGTCCGAGGACGCCGGCGCGCCTCTTCCCCGGCGCCGGTCGCCTCCCGCGATGCCGCGCGCTGCCGCCGCCCGCGCGCACGTCGGCCCCGCCGCCTCCTCTCGCCGCGCAGCCGCGCCAGCGCCGCCATCTCCGCCGCCGCGTCCCGCACCGGCCAGATCCGGGCGGGTGGACGAGATCCACCCGTCCCGCGATCCAAACGCGCCCCGTCGCCCCGGATCTCTCCGTCCCGTACCGCTCCGTCCCGATTTTCGCGGGGTGAGAAATCTGCTAAGTCCCTGACATTCTATCATTTTATTGCCATGTTCATCATGCCATATCTTTGCACCCGTAGCTCCGTTTTGGGCGTATGATATGTCAAATTGTTCGCCCCGATGAGTACATCATTTCATTCCATTGCATAATTTTCATTTGAGCTCATCTTGGTGCGCGAAATGCTGTTGGAAGAGGGCTATGTGATGTTAGTTTCAGATCTGTTTCAGAACATGCACTTTTGTCATTTTTGCCATGATTGATGTGTGCATCCTATGAAGTTGAGTCCTACATGTGTTTTGTAATATGCCGTGCCATATTTCCAGAGATTTATGCCATGTATTTTTGTGATCTATGTGGTGACTAGCACAAGCATGCATACTAGGGTACTTAATGTTGCTGATTTCAGAGACTTAGTAATTTCACTAAGTCCCTGCCTGCTGTTATTTTTATGCCATGTGTTCATGTTGTTTCAGAGAGATCTATGCCTCTTTTGAGCATGATCAGTAAGGGTGTTTTGAGAATATGGTTTTGGTCTACCCATCCATGCCTTTGTTTGTATTTATGGAGTGCCTTAGCTTGAGTCAATCGAGCTCTAGTTTTGCAATAAAATGTTACTGGCAGATTGTTTACATGTTATTCGATTTTGCCAAGCTTGTTGTAGTTGCTCCTTGCATAATATTTTGTTGTTCTTGCCATGTATAGCTTCTATGCCATGTCTTCTTGATGTGTCGGGGATATACCCCGCGGTGTAAACCGGCCGTAAGTTAACCCGGCCGGACTTGGCGGTTTATCTGAAGACCCGCCCTGACCTTGGCGGTTTACAAGCAACCCGCTTGGTGGTTATGACTCACTGGTAACCCGGCGGGTGGATCAGACGGATGACAAGGCCCAAGGCCCAGAAGGCCGGTCCAACTATGGTGGGCCGGTTTAAGAGGATAGGAATATTTGCCTTACAGGGAGTTAAGGCCAGGACTTGTATCCGGTTTGTATTAGAGATAGACTAGTCCTAATTCTAATAGGACTCCACATGTAAACCGCCCCTTCAACATATATAAGGAGGGGCAGGGCTCCCCAAAGAGGGACAGGAAAAAGAGAGAAGAAACAATCCTTAGGGCTAGACACAAAGAGCCGGTTTACCGGCGACTCCCTTAGGGATGATAATGAGATCTAGCCTCAAACAACATGTAGGGCTATTACCGGATGATGTTTCCCGGGGTCCGAAGCTGTCTAAACCCTTGTCTTGTGTGTTGATCCGCCCTGCGTCTCTCGCCCCACTCAACCCCTCTCAAGCTATCACATAGATGCATTGGCCTCACGACTAAGTCCTCTCACTAAGGACATCTGACGTGTTAATTCCACGACAGTTGGCGCCCACCGTGGGGCCCGCGCACGGTGGTGTTGAGTTCTTGGAGGGAATTCTTCAGGGATTGAGAAGCTCGCGATTAACCAGATGAAGAAGTTTCAGAGTATAATCCGTAGGATAACCTTGCGGCAGAGACAAGAAGGTCATCTTTTGAGATCAGAATCGTAGCTAATTATGAAGCTGGCACGTTCCAAGTTTGAGATGAGAATTAGGAAGGCGTGTTGTATGCCGCTGCAAAGTCGCCGAGATGGATTCGACACCTCTGTCGTCAGTATACAGGTTTAAAAAAATATTGTTGAAGCCGTGTCGAAGATGAATAAGTGCAAGGATCGTAACCCGTATTAGTCGACGGCAAGTGTTCAACCAGCCATCGCTTTGTCCTGCGTGGAGACCGAGTCCGATGCTACCATGATTTAGATGAAAAAAGAAAGAAAAGGGAGTCAACGACTCGGAAGTGGACAGCGGTCTCCGCCCTTACGGCCCGACATCCGGCTGCTGCTCTGTCGTGGCCCGCACCGCCAGCGCCTCTCTGACACGACCGCGCCGAGCCGCCGGCAAGCAGAACCCGGCAAGCCGCCGCTGGCTTTGCTCTACCTACCTCCACAGCAGCCGCCTCCGGAACTGAGCTGCTACCTCCTTCGCCAACCCGGATTCGCCTTCGCCAAACCGGATTCTCCTTCGCCCGCGTCTTCTCTAAGGCGCTACCTCGGGTCGTTGAGGCCTGCCCACCTTGCGCCCTGCGCGACCGCCCTGCTCTAAGCCTCCATCGCCGCAGCCTCCGCTTCGTCAACCGCTGCCTATGCAGCGCACGTGTCTGACCCACACATCGCCGGCCGTTTCCACATCCATGGCCTCTCAAATCGCCGCACTGCATGACGGGCCCTCCGTCGCGGCCGCGGAATTCTCACCTGCGCTCTACTGCTAGGCCACAAGGCTCTGCTCCGCAGCTGTTTCCCCCGCCGACCTCGTCAAGTCGCCGGGCTGCCCGTCCGCCTCTGCCGTGGCCTGCCCTGTGTCTAGTCGCCGCCGCTCCAAGTTACCTGTTTCAAATCACCGCCGCTTCACCTATGGCTGGCTACTGTTCCGGGCCGCCCCTGTCACCGATTGGCTCTGCTGCGCCGCGGTGCCCTTGCCTTCAACTCTGTTGCCGGCTTGCTCCGTTCGCCGTGGCCTCAACTTGTTCTGCTGTGAAGCTGCAGTCTCCTGCGCGACCCGCCACCACTGGCAGAGCGGCCCGTCAACCGCCTCTTCTGCTGCGCCATGAGCCGCTACCAGACATCAGTGGTATTTCTAGCACGACTGTTAAAGAAAGAAAGGAGTGAATTCAGTGCCTCACTAAAGCGACATGCAAAAATCCATCGGATGCTCTCTGTACTAGTGCTCTGGCCGCTAGAACTGTTACTCCCGTGGAGATTATCTGCCTGAGGAAGTTTTTTGGGAGGATAACATTTTTTGCAAAGTTATCTACGGATGCCATGTACTGATCGTCCAGACGGATCAGGTGAAATCCATCCGATCAATTTTTATGATATTTTTTCATTCTTTCAAGAACAATTACTCTCGTTGGTTATCTTTGTGCAGGAAAATTACTCATTATAAGAGTGGCTATAATGCCACAGATACGGAGAGCACATTGCTGGCGTCTATCTACACCGACGATCGACCGCGCCGGTTTACAAATGTCCACGACCAACTCTCCGTCCGCGCCGGCTTACGACGCCCGCGACCGACTCTCCGTCCGCGCCGGCTTACGACGCCCGCGGCCGACTCTCCGTCCGCGCCGGCTTACGACGCCCGCGGCCGACTCTCGGTTTACAATGCCGTGGCCAACTCGGCCGTGATTAATTTCAGCTTCTCCATGTTGATCATCGACTCCACGGAGGATAACCCCTGGCAGATATATCTGGTGAAATCCATCCAATATATTTTATATTGCTTTCTTTAAAAAGAGCAAATACTCTGGCTTGCAAGTTTTCCAATGCAGGACAAATTGTCTATTGCAAAAAGGGGATTATTATATCGCTGAGCTATTGGATAACCCGTGCCGGTTTATATCGCGATCCAGTCCGCGTCAACTCGTCAGAACCATGCGAGTTACCCAATAGCGCGTGCACAGGCTGCCATCCCCCGCAGTCCGGTCTACATCAACATACCGGGCCGCACCTATCTGCACGAGCCATTTATTGAGTATGAACAAGTCACAGCTTGGGTAGCCCGGTTTTCTTTCAAATTGGAGGCAAATTATCATCAACCACCGTCTGCACTGGATGGATCAATGGACAGGCGCACAAGTCGCCGCCGCTACAGTTTGGTTAACTTTAAATCACCAGTTGGAAGGAACCATTGGCCGAGTTGCTGACACGGTTCATACGGGATCATTACAACCCGCCGCAGTCACCTCATCCTTCGATGGATTCACATCGCGCTATCAACGCCAATGATATACAAGTTATGCCGGTTTATATCACGGTCAAATATGGAGACTCTCAAGCCAACTCCTCGAGTCACCTTTGAGACTCGGGGGCTACGATGACATGACTCAGCAAATCTTGTCAGTTTCAGCCGGTTTAAGAACCCCAGGACGATGGAGGGAAAGATAACCCGATCCCGAAAGCTACTGTTATATTGATGAAAATTTAAGGGCCGTCAGAAAATTTCTGGCTTAGAAAATATATGACAGTTACATAATCCCGGCTCAATGAAGAAGATCCGGGTCATCAGAAAAGATTCCGGTTTAAAATCCGGCTCAAGGGAAGGCAGTCTCACTGAAACTCTCCAATATCCGGTTTACAATCCGGTTCAAGAGAAATCTATTCTCCCACAAAGCGCTGAAGCGCTCAGATCCGGTTTAACAATGTCCGGTTCAAAAAGGAATTAACTTCTCGCAAATTCGAGTTTAAAGGCCGTCAGAGAATTTCCGGCTGAAAATGGAGATTCCGGTTTAAGATCCGGTTCAAGGGAAGGATGTCTCCCACAAAGCTTTGAAGCTCTCAATATCCGGTTTAAAATCCCGGTTCAAGAAGAATTTATCTCTTGCAAAAAGTTAAAAATTACCGAAGAAGACCTGCTGCCATGATGCACGGTTCAAACATGGGTATCCTGCCTTATTGGCCTGACATATTGATCACATGGGGTTTTCTGCTTCATAAGGCGGGGTCTCTGTTCTTTTTATATCATGTGTGGTTACATGGAGTTGTTTTAAAACAACATCTGGTTTACCCCTTGCAAGTCTTAACAAGATCACTTGGGGCTTCCTGTTCAAATATAGGTCGTATTCGAACCAAAGAGAACATAGCCGTCCTTATAAGGTCACTTGGGGGCTCGGTCATGTTTTGAACCGATGCAATACCCCTTGGCCGTCGAAAGCCACCAGGTCACTTGGGGGCTCGGTCGTGTCCGAACCGATGCAATACCTCTTGGCCGGCGAAAGCCACCAGATCATTTGGGGACACGGTCACGTCTAAACCGGTCACGCCTCTTCGTCGGCCTACGGGCCTTAGAGTCATTTGGGGGCTTGGTCGAACCCGAACCATAGCAATGCCACTTGGCCGGCGTAACGCCACGCGTCATTTTGGGGTCCTGGCTGACTGGCACCATCGCTACGCCTTCGGGGGGCTTGGTTGCGTCTGACCATGGTAATTCCATCTGACCAAGCTCAGTAGAGCTCTTCTTTTACAAAAAAGTCTTTGTCACCGCTTTTGCTTCATTCTTTTTTAAAGAGTTGATAATTTATTGCGTTTCTTTTAAACCGACAATACTTTGCACCGGTTCGACTGTCAAATTGACGGAACACGGTCCAATTTTAATCCGGAGGCTATCTGCCCGGTTTGATTTTCTGTTACCATCCTATTATGGGGTAAACCGGTGTTTATCAAGCCCGGCTCGGCTTTCAACTACAAGTTGGCAGTACACGATCAAGTTATAATCCGGATACTATCAGCCCGGTCTGGTTTGACTACAAGTCACCAGTATTATATATGGTTAATCCGGTGTTTATTAAACCGGCCTGGCTTCGGACTATAAGTCGCCAGTATATATTTGGATTGCGCCATTGGAATTCTGCGCTTATAAATCATTGGGTTATTCAAATAGCCAAACTTGGCTGAATTTTGATTATGGTATTGAATGAATAATGTTTTCATACCGGATTATATTATTCAAATAGCCAACATGGCTGGATTTTTATTATGGTTATTAATATTATGATTAAGGTTTTTAAAGTCGCTTTAGCGCAATGGTTATCATTTTCTATAATTGAAGGAATAGTCCCGAGTCGCTGCAGGCTTACAACCCGGCAATTGGGGGCTACATTATTCAAAGTTGAGATTATATCAAATATGCAAGTCTCATGTTGCTGCAAACATGCACCATGACACTTGGGGGCTAATGCAAAGTCATTTTTGCTCATCTTATTGAAGACCCGACTCATCACATCGTAATGAGCTGGCCCTTGGGGGCTACCAATTGCTCCTGTCAACTATTCAAGGTACAAAGCTTTTTTCCATTATATTGAAGGGTCCACTGCTCAGTTGGTAAAACACAAGGCTCTTAACCTTGTGGACGGGAATTCAAGCCCCATGATGGGGGTTACATCATATGATGTTATTTTCATTGAAGTATATATCAAAGTCCCAGCTCAATATTATCTTTTTGACCCGGCCCTTGGGGGCTACATTGGTTGTAGTTTTATGGGCATCAGTCAATTACAAGTCCCAGGTTGCTGCAAGCATGACAACCTGGCACTTGGGGGCTACAGGTATTATATTATTATCGAAGAAATATTTTCAAAGTTTCTGTTTGAGCAAACTAGATTGACTTGGCGTCACCAATCATTATGACCCTGTGGCTGCAACCCGGTGTCATCAATAATCATAAATCGGTGTTGGCAACAATCATGAACCGATGTCTGCAACAATCATGACCCGGAATTATCAGTTTTTATAACCCAACAGTTTTTGGCAACGATAAACCGGCAAGTTCTGCATCTTCAAACCGGTTAAATATCAGATGAGTATTTCAAGACCAATATTTCTTAAACCGGCGCTTTGAAAGCCGACTCAAGTGGATTATTCTTCACAATATATTTTCTATGAGAAACCAATGTCAGCAAGTTGATTATGAAGCTGGCCTGTTAACCAGATTTTCTAGAAGGAGGAATGACAAGGACTTAAAGATGCGTTGGGTGCCGGTTTACAAAAATTCTTAACCCGGAGAACAACCTGTCAAATTTGTTCTGGTGTTTATTTGCAGCATAATTTTACCATGGATAAATCCAAGCTAAACTTGGGGGCTAATGTCGGGGATATACCCCGCGGTGTAAACCGGCCGTAAGTTAACCCGGCCGGACTTGGCGGTTTATCTGAAGACCCGCCCTGACCTTGGCGGTTTACAAGCAACCCGCTTGGTGGTTATGACTCACTGGTAACCCGGCGGGCGGATCAGACGGATGACAAGGCCCAAGGCCCAGAAGGCCGGTTCAACTATGGTGGGCCGGTTTAAGAGGATAGGAATATTTGCCTTACAGGGAGTTAAGGCCAGGACTTGTATCCGGTTTGTATTAGAGATAGACTAGTCCTAATTCTAATAGGACTCCACATGTAAACCGCCCCTTCAACATATATAAGGAGGGGCAGGGCTCCCCAAAGAGGGACAGGAAAAAAAGAGAAGAAACAATCCTTAGGGCTAGACACAAAGAGCCGGTTTACCGGCGACTCCCGCAGGGATGATAATGAGATCTAACCTCAAACAGCATGTAGGGCTATTACCGGATGATGTTTCCCGGGGTCCGAAGCTGTCTAAACCCTTGTCTTGTGTGTTGATCCGCCCTGCGTCTCTCGCCCCACTCAACCCCTCTCAAGCTATCACATAGATGCATTGGCCTCACGACTAAGTCCTCTCACTAAGGACATCTGGCGTGTTAATTCCACGACATGATGTATGTATGCTTAGTTTATCATGCAATGCTCTGTAGTGAGTGCATCGAGCTCGTAAACATGCCTACTTATTATCTGTATTTGACATGCCTAGTTTTCTGCTAAGTCTGAAATCTATAACGAAACTTGCTTAATTGACATGGGTGTTATTATATTTTCTGATCCTTTTTGGCCTATGGTCAGTAAGGGACTTTTGTTCTATGCTTTGATTAGATTCATGCCATGCCTTGATTTGCTATTTCCTGATCCTGTAGCATGTTGTTTCATTGCTCTAAACATGTCATCCTGATGTTAATTTCTGGAATGTTGTTATTTTCACCAAGTCTGTGAACCTGTCATCTTTTGCACTTTTGCCATGCTTGTTTGAACCTGTTGTGTTGTGATTTAGCCGTAGCTCAGTGTTCATCTTTTGTCAAGCATCTTGAGTAGATTACTTACATATGCTTTGTTGATATGTTTGGGTGCAGTAGCTTAGTATCTTGTTGCTTGCTAAGTAGCATCATGCTGTTAACGACAGATTCTTGTCATTCTTGTTATGCTTGTCTTTTGCAAACCGTGCATCCGATTCCGGTGATCTTTATATCGATTTCAACCGAAATCACCTCACCTTTCCAATGGAATACTTGGTTTGCCAAGATTATGCCTTGTTCATCTTTTCCTTCCGAAGCATGCATATGCATTGCATACCACATCTCGCATATCATGCCATGTTTATGTGGTGGTTGTTTACTTTGTTGTTTTGCTTCTTTCCGGTGTTGCTTCTTCGGGTTGGTTCTGAAAACATTGCGATTGTGAGGATTCGTTCGTCTTCGTCCGTTTGCCTTCTTCATGGACTCGTTCTTCTTCCTTGCGGGATCTCAGGCAAGATGACCATACCCTCGAAATCACTTCTATCTTTGCTTGCTAGTTGCTCGCTCTTTTGCTATGCCTATGCTGCGATGCCTACCACTTGCTTATCATGCCTCCCATATTGTTAAACCAAGCCTCTAACCCACCTTGTCCTAGCAAACCGTTGTTTGGCTAGGTTACCGCTCTGCTCAGCCCCTCTTATAGCGTTGTTAGTTGCGGGTGAAGATGAAGTTTGTTCCACGTTGGAACATGGAGGTGTTGTTCCTTGTTGGAACATGTTTACTTGTTGGGATATCACAATATATCTTATTTAATTAATGCATCTATATACTTGGTAAAGGGTGGAAGGCTCGGCCTTATGCCTGGTGTTTTGTTCCACTCTTGCCGCCCTAGTTTCCGTCATATCGGTGTTATGTTCCCGGATTTTGCGTCCCTAACGCGGTCGGGTGATTTATGGGACCCCCTTGACAGTTCGCTTTCAATAAGACTCTTCCAGCAAGGCCCAACCTTGGTTTTACCATTTGCCTACCACCTATCCCTTTCCCTTGGGTCTGATCAACCCGAGGGTGATCTTTATTTAGCCCCCCCGGGCCAATGCTTGTCTAAGTGTTGGTCCGAACCGAGCAGCCTGCGGGGCCCCCTCGTGGAAACCCGAGGTCTGGTTTTACTCGTAGCTTGACTTATCCGGTGTTGCCCTGAGAACGAGATATGTGCAGCTCCTATCAGGATGTCGCCGCATCAGGCGGCTTTGCTGGACTTGTTTTATTGCTGTCGAAATGTCTTGTAGCCGGGATTCCGAGACTGATCGGGTTTTCCGG
Source organism: Aegilops umbellulata (assembly GCA_032464435.1). Taxonomy (NCBI): domain Eukaryota; kingdom Viridiplantae; phylum Streptophyta; class Magnoliopsida; order Poales; family Poaceae; genus Aegilops; species Aegilops umbellulata. The sequence goes on from CP136059.1 coordinate 506,235,518, forward strand.
GGGATAAGGAATATCCTTTGTTGATCGCGAGAGCTTATCATGGGCGAAGTTGGGACACCCCTGCAGGTTTTCGAACTTTCGAAAGCCGTGCCCGCGGTTATGTGGCAGATGGGAATTTGTTAATGTCCGGTTGTAGAAAACCCGAAGTTGATCTTAACTAAAATACACAAACCGCGTGTGTAACCGTGATGGTCTCTTCTCGGCGGGGTCTGAGAAGTGAACACGGTTGTTGGAGTTATGCTTGACGTAAGTAGTTTCAGGATCACTTATTGATCATAGTTGTTCGACCGTGCTTTGCCTTCTCTTCTCGCTCTCATTTGCGTATGTTAGCCACCATATATGCTAGTCGCTTGCTGCAGCTCCACCTCATACCTTTTACCCTACCTATAAGCTTAAATAGTCTTGATCTCGCGGGTGTGAGATTGCTGAGTCCTCGTGACTCACAGATACTTCCAAAACCAGTTTGCAGGTGCCGATGAGACCGTGCAGGTGACGCACCTGAGCTCAAGGAGGAGTTCGATGAAGATTCTATCCTTTATGTTGTTTCGTTCTAGTCGATCAGTAGTGGAGCCCAGTTGGGGTCGATCGTGGACCTTTGTCGCTTTTGGGGTTTCTTCTTTTATTTTGGCTCCGTAGTCGGGCCCTGATTGTAGCTGTATGATGTAATGTTTTATTCATGTATTTGTGTGAAGTGGCGATTGTAAGCCAACTATGTATCTCTTTCCCTTATGTATTACATGGGTTGTGTGAAGATTACCTCACTTGCGACATTGCTTTCAATGCGGTTATGCCTCTAAGTCGTGCTTCGACACGTGGGAGATATAGCCGCATCGAGGGCGTTATAAGTTGGTAATCAGAGCCTTCCCCGACCTTAGGAGCCCCCACTGATTGATCGTTTTTAGCGGCCGAGTTGTGTCTAGAAAAATGTTTTGAGTCATTTAGGAATTATGTATCGGAGAGTTTAGGAATTCTTTTTACTTCCCAATCTCTTCATCGCTCTGGTAAGGCATCCTGACGTAGAGTTTTGACTCTTCTCTTCTCAAATTTCACTAAAAAAATTTTAGGATCACGCGGGTATCTTAGAATCGTTCCGATGGTTTTATGATGACAACATTGTATTGGTTGCCTCCCGTCAGCAGGGGTTTTAGTGGAGGTGTCCCGGGGAGTTGAGCTCCGAGGTGTTGTCATCATAATTTTATCGTTGCAGTTCTGGAATACCTGAGTTTAGTACGCCGACATCGAAAATCTCTTTTGTACAGTTGTTGGTGAGATAACCCTGATAGCCCAGTACTGAGGCGAGTGCGGGAGTATTCCCATAACTCGTATAACGGATGCTTTTCTAAGGTTGAGGTAGATGATTTCCGAATGTTTCTTGGTTATGTGTTGAAGGATGGATACAGCTGGATCTAGGTATTGTTAGTTTGGGTGATATATTTTGTGTCCCCTGTATCCCCAACACCTGATTGCATAACCAGAAAGTTTCGGGAGTTTATAAGTGGGAATTCTAGTATCTCTTAGGATATCTTTCCAACGGATACATGATACGATATGGGATCTATCATATGTTTGTTTCCGGCTTACTCTACAAGCCAATCCTTTGTTTTGTTTTATTTGTGGTATTCGAGTTGCTTCGAAGTCAAATGTTGAATCCATACCTTCCCTAAACGGTGTTCTCATATTGCTATGTGAATACTAATCCTTCTTGATCATCAAGATTATCATGCCAATTCTTTTCTAACCGGTGTGCCTCTCTTTAAGTGGATTCGACCACTGCAACATTCGCAAGATAAATTATCAGTTCTTCTCAACGGTGTTGGCTTCATCCGTTCCAAGTTCTCTTTGTTTTCCCGCCCTCCCACCCTTATTTCTTCAAGGACGCAGATCTCTTAATCAAGTATCCTTTTTATTGATGGAAGTTCCTTCATTCTTTCCTTCAATGTTCTTACCCGGTGGTTCTCAAGAAGATGTTCTTCAAGTTCATCATTCGTCATTCTTTTCTTCTCTGGTGGTTTCAATTCAAGCTTTCGGTGTCGATCATACCTTTTTCCTCATTTCAAATGTTTTCTCGTACCAGTGCATCTCTTAATCATTCACCTCTCGCTATTCATATGTTCCGGAGTGTTGAAGATATCTCATAAGATTCGACTTTCCATTCTCAATTCACTCAAGTTCTTTTGAGGATGATGTCTTATTCAAGCCATTTAATTCAACCGGTGCAATCTCTCCCTTCCAAGCCATCTTTTCAACGGTGTTTCTTTTGAGTGGGCCCTAACCCACAGGTCTTTTCCCAGGATCTTACCTGACTCTTCTAATCATCCCGAAGCTATTCCCAAATTCTTTTCGAAGTTTGACATAAGAATGATTTACCATCAGTCATATGTCTTTCTCCTAGATCTTTAAAATTCTTTTCATTATTGGTTCAACATTTCAAATTCTCATTCCGGAGTGCCTCAACAATTCATGGTGGCGTTTCTCATCATCGTTCTCAGCATTTGAAGACCGAAGAAGAGTTTCTCTTAAATCTTGCTCCATTCTCTTCAAGATTCATGGTTCTAGCTTGATGTCATCCTCTCATAATTGTTTTCGATTGTGAGAATATTTTTCACCCATCCGGAGCATTTCATGAGTTGTTTTCCATTTCTTTCCTCCGAAGGCCATCATTTCTTAATTCTTCATTCTCAGCTTTCAGCTCTCGTTCTCCAAATCTTACTGGTGCATGTTTCAATATTCTCTAATCAGCTCATGATCTCTTCGTTCTCATGTATCTAAATCCTAGCAAGCATCTTCGTTCATTTGCTAATTCTTCCCGGTGTTTCTGTATCTTTTCTTCGCTCATTTTAAATTCTTACGGTGGTTCGTTCAAGATTTCACTTCCTTCGTTATCATATTAATTCATTCGTTGTTTCCAAACTCTACCGGTGGTTCCATCAATACCTTACCAAGTTTGTGCCATATCTATCTTAATCCTTTCTACGAGAATAAGTAGTATGCCAAATCCGTTGCTTGTCCCACGGAGATCCATCTAATCATTCCAAGGCTTCAACCTAATTTTTTTCATCCTTCATTTCATCTGATCTTCCTTTTCTTACCGGAGTTCTTTATGGAGGCTACATGATGATTCACAAAGGATTTAATTCCTTCTCGAAGTGTTCATCGAGATTCTTTTTAGAGCAGCTCAAGTATTCTTTATCTTGCATTTTAAAGTGCAATCCTTTCAACCGTATCATTCGAGGTGGTATTATGTCATTCTTGATAATTGGAGTTCATGTCTCATGACTCACATGTTGTCAAGAATGAGGTATTTTAAATCCATCAATCTCTTCATTGGAGTTATCTTTGATTATATTTCACCTAAAGCCTTCCCTAAGGATTGCTGCTATTTATGGTGCTCATTAATGACCCAAGTTCTTCATTTGTCCTCCCGGTGAAATAAGTTTCTCGTCTCCTTGTTGATATCAGTCCAATCATTTGTTTCCGTTGGTGGCAGAAGCTCACCTTATAATTTTTAGATGTTTTCCATAAGCCCACTACAAGCTTATTCGTTCCGTTGTTGGTTCTCCAACAACTCCGTTCAATCTTTCTTTTAAGGAGACCCTTTCAAATTCATTTGTGATAGAAGTTGTTGTTCTCTTCTTTGTTCTCTTGATTCCACTCTTTCATTTGTCCCGAAGGCATTGTGATGTTCCTCTCTTCGCACATCATCTCAAATTGTGAGGATCGTGTCCTTTTCCTTGCTTATCGATTTAACCGGAGTGTTATGTCTATCATTCCTCTTCTAACCGGAGTCTCATCCAAGTGCTTTCATAATTGCCAAGTTCATATTCTATTCCTTCCTTTACAACCGGAGTGTTGTGGTAATTGTTCTTTATCGTTCCTTGTACATCTTGTTTTAACCGGAGTGGTCTCAACGTCTATCTTATCACTTAAGCTCTTCTTTCTCGCCGTATTCCTTGTTCCTTGTCCAACGGAGTATTTCATTTCGTTCATCTCCATGTTATTCTTTCTTCCATTTTGTTTAACCTCTCAAGGTTCTTTGGTTTCGCTCGTTTGTCAAAGAAGCAACTTAGTTTTACCTCTTCTCTTTCTCTTCCGTTTTCCCCTCCGGTGCCATTCTAAATCTCGGGACGAGATCCTCTCGTAGTGGTGGAGTGTTGTAACGCCCCGGATCTGATGCGCCAGGTGTCTGTCAGTTATTCGCCGTCGTTGCCATGCCATGTGATTGCGTGTCACTCTTTGCCATGTCATCATCTGCATTTCATATCATGACATCATGTGCATCGCATACACATACGTGTTCGTTTCACGTAACCGAGCATTTTCCCCGTTGTCCGTTTTACAATCCGGCGCTCCTATGTCCCCCGGCGTCCCCTTTTACCTCTTTTCATGTGCGGGTGTTAAATGGTCTCGGAATGGACCAAGGTTTGCCAAGTGGCCTTGGTATAGCACCGATAGACCGCCTGTCAAGTTTCGGGTCAATCGGAGTCCGTTTGATACTCCAACGGTTAACCGGGTAACCGCAAAGGCCTTTTTCGTGTTGCAGCCCAACACCCCTTCTAAGTGGCCCAAAACCCACCTAAGTCACTCCCATCATCTCGGTCGTTCGGTCACGATCGCGTGGCCGAAAACCGCACTCCATTTGGAGCTTCCTAGCCCCCTCTACCTATAAATATGTGTCCCTCCCGGATTTTTCGCGCAGTCCAACCCTAGCAAATCTTCCCCGTGCGCCGCCGGACATGTCCGCCCGGCGGCTGGACGTGTCCACCGCCCCAGCCACATCACCCCGGCCAATGAGGGGCCGACACCTCAGCTCCGCCGCCGCCTCGTCCAATAGCGCGACGCCACGCGTCCTCGCCGTCATCTCCAACGCGCCGCCGCCCCGGGGCCCACATCCGGCCTGCCCCGGGCCGAACCGGGACGCGCCGGGCCCGTGCGCTCCTCCGCCGTGCGCCGCCGTCCTCGCCGACCACCGCCGCCATCGCCGGCCACCACCGACGCCTCGCCGCTGCCCTCCTCCGCCCGAACTCCTCGCCGGCCCCGCCGCCCGCCGGCGTGGCGCCTCTTCCCGCGGCCCCCGCGCCCGCGCCCGCCCGCGTCCAAGGACGCCGGCGTGCCTCTTCCCCGGTGCCGGTCGCCTCCCGCGGCGCCGCGCGCTGCCGCCGCCCGCGCGCACGTCGGCCCCGCCGCCTCCTCTCGCCGCGCAGCCGCGCCAGCGCCGCCATCTCCGCCGCCGCGTCCCGCACCGGCCAGATCCGGGCGGGTGGACGAGATCCACCCATCCCGCGATCCAAACGCGCCCCATCGCCCCGGATCTCTCCGTCCCGTACCGCTCCGTCCCGATTTTCGCGGGGTGAGAAATCTGCTAAGTCCCTGACATTCTATCATTTTATTGCCATGTTCATCATGCCATATCTTTGCACCCTTAGCTCTGTTTTGGGCGTATGATATGTCAAATTGTTCGGCCCGATGAGTACATCATTTCATTCCATTGCATGATTTTCATTTGAGGTCATCTTGATGCGCGAAATGCTGTTGGAAGAGGGCTATGTGATGTTAGTTTCAGATCTGTTTCAGAACATGCACTTTTGTCATTTTTGCCATGATTGATGTGTGCATCCTATGAAGTTGAGTCCTACATGTGTTTTGTAATATGCCGTGCCATATTTCCAGAGATTTATGCCATGTATTTTTGTGATCTATGTGGTGACTAGCACAAGCATGCAAACTAGGGTACTTAATGTTGCTGATTTCAGAGACTTAGTAATTTCACCAAGTCCCTGCCTGCTGTTATTTTTATGCCATGTGTTCATGCTGTTTCGGAGAGATCTATGCCTCTTTTGAGCATGATCAGTAAGGGTGTTTTGAGAATATGGTTTTGGTCTACCCATCCATGCCTTTGTTTGTATTTATGGAGTGCCTTAGCTTGAGTCAATCGAGCTCTACTTTTGCAATAAAATGTTACTGGCAGATTGTTTACATGTTATTTGATTTTGCCAAGCTTGTTGTAGTTGATCCTTGCATAATATATTGTTGTTCTTGCCATGTATAGCTTCTATGCCATGTCTTCTTGATGTGTCGGGGATATACCCCGCGGTGTAAACCGGCCGTAAGTTAACCCGGCCGGACTTGGTGGTTTATCTGAAGACCCGCCCTGACCTTGGCGGTTTACAAGCAACCCGCTTGGTGGTTATGACTCACTGGTAACCCGGCGGGCGGATCAGACGGATGACAAGGCCCAAGGCCCAGAAGGCCGGTTCAACTATGGTGGGCCGGTTTAAGAGGATAGGAATATTTGCCTTACAGGGAGTTAAGGCCAGGACTTGTATCCGGTTTGTATTAGAGATAGACTAGTCCTAATTCTAATAGGACTCCACATGTAAACCGCCCCTTCAACATATATAAGGAGGGGCAGGGCTCCCCAAAGAGGGACAGGAAAAAAAGTGAAGAAACAATCCTTAGGGCTAGACACAAAGAGCCGGTTTACCGGCGACTCCCTCAGGGATGATAATGAGATCTAGCCTCAAATAGCATGTAGGGCTATTACCGGATGATGTTTCCCGGGGTCCGAAGCTGTCTAAACCCTTGTCTTGTGTGTTGATCCGCCCTGCGTCTCTCGCCCCACTCAACCCCTCTCAAGCTATCACATAGATGCATTGGCCTCACGACTAAGTCCTCTCACTAAGGACATCTGACGTGTTAATTCCACAACAGTTGGCGCCCACCGTGGGGCCCGCGCACGGTGGTGTTGAGTTCTTGGAGGGAATTCTTCAGGGATTGAGAAGCTCGCGATTAACCAGATGAAGAAGTTTCAGAGTATAATCCGTAGGATAACCTTGCGGCAGAGACAAGAAGGTCATCTTTTGAGATCAGAATCGTAGCTAATTATGGAGCTGGCACGTTCCAAGTTTGAGATGAGAATTAGGAAGGCGTGTTGTATGCCGCTGCAAAGTCGCCGAGATGGATTCGACACCTCTGTCGTCCGTATACAGGTTTAAAAAAATATTGTTGAAGCCGTGTCGAAGATGAATAAGTGCAAGGATCGTAACCCGTATCAGTCGACGGCAAGTGTTCAACCAGCCATCGCTTTGTCCTGCGTGGAGACCGAGTCCGATGCTACCATGATTTAGATGAAAAAAGAAAGAAAAGGGAGTCAACGACTCGGAAGTGGACAGCGGTCTCCGCCCTTACGGCCCGACATCCGGCTGCTGCTCTGTCGTGGCCCGCACCGCCAGCGCCTCTCCGACACGACCGCGCCGAGCCGCCGGCAAGCAGAACCCGGCAAGCCGCCGCTGGCTTTGCTCTACCTACCTCCATAGCAGCCGCCTTCGGAACTGAGCTGCTACCTCCTTCGCCAACCCGGATTCTCCTTCGCCCGCGTCTTCTCTAAGGCGCTACCTCGAGTCGTTGAGGCCTGCCCACCTTGCGCCCTGCGCGACCGCCCTGCTCTAAGCCTCCATCGCCGCAGCCTCCGCTTCGTCAACCGCTGCCTATGCAGCGCATGTGTCAGACCCACACATCGCCGGCCGTTTCCACATCCATGGCCTCTCAAATCGCCGCCCTGCATGACGGGCCCTCCGTCGCGGCCGCGGAATTCTCACCTGCGCTCTACTGCCAGGCCACCAGGCTCTGCTCCGCAGCTGTTTCCCTCGCCGACCTCGTCAAGTCGCCGGGCTGCCCGGCCGCCTCTGCCGTGGCCTGCCCTGTGTCTAGTCGCCGCCGCTCCAAGTTACCTGTTTCAAATCACCGCCGCTTCACCTATGGCTGGCTACTATTCCGGGCCGCCCCTGTCACCGATTGACTCTGCTGCGCCGCGGTGCCCTTGCCTTCAACTCTGTTGCTGGCTTGCTCCGTTCGCCGTGGCCTCAACTTGTTCTGCTGTGAAGCTGCAGTCTCCTGCGCGACCCGCCACCACTGGCAGAGCGGCCCGTCAACCGCCTCTTCTGCTGCGCCATGAGCCGCTGCCAGACATCAGTGGTATTTCTAGACTGTTAAAGAAAGAAAGGAGTGAATTCAGTGCCTCACTAAAGCGACATGCAAAAATCCATCGGATGCTCTCTGTACTAGTGCTCTGGCCGCTAGAACTGTTACTCCCGTGGAGATTATCTGCCTGAGGAAGTTTTTTGGGAGGATAACAATTTTTGCAAAGTTATCTACGGATGCCATGTACTGATCGTCCAGACGGATCAGGTGAAATCCATCCGATCAATTTTTATGATATTTTTTCATTCTTTCAAGAACAATTACTCTCGTTGGTTATCTTTGTGCAGGAAAATTACTCATTATAAGAGTGGCTATAATGCTACAGATACGGAGAGCACATTGCTGGCGTCTATCTACACCGACGATCGACCGCTCCGGTTTACAAATGTCCACGACCAACTCTCCGTCCGCGCCGGCTTACGACGCCCGCGGCCGACTCTCCGTCCGCGCCGGCTTACGACGCCCGCGGCCGACTCTCCGTCCGCGCCGGCTTACGACGCCCGCGGCCGACTCTCGGTTTACAATGCCGTGGCCAACTCGGCCGTGATTAATTTCAGCTTCTCCATGGTGATCATCGACTCCACGGAGGATAACCCCTGGCAGATATATCTGGTGAAATCCATCCAATATATTTTATATTGCTTTCTTTAAAAAGAGCAAATACTCTGGCTTGCAAGTTTTCCAATGCAGGACAAATTGTCTATTGCAAAAAGGGGATTATTATATCGCTGAGCTATTGGATAACCCGTGCCGGTTTATATCGCGATCCAGTCCGCGTCAACTCGTCAGAACCATGCGAGTTACCCAATAGCGCGTGCACAGGCTGCCATCCCCCGCAGTCCGGTCTACATCAACATACCGGGCCGCACCTATCTGCACGAGCCATTTATTGAGTATGAACAAGTCACAGCTTGGGTAGCCCGGTTTTCTTTCAAATTGGAGGCAAATTATCATCAACCACCGTCTGCACTGGATGGATCAATGGACAGGCGCACAAGTCGCCGCCGCTACAGTTTGGTTAACTTTAAATCACCAGTTGGAAGGAACCATTGGCCGAGTTGCTGACACGGTTCATACGGGATCATTACAACCCGCCGTAGTCACCTCATCCTTCTATGGATTCACATCGCGCTATCAACGCCAATGATATACAAGTTATGCCGGTTTATATCACGGTCAAATATGGAGAGTCTCAAGCCAACTCCTCGAGTCACCTTTGAGACTCGGGGGCTAAGATGACATGACTCAGCAAATCTTGTCAGTTTCAGCCGGTTTAAGAACCCCAGGACGATGGAGGGAAAGATAACCCGATCCCGAAAGCTACTGTTATATTGATGAAAATTTAAGGGCCGTCAGAAAATTTCTGGCTTAGAAAATATATGACAGTTACAAAATCCCGGCTCAATGAAGAAGATCCGGGTCATCAGAAAAGATTCCGGTTTAAAATCCGGCTCAAGGGAAGGCAGTCTCACTGAAACTCTCCAATATCCGGTTTACAATCCGGTTCAAGAGAAATCTATTCTCCCACAAAGCGCTGAAGCGCTCAGATCCGGTTTAACAATGTCCGGTTCAAAAAGGAATTAACTTCTCGCAAATTCGAGTTTAAAGGCCGTCAGAGAATTTCCGGCTGAAAATGGAGATTCCGGTTTAAGATCCGGTTCAAGGGAAGGATGTCTCCCACAAATCTTTGAAGCTCTCAATATCCGGTTTAAAATCCCGGTTCAAGAAGAATTTATCTCTTGCAAAAAGTTAAAAATTACCGAAGAAGACCTGCTGCCATGATGCACGGCTCAAACATGGGTATCCTGCCTTATTGGCCTGACATATTGATCACATGGGGTTTTCTGCTTCATAAGGCGGGGTCTCTGTTCTTTTTATATCATGTGTGGTTACATGGAGTTGTTTTAAAACAACATCCGGTTTACCCCTTGCAAGTCTTAACAAGATCACTTGGGGCTTCATGTTCAAACATAGGTCGTATTCGAACCAAAGAGAACATAGCCGTCCTTATAAGGTCACTTGGGGGCTCGGTCATGTTTTGAACCGATGCAATACCTCTTGGCCGGCGAAAGCCACCAGGTCACTTGGGGGCTCGGTCGTGTCCGAACCGATGCAATACCTCTTGGCCGGCGAAAGCCACTAGATCATTTGGGGACACGGTCACATCTGAACCGGTCACGCCTCTTCGTCGGCCTACGGGCCTTAGAGTCATTTGGGGGCTTGGTCGAACCCGAACCATAGCAATGCCACTTGGCCGGCGTAACGCCACGCGTCATTTTGGGGTCCTGGCTGACTGGCACCATCGCTACGCCTTCGGGGGGCTTGGTTGCGTCTGACCATGGTAATTCCATCTGACCAAGCTCAGTAGAGCTCTTCTTTTACAAAAAGTCTTTGTCACCGCTTTTGCTTCATTCTTTTTTAAAGAGTTGATAATTTATTGCGTTTATTTTAAACCGACAATACTTTGCACCGGTTCAACTGTCAAATTGACGGAACACGGTCCAATTTTAATCCGGAGGCTATCTGCCCGGTTTGATTTTCTGTTACCATCCTATTATGGGGTAAACCGGTGTTTATCAAGCCCGGCTCGGCTTTCAACTACAAGTTGGCAGTACACGATCAAGTTATAATCCGGAGACTATCAGCCCGGTCTGGTTTGACTACAAGTCACCAGTATTATATATGGTTAATCCGGTGTTTATTAAACCGGCCTGGCTTCGGACTATAAGTCGCCAGTATATATTTGGATTGTGCCATTGGAATTCTGCGCTTATAAATCATTGGGTTATTCAAATAGCCAAACTTGGCTGAATTTTGATTATGGTATTGAATGAATAATGTTTTCATACCGGATTATATTATTCAAATAGCCAACATGGCTGGATTTTTATTATGGTTATTAATATTATGATTAAGGTTTTTAAAGTCGCTTTAGCGCAATGGTTATCATTTTCTATAATTGAAGGAATAGTCCCGAGTCGCTGCAGGCTTACAACCCGGCAATTGGGGGCTACATTATTCAAAGTTGAGATTATATCAAATATGCAAGTCTCATGTCGCTGCAAACATGCACCATGACACTTGGGGGCTAATGCAAAGTCATTTTTGCTCATCTTATTGAAGACCCGACTCATCACATCGTAATGAGCTGGCCCTTGGGGGCTACCAATTGCTCCTGTCAACTATTCAAGGTACAAAGCTTTTTTCCATTATATTGAAGGGTCCACTGCTCAGTTGGTAAAACACAAGGCTCTTAACCTTGTGGACGGGAATTCAATCCCCATGATGGGGGTTACATCATATGATGTTATTTTCATTGAAGTACATATCAAAGTCCCAGCTCAATATTATCTTATTGACCCGGCCCTTGGGGGCTACATTGGTTGAAGTTTTATGGGCATCAGTCAATTACAAGTCCCAGGTTGCTGCAAGCATGACAACCTGGCACTTGGGGGCTACAGGTATTATATTATTATCGAAGAAATATTTTCAAAGTTTCTGTCTGAGCAAACTAGATTGACTTGGCGTCACCAATCATTATGACCCTGTGGCTGCAACCCGGTGTCATCAATAATCATAAATCGGTGTTGGCAACAATCATGAACCGGTGTCTGCAACAATCATGACCCGGAATTATCAGTTTTTATAACCCAACAGTTTTTGGCAACGATAAACCGGCAAGTTCTGCATCTTCAAACCGGTTAAATATCAGATGAGTATTTCAAGACCAATATTTCTTAAACCGGCGCTTTGAAAGCCGACTCAAGTGGATTATTCTTCACAATATATTTTCTATGAGAAACCAATGTCAGCAAGTTGATTATGAAGCTGGCCTGTTAACCAGATTTTCTAGAAGGAGGAATGACAAGGACTTAAAGATGCGTTGGGTGCCGGTTTACAAAAATTCTTAACCCGGAGAACAACCTGTCAAATTTGTTCTGGTGTTTATTTGCAGCATAATTTTACCATGGATAAATCCAAGCTAAACTTGGGGGCTAATGTCGGGGATATACCCCGCGGTGTAAACCGGCCGTAAGTTAACCCGGCCGGACTTGGCGGTTTATCTGAAGACCCGCCCTGACCTTGGCGGTTTACAAGCAACCCGCTTGGTGGTTATGACTCACTGGTAACCCGGCGGGCGGATCAGACGGATGACAAGGCCCAAGGCCCAGAAGGCCGGTTCAACTATGGTGGGCCGGTTTAAGAGGATAGGAATATTTGCCTTACAGGGAGTTAAGGCCAGGACTTGTATCCGGTTTGTATTAGAGATAGACTAGTCCTAATTCTAATAGGACTCCACATGTAAACCGCCCCTTCAACATATATAAGGAGGGGCAGGGCTCCCCAAAGAGGGACAGGAAAAAAAGAGAAGAAACAATCCTTAGGGCTAGACACAAAGAGCCGGTTTACCGGCGACTCCCTCAGGGATGATAATGAGATCTAGCCTCAAACAGCATGTAGGGCTATTACCGGATGATGTTTCCCGGGGTCCGAAGCTGTCTAAACCCTTGTCTTGTGTGTTGATCCGCCCTGCGTCTCTCGCCCCACTCAACCCCTCTCAAGCTATCACATAGATGCATTGGCCTCACGACTAAGTCCTCTCACTAAGGACATCTGACGTGTTAATTCCACGACATGATGTATGTATGCTTAGTTTATCATGCAATGCTCTGTAGTGAGTGCATCGAGCTCGTAAACATGCCTACTTGTTATCTGTATTTGACATGCCTAGTTTTCTGCTAAGTCTGAAATCTATAACGAAACTTGCTTAATTGACATGGGTGTTATTATATTTTCTGATCCTTTTTGGCCTATGGTCAGTAAGGGACTTTTGTTATATGCTTTGAGTAGATTCATGCCATGCCTTGATTTGCTATGTCCTGATCCTGTAGCATGTTGTTTCATTGCTCTAAACATGTCATCCTGATGTTAATTTCTGGAATGTTATTTTCACCAAGTCTGTGAACCTGTCATCTTTTGCACTTTTGCCATGCTTGTTTGAACCTGTTGTGGTGTGATTTAGCCGTAGCTCAGTGTTCATCTTTTGTCAAGCATCTTGAGTAGATTACTTCCATATGCTTTGTTGATATGTTTGGGTGCAGTAGCTTAGTTTCTTGTTGCTTGCTAAGTAGCATCATGCTGTTAACGGCAGATTCTTGTCATTCTTGTTATGCTTGTCTTTTGCAAACCGTGCATCCGATTCCGGTGATCTTTATATCGATTTCAACCGAAATCACCTCACCTTTCCAGTGGAATACTTGGTTTGCCAAGATTATGCCTTGTTCATCTTTTCCTTCCGAAGCATGCATATGCATTGCATACCACATCTCGCATATCATGCCATGTTTATGTGGTGGTTGTTTACTTTGTTGTTTTGCTTCTTTCCGGTGTTGCTTCTTCGGGTTGGTTCTGAAAACGTTGCGATTGTGAGGATTCGTTCGTCTTCGTCCGTTTGTCTTCTTCATGGACTCGTTCTTCTTCCTTGCGGGATCTCAGGCAAGATGACCATACCCTCGAAATCACTTCTATCTTTGCTTGCTAGTTGCTCGCTCTTTTGCTATGCCTATGCTGCGATGCCTACCACTTGCTTATCATGCCTCCCATATTGTTAAACCAAGCCTCTAACCCACCTTGTCCTAGCAAACCGTTGTTTGGCTATGTTACCGCTCTGCTCAGCCCCTCTTATAGTGTTGTTAGTTGTGGGTGAAGATGAAGTTTGTTCCTTGTTGGAACATGGAGGTGTTGTTCCTTGTTGGAACATGTTTACTTGTTGGGATATCACAATATATCTTATTTAATTAATGCATCTATATACTTGGTAAAGGGTGGAAGGCTCGGCCTTATGCCTGTTGTTTTGTTCCACTCTTGCCGCCCTAGTTTCCGTCATATCGGTGTTATGTTCCCGGATTTTGCGTCCCTAACGCGGTCGGGTGATTTATGGGACCCCCTTGACAGTTCGCTTTGAATAAGACTCTTCCAGCAAGGCCCAACCTTGGTTTTACCATTTGCCTACCACCTATCCCTTTCCCTTGGGTCTGATCAACCCGAGGGTCATCTTTATTTAGCCCCCCCCGGGCCAATGCTTGTCTAAGTGTTGGTCCGAACCGAGCAGCCTGCGGGGCCCCCTCGTGGAAACCCGAGGTCTGGTTTTACTCGTAGCTTGACTTATCCGGTGTTGCCCTGAGAACGAGATATGTGCAGCTCCTATCAGGATGTCGGCGCATCGGGCGGCTTTGCTGGACTTGTTTTATTGCTGTCGAAATGTCTTGTAGCCGGGATTCTGAGACTGATCGGGTTTTCCCGGGGATAAGGAATATCCTTCGTTGATCGCGAGAGCTTATCATGGGCTAAGTTGGGACACCCCTGCATGGTTTTGAACTTTCGAAAGCCGTGCCCGCGGTTATGTGGCAGATGGGAATTTGTTAATGTCCGTTTGTAGAAAACCCGAAGTTGATCTTAACTAAAATACACAAACCGCGTGTGTAACCGTGATGGTCTCTTCTCGGCGGGGTCCGAGAAGTGAACACGGTTGTTGGAGTTATGCTTGACGTAAGTAGTTTCAGGATCACTTATTGATCATAGTTGTTTGACCGTGCTTTGCCTTCTCTTCTCGCTCTCATTTGCGTATGTTAGCCACCATATATGCTAGTCGCTTGCTGCAGCTCCACCTCATACCTTTTACCCTACCTATAAGCTTAAATAGTCTTGATCTCGCGGGTGTGAGATTGCTGAGTCCTCGTGACTCACAGATACTTCCAAAACCAGTTTGCAGGTGCCGATGAGACCGTGCAGGTGACGCACCTGAGCTCAAGGAGGAGTTCGATGAAGATTCTATCCTTTATGTTGTTTCGTTCTAGTCGATCAGTAGTGGAGCCCAGTTGGGGTCGATCGTGGACCTTTGTCGCTTTTGGGATTTCTTCTTTTATTTTGGCTCCGTAGTCGGGCCCTGATTGTAGCTGTATGATGTAATGTTTTATTCATGTATTTGTGTGAAGTGGCGATTGTAAGCCAACTATGTATCTCTTTCCCTTATGTATTACATGGGTTGTGTGAAGATTACCTCACTGGCGACATTGCTTTCAATGCGGTTATGCCTCTAAGTCGTGCTTCGACACGTGGGAGATATAGCCGCATCGAGGGCGTTATAAGTTGGTAATCAGAGCCTTCCCCGACCTTAGGAGCCCCCACTGATTGATCGTTTTTAGCGGCCGAGTTGTGTCTAGAAAAATGTTTTGAGTCATTTAGGAATTATGTATCGGAGAGTTTAGGAATTCTTTTTACTTCCCAGTCTCTTCATCGCTCTGGTAAGGCATCCTGACGTAGAGTTTCGACTCTTCTCTTCTCAAATTTCACTAAAAATTTTTGGGATCACGCGGGTATCTTAGAATCGTTCCGATGGTTTTATGATGACAACATTGTCTTGGTTGCCTCCCGTCAGCAGGGGTTTTAGTGGAGGTGTCCCGGGGAGTTGAGCTCCGAGGTGTTGTCGTCATAATTTTATCGTTGCAGTTCTGGAATACCTGAGTTTAGTACGCCGACATCGAAAATCTCTTTTTACAGTTGTTGGTGAGATAACCCTGATAGCCCAATACTGAGGCGAGTGCGGGAGTATTCCCATAACTCGTATAACGGATGCTTTTCTAAGGTTGAGGTAGATGATTTCCGAAGGTTTCTTGGTTATGTGTTGAAGGATGGATACAGCTGGATCTAGGTATTGTTAGTTTGGGTGATATATTTTGTGTCCCCTGTATCCCCAACACCTGATTGCATAACCAGAAAGTTTCGGGAGTTTATAAGTGGGAATTCTAGTATCTCTTAGGATATCTTTCCAACGGATACATGATACGATATGGGATCTATCATATGTTTGTTTCCGGCTTACTCTAATAGCCAATCCTTTGTTTTGTTTTATATGTGGTATTCGAGTTGCTTCGAAGTCAAATGTTGAATCCATACCTTCCCTAAACGGTGTTCTCATCTTGCTATGTGAATACTAATCCTTCTTGATCATCAAGATTATCATGCCAATTCTTTTCTAACCGGTGTGCCTCTCTTTAAGTGGATCCGACCACTGCAACATTCGCAAGATCAATTATCAGTTCTTCTCAACGGTGTTGGCTTCATCCGTTCCAAGTTCTCTTTGTTTTCCCGCCCTCCCACCCTTATTTCTTCAAGGACGCAGATCTCTTAATCAAGTATCCTTTTTATTGATGGAAGTTCCTTCATTCTTTCCTTCAATGTTCTTACCCGGTGGTTCTCAAGAAGATGTTCTTCAAGTTCATCATTCGTCATTCTTTTCTTCTCTGGTGGTTTCAATTCAAGCTTTCGGTGTCGATCATACCTTTTTCCTCATTTCAAATGTTTTCTCGTACCAGTGCATCTCTTAATCATTCACCTCTCGCTATTCACTCAAGTTCACTCAAGTTCTTTTGAGGATGATATCTTATTCAAGCCATTTAATTCAACCGGTGCAATCTCTCCCTTCCAAGCCATCTTTTCAACGGTGTTTCTTTTGAGTGGGCCCTAACCCACAGGTCTTTTCCCAGGATCTTACCTGACTCTTCTAATCATCCCGAAGCTATTCCCAAATTCTTTTCGAAGTTTGACGTAAGAATGATTTACCATCAGTCATATGTCTTTCTCCTAGATCTTTCAAATTCTTTTCATTATTGGTTCAACATTTCAAATTCTCATTCCGGAGTGCCTCAACAATTCATGGTGGCGTTTCTCATCATCGTTCTCAGCATTTGAAGACCGAAGAAGAGTTTATCTTAAATCTTGCTCCATTCTCTTCAAGATTCATGGTTCTAGCTTGATGTCATCCTCTCATAATTGTTTTCGATTGTGAGAATATTTTTCACCCATCCGGAGCATTTCATGAGTTGTTTTCCATTTCTTTCCTCCGAAGGCCATCATTTCTTAATTCTTCATTCTCAGCTTTCAGCTCTCGTTCTCCAAATCTTACCGGTGCATGTTTCAATATTCTCTAATCAGCTCATGATCTCTTCGTTCTCATGTATCTAAATCCTAGCAAGCATCTTCGTTCATTTGCTAATTCTTCCCGGTGTTTCTGTATCTTTTCTTCGCTCATTTTAAATTCTTACGGTGGTTCGTTCAAGATTTCACTTCCTTCGTTATCATATTAATTCATTCGTTGATTCCAAACTCTACCGGTGGTTCCATCAATACCTTCCCAAGTTTGCGCCATATCTATCTTAATCCTTTCTACGAGAATAAGTAGTATGCCAAATCCGTTGCTTGTCCCACGGAGATCCATCTAATCATTGCAAGGCTTCAACCTTATTTTTTTTCATCCTTCATTTCATCTGATCTTCCTTTTCTTACCGGAGTTCTTTATGGAGGCTACATGATGATTCACAAAGGATTTAATTCCTTCTCGAAGTGTTCATCGAGATTCTTTTCAGAGCAGCTCAAGTATTCTTTATCTTGCATTTTAAAGTGCAATCCTTTCAACCGTATCATTCGAGGTGGTATTATGTCATTCTTGATAATTGGAGTTCATGTCTCATGACTCACATGTTGTCAAGAATGAGGTATTTTAAATCCATCAATCTCTTCATTGGAGTTATCTTGGGTTATATTTCACCTAAAGCCTTCCCTAAGGATTGCTGCTATTTATGGTGCTCATTAATGACCCAAGTTCTTCATTTGTCCTCCCGGTGAAATAAGTTTCTCGTCTCCTTGTTGATATCAGTCCAATCATTTGTTTCCGTTGGTGGCAGAAGCTCACCTTATAATTTTGAGATGTTTTCCATAAGCCCACTACAAGCTTATTCGTTCCGTTGTTGGTTCTCCAACAACTCCGTTCAATCTTTCTTTTAAGGAGACCCTTTCAAATTCATTTGTGATAGAAGTTGTTGTTCTCTTCTTTGTTCTCTTGATTCCACCTTTCATTTGTCCCGAAGGCATTGTGATGTTGCTCTCTTCGGACATCATCTCAAATTGTGAGGATCGTGTCCTTTTCCGTGCTTATCGATTTAACCGGAGTGTTATGTCTATCATTCCTCTTCTAACCGGAGTCTCATCCAAGTGCTTTCATAATTGCCAAGTTCATATTCTATTCCTTCCTTTACAACCGGAGTGTTGTGGTAATTGTTCTTTATCGTTCCTTGTACATCTTGTTTTAACCGGAGTGGTCTCAACGTCTATCTTATCACTTAAGCTCTTCTTTCTCGCCGTATTCCTTGTTCCTTGTCCAACGTAGTATTTCATTTCGTTTATCTCCATGTTATTCTTTCTTCCATTTTGTTTAACCTCTCAAGGTTCTTTGGTTTCGCTCGTTTGTCAAAGAAGCAACTTAGTTTTACCTCTTCTCTTTATCTTCTGTTTTCCCCTCCGGTGCCATTCTAAATCTCGGGACGAGATCCTCTCGTAGTGGTGGAGTGTTGTAACGCCCCGGATCTGATGCGCCAGGTGTCTGTCAGTTATTCGCCATTGTTGCCATGTCATGTGATTGCGTGTCACTCTTTGCCATGTCATCATCTGCATTTCATATCATGACATCATGTGCATCGCATACACATACGTGTTCGTTTCACGTAACCGAGCATTTTCCCCGTTGTCCGTTTTGCAATCCGGCGCTCCTATGTCCCCCGGCGTCCCCTTTTACCTCTTTTCATGTGCGGGTGTTAAACGGTCTCGGAATGGACCGAGGTTTGCCAAGTGGCCTTGGTATAGCACCGATAGACCGCCTGTCAAGTTTCGGGTCAAGCGGAGTCCGTTTGATACTCCAACGGTTAACCGGGTAACCGCAAAGGCCTTTTTCGTGTTGCAGCCCAACACCCCTTCTAAGTGGCCCAAAACCCACCTAAGTCACTCCCATCATCTTGGTCGTTCGGTCACGATCGCGTGGCCGAAAACCGCACTCCATTTGGGGCTTCCTAGCCCCCTCTACCTATAAATATGTGTCCCTCCCGGATTTTTCGCGCAGTCCAACCCTAGCAAATCTTCCCCGTGCGCCGCCGGACATGTCCGCCCGGCGGCCGGACGTGTCCACCGCCCCAGCCACATCACCCCGGCCAATGAGGGGCCGACACCTCAGCTCCGCCGCCGCCTCGTCCAATAGCGCGACGCCACGCATCCTCGCCGTCATCTCCAACGCGCCGCCGCCCCGGGGCCCACATCCGGCCTGCCCCGGGCCGAACCGGGACACGCCGGGCCCGCGCGCTCCTCCGCCGTGCGCCGCCGTCCTCGCCGACCACCGCCGCCATCGCCGGCCACCACCGACGCCTCGCCGCTGCCCTCCTCCGCCCGAACTCCTCGCCGGCCCCGCCGCCCGCCGGCGTGGCGCCTCTTCCCGCGGCCCCCGCGCCCGCGCCCGCCCGCGTCCAAGGACGCCGGCGTGCCTCTTCCCCGGTGCCGGTCGCCTCCCGCGGCGCCGCGCGCTGCCGCCGCCCGCGCGCACGTCGGCCCCGCCGCCTCCTCTCGCCGCGCAGCCGCGCCAGCGCCGCCATCTCCGCCGCCGCGTCCCGCACCGGCCAGATCCGGGCGGGTGGACGAGATCCACCCATCCCGCGATCCAAACGCGCCCCGTCGCCCCGGATCTCTCCGTCCCGTACCGCTCCGTCCCGATTTTCGCGGGGTGAGAAATCTGCTAAGTCCCTGTCATTCTATCATTTTATTGCCATGTTCATCATGCCATATCTTTGCACCCTTAGCTCCGTTTTGGGCGTATGATATGTCAAATTGTTCGGCCCGATGAGTACATCATTTCATTCCATTGCATGATTTTCATTTGAGCTCATCTTGATGCGCGAAATGCTGTTGGAAGAGGGCTATGTGATGTTAGTTTCAGATCTGTTTCAGAACATGCACTTTTGTCATTTTTGCCATGATTGATGTGTGCATCCTATGAAGTTGAGTCCTACATGTGTTTTGTAATATGCCGTGCCATATTTCCAGAGATTTATGCCATGTATTTTTGTGATCTATGTGGTGACTAGCACAAGCATGCAAACTAGGGTACTTAATGTTGCTGATTTCAGAGACTTAGTAATTTCACCAAGTCCCTGCCTGCTGTTATTTTTATGCCATGTGTTCATGCTGTTTCGGAGAGATCTATGCCTCTTTTGAGCATGATCAGTAAGGGTGTTTTGAGAATATGGTTTTGGTCTACCCATCCATGCCTTTGTTTGTATTTATGGAGTGCCTTAGCTTGAGTCAATCGAGCTCTACTTTTGCAATAAAATGTTACTGGCAGATTGTTTACATGTTATTTGATTTTGCCAAGCTTGTTGTAGTTGATCCTTGCATAATATATTGTTGTTCTTGCCATGTATAGCTTCTATGCCATGTCTTCTTGATGTGTCGGGGATATACCCCGCGGTGTAAACCGGCCGTAAGTTAACCCGGCCGGACTTGGCGGTTTATCTGAAGACCCGCCCTGACCTTGGCGGTTTACAAGCAACCCGCTTGGTGGTTATGACTCACTGGTAACCCGGCGGGCGGATCAGACGGATGACAAGGCCCAAGGCCCAGAAGGCCGGTTCAACTATGGTGGGCCGGTTTAAGAGGATAGGAATATTTGCCTTACAGGGAGTTAAGGCCAGGACTTGTATCCGGTTTGTATTAGAGATAGACTAGTCCTAATTCTAATAGGACTCCACATGTAAACCGCCCCTTCAACATATATAAGGAGGGGCAGGGCTCCCCAAAGAGGGACAGGAAAAAAAGAGAAGAAACAATCCTTAGGGCTAGACACAAAGAGCCGGTTTACCGGCGACTCCCTCAGGGATGATAATGAGATCTAGCCTCAAACAGCATGTAGGGCTATTACCGGATGATGTTTCCCGGGGTCCGAAGCTGTCTAAACCCTTGTCTTGTGTGTTGATCCGCCCTGCGTCTCTCGCCCCACTCAACCCCTCTCAAGCTATCACATAGATGCATTGGCCTCACGACTAAGTCCTCTCACTAAGGACATCTGACGTGTTAATTCCACAACAGTTGGCGCCCACCGTGGGGCCCGCGCACGGTGGTGTTGAGTTCTTGGAGGGAATTCTTCAGGGATTGAGAAGCTCGCGATTAACCAGATGAAGAAGTTTCAGAGTATAATCCGTAGGATAACCTTGCGGCAGAGACAAGAAGGTCATCTTTTGAGATCAGAATCGTAGCTAATTATGGAGCTGGCACGTTCCAAGTTTGAGATGAGAATTAGGAAGGCGTGTTGTATGCCGCTGCAAAGTCGCCGAGATGGATTCGACACCTCTGTCGTCCGTATACAGGTTTAAAAAAATATTGTTGAAGCCGTGTCGAAGATGAATAAGTGCAAGGATCGTAACCCGTATCAGTCGACGGCAAGTGTTCAACCAGCCATCGCTTTGTCCTGCGTGGAGACCGAGTCCGATGCTACCATGATTTAGATGAAAAAAGAAAGAAAAGGGAGTCAACGACTCGGAAGTGGACAGCGGTCTCCGCCCTTACGGCCCGACATCCGGCTGCTGCTCTGTCGTGGCCCGCACCGCCAGCGCCTCTCCGACACGACCGCGCCGAGCCGCCGGCAAGCAGAACCCGGCAAGCCGCCGCTGGCTTTGCTCTACCTACCTCCACAGCAGCCGCCTTCGGAACTGAGCTGCTACCTCCTTCGCCAACCCGGATTCTCCTTCGCCCGCGTCTTCTCTAAGGCGCTACCTCGGGTCGTTGAGGCCTGCCCACCTTGCGCCCTGCGCGACCGCCCTGCTCTAAGCCTCCATCGCCGCAGCCTCCGCTTCGTCAACCGCTGCCTATGCAGCGCATGTGTCAGACCCACACATCGCCGGCCGTTTCCACATCCATGGCCTCTCAAATCGCCGCCCTGCATGACGGGCCCTCCGTCGCGGCCGCGGAATTCTCACCTGCGCTCTACTGCCAGGCCACCAGGCTCTGCTCCGCAGCTGTTTCCCCCGCCGACCTCATCAAGTCGCCGGGCTGCCCGGCCGCCTCTGCCGTGGCCTGCCCTGTGTCTAGTCGCCGCCGCTCCAAGTTACCTGTTTCAAATCACCGCCGCTTCACCTATGGCTGGCTACTATTCCGGGCCGCCCCTGTCACCGATTGACTCTGCTGCGCCGCGGTGCCCTTGCCTTCAACTCTGTTGCTGGCTTGCTCCGTTCGCCGTGGCCTCAACTTGTTCTGCTGTGAAGCTGCAGTCTCCTGCGCGACCCGCCACCACTGGCAGAGCGGCCCGTCAACCGCCTCTTCTGCTGCGCCATGAGCCGCTGCCAGACATCAGTGGTATTTCTAGACTGTTAAAGAAAGAAAGGAGTGAATTCAGTGCCTCACTAAAGCGACATGCAAAAATCCATCGGATGCTCTCTGTACTAGTGCTCTGGCCGCTAGAACTGTTACTCCCGTGGAGATTATCTGCCTGAGGAAGTTTTTTGGGAGGATAACAATTTTTGCAAAGTTATCTACGGATGCCATGTACTGATCGTCCAGACGGATCAGGTGAAATCCATCCGATCAATTTTTATGATATTTTTTCATTCTTTCAAGAACAATTACTCTCGTTGGTTATCTTTGTGCAGGAAAATTACTCATTATAAGAGTGGCTATAATGCTACAGATACGGAGAGCACATTGCTGGCGTCTATCTACACCGACGATCGACCGCGCCGGTTTACAAATGTCCACGACCAACTCTCCGTCCGCGCCGGCTTACGACGCCCGCGGCCGACTCTCCGTCCGCGCCGGCTTACGACGCCCGCGGCCGACTCTCCGTCCGCGCCGGCTTACGACGCCCGCGGCCGACTCTCGGTTTACAATGCCGTGGCCAACTCGGCCGTGATTAATTTCAGCTTCTCCATGGTGATCATCGACTCCACGGAGGATAACCCCTGGCAGATAAATCTGGTGAAATCCATCCAATATATTTTATATTGCTTTCTTTAAAAAGAGCAAATACTCTGGCTTGCAAGTTTTCCAATGCAGGACAAATTGTCTATTGCAAAAAGGGGATTATTATATCGCTGAGCTATTGGATAACCCGTGCCGGTTTATATCGCGATCCAGTCCGCGTCAACTCGTCAGAACCATGCGAGTTACCCAATAGCGCGTGCACAGGCTGCCATCCCCCGCAGTCCGGTCTACATCAACATACCGGGCCGCACCTATCTGCACGAGCCATTTATTGAGTATGAACAAGTCACAGCTTGGGTAGCCCGGTTTTCTTTCAAATTGGAGGCAAATTATCATCAACCACCGACTGGATGGATCAATGGACAGGCGCACAAGTCGCCGCCGCTACAGTTTGGTTAACTTTAAATCACCAGTTGGAAGGAACCATTGGCCGAGTTGCTGACACGGTTCATACGGGATCATTACAACCCGCCGCAGTCACCTCATCCTTCTATGGATTCACATCGCGCTATCAACGCCAATGATATACAAGTTATGCCGGTTTATATCACGGTCAAATATGGAGAGTCTCAAGCCAACTCCTCGAGTCACCTTTGAGACTCGGGGGCTAAGATGACATGACTTAGCAAATCTTGTCAGTTTCAGCCGGTTTAAGAACCCCAGGACGATGGAGGGAAAGATAACCCGATCCCGAAAGCTACTGTTATATTGATGAAAATTTAAGGGCCGTCAGAAAATTTCTGGCTTAGAAAATATATGACAGTTACAAAATCCCGGCTCAATGAAGAAGATCCGGGTCATCAGAAAAGATTCCGGTTTAAAATCCGGCTCAAGGGAAGGCAGTCTCACTGAAACTCTCCAATATCCGGTTTACAATCCGGTTCAAGAGAAATCTATTCTCCCACAAAGCGCTGAAGCGCTCAGATCCGGTTTAACAATGTCCGGTTCAAAAAGGAATTAACTTCTCGCAAATTCGAGTTTAAAGGCCGTCAGAGAATTTCCGGCTGAAAATGGAGATTCCGGTTTAAGATCCGGTTCAAGGGAAGGATGTCTCCCACAAATCTTTGAAGCTCTCAATATCCGGTTTAAAATCCCGGTTCAAGAAGAATTTATCTCTTGCAAAAAGTTAAAAATTACCGAAGAAGACCTGCTGCCATGATGCACGGCTCAAACATGGGTATCCTGCCTTATTGGCCTGACATATTGATCACATGGGGTTTTCTGCTTCATAAGGCGGGGTCTCTGTTCTTTTTATATCATGTGTGGTTACATGGAGTTGTTTTAAAACAACATCCGGTTTACCCCTTGCAAGTCTTAACAAGATCACTTGGGGCTTCATGTTCAAACATAGGTCGTATTCGAACCAAAGAGAACATAGCCGTCCTTATAAGGTCACTTGGGGGCTCGGTCATGTTTTGAACCGATGCAATACCTCTTGGCCGGCGAAAGCCACCAGGTCACTTGGGGGCTCGGTCGTGTCCGAACCGATGCAATACCTCTTGGCCGGCGAAAGCCACTAGATCATTTGGGGACACGGTCACGTCTGAACCGGTCACGCCTCTTCGTCGGCCTACGGGCCTTAGAGTCATTTGGGGGCTTGGTCGAACCCGAACCATAGCAATGCCACTTGGCCGGCGTAACGCCACGCGTCATTTTGGGGTCCTGGCTGACTGGCACCATCGCTACGCCTTCGGGGGGCTTGGTTGCGTCTGACCATGGTAATTCCATCTGACCAAGCTCAGTAGAGCTCTTCTTTTACAAAAAGTCTTTGTCACCGCTTTTGCTTCATTCTTTTTTAAAGAGTTGATAATTTATTGCGTTTCTTTTAAACCGACAATACTTTGCACCGGTTCAACTGTCAAATTGACGAAACACGGTCCAATTTTAATCCGGAGGCTATCTGCCCGGTTTGATTTTCTGTTACCATCCTATTATGGGGTAAACCGGTGTTTATCAAGCCCGGCTCGGCTTTCAACTACAAGTTGGCAGTACACGATCAAGTTATAATCCGGAGACTATCAGCCCGGTCTGGTTTGACTACAAGTCACCAGTATTATATATGGTTAATCCGGTGTTTATTAAACCGGCCTGGCTTCGGACTATAAGTCGCCAGTATATATTTGGATTGCGCCATTGGAATTCTGCGCTTATAAATCATTGGGTTATTCAAATAGCCAAACTTGGCTGAATTTTGATTATGGTATTGAATGAATAATGTTTTCATACCGGATTATATTATTCAAATAGCCAACATGGCTGGATTTTTATTATGGTTATTAATATTATGATTAAGGTTTTTAAAGTCGCTTTAGCGCAATGGTTATCATTTTCTATAATTGAAGGAATAGTCCCGAGTCGCTGCAGGCTTACAACCCGGCAATTGGGGGCCACATTATTCAAAGTTGAGATTATATCAAATATGCAAGTCTCATGTCGCTGCAAACATGCACCATGACACTTGGGGGCTAATGCAAAGTCATTTTTGCTCATCTTATTGAAGACCCGACTCATCACATCGTAATGAGCTGGCCCTTGGGGGCTACCAATTGCTCCTGTCAACTATTCAAGGTACAAAGCTTTTTTCCATTATATTGAAGGGTCCACTGCTCAGTTGGTAAAACACAAGGCTCTTAACCTTGTGGACGGGAATTCAATCCCCATGATGGGGGTTACATCATATGATGTTATTTTCATTGAAGTATATATCAAAGTCCCAGCTCAATATTATCTTATTGACCCGGCCCTTGGGGGCTACATTGGTTGAAGTTTTATGGGCATCAGTCAATTACAAGTCCCAGGTTGCTGCAAGCATGACAACCTGGCACTTGGGGGCTACAGGTATTATATTATTATCGAAGAAATATTTTCAAAGTTTCTGTCTGAGCAAACTAGATTGACTTGGCCTCACCAATCATTATGACCCTGTGGCTGCAACCCGGTGTCATCAATAATCATAAATCGGTGTTGGCAACAATCATGAACCGGTGTCTGCAACAATCATGACCCGGAATTATCAGTTTTTATAACCCAACAGTTTTTGGCAACGATAAACCGGCAAGTTCTGCATCTTCAAACCGGTTAAATATCAGATGAGTATTTCAAGACCAATATTTCTTAAACCGGCGCTTTGAAAGCCGACTCAAGTGGATTATTCTTCACAATATATTTTCTATGAGAAACCAATGTCAGCAAGTTGATTATGAAGCTGGCCTGTTAACTAGATTTTCTAGAAGGAGGAATGACAAGGACTTAAAGATGCGTTGGGTGCCGGTTTACAAAAATTCTTAACCCGGAGAACAACCTGTCAAATTTGTTCTGGTGTTTATTTGCAGCATAATTTTACCATGGATAAATCCAAGCTAAACTTGGGGGCTAATGTCGGGGATATACCCCGCGGTGTAAACCGGCCGTAAGTTAACCCGGCCGGACTTGGCGGTTTATCTGAAGACCCGCCCTGACCTTGGCGGTTTACAAGCAACCCGCTTGGTGGTTATGACTCACTGGTAACCCGGCGGGCGGATCAGACGGATGACAAGGCCCAAGGCCCAGAAGGCCGGTTCAACTATGGTGGGCCGGTTTAAGAGGATAGGAATATTTGCCTTACAGGGAGTTAAGGCCAGGACTTGTATCCGGTTTGTATTAGAGATAGACTAGTCCTAATTCTAATAGGACTCCACATGTAAACCGCCCCTTCAACATATATAAGGAGGGGCAGGGCTCCCCAAAGAGGGACAGGAAAAAAAGAGAAGAAACAATCCTTAGGGCTAGACACAAAGAGCCGGTTTACCGGCGACTCCCGCAGGGATGATAATGAGATCTAGCCTCAAACAGCATGTAGGGCTATTACCGGATGATGTTTCCCGGGGTCCGAAGCTGTCTAAACCCTTGTCTTGTGTGTTGATCCGCCCTGCGTCTCTCGCCCCACTCAACCCCTCTCAAGCTATCACATAGATGCATTGGCTCACGACTAAGTCCTCTCACTAAGGACATCTGACGTGTTAATTCCATGACATGATGTATGTATGCTTAGTTTATCATGCAATGCTCTGTAGTGAGTGCATCGAGCTCGTAAACATGCCTACTTGTTATCTGTATTTGACATGCCTAGTTTTCTGCTAAGTCTGAAATCTATAACGAAACTTGCTTAATTGACATGGGTGTTATTATATTTTCTGATCCTTTTTGGCCTATGGTCAGTAAGGTACTTTTGTTCTATGCTTTGAGTAGATTCATGCCATGCCTTGATTTGCTATGTCCTGATCCTGTAGCATGTTGTTTCATTGCTCTAAACATGTCATCCTGATGTTAATTTCTGGAATGTTGTTATTTTCACCAAGTCTGTGAACCTGTCATCTTTTGCACTTTTTCCATGCTTGTTTGAACCTGTTGTGGTGTGATTTAGCCGTAGCTCAGTGTTCATCTTTTGTCAAGCATCTTGAGTAGATTACTTCCATATGCTTTGTTGATATGTTTGGGTGCAGTAGCTTAGTTTCTTGTTGCTTGCTAAGTAGCATCATGCTGTTAACGACAGATTCTTGTCATTCTTGTTATGCTTGTCTTTTGCAAACCGTGCATCCGATTCCGGTGATCTTTATATCGATTTCAACCGAAATCACCTCACCTTTCCAGTGGAATACTTGGTTTGCCAAGATTATGCCTTGTTCATCTTTTCCTTCCGAAGCATGCATATGCATTGCATACCACATCTCGCATATCATGCCATGTTTATGTGGTGGTTGTTTACTTTGTTGTTTTGCTTCTTTCCGGTGTTGCTTCTTCGGGTTGGTTCTGAAAACGTTGCGATTGTGAGGATTCGTTCGTCTTCGTCCGTTTGTCTTCTTCATGGACTCGTTCTTCTTCCTTGCGGGATCTCAGGCAAGATGACCATACCCTCGAAATCACTTCTATCTTTGCTTGCTAGTTGCTCGCTCTTTTGCTATGCCTATGCTGCGATGCCTACCACTTGCTTATCATGCCTCCCATATTGTTAAACCAAGCCTCTAACCCACCTTGTCCTAGCAAACCGTTGTTTGGCTATGTTACCGCTCTGCTCAGCCCCTCTTATAGTGTTGTTAGTTGTGGGTGAAGATGAAGTTTGTTCCTTGTTGGAACATGGAGGTGTTGTTCCTTGTTGGAACATGTTTACTTGTTGGGATATCACAATATATCTTATTTAATTAATGCATCTATATACTTGGTAAAGGGTGGAAGGCTCGGCCTTATGCCTGTTCTTTTGTTCCACTCTTGCCGCCCTAGTTTCCGTCATATCGGTGTTATGTTCCCGGATTTTGCGTCCCTAACGCGGTCGGGTGATTTATGGGACCCCCTTGACAGTTCGCTTTGAATAAGACTCTTCCAGCAAGGCCCAACCTTGGTTTTACCATTTGCCTACCACCTATCCCTTTCCCTTGGGTCTGATCAACCCGAGGGTCATCTTTATTTAGCCCCCCCCCCGGGCCAATGCTTGTCTAAGTGTTGGTCCGAACCGAGCAGCCTGCGGGGCCCCCTCGTGGAAACCCGAGGTCTGGTTTTACTCGTAGCTTGACTTATCCGGTGTTGCCCTGAGAACGAGATATGTGCAGCTCCTATCAGGATGTCGGCGCATCGGGCGGCTTTGCTGGACTTGTTTTATTGCTGTCGAAATGTCTTGTAGCCGGGATTCTGAGACTGATCGGGTTTTCCCGGGGATAAGGAATATCCTTCGTTGATCGCGAGAGCTTATCATGGGCTAAGTTGGGACACCCCTGCATGGTTTTGAACTTTCGAAAGCCGTGCCCGCGGTTATGTGGCAGATGGGAATTTGTTAATGTCCGTTTGTAGAAAACCCGAAGTTGATCTTAACTAAAATACACAAACCGCGTGTGTAACCGTGATGGTCTCTTCTCGGCGGGGTCCGAGAAGTGAACACGGTTGTTGGAGTTATGCTTGACGTAAGTAGTTTCAGGATCACTTATTGATCATAGTTGTTTGACCGTGCTTTGCCTTCTCTTCTCGCTCTCATTTGCGTATGTTAGCCACCATATATGCTAGTCGCTTGCTGCAGCTCCACCTCATACCTTTTACCCTACCTATAAGCTTAAATAGTCTTGATCTCGCGGGTGTGAGATTGCTGAGTCCTCGTGACTCACAGATACTTCCAAAACCAGTTTGCAGGTGCCGATGAGACCGTGCAGGTGACGCACCTGAGCTCAAGGAGGAGTTCGATGAAGATTCTATCCTTTATGTTGTTTCGTTCTAGTCGATCAGTAGTGGAGCCCAGTTGGGGTCGATCGTGGACCTTTGTCGCTTTTGGGATTTCTTCTTTTATTTTGGCTCCGTAGTCGGGCCCTGATTGTAGCTGTATGATGTAATGTTTTATTCATGTATTTGTGTGAAGTGGCGATTGTAAGCCAATTATGTATCTCTTTCCCTTATGTATTACATGGGTTGTGTGAAGATTACCTCACTGGCGACATTGCTTTCAATGCGGTTATGCCTCTAAGTCGTGCTTCGACACGTGGGAGATATAGCCGCATCGAGGGCGTTATAAGTTGGTAATCAGAGCCTTCCCCGACCTTAGGAGCCCCCACTGATTGATCGTTTTTAGCGGCCGAGTTGTGTCTAGAAAAATGTTTTGAGTCATTTAGGAATTATGTATCGGAGAGTTTAGGAATTCTTTTTACTTCCCAGTCTCTTCATCGCTCTGGTAAGGCATCCTGACGTAGAGTTTCGACTCTTCTCTTCTCAAATTTCACTAAAAATTTTTAGGATCACGCGGGTATCTTAGAATCGTTCCGATGGTTTTATGATGACAACATTGTCTTGGTTGCCTCCCGTCAGCAGGGGTTTTAGTGGAGGTGTCCCGGGGAGTTGAGCTCCGAGGTGTTGTCGTCATAATTTTATCGTTGCAGTTCTGGAATACCTGAGTTTAGTACGCCGACATCGAAAATCTCTTTTTACAGTTGTTGGTGAGATAACCCTGATACCCAATACTGAGGCGAGTGCGGGAGTATTCCCATAACTCGTATAACGGATGCTTTTCTAAGGTTGAGGTAGATGATTTCCGAAGGTTTCTTGGTTATGTGTTGAAGGATGGATACAGCTGGATCTAGGTATTGTTAGTTTGGGTGATATATTTTGTGTCCCCTGTATCCCCAACACCTGATTGCATAACCAGAAAGTTTCGGGAGTTTATAAGTGGGAATTCTAGTATCTCTTAGGATATCTTTCCAACGGATACATGATACGATATGGGATCTATCATATGTTTGTTTCCGGCTTACTCTAATAGCCAATCCTTTGTTTTGTTTTATATGTGGTATTCGAGTTGCTTCGAAGTCAAATGTTGAATCCATACCTTCCCTAAACGGTGTTCTCATCTTGCTATGTGAATACTAATCCTTCTTGATCATCAAGATTATCATGCCAATTCTTTTCTAACCGGTGTGCCTCTCTTTAAGTGGATCCGACCACTGCAACATTCGCAAGATCAATTATCAGTTCTTCTCAACGGTGTTGGCTTCATCCGTTCCAAGTTCTCTTTGTTTTCCCGCCCTCCCACCCTTATTTCTTCAAGGACGCAGATCTCTTAATCAAGTATCCTTTTTATTGATGGAAGTTCCTTCATTCTTTCCTTCAATGTTCTTACCCGGTGGTTCTCAAGAAGATGTTCTTCAAGTTCATCATTCGTCATTCTTTTCTTCTCTGGTGGTTTCAATTCAAGCTTTTGGTGTCGATCATACCTTTTTCCTCATTTCAAATGTTTTCTCGTACCAGTGCATCTCTTAATCATTCACCTCTCGCTATTCATTTGTTCCAGAGTGTTGAAGATATCTCATAAGATTCGACGTTCCATTCTCAATTCACTCAAGTTCTTTTGAGGATGATATCTTATTCAAGCCATTTAATTCAACCGGTGCAATCTCTCCCTTCCAAGCAATCTTTTCAACGGTGTTTCTTTTGAGTGGGCCCTAACCCACATGTTTTTTCCCAGGATCTTACCTGACTCTTCTAATCATCCCGAAGCTATTCCCAAATTCGTTTCGAAGTTTGACGTAAGAATGATTTACCATCAGTCATATGTCTTTCTCCAAGATCTTTCAAATTCTTTTCATTATTGGTTCAACATTTCAAATTCTCATTCCGGAGTGCCTCAACAATTCATGGTGGCGTTTCTCATCATCGTTCTCAGCATTTGAAGACCGAAGAAGAGTTTCTCTTAAATCTTGCTCCATTCTCTTCAAGATTCATGGTTCTACCTTGATGTCATCCTCTCATAATTGTTTTCGATTGTGAGAATATTTTTCACCCATCCGGAGCATTTCATGAGTTGTTTTCCATTTCTTTCCTCCGAAGGCCATCATTTCTTAATTCTTCATTCTCAGCTTTCAGCTCTCGTTCTCCAAATCTTACCGGTGCATGTTTCAATATTCTCTAATCAGCTCATGATCTCTTCGTTCTCATGTATCTAAATCCTAGCAAGCATCTTCGTTCATTTGCTAATTCTTCCCGGTGTTTCTGTATCTTTTCTTCGCTCATTTTAAATTCTTACGGTGGTTCGTTCAAGATTTCACTTCCTTCGTTATCATATTAATTCATTCGTTGTTTCCAAACTCTACCGGTGGTTCCATCAATACCTTCCCAAGTTTGCGCCATATCTATCTTAATCCTTTCTACGAGAATAAGTAGTATGCCAAATCCGTTGCTTGTCCCACGGAGATCCATCTAATCATTGCAAGGCTTCAACCTTATTTTTTTTCATCCTTCATTTCATCTGATCTTCCTTTTCTTACCGGAGTTCTTTATGGAGGCTACATGATGATTCACAAAGGATTTAATTCCTTCTCGAAGTGTTCATCGAGATTCTTTTCAGAGCAGCTCAAGTATTCTTTATCTTGCATTTTAAAGTGCAATCCTTTCAACCGTATCATTCGAGGTGGTATTATGTCATTCTTGATAATTGGAGTTCATGTCTCATGACTCACATGTTGTCAAGAATGAGGTATTTTAAATCCATCAATCTCTTCATTGGAGTTATCTTGGGTTATATTTCACCTAAAGCCTTCCCTAAGGATTGCTGCTATTTATGGTGCTCATTAATGACCCAAGTTCTTCATTTGTCCTCCCGGTGAAATAAGTTTCTCGTCTCCTTGTTGATATCAGTCCAATCATTTGTTTCCGTTGGTGGCAGAAGCTCACCTTATAATTTTGAGATGTTTTCCATAAGCCCACTACAAGCTTATTCGTTTCGTTGTTGGTTCTCCAACAACTCCGTTCAATCTTTCTTTTAAGGAGACCCTTTCAAATTCATTTGTGATAGAAGTTTTTGTTCTCTTCTTTGTTCTCTTGATTCCACTCTTTCATTTGTCCCGAAGGCATTGTGATGTTGCTCTCTTCGCACATCATCTCAAATCGTGAGGATCGTGTCCTTTTCCTTGCTTACCGATTTAACCGGAGTGTTATGTCTATCATTCCTCTTCTAACCGGAGTCTCATCCAAGTGCTTTCATAATTGCCAAGTTCATATTCTATTCCTTCCTTTCCAACCGGAGTGTCGTGGATTTGTCACGGCAGATGTCCTAGTGTCAGGACTTAGTCGCGAGGCCAACGCATCTATGTGGTAGCTTGAGAGGGGTTGAGTGGGACGAGAGACGCAGGGCGGATCAACACACAAGACAAGGATTTAGACAGCTTCGGGCCACGGGAAACATCATCCGGTAAAAACCCTACATGCTGTTTGAGGCTAGATCTCATTATGCTCATGGGGGAGTCGCCGGTTTACCGGCTCTTTGTCTCTAGCCCCAGAGATTGTAGTTTGCTTGTAGCTTCTAACTTCTAACTTGTCCCTCTTTGGGGAGCCCTGCCCCTCCTTATATATGTTGAAGGGGCGGTTTACATGTGGAGTCCTATTGGGATTAGGACTAGTCTATCTCTACTACAAACCGGATACAAGTCCTGGCTTTAACTCCTTGTAAGGCAAATATTCCTTTCCTCTTAAACCGGCCCACAATAGTTGAACCGGCCTTCATGAACCGCCAGACGGGCCACCGGGTCTTGTCGCTCTTCTGACCCGTCCGTCGGGTTACCAGTGAGTCATAACGACCAAGCGGATTGCTTGTAAACCGCCAAGGTCAGGGCGGGTCTTCAGATAAACCGCCAAGTCCGGCCGGGTTAACTTCCGGCCGGTTTACACCGCGGGGTATATCCCCGACATTAGCCCCCAAGTTTAGCTTGGATTCATCCATGGTAAACTTATGCTGATCATCCTTAAGTCCTTGTCATTCCTCCTTCTAGAAAATCCAGGTTAATAACCAGCTTCATACTCAAATTGCTGACATTGGTTTCTCATAGAAAAATATTGTAAAGAATAATCCACTTGAGTTGGCTTCCTAAAGCGCCGGTTTAAAAAATATTGGTCTTGTAATATTCATCTGATATTCAGCCGGTTTGAAGATGACCCCTGGTCTTGAAAACTTGCCGGTTTAACATTACCAAATGGCCGGGTTATAAAAACTGATGACCCCGGATTATGATTGTTGCAGACACCGGTTCATGATTATTGATGACACTGGTTTGCAGCCACAGGGTCATAATGATTGGTGACGCCGGGTCAATCTAACTTGCTCAACAGAGAATTTGAAAATCTTTCTTCGATAATAATATAATACCTGTAGCCCCCAAGTGCCGGGTTGTCATGCTTGCAGCAACCTGGGACTTGTAATTGATTGATGCCCATAAAATTTCAACCAATGTAGCCCCCAAGGGCCGGGTCATTATGTAATTATCAGCAGGGACTTTGTAAGTATAATCTTGTAAGCTTTGAACAACAATGTGTAGCCCCCAAGGGCCGGCTCAGTAAGATAATATTGAGCTGGGACGTTGATATATACTTCTATGAAAATAACATCATATGATGTAACCCCTCATCATGGGGCTTGAATCCACGTCCACAAGGTTAATAGCCTTGTGCTTTACCAACTGAGCAGTAGACCCTTCAATATAATAGATAAAAAGCTTTGTACCTTGAATAGTTGACAGGAGCAATTGGTAGCCCCCAAGGGCCAGCTCATTACAATGTGATGAGTTGGGTTTTCAATAAGATGAGCCAAAAAATGACCTTGCATTAGCCCCCAAGTGTCATGGTGCATGCTTGCAGCAACATGAGACTTGCATATTTGATGTAATCTCAATTTTGAATAATGTAGCCCCCAAGTGCCGGGTTGTAAGCCTGCAGCGATTCGGGACTATTCCTTCAATTGTATAAAATGATAACCATTGCGCTAAAGCGACTTTGAAAACCTTAATCATAATATTAATAACCGTAATAAAAATCCAGCCATGTTGGCCATTCAAGATAATATAATCTCGTATGAAAACCTTTATTCATTCAATATCATAATGAAAATTCAGCCAAGTTTGGCTATTTGAATAATATAATCCAATAATTTATAAGCGCATGATTCCAATGGCGCAATCCAAATATATACTGGCGACTTATAGTCCAAGGCCATACCGGTTTAATAAACACTGGATAATTTATCATCATACTGGCGACTTATTGTCTTGAAGCCAGGCCGGTTTAACAAACACCGGATAATTTATAATCATGCTTTATTCAACCTGTTTCTGCATACAACAAGTTTAAAGTGTCCTGACGGTTTACCGCCGGACGGGTCATAATGCTCAACATATAGCCTGGGTTTATAACCAGGGCTGCATTTAAAAACATGAAATATATCATACCTGTGACATTGAATCACATCGTTGGTTTACCAACTTTTTGTAGTAAGATTGATAACCCCAATCTTGAGTAATGATAACTCCTTCCATATTGCGCCGGTTTATGATAAAACCGTACCGGGTTGTGATAAACACCGGATTAACCGTATATGTACTGTTGACTTGTAGTCAAACCAGACCGGGCTGATAATCTCCGGATTATAACTTGATCATGTACTCACAACTTGTAGTTGAAAGCCGAGCCGGGTTGATAAACACTGGTTTACTCCATAATAGGATGGTAACAGAAAATCAAACCGGGCAGATAATCTCCGGTCTAAAAATGCACCGTGTTCCGCCAATTTAGCTGTTTGAACCGGTACAAAATACTGTCGGTTTAAAAAACGCAAATAAAATAGCAACTTCTCAAGAAAGGCTATTAAAGCAAAAGCAATGGCCACAATTTTTTGCAAAAGAAGAGCTCTACTGAGCTTGGTCATATGGAATTACCATGGTCAGACGCAACCAAGCCCCCCAAAGGCGTAGCAATGGTGCCAGTCAGCCAGGACCCCAAAATGACGCGTGGCGTTACGCCGGCCAAGTGGCATTGCATTGGTTCGGATTCGACCAAGCCCCCAAGTGACTCAGTGGCCTAGGGCCGATCAAGTGGCATTGCATTGGTTCGGACACGACCAAGCCCCCAAATGACTTATTGGCTGTTTAAAAGCCGATCAGAAGGCATTACCATCATCAAGACATGACCGAGCTCCCATAAGGTGTAACTACGGTTCAAGTCGATTAGGTCCCCAACTGACTTAGTGGCAAATGTGCCAGCCAGAAGGCATTACCGTCGTCAAGACATGACCAAGCTCCCAGGAGGTGTAGCTACGGTTCAAGTCGACTAGGTACCCAACTGACTTTGTTGTTCTTCTTGTGAAACGACCTCAAGGGGTAAACCGGAGGTTGCCCTAAAGCGAATCCACTCCGTGTAACCACGCATGATATAAAGAATAGATACCCCGCTTTACAAAGCGGGAGCCGCCATGTGATAAATAATATGTCAAGCCAATAAGGCCGGATACCCATGTTTGAACCGCGCATCATGGCAGCAGGTCCTCTTCGGTAATTTTTAACTTTTTTGCAAGAGGTAAATTCTTCTTGAACCGGGATCTTGAACCGGATATTGAAAGCTTCAAAGCTGTGGGAGACATCTTTCTCTTGAACCGGATCTGAAACTGGAATCTTCATTTTCAGCCGGAAATTTTCTGACGGCCTTTAAACTCGAACTTGCGAGAAGTTAATTCCTTTTTGAACCGGACATTGTTAAACCGGATCTGAGCGCTTCAGAACTTTGTGGGAGAATAGATTTCTCTTGAACCGGATTGTAAACCGGATATTTGAGAGCTTCAGTGATACTGACTTCCCTTCAGCCAGGTTTCAAACCGGAATCCTTTCTGATGATCCGAAACTTCTTCATTGAGTCGGGATTTTGTATCTGTCATATACTTTCTAAGCCGGAAATTTTCTGACGGCCTTTAAATTTTTATCAACATAACAGTAGCCTCCGGGATCGGGTTATCTTTCCCTCCATCGTCCTAGGGTTCTTAAACCGGCTGAAATTGGCAAGACTTGCTGCGTCATATCATCGTAGCCCTCAAGTCTCAAGGTGACTCGAGGAGTTGGCTTGAGATTCTCCATATTTGACCGTGATATAAACCGGTATAACTTGTACATCATTGGTGTTTGATAACACGATGTGAATACACAGAAGGTTGATGTGACTGCGGCGGTTTGTAAATGATCCCGTATGAACCGTGTCAGCAACTCGGCCAATGGTTCCTTCCAACTGGCGATTTGAAGTTAACCAAACTATAGCGGCGGTGACTTGTGCGCCTGCCCATTGATCCATCCAGTGCAGACGGCGGTTGATGATAATTTTCCTCCAATTCAAAAGAAAACCGGGCTACCCAAGCTGTGACTTGTTCATACTCAATAAATGGCTCGCGCAGACAGGTGCGGCCCGGTATGTTGATGTAGACCGGACTGCGGGGGATGGCAGCCTGTGCATGCGCTATCGGGTAATTCGCATGGTCCTGACGAGTTGACGCGAGCTGGATCGCGATATAAACCGGCACGGGTTATCCAATAGCTCAGTGATATAATAATCCCTCTTTGCAATAGACAATTTGTCCTGCATTGGAAAACTTGCAAGCCAGAGTAATTGCTCTTTTTTAAAGAAAGCAATATATAATATAAAATATATAGGATGGATATCACCTGATATATCATGCCAGGGGTTATCCACCGTAGAGTTGATGATCACCATGGTGAAGCTGCGGGCATTATAAACCGGCGCAGATGGAGAACCGGCGGGCGGATTAGACGGAGAGTCGACCGCAGGTGTTGTAAGCCGGCGCAGATGGAGAACCGGCCGCGTGTTGATGTAAACCGGACCACCGGCGGTTTGCGCGCGTCCGTTAAGCAGTGTGGGATGGTCAAAAGCCAGTATATAATGACGCCGGTGCACGCTTCATATGCATGGTGTAACACCAATGTCGTGGCGAATAATTGTCCTGCATATAAAAATATACAAAACCAATGTAATTGTTCTTTTTACCAAAACAATATATGTCAAAAATAAATTTAGATGAATATCACCTGGTTTGCTCGGACGACAGATGATTCGTGCCCAAGCTAGAGTTATTTGGAATGGAGATGAACCGGCAATAGCGGCATGTGGCGGAGCGCGTCTGAAGTGGAACAAGGCTGTGGCGGGTCGCGGCCACGGCGACAGGCTATAGCTGAAGCGAGCGCTGAGACTGTAGAAACCCAGGTAGTTACTGTAGCAACAGCGGGTTGAGGCTGGTACTGCAGCTGCAGAAGGGCGCCGGCGGCTCGCGCCAAGTGCGGGCCGGCAAAAACGGGCGGCTCTGTGGCTGACACTGGCGAACGGCAGCAGAAGCAGCTTGCTGGCACTGGCGAGACGAGGTGAAGCGCGTGCGGCGAGTCCGACGGAGGCAAAGCACTGTGGATATTTGTCAGGTCCGGAACAATTCCTTTTTTCATGGAGTATGGGCTGCCTGATTTGTCCTTGTATGTATGTACTTCTTCCGGTTTCAGATTCCCCTTAGCTGCCCTTTCCTTTTTCTTTTTTTATTGACCAAACCGAGAGCAACCTCACCTGGACACACATCTACCAGATCAAGTAGAACCCGGAACGGTAGGCGGATTTGCGACAGAGGCGGAGCGAAGTTAGCCGCGGTTGTGGTTGGTTTGGACGGATCACATACGCGTCCTTTTTTTTTAAACGGGCTGAGCAACTTTTACTAGTGCCTTCACACGTCACCGAGGATAATGGAATAGTAGTTGATGGCTTGATTTTGGTTTTCACGTGCAAAGCAGCAGCGGTAGATTGATATTTGCCTCGGGACTTGATTCCCTCGTGAACGGCAGCCACTATGGATGCTACAGCAACTCGGCGGAACAGCAAGGACTAGCGCGGCTGCGGCAACTCGGCGGAATCGGTGGTCGGACGGATCGCTTGAACTCCAGTTGGCCTCGGATTAGTAACGTGGCAGATAAATCTCCTCGTGCAGAAGATCTCGTCTCGGACTCGGCGGATCGAGACGATGCGACGGCGACGCCTACAGCCCGGTTCTTTTTCGTCCAGAAGATTGTGAGCTCCTCGATCCCTAGAAGAGATCCCTTCAAGAACTCAACACCACCTTGCGCAGGCCCCACGGTGGGCGCCAACTGTCGTGGATTTGTCACGGCAGATGTCCTAGTGTCAGGACTTAGTCGCGAGGCCAACGCATCTATGTGGTAGCTTGAGAGGGGTTGAGTGGGACAAGAGACGCAGGGCGGATCAACACACAAGACAAGGATTTAGACAGCTTCGGGCCCCGGGAAACATCATCCGATAAAAACCCTACATGCTGTTTGAGGCTAGATCTCATTATGCTCATGGGGGAGTCGCCGGTTTACCGGCTCTTTGTCTCTAGCCCTAGAGATTGTAGTTTGCTTGTAGCTTCTAACTTCTAACTTGTCCCTCTTTGGGGAGCCCTGCCCCTCCTTATATATGTTGAAGGGGCGGTTTACATGTGGAGTCCTATTGGGATTAGGACTAGTCTATCTCTACTACAAACCGGATACAAGTCCTGGCTTTAACTCCTTGTAAGGCAAATATTCCTTTCCTCTTAAACCGGCCCACAATAGTTGAACCGGCCTTCATGAACCGCCAGACGGGCCACCGGGTCTTGTCGCTCCTCTGACCCGTCCGTCGGGTTACCAGTGAGTCATAACGACCAAGCGGATTGCTTGTAAACCGCCAAGGTCAGGGCGGGTCTTCAGATAAACCGCCAAGTCCGGCCGGGTTAACTTCCGGCCGGTTTACACCGCGGGGTATATCCCCGACACGGAGTGTTGTGGTAATTGTTCTTTATCGTTCCTTGTACATCTTGTTTTAACCGGAGTGGTCTCAACGTCTATCTTATCACTTAAGCTCTTCTTTCTCGCCGTATTCCTTGTTCCTTGTCCAACGGAGTATTTCATTTCGTTCATCTCCATGTTATTCTTTCTTCCATTTTGTTTAACCTCTCAAGGTTCTTTGGTTTCGCTCGTTTGTCAAAGAAGCAACTTAGTTTTACCTCTTCTCTTTCTCTTCCGTTTTCCCCTCCGGTGCCATTCTAAATCTCGGGACGAGATCCTCTCGTAGTGGTGGAGTGTTGTAACGCCCCGGATCTGATGCGCCAGGTGTCTGTCAGTTATTCGCCGTCGTTGCCATGTCATGTGCTTGCGTGTCACTCTTTTCCATGTCATCATCTGCATTTCATATCATGTCATCATGTGCATCGCATTCGCATACGTGTTCGTTTCATGTAACCGAGCATTTTCCCCGTTGTCCGTTTTGCAATCCGGCGCTCCTATGTCCCCCGGCGTCCCCTTTTACCTCTTTTCATGTGCGGGTGTTAAACGGTCTCGGAATGGACCGAGGTTTGCCAAGCGGCCTTGGTATAGCACCGATAGACCGCCTGTCAAGTTTCGGGTCAATCGGAGTCCGTTTGATACTCCAACGGTTAACCGGGTAACCGCAAAGGCCTTTTTCATGTTGCAGCCCAACACCCCTTCTAAGTGGCCCAAAACCCACCTAAGTCACTCCCATCATCTCGGTCGTTCGGTCACGATCGCGTGGCCGAAAACCGCACTCCATTTGGAGCTTCCTAGCCCCCTCTACCTATAAATATGTGTCCCTCCCGGATTTTTCGCGCAGTCCAACCGTAGCAAATCTTCCCCGCGCGCCGCCGGACATGTCCGCCCGGCGGCCGGACGTGTCCACCGCCCCAGCCACATCACCCCGGCCAATGAGGGGCCGACAACTCAGCTCCGCCGCCGCCTCGTCCAATAGCGCGACGCCACGCGTCCTCGCCGTCATCTCCAACGCGCCGCCGCCCTGGGCCCAGATCCGGCCCGCCCAGGGCCGAACCGGGCCGCGCCGGGCCCGCGCGCTCCTTCGCCGTGCGCCGCCGTCCTCGCCGACCACCGCCGCCATCGCCGGCCACCACCGACGCCTCGCCGCTGCCCTCCTCCGCCCGAACTCCTCGCCGGCCCCGCCGCCCGCCGGCGTGGCGCCTCTTCCCGCGGCCCCCGCGCCCGCGCCCGCCCGCGTCCGAGGACGCCGACGCGCCTCTTCCCCGGTGCCGGTCGCCTCCCGCGACGCCGCGCGCTGCCTCCGCCCGCGCGCACGTCGGCCCCGCCGCCTCCTCTCGCCGCGCAGCCGCGCCAGCGCCGCCAACTCCGCCGCCGCGTCCCGCACCGGCCAGATCCGGGCGGGTGGACGAGATCCACCCGTCCCGTGATCCAAACGCGCCCCGTCGCCCCGGATCTCTCCGTCCCGTACCGTTCCGTCCCGATTTTCGCGGGGTGAGAAATCTGCTAAGTCCCTGACATTCTATCATTTTATTGCCATGTTCATCATGCCATATCTTTGCACCCGTAGCTCCGTTTTGGGCGTATGATATGTCATCTTGTTCGCCCCGATGAGTACATCATTTCATTCCATTGCGTCATTTTCATTTGAGATCGTCTTGATGCGCGAAATGCTGTTGGAAGAGGGCTATGTGATGTTAGTTTCAGATCTGTTTCAGAACATGCACTTTTGTCATTTTTGCCATGATTGATGTGTGCATCCTATGAAGTTGAGTCCTACATGTGTTTTGTAATATGCCATGCCATATTTCCAGATATTTATGCCATGTATTTTTGTGATCTATGTGGTGACTAGCACAAGCATGCAAACTAGGGTACTTAATGTTGCTTATTTCAGAGACTTAGTAATTTCACAAAGTCCCTGCCTGCTGTTATTTTTATGCCATGTGTTCATGCTGTTTCAGAGAGATCTATGCCTCTTTTGAGCATGATCAGTAAGGGTGTTTTGAGAATATGGTTTTGGTCTACCCATCCATGCCTTTGTTTATATTTATGGAGTGCCTTAGCTTGAGTCAATCGAGCTCTACTTTTGCTATAAAATGTTACTGGCAGATTGTTTACATGTTATTCGATTTTGCCAAGCTTGTTGTAGTTGATCCTTGCATAATATATTGTTGTTCTTGCCATGTATAGCTTCTATGCCATGTCTTCTTGATGTATGTATGCTTAGTTTATCATGCAATGCTCTGTAGTGAGTGCATCGAGCTCGTAAACATGCCTACTTGTTATCTGTATTTGAAATGCCCAGTTTTCTGCTAAGTCTGAAATCTGTAACGAAACTTGCTTAATTGACATGGGTGTTAATATATTTTCTGATCCTTTTTGGCCTATGTACACTAAGGGACTTTTGTTCTATGCTTTGATTAGATTCATGCCATTCCTTGATTTGCTATGTCCTGATCCTGTAGCTTGTTTTTTTATTGCTCTAAACATGTCATCCTGATGTTAATTTCTGGAATGTTGTTATTTTCACCAAGTCTGTGAACCTGTCATCTTTTGCACTTTTGCCATGCTTGTTTGAACCTGTTGTGGTGTGATTTAGCCATAGCTCAATGTTCATCTTTTGTCAAGCATCTTGAGTGGATTACTTCCATATGCTTTGTTGATATGTTTGGGTGCAGTGGCTTAGTTTCTTGTTGCTTGCTAAGTAGCATGATGCTGTTAATGACAGATTCTTGTCATTCTTGTTTTGCTTGTCTTTTGCAAACCGTGCATCCGATTCCGGTGATCTTTATATCGATTTCAACCGAAATCACCTCACCTTTCCAGTGGCATACTTGGTTTGCCAAGATTATGCCTTGTTCATCTTTTCCTTCCGAAGCATGCATATGCATTGCATACCACATCTC
The DNA here is from genome assembly GCA_032464435.1 of Aegilops umbellulata. NCBI lineage: Eukaryota > Viridiplantae > Streptophyta > Magnoliopsida > Poales > Poaceae > Aegilops > Aegilops umbellulata. Next base: position 506,277,375 of record CP136059.1, read on the forward strand.
GCATATCATGCCATGTTTATGTGGTGGTTGTTTACTTTGTTGTTTTGCTTCTTTCCGGTGTTGCTTCTTCGGGTTAGTTTTGAAAAGATTGCGATTGTGAGGATTCGTTCAACTTCGTCCGTTTGTCTTCTTCATGGACTCGTTCTTCTTCCTTGCGGGATCTCAGGCAATTTGACCATACACTCGAAATCACTTCTATCTTTGCTTGCTAGTTGCTCGCTCTTTTGCTATGCCTATGCTGCGATACCTACCACTTGCTTATCATGCCTCCCATATTGTTAAACCAAGCCTCTAACCCACCTTGTCCTAGCAAACCGTTGTTTGGCTATGTTACCGCTCTGCTCAGCCCCTCTTATAGCGTTGTTAGTTGCGGGTGAAGATGAAGTTTGTTCCTTGTTGGAACATGGAGATGTTGTTCCTTGTTCGAACATGTTTACTTGTTGGGATATCACAATATATCTTATTTAATTAATGCATCTATATAGTTGGTAAAGGGTGGAAGGCTCGGCCTTCTGCCTGGTGTTTTGTTCCACTCTTGCCGCCCTAGTTTCCGTCATATCGGTGTTATGTTCCCGGATTTTGTGTCCCTAACGCGGTCGGGTGATTTATGGGACCCCCTTGACAGTTCGCTTTGAATAAGACTCTTCCAGCAAGGCCCAACCTTGGTTTTACCATTTGCCTACCACCTATCCCTTTCCCTTGGGTCTGATCAACCCGAAGGTCATCTTCATTTAGCCCCCCCCGGGCCAATGCTTGTCTAAGTGTTGGTCCAAACCGAGCAGCCTGCGGGGCCCCCTCATGGAAACCCGAGGTCTAGTTTTACTCGTAGCTTGACTTATCCGGTGTTGCCCTGGGAACGAGATATGTGCAGCTCCTATCAGGATGTCGGCGCATCGGGCGGCTTTGCTGGACTTGTTTTATTGTTGTCGAAATGTCTTGTAGCCGGGATTCCGAGACTGATCGGGTTTTCCCGGGGATAAGGAATATCCTTCGTTGATCGCGAGAGCTTATCATGGGCTAAGTTGGGACACCCCTGCAGGGTTTTGAACTTTCGAAAGCCGTGCCCACGGTTATGTGGCAGATGGGAATTTGTTAATGTCCGGTTGTAGAAAACCCGAAGTTGATCTTAACTAAAATACACAAACCGCGTGTGTAACCGTGATGGTCTCTTCTCGGCGGGGTCCGAGAAGTGAACACGGTTGTTGGAGTTATGCTTGATGTAAGTAGTTTCAGGATCACTTATTGATCATAGTTGTTCGACCGTGCTTTGCCTTCTCTTCTCGCTCTCATTTGCGTATGTTAGCCACCATATATGCTAGTCGCTTGCTGCAGCTCCACCTCATACCTTTTACCCTACCTATAAGCTTAAATAGTCTTGATCTCGCGGGTGTGAGATTGCTGAGTCCTCGTGACTCATAGATACTTCCAAAACCAGTTTGCAGGTGCCGATGAGACCGTGCAGGTGACGCACCTGAGCTCAAGTAGGAGTTCGATGAAGATTCTATCCTTTATGTTGTTTCGTTCTAGTCGATCAGTAGTGGAGCCCAGTTGGGGTCGATCGTGGACCTTTGTCGCTTTTGGGGTTTCTTCTTTTATTTTGGCTCCGTAGTCGGGCCCTGATTGTAGCTGTATGATGTAATGTTTTATTCATGTATTTGTGTGATGTGGCGATTGTAAGCCAACTATGTATCTCTTTCCCTTATGTATTACATGGGTTGTGTGAAGATTACCTCACTTGCGACATTGCTTTCAATGCGGTTATGCCTCTAAGTCGTGCTTCGACACGTGGGAGATATAGCCGCATCGAGGGCGTTATAAGTTGGTAATCAGAGCCTTCCCCGACCTTAGGAGCCCCCACTAATTGATCGTTTTTAGCGGCCGAGTTGTGTCTAGAAAAATGTTTTGAGTCATTTAGGAATTATGTATCGGAGAGTTTAGGAATTCTTTTTACTTCCCAGTCTCTTCATCGCTCTGGTAAGGCATCCTGACGTAGAGTTTCGACTCTTCTCTTCTCAAATTTCACTAATTTTTTTTTTAGGATCACGCGGGTATCTTAGAATCGTTCCGATGGTTTTATGATGACAACATTGTCTTGGTTGCCTCCCGTCAGCAGGGGTTTTAGTGGAGGTGTCTCGGGGAGTGGAGCTCCGAGGTGTTGTCGTCATAATTTTATCGTTGCAGTTCTGGAATACCTGAGTTTAGTACGCCGACATCGAAAATCTCTTTTGTACAGTTGTTGGTGAGATAACCCTGATAGCCCAGTACTGAGGCGAGTGCGGGAGTATTCCCATAACTCGTATAACGGATGCTTTTCGAAGGTTGAGGTAGATGATTTCCGAAGGTTTCTTGGTTATGTGTTGAAGGATGGATACAGCTGGATCTAGGTATTGTTAGTTTGGGTGATATATTTTGTGTCCCCTGTATCCCCAACACCTGATTGCATAACCAGAAAGTTTCGGGAGTTTATAAGTGGGAATTCTAGTATCTCTTAGGATATCTTTCCAACGGATACATGATACGATATGGGATCTATCATATGTTTGTTTCCGGCTTACTCTAATAGCCAATCCTTTGTTTTGTTTTATATGTGGTATTCGAGTTGCTTCGAAGTCAAATGTTGAATCCATAACTTCCCTAAACGGTGTTCTCATCTTGCTATGTGAATACTAATCCTTCTTGATCATCAAGATTATCATGCCAATTCTTTTCTAACCGGTGTGCCTCTCTTTAAGTGGATCCGACCACTGCAACATTCGCAAGATCAATTATCAGTTCTTCTCAACGGTGTTGGCTTCATCCGTTCCAAGTTCTCTTTGTTTTCCCGCCCTCCCACCCTTATTTCTTCAAGGACGCAGATCTCTTAATCAAGTATCCTTTTTATTGATGGAAGTTCCTTCATTCTTTCCTTCAATGTTCTTACCCGGTGGTTCTCAAGAAGATGTTCTTCAAGTTCATCATTCGTCATTCTTTTCTTCTCTGGTGGTTTCAATTCAAGCTTTCGGTGTCGACCATACCTTTTTCCTCATTTCAAATGTTTTCTCGTACCGGTGCATCTCTTAATCATTCACCTCTCGCTATTCATTTGTTCCGGAGTGTTGAAGATATCTCATAAGATTCGACTTTCCATTCTCAATTCACTCAAGTTCTTTTGAGGATGATATCTTATTCAAGCCATTTAATTCAACCGGTGCAATCTCTCCCTTCCAAGCAATCTTTTCAACGGTGTTTCTTTTGAGTGGGCCCTAACCCACAGGTCTTTTCCCAGGATCTTACCTGACTCTTCTAATCATCCCGAAGCTATTCCCAAATTCTTTTCGAAGTTTGACGTAAGAATGATTTACCATCAGTCATATGTCTTTCTCCAAGATCTTTCAAATTCTTTTCATTATTGGTTCAACATTTCAAATTCTCATTCCAGAGTGCCTCAACAATTCATGGTGGCGTTTCTCATCATCGTTCTTAGCATTTGAAGACCGAAGAAGAGTTTCTCTTAAATCTTGCTCCATTCTCTTCAAGATTCATGGTTCTAGCTTGATGTCATCCTCTCATAATTGTTTTCGATTGTGAGAATATTTTTCACCCATCCGGAGCATTTCATGAGTTGTTTTCCATTTCTTTCCTCCGAAGGCCATCATTTCTTAATTCTTCATTCTCAGCTTTCAGCTCTCGTTCTCCAAATCTTACCGGTGCATCTTTTAATATTCTCTAATCAGCTCATGATCTCTTCGTTCTCATGTATCTAAATCCTAGCAAGCATCTTCATTCATTTGCTAATTCTTCCCGGTGTTTCTGTATCTTTTCTTCGCTCATTTTAAATTCTTACGGTGGTTCGTTCAAGATTTCACTTCCTTCGTTATCATATTAATTCATTCGTTGTTTCCAAACTCTACCGGTGGTTCCATCAATACCTTCCCAAGTTTGCGCCATATCTATCTTAATCCTTTCTACGAGAATAAGTAGTATGCCAAATACGTTGCTTGTCCCACGGAGATCCATCTAATCATTGCAAGGCTTCAACCTTATTTTTTTTCATCCTTCATTTCATCTGATCTTCCTTTTCTTACCGGAGTTCTTTATGGAGGCTACATGATGATTCACAAAGGATTTAATTCCTTCTCGAAGTGTTCATCGAGATTCTTTTCAGAGCAGCTCAAGTATTCTTTATCTTGCATTTTAAAGTGCAATCCTTTCAACCGTATCATTCGAGGTGGTATTATGTCATTCTTGATAATTGGAGTTCATGTCTCATGACTCACATGTTGTCAAGAATGAGGTATTTTAAATCCATCAATCTCTTCATTGGAATTATCTTGGGTTATATTTCACCTAAAGCCTTCCCTAAGGATTGCTGCTATTTATGGTGCTCATTAATGACCCAAGTTCTTCATTTGTCCTCCCGGTGAAATAAGTTTCTCGTCTCCTTGTTGATATCAGTCCAATCATTTGTTTCCGTTGGTGGCAGAAGCTCACCTTATAATTTTGAGATGTTTTCCATAAGCCCACTACAAGCTTATTCGTTCCGTTGTTGGTTCTCCAACAACTCCGTTCAATCTTTCTTTTAAGGAGACCCTTTCAAATTCATTTGTGATAGAAGTTGTTGTTCTCTTCTTTGTTCTCTTGATTCCACTCTTTCATTTGTCCCGAAGGCATTGTGATGTTGCTCTCTTCGAACATCATCTCAAATTGTGAGGATCGTGTCCTTTTCCTTGCTTATCGATTTAACCGGAGTGGTATGTCTATCATTCCTCTTCTAACCGGAGTCTCATCCAAGTGCTTTCATAATTGCCAAGTTCATATTCTATTCCTTCCTTTCCAACAGGAGTGTTGTGGTAATTGTTCTTTATCATTCCTTGTACATCTTGTTTTAACCGGAGTGGTCTCAACGTCTATCTTATCACTTAAGCTCTTCTTTCTCGCCGTATTCCTTGTTCCTTGTCCAACGGAGTATTTCATTTCGTTCATCTCCATGTTATTCTTTCTTCCATTTTGTTTAACCTCTCAAGGTTCTTTGGTTTCGCTCGTTTGTCAAAGAAGCAACTTAGTTTTACCTCTTCTCTTTCTCTTCCGTTTTCCCCTCCGGTGCCATTCTAAATCTCGGGACGAGATCCTCTCGTAGTGGTGGAGTGTTGTAACGCCCCGGATCTGATGCGCCAGGTGTCTGTCAGTTATTCGCCGTCGTTGCCATGTCATGTGCTTGCGTTTCACTCTTTGCCATGTCATCATCTGCATTTCATATCATGTCATCATGTGCATCGCATTCGCATACGTGTTCGTTTCATGTAACCGAGCATTTTCCCCGTTGTCCGTTTTGCAATCCGGCGCTCCTATGTCCCCCGGCGTCCCCTTTTACCTCTTTTCATGTGTGGGTGTTAAACGGTCTCGGAATGGACCGAGGTTTGCCAAGCGGCCTTGGTATAGCACCGATAGACTGCCTGTCAAGTTTCGGGGTCAATCGGAGTCCGTTTGATACTCCAACGGTTAACCGGGTAACCACAAAGGCCTTTTTCGTGTTGCAGCCCAACACCCCTTCTAAGTGGCCCAAAACCCACCTAAGTCACTCCCATCATCTTGGTCGTTCGGTCACGATCGCGTGGCCGAAAACCGCACTCCATTTGGAGCTTCCTAGCCCCCTCTACCTATAAATATGTGTCCCTCCCGGATTTTTCGCGTAGTCCAACCCTAGCAAATCTTCCCCGCGCGCCGCCGGACATGTCCGCCCGGCGGCCGGATGTGTCCACCGCCCCAGCCACATCACCCCGGCCAATGAGGGGCCGACACCTCAGCTCCGCCGCCGCCTCGTCCAATAGCGCGACGCCACGCGTCCTTGCCGTCATCTCCAACGCGACGCCGCCCCGGGGCCCAGATCCGGCCCGCCCCGGGCCGAACCGGGCCGCGCCGGGCCCGCGCGCTCCTCCGCCGTGCGCCGCCGTCCTCGGCGACCACCGCCGCCAACGCCGGCCACCACCGACGCCTCGCCGCTGCCCTCCTCCGCCCGAACTCCTCGCCGGCCCCGCCGCCCGCCGGCGTGGCGCCTCTTCCCGCGGCCCCCGCCCCCGCGCCCGCCCGCGCCGGTCGCCTCCCGCGACGCCGCGCGCTGCCGCCGCCCGCGCGCACGTCGGCCCCGCCGCCTCCTCTCGCCGCGCAGCCGCGCCAGCGCCGCCGCGTCCCGCACCGGCCAGATCCGGGCGGGTGGACGAGATCCACCCGTCCCGCGATCCAAACGCGCCCCGTCGCCCCGGATCTCTCCGTCCCGTACCGCTCCGTCCCGATTTTCGCGGGGTGAGAAATCTGCCAAGTCCCCGACATTCTATCATTTTATTGCCATGTTCATCATACCATATCTTTGCACCCATAGCTCCGTTTTGGGCGTATGATATGTCAAATTGTTCGCCCCAAGAGTACATCATTCCATTCCATTGCATCATTTTCATTTGAGCTCATCTTGATGCGTTGGAAGAGGGCTATGTGATGTTAGTTTCAGATCTGTTTCAGAACATGCACTTTTGTCATTTTTGCCATGATTGATGTGTGCATCCTATGAAGTTGAGTCCTACATGTGTTTTGTAATATGCCATGCCATATTTCCAGAGATTTATGCCATGTATTTTTGTGATCTATGTGGTGACTAGCACAAGCATGCAAACTAGGGTACTTAATGTTGCTGATTTCAGAGACTTAGTAATTTCACTAAGTCCCTGCCTGCTGTTATTTTTATGCCATGTGTTCATGCTGTTTCGGAGAGATCTGTGCCTCTTTTGAGCATGATCAGTAAGGGTGTTTTGAGAATATGGTTTTGGTCTACCCATCCATGCCTTTGTTTGTATTAATGGAGTGCCTTAGCTTGAGTCAATCGAGCTCTACTTTTGCTATAAAATGTTACTGGCAGATTGTTTACATGTTATTCGATTTTGCCAAGCTTGTTGTAGTTGATCCTTGCATAATATATTGTTGTTCTTGCCATGTATAGCTTCTATGACATGTCTTCTTGATGTATGTATGTTTAGTTTATCATGCAATGCTCTGTAGTGAGTGCATCGAGCTCGTAAACATGCCTACTTGTTATCTGTATTTGACATGCCCAGTTTTCTGCTAAGTCTGAAATCTGTAACGAAACTTGCTTAATTGACATGGGTGTTATTATATTTTCTGATCCTTTCTGGCCTACGGTCAGTAAGGGACTTTTGTTCTATGCTTTGAGTAGATTCATGCCATGCCTTGATTTACTATGTCCTAATCCTGTAGCGTGTTGTTTCATTGCTCTAAACATGTCATCCTGATGTTAAGTTCTGGAATGTTGTTATTTTCACCAAGTCTGTGAACCTGTCATCTTTTGCACTTTTGCCATGCTTGTTTGAACCTGTTGTGGTGTGATTTAGCCATAGCTCAGTGTTCATCTTTTGTCAAGCATCTTGAGTAGATTACTTCCGTATGCTTTGTTGATATGTTTGGGTGCAGTAGCTTAGTTTCTTGTTGCTTGCTAAGTAGCATGATGCTGTTAATGACAGATTCTTGTCATTCTTGTTTTGCTTGTCTTTTGCAAACCGTGCATCCGATTCCGGTGATCTTTATATCGATTTCAACCAAAATCACCTCACCTTTCCAGTGGCATACTTGGTTTGCCAAGATTATGCCTTGTTCATCTTTTCCTTTCGAAGCATGCATATGCATTGCATACCACATCTCGCATATCATGCCATGTTTATGTGGTGGTTGTTTGCTTTGTTGTTTTGCTTCTTTCCGGTGTTGCTTCTTCGGGTTAGTTCTGAAAACGTTGCGATTGTGAGGATTCGTTCGTCTTCGTCCGTTTGTCTTCTTCATGGACTCGTTCTTCTTCCTTGCGGGATCTCAGGCAAGATGACCATACCCTCGAAATCACTTCTATCTTTGCTTGCTAGTTGCTCGCTCTTTTGCTATGCCTATGCTGCGATACCTACCACTTGCTTATCATGCCTCCCATATTGTTAAACCAAGCCTCTAACCCACCATGTCCTAGCAAACCGTTGTTTGGCTATGTTACCGCTCTGCTCAGCCCCTCTTATAGCGTTGTTAGTTGCGGGTGAAGATGTAGTTTGTTCCTTGTTGGAACATGGAGATGTTGTTCCTTGTTAGAACATGTTTACTTGTTGGGATACCACAATATATCTTATTTAATTAATGCATCTATATACTTGGTAAAGGGTGGAAGGCTCGGCCTTATGCCTGGTGTTTTGTTCCACTCTTGCCGCCCTAGTTTCCGTCATATCGGTGTTAAGTTCCCGGATTTTGCGTCCCTAACGCGGTCGGGTGATTTATGGGACCCCCTTGACAGTTCGCTTTGAATAAGACTCTTCCAGCAAGGCCCAACCTTGGTTTTACCATTTGCCTACCACCTATCCCTTTCCCTTGGGTCTGATCAACCCGAGGGTCATCTTTATTTAGCCCCCCCCCCGGGCCAATGCTTGTCTAAGTGTTGGTCTGAACCGAGCAGCCTGCGGGGCCCCCTCGTGGAAACCCGAGGTCTGGTTTTACTCGTAGCTTGACTTATCCGGTGTTGCCCTGAGAACGAGATATGTGCAGCTCCTATCAGGATGTCGGCGCATCGGGCGGCTTTGCTGGACTTGTTTTATTGCTGTCGAAATGTCTTGTAGCCGGGATTCCGAGACTGATCGGGTTTTCCCGGGGATAAGGAATATCCTTCGTTGATCGCGAGAGCTTATCATGGGCAAAGTTGGGACACCCCTGCAGGGTTTTGAACTTTCGAAAGCCGTGCCCGCGGTTATGTGGCAGATGGGAATTTGTTAATGTCCGGTTGTAGAAAACCCGAAGTTGATCTTAACTAAAATACACAAACCGCGTGTGTAACCGTGATGGTCTCTTCTCGGCGGGGTCCGTGAAGTGAACACGGTTGTTGGAGTTATGCTTGACGTAAGTAGTTTCAGGATCACTTATTGATCATAGTTGTTCGACCGTGCTTTGCCTTCTCTTCTCGCTCTCATTTGCGTATGTTAGCCACCATATATGCTAGTCGCTTGCTGCAGCTCCGCCTCATACCTTTTACCCTACCTATAAGCTTAAATAGTCTTGATCTCGCGGGTGTGAGATTGCTGAGTCCTCGTGACTCACAGATACTTCCAAAACCAGTTTGCAGGTGCCGATGAGACCGTGCAGGTGACGCACCTGAGCTCAAGGAGTAGTTCGATGAAGATTCTATCCTTTATGTTGTTTCGTTCTAGTCGATCAGTAGTGGAGCCCAGTTGGGGTCGATCGTGGACCTTTGTCGCTTTTGGGGTTTCTTCTTTTATTTTGGCTCCGTAGTCGGGCCCTGATTGTAGCTGTATGATGTAATGTTTTATTCATGTATTTGTGTGAAGTGGTGATTGTAAGCCAACTATGTATCTCTTTCCCTTATGTATTACATGGGTTGTGTGAAGATTACCTCACTTGCGACATTGCTTTCAATGCGGTTATGCCTCTAAGTCGTGCTTCGACACGTGGGAGATATAGCCGCATCGAGGGCGTTATAAGTTGGTAATCAGAGCCTTCCCCGACCTTAGGAGCCCCCACTGATTGATCGTTTTTAGCGGCCGAGTTGTGTCTAGAAAAATGTTTTGAGTCATTTAGGAATTATGTATCGGAGAGTTTAGGAATTCTTTTTACTTCCCAGTCTCTTCATCGCTCTAGTAAGGCATCCTGACGGAGAGTTTCGACTCTTCTCTTCTCAAATTTCACTAAAAAAAATTTTAGGATCACGCGGGTATCTTAGAATCGTTCCGATGGTTTTATGATGACAACATTGTCTTGGTTGCCTCCCGTCAGCAGGGGTTTTACTGGAGGTGTCCTGGGGAGTTGAGCTCCGAGGTGTTGTCGTCATAATTTTATCGTTGCAGTTCTGGAATACCTGAGTTTAGTACGCCGACATCGAAAATCTCTTTTGTACAGTTGTTGGTGAGATAACCCTGATAGCCCAGTACTGAGGCGAGTGCGGGAGTATTCCCATAACTCGTATAACGGATGCTTTTCGAAGGTTGAGGTAGATGATTTCCGAAGGTTTCTTGGTTATGTGTTGAAGGATGGATACAGCTGGATCTAGGTATTGTTAGTTTGGGTGATATATTTTGTGTCCCCTGTATCCCCAACACCTGATTGCATAACCAGAAAGTTTCAGGAGTTTATAAGTGGGAATTCTAGTATCTCTTAGGATATCTTTCCAACGGATACATGATACGATATGGAATCTATCATATGTTTGTTTCCGGCTTACTCTACAAGCCAATCCTTTGTTTTGTTTTATTTGTGGTATTCAAGTTGCTTCGAAGCCAAATGTTGAATCCATACCTTCCCTAAACGGTGTTCTCATATTGCTATGTGAATACTAATCCTTCTTGATCATCAAGATTATCATGCCAATTCTTTTCTAACCGGTGTGCCTCTCTTTAAGTGGATCCGACCACTGCAACATTCGCAAGATCAATTATCAGTTCTTCTCAATGGTGTTGGCTTCATCCGTTCCAAGTTCTCTTTGTTTTCCCGCCCTCCGACCCTTATTTCTTCAAGGACGCAGATCTCTTAATCAAGTATCCTTTTTATTGATGGAAGTTCCTTCATTCTTTCCATCAATGTTCTTACCCGGTGGTTCTCAAGAAGATGTTCTTCAAGTTCATCATTCGTCATTCTTTTCTTCTCTGGTGGTTTCAATTCAAGCTTTCGGTGTCGACCATACCTTTTTCCTCATTTCAAATGTTTTCTCGTACCGGTGCATCTCTTAATCATTCACCTCTCGCTATTCATTTGTTCCGGAGTGTTGAAGATATCTCATAAGATTCTACTTTCCATTCTCAATTCACTCAAGTTCTTTTGAGGATGATATCTTATTCAAGCCATTTAATTCAACCGGTGCAATCTCTCCCTTCCAAGCAATCTTTTCAACGGTGTTTCTTTTGAGTGGGCCCTAACCCACAGGTCTTTTCCCAGGATCTTACCTGACTCTTCTAATCATCTCGAAGCTATTCCCAAATTCTTTTCGAAGTTTGACGTAAGAATGATTTACCATCAGTCATATGTCTTTCTCCAAGATCTTTCAAATTCTTTTCATTATTGGTTCAACATTTCAAATTCTCATTCCGGAGTGCCTCAACAATTCATGGTGGAGTTTCTCATCATCGTTCTCAGCATTTGAAGACCGAAGAAGAGTTTCTCTTAAATCTTGCTCCATTCTCTTCAAGATTCATGGTTCTAGCTTGATGTCATCCTCTCATAATTGTTTTCGATTGTGAGAATTTTTTCACCGATTCGGAGCATTTCATGAGTTGTTTTCCATTTCTTTCCTCCGAAGGCCATCATTTCTTAATTCTTCATTCTCAGCTTTCAGCTCTCGTTCTCCAAATCTTACCGGTGCATCTTTCAATATTCTCTAATCAGCTCATGATCTCTTCGTTCTCATGTATCTAAATCCTAGCAAGCATCTTCGTTCATTTGCTAATTCTTCCCGGTGTTTCTGTATCTTTTCTTCGCTCATTTTAAATTCTTACGGTGGTTCGTTCAAGATTTCACTTCCTTCGTTATCATATCAATTCATTCGTTGTGTCCAAACTCTACTGGTGGTTCCATCAATACCTTCCCAAGTTTGCGCCATATCTATCTTAATCCTTTCTACGAGAATAAGTAGTATGCCAAATACGTTGCTTGTCCCACGGAGATCCATCTAATCATTGCAAGGCTTCAACCTTATTTTTTTTCATCCTTCATTTCATCTGATCTTCCTTTTCTTACCGGAGTTCTTTATGGAGGCTACATGATGATTCACAAAGGATTTAATTCCTTCTCGAAGTGTTCATCGAGATTCTTTTCAGAGCAGCTCAAGTATTCTTTATCTTGCATTTTAAAGTGCAATCCTTTCAACCGTATCATTCGAGGTGGTATTATGTCATTCTTGATAATTGGAGTTCATGTCTCATGACTCACATGTTGTCAAGAATGAGGTATTTTAAATCCATCAATCTCTTCATTGGAGTTATCTTGGGTTATATTTCACCTAAAGCCTTCCCTAAGGATTGCTGCTATTTATGGTGCTCATTAATGACCCAAGTTCTTCATTTGTCCTCCCGGTGAAATAAGTTTCTCGTCTCCTTGTTGATATCAGTCCAATCATTTGTTTCCGTTGGTGGCAGACACTACTAGAAAAAGGGCTATAGGTGGGATTGACACTAATGGCGCACCAGATAGGTAGTGCGCCATTAGTATATACTAATGGCGCACCACAATCTGGTGCGCCATTAGTGTTGAAAGTACTAATGTCGCACCTTACCTAGGGTGCGCCATTAGTATCCTAATTTTTTTTGAACTAGCGCGTCTGTGCAAACACACTAATGGCGCATCCTGGCACGGTGCGCCATTACTAGTTGTAACTAGTAATGGCGCACTAGTACCAGAGTGCGCCACTAATGCTGTTTTTTTAATTATATTTTTTATTCCTTTTGTTGGAAAACTACTAATGGCGCACTGTCCCACCGTGCGCCATTACTAGTTCAAACTACTAATGGCACACCGTTGGAGAGTGCGCCATTAGTATGATTTTTTTTCTTTTTTTTCGCAAAACTACTAATGGCGCATCAGATAGAGGTGCGCCATTAGTAACCTGGATTACTAATGGCGCATTTACTGCTGGTGCGCCATTAGTAAGTGGTTAGCAACAAGATTTTAAAATGAAAAAGGAAGAAGAAGAAAGAAGGAAAAAGGAAGAAAAAACAGAAGAAAAAAACAGAAGAAAAAAGGAAAAACGGAAGAAAGAAAGCGCCAGTTCTAGCACACACCCTTTAGTCCCGGTTGGGGAGGCGGACCGCGACTAAAGGGTACTCTTTAGTCGCGGTTGTTGTCCCCAACCGCGACTAAAGGGTCTTTCTGCGCGGGAACGAAAGCGGCGCCAAAACCCTTTAGTCCCGGTTGGGGAGGCGGACCGCGACTAAAGGGTACCTTTAGTCGCGGTCCGCCTCCCCAACCGCGACTAAAGGTGCGTCTATAAATACTGCACTTAGCCCTCCCGGGCCCACACCTATCCCCTCTCTCTCCCTCGCCCTCGCCCTTGATCCCCTTCCCCTCTCCTCTCCCGATGCCGCTGCCCCGCCGCCTCGACACCGCCCCGCCGCCTTGCCCCTGCGCCCACCGCCGCCTGAGGCCCCGACATCGGCGCCGCTCTCCCCGCGGGACTCCACCCCCGCCGCCCCCGCGCCCTCCGAACGGGATCGGCCACTGCTCGACGCGCTCCCCGGCGTCCGCGCCTTCCGCGCCGACCTCTGCTCCAGCGACGGGCTCGAGGCCGTCTCCGCGTCCTTCGGCCAGGTACTTGCACCCCCTCCCCATCCCGGGAGCGCCCCATTCCGTCCTGGTTACTCCTGCCGTCATTTCTGTTCATTATTCTTGCTAATTAGGCCAGGGGTTGGCTGTTCAGTGTATCTCCGTAGCTAACCACCTATGGTATGGTAGGCCTAACCTGCTGATGGGTATGTCTCGTCTGGTGCACTGCCTAGCTCACTCATGAATCCCAGTTTACCATACTGTAAATAAATGTGGAATTTTGCCAAATCTCAGATTGTCTTGCTGATTTGATAACAAATCTTTCCCTGGTAACTATAAGACTGGTTTTGTTTGCTCACATTTCTTTAATCTAAATCATGTTACTCTTCCAGTGAGAAACAAGAGTGAAGATATCCTAACCTAACTCTGCTAAGGAAAATTAAGATGATCATGCCAGGAAATTACCACTATGTGTGCCAATCATTCATTTGCACAATCTTAAGAGCCTGCTTATTTCAGATATCTACTGATCAAGATTAAAAAAAAACTAATGTGCGCATAGTACACAATATTCCATACACAACGAGAACATCATGAAAAATGTACTGTCTGAATGATCCTTTGATCTACAATGCCAGCGTCTTTTTAATCTCTTTTTTTTTCTTGCAAAGAGAAGGCATTCTATGGCAAGTAGGAAGAAACTATGATACAAAGTAGTTATTTGCTTACTTAAAGATCAGAAACTTATCAGAATTGACATAGAAGAAAGGTATTACATATGGCTGTGTAGAAGTGTGAGAAGTCGGTACCTGGGGTCCATGAATGGTCCAAGATGAAGAATCTCCTTAAATCTCACATGCACTCTCAGTTTAGAAAGATCATTGCTGTATCTCTTGAATGGAATGATTAATACAGCTGGTAGCTTGTTAATCAACTGTGTTTGAATTGCACAACTGTTGCCATCTTTCTGCTCATTTTGGTTTTCCTCCATTTGTTGGGCATGAGATTACTTGTAAGTTATAACTTGTAAGCACCAAAGATGCCCTGTGTGTCGGGGATATACCCCGTGGCGTAAACCGGCCGGAAGTTAACCCGGCCGGACTTGGCGGTTTGTCTGAAGACCCGCCCTGACCTTGGCGGTTTACAAGCAACCCGTTTGGTCGTTATGACTCACTGGTAACCCGGCAGGCGGATCAGACGGATGACAAGGCCCAAGGCCCAGAAGGCCGGTTCAACTATTGTGGGCCGGTTTAAGAGTAAAGGAATATTTGTCTTATAAAGAGTTAAGACCTGGACTTGTATCCGGTTTGTATTAGAGATAGACTAGTCCTAATCCTAATAGGACTCCACATGTAAACCGCCCCTTCAACATATATAAGGAGGGGCAGGGCTCCCCAAAGGGGGAGAAGTTAGAAGTTACAGGTTACAAGTTAGAAGCGACAAGCAATCAATAATCTCTAGGGCTAGACACAAAGAGCCGGTTTACGGCGTCTCCCTCGGGATGATAATGAGACCTAGCCTAAAACAACATGTAGGGTTATTACCGGATGATGTTTCCCGGGGCCCGAAGCTATCTAAATCCTTGTCTTGCGCGTTGATCCGCCCTGCGTCTCTCGTCCCACTCAACCCCTCTCAAGCTACCACATAGATGCGTTGGCCTCGCGACTAAGTCCTTACATTAGGACATCTGCCGTGACAATTCCACGACAGTTGGCGCCCACCGTGGGGCCTGCGCACGGTGGTGTTCAGTTCTTAAAGGGATTTCATCTAGGTTTCGAGAGGTTTATAATTATACAGATGAAGAAGAGCAGACTCCGAGGAAATCTACATCGTCTATGAGTTCATCGTCTATGTGCGTCCGGACGATCAACGTGTGATGTTTCTGCCGCAAAAAATCGTCGAAGTCGTGCCCAAGATTGATAGGTGCAAGGATCAAATCTAAAAGCGGTCCATCCAAAAGACGGAGACCTTTGGTTACGTTTCGATCGATTGAAGAAAAAGGAAAATAAGGCGGGTCCTACTTCGAGTCGCCGCTTCGTCAAGTGGCCCTGTTTCCAAGACGCTTTCTACGTCGATCTCCGAGTCGCCCGCAGCCGCGGCTTTCTTCAGAGCCGCCCCGGTTTAGCCTCGCCTCCCAGTCGCGAGCTACCTCGAAACTGCCGCGGACGACGTTCACCTCCGCCGTAAACCGGCCTCTACTGCTGCTAAACCGACCTCCTCTGTTGTCATGAGTCGCCGCGGTCACATCGACCCGCCTCGGATGAGCCGCCGGCCACTCAACCTGGGTTCTGCCGTGGCCCCGCCTCTTCAAGACTGCGCCACCCAGCCTTCTCGCGTTTGGCTTCATCCGCTGCCAAGGGCCCTCGGCAAGCTACTGAATCGCCGGCGTCCCCTTGCCTTGCCGTTGTGCTGTTTCTTCAAGTCAACCGTGCCATAAGACGCCCAAATTGCTGCTCCACTTCTGCTGTTACCCCGCTGAGCTACGAATTATTCATATAAAGGACAACAAGACAAAGGCTCCATCAGAATTGCCAAAACTGCATAAGGGTTTTCTGAAGAAGGCCTAGCTCCCGGTGGTGAGAGAGAGAGAGAGATCGTGCAAGCATCATTTTACGGCGGTATTCGTTCAGTAAAACGGGCCACCGAACAGGCATAAAAGCAAAATTTCTACCATCCAGGGTTTACATTGACCCATCAGACGCTAAAAAGGAAGTCAGTGGCAGCCTGCGCGGGATGTTAGGCACTGCCATCTCAATTTCCTCAAAAGAAGACAGAGGCAAAATCGACTAGCACTTACAGTACAACCTTTTTATACGGTGAGGGAGTTCTACTACTACTAGTAGTAACCCATCCAGACTAAAATACTAGCACATGCACAGTGCTATTGGACCCAATTAAATTCTAGCCTGTGCGCAGATCATCTGTCATCAAATGCATCAGGTGAAATCTATCTGGTCTATTTTTATTTATATATTTTCATTCCTATGAGAACAATTACTCTGGTTATAGTATTTTTACGCAGGACGACTATTAAGAAAAAGGGATGGTGTTATACCGAGGATGCATGTTCGGCTGTGCCGCGCGGTTTCACGGACGCGCGTGTCGCGGTCTAGTTTTGGTCAATGCGACGGCCGACTCGCCCGTCCGAGCCGCCTTACAACGCCACGAACGAATCGCCCGTCCGCTCTTGCGGCCGGTTCAAGCGTCCACGCCGGCTTACAATGCGGAAGGCAATTTGCTCTTCGCAACGGCTTACAATGCTACGGCCGACTCATCCGTCTGCTCCTGCGGGAGACTCATCCGTGGTTGATTTCGGTGTCACCATAGTGGTTATCAACTCTGCGGCGGAGAATTTCCGGCCTAACATATCAGGTGATATCCATCTAAGGCCTATTTTACTAGCGCATATTATTTTTGTCAAGGAACAATTACTTTGGCACACGATATATTTTCACGCAGGACAATTGTTCATTACAAATGAGGCGTTATATTATGGGCACAGAGGACGCGCTAGCAACGTTCCGCACTGGCGTTTCGTCCGTGTCATGCCACTTGGTGAATGAACGTGAGCAAGTCACCGTCCCTGTGGCCCGGTTTACATCAGCTTACCGGGACCGCGCCCGCGATTAACTCGCCCGTCCGTGCCGGTTTATGGCACGGGTGCTAATTTTCCCCGTCCACACCGATTTACAATGTCGCGGCCGACTCATCTATCCGAGTCGCCTCTGATGTTGTGGTCGTCTTTGTCGTCCATCTCTCGCGTCCTGGTCTACATCAACATACCGGGCCGCATGTGTCTGCATGAGCTGTTTATTGAATATGAGCAAGTCACAACTTGGGTAGCCCGGTTTTTTTTCCAACAAATTGGAGGCAAATTATCATATACTATCAACCACCGTCTGCACTAGGTGGTTCAATGGGAAGGCGCACAAGTCGCCGCCGCTACAGTTTGGTTAACTTCAAATCACCAGTTGGAAGGAACCATTGGCCGAGTTGCTGACACGGCTCATACGGGATCATTTACAACCTGCCGCAGTCACCTCAACCTTCTGTGGATTCACATCGTGCTATCAACACCAATGATATACAAGTTATGCCGGTTCATACAAACGGTCAAATATGGAGAGTCTCAAGCCAACTCCTCGAGTCACCTTTGAGACTCGGGGGCTACGATGACATGACTCAGCAAATCTTGCCAGTTTCAGCCGGTTTAAGAAACCCAGGACGATGGAGGGAAAGATAACCCGGTCCCGGATGCTACTGTTATATTGATGAAAGTTTAAAGGCTGTCAGAAAAATTCCGGCTTAGAAAGTATATGACAGTTACGAAATCCCGGCTCAATGAGAAAAATCCGGATCATCAGAAAGGATTCCGGTTTAAAATCCGGAGCAAGGGAAGTCAGTCTCACTAAAGCTCTCAAATCTCCGGTTTACAATCCGGTTCAAGGGAAATCTGTTCTCCCACAAAGCTCTGAAGCGCCCAAATCCGGTTTAACAATGTCCGGTTCAAAAAGGAATTAACTTCTCGCAAGTTCGAGTTTAAAGGCTGTCAGAAAATTTCCGGCTGAAAATGAAGATTCCGGTTTAAAATCCGGTTCAAGGGAAAGATGTCTCCCACAGCTTTGAAGCTTTCAATATCCGGTTCAAGATCCCGGTTCAAGAAGAATTTATCTCTTGCAAAAAAAAAGTTAAGAATTACCGAAGAGGACCTGCTGCCATGATGCGCGGTTCAAACATGGGTATCCGGCCTTATTGGCCTGACATATTATTTATCACATGGGGGCTCCCGCTTTATAAAGCGGGGTATCTATTCTTTATATCATGTGTGGTTACACGGGGTTGTTTTCAAGCAACATTCGGTTTACCCCTTGCAAATCTTAACAAGATCACTTGAGGCTTCCTGTTCAAACATAGGTCGTATTCGAACCAAAGAGAACATAGCTATCCTTATAAGGTCATTTGGGGGCTCGGTCATGTTTGAACCGATGCAATACCTCTTGGCCGGCGAAAGCCACCAGAGTCATTTGGGGGCTCGGTCGCATCCGAACTGATGCAACACCTCTTGGCCGGCGAAAGCCACCAGAGTCATTTGGGGGCTCGGTCGTGTCCGAACCGATGCAATACCTCTTGGCCGGCGAAAGCCACCAGAATCATTTGGAGACACGGTCACGTCTGAACCGGTCACGCCTCTTGGTCGGCCTATGGGCCTTAGAGTCATTTGGGGGCTTGGTCGAACCCGAACCATAGCAATGCCACTTGGCCGGCGTAACGCCACGCGTCATTTTGGGGTCCTGGCTGACTGGCACCATCGCTACGCCTTCGGGGGGCTTGGTTGCGTCTGACCATGGTAATTCCATCTGACCAAGCTCAGTAGAGCTCTTCTTTTGCAAAAAGTTGTTGCCATTGCTTTTGCTTTAATAGCCTTTCTTGAGAAGTTGCTATTTTATTTGCGTTTTTTAAACCGACAGTATTTTGTACCGGTTCAAACAGCTAAATTGGCGGAACACGGTCCATTTTTAGACCGGAGACTATCTGCCCGGTTTGATTTTCTGTTACCATTCTATTATGGAGTAAACTGGTGTTTATCAACCCGGCTCGGCTTTCAACTACAAGTTGTCAGTACACGATCAAGTTATAATCCGGAGACTATCAGCCCGGTCTGGTTTGACTACAAGTCACCAGTACATATATGGTTAATCCGGTCTTTATCACAACCCGGTACGGTTTTATCATAAACCGGCGCAATATGGAAGGAGTTATCATTACTCAAGATTGGGGTTATCACTCTTACTACAAAAAGTTGATAAACCAACGATGTGATTCAATGTCACAGGTATGATATATTTCATGTTTTTAAGTGCAGCCTTGGTTATAAACCCAGGTTATATGTTGGACATTATGACCCGTCCGGCGGTAAACCGCCAGGACACTTTAAACTTGTTGTATGCAGAAACAGGTTGAATAAAACATGATTATAAATTATCCGGTGTTTATTGAACCGGCCTGGCTTTAAGACGATAAGTCGCCAGTATGATGATAAATTGTCCGGTGTTTGTTAAACCGGCCTGGCTTTAAGGCGATAAGTTGCCAATATATGATGAGAAATTATCTGGTGTTTATTAAACCGGTCTGGCTTTGGACTATAAGTCGCCAGTATATATTTGGATTGCGCCATTGGAATCTTGCGCTTATAAATTATTGGATTATATTATTCAAATAGCCAAACTTGGCTGAATTTTCATTATGATATTGGATGAATAAGGTTTTCATACCAGATTATATTATCTTGAATAGCCAACATGGCTGGATTTTTATTATGGTTATTAATATTATGATTAAGGTATTCAAAGTCGCTTTAGCGCAATGGTTATCATTTTCTATAATTGAAGGAATAGTCCCAAGTCGCTGCAGGCTTACAACCCGGCACTTGGGGGCTACATTGTTCAAAGTTGAGATTATATCAAATATGCAAGTCTCATGTCGCTGCAAACATGCACCATGATACTTGGGGGCTAATGCAAAGTCATTTTTGCTCACCTTATTGAAGACCCGACTCATCACATTATAATGAGCCGGCACTTGGGGGCTACCAATTGCTCCTGTCAACTATTCAAGGTACAAAGCTTTTTATCAATTATATTGAAGGGTCCACTGCTCAGTTGGTAAAGCACAAGGCTCTTAACCTTGTTGACGTGGATTCAAGCCCCATGATGGGGGTTACATTATATGATGTTATTTTCATTGAAGTATATATCAAAGTCCCAGCTCAATATTATCTTACTGAGCCGGCCCTTGGGGGCTACATGTTGCTGTTCAAAGTTTACAAGATTATATTTACAAAGTCCCTACTGATTATTACATAATGACCCGACCCTTGGGGGCTACATTGGTTGAAGTTTTATGGGTATCAGTCAATTACAAGTCCCAGGTTGCTGCAAGCATGACAACCCGGCACTTGGGGGCTACATAATATGGGGTATTCAGTTTTTACTAGTGACTGGGATGAACAACATGGATTTCTTCAAAATTGGCAGTATTTATATTGAAGCAAGTCTTAAGCCATCACTTGGTTCTGTTCGAAGACTTGGGGGCTACAGGTATCAATTATTATCGAAGAAATATTTTTCAAATTCTCTGTTTGAGCAAACCAGATTGAACCGGCGTTGGCAACAATCATGAACCGACATTAGCAACAACCATGACCCGGAATTATCATAACCCGGTAATTTTGGTAATATTGAACCGGCAAGTTTTACATCTTCAAACCGGCTAAATATCAGATGAATATTTCAAGACCAATATTTCTTAAACCGGCGCTTTGGAAGCCGATTCAAGTGGATTATTCTTCACAATATTTTTCTATGAGAAACCAACATCAGCAATTTAAAGTATGAAGCCGGTTATTGATCCGGATTTTTCTAGAAGGAGGGAATAACAAAGATTTAAGGATGATCAGGGTCGGTTTACAAGAATTCTTAACCCGGAGCGCAACCTGTCAAATTTGTTCTTATGTTTATTTGCAGCATAAGTTTACCATGGATAAATCCAAGCTAAACTTGGGGGCTAATGTCGGGGATATACCCCGCGGCGTAAACCGGCCGGAAGTTAACCCGGCCGGACTTGGCGGTTTGTCTGAAGACCCGCCCTGACCTTGGCGGTTTACAAGCAACCCGTTTGGTCGTTATGACTCACTGGTAACCCGGCGGGCGGATCAGACGGATGACAAGGCCCAAGGCCCAGAAGGCCGGTTCAACTATTGTGGGTCGGTTTAAGAGGAAAGGAATATTTGTCTTATAAAGAGTTAAGACCTGGACTTGTATCCGGTTTGTATTAGAGATAGACTAGTCCTAATCCTAATAGGACTCCACATGTAAACCGCCCCTTCAACATATATAAGGAGGGGCAGGGCTCCCCAAAGGGGGAGAAGTTAGAAGTTACAGGTTACAAGTTAGAAGCGACAAACAATCAATAATCTCTAGGGCTAGACACAAAGAGCCGGTTTACGGCGTCTCCCTCGGGATGATAATGAGACCTAGCCTCAAACAGCATGTAGGGTTATTACCGGATGATGTTTCCCGGGGCCCGAAGCTGTCTAAATCCTTGTCTTGCGTGTTGATCCGCCCTGCATCTCTCGTCCCACTCAACCCCTCTCAAGCTACCACATAGATGCGTTGGCCTCACGACTAAGTCCTTACATTAGGACATCTGCCGTGACAATTCCACGACACTGTGCTTTGCTAGTAGTAGATACTGACTTATTCTCATTTGTTGCTTCCTAATCTAAACTAGATTAATGATGGCAAGAGAGAATTTTGTGTTTTTTTTCTTCCAAGTACAATTTGACCAGCCACATGACCAGATCAGTTAGAAGATTGTTAGGCTTGTCTTATGAAATAATCCACTGTAGACATCACATGAATGACATGGCCAATTCTCAACAGTTTATTTTCAAAGTACAATTTGACCATATTATGTACAGTAATTATATGAATTTTACTGTAATTATCTTTTTACTAGATGATTGGTTTAGTGGAGCTGATATAAGTGAGAGAAAAAATTTGTTCCATGTATAACCA
Source organism: Aegilops umbellulata (assembly GCA_032464435.1). Lineage (NCBI taxonomy): Eukaryota > Viridiplantae > Streptophyta > Magnoliopsida > Poales > Poaceae > Aegilops > Aegilops umbellulata. Next base: position 506,299,220 of record CP136059.1, read on the forward strand.
TTGATTATACCTTTGAGGTAGTTAGTTAACCTCTCACCTATGTTCATGCAGGTATATTATTCTTGGAAAAGCCACTGCTGGTGACGGAATAGAAAGATAAGCAGGTACCTATCTTCAGTCCCAATCTAACAGGGTAGTCCATGGATTCAAACTAGCTAAAGGAGATTCAAACTGCCGAACCTTTAGGTTAACAACTCAACACAAACCAATCACACTAGTTTGATCATATGGAAAGATATTATGAAAGCATGCACTATTTCCACATTTCCACTTGGCCCAAATAACAGCAGTAATTCCAACAGCAATAATACCTCTCAACCTGCCTGGGAAGTTGAAAATCCAAGTACAAAGGTCAATAACTGATTTCAAGTTAATCCTAATCCCAAAGGCTACTAACCACTTTTTTAAGCTTACTTAGCTAGCAAGCAATGAATAAATTAATGATATATACTTTCTTTACAGTCACATAATCTACATTTTCACTACCCTCCCAACCCCTCTTAAGCAAATTATCATTAGTCACAGAATCTACATATATTATTAATAAATATATGTTGAAGGAAATGTTATTAAATAAGTATGAATGGGCATGAAGAACCTTGGTGGTGTTATCACATGCTTGGGAGCATACCTCTGATTGACTATCTAGAAATGCTGATGACACTTGAGTATATTTTCTGATAACATCTCCATGTCTTTGATGGTAGATGACAGTTGACAAAACACTCGAGAGTTTGTGTTTGGAGTTTGTAATGTGAAGACAAACTCGCTACTCGCGGTCTCGAGACTTGTAATATAATGTTCTATCTTTGTTCGGTCTTTTCAATTCGGAGACTAATGTGATGAATTGTATTTGGAGACTAATATGATGAAATGAATTCAAAGACTAATCTTCTATTGTATTTGATGAGTCTGTTGTTGATGTGTGCTGTCTATATTTTGCCCAATTATACATTTTGTAACCTGTGCAAAAAAACAGAAAATAAAAAAATAAAAAAACCCTAATATTCATACTAATGGCGCATCACATAACAGTGCGCCATTAGTATTCCAGAGGATACTAATGGCGCATCCTTAAGCAGTGCGCCATTAGTATGCCGAGGTTACTAATGGCGCATCACCCTATGGTGCGCCATTAGTATACCAAAGCACCTGGCTATACATGGCCCTGGGAGGCATACTAATGGCGCACCATGTCCTATACTAATGGCGCACTAGTGGTGCGCCATTAGTAAGTATTACTAATGGCGTGCTACTAATGGCGCACCACTAATGCGCCATTAAAGGCCAAATTAGGTGCGCCATTAGTAGCCCTTTTTCTAGTAGTGAGAAGCTCACCTTATAATTTTGAGATGTTTTCCATAAGCCCACTACAAGCTTATTCGTTCCGTTGTTGGTTCTCCAACAACTCCGTTCAATCTTTCTTTTAAGGAGACCCTTTCAAATTCATTTGTGATAGAAGTTGTTGTTCTCTTCTTTGTTCTCTTGATTCCACTCTTTCATTTGTCCCGAAGGCATTGTGATGTTGCTCTCTTCGCACATCATCTCAAATTGTGAGGATCGTGTCCTTTTCCTTGCTTATCGATTTAACCGGAGTGTTATGTCTATCATTCCTCTTCTAACCGGAGTCTCATCCAAGTGCTTTCATAATTGCCAAGTTCATATTCTATTCCTTCCTTTCCAACCGGAGTGTTGTGGTAATTGTTCTTTATTGTTCCTTGTACATCTTGTTTTAACCGGAGTGGTCTCAACGTCTATCTTATCACTTAAGCTCTTCTTTCTCGCCGTATTCCTTGTTCCTTGTCCAACGGAGTATTTCATTTCGTTCATCTCCATGTTATTCTTTCTTCCATTTTGTTTAACCTCTCAAGGTTCTTTGGTTTCGCTCGTTTGTCAAAGAAGCAACTTAGTTTTACCTCTTCTCTTTATCTTCCGTTTTCCCCTCCGGTGCCATTCTAAATCTCGGGACGAGATCCTCTCGTAGTGGTGGAGTGTTGTAACGCCCCGGATCTGATGCGCCAGGTGTCTGTCAGTTATTCGCCGTCGTTGCCATGTCATGTGATTGCGTGTCACTCTTTGCCATGTCATCATCTGCATTTCATATCATGTCATCATGTGCATCGCATTCACATACGTGTTCGTTTCATGTAACCGAGCATTTTCCCCGTTGTCCGTTTTGCAATCCGGCGCTCCTATGTCCCCCGGCGTCCCCTTTTACCTCTTTTCATGTGCGGGTGTTAAACGGTCTCGGAACGGACCAAGGTTTGCCAAGCGGCCTTGGTATAGCACCGATAGACCGCCTGTCATGTTTCGGGTCAATCGGAGTCCGTTTGATACTCCAACGGTTAACCGGGTAACCGCAAAGGCCTTTTTCGTGTTGCAGCCCAACACCCCTGCTAAGTGGCCCAAAACCCACCTAAGTCACTCCCATCATCTCGGTCGTTCGGTCACGATCGTGTGGCCGAAAACCGCACTCCATTTGGAGCTTCCTAGCCCCCTCTACCTATAAATATGTGTCCCTCCCGGATTTTTCGCGCAGTCCAACCCTAGCAAATCTTCCCCGCGCGCCGACGGACATGTCCGCCCGGCGGCCGGACGTGTCCACCGCCCCAGCCACCTCACCCCGGCCAATGAGGGGCCGACACCTCAGCTCCGCCGCCGCCTCGTCCAATAGCGCGACGCCACGCGTCCTCGCCGTCGTCTCCAACGCGCCGCCGCCCCGGGGCCCACATCCGGCCCGCCTCGGGCCGAACCGGGCCCGCGCGCTCCTCCGCCTTGCGCCGCCGTCCTCGCCGACCACCGCCGCCATCGCCGGCCACCACCGACGCCTCGCCGCTGCCCTCCTCCGCCCGAACTCCTCGCCGGCCCCGCCGCCCGCCGGCGTGGCACCTCTTCCCACGGCCCCCGCGCCCGCGCCCGCCCGCGTCCGAGGACGCCGGCGCGCCTCTTCCCCGGCGCCTAACGCCTCCCGCGACGCCGCGCGCACGTCGGCCCCGCCGCCTCCTCTCGCCGCGCAGCCGCGCCAGCGCCACCATCTCCGCCGCCGCGTCCCGCACCGGCCAGATCCGGGCGGGTGGACGAGATCCACCCGTCCCGCGATCCAAACGCGCCCCGTCGCCCCGGATCTCTCCGTCCCGTACCGCTCCGTCCCGATTTTCGCGGGGTGAGAAATCTGCGAAGTCCCTGACATTCTATCATTTTATTGCCATGTTCATCATGCCATATCTTTGCAACCGTAGCTCCGTTTTGGGCGTATGATATGTCAAATTGTTCGTCCCGATGAGTATATCATTTCATTACAGTGCATAATTTTCAGTTGAGCTCATCTTGATGCGCGAAATGCTGTTGGAAGAGGGCTATGTGATGTTAGTTTCAGATCTGTTTCAGAACATGCACTTTTGTCATTTTTGCCATGATTGATGTGTGCATCCTATGAAGTTGAGTCCTACATGTGTTTTCTAATATGCCATGCCATATTTCCAGAGATTTATGCCATGTATTTTTGTGATCTATGTGGTGACTAGCACAAGCATGCAAACTAGGGTACTTAATGTTGCTGATTTCAGAAACTTAGTAATTTCACTAAGTCCCTGCCTGCTGTTATTTTTATGCCATGTGTTCATGCTGTTTCAGAGAGATCTATGCCTCTTTTGAGCATGATCAGTAAGGGTGTTTTGAGAATATGGTTTTGGTCTACCCATCCATGCCTTTGTTTGTATTTATGGAGTGCCTTAGCTTGAGTCAATCGAGCTCTACTCTTGCTATAAAATGTTACTGGCAGATTGTTTACATGTTATTCGATTTTGCCAAGCTTGTTGTAGTTGATCCTTGGATAATATATTGTTGTTCTTGCCATGTATAGCTTCTATGCCATGTCTTCTTGATGTGTCGGGGATATACCCCGCGGTGTAAACCGGCCGTAAGTTAACCCGGCCGGACTTGGCGGTTTATCTGAAGACCCTCCCTGACCTTGGCGGTTTACAAGCAACCCGCTTGGTGGTTATGACTCACTAGTAACCCGGCGGGCGGATCAGACGGATGACAAGGCCCAAGGCCCAGAAGGCCGGTTCAACTATGGTGGGCCGGTTTAAGAGTAAAGGAATATTTGTCTTATAAAGAGTTAAGACCTGGACTTGTATCCGGTTTGTATTAGAGATAGACTAGTCCTAATTCTAATAGGACTCCACATGTAAACCGCCCCTTCGACATATATAAGGAGGGGCAGGGCTCCCCAAAGAGGGACAGGAAAAAAAGAGAAGAAACAATCCTTAGGGCTAGACACAAAGAGCCGGTTTACCGGCGACTCCCTCAGGGATGATAATGAGATCTAGCCTCAAACATCATGTAGGGCTATTACCGGATGATGTTTCCCGGGGTCCGAAGCTGTCTAAACCCTTGTCTTGTGTGTTGATCCGCCCTGCGTCTCTCGCCCCACTCAACCCCTCTCAAGCTATCACATAGATGCATTGGCCTCACGACTAAGTCCTCTCACTAAGGACATCTGACGTGTTAATTCCACGACAGTTGGCGCCCACCATGGGGCCCGCGCACGGTGGTGTTGAGTTCTTGGAGGGAATTCTTCAGGGATTGAGAAGCTCGCGATTAACCAGATGAAGAAGTTTCAGAGTATAATCCGTAGGATAACCTTGCGGCAGAGACAAGAAGGTCATCTTTTGAGATCAGAATCGTAGCTAATTATGGAGCTGGCACGTTCCAAGTTTGAGATGAGAATTAGGAAGGTGTGTTGTATGCCGCTGCAAAGTCGCGAGATGGATTCGACACCTCTGTCGTCCGTATACAGGTTTAAAAAAATATTGTTGAAGCCGTGTCGAAGATGAATAAGTGCAAGGATCGTAACCCGTATCAGTCGACGGCAAGTGTTCAACCAGCCATCGCTTTGTCCTGCGTGGAGACCGAGTCCGATGCTACCATGATTTAGCTGAAAAAACAAAGAAAAGGGAGTCAACGACTCGGAAGTGGACAGCGGTCTCCGCCCTTACGGCACGACATCCGGCTGCTGCTCTGTCGTGGCCCGCACCGCCGGCGCCTCTCCGACACGACCGCGCCGAGCCGCCGGCAAGCAGAACCCGGCAAGCCGCCGCTGGCTTTGCTCTACCTACCTCCACAGCAGCCGCCTCCGGAACTGAGCTGCCACCTCCTTCGCCAACCCGGATTCGCCTTCGCCAAACCGGATTCTCCTTCGCCCGCGTCTTCTCTAAGGCGTTACCTCGGGTCGTTGAGGCCTGCCCACCTTGCGCCCTGCGCGACCGCCCTGCTCTAAGCCTCCATCGCCGCAGCCTCCGCTTCGCCAACCGCTGCCTATGCAGCGCACGTGTCTGACCCACACATCGCCGGCCGTTTCCACATCCATGGCCTCTCAAATCGCCGCCCTGCATGACGGGCCCTCCGTCGCGGCCGCGGAATTCTCACCTGTGCTCTACTGCCAGGCCACCAGGCTCTGCTCCGCAGCTGTTTCCCCCGCCGACCTCGTCAAGTCGCCGGGCTGCCCGGCCGCCTCTGCCGTGGCCTGCCCTGTGTCTAGTCGTCGCCGCTCCAAGTTACCTGTTTCAAATCACCGCCGCTTCACCTATGGCTGGCTACTGTTCCGGGCCGCCCCTGTCACCGATTGACTCTGCTGCGCCGCGGTGCCCTTGCCTTCAACTCTGTTGCCGGCTTGCTCCGTTCGTCGTGGCCTCAACTTGTTCTGCTGTGAAGCTGCAGTCTCCTGCGCGACCCGCCACCACTGGCAGAGCGGCCCGTCGACCGCCTCTTCTGCTGCGCCATGAGCCGCTGCCACACATTAGTGGTATTTCTAGCACGACTGTTAAAGAAAGAAAGGAGTGAATTCAGTGCCTCACTAAAGCGACATGCAAAAATCCATCAGATGCTCTCTGTACTAGTGCTTTGGCCGCTAGAATTGTTACTCCCGTGGAGATTATCTGCCTGAGGAAGTTTTTTGGGAGGATAACATTTTTTGCAAAGTTATCTACGGATGCCATGTACTGATCGTCCAGACGGATCAGGTGAAATCCATCCGATCAATTTTTATGATATTTTTTCATTCTTTCAAGAACAATTACTCTCGTTGGTTATATTTGTGCAGGAAAATTACTCATTATAAGAGTGGCTATAATGCCACAGATACGGAGAGCACATTGCTGGCGTCTGTCTACACCGACGATCGACCGCGCCGGTTTACAAATGTCCATGACCAACTCTCCGTCCGCGCCGGCTTACGACGCCCGCGGCCGACTCTCCGTCCGCGCCGGCTTACGACGCCCGCGGCCGACTCTCGGTTTACAATGCCGTGGCCAACTCGGCCGTGATTAATTTCAGCTTCTCCATGGTGATCATCGACTCCACGGAGGATAACCCCTGGCAGATATATCTGGTGAAATCCATCCAATATATTTTATATTGCTTTCTTTAAAAAGAGCAAATACTCTGGCTTGCAAGTTTTCCAATGCAGGAAAAATTGTCTATTGCAAAAAGGGGATTATTATATCGCTGAGCTATTGGATAACCCGTGCCGGTTTATATCGCGATCTAGTCCGCGTCAACTCGTCAGAACCATGCGAGTTACCCAATAGCGTGTGCACAGGCTGCCATCCCCCGCAGTCCGGTCTACATCAACATACCTGGCCGCACCTATCTGCACGAGCCATTTATTGAGCATGAACAAGTCACAGCTTGGGTAGCCCGGTTTTCTTTCAAATTGGAGGAAAATTATCATCAACCACCGTCTGCACTGGATGGATCAATGGACAGGCGCACAAGTCGCCGCCGCTACAGTTTGGTTAACTTTAAATCACCAGTTGGAAGGAACCATTGGCCGAGTTGCTGACACGGTTCATACGGGATCATTTACAACCCGCCGCAGTCACCTCAACCTTCTATGGATTCACATCGCGCTATCAACGCCAATGATATACAAGTTATGCCGGTTTATATCACGGTCAAATATGGAGAGTCTCAAGCCAACTCCTCGAGTCACCTTTGAGACTCGGGGGCTACGATGACATGACTCAGCTAATCTTGTCAGTTTCAGCCAGTTTAAGAACCCCAGGACGATGGAGGGAAAGATAACCCGATCCCGAAAGCTACTGTTATATTGATGAAAATTTAAGGGCCGTCGGAAAATTTCTGGCTTAGAAAATATATGACAGTTACAAAATCCCGGCTCAATGAAGAAGATCCGGGTCATCAGAAAAGATTCCGGTTTAAAATCCGGCTCAAGGGAAGTCAGTCTCACTGAAACTCTCCAATATCCGGTTTACAATCCGGTTCAAGAGAAATATATTCTCCCACAAAGCGCTGAAGCGCTCAGATCCGGTTTAACAATGTCCGGTTCAAAAAGGAATTAACTTCTCACAAATTCGAGTTTAAAGGCCGTCAGAGAATTTCCGGCTGAAAATGGAGATTCCGGTTTAAGATCCGGTTCAAGGGAAGGATGTCTCCCACAAAGCTTTGAAGCTCTCAATATCCGGTTTAAAATCCCGGTTCAAGAAGAATTTATCTCTTGCAAAAAGTTAAAAATTACCGAAGAAGACCTGCTGCCATGATGCACGGTTCAAACATGGGTATCCTGCCTTATTGGCCTGACATATTGATCACATGGGGTTTTCTGCTTCATAAGGCGTGGTCTCTTTTCTTTTTATATCATGTGTGGTTACATGGAGTTGTTTTAAAACAACATCCGGTTTACCCCTTCTAAGTCTTAACAAGATCACTTGGGGCTTCCTATTCAAACATAGGTCGTATTCGAACCAAAGAGAACATAGCCGTCCTTATAAGGTCACTTGGGGGCTCGGTCATGTTTTGAACCGATGCAATACCTCTTGGCCGGCGAAAGCCACCAGGTCACTTGGGGGCTCGGTCGTGTCCGAACCGATGCAATACCTCTTGGTCAGCGAAAGCCACCAGATCATTTGGGGACACGGTCACGTCTGAACCGGTCACGCCTCTTCGTCGGCCTACGGGCCTTAGAGTCATTTGGGGGCTTGGTCGAACCCGAACCATAGCAATGCCACTTGGCCGGCGTAACGCCACGCGTCATTTTGGGGTCCTGGCTGACTGGCACCATCGCTACGCCTTCGGGGGGCTTGGTTGCGTCTGACCATGGTAATTCCATCTGACCAAGCTCAGTAGAGCTCTTCTTTTACAAAAAGTCTTTGTCACCGCTTTTGCTTCATTCTTTTTTAAAGAGTTGATAATTTATTGCGTTTCTTTTAAACCGACAATACTTTGCACCGGTTCGACTGTCAAATTGACGGAACACGGTCCAATTTTAATCCGGAGGCTATCTGCCCAGTTTGATTTTCTGTTACCATCCTATTATGGGGTAAACCGGTGTTTATCAAGCCCGGCTCGGCTTTCAAGTACAAGTTGGCAGTACACGATCAAGTTATAATCCGGAGACTATCAGCCCGGTCTGGTTTGACTACAAGTCACCAGTATTATATATGGTTAATCCGGTGTTTATTAAACCGGCCTGGCTTCGGACTATAAGTCGCCAGTATATATTTGGATTGCGCCATTGGAATTCTGCGCTTATAAATCATTGGGTTATTCAAATAGCCAAACTTGGCTGAATTTTGATTATGGTATTGAATGAATAATGTTTTCATACCGGATTATATTATTCAAATAGCCAACATGGCTGGATTTTTATTATGGTTATTAATATTATGATTAAGGTTTTTAAAGTCGCTTTAGCGCAATGGTTATCATTTTCTATAATTGAAGGAATAGTCCCGAGTCGCTGCAGGCTTACAACCCGGCAATTGGGGGCTACATTATTCAAAGTTGAGATTATATCAAATATGCAAGTCTCATGTCGCTGCAAACATGCACCATGACACTTGGGGGCTAATGCAAAGTCATTTTTGCTCATCTTATTGAAGACCCGACTCATCACATCGTAATGAGCTGGCCCTTGGGGGCTACCAATTGCTCCTGTCAACTATTCAAGGTACAAAGCTTTTTTCCATTATATTGAAGGGTCCACTGCTCAGTTGGTAAAACACAAGGCTCTTAACCTTGTGGACGGGAATTCAAGCCCCATGATGGGGGTTACATCATATGATGTTATTTTCATTGAAGTATATATCAAAGTCCCAGCTCAATATTATCTTATTGACCCGGCCCTTGGGGGCTACATTGGTTGAAGTTTTATGGGCATCAGTCAATTACAAGTCCCAGGTTGCTGCAAGCATGACAACCTGGCACTTGGGGGCTACAGGTATTATATTATTATCGAAGAAATATTTTCAAAGTTTCTGTTTGAGCAAACTAGATTGACTTGGCGTCACCAATCATTATGACCCTGTGGCTGCAACCCGGTGTCATCAATAATCATAAATCGGTGTTGGCAACAATCATGAACCGGTGTCTGCAACAATCATGACCCGGAATTATCAGTTTTTATAACCCAACAGTTTTTGGCAACGATAAACCGGCAAGTTCTGCATCTTCAAACCGGTTAAATATCAGATGAGTATTTCAAGACCAATATTTCTTAAACCGGCGCTTTGAAAGCCGACTCAAGTGGATTATTCTTCACAATATATTTTCTATGAGAAACCAATGTCAGCAAGTTGATTATGAAGCTGGCCTGTTAACCAGATTTTCTAGAAGGAGGAATGACAAGGACTTAAAGATGCGTTGGGTGCCGGTTTACAAAAATTCTTAACCCGGAGAACAACCTGTCAAATTTGTTCTGGTGTTTATTTGCAGCATAAGTTTACCATGGATAAATCCAAGCTAAACTTGGGGGCTAATGTCGGGGATATACCCCGCGGTGTAAACCGGCCGTAAGTTAACCCGGCCGGACTTGGCGGTTTATCTGAAGACCCGCCCTGACCTTGGCGGTTTACAAGCAACCCGCTTGGTGGTTATGACTCACTGGTAACCCGGCGGGCGGATCAGACGGATGACAAGGCCCAAGGCCCAGAAGGCCGGTTCAACTATGGTGGGCCGGTTTAAGAGGATAGGAATATTTGCCTTACAGGGAGTTAAGGCCAGGACTTGTATCCGGTTTGTATTAGAGATAGACTAGTCCTAATTCTAATAGGACTCCACATGTAAACCGCCCCTTCGACATATATAAGGAGGGGCAGGGCTCCCCAAAGAGGGACAGGAAAAAAAGAGAAGAAACAATCCTTAGGGCTAGACACAAAGAGCCGGTTTACCGGCGACTCCCTCAGGGATGATAATGAGATCTAGCCTCAAACAGCATGTAGGGCTATTACCGGATGATGTTTCCCGGGGTCCGAAGCTGTCTAAACCCTTGTCTTGTGTGTTGATCCGCCCTGCGTCTCTCGCCCCACTCAACCCCTCTCAAGCTATCACATAGATGCATTGGCCTCACGACTAAGTCCTCTCACTAAGGACATCTGACGTGTTAATTCCACGACATGATGTATGTATGCTTAGTTTATCATGCAATGCTCTGTAGTGAGTGCATCGAGCTCGTAAACATGCCTACTTGTTATCTGTATTTGACATGCCCAATTTTCTGCTAAGCCTGAAATCTATAACGAAACTTGCTTAATTGACATGGGTGTTATTATATTTTCTGATCCTTTTTGGCCTATGGTCATTAAGGGACTTTTGTTCTATGCTTTGAGTAGATTCATGCCATGCCTTGATTTGCTATGTCCTGATCCTGTAGCATGTTGTTTCATTGCTCTAAACATGTCATCCTGATGTTAATTTGTGGAATGTTGTTATTTTCACTAAGTCTGTGAACCTGTCATCTTTTGCACTTTTGCCATGCTTGTTTGAACCTGTTGTGGTGTGATTTAGCCGTAGCTCAGTGTTCATATTTTGTCAAGCATCTTGAGTAGATTACTTACATATGCATTGTTGATATGTTTGGGTGCAGTAGCTTAGTTTCTTGTTGCTTGCTAAGTAGCATCATGCTGTTAATGACAGATTCTTGTCATTCTTGTTTTGCTTGTCTTTTGCAAACCGTGCATCCGATTCCGGTGATCTTTATATCGATTTCAACCGAAATCACCTCACCTTTCCAGTGGCATACTTGGTTTGCCAAGATTATGCCTTGTTCATCTTTTCCTTCCGAAGCATGCATATGGATTGCATACCACATCTCGCATATCATGCCATGTTTATGTGGTGGTTGTTTACTTTGTTGTTTTGCTTCTTTCCGGTGTTGCTTCTTCGGGTTAGTTCTGAAAACGTTGCGATTGTGAGGATTCGTTCGTCTTCGTCCGTTTGTCTTCTTCATGGACTCGTTCTTCTTCCTTGCGGGATCTCAGGCAAGATGACCATACCCTCGAAATCACTTCTATCTTTGCTTGCTAGTTGCTCGCTCTTTTGCTATGCCTATGCTGCGATACCTTCCACTTGCTTATCATGCCTCCCATATTGTTAAACCAAGCCTCTAACCCACCTTGTCCTAGCAAACCGTTGTTTGGCTATGTTACCGCTCTGCTCAGCCCCTCTTATAGCGTTGTTAGTTGCGGGTGAAGATGAAGTTTGTTCCTTGTTGGAACATGGAGATGTTTTTCCTTGTTGGAACATGTTTACTTGTTGGGATATCACAATATATCTTATTTAATTAATGCATCTATATACTTGGTAAAGGGTGGAAGGCTCGGCCTTATGCCTGGTGTTTTGTTCCACTCTTGCCACCCTAGTTTCCGTCATATCGGTGTTATGTTCCAGGATTTTGCGTCCCTAACGCGGTCGGGTGATTTATGGGACCCCCTTGACAGTTCGCTTTGAATAAGACTCTTCCAGCAAGGCCGAACCTTGGTTTTACCATTTGCCTACCACCTATCCCTTTCCGTTGGGTCTGATCAACCCGAGGGTCATCTTTATTTAGCCCCCCCGGGCCAATGCTTGTCTAAGTGTTGGTCCGAACCGAGCAGCCTGCAGGGCCCCCTCGTGGAAACCCGAGGTCTGGTTTTACTCGTAGCTTGACTTATCCGGTGTTGCCCTGAGAACGAGATATGTGCAGCTCCTATCAGGATGTCGGCGCATCGGGCGGCTTTGCTGGACTTGTTTTATTGCTGTCGAAATGTCTTGTAGCCGGGATTCTGAGACTGATCGGGTTTTCCCGGGGATAAGGAAATGTCGAAATGTCTTGTACCCTGTGCGGGCTAGTCTGCCAGACTTCATGGAATGGCGTGAGGTGGGAGGCATCACCCCTCCTCGTGGGCCTCTTCTGCCGCCATCTGTTGGACCGAGGCCGCATCCAAGTCCCTATGGTCCACAAGCACCGCAGGACCGTCTGTTCCCAGATGACCATGTTCCGCTTCCAGGTCTGGGTGGTGACTTCTATGAGGATTACTACGGAGCTGTCTGAGCTAGTAGCAGTCTCGCTAGTATTGTAATAGTTGTATGTCCACCGTCCTGCGTGATTGTGGAATATAACTTAGTGTGTATCAATTCCGGAGGTGTAGAAAAATAAGGTATAGGAGCTTGGAATGCCTCCGATGAGATGTAACGTCTTTCGTCTTAGTTGTACTTCAGCTTGAGCTTGTACTAAACTATGTATGATGTGTATGACCGTTGGTATATATATGGCAGTTTCTATATTACCATGTCATACGGATGATCATCTCCGCATTCCTTGTTATCCATTACATTCCGCACTTCTTTGGCCAGATTTTGCCATCCTGGTTTAAATCGTTGTTTTGTTTTCCCAGGATGGTCAACACCCGCAGCAACCCTGCTGCTTCGGAGCAGGGAGAAGCTAGTGCACCTAGAGAGGAAAGTCTTCCTCAACCACCTTCTCTGGCCGAAGTGATGCTGGAGGCAGAGCGCAACAGGCGCGACACCAACCGCTTGTTAGAGCGGATTGAGCAGAACACTGCACGTCAGCAGAGGATCAATTCGGTGTCCATCAATGACTTTGTCAAGCTGTACCCGCCAAAGTTCAATCATTCCATCGAACCTCTCGATGCGGATGACTGGCTCCGCAGCATCGCCCACAAGCTACGTTCTGCCAACGTGGCTGAAGATGATAAAGTCACCTTTGCTGCCTATCACCTTGAAGGTCCTGCCAGCCTTTGGTGGGAGAATTATGAAGCTATGCGCCCAGTCGGCCAACTCACTACTTGGGCTGATTTCAGTGCCGCTTTCCGTGAGCATCATATCCCGGAAGGCCTTATGGATCGCAAGAGGGAGGAGTTCTGTAACTTCACCCAGGGGAAGCTGACTGTGGATGCATACAGTCGCGAGTTTGGGAAGCTTGCACGCTATGCTCCCGAAGAGGTATCCACCGATGCCAAGAAGCAGGCAAGGTTCCGCAAGGGACTTAGCCCTGAGCTCCGACGTGACCTTCGTCTGCATGAATGCATTTCTTTTCCGAAGCTAGTCAATAAGGCCATCAGTGCCGAGACAGGGCAGAATGATTTTGAAGCTTCACGCAAGCACTCCCGTGACTATGGATCTTCATCCGGCTCTGGATCTCAGAAGCGCCGGGTCTGGATTCCAAATTCTGCTATGCCACCCAGGTATACCCCGAGGCCATCCTTTGAGGCGCCTCGTCCCAACCAGCAGTATGTGCCGCCCAAGACTTTTGGTGGCCCCACTGCCAATACTGCCCCACGCCCTAATATGATAACCTGCTTCAAGTGTGGTGAGCCGGGCCACTACATCCGTGAGTGTCCCCAGAACAACCCCAGCCAGTTCGGAAAGTCTGTTGGCCGTGGTAAGTCAGCAGCAAAAGTGCTTGTCGCCAAGCCAGCCACCACTGCTCGTGGCCATGTCAACTACGTCTCAGCTGAAGAGACTCAAGAGGACCCCAACGTCGTTCTCGGTACGCTCCTTGTTAATTGCCATCCGGCAACTGTTCTCTTTGATACTGGAGCATCTCATTCATTTATTTCTGAGAGCTATGCTCGTTTGCACAACACCACCTTTTGTGACATGCCCACCTCCATGGTAATTCAAACCCCTGGTTCTAAGTGGCAAACCTCTAGAATCAGCCATGGAAATGAAATTCTTGTTGACAGATTGGTCTTCCTTGCGTCACTAATAGCTCTCAAGTCTTCAGACATAAACATCATCTTGGGTATGGACTGGATGTCAGCCCATTACGCCAAGATTGATTGCTCAACTAGAACTGTCCAACTTACCCATCCATCGGGCAAGACAGTCAATGTTTTGACCCGAGTATCGGAGCGTCAGCTCTACTCTCTAAATGCCAATCCCCTTCCAGACCTCGAAGATATTCCGGTAGTTCGTGACTTCCCGGACGTCTTTCCAGAGGAGCTGCCAGGTGTTCCACCTGACAGAGATGTTGAGTTCGTGATAGACCTTGTTCCAGGAACCGTCCCAATCTCTAGGAGACCTTATAAGATGGCACCCCTAGAACTAGCCGAGCTTAAGAAACAACTCGATGAGTCCTTGCAAAAGGGTTTCATCCGTCCTAGTTCATCCCCATGGGCTTGCCCCGTCCTCTTCGTCAAGAAGAAGGATGGAACGGATCGGATGGTTGTGGATTATCGACCTGTCAATTTGGTCACTATCAAGAACAAGTATCCGCTCCCCAGGATCAACGACCTGTATGATCAGCTCGCTGGATCCTCAGTCTTTTCCAAGATGGATTTGAGGTTGGGCTACCATCAAATCAAAATCAAGAACGGGGACATTCCCAAAACGGCTTTCGTTACTCGTTACGGCCAATACGAGTACACCGTCATGTCCTTCGGTTTAACCAATGCTCCAGCCACCTTCTCTCGGTTAATGAACTCGATCTTCATGGAGTACTTGGATAAATTCGTCGTGGTATACCTCGATGATATACTCATCTACTCCAAGAATGAGGAAGAACATGCCGAACATCTAAGGCTAGTATTGATGAAACTTCGAGAGCATCGCCTTTATGCCAAATTCTCCAAGTGCGAATTCTGGTTGCCAGAAGTGACCTATCTGGGCCATGTAATCTCTGGCAAGGGCATTGTTGTCAATCCCGAGCGAGTTCAAGCTGTCCTTGACTGGACTCCACCTGAAACGGTCAAGCAAGTTCGGAGTTTTCTTGGTTTGGCGAGCTATTGCCGCCGCTTCGTCGAGAATTTTTCCAAGGTTGCTAAGCCTCTAACTGAACTCCTCAAGAAAGATAAAAAGTTCGAGTGGACCCCACAGTGCGAGTTCAGCTTTCAGGAACTGAAAAGACGCCTGACATCTGCTCTTGTACTGGTACCACCAGATTTCTCTAAGGACTTTGTTATCTATTGCGACGCCTCGCGTCAAGGACTAGGTTGCATACTCATGCAAGATCGTCATGTGATTGCCTACGCATCTCGACAGTTGCGTCCACATGAGGATAATTATCCCACTCATGATCTAGAGCTTGCAGCAGTAGTCCATGCGCTCAAAACCTGGCGACACTACCTTCTGAGTAATCGTTGCGAAATTTACACTGATCACCAAAGTTTGAAATATATCTTCACCCAACCGGATTTGAATCTCAGGCAAAGACGTTGGGTCGAGTTGATCTCGGATTACGACTTAGGAATAACTTACACCCCAGGCAAAGCCAATGTCATGGCTGATGCACTAAGTCGTAAATCTTATTGTAACAACCTGATGTTACAACAAGGTCAACCACTTCTCCACGAGGAATTTCATAAGCTTAACCTTCACATTGTTCCTCGAGGATTCCTTTCCACCCTGGTGGCGAAACCTAACCTTACGGATCAAATCATAGCTGCCCAGAAGCGCGATAAGGGCATATCTCGGATTAAGGAAAACATCGCTAGCGGAGTTGCTAAATGTTTTTCCATGGATGAACGAGGTGTTGTCTTCTTCGAGAACCGCTTGGTGGTTCCCAAGAAACAACATTTACGACAATTGATCCGTAAGGAAGCTCATGAATCCCCTCTCACCATTCATCCCGGTAGTACTAAAATGTATCAAGACCTACGCCAGAGGTTTTGGTGGACTAGGATGAAGATAGAAATCGCTCAATATATTGCAAATTGCGACATCTGTCGTCGTGTTAAAGCAGAGCATCAACGGCCTGCTGGCACCCTTCAACCATTGGAGATTCCTGAATGGAAATGGGATAAAATCGGTATGGATTTCATTACCGGGTTTCCCAGAACCAAAAGAGGGAATAATGCTATCTTCGTTGTTGTCGATCGTCTCTCCAAAGTATCCCACTTCTTACCTGTTCGCGAGAGTATAACCGCTAGCCAGCTAGCTGATTTGTACATCTCTCGAATAGTATCTCTCCATGGTGTTCCATTGGAAATTAATTCAGACCGTGGAAGTCTTTTCACCTCTCGATTTTGGGAGAGTTTCCAAAATGCTTTGGGAACTCGACTTTCCTTTAGCACCGCCTTCCATCCTCAGTCAAGTGGTCAAGTAGAACGAGTCAATCAAATTCTGGAGGATATGCTCCGAGCTTCTGTCATCTCTTTCGGTATAGATTGGGAGAAGTGTCTACCATTCGCCGAGTTCGCTTATAACAATAGTTATCAAGCTAGCTTGGGCAAAGCCCCTTTCGAAGTTCTCTATGGACGAAAATGTCGAACGCCTCTTAACTGGTCAGAAACTGGCGAGAGACAACTCTTTGGCCCGGACATGATCCAGGATGCAGAAGAGCAGGTTCGTATTGTTCGTGAGAAGTTGAAAACCGCCCAGTCTCGACAAAAGAGTCAGTATGACCGCAAGCATAAGCCCATGGCTTATGAAGTCGGCGAGATGGCTTACCTTCGGGTTACACCGTTAAAGGGAACCCATCGATTCGGTATCAAAGGCAAATTGGCTCCTCGTTACATTGGACCCTTTCGCATTCTTGCCAAACGAGGGGAAGTTGCCTACCAACTGGAACTACCTCCGCATCTCTCCAGAGTTCATGACGTCTTCCACGTTTCTCAACTCAGGCGTTGCTTCTCGGATCCTATCCGCGGAGTGGACCACGAAACGCTTGATCTCCAAGAAAACCTCACTTATCGAGAATACCCCATTCGTATTCTTGATCAAGCCAAGCGTACCACTCGACGCCACAATATCAAGTTTCTCAAGGTTCAATGGTCACACCATTCCGAGCAAGAAGCTACATGGGAAAGGGAGGATCGTCTTCGACTTGAGTACCCCACCTTCTTTCCGACAGATCCTAAATCTCGGGACGAGATTCTTTTGAGTGGGGGTGAGTTGTCACATCCCACCTAGTTCATGCATTAGAGTGTGCATCATGTTTACTTTTGACAGAAATTTGAAATGGGGAAGCCAGAACCCCCAGCACCCCTCCTGAAATCAACTAAGGTTTACTAAAAATATTTTCAATGAACCTGAAATGCCCTTCTAAAATGTTCACCCTCTTTGTCTTGGGTTGAAACCTCTGGCAAAAATGGTGCATATTTTTCTAGGTCAACAGAAGGTCATTGGATTAATGCATTAGTATTTGAATTTGGGCATTTAAAATTTATAAAATATCTCAAATGCTCAAATATCTCCAAACTAAAATGTTCCTGGCTGGAAATATTCTAACTAAGGACCAGGTGCAGTTTGGTGATTTTTGGAGTTGTGCTAGTATTTTCAATAAGTCTACAAAGTTACAAAAGAAATAGAAAAGGAAACAAAAAAAACAGAAGAAGACTTACCTGACCAAACCCCCCCAGCCGGCCCACCTGGCGGCCCAGCACTGTGCTGGCCCGAGCCAGCCAGCTGCTTCGTCCCCGCCAGGCAGGCAGGGTGGTGACGCCGACGAGCGCGAGCTCGCCACGACGCCACCTGCTCGCCGCTTCGCCGCCCGACGCGCTGGACGGCCTCCACGTCGTGCCCCCGACCCCGTGGACACGTCCACTTCCCCCCTGTCTCTCTCCCTCGCTCCCTCACCGCCATGGCCGACGCCACCGTCGCCGCTCCGCCGCCGTAGCCATAGCTACCGTCGTCCCCGCGCCACCCGACCGTGTCCACGAGCTCCGCCACCCTCCTCTTCTTCGAGCAAGACGAGCCCCGAGCACTCGCCCGCTCTGGAATCGCCCCCGACCCCGTCTTCCCCAACTCCGGCCGCCGAGATCGCCATCATCGCCCCGCTCAGCTCCGACCTTCCCCGAGTCCGCCTCGACGCTCGCTGCTTTCACCGTGAGTCTGGCCACCTCTCCATCCTCCCCGTTCCTCTTCCCGTGCCCTACAACGAGCGCACGAAGCTCGCCCGCACGCGCCACCGCGGAGCTCGTCGCCGACGAAGCTCCGGCCACCCAACGGCCGCGCCACCTTGTCCACTAGCCTCACCGCACACCCAGGGGCCCGACGCATCACTCCACGCGCCTCGCCGTGCCCCGCAGCCCCGGTTTCACCTTCACCCGAGCCCCGGCGCCGCCAAACTCGTCGCCGGCGTCATTTCCGGCGACCCCGAGGCCAACTACCACCACCACTCGATGCGGCTCACCTCCCGCATCACGTAGACGTGCTCCGCCGTCGATTTGGTCGCCGGAGCGCGAATCTGCACTTCCTCCGCCGCGTCTGGACGTCGCCGGTGGCTCAACGCCGGCGGAGTTGACCCGCTGACCCCTTTTTGACCTCGGGTGGGCCCAGTTTGACCCCCTGGGTCTATGGCATGTGGGCCCCGCCCGCTAACTAATCCAGGATTAGAAATAATCTAATCTGTTTAAGCTAATGACCCTGACATGCGGGACCCACGCGTCAGGTTTGACCTGGACCGGGTCTGTTGACCTGCTGAGGTCAGCATGACCTCATGCTGACGCCACAATTAATTTTCTGGATTTATTTTTGCACAGGAAATTCCAGAAATTAGTTCAAACTTCAAAAATTCATAGAAAATTATCTATAACTCCAAATGCAAAGTTTTATATATGAAAAATTATCAGAAAAATCCAACCTATCCATTGGTACTGGTTTCATGCATGTCAGAACAAGTTAAACCCACTGTTTAGGCATTACAAGTTGATACACTAATATGATCTTCATAAATGAGCTACCATTTGAATCTTTGGTTCAAATGGGTTCATTCCCCTCTGGTTTAAATTGCACTAGGTCAGGGCACACCCATATTGCCATGTCATAGCATGCATCATATTGTTGCATATCGTCATGTATTGATTGTGTTCCGATGTGTTCATCGTGGTAGGTTCTGCCTCCGAGGATATCTCCGAGTATCCAACTGAAGGGCAGTATCCCACGACCACTCCATCAGGCAAGCAATCCATTGATCATTCCGATACAAACCCATGTTCTCGCTTCTGCTCTCGTTTACTGCATTAAGACAACGCGTTTCAAACTGCTGTGTGTCGCGGTAGTTGAACCCACTTCCTTTGCATGACCTGTCATTGCCACAGTAACTAGATGAAACCCACTAGCATGTGTAGGAGTTGCTTGAGCCAATACATGTGTGTGTGTTCCTACCATGCTATGCTTGCTATGCTTAGAGTTGTGTCAGGTCTGGCTCATCGGGATGATGAACTGGAGTGAAAGGTTGTGTCGGTGACAAGAGTGAAGTGTTGAACACGATTTGGTAAAGGAATCGATGAGAGGCCATGTAGGAGTACATGGTGGGTTGTTTCATTGAGGCCGTCCTTAAGAACTGAGATCTGTGTTTGTGATCCATGATACAGTTACTACCACACATTGGGCCCTGAAATATGACCCCGCTCGACTTCTTATCCACCCTTGTCCTCTGTCCAGGAGTTGCAAGTAGTTTCTGGTGTTTGTAGTATGCTGGGGGCCGCACGCGGCGCTGACCATCGGAGTGGGCTGTGTTGCGGTAGGCACGTGGCACGGTGTACCGACTCGCCCGTTTGGTGTCTCGGGAACCCTGTTCACATCGTTCGGGGCCGTTAGTGGAAACCTCGGCCGGACTCCCTGCGGATGGAACCCGAATAGGCGATAAACCTGGACTAGAGACTTGAGTGTTTAGGTAGGTCGTGGTCTACACCCACGTCGGCTTTCGCTTGAAGTCTGCCGAGCACATGTCGTGTGCAGACGCTAAGTGGTGGAAACATGTGTGAAGAGGTACACCCCTGCAGGGTTATAAATGATCTATTCGAATAGCCGTGTCCGCGGTAATGGACTTCTGGGTTGCCTATATCAGTTCATAGACAAGTTAAATGGATACTACTAAAACTCTCAAGATAAGTGTGAGTACCGCGGATGGCCCTCTCGCAGGATGGCGAGAGAGGATCCACGGTGGAGTATTGTGTTGGTGTTAGTGGACTCGTGTGCGACAAATGATTTACAAGTGGTGTCTATCGTAGGATAGCTTAGCCAAGAGTCAAAGCTGGCTTGCTGCAATAACCCCACTACCTTCTTGAGAATGTGCATGTATAATAGGTTCCTGTTGTAAGACTTGCTGAGTACCTCCGTACTCATGTTGCTTTAATCATGTTTTTCAGACGACTTCACCAACCCCTCTGATGGGTTCTATGTAGACCTCGACGTTGACGAGTGACTTATCACCAGGTGGTGATCCAAGACTTGTGAAGGGTCGTTGTAGATAGCAGGCTTCGTCAAGCCTTCTTTCTTTCTAGTGTCTGTACTCAGACTACTTTGCTTCCGCATGTGCTTGTATGTTTGTATGACTTGAGTGTTGGGTCATGTGACCCCTATCTGTATGGATGATATGTATGGCTCCTCGGAGCCTTCTAAATAAAGTACTTGAGTCGTAGAGTACTGTTGTGATGCCATGTTGTATTTACTCATATCGGGCATATTGTGTGTATGATTGAAATGCTTGGTATGAGTGGGATCCGACTATCTAGTTGTTTATCCTTGGCAGCCTTTCATATGGGGAAATGTAAGTTTTGTGCTTCTGAGCGATAGTAGTCCGCTACAGCCCGGTTCACCGGAGTCCTGCTAGCCCAGCACTACTGCTTGGACACTTGACTGGCCGGCATGTGTTTCACGTCGTTCCTATGTCTGTCCCTTCGGGGAAATGTCACGCGCTGTTATTCGGAGTCCTGCCTAGCCTGCTACAGCCCGGGTTACCGGAGTCCTGTTAGCCCAGTGCTACAGCCCGAATAAATACGTTGATGACCGACATGCTCGATGTGATTCATGTATGCCTGTCCTCATAGGCTAGCGCCGCTTTGGGTTCACGACTAGCCATGTCGGCCCGGGTTCTCTGTCATATGGATGCTAGCGACACTATCATATACGTGAGCCAAAAGGCGCAAACGGTCCCGGGCCAGGTAAGGTGGCACCCGTGGGAGTACCGTGCGTGAGGCCGCAAAGTGATATGATGTGTTACACGCTGGATCGATGTGGCTTAGGATCGGGGTCCTGACAGTTTAGGAATTCTTTTTACTTCCCAGTCTCTTCATCGCTCTGGTAAGGCATCCTGACGTAGAGTTTCGACTCTTCTCTTCTCAAATTTCACTAAAAAAAAATTTAGGATCACGCGGGTATCTTAGAATCATTCCGATGGTTTTATGATGACAACATTGTCTTGGTTGCCTCCCGTCAGCAGGGGTTTTAGTGGAGGTGTCCCGGGGAGTTGAGCTCCGAGGTGTTGTTGTCATAATTTTATCGTTGCAGTTTTGGAATACCTGAGTTTAGTACGCCGACATCGAAAATCTCTTTTGTACAGTTGTTGGTGAGATAACCCTGATAGCCCAGTACTGAGGCGAGTGCGGGAGTATTCCCATAACTCGTATAACAGATGCTTTTCGAAGGTTGAGGTAGATGATTTCCGAAGGTTTCTTGGTTATGTGTTGAAGGATGGATACAGCTGGATCTAGGTATTGTTAGTTTGGGTGATATATTTTGTGTCCCCTGTATCCCCAACACCTGATTGCATAACCAGAAAGTTTCGGGAGTTTATAAGTGGGAATTCTAGTATCTCTTAGGATATCTTTCCAACGGATACATGATACGATATGGGATCTATCATATGTTTGTTTCCAGCTTACTCTACAAGCCAATCCTTTGTTTTGTTTTATTTGTGGTATTCGAGTTGCTTCGAAGTCAAATGTTGAATCCATACCTTCCCTAAACGGTGTTCTCATATTGCTATGTGAATACTAATCCTTCTTGATCATCAAGATTATCATGCCAATTCTTTTCTAACCGGTGTGCCTCTCTTTAAGTGGATCCGACCACTGCAACATTCGCAAGATCAATTATCAGTTCTTCTCAACGGTGTTGGCTTCATCCGTTCCAAGTTCTCTTTGTTTTCCCGCCCTCCCACCCTTATTTCTTCAAGGACGCAGATCTCTTAATCAAGTATCCTTTTTATTGATGGAAGTTCCTTCATTCTTTCCTTCAATGTTCTTACCCGGTGGTTCTCAAGAAGATGTTCTTCAAGTTCATCATTCGTCATTCTTTTCTTCTCTGGTGGTTTCAATTCAAGCTTTCGGTGTCGATCATACCTTTTTCCTCATTTCAAATGTTTTCTCGTACCGGTGCATCTCTTAATCATTCACCTCTCGCTATTCATTTGTTCCGGAGTGTTGAAGATATCTCATAAGATTCGACTTTCCACTCTCAATTCACTCAAGTTCTTTTGAGGATGATATCTTATTCAAGCCATTTAATTCAACCGGTGCAATCTCTCCCTTCCAAGCAATCTTTTCAACGGTGTTTCTTTTGAGTGGGCCCTAACCCACAGGTCTTTTCCCAGGATCTTACCTGACTCTTCTAATCATCCCGAAGCTATTCCCAAATTCTTTTCGAAGTTTGACATAAGAATGATTTACCATCAGTCATATGTCTTTCTCCAAGATCTTTCAAATTCTTTTCATTATTGGTTCAACATTTCAAATTCTCATTCCGGAGTGCCTCAACAATTCATGGTGGTGTTTCTCATCATCGTTCTCAGCATTTGAAGACCGAAGAAGAGTTTCTCTTAAATCTTGCTCCATTCTCTTCAAGATTCATGGTTCTACCTTGATGTCATCCTCTCATAATTGTTTTCGATTGTGAGAATATTTTTCACCCATCCGGAGCATTTCATGAGTTGTTTTCCATTTCTTTCCTCCGAAGGCCATCATTTCTTAATTCTTCATTCTCAGCTTTCAGCTCTCGTTCTCCAAAGCTTACCGGTGCATGTTTCAATATTCTCTAATCAGCTCATGATCTCTTCGTTCTCATGTATCTAAATCCTAGCAAGCATCTTCGTTCATTTGCTAATTCTTCCCGGTGTTTCTGTATCTTTTCTTCGCTCATTTTAAATTCTTACGGTGGTTCGTTCAAGATTTCACTTCCTTCGTTATCATATTAATTCATTCGTTGTTTCCAAACTCTACCGGTGGTTCCATCAATACCTTCCCAAGTTTGCGCCATATCTATCTTAATCCTTTCTACGAGAATAAGTAGTATGCCAAATCCGTTGCTTGTCCCACGGAGATCCATCTAATCATTGCAAGGCTTCAACCTTATTTTTTTTCATCCTTCATTTCATCTGATCTTCCTTTTCTTACCGGAGTTCTTTATGGAGGCTACATGATGATTCACAAAGGATTTAATTCCTTCTCGAAGTGTTCATCGAGATTCTTTTTAGAGCAGCTCAAGTATTCTTTATCTTGCATTTTAAAGTGCAATCCTTTCAACCGTATCATTCGAGGTGGTATTATGTCATTCTTGATAATTGGAGTTCATGTCTCATGACTCACATGTTGTCAAGAATGAGGTATTTTAAATCCATCAATCTCTTCATTGGAGTTATCTTGGGTTATATTTCACCTAAAGCCTTCCCTAAGGATTGCTGCTATTTATGGTGCTCATTAATGACCCAAGTTCTTCATTTGTCCTCCCGGAGAAATAAGTTTCTCGTCTCCTTGTTGATATCAGTCCAATCATTTGTTTCCGTTGGTGGCAGAAGCTCACCTTATAATTTTGAGATGTTTTCTGTTGTGGATTTGTCACGGCAGATGTCCTTAGTGTCAGGACTTAGTCACGATGCCAACGCATCCATGTGGTAGCTTGAGAGGAGTTGAGTGGGACGAGAGACGCAGGGCGGATCAACACGCAAGACAAGGGTTTAGACAGCTTCGGGCCCCGGGAAACATCATCCGGTAAAAACCCTACATGCTGTTTGAGGCTAGGTCTCATTATCATCCCGAGGGAGACGCCGTAAACCGGCTCTTGTGTCTAGCCCTAGAGATTATTGATTGCTTGTAGCTTGTAGCTTCTAACTTGTCCCTCTTTGGGGAGCCTTGCCCCTCCTATATATGTTGAAGGGGCGGTTTACATGTGGAGTCCTATTAGGATTAGGACTAGTCTATCTCTAATACAAACCGGATACAAGTCCTGGTCTTAACTCTTTGTAAGATAAATATTCCTTTCCTCTTAAACCGACCCACCATAGTTGAACCGGCCTTCTAGGCCTTGGGTCTTGTCATCCGTCTGATCCGCCCGTCGGTTTACCAGTGAGTCATAACGACCAAGTGGATTACTTGTAAACCGCCAAGGTCAGGGCGGGTCTTCAGATAAACCGCCAAGTCCGGCCGGGTTAACTTCCGGCCGGTTTACACCGCGGGGTATATCCCCGACATTAGCCCCCAAGTTTAGCTTGGATTCATCCATGGTAAACTTATGCTGCAAAATAAACATAAGAACAAATTTGACAGGTTGCACTCCGGGTTAAGAATTCTTGTAAACCGGCTCCTGATCATCCTTAAGTCCTTGTCATTCCTCCTTCTAGAAAATCCAGGTTAATAACCAGCTTCATACTCAAATTGCTGACATTGGTTTCTCATAGCAAAATATTGTAAAGAATAATCCACTTGAGTTGGCTTCCAAAGCGCCGGTTTAAGAAATATTGGTCTTGTAATACTCATCTGATATTCAGCCGGTTTGAAAATGTAGACTCGTCGGTTTATCATTGTCAAGATTGCCGGTTTATAAGAACTGAATTCCAGGTCATGATTATTTCCAATGCCGGTTCATGATTGTTGTAGACACCAGGTCATAATGATTGGCTCAAAACAGAAAATTGGAAGATATTTCTCCCTTATATCCATATTACCTGTAGCCCCTAAGTGTCGGGTTGTCATGCTTGTAGCAACCTGGTACTTGTAATTGACTGATGCCCATAAAACTTCAACCAATGTAGCCCCCAAGGGCCGGCTCATTATGTAATAATCAGCAGGGACTTTGATATACATTTTAATGAAAATAACATCATATGATGTAACCCCCATCATGGGGCTTGAATCCATGTCCACAAGGTTAAGAGCCTTGTGCTTTACCAACTGAGCAGTGGACCCTTCAATATAATGGATAAAAAGCTTTGTACCTTGAATAGTTGACGGGAGCAATTGGTAGCCCCCAAGTGTCATGGTGCATGCTTGCAGCGACATGAGACTTGCATATTTTATATAATCTCAACTTTGAATAATGTAGCCCCCAAGTGCCGGGTTGTAAGCCTGCAGCAACTCTGGACTATTCCTTCAATTGTAGAAAATGATAACCATTGCGCTAAAGTGACTTTGAAAACCTTAATCATAATATTAATAACCATAATAAAAATCCAGCCATGTTGGCTATTCAAGATAATATAATCTGGTATGAAAACCTTATTCATCCAATATCATAATGAAAATTCAGCCAAGTTTGGCTATTTGAATAATATAATCCAATAATTTATAAGCGCATGATTCCAATGGCGCAATCCAAATATATACTGGCGACTTATAGTCCAAAGCCAGACCGGTTTAATAAACACTGGATAATTTATCATCATACCAGCGACTTATCGTCTGAAAGCCAGGCCGGTTTAACAAACACCGGATAACTTATAATCATGCTTTTTTCAACCTGTTTCTGCATACAACAAGTTTAAAGTGTCCTGGCGGTTTACCGCCGGACGGGTCATAATGCCCGACATATAGCCTGGGTTTATAACCAAGGCTGCACTAAAAAATATGAAATATATCATACCTGTGACATTGAATCACATCGTTGGTTTACCAACTTTTTGTAGTAAGAGTGATAACCCCAATCTTGAGTAATGATAACTCCTTCCATATTGCGCCGATTTATGATAAAACCGTACCGGGTTGTGATAAACACCGGATTAACCATATATATACTGGTGACTTGTAGTCAAACCAGACCGGGCTGATAATCTCCGGATTATAATTTGATCATGCACTCACAACTTGTAGTTGAAAGCCGAGCCGGGTTGATAAACATCAGTTTACTCCATAATAGGATGGTAACAGAAAATCAAACCGGGCAGATAATCTCCGGTCTAAAAATGGACCGTGTTCCGCCAATTTAGCAGTTTGAACCGGTACAAAATACTGTCGGTTTAAAAAACGCAAATAAAATAGCAACTTCTCAAGAAAGGCTATTAAAGCAAAAGCAATGGCAACAATTTTTTGCAAAAGAAGAGCTCTACTAAGCTTGGTCAGATGGAATTACCATGGTCAGACGCAACCAAGCCCCCCGAAGGCGTAGCAATGGTGCCACTCAGCCAGGACCCCAAAATGACGCGTGGCGTTACGCCGGCCAAGTGGCATTGCATTGGTTCGGATTCGACCAAGCCCCCAAGTGACTCAGTGGCCTAGGGCCGATCAAGTGGCATTGCATTGGATCGGACACGACCAAGCCCCCAAATGACTTATTGGCTGTTTAAAAGCCGATCAGAAGGCATTACCATCATCAAGACATGACCGAGCTCCCATAAGGTGTAACTACGGTTCCAGTCGATTAGGTCCCCAACTGACTTAGTGGCAAATGTGCCAGCCAGAAGGCATTACCGTCGTCAAGACATGACCAAGCTCCCAGGAGGTGTAGCTACGGTTCAAGTCGACTAGGTCCCCAACTGACTTTGTTGCTCTTCTGTGAAGCGACCTCAAGGGGTAAACCGGAGGTTGCCCTAAAGCGAATCCACTCCGTGTAACCACGCATGATATAAAGAATAGATACCCCGCTTTACAAAGCGGGAGCCCCCATGTGATAAATAATATGTCAAGCCAATAAGGCCGGATACCCATGTTTGAACCGCGCATCATGGCAGCAGGTCCTCTTCGGTAATTTTTAACTTTTTTGCAAGAGGTAAATTCTTCTTGAACCGGGATCTTGAACCGGATATTGAAAGCTTCAAAGCTGTGGGAGACATCTTCCCCTTGAACCGGATTTTAAACCGGAATCTTCATTTTCAGCCGGAAATTTTCTGACGGCCTTTAAACTCGAACTTGCGAGAAGTTAATTCCTTTTTGAACCGGACATTGTTAAACCGGATCTGAGCGCTTCAGAACTTTGTGGGAGAATAGATTTCTCTTGAACCGGATTGTAAACCGGATATTTGAGAGCTTCAGTGATACTGACTTCCCTTCAGCCAGGTTTCAAACCGGAATCCTTTCCGATGATCCGAAACTTCTTCATTGAGTCGGGATTTTGTAACTGTCATATACTTTCTAAGCCGGAAATTTTCTGACGGCCTTTAAATTTTCATCAACATAACAATAGCCTCCGGGATCGGGTTATCTTTCCCTCCATCGTCCTCGGGTTCTTAAACCGGCTGAAACTGGCAAGACTTGCTGCGTCATATCATCGTAGCCCCCAAGTCTCAAGGTGACTCGAGGAGTTGGCTTGAGATTCTCCATATTTGACCGTGACATAAACCGGTATAACTATTGGTGTTGATAACACAATGTGAATACACAGAAGGTTGAGGTGACTGCGGCGGGTTGTAAATGATCCCGTATGAACCGTGTCAGCAAATCGGCCAATGGTTCCTTCCAACTGGTGATTTGAAGTTAACCAAACTGTAGCGGCGGTGACTTGTGCGCCTACCCATTGATCCATCCAGTGCAGACGGCGGTTGATGATAATTTGCCTCCAATTTGAAAGAAAACCGGGCTACCCAAGCTGTGACTTGTTCATACTCAATAAATGGCTCGCGCAGACAGGTGCGGCCCGGTATGTTGATGTCGACCAGGCCGTGAGAAATGGACGGAAAAAATGACCTCAGCATCATAGGCGGCTCAAACAGATGAACCAGCCGCGGTGTTGTAAACCGGCGCGGACGGGCGATTTAACCACGTCGTTTTGATGTAGTGAACAATTGTCCTGCATCACCAATATTGCAGACCAAGGCAAAGATAAACTGCTCTTTGACAAAAACAACATGTGCTAATAAAGCAAAATTGGATGGATATCACCTGATTTGTTTGGATGACGGATGATCCGTTTTATCGCGACAGAGATGGCTCAGACAGACCAGGGACTCAATACAGTTCGGGCGGCTCAGGCAGACCGGCGACTTGACATAGCCCCGGCGGCTTAAAGCGGCAAGGGCGGCTCAACGCGGCTCCGGCAGGTTGATGTAGATTAAGCTGCACGGATGGCGGCCTGTACACATCCGTTCAACAACAAGCGGGCGTGGACGCCGGTGCATGATGATGATAACGCATACCCCATAGGCATGGCACCACCTTTATAATAAATCATTGTCCTGCACATAAAAATGTACATACCAAAGTAATTGTTTTTTGACAAAAAACAATATGCATTAATAAAAGAAATTTAGATGAATATCACCTGATATTTTTATCAGATGAACGCTGTCGCTGGTGCTGGATAATGTTGGACGTACTCAAATCAAAGATAGCTAGAGAGATGCACGCCTGATGTAGTACCAGCACCTACATGGGTCTTCGTTTGTCTTTTCCCACTTTTGTTTTTGAGTAACGATTGCTTTTGAATGCCTTGCTATCCATGCGGACGTGCCTGACGCCCATCAAGTGTTCATTACTACTTGATGCATGTGGGCAGCATTGCTATCACCACTGTCGAGTAATGTTTTCTCGGACGGTGTATCAAACTGGTCATGAGAGTCGTTTGTCCGGGCGCAGGGATTTAAAAATAGATTCAGTATCAGCATCATCCACGCCCATAATTCCTGCTGTTCCCCTTGCTCCTCTACCGCACGGGAGTTGACCGTGGCCTCTAAATCTGGCGATAGGGGAAGAAACTCATCGGGCATAAAAAATCCATCAGCGAAATTGAGGGCAGCTCGGCAGTGCAACAGTCCAGCGGAGGTGGAGAGCAGCGGCGGCTCAGCAGGGAAACGGCGGGTCACGGCCTCGACGGCTTAATGCAGGGAAACTCCAAGGAAGGGGCAGCGGAATAAGGCGGCTCGAGGCAGCAACAAACGGCGCCTGACCCGGCCACACGGGCTACAGCAGCCATAGCAAACCGCGGCGGAGGCGAACCGGCCAGCCACGACAGAGGCTTCGGCAGTGGCTCGGCGTTGACCCGCCATCGCGGAGGTGACTCGGCCACGGAGGCGCCGGTTTGCAGGCAACCGCAAGAGCTTGCGGCGACGGCAGGTCATGGCGATGACTTGGGGTCAAACCTGTTGCAGCTCGGTGGCGGCGGCTCAGAGGCGGAAGTGACTCGACGATGGCAGCAGGTGGCATGCCGGTGAGTTGAAGTAACGGAGACCGCGACAGCGGGAACGAGGCGACGGCTCCGCCACGATTCAGGCAACGATGGTTTGGCATCCGGCGGTAGTTTTACGAGGTCAGGGCGTCCTGGAACGAACACGAAGCAGTCGAGGCAGGTTTTCCTCCTCCGAGTCGTGGTAGTTTTTGACGAATCCATCCCTGCGGACTCAGAGTGAGGCCGGGGGGGCGACGGCAGAAGCCGGCCGACTCAAAGGCGGACCCGCTGAGAGGAAGCGGACCACGGCGGTTTACGCGCTGCGGGCGATTTCGAGGGGCAGGGCCGTTAACCTTCTCCTAATCATCGTCTGTGTGGCGCTGGAGATTGGACCTGTTGATCTGTCAGTCTGATCTGGTGTTGTAGTCCTTTTCCCAAACATGCATGCTCACGTGAAGCAGTTTCAACAAATATTATTTGTTATCTGGACCGATTTGCCTCCTCAAAATCTGAGCTTTAATCAAGAACAGTACGCAAGTACTTGATGGAGCAGCAACGAAGTAGTAGTATTGCCTTCTCACGCCCGCCTTGGTAAAGATTGATCTGACCCGGCGTACTATAGTACAGAAAAACTCATGTCGGCCTCAGCGGTACGCTTTTATAACAGTAAAACTTGGACTTCTATTCAGATTCGACGGATCGCGTTGCATCGGTGACGCACCAAAAAACCCTAATTTTTCTTTGAACGCAAATCTCATAGATTGCAAGTGCAGACCCTTCCAATCCGGTTCTTCTTGATCCAGATTTTCACGAGCTTCTCGAAACCCTGGGAAAGATCCCTCCAAGAAACTCAACACCACCATGCACAGGCCCCACGGTGGGCGCCAACTGTCGTGGATTTGTCACTGCAGATGTCCTTAGTGTCAGGACTTAGTCGCGAGGCCAACGCATCCATGTGGTAGCTTGAGAGGGGTTGAGTGGGACGAGAGACGCAGGGCGGATCAACACGCAAGAAAAGGGTTTAGACAGCTTCGGGCCCCGGGAAACATCATCCGGTAATAACCCTACATGCTGTTTGAGGCTAGGTCTCATTATCATCCCGAGGGAGACGCCGTAAACCGGCTCTTGTGTCTAGCCCTAGAGATTATTGATTGCTTGTAGCTTGTAGCTTCTAACTTGTCCCTCTTTGGGGAGCCCTGCCCCTCCTTATATATGTTGAAGGGGCGGTTTACATGTGGAGTCCTATTAGGATTAGGACTAGTCTATCTCTAATACAAACCGGATATAAGTCCTGGTCTTAACTCTTTGTAAGATAAATATTCCTTTCCTCTTAAACCGGCCGACCATAGTTGAACCGGCCTTCTAGGCCTTGGGTCTTGTCATCCGTCTGATCCGCCCGTCGGTTTACCAGTGAGTCATAACGACCAAGCGGATTGCTTGTAAACCGCCAAGGTCAGGGCGGGTCTTCAGATAAACCGCCAAGTCCGGCCGGGTTAACTTCCGGCCGGTTTACACCGCGGGGTATATCCCCGACATTTTCCATAAGCCCACTACAAGCTTATTCGTTCCGTTGTTGGTTCTCCAACAACTCCGTTCAATCTTTCTTTTAAGGAGACCCTTTCAAATTCATTTGTGATAGAAGTTGTTGTTCTCTTCTTTGTTCTCTTGATTCCACTCTTTCATTTGTCCCGAAGGCATTGTGATGTTGCTCTCTTCGCACATCATCTCAAATTGTGAGGATCGTGTCATTTTCCTTGCTTATCGATTTAACCGGAGTGTTATGTCTATCATTCCTCTTCTAACCGGAGCCTCATCCAAGTGCTTTCGTAATTGCCAAGTTCATATTCTATTCCTTCCTTTCCAACCGGAGTGTTGTGGTAATTGTTCTTTATAGTTCCTTGTACATCTTGTTTTAACCGGAGTGGTCTCAACGTCTATCTTATCACTTAAGCTCTTCTTTCTCGCCGTATTCCTTGTTCCTTGTCCAACGGAGTATTTCATTTCGTTCATCTCCATGTTATTCTTTCTTCCATTTTGTTTAACCTCTCAAGGTTCTTTGGTTTCGCTCGTTTGTCAAAGAAGCAACTTAGTTTTACCTCTTCTCTTTCTCTTCCGTTTTCCCCTCCGGTGCCATTCTAAATCTCGGGACGAGATCCTCTCGTAGTGGTGGAGCGTTGTAACGCCCCGGATCTGATGCGCCAGGTGTCTGTCAGTTATTCGCCGTCGCTGCCATGTCATGTGCTTGCCTGTCACTCTTTGCCATGTCATCATCTGCATTTCATATCATGTCATCATGTGCATCGCATTCGCATACGTGTTCGTTTCATGTAACCGAGCATTTTCCCCGTTGTCCGTTTTGCAATCCGGCGCTCCTATGTCCCCCGGCGTCCCCTTTTACCTCTTTTCATGTGCGGGTGTTAAACGGTCTCGAAATGGACCGAGGTTTGCCAAGCGTCCTTGGTATAGCACCGATAGACCGCCTGTCAAGTTTCGGGTCAATCGGAGTCCGTTTGATACTCCAACGGTTAACCGGGTAACCGCAAAGGCCTTTTTCGTGTTGCAGCCCAACACCCCTTCTAAGTGGCCCAAAACCCACCTAAGTCACTCCCATCATCTCGGTCGTTCGGTCACGATCGCGTGGCCGAAAACCGCACTCCATTTGGAGCTTCCTAGCCCCCTCTACCTATAAATATGTGTCCCTCCCGGATTTTTCGCGCAATCCAACCCTAGGAAATCTTCCCCGCGCGCCGCCGGACATGTCCGCCCGGCGGCCGGACATGTCCACCACCCCAGCCACATCACCCCGGCCAATGAGGGGCCGACACCTCAGCTCCGCCGCCGCCTCGTCCAATAGCGCGACGCCACGCGTCCTCGCCGTCATCTCCAACGCGCCGCCGCCCCGGGGCCCAGATCCGGCCCGCCCCGGGCCGAACCGGGCCGCGCCGGGCCCGCGCGCTCCTCCGCCGTGCGCCGCCGTCCTCGCCGACCACCGACGCCTCGCCGCTGCCCTCCTCCGCCCGAACTCCTCGCCGGCCCCGCCGCCCGCCGGCGTGGCGCCTCTTCCCGCGGCCCCCGCGCCCGCGCCCGCCCGCGTCCGAGGACGCCGGCGCGCCTCTTCCCCGGCGCCGGTCGCCTCCAGCGACGCCGCGCGCTGCCGCCGCCCGCGCGCACGTCGGCCCCGCCGCCTCCTCTCGTCGCTCAGCCGCGCCAGCGCCGCCATCTCCGCCGCCGCGTCCCGCACCGGCCAGATCCGGGCGGGTGGACGAGATCCACCCGTCCCGCGATCCAAACGCGCCCCGTCGCCCCGGATCTCTCCGTCCCATACCGCTCCGTCCCGTACCGCTCCGTCCCGATTTTCGCGGGGTGAGAAATCTGCTAAGTCCCCGACATTCTATCATTTTATTGCCATGTTCACCATGCCATATCTTTGCACCCGTAGCTCCGTTTTGGGCGTATGATATGTCAAATTGTTCGTCCCGATGAGTACATTTTCATTTGAGCTTATCTTGATGCGCGAAATGCTGTTGGAAGAGGGCTATGTGATGTTACTTTCAGATCTGTTTCAGAACATGCACTTTTGTCATTTTTGCCATGATTGATGTGTGCATCCTATGAAGTTGAGTCCTACATGTGTTTTGTAATATGCCGTGCCATATTTCCAGAGATTTATGCCATGTATTTTTGTGATCTATGTGGTGACTAGCACAAGCATGCAAACTAGGGTACTTAATGTTGCTGATTTCAGAGACTTAGTAATTTCACTAAGTCCCTGCCTGCTGTTATTTTTATGCCATGTGTTCATGCTGTTTCGGAGAGATCTATGCCTCTTTTGAGCATGATCAGTAAGGGTGTTTTGAGAATATGGTTTTGGTCTACCCATCCATGCCTTTGTTTGTATTTATGGAGTTCCTTAGCTTGAGTCAATCGAGCTCTACTTTTGCTATAAAATGTTACTGGCAGATTGTTTACATGTTATTCGATTTTTCCAAGCTTGTTGTAGTTGATCCTTGCGTAATATATTGTTGTTCTTGCCATGTATAGCTTCTATGCCATGTATTCTTGATGTATGTAAGCTTATTTTATCATGCAATGCTCTGTAGTGAGTGCATTGAGCTCGTAAACATGCCTACTTGTTATCTGTATTTGACATGCCAAGTTTTCTGCTAAGTCTGAAATCTGTAACGAAACTTGCTTAATTGACATGGGTGTTATTATATTTTCTGATCCTTTTTGGCCTATGGTCAGTAAGGGACTTTTGTTCTATGCTTTGAGTAAATTCATGCCATGCCTTGATTTGCTATGTACTTATCCTGTAGCATGTTGTTTCATTGCTCTAAACATGTGATCCTGATGTTAATTTCTGGAATGTTGTTATTTTCACCAAGTCTGTGAACCTGTCATCTTTTGCACTTTTGCCATGCTTGTTTGAACCTGTTGTGGTGTGATTTAGCCGTAGCTCACTGTTCATATTTTGTCAAGCATCTTGAGTAGATTACTTCCATATGCTTTGTTGATATGTTTGGGTGCAGTAGCTTAGTTTCTTGTTGCTTGCTAAGTGGCATCATCCTGTTAATGACAGATTCTTGTCATTCTTGTTTTGCTTGTCTTTTGCAAACCATGCATCCGATTCCGGTGATCTTTATATCGATTTCAACCGAAATCACCTCACCTTTCCAGTGGCATACTTGGTTTGCCAAGATTATGCCTTGTTCATCTTTTCCTTCCGAAGCATGCATATGCATTGCATACCACATCTCGCATATCATGCCATGTTTATGTGGTGGTTGTTTACTTTGTTGTTTTGCTTCTTTCCGGTGTTGCTTCTTCGGGTTAGTTCTGAAAACGTTGCGATTGTGAGGATTCGTTCGTCTTCGTCCGTTTGTCTTCTTCATGGACTCATTCTTCTTCCTTGCGGGATCTCAGGCAAGATGACCATACCCTCGAAATCACTTCTATCTTTGCTTGCTAGTTGCTCGCTCTTTTGCTATGCCTATGCTGCGATACCTATCACTTGCTTATCATGCCTCCCATATTGTTAAACCAAGCCTCTAACCCACCTTGTCCTAGCAAACCGTTGTTTGGCTATGTTACCGCTTTGCTCAGCCCCTCTTATAGCGTTGTTAGTTGCGGGTGAAGATGAAGTTTGTTCCTTGTTGGAACATGGAGATGTTGTTCCTTGTTGGAACATGTTTACTTGTTGGGATATCACAATATATCTTATTTAATTAATGCATCTATATACTTGGTAAAGGGTGGAAGGCTCGGCCTTATGCCTGGTGTTTTGTTCCACTCTTGCCGCCCTAGTTTCCGTCATATCGGTGTTATGTTCCCGGATTTTGCGTCCCTAACGTGGTCGGGTGATTTATGGGACCCCCTTGACAGTTCGCTTTGAATAAGACTCTTCCAGCAAGGCCCAACCTTGGTTTTACCATTTGCCTACCACCTATCACCTTCCCTTGGGTCTGATCAACCCGAGGGTCATCTTTATTTAGCCCCCCCGGGCCAATGCTTGTCTAAGTGTTGGTCCGAACCGAGCAGCCTGTGGGGCCCCCTCGTGGAAACCCGAGGTCTGGTTTTACTCGTAGCTTGACTTATCCGGTGTTGCCCTGAGAAGGAGATATGTGCAGCTCCTATCAGGATGTCGGCGCATCGGGCGGCTTTGCTGGACTTGTTTTATTGCTGTCGAAATGTCTTGTAGCCGGGATTCCGAGACTGATCGGGTTTTCCCGGGGATAAGGAATATCCTTCGTTGATCGCGAGAGCTTATCATGGGCTAAGTTGGGACACCCCTGCAGGGTTTTGAACTTTCGAAAGCCGTGCCCGCGGTTATGTGGCAGATGGGAATTTGTTAATGTCCGGTTGTAGAAAACCCGAAGTTGATCTTAACTAAAATACACAAACCGCGTGTGTAACCGTGATGGTCTCTTCTCGGCGGGGTCCGAGAAGTGAACACGGTTGTTGGAGTTATGCTTGACGTAAGTAGTTTCAGGATCACTTATTGATCATAGTTGTTCGACCGTGCTTTGCCTTCTCTTCTCGCTCTCATTTGCGTATGTTAGCCACCATATATGCTGGTCGCTTGCTGCAGCTCCACCTCATACCTTTTACCCTACCTATAAGCTTAAATAGTCTTGATCTCGTGTGTGTGAGATTGCTGAGTCCTCGTGACACACAGATACTTCCAAAACCAGTTTGCAGGTGCCGATGAGACCGTGCAGGTGACGCACCTGAGCTCAAGGAGGAGTTCGATGAAGATTCTATCCTTTATGTTGTTTTGTTCTAGTCAATCAGTAGTGGAGCCCAGTTGGGGTCGATCGTGGACCTTTGTCGCTTTTGGGGTTTCTTCTTTTATTTTGGCTCCGTAGTCGGGCCCTGATTGTAGCTGTATGATGTAATGTTTTATTCATGTATTTGTGTGAAGTGGCGATTGTAAGCCAACTATGTATCTCTTTCCCTTATGTATTACATGGGTTGTGTGAAGATTACCTCACTTGCGACATTGCTTTCAATGCGGTTATGCCTCTAAGTCGTGCTTCGACACGTGGGAGATATAGCCGCATCGAGGGCGTTATAAGTTGGTAATCAGAGCCTTCCCCGACCTTAGGAGCCCCCACTGATTGATCGTTTTTAGCGGCCGAGTTGTGTCTAGAAAAATGTTTTGAGTCATTTAGGAATTATGTATCGGAGAGTTTAGGAATTCTTTTTACTTCCCAGTCTCTTCATCGCTCTGGTAAGGCATCCTGACGTAGAGTTTCGACTCTTCTCTTCTCAAATTTCACTAAAAAAAAATTTAGGATCACGCGGGTATCTTAGAATCATTCCGATGGTTTTATGATGACAACATTATCTTGGTTGCCTCCCGTCAGCAGGGGTTTTAGTGGAGGTGTCCCGGGGAGTTGAGCTCCGAGGTGTTGTCGTCATAATTTTATCGTTGCAGTTCTGGAATACCTGAGTTTAGTACGCCGACATCGAAAATCTCTTTTGTACAGTTGTTGGTGAGATAACCCTGATAGCCCAGTACTGAGGCGAGTGCGGGAGTATTCCCATAACTCGTATAACGGATGCTTTTCGAAGGTTGAGGTAGATGATTTCCGAAGGTTTCTTGATTATGTGTTGAAGGATGGATACATCTGGATCTAGGTATTGTTAGTTTGGGTGATATATTTTGTGTCCCCTGTATCCCCAACACCTGATTGCATAACCAGAAAGTTTCGGGAGTTTATAAGTGGGAATTCTAGTATCTCTTAGGATATCTTTCCAACGGATACATGATACGATATGGGATCTATCATATGTTTGTTTCCGGCTTACTCTACAAGCCAATCCTTTGTTTTGTTTTATTTGTGGTATTCGAGTTGCTTCGAAGTCAAATGTTGAATCCATACCTTCCCTAAACGGTGTTCTCATATTGCTATGTGAATACTAATCCTTCTTGATCATCAAGATTATCATGCCAATTCTTTTCTAACCGGTGTGCCTCTCTTCAAGTGGATCCGACCACTGCAACATTCGCAAGATCAATTATCAGTTCTTCTCAACGGTGTTGGCTTCATCCGTTCCAAGTTCTCTTTGTTTTCCCGCCCTCCCACCCTTATTTCTTCAAGGACGCAGATCTCTTAATCAAGTATCCTTTTTATTGATGGAAGTTCCTTCATTCTTTCCTTCAATGTTCTTACCCGGTGGTTCTCAAGAAGATGTTCTTCAAGTTCATCATTCGTCATTCTTTTCTTCTCTGGTGGTTTCAATTCAAGCTTTCGGTGTCGATCATACCTTTTTCCTCATTTCAAATGTTTTCTCGTACCGGTGCATCTCTTAATCATTCACCTCTCGCTATGTATTTGTTCCGGAGTGTTGAAGATATCTCATAAGATTCGACTTTCCATTCTCAATTCACTCAAGTTCTTTTGAGTATGATATCTTATTCAAGCCATTTAATTCAACCGGTGCAATCTCTCCCTTCCAAGCAATCTTTTCAACGGTGTTTCTTTTGAGTGGGCCCTAACCCACAGGTCTTTTCCCAGGATCTTACCTGACTCTTCTAATCATCCCGAAGCTATTCCCAAATTCTTTTCGAAGTTTGACGTAAGAATGATTTACCATCAGTCATATGTCTTTCTGCAAGATCTTTCAAATTCTTTTCATTATTGGTTCAACATTTAAAATTCTCATTCCGGAGTGCCTCAACAATTCATGGTGGCGTTTCTCATCATCGTTCTCAGCATTTGAAGACCGAAGAAGAGTTTCTCTTAAATCTTGCTCCATTCTCTTCAAGATTCATGGTTCTATCTTGATGTCATCCTCTCATAATTGTTTTCGATTGTGAGAATATTTTTCACCCATCCGGAGCATTTCATGAGTTGTTTTCCATTTCTTTCCTCCGAAGGCCATCATTTCTTAATTCTTCATTCTCAGCTTTCAGCTCTCGTTCTCCAAATCTTACTGGTGCATCTTTCAATATTCTCTAATCAGCTCATGATCTCTTCGTTCTCATGTATCTAAATCCTAGCAAGCATCTACGTTCATTTGCTAATTCTTCCCGGTGTTTTTGTATCTTTTCTTCGCTCATTTTAAATTCTTACGGTGGTTCGTTCAAGATTTCACTTCCTTCGTTATCATATTAATTCATTCGTTGTTTCCAAAATCTACTGGTGGTTCCATCAATACCTTCCCAAGTTTGCGCCATATCTATCTTAATCCTTTCTACGAGAATAAGTAGTATGCCAAATCCATTGCTTGTCCCATGGAGATCCATCTAATCATTGCAAGGCTTCAACCTTATTTTTTTCATCCTTCATTTCATCTGATCTTCCTTTTCTTACCGGAGTTCTTTATGGAGGCTACATGATGATTCACAAAGGATTTAATTCCTTCTCGAAGTGTTCATCGAGATTCTTTTCAGAGCAGCTCAAGTATTCTTTATCTTGCATTTTAAAGTGCAATCCTTTCAACCGTATCATTCGAGGTGGTATTATGTCATTCTTGATAATTGGAGTTCATGTCTCATGACTCACATGTTGTCAAGAATGAGGTATTTTAAATCCATCAATCTCTTCATTGGAGTTATCTTGGGTTATATTTCACCTAAAGCCTTCCCTAAGGATTGCTGCTAATTATGGTGCTCATTAATGACCCAAGTTCTTCATTTGTCCTCCCGGTGAAATAAGTTTCTCGTCTCCTTGTTGATATTAGTCCAATCATTTGTTTCCGTTGGTGGAAGAAGCTCACCTTATAATTTTGAGATGTTTTCCATAAGCCCACTACAAGCTTATTCGTTCCGTTGTTGGTTCTCCAACAACTCCGTTCAATCTTTCTTTTAAGGAGACCCTTTCAAATTCATTTGTGATAGAAGTTGTTGTTCTCTTATTTGTTCTCTTGATTCCACTCTTTCATTTGTCCCGAAGGCATTGTGATGTTGCTCTCTTCGCACATCATCTCAAATTGTGAGGATCGTGTCCTTTTCCTTGCTTATCGATTTAACCAGAGTGTTATGTCTATCATTCCTCTTCTAACCGGAGTCTCATCCAAGTGCTTTCATAATTGCCAAGTTCATATTCTATTCCTTCCTTTCCAACCGGAGTGTTGTGGTAATTGTTCTTTATAGTTCCTTGTACATCTTGTTTTAACCGGAGTGGTCTCAACGTCTATCTTATCACTTAAGCTCTTCTTTCTCGCCGTATTCCTTGTTCCTTGTCCAACGGAGTATTTCATTTCGTTCATCTCCATGTTATTCTTTCTTCCATTTTGTTTAACCTCTCAAGGTTCTTTGGTTTCGCTCGTTTGTCAAAGAAGCAACTTAGTTTTACCTCTTCTCTTTCTCTTCCGTTTTCCCCTCCGGTGACATTCTAAATCTCGGGACGAGATCCTCTCGTAGTGGTGGAGCGTTGTAACGCCCCGGATCTGATGCGCCAGGTGTCTGTCAGTTATTCGCCGTCGTTGCCATGTCATGTGCTTGCGTGTCACTCTTTGCCATGTCATCATCTGCATTTCATATCATGTCATCATGTGCATCGCATTCGCATACGTGTTCGTTTCATGTAACCGAGCATTTTCCCCGTTGTCCGTTTTGCAATTCGGCGCTCCTATGTCCCCCGGCGTCCCCTTTTACCTCTTTTCATGTGCGGGTGTTAAACGGTCTCGGAATGGACCGAGGTTTGCCAAGCGGCCTTGGTATAGCACCGATAGACCGCCTGTCAAGTTTCGGGTCAATCGGAGTCCGTTTGATACTCCAACGGTTAACCGGGTAACCGCAAAGGCCTTTTCCGTGTTGCAGCCCAACACCCCTTCTAAGTGGCCCAAAACCCACCTAAGTCACTCCCATCATCTCGGTCGTTCGGTCACGATCGCGTGGCCGAAAACCGCACTCCATTTGGAGCTTCCTAGCCCCCTCTACCTATAAATATGTGTCCCTCCCGGATTTTTCGCGCAGTCCAACCCTAGCAAATCTTCCCCGCGCGCCGCCGGACATGTCCGCCCGGCGGCCGGACATGTCCACCGCCCCAGCCACATCACCCCGGCCAATGAGGGGCCGACACCTAAGCTCCGCTGCCGCCTCGTCCAATAGCGCGACGCCACGCGTCCTCGCCGTCATCTCCAACGCGCCGCCGCCCCGGGGCCCCGATCCGGCCCGCCCCGGGCCGAACCGGGCCACGCCGGGCCCGCGCGCTCCTCCGCCGTGCGCCGCCGTCCTCGCCGACCACCGACGCCTCGCCGCTGCCCTCCTCCGCCCGAACTCCTCGCCGGCCCCGCCGCCCGCCGGCGTGGCGCCTCTTCCCGCGGCCCCCGCGCCCGCGCCCGCCCGCGTCCGAGGACGCCAGCGCGCCTCTTCCCCGGCGCCGGTCGCCTCCCGCGACGCCGCGCGCTGCAGCCGCCCGCGCGCACGTCGGCCCCGCCGCCTCCTCTCGCCGCGCAGCCGCGCCAGCGCCGCCATCTCCACCGCCGCGTCCCGCACCGGCCAGATCCGGGCGGGTGGACGAGATCCACCCGTCCCGCGATCCAAACGCGCCCCGTCGCCCCAGATCTCTCCGTCCCGTACCGCTTCGTCCCGATTTTCACGGGGTGAGAAATCTGCTAAGTCCCCGACATTCTATCATTTTATTGCCATGTTCATCATGCCATATCTTTGCACCCGTAGCTCCGTTTTGGGCGTATGATATGTCAAATTGTTCGCCCCGATGAGCATATCATTTCATTCCATCGCATCATTTTCATTTGAGCTGATCTTGATGCGCGAAATGCTGTTGGAAGAGGGCTATGTGATGTTAGTTTCAGATCTGTTTCAGAACATGCACTTTTGTCATTTTTGCCATGATTGATGTGTGCATCCTATGAAGTTGAGTCCTACATGTGTTTTGTAATATGCCATGCCATATTTCCAGAGATTTATGCCATGTATTTTTGTGATCTATGTGGTGACTAGCACAAGCATGCAAACTAGGGTACTTAATGTTGCTGATTTCAGAGACTTAGTAATTTCACTAAGTCCCTGCCTGCTGTTATTTTTATGCCATGTGTCCATGCTGTTTCAGAGAGATCTATGCCTCTTTTGAGCATGATCAGTAAGGGTGTTTTGAGAATATGGTTTTGGTCTACCCATCCATGCCTTTGTTTGTATTTATGGAGTGCCTTAGCTTGAGTCAATCGAGCTCTACTTTTGCTATAAAATGTTACTGGCAGATTGTTTACATGTTATTCGATTTTGCCAAGCTTGTTGTAGTTGATCCTTGCGTAATATATTGTTGTTCTTGCCATGTATAGCTTCTATGCCATGTATTCTTGATGTATGTATGCTTAGTTTATCATGCAATGCTCTGTAGTGAGTGCATCGAGCTCGTAAACATGCCTACTTGTTATCAAGTCTGAAATCTGTAACGAAACTTGCTTAATTGACATGGGTGTTATTATATTTTCTGATCCTTTTTGGCCTATGGTCAGTAAGGGACTTTTGTTATATGCTTTGAGTAGATTCATGCCATGCCTTGATTTGCTATGTCCTGATCCTGTAGCATGTTGTTTCATTGCTCTAAACATGTCATCCTGCAGGATTTTTTCAAACTTAGGCGAGTACTGGACTGCAGCTAAGCCCCCGAGTGGGAGGTTTGCTCTCCACTCGGTAGGATTTTTTTCAAACTTAGGCGTGTACTGGACTTCAGCTAAGCCCCCGAGTGGGAGGTTTGCTCTCCACTCGGTAGGATTTTTTCAAACTTAGGCGAGTACTGGACTGCAGCTAAGCCCCCAAGTGGGAGGTTTGCTCTCCACTCGGTAGGATTTTTTCAAAATTAGGCGAGTACTGGACTCCAGCTAAGCCCCCGAGTGGGAGGTTTGCTCTCCACTCGATAGGATTCTTTTTCAAACTTAGGCGAGTACTGGACTACAGCTAAGCCCCCAAGTGAGAGGTTTGTGTTGGGAAACGTAGTAATTTCAAAAAAATTCCTACGCACACGCAAGATCATGGTGATGCATAGCAACGAGAGGGGAGAGTGTTGTCTACGTACCCTCGTAGACCGAAGCGGAAGCGTTGACACAACGTAGAGGAAGTAGTCGTACGTCTTCCCGATCCGACCGATCCAAGCACCAAACGGACGGCACCTCCGAGTTCTGCACACGTTCAGCTCGATGACGCACCCCGGGCTTCGATCCAGCAAAGCTTCGGGGGGAGTTCCGTCAGCACGACGGCGTGGTGACGACCTTGATGTTCAACCGTCGCAGGGCTTCGCCTAAGCACCGCTACAATATGACCGAGGTGTAATATCGTGGAGGGGGGCACCGCACACGGCTAAGGAACAATCACGAGGATCAACTTGTGTGTCTATGGGGTGCCCCCTGCCCCCGTATATAAAGGAGTGGAGGAGGGGAGGGTCGGCCCTCTCTA
Source organism: Aegilops umbellulata (assembly GCA_032464435.1). Classification (NCBI taxonomy): domain Eukaryota; kingdom Viridiplantae; phylum Streptophyta; class Magnoliopsida; order Poales; family Poaceae; genus Aegilops; species Aegilops umbellulata. The sequence goes on from CP136059.1 coordinate 506,341,359, forward strand.
TGGCGCGCCCTAGGGAGTCGTACTCCCACCGGGAGTAGGATTCCCCCTTTACTAGTCCAACTAGGAGTCCTTCCATGTAGTAGGAGTAGGAGACAAGGAAGGGGTAAGGAGAAGGGAAGGAAGGAGGGGGCGCAGCCCCTCCCCCTAGTCCAATTTGGACTAGGCCTTGGGGGGCGCGCGGCCTACCCTAGGCAGCCCCTCTTTATTTCCCGTATGGCCCAATAAGGCCCAATACTTCTCCCCTGTATTCCCGTAACTCCCCGGTACTCCGAAAAATACCCGAACCACTCAGATCCTTTCCGATGTCCGAATATAGTCGTCCAATATATCGATCTTTACGTCTCGACCATTTCGAAACTCCTCGTCATGTCCCCGATCTCATCCGGGACTCCGAACTCCTTCGGTACATCAAAACTCATAAACTCATAATATAACTGTCATCGAAACCTTAAGCGTGCGGACCCTACGGGTTCGAGAACAATGTAGACATGACCGAGACACGTCTCCGGTGAATAACCAATAGCGGAACCTGGATGCTCATATTGGCTCCAACATATTCTACGAAGATCTTTATCGGTCAGACCGCATAACAACATACGGTGTTCCCTTTGTCATCGGTATGTTACTTGCCCGAGATTCGATCGTCGGTATCCAATACCTAGTTCAATCTCGTTACCGGCAAGTCTCTTTACTCATTCCGTAATACATCATCCCGCAACTAACTCATTAGCTACAATGCTTGCAAGGCTTAAGTGATGTGCATTACCGAGAGGGCCCAGAGATACCTCTCCGACACTCGGAGTGACAAATCCTAATCTCGAAATACGCCAACCCAACATGTACCTTTGGAGACACCTGTAGAGCTCCTTTATAATCACCCAGTTACGTTGTGACGTTTGGTAGCACACAAAGTGTTCCTCCGGCAAACGGGAGTTGCATAATCTCATAGTCATAGGAACATGTATAAGTCATGAAGAAAGCAATAGCAACATACTAAACGATCGGGTGCTAAGCTAATGGAATGGGTCATGTCAATTAGATCATTCATCTAATGATGTGATCCCGTTAATCAAATATCAACTCTTTGTCCATGGTTAGGAAACATAACCATCTTTGATTAACGAGCTAGTCAAGTAGAGGCATACTAGTGACACTCTGTTTGTCTATGTATTCACACATGCATTATGTTTCCGGTTAATACAATTCTAGCATGAATAATAAACATTTATCATGAAATATGGAAATAAATAATAACTTTATTATTGCCTCTAGGGCATATTTCCTTCAGTCTCCCACTTGCACTAGAGTCAATAATCTAGTTCACATCGGCTTGTGATTTAACGGCAATAGTTCATATCATCATGTGATTAACACCCATAGTTCACATCGATATGTGATCAACACCCAAAGGGTTTATTAGAGTCACTAATCAAGTTCACATTGCTATGTGATTAACACCCAAAGAGTACTAAGGTGTGGTCATGTTTTGCTTGTGAGATAATTTTAGTCAACGGGTCTATCACATTCAGATCCGTAAGTATTTTGCAAATTTCTATGTCTACAATGCTTTGCAAGGAGCTACTTTAGCTAATTGCTCCCACTTTCAATATGTATCTAGATCGAGACTTAGAGTCATCCAGATCTGTGTCAAAACTTGCATCGACGTAACCCTTTACGACGAACCTTTTGTCACCTCCATAACCGAGAAACATATCCTTATTCCACTAAGGATAATTTTGACCACTGTCCAGTGATCTACTCCTAGATCACTATTGTACTCCCTTGCTAAACACAATGTAGGGTATACAATAGTTCTGGTACACAGCATGACATACTTTATAGAACCTATGACTGAGGCATAGAGAATGACTTTCATTCTCTTTCTATCTTCTGCCGTGGTCGGGCATTGAGTCTTACTCAACTTCACACCTTGTAACACAGGCAAGAACTCTTTCTTTGACTGTTCTATTTTGAACTACTTCAAAATCTTGTCAAGGTATGTACTTATTGAAAAAACTTATCAAGCGTTTTGATCTATCTCTATAGATCTTGATGCTCAATATGTAAGCAGCTTCACCGAGGTCCTTCTTCGAAAAACTCCTTTCAAATACTCCTTTATTCTTTGCAGAATAATTCTACATTATTTCCGATCAACAATATGTCATTCACATATACTTATCAGAAATGCTTTAGTGCTCCCACTCACTTCCTTGTAAATACAGGCTTCACCGCAAGTCTGTATAAAACTATATGTTTTGATCAACTTATCAAAGCGTGTATTCCAACTCCGAGATGCTTGCACCAGTCCATAGATGGATCACTGGAGCTTGCATATTTTGTTAACACCTTTAGGATCGACAAAACCTTCTAGTTGCATCATATACAACTCTTCTTTAATAAATCCATTAAGGAATGCAGTTTTGTTTATCCATTTGCCGGATTTCATAAAATGCGGCAATTGCTAACATGATTCGGACAGACTTAAGCATAGATACGAGTGAGAAACTCTCAACGTAGTCAACACCTTGAACTTGTCAAAAACCTTTTGCGACAATTCTAGCTTTTGTAGACAGTAACATTACCGTCAGCGTCAGTCTTCTTCTTGAAGATCCATTTATTCTCAATTGCTTGCAGATGATTGGGCAAGTCAACCAAAGTCCACACTTTGTTCTCATGCATGGATCCCATCTCAGATTTCATGGCTTTAAGCCATTTTGCGGAATCTGGGCTCACCATCGCTTCTTCATAGTTCGTAAGTTCGTCATGGTCTAGTAACATGACTTCCAGAACAGGATTACCGTACCACTCTGGTGCGTATCTCACTCTGGTTTACCTACGAGATTCGGTAGTAACTTGATCTGAAGTTACATGATCATCATCATTAGCTTCCTCACTAATTGGTGTAGTAGTCACAAGAATAGATTTCTGTGATGAACTACTTTCCAATAAGGGAGATGGTACAATTACCTTATCAAGTTTTCTACTTTCCTCCCACTCACTTCTTTCGAAAGAAACTTCTTCTCTAGAAAGGATCCATTCTCAGCAACGAATATCTTGCCTTCGGATCTGTGATAGAAGGTGTACCCAACTGTCTCCTTTGGGTATTCTATTAAGACACATTTCTCCGATTTGGGTTTCAGCTTATCAGGATGAAACTTTTTTCATATAAGCATCGCAACCCCAAACTTTAAGAGATGACAACTTTGGTTTCTTGCCAAACCACAGTTCATAAGGTGTCGTCTCAACGGATTTTGATGGTGCCCTATTTAACGTGAATGCAGCTGTCTCTAATGCATGACCCCAAAACGATAGTGGTAAATCGGTAAGAAACATCATAGATTGTACTATATCCAATAAAGTACGATTATGACGTTCGGACACACCATTATGCTGTGGTGTTCCAGGTGGCACGAATTTGTGAAACTATTCCACGTTGTTTTAATTGAAGACCAAACTCGTAACTCAAATATTTGTCTCCGTGATCAGATCGTAGAAACCTTGTTTTCTTGTCACGATGATTTTCCACTTCACTCTGAAATTCTTTGAACCTTTCAAATGTTTCAGACTTATGTTTCATCAAGTAGATATACCCATATCTGCTCAAACCATCTGTGAAGGTCAGAAAATAACGATACCCGCCGCGAGCCTTAACACTCATCGGATCGCATACATCAGTATGTATTATTTCCAATAAGTCAAATGCTCGCTCCACTGTTCCGGAGAACGGAGTCTTAGTCATCTTGCCCATGAGGCATGGTTCGCAAGCATCAAGTGATTCATAATCAAGTGATTCCAAAATCCCATCGGCATGGAGTTTCTTCATGCGCTTTACACCAATATGACCTAAACGGCAGTGCCACAAATAAGTTGCACTATCATTATTAACTTTGCATCTTTTGGTTTCAATATTATGAATATGTGTATCACTATGATCAAGATCCAACGAACCATTTTCATTGGGTGTGTAACCATATAAGGTTTTATTCATGTAAACAGAACAACAATTTATTCTCTTACTTAAATGAATAACCGTATTGCAATAAATATGATCAAATCATATTCATGCTCAACACCAAATAACACTTATTTAGGTTCCACACTAATCCCGAAAGTATAGGGAGTGTGCGATGATGATCATATCAATCTTGGAACCACTTCCAACTCTCATCGTCACTTCACCCTTAACTAGTCTCTGTTCATTCTGCAACTCCCGCTTCGAGTTACTAATCTTAGCAACTGAACTAGTACCAAATACTGAGGGGTTGCTATGAACACTAGTAAAGTACACATCAATAACATGTATATCAAATATACCTTTGTTTACTTTGCCATCCTTTCTTATCCACCAAATACTTGGGGTAGTTCCGCTTCCAGTGACCAATCCCTTTGCAGTAGAAGCACTTAGTCTCAGGCTTAGGACCAGACTTGGGTTTCTTCATTTGAGCAGCAACTTTCTTGCCGTTCTTCTTGAAGTTCCCCTTCTTCCTTTTGCCCTTTTCTTGAAACTAGTGGTCTTGTCTACCATCAACACTTGATGTTTTTCTTGATTTCTACCTTCGTCGATTTTAGCTTCACGAAGAGCTTGGGAATCGTTTCCGTTATCCCTTGCAAATTATAGTTCATCACGAAGTTCTACTAACTTGGTGATGGTGACTAGAGAATTCTGTCAATCACTATTTTATCTGGAAGATTAACTCCCACTTGATTCAAGCGATTGTAGTACCCAGACAATCTGAGCACATGCTCACTAGTTGAGCGATTCTCCTCCATCTTTTAGCTATAGAACTTGTTGGAGACTTCATATCTCTCAATTCGGGTATTTGCTTGAAATATTAACTTCAACTCCTGGAACATCTGATATGGTCCATGACGTTCACGACGTATTTGAAGTCCCGATTCTAAGCCGTTAAGCATGGTGCACTTAAACTATCAAGTAGTCATCATATTGAGCTAGCCAAACGTTCATAACGTCTGCATCTGCTCCTGCAATAGGTCTGTCACCTAGCGGTGCATCAAGGACATAATTCTTCTGTGCATCAATGAGGATAAACCTCAGATCACGGATCCAATCCGCATCATTGCTACTAACATCTTTCAACACAATTTTCTCTAGGAACATATCAAAATAAACATATGAAATCAACAACACGAGCTATTGATCTACAACATAGATATGCTAATACTACCAGGACTAAGTTCATGATAAATTAAAGTTCAATTAATCATATTACTTAAGAACTCCCACTTAGATAGACATCCCTCTAATCCTCTAAGTGATCACGTGATCCATATCAACTAAACCATGTCCGATCATCACGTGAGATGGAGTAGTTTCAATGGTGAACATCACTATGTTGATCATATCTACTATATGATTCACGCTCGACCTTTCGGTCTTCGTGTTCCGAGGCCATATCTGTTATATGCTAGGCTCGTCAAGTTAAACCTGAGTATTCCGCGTGTGCAACTGTTTTGCACCCGTTGTATTTGAACGTAGAGCCTATCACACCCGATCATCACGTGGTGTCTCAGCGCGAAGAACTTTCGCAACGGTGCATACTCAGGGAGAACACTTTTACTATGATAATTTAGTGAGAGATCATCTTATAATGCGACCGTCAAACTAAACAAAATAAGATGTATAAAAGATAAACATCACATGCAATCAAAATATGTGACATGATATGGCTATCATCATCTTGTGCCTTTTGATCTCCATCTCCAAAGCATCGTCATGATTCCATCGTCACCGGCATGACACCATGATCTCCATCATCTTGATCTATATCAATGTGTCGTCACGTGGTCGTCTCGCTAACAATTGCTCTTGCAACTATTGCTATCGCATAGTGATAAAGTAAAGCAATTATTGGGCGCTTGCATCTTATGCAATAGAGAGACAACCATAAGGATTTTGCCAGTTGCCGATAACTTCAACAAAACATGATCATCTCATACAACAACTTATATCTCATCACGTCTTGACCATATCACATCACAACATGCCCTGCAAAAACAAGTTAGACGTCCTCTACTTTGTTGTTGCAAATTTTACGTGGCTGCTACGGGCTTAGCAAGCACCAATCTCACTTACGCATCAAAACCACAACGATAGTTTGTCAAGTTGGTGCTGTTTTAACCTTCGCAAGGACCGGGCGTAGCCACACTCGGTTCAACTAAAGTTGGAGAAACTGACACCCGCCAGCCACCTGTGTGCAAAGCACGGCGGTAGAACCAGTCTCGCGTAAGCGTACGCGTAATGTCGGTCCGGGCCGCTTCATCCAACAATGCCGCCGAACCAAAGTATGACATGCTGGTAAGCAGTATGACTTATATCGCCCATACCTCACTTGTGTTCTACACGTGCATATAACATCAACACATAAAACCTGGGCTCGGATGCCACTGTTGGGAAACGTAGTAATTTCAAAAAAAATCCTACGCACACGCAAGATCATGGTGATTCATAGCAACGAGAGGGGAGGGTGTTGTCTACGTACCATCGTAGACCGAAGAGGAAGCGTTGACCCAACGTAGAGGAAGTAGTCGTACGTCTTCCCGATCCGACCGATCCAAGCATCGAACGGACGGCACCTACGAGTTCTGCACACGGTTAGCTCGATGACGCACCCCGGGCTTCGATCCAGCAAAGCTTCGGGGGGAGTTCCGTCAGCACGACGGCGTGGTGACGATCTTGATGTTCAACCGCAGGGCTTCGCCTAAGCACCGCTACAATATGACCGAGGTGTAATATCGTGGAGGGGGCACCGCACACGGCTAAGGAACGACCACGAGGATCAACTTGTGTGTCTATGGGGTGCCCCCTGCCCCCGTATATAAAGGAGTGGAGGAGGGGAGGGCCGTCCCTCTCTATGGCACGCCCTAGGGAGTCGTACTCACACCGGGAGTAGGATTCCCCCTTTCCTAGTCCAACTAGGAGTCCTTCCATGTAGTAGGAGTAGGAGACAAGGAAGGGGTAAGGAGAAGGGAAGGAAGGAGGGGGCGCAGCCCCTCCCCCTAGTCCAATTCGGACTAGGCCTTGGGGTGCGCGCGGCCTGCCCTAGGCAGCCCCTCTTTCTTTCCCGTATGGCCCAATAAGGCCCAATACTTCTCCCCCGTATTCCCGTAACTCCCCGGTACTCCGAAAAATACTCGAACCACTCAGATCCTTTCTGATGTCCGAATATAGTCGTCCAATATATCGATCTTTACGTCTCGACCATTTCGAAACTCCTCGTCATGTCCCCGATCTCATCCGGGACTCCGAACTCCTTCGGTACATCAAAACTCATAAACTCATAATATAACTGTCATCAAGACCTTAAGCGTGCGGACCCTACGGGTTCGAGAACAATGTAGACATGACCGAGACACGTCTCCGGTGAATAACCAATAGCGGAACCTGGATGCTCATATTGGCTCCTACATATTCTACGAAGATCTTTATCGGTCAGACCGCATAACAACATACGGTGTTCCCTTTGTCATCGGTATGTTACTTGCCCGAGATTCGATCGTCGGTATCCAATACCTGGTTCAATCTCGTTACCGGCAAGTCTCTTTACTCGTTCCGTAATACATCATCCCGCAACTAACTCATTAGCTACAATGCTTGCAAGGCTTAAGTGATGTGCATTACCGAGAGCGCCCAGAGATACCTCTCCGACACTCGGAGTGACAAATCCTAATCTCGAAATAAGCCAACCCAACATGTACCTTTGGGGACACCTGTAGAGCTCCTTTATAATCACCCAGTTACGTTGTGACGTTTGGTAGCACACAAAGTGTTCCTCTGGCAAACGGGTATTGCATAATCTCATGGTCACAGGAACATGTATAAGTCATGAAGAAAGCAATAGCAACATACTAAACAATCGGGTGCTAAGCTAATGGAATGGGTCATGTCAATCAGATCATTCATCTAATGATGTGATCCCGTTAATCAAATAACAACTCTTTGTCCATGGTTAGGAAACATAACCATCTTTGATTAACGAGCTAGTCAAGTAGAGGCATACTAGTGACACTCTGTTTGTCTATGTATTCACACATGTATTATGTTTCCGGTTAATACAATTCTAGCATGAATAATAAACATTTATCATGAAATAAGGAAATAAATAATAACTTTATTATTGCCTCTAGGGCATATTTCCTTCAGTTTGCTCTCCACTCGGTAGGATTTCTTGAACTTAGGCGAAACAACTTCGCAGCTAAGTTACCCACTGGGGGATTTTGGCGATGGCGACGCGCGGGGCGGCCGAGTGGTGATGAGGTGGCCAACCGATGGCGACGCGCGGGGCGGCCGAGTGGTTATGAGGTGACCAACCGAGTGGTGACGCATGGGGCGGCCGAGTGGTTATGAGGTGACCAACCGAGAGGCGACGCGCGGGGCGGCCGAGTGGTTATGAGGTGACCAACCGAGTGGCGACGCGCGGGGCGGCCGAGTGGTTATGAGGTGACCAACCTATGGCGACGCGCGGGCCGGCCGAGTGGTTATGAGGTGACCAACCTATGGCGACGCGCGGGGCGGCCGAGTGGTTATGAGGTGACCAACCTATGGCGACGCGCGGGGCGGCCGAGTGGTTATGAGGTGACCAATCTATGGCGACACGCGGGGCGGCCGAGTGGTTATGAGGTGACCAACCGAGTGGCGACGCGCGGGACGGCCGAGTGGTTATGAGGTGACCAACCTATGGCGACGCGCGGGACGGCCGAGTGGTTATGAGGTGACCAACCTAGTGGCGACGCGCGGGGCGGCCGAGTGGTTATGAGGTGACCAACCTATGGCGACGCGCAGGGCGGCCGAGTGGTTATGAGGTGACCAACCTATGGCGACGCGCGGGGCGGCCGAGTGGTTATGAGGTGACCAACCTAGTGGCGACGCGCGGGGCGGCCGAGTGGTTATGAGGTGACCAACCTGTTCGGGAACGTAGCAGAAATTCAAAATTTTCCTACGTGTCACCAAGATCTATCTATGGAGAAACCAGCAACGAGGGGAAGGAGAGTGCATCTACATACCCTTGTAGATCACTAAGCGGAAGCGTTCAAGTGAACGGGGTTGATGGAGTCGTACTCGCCGTGATCCAAATCACCGATGATCCTAGTGCCGAAAGGACGGCACCTCCGCGTTCAACACGCGTACAGCCCGGGGACATCTCCCATGCCCTGATCCAGCAAGGAGAGAGGGAGAGGTTGAGGAAGACTCCGTCCAGCAGCAGCACAACGGCGTGGTGGTGGTGGAGGAGCGTGGAACTCTAGCAGGGCTTCGCCAAGCACTACGAGAGACCAGGAGGGAGAGGGGTAGGGCTGCGCCTTGGGAGAGTTCATCTCGTTTCTTAGGCAGCCCCAAAACCTCCAATATATATAGGGGCAAGGGGGAGGGGAGGCGCCCTAGGGTTTCCCCTAGGGGGGCGGCGGCCAGGGCAGATGGGATCTCCCCCTTGGGTGACTTGGCCCCCAAGCCAGGAGGTGGGAACCCTAGAAGGGGCGCCCCAAACCCCCTGGTCACGTGGGAATAGGTGAGGGGGCGCACAGCCCCTTAGTGGGCTTGTTTGCCCCCTTCCCTTGGCCCATGAAGCCCCCCAACACTTGCCGGGGCTCCCGAAATACCTTTCGGTCATGCTGGTCATCACCCGGTACCTCCTGAACACTCCCGGATTCCAAAACCCTTCGTCCAATATATCAATCTTTACCTCCGGACCATTACGGAACTCCTCGTGACGTCCGGGATCTCATCCGAGACTCCGAAAAACATTCGGTAACCACATACAAACTTCCTTTATAACCCTAGCGTCACCGAACCTTAAGTGTGTAGACCCTACGGGTTCGGGAAGCATGCAGACATGACCGAGACGTTCTCCGGTCAATAATCAACAGCGGGATCTGGATACCCATGTTGTTTCCCACATGTTCCACGATGATTTTATCGGATGAACCACGATGTCAAGGATTCAATCAATCCCGTATTCAATTCCCTTTGTCTAGCGGTATTGTACTTGCCCGAGATTCGATCGTCGGTATCCCTATACCTTGTTCAATCTCGTTACCGGCAAGTCTCTTTACTCGTTCCATAGCACATCATCCCGTGATCAACTCCTTGATCACATTGCGCACATTATGATGATGTCCTACCGAGTGGGCCCAGAGATACCTCTCCGTCACACGGAGTGACAAATCCCAATCTCGATTCGTGCCAACCCAACAGACACTTTCGGAGATACCTGTAGTGTACCTTTATAGCCACCCAGTTACGTTGTGACGTTTGGCACACCCAAAGCATTCCTACGGTATCCGGGAGTTGCACAATCTCATGGTCTAAGGAAACGATAGTCGACATTAGAAAAGCTTTAGCATACGAACTACACGATCTTTGTGCTAGGCTTAGGATTGGGTCTTGTCCATCACATGATTCTCCTAATGATGTGATCCCGTTATCAACGACATCCAATGTCCATGGTCAGGAAACCGTAACCATCTATTGATCAACGAGCTAGTCAACTAGAGGCTTACTAGGGACATGGTGTTGTCTATGTATCCACACATGTATCTGAGTATCCTATCAATACGATTCTAGCATGGATAATAAACGATTTATCATGAACAAGGAAATATAATAATAACCTATTTATTATTGCCTCTAGGGCATATTTCCAACAGTCTCCCACTTGCACTAGAGTCAATAATCTAGTTCACATCGCCATGTGATTAACATTCACAGGTCACATCGCCATGTGACCAACATCCAAAGAGGTTACTAGAGTTCATAATCTAGTTCACATCACTATGTGATTAACACTCAATGAGTTCTGGGTTTGATCATGTTGCTTGTGAGAGAGGTTTTAGTCAACGGGTCTTCAACATTCAGATCCGTATGTACTTCGCAAATCTCTACGCTATATTTGGAGCCATTTCAAATAATTTTTCTACTTGGAGCTATTCCAAATTGTTGCTCCATTATACGTATCCGGTATCTCTACTCAGAGCTATCCGGATAGGTGTTAAGCTTGCATCGACGTAACTCTTTACGTCGAACTCTTTATCACCTCCATAACCGAGAAACATATCCTTATTCCTCTAAGGATAATTTTGACCGCTATCTGGTGATCTACTCCTAGATCACCTTTGTACCCTCTTGCCAGACATGTGGCAAGGCACACATCATGTGCGGTACTCAGGATGGCATACCGTATAGAGCGTATGACAAAAGCATAGGGGACGACCTTCGTCCTTCCTCTTTCTCCAGCCGTGGTCGAGCTTCAACTCTTAACTTCATACCTTACAACTCAGGCAAGAACTCCTTCTTTGACTGATCCATCTTGAACACCTTCAAGATCATGTCAAGGTATGTGCTCATTTGAAAGTACCATTAAGCGTTTTTGATCTATCCTTATAGATCTTGATGCTCAATGTTCAAGTAGCTTAATCCAGGTTCTCCATTGAAAAACACCTTTCAAATAAACCTATATGCTTTCCAGAAATTCTACATCATTTCGCATCAACAATATGTCATCCACATATACTTATCAGAAATGTCGTAGTGCTCCCACTCACTTTATTGTAAATACAAGTTTCTAATAAACTTTGTATAAACCCAAAATCTTTGATCATCTCATCAAAGCGTACATTCCAACTCCGAGATGCTTACTCCGGTCCTTTAGAAGGATCGCTGGAGCTTGCATACCTTTTAGCATCCTTAGGATCGACAAAACCTTTCTGATTGTATCTCATACAACCTTTCCTTACGAAAACTGGTAAGGAAACTTGTTTTGACATCCATCTGCCAGATTTCATAAATGCAGCTTATGCTAACATGGTTCCGACGGACTTAAGCATCGCTACGAGTGAGAAAGTCTCATCGTAGTCAACTCCTTGAACTTGTGAAAAACTCTTCGCCACAAGTCGAGCTTCATAATGGTGGTACTTACCATCATTGTCCGTCTTCCTTTTAAAATCCACATGTACCTAACAGCCTTACGACCATCAAGTAGTTCTTCCAAAGTCTACACTTTGTTTTCATACATGGATCCTCTCTCAGATTTTATGGCCTCGAGCCAATTTTCGGAATCCGGGCCCACCATCGCTTCTCCATAGCTCATAGGTTCATCGTTGTCCAACAACGTGACCTTTAAGACAGGGTTACCACTTACAAGTTGTACACACCCTTGTCAACCTATGAGGTTCGATAGTAACTCGATTTGAAGCTCCATGATCATCATCATTAGCTTTCTTCTTCAACTGAGGCAAATGCCACAGAAACATTTTTCCTGTGCTGCGCTACTCTCTGGTTGAAGTAAAGGTTCAATAACCTTATCAAGTTCTATCTTCCTCCCACTCAATTATTTCGAGAGAAACTCTTTCTCGAGAAAGGACCTGATTCTAAAAACAATCCCTATTGCTTTCGGATCTGAGACACGAGGTATACCCAACTGTATTGGGTGTCCTATGAAGATGCATTTATCCGCTTTTGGGTTCGAGCTTATCAGCCTGAAACTTTTTCACATAAGCATCGCAGCCCCAAACCTTTAAGAAACGACAGCTTAGGTTTCTCTAAACCATAGTTCATACGGTGTCGACTCAAACGGAATTGCGTGGTGCCCTATTTAAAGTGAGTGCGGTTGTCTCTAATGCTTAACCCATGAACGATAGAGGTAATTCGATAAGAGACATCACGGCACGCACCATATCCAATAGGGAGCAACCATGATGTTCGGACACACCATCACACTATGGTGTTCTAGGCGGTATTAGTTGTGAAACAATTTCCACAGTGCCTTAATTGTGTGCCAAACTCGTAACTCAGATATTCATTTCTATGATCATATCACAGACATTTTATCCTCTTATCACGAAGATCTTCAACTTCACTCTGAAATTACTTGAACCATTCAATAATTCAGATTTGTGTTTCATCAAGTAAATATACTCAGTATCTACTTAAATCATTTAGGAAGTAAGAGCATAACGATATCCACTGCGTGCCTCAGCACTCATTGGACTGCACACATCGAAATGCGTTACTTCCAACAAGTTGCTTTTGTTGGGGAACGTAGTAATTTCAAAAAAAATCCTACGCACACGCAAGATCATGGTGATGCATAGCAACGAGAGGGGAGAGTGTTGTCTACGTACCCTCGTAGACCGAAGCGGAAGCGTTGACGCAACGTAGAGGAAGTAGTCGTATGTCTTCCCGGTCCAACCGATCCAAGCACCGTTACTCCGGCACCTCCGAGTTCTTGACACACGTACAGCTCGATGACGCACCCCGGGCTCCGATCCAGCAAAGCTTCGGGGATGAGTTCCGTCAGCACGACGGCGTGATGACGATGATGATGTTCTACCGACGCAGGGCTTCGCTTAAGCACCGCAACGATATGACCGAGGTGGAATATGGTGGAGGGGGGCACCGCACAGGGCTAAGGAACGATCACGAAGATCAACTTCTGTGTCCTAGGGTGCCCCCCTGCCCCCGTATATAAAGAAGGGGAGGGAAAGGCGCGGACGGCCCCCATGGGGTGCGCCAGGAGGAGTCCTACTCCCACCGGGAGTAGGACTCCTCTCCCTTGCCTTGTAGGAGAAGGAAGGAGAGAGGGGGAAAGGAAAAAGGGGGGCGCCGCCCCCCCCCCTTCCTTGTCCTATTCGGACTAGGGGGGAGGGGGCGCGCGGCCTGCCCTGGCCACTCCTCCTCTTTTCCCTTAAGGCCCATATGGGCCCATTAACCCCCGGGGGGGTTCCGGTAACCCCCTGGTACTCAAGTAAAATGCCGATTTCACTCGGAACCATTCCGATGTCCAAATATAGGCTTCCAATATATCAATCTTTATGTCTCGACCATTTCGAGACTCCTCGTCATGTCCGTGATCACATCAGGGACTCCGAACTGACTTCGGTACATCAAAATGCATAAACTCATAATAACGGTCATCGTAACTTTAAGCGTGCGGACCCTACGGTTCGAGAACAATGTAGACATGACCGAGATACGTCTCCGGTCAATAACCAATAGCGGGACCTGGATGCCCATATTGCTTCCTACATATTCTACGAAGATCTTTATCGGTCAGACCGCATAACAACATACGTTGTTCCCTTTGTCATCGGTATGTTACTTGCCCGAGATTCGATCGTCGGTATCCAATACCTAGTTCAATCTTGTTGCCGGCAAGTCTCTTTACTCATTCTGTAATACATCATCTCACAACTAACATATTATTTGCAATGGTTGCAAGGCTTATGTGATGTGCATTACCAAGAGGGCCCAGAGATACCTCTCCGGCTATCGGAGTGACAAATCCTAATCTCGAAATACGCCAACCCAACAAGTACCTTTGGAGACACCTGTAGAGCACCTTTATAATCACCCAGTTACGTTGTGATGTTTGGTAGCACACAAAGTGTTCCTCTGGTAAACGGGAGTTGCATAATCTCATAGTCATAGGAACGTGTATAAGTCATGAAGAAAGCAATAGCAACATACTAAACGATCGGGTGCTAAGCTAATGGAATGGGTCATGTCAATCAGATCATTCAACTAATGATGTGACCTCGTTAATCAAATAACAACTCTTTGTTCATGGTTAGGAAACATAACCATCTTTGATTAACGAGCTAGTCAAGTAGAGGCATACTAGTGACAATATGTTTGTTTATATGTTCACACATGTATTATGTTTCCGGCTAATACAATTCTAGCATGAATAATAAACATTTATCATGATATATGAGGAAATAAATAATAACTTTATTATTGCCTCTAGGGCATATTTCCTTCAGTCTCCCACTTGAAGTAGAGTCAATAATCTAGATTACACAGTAGTGATTCTAACACCCATGGAGTTTTGGTGCTGATCATGTTTTGCTCGTGGAAGAGGCTTAGTCAACGGGTCTGCTACATTCAGATCCGTATGTATCTAGCAAATCTCTATGTCTCCCACCTGGACTAGATCCCGGATGGAATTGAAGCATCTCTTGATGTGCTTGGTTCTCTTGTGAAATCTGGATTCCTTTGCCAAGGCAATTGCACCAGTATTATCACAAAAGATTTTCATTGGACCCGATGCACTAGGCATGACACCTAGATCGGATATGAACTCCTTCATCCAGACTCCTTCATTTGCTGCTTCTGAAGCAGCTATGTACTCCGCTTCACATGTAGATCCCGCCACGACGCTTTGTTTAGAACTGCACCAACTGACAGCTCCACCGTTTAATGTAAACACGTATCCGGTTTGCGATTTAGAATCGTCCGGATCAGTGTCAAAGCTTGCATCAACGTAACCGTTTACGATGAGCTCTTTGTCACCTCCATATATGAGAAACATATCCTTAGTCCTTTTCAGGTATTTTAGGATGTTCTTGACCGCTGTCCAGTGATCCACTCCTGGATTACTTTGGTACCTCCCTGCTAGACTTATAGCAAGACACACATCAGGTCTGGTACACAGCATTGCATACATGATAGAGCCTATGGCTGAAGCATAGGGAACATCTTTCATTTTCTCTCTATCTTCTGAAGTGGTCGGGCATTGAGTCTTACTCAACTTCACACCTTGTAACACAGGCAAGAATCCTTTCTTTGCTTGATCCATTTTGAACTTTTTCAAAACTTTGTCAAGGTATGTGCTTTGTGAAAGTCCAATTAAGCATCTTGATCTATCTCTATAGATATTGATGCCCAATATGTAAGCAGCTTCACCGAGGTCTTTCATTGAAAAACTCTTATTCAAGTATCCCTTTATGCTATCCAGAAATTCTATATCATTTCCGATTAGTAATATGTCATCTACATATAATATCAGAAATGCTACAGAGCTCCCACTCACTTTCTTGTAAATACAGGCTTCTCCAAAAGTCTGTACAAACCCAAATGCTTTGATCACACTATCAAAGCGTTTATTCCAACTCCGAGAGGCTTGCACCAGTCCATAAATGGATCGCTGGAGCTTGCACACTTTGTTAGCTCCTTTTGGATCGACAAAACCTTCAGGTTGCATCATATACAACTCTTCTTCCAGAAATCCATTCAGGAATGCAGTTTTTACATCCATCTGCCAAATTTCATAATCATAAAATGCGGCAATTGCTAACATGATTCGGACAGACTTAAGCATCGCTACGGGTGAGAAGGTCTCAGCGTAGTCAATTCCTTGAACTTGTCGAAAACCTTTTGCGACAAGTCGAGCTTTGTAGATAGTAACATTACCGTCTGCGTCAGTCTTCTTCTTGAAGATCCATTTATTCTCTATTGCTTGCCGACCATCGGGCAAGTCAACCAAAGTCCATACTTTGTTGTCATACATGGATCCCATCTCAGATTTCATGGCTTCTAGCCATTTTGCGGAATCTGGGCTCACCATCGCTTCTTCATAGTTCGTAGGTTCATCATGATCTAATATCATGACCTCCAGAACAGGATTACCGTACCACTCTGGTGCGGATCTCACTCTGGTTGATCTACGAGGTTTAGTAGTATCTTGATCTAAAGTTTCATGATCATCATCATTAGCTTCCTCACTTGTAGGTGTCGCAGAAACAGTTTTCTGTGATGTACTACTTCTCAATAAAGGAGTAGGTACAGTTACCTCGTCAAGTTCTACTTTCCTCCCACTCACTTCTTTCGAAAGAAACTCCTTCTCTAGAAAGTTTCCGAACTTAGCAAAAAAAGTCTTGCCTTCGGATCTGTGATAGAAGGTGTATCCAACAGTTTCCTTTGGATATCCTATGAAGACACATTTCTCCGATTTTGGTTCGAGCTTATCAGGTTGAAGCTTTTTCACATAAGCATCGCAGCCCCAAACTTTAAGAAACGACAACTTTGGTTTCTTGCCAAACCATAGTTCATAAGGCGTCGTCTCAACGGATTTAGATGGTGCCCTATTTAACGTGAATGCGGCCGTCTCTAGAGCGTATCCCCAAAATGATAGCGGTAAATCAGTAAGAGACATCATAGATCGCACCATATCTAGTAAAGTACGATTACGACGTTCGGACACACCATTACGCTGTGGTGTTCCGGGTGGCGTGGGTTGCGAAACTATTCCACAATTTTTCAAATGTACACCAAATTCGTAACTCAAATATTCTCCTCCACGATCAGATCGTAGAAACTTTATTTTCTTGTTACGATGATTTTCAACTTCACTCTGAAATTCTTTGAACTTTTCAAATGTTTCAGACTTGTGTTTCATTAAGTAGATATACCCATATCTGCTTAAGTCATCTGTGAAGGTGAGAAAATAACGATATCCGCCACGAGCTTCAATATTCATCGGACCACATACATCTGTACGTATGATTTCCAACAAATCTGTTGCTCTCTCCATAGTACCGGAGAACGGTGTTTTAGTCATCTTGCTCATGAGGCATGGTTCGCAAGTACCAAGTGATTCATAATCAAGTGGTTCCAAAAGTCCATCAGTATGGAGTTTCTTCATGCGCTTTACACCGGTATGACCTAAACGGCAGTGCCACAAATAAGTTGCACTATCATTATCAACTCTGCATCTTTTGGATTCAATATTATGAATATGTGTGTCACTACTATCGAGATTCAATAAGAATAGACCATTCCTTAAGGGTGCATGACCATAAAAGATATTACTCATATAAATAGAACCACCATTATTCTCGGATTTAAATGAATAACCGTCTCGCATTAAACAAGATCCAGATATAATTTTCATGCTCAACGCTAGCACCAAATAACAATTATTTAGGTCTAAAACTAATCCTGAAGGTAGATGTAGAGGTAGCGTGCCGACTGCGATCACATCGACTTTGCAACCATTTCCCACGCGCATCGTCACCTCGTCCTTAGCCAATCTTCGCTTAATCCGTAGTCCCTGTTTCGAGTTGCAAATATTAGCAACAGAACCAGTATCAAATACCCAGGTACTACTGCGAGTATTAGTAAGGTACACATCAATAACATGTATATCACATATACCTTTGTTCACCTTGCCATCCTTCTTATCCGCCAAATACTTGGGGCAGTTCCGCTTCCAGTGACCAGTCTGCTTGCAGTAGAAGCACTCAGTTTCAGGCTTAGGTCCAGACTTGGGTTTCTTCTCTTGAGCAGCAACTTGCTTGTTGTTCTTCTTGAAGTTCCCCTTCTTTTTCTCTTTGCCCTTTTTCTTGAAACTAGTGGTCTTGTTTACCATCAACACTTGATGCTCCTTCTTGATTTCTACCTCCGCAGCTTTTAGCATTGCGAAGAGCTCGGGAATCATCTTATCCATCCCTTGCATATTATAGCTCATCACGAAGCCTTTGTAGCTTGGGTGAAGTGATTGGAGAATTCTGTCAATGACGCAATCATCCATAAGATTAACTCCCAGTTGAATCAAGTGATTACAATACCCAGACATTTTGAGTATATGCTCACTAACAGAACTATTCTCCTCCATCTTGCAGCTATAGAACTTATTGGAGACTTCATATCTCTCAATCCGGGCATTCTGTTGGAATATTAACTTCAACTCTTGGAACATCTCATATGCCCCATGACGTTCAAAATGTCGTTGAAGTCCCGGTTCTAAGCCGTAAAGCATGGCACATTGAACTATCGAGTAGTCATCAGCTTTGCTCTGCCAGACGTTCTTAACGTCTTCAGTTGCATCAGCAGCAGGCCTGGCACCCAGCGGTGCTTCCAGGACGTAACTCTTCTGTGCAGCAATGAGGATAATCCTCAAGTTACGGACCCAGTCCGTGTAATTGCTACCATCATCTTTCAACTTTGCTTTCTCAAGGAACGCATTAAAATTCAACGGAACAACAGCACGGGCCATCTATCTAAAATCAACATAAACAAGCAAGATACTATCAGGGACTAAGTTCATGATAAATTTAAGTTCAATTAATCATATTACTTAAGAACTCCCACTTAGATAGACATCCCTCTAATCTTCTAAGTGATCACGTGATCCACATCAACTAAACCATGTCCGATCATCACGTGAGATGGAGTAGTTTCAATGGTGAACATCATTATGTTGATCATATCTACTATATGATTCACGCTCGACCTTTCGGTCTCCGTGTTCCGAGGCCATATCTGTATATGCTTGGCTCGTCAAGTATAACCTGAGTATTCCACGTGTGCAACTGTTTTGCACCCGTTGTATTTGAACGTAGAGCCTATCACACCCGATCATCACGTGGTGTCTCAGCACGAAGAACTTTCGCAACGGTGCATACTCAGGGAGAACACTTCTTGATAATTAGTGCGAGATCATCTTAAAATTCTACCGTCAATCAAGGCAAGATAAGATGCATAAGAGATAAACATCACATGCAATCAATATAAGTGATATGATATGGCCATCATCATCTTGTGCTTGTGATCTCCATCTTCGAAGCACCGTCATGATCACCATCGTCACCGGCGTGACACCTTGATCTCCATCATAGCATCGTTGTCGTCTCGCCAATCTTATGCTTCTACGACTATCGCTACCGCATAGTGATAAAGTAAAGCATTACAGGGCGATTGCATTGCATACAATAAAGCGACAACCATACGGCTCCTGCCGGTTGCCGATAACTCGGTTACAAAACATGACCATCTCATACAATAAAATTTAGCATCATGTCTTGACCATATCACATCACAACATGCCCTGCAAAAACAAGTTAGACGTCCTCTACTTTGTTTGTTGCAAGTTTTACGTGGCTGCTACGGGCTTAAGCAAGAACCAATCTCACGTACGCATCAAAACCACAACGATAGTTTGTCAAGTTGATGTCGTTTTAATCTTCGCAAGGACCGGGCGTAGCCACACTCGGTTTAACTAAAGTTGGAGAAACTGACACCCGCCAGCCACCTGTGTGCAAACCACGGCGGTAGAACCAGTCTCGCGTAAGCGTACGCGTAATGTCGGTCCAGGCCGCTTCATCCAACAATACCGCTGAACCAAAGTATGACATGCTGGTAGGCAGTATGACTTATATCGCCCACAACTCACTTGTGTTCTACTCGTGCACAACATCAAACCATAAAAACCTAGGCTCGGATGCCACTATTGGGGAACGTAGTAATTTCAAAAAAAAATTCCTACGCACACGCAAGATCATGGTGATGCATAGCAACGAGAGGGGAGAGTGTTGTCTACGTACCCTCGTAGACCGAAGCGGAAGCGTTGACGCAACGTAGAGGAAGTAGTCGTATGTCTTCCCGGTCCAACCGATCCAAGCACCGTTACTCCGGCACCTCCGAGTTCTTGACACACGTACAGCTCGATGACGCACCCCGGGCTCCGATCCAGCAAAGCTTCGGGGATGAGTTCCGTCATCACGACGGCGTGATGACGATGATGATGTTCTACCGACGCAGGGCTTTGCTTAACCACCGCAACGATGTGACCGAGGTGGAATATGGTGGAGGGGGGCACCGCACACGGCTAAGGAACGATCACGAAGATCAACTTCTGTGTCCTAGGGTGCCCCCCTGCTCCCGTATATAAAGGAGGCGAGGGGAAGGCGCGGCCGGCCCCCATGGGGTGCGCCAGGAGGAGTCCTACTCCCACCGGGAGTAGGACTCCTCTCCCTTGCCTTGTAGGAGAAGGAAGGAGAGAGGGGGAAAGGAAAAAGGGGGGCGCCGCCCCCCCCCCCCCCCCCTTCCTTGTCCTATTCGGACTAGGGGGGAGGGGGCGCGCGGCCTGCCCTGGCCGCCCCTCCTCTTTTCCCTTAAGGCCCATATGGGCCCATTAACCCCCGGGGGGGTTCCGGTAACCACCCGGTACTCCAGTAAAATGCCGATTTCACTCGGAACCATTCCGATGTCCAAATATAGGCTTCCAATATATCAATCTTTATGTCTCGACCATTTTGAGACTCCTCTTCATGTCCGTGATCACATCCGGGACTCCGAACTAACTTCGGTACATCAAAATGCATAAACTCATAATAACTGTCATCGTAACTTTAAGCGTGCGGACCCTACGGTTCGAGAACAATGTAGACATGACCGAGATACGTCTCCGGTCAATAACCAATAGCGGGACCTGGATGCCCATATTGGCTCCTACATATTCTACGGAGATCTTTATCGGTCAGACCGCATAACAACATACGTTGTTCCCTTTGTCATCGGTATGTTACTTGCCCAAGATTCGATCGTCGGTATCCAATACCCAGTTCAATCTCGTTGCCGGCAAGTCTCTTTACTCGTTCTATAATACATCATCTCAGAACTAACATATTAGTTGCAATACTTGCAAGGCTTATGTGATGTGCATTACCGAGAGGGCCCAGAGATACCTCTCCGACTATCGGATTGACAAATCGTAATCTCGAAATACGCCAACCCAACAAGTACCTTTGGAGACACCTGTAGAGCACCTTTATAATCACCCAGTTACGTTGTGACGTTTGGTAGCACACAAAGTGTTCCTCTGGTAAACGGGAGTTGCATAATCTCATAGTCATAGGAACGTGTATAAGTCATGAAGAAAGCAATAGCAACATACTAAACGATCGGGTGCTAAGCTAATGGAATGGGTCATGTCAATCAGATCATTCAACTAATGATGTGACCTCATTAATCAAATAACAACTCTTTGTTCATGGTTAGGAAACATAACCATCTTTGATTAACGAGCTAGTCAAGTAGAGGCATACTAGTGACAATCTGTTTGTTTATATGTTCACACATGTATTATGTTTCCGGCTAATACAATTCTAGCATGAATAATAAACATTTATCATGATATATGAGGAAATAAATAATAACTTTATTATTGCCTCTAGGGCATATTTCCTTCAGCTTTCTTGTTCCATTTTACTGAAACCGAAGCTTTCAGTCATCTTGCCCATGTGGTATGATTTGCATGTCTCAAGCGATTCATAATCAAGTGAGTCCAAACGGTCCATCTGCATGGAGTTTCTTCATGCGTATATACCAATAGACATGGTTCACATGTCTCAATCCTTTTCAAAAAAAGAGTGAGTCCAAAGATCCATCAACATGGAGCTTCTTCATGCGTTTTATACAAATATGACTTACATGGCAGTGCCACAAGTAGGTGGTACTATCATTACTATCTTATATCTTTTGGCATGAACATGTGTATCACTATGATCGAGATTCAATAAACCATTCATTTTTGGTGCAAGACCATTGAAGGTATTATTCAAATAAACAGAGTAACTATTATTCTCTTTAAATGAACAACCGTATTGCGATAGACATAATCCAGTCATGTCTATGCTCAACGCAAACACCAAATAACAATTATTTAGGTTTAACACCAATCTCGATGGTAGAGGGAGCGTGCGATGCTTGATCATATCAACCTTGGAAACACTTCCAACACATATCGTCAGCTCACCTTGAGCTAGTCTCCGTTTATTCCGTAGCTTTTATTTCGAGTTACTAACACTTGGCAACCGAACCGGTATCTAATACCCTGGTGCTACTAGGAGTACTAGTAAAGTACACATTAACATAATGTATATCCAATATACTTCTATCGACAGATTTCTCATCTACCAAGTGTCTAGGGTAATTCTGCTCCAGTGGTTGTTCCCCTTATTATAGAAGCACTTAGTCTCGGGTTTTGGGTTCAACTGGCCTTTGCCTTTCTTGAAACTAGTGGTTTCACTAACCATCAACAATTGATGCTCCTTCTTGATTTCTACTTTCGCGGTGTCAAACATTGCGAATATTTCAAGGATCATCATATCTATCCCTGATATGTTATAGTTCATCACGAAGCTCTTGCAGCTTGGTGGCAATGACTTTGGAGAAACATCACTATCTTATCTGGAAGATCGACTCCCACTCGATTCAAGTGATTGTTGTGTTCAGACAATCTGAGCACAAGCTCAACGATTGAGCTTTTCTCCCTTAGTTTGCAGGCTAAGAAAATCGTCGGAGGTCTTATACCTCTTGACGTGGGCACGAGCCTGAAATTCCAATTTCAGTCCTCGAAACATCTCATATGTTCCGCGACGTTTCAAAACGTCTTCGGTGCCTCAACTCTAAACCATTCAACTGAACTATCACGTGGTTATCAAAACGTGTATGTCAGATGTTCACAACATCCACAGACGACGTTCGAGGTTCAGCACGCTGAGCGGTGCATTAAGGACATAAGCCTTCTACGAAGCAACGAGGACAATCCTCGGTTTACGGACCTAGTCCGCATAATTGCTACTATCAACTTTCAACTAAATTTTCTCTAGGATCGTATCTAAACAGTAGAACTGAAGCGCGAGATATAATTTGCGAAGACCCTTTTTGACTATGTTCAGGATAATTAAGTTCATCTTATGAACTCCCACTCAGATAGACATCCCTCTAGTCATCTAAGTTATTACATGATCTGAGTCAACTAGGCCGTGTCCGATCATCACGTGAGACGGACTAGTCATCATCGGTGAACATATTCATGTTGATTGTATCTGCCATACGACTCATGCTCGACCTTTCGGTCTCTTGTGTTCCGAGGCCATGTCTGTACATGCTAGGCTCGTCAAGTCAACCTAAGTGTTCCGCGTGTGTAAATCTGGCTTACACCCGTTGTATGTGAACGTAAGAATCTATCACACCCGATCATCATGTGGTGCTTCGAAACGACGAACTTTCGCAAAGGTGCACAGTTAGGGGGAATACTTTCTTGAAATTTTAATGAGGGATCACCTTATTTACTACCGTTGTTCTAAGCAAATAAGATGTAATAACATGATAAACATCACATGCAATCAAATAGTGACATGATATGGCCATCATCACTTTGCTCCTTTCGATCTCCATCTTCGAGGCTCCATGATCATCATCGTCACCGGCATGACACCATGATCTCCATCATCATGATCTCCATCATCGTGTCTTCATGAAGTTGTCTCGCCAACTATTACTTCTACTACTATGGCTAACGGTTAGCAATAAAGTAAAGTAATTACATGATGTTTATGTTGACGCGCAGGTCATAAATAAATTAAAGACAACTCCTATGGCTCCTGCCGGTTGTCATACTCATCGACATGCAAGTCGTGATTCCTATTACAAGAACATGATCAATCTCATACATCACATATCATTCATCACATTCTTCTTGGCCATATCACATCACATAGCATACCCTGCAAAAACAAGTTAGACGTCCTCTAATTGTTGTTTGCATGTTTTACGTGACTGCTATGGGTTTCTAGCAAGAACGTTTCTTATCTTCGCAAAACCACAACGTGATATGCCAATTGCTATTTACCCTTCATAAGGACCCTTTTCATCGAATCCGTTCTGACTAAAGTGGGAGAGACAGACACCCGCCAGCCACCTTATGCAACTAGTGCATGTCAGTCGGTGGAACCGGTCTCACGTAAGCGTACGTGTAAGGTTGGTCCGGGCCGCTTCATCCCACAATACCGTCGAAACAGTATTGGACTAGTAACGGTAAGCATATTGAACAAAATCAACGCCCACAACTACTTTGTGTTCTACTCGTGCATAGAATCTATGCAATAGACCTAGCTCATGATGCCACTGTTGGGGAACATAGCAGAAATTCAAAATTTTCCTACGTGTCACCAAGATCTATCTATGGAGAAACCAGCAACGAGGGGAAGGAGAGTGCATCTACATACCCTTGTAGATCGCTAGGCGGAAGCGTTCAAGTGAACGGGGTTGATGGAGTCGTACTCGCCGTGATCCAAATCACCGATGATCCTAGTGCCGAACGGACGGCACCTCCGCGTTCAATACATGTACAGCCCGGGGACGTCTCCCATGCCTTGATCCAGCAAGGAGAGAGGGAGAGGTTGAGGAAGACTCCGTCCAGCAGAAGCACAACGGCGTGGTGGTGGTGGAGGAGCGTAGAACTCTAGCAGGGCTTCGCCAAGCACTACGAGAGACGAGGAGGGAGAGGGGTAGGGCTGCGCCTTGGGAGAGTTCATCTCGTGTCTTAGGCAGCCCCAAAACCCCCAATATATATAGGGGCAAGGGGGAGGGGAGGCGCCCTAGGGTTTCCCCTAGGGGGGGGGCGGCCAGGGCAGATGGGATCTCCCCCTTGGGTGACTTGGCGCCCAAGCAAAGAGGTGGGAACCCTAGAAGGGGCGCCCCAAACCCCCTGGTCACGTGGGAATAGGTGAGGGGGCGCACAAGCCCTTAGTGGGCTGGTTTTTCCCCTTCCCTTGGCCCATGAAGCCCCCCAACACTTGTCGGGGCTCCCGGAACACCTTTCGGTCATGCTGGTCATCACCCGGTACCTCCAGAACACTCCCGGACTCCAAAAACCTTCGTCCAATATATCAATCTTTACCTCCGGACCATTCCGGAACTCCTCGTGACGTCCAGGATCTCATCCGGGACTCCGAACAACATTCGGTAACCACATACAAACTTCCTTTATAACCCTAGCGTCACCGAACCTTAAGTGTGTAGACCCTACGGGTTCGGGAAGCATGCAGACATGACCGAGACATTCTCCGGTCAATAACCAACAGCGGGATCTGGATACCCATGTTGGTTCCCACATGTTCCATGATGATTTCATCGAATGAACCACGATGTCAAGGATTCAATCAATCCCGTATTCAATTCCCTTTGTCTAGCGGTATTGTACTTGCCCGAGATTCGATCGTCGGTATCCCTATACCTTGTTCAATCTCGTTACCGGCAAGTCTCTTTACTCGTTCTGTAACACATCATCCCATGATCAACTCCTTGATCACATTGTGCATATTATGATGATGTCCTACCGAGTGGGCCCAGAGATACCTCTCCATCACACGGAGTGACAAATCCCAGTATTGATTCGTGCCAATCCAACAGACACTTTCGGAGATACCTGTAGTGTACCTTTATAGCCACCCAGTTACGTTCTGACGTTCGGCACACCCAAAGCATTCCTACGGTATCCAGGAGTTGCACAATCTCATAGTCTAAGGAAACGACACTCGACATTAGAAAAGCTTTAGCATACGAACTACACGATCTTTGTGCTAGGCTTAGGATTGGGTCTTGTCCATCACATGATTCTCCTAATGATGTGATCCCGTTATCAACGACATCCAATGTCCATGGTCAGGAAACCGTAACCATCTATTGATCAACGAGCTAGTCAACTAGAGGCTTACTAGGGACATGGTCTATGTATCCACACATGTATCTGAGTTTCCTATCAATACAATTCTAACATGGATAATAAACGATTTATCATGAATAAGGAAATATAATAATAACCTATTTATTATTGCCTAACAAGGGATGGCAGGTAATAGTGTACGCACATAAATCACGCAAATCACATCGTGAGGGAAAAAAGATCAGCGTACGCACGTAAATCACGTCGTCCCCGTTCTCTTTGCTTTTCTTTTTGACAGTACCCTTCTCTTTCCTTATTCCTTACGATCCTGAACATTGTCCTTAAATTTTCTCTCCTTAAACGATCGTGCACCATATGTTCATCCCAAATTTCCTATTCTCTGTTCCCTTGTTCCAAACATCAGATCCCAAGTCGCAGAGGGCTGGCTGGTCTCAAGGCGCTGTACACAGCGAAGACGCAGCATGGACATCGCCTGGCTCCTAAAAATTGACACTGATGGAGTTGGCGCACGCGTGCATCGCCGAGCAC
Source organism: Aegilops umbellulata (assembly GCA_032464435.1). NCBI lineage: Eukaryota > Viridiplantae > Streptophyta > Magnoliopsida > Poales > Poaceae > Aegilops > Aegilops umbellulata. Next base: position 506,367,929 of record CP136059.1, read on the forward strand.
CTGCCACTAGACATACATCACATCATTGCCCCGATCCAATCAATCTGAGGTATATCATATTACTATTCCCGACAATTTCAAGCAAGGTTTAGTGCTATGAGGGAAGAAACAGTTTAATAAAAGTAGTTGACCAACAAGAAATTCTAGAAGTTGAGAACGATTTTCATGTTAAATACTCCCTCCGTCCCAAAATTCTTGTGACATGATACATCCGTATCTAGACAAATCTAAGGCAAGAATTTTGGAACGGAGGGAGTATTTGTTTGTTTTGGTTGATATGAATCACTTCATTGAAGAAAGGGTTAAAAAACTCATGGTGTGTAAAGATTTATTCAGATTTGTTGTGCATGTGATTTTTGCATCAGCTAAAAGAAGCTTTTCAAACTTGAAATTATTGAAGGACCATTTGGCATAAACAATGGCCCAATAGAGCTTAAATGGTTAGGCAACATTATGCATCGGAAAGATGGATGAGATTGACATTGTCACAAGCATAAGCCACTTTGCATCAAAGAATGTTACAAGAAAAATTTAAGAATAATGTGTATAAGTTATTATATAAATATGGATTTTAGATATAGTTAAGTATTTATTGGTAACATTTTGTTTAGAATTAAATTAATTATTATTGTTATGATGATTATATTAAGGGGCCCCAAATGTTACTTTCGCCCCGGGCCCCCAAAATCTCAAGACCGGCCCTTGTCGGGCGGACAGCGGCGCTTCATCATCCGAGAACCGAGTCCTCAATTGGAGCAAAGGCAGGCATCTTTTGTATGAGCTCATGTGCATACAGAAGAAGGACAAACAATCGTTAGATCAATGATTGATTATAGAAGAGGAAAAGGTGAGATGAGCAACTCCCTGATCCTTTCGCATGATGAGGAGTATTTTATCCTCTTGTAAATGGAGTGATGTCCGGAACATCCTGGATCAAACCTCCATTGATGATTGTTGATCGACGGACGAAGATTGAGGAAATAAAACCATTTGCATCATGGCTTGATGGACGCCATGCCCCACGGTGGGCGCCAACTGTCGTGGTAACGATTCCGACAATAAGAGAGGGGTAGGATAAAGGAGCATGATCTATCGAGATGCATATGGGTGACACGGTGGTTTTAGCGAGTTCGGGCCTCTCACGGTGGAGATAACAACCCTACGTCTCGTGCTCCAGAGAGGCTTTGTTTTATCTGAGTATATATCCGGAGATTACAATGTGTGCGTGTGAGAGAGGAACGGATCCCCATGCCTGAGCTAAGTCCTGAGACTAATGGTGAAAAGAGAGAGAGGTGGCAGAAAGGAACCCCCCCGTAGTCTAGTGGTGGGGGTGGCTTATATAGAGTGCGTCACCCCATCACCCCTTATGTTACACGGTGGAGCATCAATGCCATAATGCCTGCCCACTACAAAACCGTCATGCTGACTATTGGTCTTTGCATATCCGAGTAAGTTACATGGTCGAGTGGAATGAGCTCGTCGAGTGAAGTGCCGTGCTCCGAGTGGTTGTCGCCGTCCGAGTGACTTTCGAGTTGCGGTACATCTAGACGGCGATCTGGCCCAGGGGTCCAGTATAAAGTATACGTTGTCCATGGGTAGGGCCTTTAGGTCAGGCCTGTTACCCTACCCCCATTACATGTCCTCGTCAGTCGGCTGATCATCAATAACCGTTTTGATATGAAATTCCATGTTACATGTGGTTGCGTAGTGTAGATGACCAAAATAACTAATTTCACAACCGTTTTCTAAACCTCGCATATCTATATATAAAACTCTTTATTGTTTCCCATGAAATTATGCTAACATTGCGTTGTAAGTTATCATGTCATGAATCAGGACCATACTTTCGGACAACTCATGAAAATGGACTTACTAATAATCACCTAACTTCCCCGTTGCATCTGGTTTTTACATGGTGGCGCAATAATTCATCTAGTTAAGCCAAACCAGGAGAAAGTTTGAACTGTTCAAAGTTGTATTTGGATGGAAATACTACTCGTATGAATGAACAATATTTGTTTCATTTGTGTAATAGAAAACGAAAATGCATTATTCACTACTACGAAAAATAAACATGTGATACACTATCTTGGTATGTAGTATCTACCACTCGCCGGTATTGCATCGATTACAGGGATCTAGGACCTCGAGCTGAACAAACGATGGAACTCTTCCCACGATATACCTTCCCGCAACCTCCACAGCTCTACGAGCTCCCGCAAGGCCTGCCTTGCTCAAGGGCGAGCATTGGATAATCTTTGTCGAGGTTGTGCATTTGTGAAATGTACCCGAATATCTATTGTAGCCATAGATCGTGTCCAAAATCAGGCGCTCGAGTGATGGTGCGTTCTCGAGGATGTGGATCGTGAGCTCGACTAGGCTCTTGGATGCACAAAAGCCCATGATATCCACCCGCCGGAGGTGGACATGCCGACGCTCCAGCTTCCGCCCCAAATACTTGTTGTTTTCATCTCCCATGTTAAGATCATCCTTAAGGGCATTCTTCTCTACCTGCATATACATAAATTTACAATCAACATTCATCATTAGTGTTGTTATTCTGATAAACAAGTGTAACAAAACAAATTGGTAGAGAGCTCTAAGATATGTGGACCATGAATTACCTTCAGGATGAAGGAATCCAAGACAGGAGAAGCGTCAATGAAAGAAAGCAAAGAGAAGACATTGTAGCTCGTACAGAAGGCCGCCATTGTTGGTTTACTGAGTTCAATATCCAACTTCTTGAGGTGGAGGAGAATGGAGGGCATGCTTGAAATGTTGACATTCTAAGGAATAACGAATCCGAAGATTATTCAGGTGTTTATTTCAACATAAAAGTGTTGCATACATATCACTATTCAATATTCACTATATAATTAAACAACCATCTTATACGATCATTATATGGTGTTAAAGCCAAAAAATACCTCAGTAGGACAGCATAGGGTAAGGCTCTCAGCATTTCCTGCGATGGATGGAAGCCAAGCATGAGCATATGAGAGAAGAACCGACGACAAAATTACTTTCTTCAGCTGAGAAGAATTTCTTGCCGAGATTTCTGTCAGGTTATCACCACCAACACAACGAAGGAAGCAAAGATTTGAAGCATTGATCTCTACCACCTTCAACCTTTGGCATTCTATAAATTCGAGGAATTTGAGGTTCTGCATCATAGAAGGTATCCGCAAGCAATTTATCCCACGGCAAAACCAGAGGTCAAGCCGCTCTAGGGCGAAAGATTTCGAGAGCAAGTTCCCTAATCCTTCCTCAGTAGTATGGACAAGATACAAATGTAAACTTGTCAATTTTCTCAACAGGCCAAGTGTCGACGTGGGATGAATACTGCAAGCAGAGAGGCAAAGAGATTGAATTGAACTTGCAGCTGCTTCATCGGACAAAACCGAACACGGGAAGCTGTACTTTTCCTCCTTGCGACCGGTCACACACATAGATAAGTCAAGTTCTTTAATCCCAGGCTTAACTGTGATTTGGAGCCACCTGTCTAGGTAGCAGGGCTTGATGCTCCTGGAAGGGGGATATTCAAGTTCAAGTATCTCCACCAGAACCCCATTGTTGTGATGGTTTTCAAGAATTTGGTCAACTTTGTCCATGAAATTTATTTCTCTTCTGACAAATTGCATGTCGGTCAACCCAAGCGTACGGTGGTTGAGTACGAGCTTGGAGTAGCATCTCCAGAATTGTAGAAATCCGCGGGACACGCAGGCAGCACGGGCAGCGTCTTGCAGTGGCAAGAGGGAGTGTATATGGTGTAGAATGTCCTGCGGAACCAAGTGTGACAAGTTTCAACAGTTAGATTGTACTCCCTCCGTTCCTAAATATAAGTCTTTTTAGAGATTTCAACAAATGACTATATTGGGAGCAAAATGAGTGAATCTACACTTTAAAATATGTCTACATACATCTGTATGTTGTTGTCCATTTGAATTGTCTAAAAAGACTTATATTTAGGAACGGAGGGAGTAGCAGGTAGGCAATACAACAGAATCAGAGTCGGATAACTTTAGTTTGTTAACTAATTAGTGGATGTACTAAGTACTTTGCATCAAAGACCTGCATGCAACTAACGGAACTAAGTATGTGGTCTTATTAATGTGGGAACGAGGCTGTGTATGTAACTTTTTCTGGCCAATTTAACATATGCACGGTTACAGTTAACAAGGCATTGCATTGGGATTGGTTGCAAGCAGCGACATACTACCTGTGGAAGATCCCGAACGACGCGGTCATGACTCATGTTCCGGGAAACTTGAGAAATATGGCCTTGGTGTTGGCCCTTTTTCTGGAGGGATGAAGCCTCGGCTGGTCCACTATCTGCAATGCCGGAAGAGCTTGTGAGTTGCCAATTCAGATGCTTGAACAAGGAAATTAACCGAGACGGCCAAGCTATTGCCCGGTTGCGAAGGAAGCGGCATGGAAATTATGAGAACAGCTCGCTGAAATTGTTCAGTTTAGCGCTCAACGGCGTCATGGATCCGGGATGCGTAGTTGGAGATAGTACGTACTTGCAGGCGGATGAGCAGGGAGCGTCGAGCTGGCGGCGCCATCGATCGACGTGGATCGGCTCCATCGCGACGGAGACGGACCTGGCGGGTGCTGACGGCGGGGGGAGCCGGACATGGCGAATTGGCGATCGACCTCGCCGCATGTACTTGGGAAGGGAAAGTTGTGGCTACTCTCGGGTGTAGGTACACCCGAGTTTGAAAAACTTTGAAAAATGTGATAAAGCAAGGTTCAAAAAATCTGAAATCTTGAGACAACAAGCTTCATCAAGTGTTTGAACTTTTTGCAAAATTTCAGCTAAAAACAACATCCGAGGAGCTCTCACAAAAAGAAAATCAATGCTCAAACAGTGCTCAAACAGGTTGCAAACTTAGAACATTGATTTTGTTTTTTTGCCGAGAGCTCCTCGGATGTTATTTTTCGCTGAATTTTTGCAAAAGGCTTGAACATTTGATGAAGTTTCATGTCCCAAAACTGCAGATTTTTTCGACATTGTTTGATCATGATTTTCTTTTTTTTTCCAAACTCGGGTGTACCTACACCCGAGAGTAGAAAAGCTGGTCTCACTTGGGAAGCTGTGTTTTCGCCGGATACGGCGGCGGCTCTATTGTGTTTCGGGTTTCACCTCCAACACGGGCGTGCACGTACGTGACTTTAATTGTGGAAGCATGATCGAGTTTTTTTTTTAGCATCAGTACAGACACAAGCGCTCATATACACGCGTATACACTCACCCCTATGAACGCACACACGCACACCCTACCCTTATGAGCACCTCCGAGAGACTGAGTCGGCATATCAACTTAAGATTTACGAAGTCACCATAGACGCCTCGTCGTCGACGGGAACGTCTCCTCCCACTGAAAGCGTATCGCTAAAAATCCTGAAATAAATCCAGGAATAATGCGAGCACCGGGATTTGAACCCTGGTGAGTTGGAAATACCACTGTCCACCTAACCAACTCGAGTTGTCCTAATCATATCCGGTCTTACAACGCTTCTTAATCCAAGCTGGCATCCAATTTGTTCTACTTCTTGAATGTTAGTATATTAAGTATTCGGGCTTTTCATCATCACCTAATAAATGACCCAGGCTCCATCATCGGCAACGTTGTTTTTGCCTTCTTATTGCCAGCTTATGAGATATTGCGTGAACACTTGGCAAGTTTTGATTACGTGTACGTTTCCGTTTTCACCGGTGTGGTTTCAGTTTCGTTTCATGCCCGTCGTCTCATCTCTCCATTTCTCCAACAATACGGACATGAGTTCAAGTTCAACCACGGAATTTGGAGCTGTCAATTATATATTTCGGCTTCTCACCCGGTTGACAGGGGTTCGATCCGCCAACTGTGCTTTTTTGCCGTCCTTCTTAATTTTTGTTGCACTCAATCAACGAAATGCAGGCAACTAGCAGAGCTACAGACGGAACAGTAAGCCAAACCAGGAGGAAGGTTCGAACAGTTCAAAGTTTTATTTGGATGAAAATACTAGTATGAATTAGGTAGGAAAAAAATGTTGTTGTTCACTCCTGTAGAAATTAAACATGCGAAACAGGTGGAGTTTTACACTAAACTTAAACGCAAACTAAAAAGGACCAGAGGGAGTATCTACTAGTCGCCAGTATGGCATTGATTACATGGCTCTAGCACCTTGAGTTGAACAGACGATGGAACTCTTCCCGCTATGTACCTATCCACAACCTCAATGGCTCTATGAGCTCCCACCGCGAGGTCTGTCTTGCTCAATGGCGAGCATGGGCTAATCTTTGTTGAGGTGGGGCATTTGCAAAATGTACCCAAACATCTATTGTAGCCGTATATCGTGTCCAAAGTCAGGCGCTGCAGTGAAGGTGCGTTCTCAAGGATGTTGATCGTGAGCTCGACCAGGCTCTTGGATGCGCAAAAGCCCGTGATCTCCACCTGCCGGAGGTGGTCATGCCGGCGCTCCAGCTTCCGCCTCAAATATTTGTCGTTGTCATCTCCCACATTGAGATCGGGCGTAAGGGCACCATACTCTACCTGCATAGACATGGATATGTATCATCGACATTCATCATTACTATCATTGTTTCAATAAACAAGTGTATCATAGTAACTGTAGGTAGCTCGAAGGTATGTGGAATTCTGGATAATGGCTTACACTAAGGATGAAGGAATCCAAGACAGGAGAAGCATCAAGAAAAGAAAACAAAGAGAAGACATCATAGCTTGTGCGGAAGGGTGCCGTTGTTGGTAGCCGAAGTCCAATATCCAACTTCTTGAGGTGCAGGAGCTTGGAGGGGATGATTGAAATGTTGACACTCTGAGGAATGACAAATCCAAAGATCAAATGATGAGTCAACATAAAAGTGTTGCATACATACCATTATTCCCTATGTAATTAAAATAGCCCATCTAATATGATCATTATGGTGTTAAAACTAATGAATACCTCAGTAGGAGAGCGTAGGGTAAGGCTCTCAACATTGCTTGCTATCGATGGAAGCCAAGCATGAGCATAAGAGAGAAGAGTCCATGAAAAAAACACTTTCTTGAGCTGAGAAGAATTTTTTATAGAGAATTGTATCGGAGTCTCACCAACATCAACACCAGCAGAACGAATGGCACGGAGATTTGGAGCATTGATTTCAACTACCTTCAACCTTTCGCATCCTAGAATATCAAGGACCTTGAGTTGTTGCATTGTAGAAGGTATTCGCAAGCAAATTACCCCACTGCAACAAATGAATTCAAGCCGTTCTAGGGCGGGCGATTTTGAGAGCAAGTGCCCTAGTCCTTCCTTGGTGGTATTGACAAGTGTCAAATTTAAACTTGTCAATCTTCTCAAGAGCCCAAGTGTTGATGTGGGATGAATACCGCAACCGAAGAGGTGAAGAGACTGGATTGAACATGCAGCTGCATCATCGGACAAAACTGAACACGGGAAGTTGTACTTTTCGTTGTGCATCCACAGATCAAGTTCTTTAATCCCAGACTTAACTGTGATTTGGAGCCATCTGTCTAGGCAGGAGGCCTTGTTGGTCAGGGCGCATTCAAGTTGAAGTGTCTCCACCTGAACCCCATTGTTGTGATGGTTTTCAAGAATTTGGCTAACTTTGTCGATGAAGTATGTTTCTCTTTTCTCAAATTTCTTGTCGGTCAATCCAAGTGTGTGGTAGTTGAGTATGAGCTTGGAGTAGCATCTCCATGAATGTAGAAATCCACGAGACACGCAGGCAGCACGGGCGGCGTCTTGCACTGGCAAGAGGGAGTGTATAATGTGGAGGATGTCCTGCAGAACTGGATGGTAAGTTTTGACGGTTAGGCTGTAGCCAGTAGTAGCTGACCGCAATACAACAAATTCAGAATCAGATGAACTTAGTCTTTTTTTAATTAGTACATCTACTTTGCATCAAGGCCTGCAATTAATTGATGAAGAGAGTGTATCAATACAGCTAACTATGTACTCTACTATGGGAAGGAGGTTGCGTATGTAACTTTTGTCGGCCAATTTACCGTGCACAGGGACAGGGAGCCCCTGATTTCTTATGCAAAGTTATGCATGGGTACAATTTACTCCCTCCGTTTCATAATATAAGGAGGGAGTAATTACAAGGCATTGCATTGAGAAATTACAATTTACTAGCAGAAACAAGCCAAATTACAATTTACAAGTAATTACGACGTACCTCTGGGAGATACGGAAAGACAAAGTCATGACTCATATTCTGGGGAACTTGAGAAATATCCCCTTGCTGTTGGCAGGATGTGCCGTTTATTTCAGCTGATGAAGCCTCTGGTCCACTATCTGCAACACGGAAGAGCTAGTCACGTGAGAACCGAGACAGGCAATGAAAAAAAAATCAGTTTAGCGCTCGACGGCGTCATGGATCCGAGTTGCTTTGGAGAGAGTAGGTTAACGCACTTGCAGGCGGATGGGCAGGGAGCGTCGAGCGGGCGGCGCCGTCGTGGGTCACCGTGGATCGGGTCCATCGGGACGGAGAAGGACCTGGCGGGCGATGACGGCGAGGGGAGCCGGACATGGCGAATCGGCGATCGACCTCGCCTTACGTACCTGGAATAGCTGTGTTTTCGCCGGATACGGCGGCGGCTCTGTTGCGTTTCTCGTATCACCTCCAAGCTCCAACACGGACGTGCACGTGAGTTTAACTGTAGAAAGAAGGAGTTGTCCTAATCAAATCTGGTCTTACAACACTTGTTAATCCTACTGGCATACGATTTGCTTTCAAAAAAAAAACTGGCATACAATTTGTTCTTCTCCGTATTTTTTTTTGCTAAATTTTGTCCTAATTTATTAATTTTATTAAGTATTCCGGCTTTTCATCACCTAATAAGTGACCCAGGCTCCATCATTGGCAACGTTGTTTTTGCCATTTTTTTATTGCCAGCTTATGAGATCTCCATCGCCTGACCACTTGGCAAGTTTTGAATACGTTTATGTTTCCGTTTTCGCCAGTGTGGTTTCAGTTTCATTTCATGGCCGTCTCATCTCTCCATGTCTCCAGTACGGACATGAGTTCAACCACAGAATTTGTAGTTGTCAATTATTTCGGCTTCTCACCCGGTTGATAGGGGGTTCCATCCGCCAACGGCGCTTTTTTGCCGTCCTTTTTAATTTTTGTTGCACTTAATCAAAGAAATGCAGGCAGCTAACAGAGCTACAGAAGCAACAGTCACTACCGGAACAGGGCCCTGTGCCGACGGCCATATATATGCCGACGGCCCCCGTCGGCCCAATCTGGGCTATGCCGACAGCCAAGTTCAGGCCGTCGGCGTAGAAAAGCCGTCGGGCTACCCCGAGCTATGCCTACGGCCCCCGTCGGCCCAGTTGAGCCGTCGGCATATCCCGAGCTACGCCTACAGCAGCCGTCGGCATACATGTGCCGTCGGCATAGTTGCGGGCCCGGCGATCCGGCTCGTTCCGTGCGGCTAACGGCGTCTGATCTATGCCGACGGCCGAGACGGGAGGCCGTCGGCATATATGCGTTTGCCACCTCACCGATCCGAGGCGCACCGACCACCGTCTATGCCGACGGCTGCCGTCGGCATAGATGCCACATCATCGATCCGCGGAGCGCCGGCCATCTGCCCTAGCCGCAGCTATGCCGACGGCTTTGCCGTCGGCATAGTTTTTTTTTCTTTTTTTTCATAGCTATATTTTATGTTTTCTTAAATATTATTATTTGACTAACTTACATATAGTACGTGTTAATAAGCTTACATACATTATTTTTTGTTCTGTATAGAGCGGTGTGACCCCCCTCACGAACGGTGCCGCCGCCAGCCGACACCTTGAATGGGGAACAGCCGCATCGGGTCAATACGAAGGGGACTTTGCTCCCAAGTGTTTATATATATATATATATCGGATGACCTACCACAACCGGGTGGTGTTGTGGCATGTCCGAAGAGGCGGCACGCGTCTCCGGTGCGTGGCCCCCCTCACGGACGGCGCCGCTGCCGGCACCTGGAGGGGGAAAACTGCCGCGTCGGGTCTACAGGAAGTGGATTTAGCTGTGGCCGGATGTTGCTCCCCGGTGTCCCTCTGTGCTGACCTGACACAACCGGGTGGAGAGGCCCACTGGTAAAAGCCCGTCCGTGGGAAGTCAAAGGGCTAGATCTCGTGGTCAACCGCTCCAGGGTTAGGCGGGACGGGCCCCTGGGGGGGTAGCAATGCCACTGGAGCGTCGCACCGGCCCCTCATACATGCGGGGTGGTGTGGTGGCATGTCCGAAGAGGCGGCACACGTCTCCGGGGTGTGCCCCCCCCCCCTCACGGACGGCGTCGCCGCCGGCACCTAGAGGGGGGAAACGGACGCGTCGGGTCTACACGGAGGGGATCTTGGTGTGGGTCTGGCCCGGATGTTGCTCCAAAGTGTTCCTATGGGCTGACCTAACACTACCGGGTGGGGAGGTCCACTGGTCAAAGCCCGTCCGTGCAAAGTCAAAGGGCTAGATCCCGTGGTCAAACGCTACAGGGATAGACGGGACGGGGACCCTGGGGGGTAGCAATGCCACCGGAGCGTCGCACCGGGCCCTCATACATGCGGGGTGGTGTGGTGGCATGTCCGAAGAGGCGGCACACGTCTCCGGGGTGTGCCCCCCCTCACGGACGGCGCCGCCGCCGGCATGGAGGGGGGAAACGGACGCGCTGGGTCTACACGGAGGGGATCTTGCTGTGGGTCTGGCCCGGTTGTTGCTCCAAAGTGTTCCTATGGGCTGACCTAACACAACCGGGTCGGGAGGTCCGCTGGTCGAAGCCCGTCCGTGCAAAGTCAAAGGGCTAGATTCCCGTGGTCAAACGCTACAGGGTTAGGCGGGACGGGGGCCCTGGGGGGGTAGCAATGCCACCGGAGCATCGCACCGGGCCCTCATACATGCGTGGTGTGGTGGCATGTCCGAGGTGAAGCATGGAAGTCATTCAATATAGAGTACCCGGAGGAAGCAGCCGAGGCTGGGAATGTCAGAATTGCTATAACGGGTGATGGGTTCAATCCATATGGTATGTCGTCTAATGCATACAGCTGTTGGCCCGTATTTGTTATTCCGCTGAATCTCCCTCCCGGCGCCATAATGCAACGGAAGACCATGTTCCTGTCGCTTATAATTCCGGGGCCTGAATATCCGGGGAAGAATTTGGGTGTGTTTATGCAGCCGTTGGTGGATGATTTGCACCATTCTTGGTACTTCCCGAGGTTGACATACGACCGACATCTGCAGAAAAATTTCTTGATGAAAGTTTGGCTACAATATTGCATGCATGACTTTCCCGGTTATGCCTTGTTCTGCGGATGGTGTACAAGTGGAAAGATGCCTTGCCCAGTGTGCATGCAGGCCTTGATTTTCATTTGGCTGAAGAAGGGTGGCAAGTATGTTGCATTTGACTTGCATCGACAGTTCCTCCCTCCAGACCATCCTGATAGGGAAGACAAGAAGAACTTCACAAAAGGCAAAGTTGTCCATGAAGTAAACGAGATTCCAACGTTTTCTGGTGCGGATGTGTTTGCTCAGCTGAAAGCTCCTAAGCCTGCCGGTGAGGGGAAAGGCAAAGGCAAAGGCAAAGGCAAAGCCAAAGCCACAGGAGGAGGTGCTGGTTTTGGCGGAGGTGGTCTTGCTTGATGATTCCGTGCATGTGGCTGTCGTGCCATGCCTTTCATATTCGTACTTTTATCATGTTTCATGCCTTGCACTACTTTCATGTTCAGATGATGATGATGTTGAACTTGACTATGTTTAGATGATGATGGTGAACTTGAGTATGTTTAGATGATGATGGTGAACTTGAGTATGTTTAGATGATGAATTGTCATATTTCTGCATAATTTCATATTGTTCTGTTTTGAAATGCTGTTAAATGAATTGGAAAAGAGAAAACAGGGAAAATAAAAAAAAACTATGCCTACAGCAAAGCCGTCGGCATAGATACGCCCAGGAGTTACCAGAGCTTGCCACGTGGCAGCTATGCCTACGGCAAAGCCGTCGGCATAGATGGGTCTATGCCTACGGCTTTGCCGTAGGCATAGCTGCCACGTGGCAAGCCCTGGTAACTCCTGGGCGTATCTATGCCGACGGCTTTGCTGTAGGCATAGATCCATCTATGCCGACGGCTTTGCCGTAGGCATATCCTTGCCACCAGGAGTACCACGGGCTGCCACTTCGCAGAGGTATGCCGACGGCAAAGCCGTCGGCATAGCTCTGGTACGTGTCATTGCCTGATTCGTCACCGCTTTTGACGGCGCCGTCCGTCGCCGTCAGACGGAAACCAGTGCCGACGGCTAAACTATGCCGACAGCTGACGACAGGCCGTCGGCATAGGCCCCTATGCCGACGGCAAAACTATGCCGACGGTCTGACAAGGATACGCTGACGACATCTACGCCGACGGGACTATGCCGACGGCAGCCGTCGGCATAGATCTATGCCGACGGCAATGGGGCCTATGCCGACGGCCCGCGGCCGTAGGCATAGCCCGCGAATCCAGTAGTGAGTAAGCCAAACCAGGAGGAAGGTTCGAACAGTTCAAAGTTTCATTTGGATGAAAATACTAGTATGAATTATGTAGGAAAAAAATGCTGTTGTTCACTCCTGCAGAAATTAAACATGCGAAACACGTGGAGTTCTCTTCTCAAACCTAAAAACCAACCACATTGGTATAATATCTCTCAGTCGACGATATGGCATCAATTGCCAGGATCTAGGACCTTGAACTGAACAAACGATGGAACTCTCCCCGCGATGTACCTACTCGCAACCTCTACGGCTCTACGAGCACCTACGAGGATTGTCTTTCTCGCTGACGAGAATGGGCTAATCCTTGTTGAGGTGGGGCATTTGCTAGTGGTACCTAAACTGCCATCATAGTTGTAGATCGGGTCCAAAGTCTGGCGCTCGAGTGAAGGAGTGTTCTTGAGGATGAAGGTTGTGAGCTCGACCAGGCTCTTGGATGCGCAGAAGCCCTCGATGTCCACCTGCCGGAGGCGGTCATGTTAGCGCTCGAACTTTCGCCTCAAATACTTATCGTTGTCATCTACCACGTCGAGATCGAGCTTAAGGGCACCATACTCTATCTGCATATACATAGATAGTATGATTAACATCCATCATTATTGTCATTGTTCTGATAAACAAGTGTATCATAGTAACTGGTAGGTAGATCCAAGAGATGTTATTGTGACTTACACGCAGGATGAAGGAATCCAAGACAGGAGAAGCATCAAGAAAAGAAACAAAAGAGAAGACATCATAGCTTGTGCAAAAGGCTGGCAATGTTGGTCGTCGGAGTCCGATGTCTAACCTCCTGAGGTGGAGGAGCTTGGAAGCTATTATTGAAATCTTCACATTCTAAGGAACGACAAATACAAAGGTTAGTCATGTGTTTCTTTCAACATGAAAGTGTTGCATACATATCACTCTTCAGTATTCACTATATAATTAAATAGCCCATCTAATATGATCATTACGGTGTTAAAATATATACACAAAAATACCTCAGTAGGAGAGCATAGGGTAAGGCTCTCAACATTTCTTGCGATGGATGGAAGCCAAACATGGGCATAAGAGAGAAGAATCCATGAATAATTTACATCCTTAAGTTGAGAAGAATCTTTGACCCAGATTTCTGAAAGGGTCTCACCACCATGATTATGACCACAAAGAAGGAAGCAGACATTTGGAGCATTGATCTCTACCATCTTCAACCTCTTGAATCCTATAATAGTGAGGGAATTGAGTTTTTGCATCGTAGAAGGTATTCGCAAGCAAATTATTCCGCTACAATGTAAGAGGTCAATCCGCTCTAGGGCGAATGATTTTGAGAGCAAGTGCCCTAATCCTTCCTCGGTTGTATGGACAAGAGTCAAATTTAAACTTGTCAATCTTCTCAAGAGGCCAAGTGTGGACGCTGGATTGAACTTGCAGCTGCTTCATCTGACAAAACTGAACAAGGGAAACTATAGTTTTCGAGTGACAGGGGCGCAGACAAGTTAAGTTCTTTAATCCCAGATTTAACTGTGATTTGGAGCCACCTGTCTAAGCAGGAGGCCTTGATATTGTTCCTGCAAGGGGCATAGTCAAGTTAAAGTGTCTCCACTTGAACCCCATTGTTGTGATGGTTTTCAAGAATTTGGTCAACTTTGTCGATGAAATATGTTCCTCTTTCCTCAAATTTCACGTCGTTCAACCCAAGTGTACTGTAGTTGAGTAGGAGCTTGGAGTAGCATCTCCATGAATGATGAAATCCACGAGACACACAGGCAGCACGAGCAGCGTCTTTCACTAGCAAGAGGGAGTGTATATCGCGTAGTATGTCCTGCGGAACCAAGTGTGATAAGTTTCAACAGTTAGATAGGCAGAATCAGATTAGTATAGTTTGTTAATAAACTAGTGCATGTAGAATTGTACTACTTTGTATCAAGAGTTGAAGACCTGCAACTAATGGATGAAGATAGTGCATCAATACAGCTAACTATGTACTCTAATGTGGGAACGAGGCTATGTATGTAACTTTTGTTGGCCAATTTAATTACCATGTGCAGGAACCTGATTTCTCTTGCCAACATAGCATATAAATGCTGACATGCCTACATGGTTACAGATTTACAGTTTACCAGGCATTACATTGAGAAATTACTAGCAGACAGCAAGCGGGTGGATCTGCTCGATCCTATTTATACTTGGCGGCCAGGAGCGACAGACATACCTGTGGGAGATCCTCAAAGACTCTCGCTGTTAGCAGGTTGCGCCGGTTTTTTGGTTCAGTATCTGCAACAGGGAGGAGCTTGTGAGTATGTCTTGAGAATTTTGCTGATGCAACTCTAAAATTCCACGAGAGAGAACTGTGAATGAATTCGCTGCCTGAACAAGGAAAGATCTCATGAAAAACTTGGTGCGCAAGAACCGAAACAGCCAAACTATAGTCCGGTTATGAAGGAATCGGCACGGATATTATCATGAAAATTTTCGGTTTAGCGGTGTCATATGGATCCGAGAGATGCGTTGGAGAGAATACGTACTTGCTGGCGGGTGAGCAGGGAGCATCGAGCGAGCGGCGCTGTCGTGGATCGCCGTGGATCGGGACGCACTACCGGACTCGCGGTCTATGCCTACGGCCAGGGGCCGTCGGCATAGGTCCTTTGCCGTTGGCATAGATCTATGCCTACGGCTGCCGTCGGCGTAGACCCGTCGGCGTAGATATCGTCAGCGTAGTCTTGTCAGACCGTCGGTGTAGTATACTCGTCGGCATAAGGACCTATGCCGACGGCCAGGCGTCAGCCGTCGGCATAGTTTAGCCGTCGGCAGTGTTTTCCGTCTGACGGCAACGGATGGCGCCGTCAAAAGCGCGGACGAATCATGGGACGCCATGTGGCAGAGGTATGCCGACGGCTCGGCCGTCGGCATAGGTAGAAATCTATGCCGAAGGCCTAGCCGTCGGCATACCTGTGCCACGTGGCATACCATGGTGCTCCCGATTTCCATCTATGCCGACGGCTTTGCCGTAGGCATAGATCTGCCACGTGGCGAGCCCTGGTAACTCCTAGCTTATATATGCCGACGGCTTTGCCGTAGGCATATTTTTTTCCCCCTGTTTTCTCTTTTTCAATTCATTTGACAGCATTTCAAAGCAGAATAATATGGAATTTTGCAGAAATATGACAGTTCATCATCTAAACATACTCAAGTTCAACATCATCATCTAAACATACTCAAGTTCATCATCATCATCTAAACATACTCAAGTTCATCATCATCATCTAAAGATCATCACCGGCGGAAGTTCATGAACATAAAAGTAGTGCAAGACATGGAACATCATAAAAGTAGGAACATGAAAGGCATGGCACGACGACCACATGCACGGAATCATCATCGACATCAAGCAAGACCACCTCCGCCAAAACCACCTCCGCCGAAGCCACCACCACCAAGACCACCTCCGCCAAAACCACCACCACCAAGACCACCTCCGCCAAAACCGCCACCGCGACCACCATCACTCTGCCAGATCGGAGTGACTGGGGTCGACGGAGTAGGAGTCGAGCCACCGGTCCCCTACATGTTTCAGAAAAGATTCTAACGGTAAATATGATATGATAGTGTTCAATGAACGAGAACTAGTTTGCCAGTAGTTAGGCAAATGTAGTAATTGGACTATCACTGCCTAGTGCCACCCATTCATCGAACTTGGGCATGTGTGGGGGTTCTCCCGCAGGTGGTGGTGGGGGTCCCATTTGTGGTGGATCCGTGCGGTTACTTCAAGACGCCAACATAGCCTGGATGTTAGTTAAACAAGCAAACTAGAAGGTCAGAAGGAATGAAAGTGCAAAATTTTAGCTTGGTTTTAAGAGGGCAAAACTAACCGTCATCATCTGACGGTTGTAATCATCGTTTGCCTTCACTCGTTTCAAGTACTCCCGCACCTCGAGATTCCTATGCTCGACAAACTCCTTATATGCCTACATAATTTAGGTTGTTTCTAAGTGAGCAATGCTGAAAATAAATGAGAATGCTAGAGATAAAAAGATAAAGAGGAAGTACTTACAGCATGCTGGTGGGCTAAGGGAGTCTGTGAACGCCCCGTACTCTCTAACTGGCTCGGGTTGGTAGCCCGAAGCTTTGTGTACGAGATCGAAGGAGTGATCAAGCCATAGAAACACGGATACCGGCCATTCTTCTTCCCCTGGATGGCCACCACCACCGTGTCATCGATCTGAGACTGGGAGACCTCAGCAACAGGAACATCCGGATGCAACTTCTGATAGTGCTGAGTGTAAGACCCCAGGTGCTCCTCGGTCCTGCCGTTGTACTGGCTCTCGCCATCCTTGGGATGACTCCGCTCGCGGGCCAGCTTCCACGACTCAATGTCTGAGAGCGGCCTCTTCAACTTGTCCTCCTGCAACGTCAAACAGAAGTTAGCCATACATAAGAACATGATTATAAAGAAGAACAAAAATGCATCATGCATATAGATATACCTTCATGGCCATGAAGTCCCAGTGGTTCCTCTTTCCTTGGCCGTGTGTCCCGTCTTTTCCACAGTTAGCCCGGGCCTTGATGCTCTTGACAGCAAACTCTGCATCATCGCCGAGCCACCTATCCACCAAACTCGCCCATCCGTCATGCCTTCCATAGCACCAACGAGGAACAACCTATGCAAATTTTGGAAGCATTGTTGGAAATATGCCCTAGAGGCAATAATAAATTAGTTATTATTATATTTCCTTGTTCATGATAATCGTTTATTATCCATGCTAGAATTGTATTGATAGGAAACTCAGATACATGTGTGGATACATAGACAACACCATGTCCCTAGTAAGCCTCTAGTTGACTAGCTCGTTGATCAATAGATGGTTACGGTTTCCTGACCATGGACATTGGATGTCATTGATAATGGGATCACATCATTAGGAGAATGATGTGATGGACAAGACCCAATCCAAAGCCTAGCACAAGATCATGTAGTTCGTATGCTAAAGCTTTTATAATGTCAAGTATCATTTCCTTAGACCATGAGATTGTGCAACTCCCGGATACCGTAGGAATGCTTTGGGTGTGCCAAACGTCACAACGTAACTGGGTGGCTATAAAGGTGCACTATGGGTATCTCCGAAAGTGTCTGTTGGGTTGGCACGAATCGAGACTGGGATTTGTCACTCCGTGTTACGGAGAGGTATCTCTGGGCCCACTCGGTAGGACATCATCATAATGTGCACAATGTGATCAAGGATTTGATCACGGGATGATGTGTTACGGAACGAGTAAAAGAGACTTGCCGGTAACGGGATTGAACAAGGTATCGGGATACCGACGATCGAATCTCGGGCAAGTATCGTACCGATAGACAAAGGGAATTGTATACGGGATTGATTAAGTCCTTGACATCGTGGTTCATCCGATGAGATCATCGTGGAACATGTGGGAGCCAACATGGGTATCCAGATCCCGCTGTTGGCTATTGACCGGAGGACATCTCGGTCATGTCTGCATGTCTCCCGAACCCGTAGGGTCTACACACTTAAGGTTCGATGACGCTAGGGTTATAAAGGAAGCTTGTATGTGGTTACCGAATGTTGTTCGGAGTCTCGGATGAGATCCCGGACGTCACGAGGAGTTCCGGAATGGTCCGGAGGTAAAGATTTATATATAGGAAGTCCTATTTCGGCCATCGGGACAAGTTTCGGGGTCATCGGTATTGTACCGGGACCACCGGAGGGGTCCCGGGGGCCCACCGGGTGGGGCCACCTATCCCGAAGGGTCCCATGGGCTGAAGTGGGAAGGGATCCAGCCCAAAGTGGGCTGGGGCGCCACTTCCCCTAAGGCCCATGCGCCTAGGGTGAAGGGGAACCCTAAAGGAAGAGTCCCAAGGGGGTAAGGCACCTCCTAGGTGCCTTGGGGGGAGGGAATCCTCCCCTGGCCGCCGCCCCCTAGGAGATTGGATCTCCTAGGGCTGGCGCACCCCCCCTTGGGATCCCTATATATAGTGGGGGTAGAGGGCCTCTTGAGACACACCTTTTGCCTTTGGTGCAGCCCCTCCCTCTCTCCCAAGTTCTCCTCCTCTCCTGCGGTGCTTGGCGAAGCCCTGCTGGATTGCCACGCTCCTCCATCATCACCACGCCGTTGTGCTGCTGCTGGACAGAGTCTTCCTCAACCTCTCCCTCTCTCCTTGCTGGATCAAGGCATGGGAGACGTCACCGGGCTGTACGTGTGTTGAACGCGGAGGTGCTGTCCGTTCGGCACTAGGATCATCGGTGATGTGAATCACGACGAGTACGACTCCATCAACCCCGTTCACTTGAACGCTTCCGGTTAGCGATCTACAAGGGTATGTATATGCACTCTCCTTCCCCTTGTTGCTGGTTTCTCCATAGATAGATCTTGGTGACACGTAGGAAAATTTTGAATTTCTGCTACGTTCCCCAACAGTGGCATCATGAGCTAGGTCTATTGCGTAGATTCTTTGCACGAGTAGAACACAAAGTAGTTGTGGGCGTTGATTTTGTTCAATATGCTTACCGTTACTAGTCAATCTTGATTCGGCGGCATTGTGGGATGAAGCGGCCCGGACCGACCTTACACATACACTTACGTGAGACAGGTTCCACCGACTGACATGCACTAGTTGCATAAGGTGGCTAGCGGGTGCCAGTCTCTCCCACTTTAGTCGGATCGGATTCGATGAAAAGGGTCCTTATGAAGGGTAAATATCAATTGACATATCACGTTGTGGTTTTGCGTAGGTAAGAAACGTTCTTGCTAGAAACCCATAGCAGCCACGTAAAACATGCAAACAACAATTAGAGGACGTCTAACTTGTTTTTGCAGGGTATGCCTTGTGATGTGATATGGCCAAAGGATGTGATGTATGATATATGTGATGTATGAGATGATCATGTTCTTGTAATAGGAATCACGACTTGCATGTCGATGAGTATGACAACCGGCAGGAGCCATAGGAGTTGTCTTTAATTTATTTATGACCTGCGTGTCAACATAAACGTCATGTAATTACTTTACTTCATTGCTAAAGCGTTAGCCATAGTAGTAGAAGTAATAGTTGACGTGACAACTTCATGAAGACACGATGATGGAGATCATGATGATGGAAGATCATGGTGTCATGTCGGTGACGACGATGATCATGGAGCCCCGAAGATGGAGATCAAAAGGAGCAAAGTGATGATGGCCATATCATGTCACTATTTGATTGCATTTGATGTTTATCATGTTTATACATCTTATTTGCTTAGAACGACGGTAGTAAATAAGATGATCCCTCATTAAAATTTCAAGAAAGTGTTCCCCCTAACTGTGCACCATTGCGAAAGTTCGTCGTTTCGAAGCACCACGTGATGATCGGGTGTGTAGATTCTTACGTTCACATACAACGGGTGTAAGCCAGATTTACACACGCAAAACACTTAGGTTGACTTGACGAGCCTAGCATGTACAGACATGGCCTCGGAACACAAGAGACCGAAAGGTCGAGCATGAGTCGTATGGTAGATACGATCAACATGAAGATGTTCACCGATGATGACTAGTCCGTCTCACGTGATGATCGGACACGGCCTAGTTGACTCGGATCATGTAATCACTTGGATGACTAGAGGGATGTCTATCTGAGTGGGAGTTCATAAGATGAACTTAATTATCCTGAACATAGTCAAAAGATCTTTGCAAATTATGTCGTAAGCTCGCGCTTTAGTTCTACTGTTTTAGATATGTTCCTAGAGAAAATATAGTTGAAAGTTGATAGTAGCAATTATGCGGACAGTACAAGGCTTACGTCCTTAATGCACTGCTCGGTGTGCTGGACCTCGAACGTGGTCTGTGGATGTTGCGAACATCTGACATACACGTTTTGATGACTACATGATAGTTCGGTAATGATAAATGGTTTAGAATTGAGGCACCGAAGACATTTTGAAATGTCGCGAAACATATGAGATGTTTCGAGGGCTGAAATTGGGATTTCAGGCTCGTGCCCACGTCAAGAGGTATAAGACCTCCGACGATTTTCTTGGCCTGCAAACTAAGGGAGAAAAGCTCAATCGTTGAGCTTGTGCTCAAATTGTTTGAGTACAACAATCACTTGAATCGAGTGGGAGTTGATCTTCCAGATAAGATAGTGATGTTTCTCCGAAGTCATTGCCACCAAGCTGCTAGAGCTTCGTGATGAACTATAACATATCAGGGATAGATATGATGATCCTTGAAATATTCACGATGTTTGACACCGCGAAAGTAGAAATCAAGAAGGAGCATCAATTGTTGATGGTTAGTGAAACCACTAGTTTCAAGAAGGGCAAGGGCAAGAAGGGATACTTCATGAAACGGCAAATCAGCTGCTGCTCTAGTGGAGAAACCCAAGGTTAAACCCAAACCCGAGACTGAGTGCTTCTGTAATAAGGGGAACAGCCACTAGAGCAGAATTACCCTAGATACTTGGTAGATGAGAAGGCTGTCGATAGAAGTATATTGGATATACATTATGTGAATGTGTACTTTACTAGTACTCCTAGTAGCATCAGGGTATTAGATACCGGTTCGGTTGCTAAGTGTTAGTAACTCGAAATAAAAGTTACGGAATAAACGGAGACTAGCTAAAGGTGAGCTGACGAGATGTGTTGGAAGTGCTTCCAAGGTTGATGTGATCAAGCATCGCACGCTCCCTCTACCATTGAGATTGGTGTTAAACCTAAATAATTGTTATTTGGTGTTTGCGTTGAGCATAGACATGAGTGGATTATGTCTATCGCAATACGGTTATTCATTTAAGGAGAATAATGGTTACTCTATTTATTTGAATAATACCTTCAATGGTCTTGCACCTATAATGAATGGTTTATTGAATCTCGATCATAGTGATACACATGTCCATGCCAAAAGATATAAGATAGTAATGATAATACCACCTACTTGTGGCACTGCCATGTAAGTCATATTGGTATAAAACGCATGAAGAAGCTCCATGTTGATGGATCTTTGGACTCACTCATTTTTTTGAAAAAGGATTGAGTAATGTGAACCATGTCTATTGCTATATACGCATGAAGAAACTCCATGCAGATGGACCGTTTGGACTCACTTGATTTTGAATCGCTTGAGACATGCAAATCATACCACATGGGCAAGATGACTGAAAGCTTCGGTTTCAGTAAAATGGAACAAGAAAGCAACTTGTTGGAAGTAACACATTTTGATGTGTGCAGTCCAATGAGTGCCGAGGCACGCAGTGGATATCGTTATCCTCTTACTTCACAGATGATTTGAGTAAATACTGAGTATATTTACTTGATGAAACACAAGTCTGAATTATTGAATGGTTCAAGTAATTTCAGAATGAAGTTGAAGATCTTCGTGATAAGAGGATAAAATGTCTATGATATGATCATAGAAATGAATATCTGAGTTACGAGTTTGGCACTGTGGAAATTGTTTCACAACTAATACAGCCTGGAACACCATAGTGTGATGGTGTGTCCGAACATCATAACTGCACCCTATTGGATATGATGCATACCATGATGTCTCTTATCGAATTACCACTATCGTTCATGGGTTAGGCATTAGAGACAACCGCACTCACTTTAATAGGGCACCACATAATTCCGTTGAGACGAAGCCGTTTGAACTATGGTTTGGAGAAACCTGAGCTGTCGTTTCTTAAAAGTTTGGGGCTGCGACGCTTATATGAAAAAGTTTCAGGCTGATAAGCTCAAACCCAAAGCGGAGAAATGCATCTTCATAGGACACCCAAAACAGTTGGGTATACCTCATGTCTCAGATCCGAAAGCAATAGGGATTGTTTCTAGAATCGGGTCCTTTCTCGAGGAAAAGTTTCTCTCGAAAGAATTGAGTGGGAGGATGGTGGAGACTTGATGAGGTTGTTGAACCGTCACTTCAACTAGTGTGTAGAAAGGCACAGAATTGTTCCTATGGCACCTACACCAATTGAAGTGGAAGCTCATGATAGTGATCATGAGACTTAGGATCAAGTCACTCCCAAACCTCGTAGGATGACAAGGATGCGTACTACTTCAGAGTGGTACGTAATCTTGTCTTGGAAGACATGTTGCTAGACAACAATGAACCTACGAGCTATGGAGAAGCGATGGTGGGCCCGGATTCCGATGAATGGCTCGAGGCCATATAATCCGAGAGAGGATCCATATATGAAAACAAAGTGTAGACTTTGAAAGAACTACTTGATGGTCGTAAGACTGTTAGGTACATATGGATTTTTAAAGGAAGACGGACAATGATGGTAAATGTCACCATTAAGAAAGCTCGACTTGTCATTAAAATGTTTTCCGACAAGTTCAAGGAGTTGACTACGATGAGACTTCCTCACCCGTAGCGATGCTAAAAGTCTGTTTGAATTATGTTAGCGATTACCGCATTATTTATGAAATTATGCAGATAGGATGTCAGAACATTGTTTCCTCGACGATTTTCTTGAGGAAAGGTTGTATGTGATACAACCAGAAGACTTTTGTCAATCCTGAAAGATGCTAACAAGTATGCAAAGCTCCAGCAATCCTTCTAAGGACTGGAGTAAGCATCTCGGAGTTGGAATGTACACATTGATGAGATGATCAAATATTTTGGGTTTATACTAAGTTTATGAGAAACTTGTATTTCCAAAGAAGTGAGTGGGAGCACTATAGAATTTCTGATGAGTATATGTTGTTGACATATTGTTGATCAGAAATGATGTAGAATTTCTGGAAAGCATATAGGGTTATTTGAAGAGTGTTTTCAATGGAAAACCTGGATTAAGCTACTTGAACATTGAGCATCAAGATCTATAAGGATAGATCAAAATCGCTTAATAGTACTTTCAAATGAATACATACCGTGACAAGATTTTGAAGGAATTCAAAATAGATCAGCAAAGAAGGAGTTCTTGGCTGTATTACACATGTGAGTATTGAGTAAGACTCAAGACCTGACCACGACAGAAGAGAGAGAAAGGACGAAGGTCGTCCCCTATGCTTTAGTCGTAAACTCTAAAGTATGCTATGTACCGCACCTGTAGTGTGCCAAACCATGAGTCAGTCAAGGGGTACAAGTGTGATCTAGAAATGGATCACAGAACAACGGTCAAGGTTATCCTTAGTAACTAGTGGACTAAGGAATTTTCTCGATTATGGAGGTGGTAAAAGAGTTCGTCGTAAAGGGTTACGCCGATGCAAACTTTGACACTGATCCAGATTATTCTAAGTAGTAAATTGGATTCGTATAGTAGAACAGTTATTTGGAATAGCTCCAAATAGAGCGTGGTAACTGCATCTAGGAGATGACATATAGATTTTTAAAGCACACACGGATCTGAAAGGTTCAGACCCGTTGACTATAACATCTCTCACAAGCATAACATGATCGAACCCAGAACTCTTGGGTGTTAGTCACATAGGGATGTGACCTTGAGTGTTAATCACATATCGATGTGAACTGGATTATTGACTCTAGTGCAAGTGGGAGACTGTTGGAAATATGCCCTAGAGGCAATAATAAATTAGTTATTATTATATTTCCTTGTTCATGATAATCGTTTATTATCCATGCTAGAATTGTATTGATAGGAAACTCAGATACATGTGTGGATACATAGACAACACCATGTCCCTAGTAAGCCTCTAGTTGACTAGCTCGTTGATCAATAGATGGTTACGGTTTCCTGACCATGGACATTGGATGTCATTGATAACGGGATCACATCATTAGGAGAATGATGTGATGGACAAGACCCAATCCTAAGCCTAGCACAAGATCATGTAGTTCGTATGCTAAAGCTTTTATAATGTCAAGTATCATTTCCTTAGACCATGAGATTGTGCAACTCCCGGATACCGTAGGAATGCTTTGGGTGTGCCAAATGTCACAACGTAACTGGGTGGCTATAAAGGTGCACTACGGGTATCTCCAAAAGTGTCTGTTGGGTTGGCACGAATCGAGACTGGGATTTGTCACTCCGTGTTACGGAGAGGTATCTCTGGGCCCACTCGGTAGGACATCATCATAATGTGCACAATGTGATCAAGGAGTTGATCACGGGATGATGTGTTACGGAACGAGTAAAAGAGACTTGCCGGTAACGGGATTGAACAAGGTATCGGGATACCGACAATCGAATCTCGGGCAAGTATCGTACCGATAGACAAAGGGAATTGTATACGGGATTGATTAAGTCCTTGACATCGTGGTTCATCCGATGAGATCATCGTGGAACATGTGGGAGCCAACATGGGTATCCAGATCCCGCTGTTCGTTATTGACCGGAGGACATCTCGGTCATGTCTGCATGTCTCCCGAACCCGTAGGGTCTACACACTTAAGGTTCGATGACGCTAGGGTTATAAAGGAAGCTTGTATGTGGTTACCGAATGTTGTTCGGAGTCCCGGATGAGATCCCGGATGTCACGAGGAGTTCCGGAATTGTCCAGAGGTAAAGATTTATATATAGGAAGTCCTATTTCGGCCATCGGGACAAGTTTTGGGGTCATCGGTATTGTACCGGGACCACCGGAGGGGTCCCGGGGGCCCACCGGGTGGGGCCACCTATCCCGGAGGGTCCCATGGGCTGAAGTGGGAAGGGATCCAGCCAAAAGTGGGCTGGGGCGCCACTTCCCCTAAGGCCCATGCGCCTAGGGTGAAGGGGAACCCTAAAGGAAGAGTCCCAAGGGGGTAAGGCACCTCCTAGGTGCCTTGGGGGGAGGGAATCCTCCCCTGGCCGCCGCCCCCTAGGAGATTGGATCTCCTAGGGCTGGCGCACCCCCCCTTGGGATCCCTATATATAGTGGGGGTAGAGGGCCTCTTGAGACACACCTTTTGCCTTTGGTGCAGCCCCTCCCTCTCTCCCAAGTACTCCTCCTCTCCTGCGGTGCTTGGCGAAGCCCTGCTGGATTGCCACGCTCCTCCATCATCACCACGCCATTGTGCTGCTGCTGGACGGAGTCTTCCTCAACCTCTCCCTCTCTCCTTGCTGGATCAAGGCATGGGAGACGTCACCGGGCTGTACGTGTGTTGAACGTGGAGGTGCTGTCCGTTCGGCACTAGGATCATCGGTGATCTGAATCACGACGAGTACGACTCCATCAACCCCGTTCACTTGAACGCTTCCGCTTAGTGATCTACAAGGGTATGTAGATGCACTCTCCTTCCCCTCGTTGCTGGTTTCTCCATAGATAGATCTTGGTGACACGTAGGAAAATTTTGAATTTCTGCTACGTTCCCCAACAAGCATGACATGTGAGCACGAAACATATAGTTGACTGCTTGAAACAATGAAAAGTTAGTAATAGTTACCATCATGAACTGCTCCCTGTTCAAGGTAAGTCGTAGCTTCTGCGCTTGAGTTTTGCTCATCTTTTGGTGCAGGTAGATGTGGTAGTACTGCGAGACGGCAACCCAACGCACCTCATACGGCAACTGACGAGCTTTCTTCTTTGCAGCCGCAAGCAAGACCTCGTCGGCTCTGGCCTTGTGCTCGTCAAGAACTCTATAGAGTTGCTGCAATCATGCATAAACCAGAAGCAAACAAGGCATGAGTTGAGTGATTCAATGATAAACTATGAACGAAACTGAAGACAAATGATTCAGAAGAGAACTTACCCAAAATTTGGTGATCACGGCCTTAGCGGTCGTCCCGTACTCCGCGTTGCTGCAAACCTTCTAGTGGGCCCAACTCATGGCCAAAACCCGCAGCTGCGGGTCCTTGTCTGGCCGCGGGCAGAATAGGCCAGGCCAAAACTCCTTCAACAGGATAGTGATAAGGTCATTCGGTTTACGGCCCTTTCCGCGAAGGATCCTGTTTTTGCAAAAGAATCAAAGGATTGCCATGTGTACAATAAGAAAATGTTGTCATGTGTTGAAAATATTATTGGAGGCACTTACTTTGTCCCCACAGGTTCAATAAGCCACTTGTGCTCCTCAATAGAAGGTGGTGTAGGTAGTCCGGCATTACCACGCAGCCACCCCTGCGGAGCACCCGGTAGCAAGTCACCCCACAACTCGGGATCAACCTCCCCTCCATGACCCTCCTCGCCCTCCTCCTCACCCTCCTACTCGGCCTCCTCCTCCTCCTCGCCCTCCTCCTCCTCCTCGCCATCAGGAACATACTCCTCCTCCTCAGACTCAGAAGGTGCCTCTGTATAGGAGGGCATCGAAGAAGACCCTCCTATTTCGGACACGACCCAGAGTTTTTTACCCTGGCTGCCTCTCCCCCCACCTCCTCCTCCTCTAGGGGCTCTCTCCCCACCGCCTCCTCCTCTAGGGTCTCCTCCCCCGACCCCTCCACCTCCCTGTGAGGTGTCATCCTCGCGTAGTCGGGAGGGAACCTTGTGGGCTCGTCCACTCCGAGTAAGTCCTTTGAATTTACTGAGGAAACTGGCGCCGCTGGACTTGCCCATGATTAGCAAACCTACATTGAGAAGAGAATAAACAGTTAGTAAGGATATCAATTAAACAAGCATACAGGAAAATCATTAATAGCAGAAGAGCACATTAAGCATACTATTGTAATGATCATTAAAAGAACTTACATTTTCTAGAACCCATATGAATCATCACTATTGTAATCTATTTGTGGACCGGTCTCATCATCACTATCACGCATATCTTCTTCGTTGTCTGACAGAGGTGGAGGCTCTTCCTCATCGTTAGCGTCTTCATTTAACTTTTCAAGCATAATTATGTCTCTTTGATTCACAACTGCCTCACCATCAATTCGTGCGCCATCGTCGTTTGGGTCCAGGTCAACATAACCCAAGTCATCATCCTCGTTGTTTCGGACCACGTCATCATGTTCCTCTTGATAGAACACTCCCTCGTATGTCATGGGGTTTATGTTGTAGTAATCATCATCGTTCGGGTCCGGTAGCTTACCATGTGGCGACACCTTGAACACAACTTCCCAACCCTTTAGGTACTCTTTCTGGCATGGGTAAGGCAGATAATATACTTGTGTGGCCTGGGTAGCGGCGATAAAGAGATCAGCTCCGGCATAGACGGTTGATGGTTTAACTTCAACTAAACCAACAGAAGGCGTATGTCTCAGACCCTTTTTGGGGTCGAACCATCGGCATTTGAACACAGTGAGACTTAGGTGTTCGTGGCCACGTTTGAATGTAAGCTCGTATATTTTTCGTACCCTTCTGTAGTAATCTACTTTATTATCTCCTTCAGTGAAGACGCCGGTATTTATGGTTTGGGGATCAGGCCGACTGCTCTGGTGCTCCTCTGTATGGAAGCGATACCCATTCACATCATACTTTTGGCATGTCATGACGGCAGGGTCAAAACCCATGGAAACCCATCTCAATTCTTCATCCACATTCGGTCGGATCATTTCCCTACAAGTTTAATTGAAATTATAGGGTGCATGAGTTTAATTGAAATTATAGGATGCATGAGTTTAATTGAAATAGGTAATAGGGAAGTGTGAAAAATTACTTTCTCCATGAACCACGCAACAAAATTTTTCCTTCCATCAGCACCCTTTCGGAGAAGAGCAAGTGCCTCCGCTTCAGTAGGAGGCAGCATTCCCGTCCATTCTTCTTCAACGAATCGACTACAATAAGAAAATCGGTATAAGAACTAGGCAAAGTGAACATAACGAATTGACTAAAAGAATGGTGCAAAGGTATTACCTCGTCCACTGATCCTCAACTTCCTTGATGTTGTGCAAGATATAGAACATGACATCCTCCCACTCATCTCGTGGCATGAGATAAGGTGTCGAGCATCCAGCCCTGCCACCTTGCCCGATGAATAGAGGCAACTTGGGTTTATACTTGGGTTCTTCTGTATTGTATCGAGACACCTTATTGTGCAATGTGGGAACATGGTCCGGATAGTAGGCTGTCCTGAGGTCTGCCACCTCCTCTAGGATAACTGTCTCAGCTATGGAAGCTTCAATCTTAGCTTAGTTTCCACCTTTCTGTCTCAGATGCTTGTTCTGTCTCTCAGGGCCGTACTGCTAACGATTCTGCACAGGGCCCCCCAACAATACCTCGTTCGCAAGGTGCAAAATGAGATGTGTCATCGGAGTAAAGATGCCTGGCAGGAAGATCTTCTCTAGCTTGCATATCAACTCCGGCGCCTTCTTATGCATTTCTTTTATCTTCTCAGGACATACTTCTTTAGCACAAAGCGTGCGGAAGAAATGGCTTAACTCCGCAGCCACATGCCACACATGCTCGGGAACATAGCCCCGAACCATCACCGGCATAATCCGCTCAATCCATACATGATAGTCATGACTCTTGAGCCCGGTTACTCTGCCCGTTGAAAGATTGGCCCCCCTTACTTATATTCGACGAATAACCATCAGTGAACTTCACGACGTGTTTCAGCCACTTGAATGCCTCCATCTTATGATCCTTTTTAAGTACGAAGTCAGCATCTGGCTTGAACCAAGATTTTCGACTCCCTGTGGGAGGCTGCATGTGTAGACGTGGTCTATCACAAATATTCTGTTGATCGACTCTAGCATTAACATTATCCTTTGTCTTATCAGGAATGTTGAGGATCGTGCGAAAAAGGGACTCTGCGACATTCTTTTCGGTGTGCATCACGTCTATGTTGTATGGAAGTTTGAGGTCCTTAAAATAGGGAAGCTGCGTGAAGGGGGTAATGTGAGTCCAGTTGTGCGTCTCACCATATCCTTCAAAACATTTTTTCCCTTTACCTTTTCCTTTGCCCTCGCCTTCGTCTTCGCCTGTGGCTTTGCCTTTGCCTTTGCCTTTGCCTTCACCGGCAGGCTTAAGAGCTTTCAGCTGAGCAAGCACATCCGCACCAGAAAACATTGGAATCTCGTTTACTTCGTGGACAACTTTGCCTTTTGTGAAGTTCTTCTTGTTTTCCCTATCAGGATGGTCTGGAGGGAGCAACTGTCGATGCAAGTCAAATGCAACATACTTGCCACCCTTCTTCAGCCAAATGAAAATCAAGGCCTGCATGCACACTGGGCAAGGCATCTTTCCACTTGTACACCATCCGCAGAACAGGGCATAACCGGGAAAGTCATGCATGCAATATTGCAGCCAAACTTTCATCAAGAAATTTTTCTGCAGATGCCAATCGTATGTCAACCTCGGGAAGTACCAAGAATGGGTGCAAATCATCCACCAACGTCTGCATAAACACACTCAAATTCTTCCTCGGATATTCAGACCCCGGAATTATAAGCGACATGAACATGGTCTTGCGTTGCATTATGGCGCCGGGAGGGAGATTGAGCGGAATAACAAATACGGGCCAACAGCTGTATGGATTAGACGACATACCATATGGATTGAACCCATCACCTGTTATAGCAATTCTGACATTCCCAGCCTCGGCTGCTTCCTCCGGGTACTCTATATCGAATGACTTCCAAGCTTCACCTTCTGATGGATGTACAATTTTTTTTGGATTGTACCTTTTCCCTTCCTTGTGCCACTTCATCATTTTGGCAGACTCCTCGGTGATGAAAAGGCACTGCAACCTTTTTATAAAATCAAGATACCGAAGAACCTTCAGAGGGATTTTTAGCAGCTGCTTCTGACCATGCTTATCGACCACCTCAATATACCGAGAGGAACCGCACTTCCTACAGTACTTGTCATCCGCATACTCATGCCTAAACAAAAGGAAATTCTTTGGACAAACATGTATTTTCTCATAGTCCATGGAGAGCGCCTTCATGATTTTCTTCGTAGCGTACATGGTTTTCGGCAGTTCATGGCCCTCAGGCAGGCTGTTAGCCCATACTCCCAGAAATGCTTCGAAGCAACCTCGGCTACAGCTGTACTCATCCAGCACAGACATCTTGGCACCCTCATAGAGAGGTTTCTTTGACGAGGCCAAGATTTCCAGGAAGGCCTTTGCAGTTTCCTCCGGCTCCTCCGGTTCATTCGCTGAATGTGACGGAGGTGTCGGCTGTGCAGCAAAGACATCATCTAGCATGTCTCTAACCCCATCGTCCTCATAACCCGCGACGCGTTGTCATATCACATCCTCTCTACCACGGTCCCGCTGGGCAAAGTTTATCGGCATATTAAAGTTGGGCATAAATCCATTCGTGCGAAGGTGCTTAGTCATCTCACTCTTATCTCCGCGGATACGTCTCTTACATTTGGCACACGGGCATTCTGGCACCATCCTCATTGGACTACAGAATATATCTTTCAAAAACACATCAGTTTTCTCGACCCACTCTGTTCTTACTTGATTCCGACAGAAAAAACCCACTATACATCCACTAATTATCTGCCATCTCTGCTTTATTGGAAGCCACACAACAAAATTAAGGATTCATTTAAATTACTCACATCAATATTTTATTTTTTACAAGGTTGACGAGAAACAACATTTAATCCACCTACATCTCTAATAGGTAAATATGGGTCCTAATCCCACCCGAGAATGTGTAGATTGAGTACGTTGTCCATGCTATACCCCATTCCACGACAAAATTTCGACAGCACCTCCCCGTTGTTCTCCAAATACACGTCTCGGTAAAATGCTGAGAGAATGTGCATCCGGAGAACAACAGGGAGGCGCCGCCGAAATTCAGTCTCAGAACGGGGCAGAGCATGAACAACGTACCCAACCTACACATCCTCGGGCTGTCCGTGGAAAGCACTAGACAATCCGAAAGAGCTGCGGTGATAAATATGCAATTGAATGCATATTTATCGATGCAACCCTTTCGCACGGGAGACCTAGGTTACGCGACTTGATGTGAAAATTTAATCTAGTTAAAAGAGGCTATGAGGTGAAGGTGGATTCGTAGCTCACCCTCCGTTGTAGAGGAAGTAGTCGAGCAGCGGCAGGATCACGAACCAAACCCAGACGACGAAGGCTCCATGGAGATGAATACCACAAAGCCTGTAAATTTTACCGAGTCAAAAAATTTGATGGCACCACATCACATAAAGCATTGACACTTCAAACTATGAAAAAAAATCATATTGCTAATGACATCTAGTCAAGGTTTTAGATCATCATGATACTTCAAATCCTAATTTTCATCAAGTGTCAAATTTTGTTCTTCAATTTTTTTAGCAAGATCATCATGATAAAATAACTACTCATCAGATACCAATTTTGTCAACATCACAAAATGAAACTATAACTATTTGACAACATCTCAAATATACCAATTTTGTTCTTCAAATTTGACAACATTTGACAACATCACTATGTTGACCAAAGCTATAACTAACAAATATACATCAATCCATCCATTCATCCATACAACATGCATCTATCACATAACAAGCAGTAAAAAATGCAAAAAAATGAAAAATAAAGCTCACCGGGGCGGCCGCAGACGGTGAGGCAGGGGCGGCCGGGGACGGTGAGGCAGGGGCGGCCGGGGCAGCGGTGGTGGAGGGCCGAGGCAGGGGCGGCCGGGGACGGGAGGTCAGGGGCGGCCGGGGACGGGAGGGCCGAGCGTGCGGGCCGGCAGGAGCCGCGGCCAGCGCGCGGTCGGGGGGAGGCCGGGGCGGCGCAGCGCGGTCGGAGGAGGCCGGGGCGACGGCGGGTGGAGACGGCGACGGGGGAGGCAGGGGTGGAGACGGCGGGGAGACGGTAGGTGGAGACGGCGGCGGGGACGGCAGGGGCGATGGAGGGTGGAGACGGCGATGGGGGAGGCAGGGGTGGAGTGGGCGGTGGCAGGCGGCGTGGCCGAATGCGACGGCGGCGGATCGGGGTCGGGGGCGAGCTGGATCGGGGTCGGGGGCGAGCTGGATTGGGGTCGGGAAACGACTAGACGGGGCGCTCCCGGGGATGGATAAGGCGAACTATGCTGACGGCTTAGCCGTCGGCATATATTAATCATGCCACGTGGCATGTATGCCGACGGCTAAGCCGTAGGCATAGTTATATTTCTTTTTTTTTCAAATACACGTTCTTGAATTTTTTTTGAATGATACATGGTATATAATTATACTAAAAATGATACATGGTATACATATGTTTTACATGCATGAACATTATTTAAAATGTACCATACATTTTCTTTAGTGGTTTGAAACATTATATTTAATTGCATGATCCTTTTTTTATATTGTACAACAATTTTCTAACATATCACGTATATTTTTTTCTGAACCAGATTTTTTCTATGGTCAGCAACATTTCTTTATGATATAATTATTTGCTAAATTGTACTAACAAAAAATGTACATTGTGTTAAAATATTTTGAAATAAATTGAGGGGGGCAACATTTCTTTATGATATAAATATTTTCTATGGTCTCGTGAAAGGTGATACATAGGAGAGCAACTGACTGAGGGGTACCGTTACCGAGTACCTGATCCGGTAACTATGCGAGTGCCTGATCCATCTACTATCGTGTCATCGCCGTCCGTGAGGGGGGGCACGCCCCGAAAACGTGTGCTGCCTCTTCGGACATGCCACCACACCACCCCGCATGTATGAGGGCCCGGTGCGACGCTCTGGTGGCATTGCTACCCCCAGGGCCCCCGTCTCGCCTAACCCTGTAGCGTTTGACCACGGGGTCTAGCCCTTTGACTTTGCACGGACGGGCTTTGACCAGTGGACCTCCCGACCCGGTTGTGTTAGGTCAGCCCATAGGAACACTTTGGAGCAACATCCGGGCCAGACCCACAGCAAGATCCCCTCCGTGTACACCCGACGCGCCCGTTTCCCCCCTCCAGGTGCCGGCGGCGGCGCCGTCCGTGAGGGGGGCACACCCCAGACACGCGTGCCGGGCGTTTGCAACCACCACAACACTTCCAGACTTGTGAGAGGCCCCCTACGCAAGATTTGGCGGCATGCTAGCCCCGGAGGCCGCCAGCCACAGCCATAGACGCGCGAAGGGCAATCCGCGTAGATGGAATTTTTCGGATACTTCTCCATCACCAACAATTATGAAAAAATACCATCGTTCCTATAGCACATGTGCCCACGTCGTGCAAAAAAACTCATGATTTTATCGCGCTCCGAGTATTTAATAATATTCATGCCGCATCGTTACCGCAGAACGTCTACTACCATGGCATCGCCGTCCGTGAGGGGGGGCCACCCCCTGGAGACGCGTGCCGCCTCTTCGGACATGCCACCACACCACACCTCATGTATAAGGGCCCAGTGCGACGCTCCGGTGGCATTGCTACCCCCTGGCCAGGGCCCCCGTCCCGCCTAACCCTGTAGCGTTTGACCACGGGATCTAGCCCTTTGACTTTGCAAGGACGGGCTTTGACCAGTGGACCTCCCCACCCGGTTGTGTTAGGTCAGCCCATAGGAACACTTTGGAGCAACATCCGGGCTAGACCCACAGCAAGATCCCCTCCGTGTAGACCCGACGCGTCCGTTTCCCCCCTCCAGGTACCGGCGGCGGCACACCCCGGACACGTGTGACGGGCGTTTGCAACCACCACAACACTTCCAGACTTGTGAGAGGCCGCCAACGCAAGATTTGGCGGCATGCTAGCCCCCGGAGGCCGCCGGCCACAACCGTAGATGCGCAAAGGGCAATCCGGGTAGAGGGAATTTTTCGCATACTTCTCCATCACAAAAAATTATGAAAAAATACCTATAGTACATGTGCCCACATCGTGCAAAAAAAATCATGATTTTATCGCGCTCCGAGTATTTAATAATATTCACGCCACATCGTTACCGCAGAACGTCTTCTACCGTGTCATCGCCGTCCGTCAGGGGGGGGCACGCCCGGGAGACGCGTGCCGCCTCTTCGGACATGCCACCACACCACCCCGCATGTATGAGAGCCTGGTGCGACGCTTCGGTAGCATTGCTACCCCCCAGGGCCCCCGTCCCGCCTAACCCTGTAGCGTTTGACCACGGGATCTAGCCCTTTCACTTTGCACGGACGGGCTTTGACCAGTTGACCTCCCCACCCGGTTGTGGTAGGTCAGCCCATAGGAACACTTTGGAGCAACATCCGGGCCAGACCCACAGCAAGATCCCCTCCGTGTGGACCCGACGCGTCCGTTTCCCCCCTCCAGGTGCCGGCGGCAGCGCCGTCCGTGAGGGGGGCACACCCCGGACACGCGTGCCGCCACCTCGGACATGCCACAACACCACCCCGCATGTATGAGGGGCCGGTGCGACGCTCCGGTGGCATTGCTACCCCCGAGGCCCCCGTCCCGCCTAACCCTGGAGCGGTTGACCACGAGGTCTAGCCCTTTAACTTTGCATGGACCGGCTTTAAATAGTGGACCTCTCCACTCGGCCGTGTCAGGTCATCCCAGAGGGACACCTGGGAGCAACATCTGGGGCCAAAGCGACAACTACATCCCCTCCGTGTAGACCCGATGCGTCTGTTTCCCCCCTACAGGTGCCGGCGGCGCCGCCGTCCGTTAGGGGGACCACTCCCCGAAGATGCGTGACGCCTCTTCGGACATGCCACAACACCACCCGGTTGTGGTAGGTCATCCCACAAAAACACTTCGGAGATGCGTCCCCTCCGTATAGACCCGATGCGGCTGTTTTCGCCCTCCAGATGTTGGCGGCGGCGCTGCGGACGTGAGGGGTCACACTCCGGAGACGGGTGTCGGGAGTTTGCAACCGCCACAAAACTTCTGTCGGCATAGCTGTTTTTTATTTTAATAAAATATAGTGTCCTATATTCAAAAGAACATGACAGCACATTATTAATGTGCTCGAAAAAAATACAAACTATATATATATATATATATATATATATATATATATATATATATATATATATATATATATATAGAAAATCTATTAGCCATCCAGGGTGAAGAATAAGCTATTCTTCACCCCGGCCGGATCGATCGACCGAGCCAGACAATCACGCTCTAAACCACGGTTCAGGACTACCGATGTAAAAGTATTTACCTACCACCGTAAATTTACAGCATGAAGTAAACCACCTCACCACCCACGAGGCCACGATATCGCACTCCTCCCCGACTGTCCCAATCCGCTGAAGCCGACGGCGACGCCGACGCCATGCCCCTCCACTTCCTTCGTCGCCGATGCCCTGCTCCCCAACCGGCAACAATGTCTCCCCTTCCTTCAACGCCGCCTACTTCTACCGCGTGAACACGTCGACCTGACCTGGATGATGCAGAATCGACTACCTGGCCACCACCGCCGCTGGCTCGCGTAGACCAGGGCGAATGCAACGCGATGTGGCGCAGTCG
Source organism: Aegilops umbellulata (assembly GCA_032464435.1). NCBI lineage: Eukaryota > Viridiplantae > Streptophyta > Magnoliopsida > Poales > Poaceae > Aegilops > Aegilops umbellulata. The sequence continues at coordinate 506,403,597 of CP136059.1, forward strand.
TGTCCGTCGGCCGAGCACAAATCAGGGGCTGACACCTGCACCGGCAAGCCGTACCCAGCGCACAAATCGCCGACGCCCTGCTCCCCTCACCTCCTTCTCCTCCCTCCACCTGCCATCTAAAGTTGAATCGGATCCAGTGGTCTCCCACTGCCGCTAATGTCCTCAACGACCCGCTCCAACGCGGGGTCTGCACCTTCCTCACACCCCCTCCTTATTTTTCTCTGTGTATGCCTTCCATCCTTTTCTCACCCTGCTAGATCTGCTTGATTACGTTGCAGGGGTGCAGGTCGAGGTCCATATGTCCCCAAGTTCTCCCATGTTTGCCTTCGGTTCCACCCAGGCTAGGTAATGTTTGATTTCTGATCCCTTCCCAATCTCTCAAGTTCAGACAATTTTGTTAGGCCTCATTTTAGCTAGGTCAGGATTAACTGAGTGCACATCCATAGTTGCAAAACGTTCTGGACATTTCCTTGTAAAATTTCTGGATACCACCCTGCCAGCTACCGGAGCGTACTAGTCATGCCAACCTCTAGACCCTATCCATTTAATTTCCCGGTGCAGCTGACCTTCAGGTGCCTCACAAGGTTCAGAAATTTTATTTTCTGTCCATTGTCGTGACTATCAATTTCTTCCTTTCCTGCGTGTTAGATCCAATTCTTTGATACAGTGGATTTCAATAGGATAAGTTACTTAGTTGCTAGAGCTCTTCCTGGTTAAATCATTTAGACAACATAGAAAAAGTTCAGAGAAGGTTAAACAAATCTTATTTTTGTTATGGTTTTCCGAAAAAGCAAGTTGCAGCTTGGTACTGCAAGTGCAAGGAGATTACGCATTAGGTACCATACTGTTGGTCTTTTCGAATTTACGGTGTGATTAAATTTTCAGGGTGTGAAAGGGCATGTCTCAAGTGCTAACCGTATAGAAAAAGCCTCTGAGGTAGAGTCTGATTCTGTGTTTCAGCCCTCAGACTCTAATTTCTACAACACGTCGACACATGTTCATTGGCAAACAGTTTTTTATTGCCCACTAGTTGTGTGAATGCATAAGAAGGAGCTGATAAATTGTAGATTTGCAGTGATGTGTCTGTTCACGAGGTGAGCTCAAGCCTGAATATGATGAGCTTTTTATAGTTAAGATTGTGTTATTGATTTCACTTGGGGTTTTGTGTTCCTGTGTTGATTCATGATAGTTGGTTGCATGGTGTGCAGAGGAGGGGCAGTAGCATCACGATGCGGATGGCGGGGTGGTAGGCGGCAGCGTGGCAGCAGGATGGTGTTGGCAGCTGTTACGAAATGGTCAAATCTTTCTCCATATTGTTTCTTTTCTTTCAGTACTACTTTGTGGAAATTGCTCGTAGCATGCTTTCTCTTAGTATTGGTGATTTATACTCTTGTGTTGCAGTGCATATACCCGTTAGTGTTCCTAACGCCAGCATGGATACAACCTTGGCATCAAGCCACTTGCAATTTTTCTTCAACTTGCACTTTGGGACTTGGGTAGATGTTAATTTTCTTGGCAAGTTCTTCTACTGTTTCTTTAATCTCATGTAGATACCAATATCCAGTTCCAAAAGAAAGTTATTTGTTTCCAATGGCGGATCCACCCGAGTCGGTTCATTGTGCAGGCCTGTGACACTGTATGCTAGGGGGCAAGACTGGCGGGGGTTCAAGGACACACATTCCGGCTACCCGAGGCGGCTGCCCATACCAGCCCCTACGGTGACGCCGCCCCTGTTTGTGTCCAATTAGTGTTGTTACTGCTCATTCGTTAGTTCATTTTTCTTGTTGTAGGGATCCACGTGAGGCCTCACCATATTACTAGGCTCTACTTTTTGTCATGAACGATGATGAACTCCATCAAAACATTGTGTTTTCTTTTTGCCTCTGCGGAATTCCCCTTTGTGATTGTGAATTGTCTTCAGTTTTATAGCTTAATTGCCTTGTCAAAATCACTAGTTGAATTACCATAGTTTTTACTCCCTCCGTTCTGAATTACTTGTCTTAGATTTGTCTAGATACGGATGTATCTAGCACTAAAATGAGTCTAGGTACATCCGTATCTAGACAAATCCAAGACAAGTAATTCAGAACGGAGGGAGTATTTGGGAAGGTACTATTATCTAGGTTTGCATTTAAAGTAGATATAACTCCTATTGGGATTGAAGTAAATACTTCACGTAGAATCCTTTTTGAGATTCTTGTGTGCCATCGTTGATTTTCACATAAAAACTAGGAATATTATGTCATTAATTTCCAGGTACATATTATATCAGAAAAATCATCCCCAGGCGTGCCATTTTTCAGTTCATATAGCTAACGGTGTAACATAAATGTGCAGTAGCATAGCAGTTTTATACTCCTTTCCGTTACATGTTTACTCCTTTTTGTAAGCTTAGGTATGGGTACATATATCTTTACCCACCACAATACCATAAATACGCACGATCAAGGAGACTAAGCAAAACCCTACGAGCAAAAAAATTCCAATTAAGTTGACAAGAAGATATTGAATAGCCTCAGTTATCATTTCACCCTGTTTGGAGTTGGGCGATAAGCGTCACATTTACAGACATTTCTTGTTTGTACGAATCCTTTTGGTTTGTTTGGTAAATATGTTAACATCTGGTGTGAAAAATCTGGTATTTCTTATAAGTGAGTACTGATTTCTTTTATTTGCAAATGCAGTTGACCAAATAATCTCACTTGAACTACGTTTGTGAATTTATCAGGAAATGATATAGGGATTTGATATGAAATGGAGGAAAGGAAGTTCTTTGTAAGCTACTTGCAGACGAAGAGGAAGTATCTAGAGTCACTGATGTGCAGTTAAAACACGACACTCTTAGTTGTACAGTACCATGTCAGAGGACCACCTCAAAATCTTTTCTGTTGCAGAAATTTATGTAAAATTCTTTTAAGCTTTACATTTTTATGGACACACGAAGCCATGTCAAAAATTTGTACATCGTGTGATTTTAAGATACTGCAGGTCTTGGGATAACTCGTGACTGGTGATTTTATACTGACAAGTGCAATTGAGCAATAAGTTATAACGTTATATCTTACTAGAAGATTTTTATTTGGTCCTACTTTATAAATGCATTGGCGCTAATGGTTGAATGATGGATTGCTTACAATTATTTACAACGATTCATGTTGTCATAAGATATATATTTTTGCAAAAATCACAAGTAATTTTTAACAGGCACGTTGACTACATATAGGTTTATCCCGGTTGTTTGGTCATGATTGGTTCACGGAGGAAAAAAATAGACATATTTTTATTTATATATGGATGGACAAAAAGACCTGCTGGTTGTAGACGGGTTCGTCACGTCTGTTTTGTTGTGGTTGGTTCACGGATGAAAAAAAGGACCTACGATACCTCATCTAATCTGGTATTCTTACGTAAGTGGTAATTGGTAATCTTACGTCACAAAAAAATCTTACCTCGTCTAATTTGGTGGTTGTTAGTTCACGAGAGGAAAATCTTGCGCCTGCTAACCTTTTTCTTACGGAGGTCGGGAGGTGGTTCGAAAGAGATGGGGCTGCAAGCGTACGGGGGACTGACTAGGGTGAGGAATAACAATTCCTCACCCAGGGTGACAAATAGCGCGACCCTATATATATATATATATATATATATATATATATATATATATATATATATATATATATATATATATATATATTCGTAATCTATGAAAAAATTATAAACTACAAATATATTCATATAATTCATAAAAAAGCATAAAAACATATGTAAAAAAACACATGTAAAAAAATAACTATGCCGACGGCTACGGCAGGGTTTAGGTGGGCGCCATGCCACGGATCGGTGACGTGGCGCCTATGCCGACGGCTGCCGTCGGCATATCTATGCCGCGGATCAGTGACGTGGCGTGCGAAGGTATGCCGACGGCCGCCCGTCCCGACCGTCGGCATAGCTTTGACGCCGTTAGCCGCTGGTCACGGGCGGGGTCGCCGGGCCCACATGTATGCCGACGGCTGGCTTATGCCGACGGCCACTGACGGCGTTTATGCATCTAGGTCGACGGCTGTCCTGTGCTGACGGTTGCCGTCGGCGTAGATAGGGGTAGCCCGACGGCCAGGACTCGGCTGTCGGCATAGATCCAAGGAGGCCGACGGCAGCCGTCGGCATAGTTTTGGCTGTCGGCGTAGAGCCATTTTCCGGTAGTGACGGAAAAGGACCTGGCGGGTGCTGACGGCCAGGGGAGCCGGACATGGTGAATTGGCGATCTCGCCGTACTTGGGAAGCTGTGTTTTCGCCTGATATAGCGGCGGCTCTATTCGAAAATGCCTAACGGCGGACGAGCACTCTACGGACTGTATCCTCGCCGCTCGTTTTCCACACTGACCAGATTCGTCCCGGTATTTACGCGGGCTGTCCCCTGGTACACGCTTGCAACCTCTTGTATGCCGGCAGCCAGCGCTAGCCTGTTGGACAGAATCTAGGCGCCAGAACGACTCTTGGGCGCTGTTTCAGGGTACACTCCAGCAGCACTCTGGCAGGCGTACTAGTCAGACATGTTTCAAAGTCAGACATGCATGGAATATTAATATAAACAGGCATTTAAGGCCATGGAGCCAGTGTGCTGCATTTTTTTTAGAAAAGGAGCTAGTGTGCTGCAAAGAGATTATGTTACTCCCTCCGTTCCAAAATATAGCGCGTCCTCGATTTCCGTGCTTCAACTTTGACCATTAATTTAACCAACGAGACCGACTGCGGCGGGCGAAAAAATTATACCAATGGATTCGTATTCAAACAAAGTTTTCAATTATATATTTTTTTATCCCGCCGCAGTCGGTCTCGTGGGTTAAATTTATGGTCAAAGTTAAACCTCGAAAAGCGTGGGCGCGCTATATTTTGGAACAGAGGGAGTATCAACCGCATGCTTGGTTAGATCAATTTAACATGTTTAAAAGGCTGACGTTGCTTAGACCAATTTATTAATTTGGCCAACAATTGGATTATTTTATATACTAGCAATATAATCCATTGATTTTAGGTCAACAAATCATGCTAGCCTGCATAAAAAACTCACTAACCATGTCTTATGGGTATTCTTTATTTTTATCCACGCGTTCCTACCCATCGTAATGAAACTCAAATTTACTCTGTTAGCTCGATGCCATATGTTTCCAATTTTTTGTCAGAGCTTATCCTCCCAAAAATTAAAGACTGCGAATTTGATTGCCAAATATTGCATTTTTTGGCTATCAACAACAATATTTGTTCATGATTACTTAGGAGTACATTTTGTCATATACTCTCTTCGTTTCATAATATAGTGCATATAGGTTTTTTGAAAAGTCAAATCTCACTACTTTGATATAAAATGGCAAACGTATATTATTAGATTCATCATAATATATAATTTCATATTTTATATATTTCATATTGTAGATATAAATAGTTTTCTCCACAAACTTGATCAAAGTTTGTAAAGTTTGACTTTTTTGAAAAACTTATATGCACTACATTATGAAACGGAGGGAATATTTCATGCAAATCTTTTGGCTCGAGGGAGATATGAAGAATTAAAGTTAAAAAATCTCTTACATTATGAAGCTCATAAACTATAATTAATAGTTTCCTGGTATTTTAGAGTATTCTAGTTGTTTTTAGATTTTACACATCTGTTTTATCCGGCCAAATGAACTAACTTAATAGATTTGATTAGTGATCCCCGAACTAATCTGCTAAACATGTATTACCTCTGCAAGATTAACGCAGTGTCACCGGCAGATGCGCACTGTGCAGGCTACAGTGGCAGTGTGTCTTTAGTTACGTTTGGACGTGCCAAAAGCTGCTGTAATCTGGCCCACCACCCATCAACCTACGGAGTGCATCGTCATCGTCAGGTCAAGTCAACTTTCGAACGCCTGCCCTGCTGCTCCTTCTCTCACGCACCATGTGCGTCCCTTCGCACAGTTGTTCCAGCCATATACGCCTACGAACCCTAGAACCTATTTCTAGAAAACAAATCAGGGGGACAACGAACTGACAGGTGAGAATCACGAGGTCTTGTGGAACGGACAGGATAAAGTCCTCCGAGGCCGCCGTCCACCATAAAGTTGCTTCCCGGCTCTATTTGCATTTCTCGTTTCAGCTCCAACACAGATGTGCACACGTGAGTTCAACCTTTTTTTATGCATAACCCTTTTTTCAGATGGGTGTGACCGTGTGAGTTTAACTGTGGAAGCAGTCAAGCAGGAGTTCTCCTGATCAAATACGGTTTTAGAGCAACTTTAACCCATCCTCCAAATTTTGGAGTTGCTCCTCTAAAATATGTCTATTTCCAAATTTGAACTGATTCACAATATTTAGCGGAGTAAAAAATTTGAGTGGCACGAGCACAAATTTGACGCACACAAACACAAATTTGGTTCAAACAAGTACATAACACATACTTATACGAAGCTGGTGCTGATTCGGTATATTTTACATAGACATTTAAATGACACACACAAACACAAATTTGGTTCAAACAAGTTGCAGTCAGTCATCTCTAGAAGCGTTTCAAACGATGTGAAATGTTTTTTTTTTCTCTATTTACTATTCGAAGCCTCACAAAATTGCACATTAATGAAGTAAAAATACAATCAGTTTACTTCCATCACGGGTCATCGACTTGCATATAAGATCCAGGTTATGCTCCACTTTGGTTGGAGGCTATTCAGAAGCTGGTTAAGTTAGCTTGTGGGGGAAGCCTCGTTGTATTTCAATTAGGTTATTTTAGGGATTCTTTTTCGGTTAGTTATGTTATCTTTCTAAAAGAAGGGTATGCAATAGGTGGAAATATAGATGAACCGTGTCTCACTGGCACACATCTTCTATCTAAAAGGTTCCCCTTGGTTCCAAAATATAATGCATTGTTTCATTGTTCATATTCATACATTGACCAATAATTAGTTCAATAGTATTTATTTGAAATTACAGGAATAGGCATCATTAGATTCATCTTCAAAAACACTTTCATATAATTATGATATGTAACCATTGTCTAATTATTGTATGAGGGACTTACGGTCAAAAGTCAACTACAAGTAGTCAAATTACGCCTTATAATTTTGAATGGGGAAAGTAGTAAAGAACTAAAGATATTGTAGCGCAATAACAAAAATTGATGGTCTACGGATTCGAAATTTAAATTCCCGATCTCGCCCGTTCGGAAAAGTATGACCGAAAAAAATCATCAATTGGTATTGGATACCAATCCTTTTGTTTTTGAATTCCTTGTAAAACACATTTACAAGAATGGGTAATCAGAATATCACACATGCATGCAGATTTCATTAGCAAACACAAATTTGCCAAACAAAAATAGCAGGCATGAAACGTGATTTGATGATTTTTCCTAAAAAAAAATCTAGTATTGCATGCGTAATTTTTGAAATATAGTATAACTAATTCAGTGTAAAATTTTGTTAAAGCTTTTACTTTTCTCTTAAGAATCAAAGTTATGCACACCATATGATGTTTTCTTGCTTTATAAATTTTCCATGGCATGTTCAGTTTTTTTTTTCAAATCAAGAAAGATTTCCCACCATGGTTCATTCATCTCCCCACCACTCTCCTCCCCTTTATGATGGCAATTAGTTCAAAGCTTTACTTGGTAACCAATACTATGAATGGACATTGCATGTTCCATCCTTGCTATATATGGAGACATGTATCATGGCATCGACTACACATCTCCAGGACCTCAAATTCAACATTTGGGGGCACTCTTCCGGCGATGCACCTACATGCAGCTTCTACGGCTCTACGAGCTCCTGGGAGATACGTCCTGCACATTGGCGAGCATTGGCCAACCTTTCTTGAGGACGACCATCTGCTAGTGGTACCCGACCTCCTGTCGTAGCGGTAGGTTGTGTCCAACGTCAGGCGCTCGAGTGAGGGAGCACTCTCAAGGATGTAGATTAGGAGTTGGACCAGGCTCTTGGATGGACAGAACCCCGTGATTGTCACCTGCCTGAGGCAGTTATGCCGGCCCTCTGGCCTCTGCCTCAGATACTCATGGTCGTCTCCAAAACCGAAGTCGGATCTAAGGGCACCCTGCTCTACCTGCATATACATTACACATGTAGGATCAACATTAATGTTGTTGTTCCGATAAACAAGTTTAACATAGCAATTGGCACATATAGCTCTAGGAGACGTGGATAGTGACTTACGCGTAGGATGAAGGAATGCAAGGTAGGAGAAGCATCAAGAAATGAAACCAAAGAGAAGACATCATAGCTCTTGGGGAAGTCTGTTATACTTCTAAAAGGTGGGAAGGCCATTGTTGGTCCGAGGAGTTCAATATCCAAGTGCTTGAGGCAGGGGAGCTTGGAGGCCAGGGTTGGAACTTTGGCATTCTAAGGAACGATAAATCCAAGGATTAATCATATGTTTCTTCCAGCATAGAGGTGTGGCATGCATATCTCTATCCATTATATACTTAAACAGTCCATCTATGATCTTGAAGGTGTTAAAATCAACAAATACCTCAGTGCGAGAGCGCAGGGTAAGGCTCTCGACAGTTCCTAGGACGGATGGTAGCTTGGCGCGAGCATCAGAGAGAAGAATGCATGACAAATTTACATTCTTAAGCTGAAAAGAATTTCTAATGGAGATTTCTATCAGGGTCCCAACACAATAAAAGGAGCAGAGATTTGGAGCATCGATCTCTACCATCTTCAAACTCTTGCATTCTGTAATACTAAGGAAATTGAGTTGTTGCATTGTACAAGGTATTTGCAGGCAAGTTATCCCACTACAAAAGAAGAGGACCAGCTGCTCAAGGGAAGAAGATTTTGAGAGCAATAGGCCTAATCCTTCCTCGCTAATGTCCACAAGAGTCAACTGTAAACATTTCAATCTTCTCAAAAGGCCAAGTGTGGACGTCGGGTGAAAAGAGCAACCCCAAAGGCCAAGAGATTGAATCGAACTTGCAGCTGCGTCGTCAGACAAAACGGAACAAGGGAAGTTGTATTTTTCCTTCATGAGTAAAGGCATTGCCAAGTCAAGTTCTTTGATCCCAGCCTTAACGGTGACTTGGAGCCACCCGTCGAGGCATGCGGCTTTGATATTGTTGCATGGGGCAAGATGAAGTTTAAGCGTCTTCACCTTCACCCCATTGCCATAATGGTTTCTAAGAATTTTGTCAACCTTGTCAATGATGTAGGTCTCTCTTTCCTCGAACTTCTTGTGAGTCAACCCAAGTGTTTCACAGTTGAGTGTGAGGTTGGAGTAGCATCTCCAGGAATGTAGGAGGCCACGAGACGCGCAGGCAGCACGTGCTGCTTCTTGCACCGGCAAGAGGGAATGTATACGGTGTACGATGTCCTGCAGAACCAGGGTTGACAAGTTTCAACAGTTAGATTGTAGCTAGTAGTTGGCTGCTACAAACAAAGAGAATCATATCTACGATATTGTTCGAGATATATATAGGTTGCTGATTACTTAGCCAGCAATGGATGAAGACGGTGCATAAACAGAGACAAGTATATGCAAGTGTTTTTTTGGCGAATTTACAGTGCGCGTGATACATGAACCACTGAATTTCTTATGGGAACATATCGAGCATGCCTATATGCGGATTCATCACAGAATTCTTCCGCTTGCATTTGTGACCAAAGTTATAAATGGCCGGCTATAGCCACATTAAGCGGTTTGAGCAGTTTGCCGTTGGATGGCATTCATGTACAATGAGAGTGGCATTCATGTACAATGAGAGTTTGGTAAAGATACAAAATAGCGGGCGCTGCTTATTTGCTACTCCCTCCGTTTTTAAATATAAATCTTTTTTAGAGTATCGAGAACATTATACCTGTGGGAGTTCCTCGAAAACAATATTTTGACTCATATTTCGGCGAGCGCCTCGGGAAATATGGCCGGTTGCGCCGTGTGCCTCAGCCGGCCGATGAAGCCTCTGGTCCACTATCTCCAATAATGCAGCGGATACGGTAAGTATTGTCGCTCACTTTTGCTGATGCAACCGTGAGATTCTGCGAAAGGGAGATGTGAATTCTCAATAACCAGAACGATTTTCGCCTAGAAGTAGAGGAGAAGCGCGACGTGGTGGGATATGCAGTACATACTTGATGCTGCGGCAGGAGTAGGGGGTCGCCGTGCGTGGACGGCCACCGAGAGGGCGTCGGTTGGAGGCGCCGGCGAGGGGACATCCGGATTGACCTCGCCTGAGCACGCGCTTTGAAGGTTTCGGCCGTGCCTATATTTTCGCCGGAAACAGCGGCCTTCGTTTCCCGTTTTAGCTAGCCCCATTCTGGGGGCAAATCTATGAGCTGTTACGGCTCACATCGAGTAATCCCTGTTTATCACGTTTTCAATTAAGTCGTTGTAGTATAGTGGTAAGTATTCCCGCCTGTCACGCGGGTGACCCGGGTTCGATCCCCGGCAACGGCGCCTCTCCTTTTGTTTTCCTTCGCTTCTTGACTTCAATTTTTTTCTCTGTATAAATATAAAATTCTGCTGTGTCTATACTCCGTCATCAAGACCTCGAGCCGGAGTTCTACAAAGATGGCCGCTAGAAAGAACCTCTCTGTCAGAGATGGGATGATGAATCAGAGGTGGATGATTGAATTAATAGCGAGGCACAGTTTGGATCTTTCATCAGGATTAGGTAGCTAGTTCTTGCCACTTTCCTGGTCCATGGATCTGACAAACAATTCACACAGATTCCATCAATTAGGTACTGGCACTTACAATTTGTCAATAGGTCATGGAAATGCAGCCGCTTGGCACAATAATTTTGTTCACACTCATCTTCCCTGTCCAAGCATAAGCATCATGCTATTCAGTTATGACATGTACCATTTGTTCTTTCTGTAACTGAATTCATGTTCCGGAACTTAGATGCTCTGAATCTTTGTGATTTCATGTTCCAATGCTTACAATTGTTCATTGTATTACCATTTTTTTCAAGAATTTCAATAAAATTACCATGGTAATGCAACATCTTTGTACACTCACATATAACTGGTTACTACTGTAGGACTTAATTACATGTGTCCTCGAGTTGATCCAACTTGTCTTCTCAAACTGTTGACACAAGGAATCAGGGAAAAGTGAACAGCTAACGTAGCAATCCACATGGAATAGAAGATAAATCATACTCCTATAGCAATTAGTTTCAGAAATTTATAGTACACGTCAATACCAGCTTGATTTTGTGGTCACACGCACAGAAGTCTCAAAGTTTCAAAAGGTAAACTATATCAGCATGCTGAAATTGTGCGACAAGTTATCACTGAATATTTCTCTCTCAGGAAAGAATTGAATCAAGGTAACAAATGATCTCCTAGTTAAAAATTTGCACCACCTTTTAGAATTTTGATCACTTCACACCACATTATAAATTCACCATGTTTCATTTTAAGATATCTGCTTTCCCATTACATCCTGCTCGTATGCACCTCAGTCCGAATTGAAAGGTTGGAAAGATGCGGTGATAAATGCTCCCTGCCAACGCTAAGCTAATGTAGTGTGAACTGTGAAGTGGTCTAATTTCTCAAAAAAGGTTGCAAACTGTCAACTTGTGACAAATAGGTGGTCTACGACTTTTTTTTTCATTTAGCTTTATAGATTTCATATAAAACATAGCCCGGAAGTCCAGAACCGCTGAAGAGCAGTTACAATGTAAAAAAATCAATTTGCATATTAAGAACTGGAAGATTACATTGCACAATTTTGAAAGCTAGGCAGCGGATAAGTAAAATCTGCAAGTTGCTATGTAGACAACAAAGATTCAAAGCAAAAATGGCAAAACACAATAGGGTCAGGGTGCATGAATCAAAATGGTTAGTGGTGAACTTGAATGGTACTTCATATTACAGGGACCCTCGGGACGAGCATAGACAAAAGGAGCAAACTCACTGGAAGAGGAGTGGGATTCCCCCGACGTTGAACCCCCCCCCCCCCTAGGCGATCTAAGATTTCTGACGCCGAAACCCCTGTCCCCACCATTGTCAGAGGGCAAAGCCTAGGTGGCGGATGATGGCGGGGGGAGTGAGGCTTCCTCTGTCGTGGTTCTAGGGCGCGGGATGATGACGGAAGCGCGGCCTTCCTCTGTCGTGGTTATGTGGCATGACCGTGGTGGATCTCCGTGCGGTGTCCCAGTCTGGCATGTACAGGCCAGCGTCGGCCACGCAGCGATGTGGCTTCTTCTGCGGTCGACGGTCCACACCGACGGTGTGGCGGTTTCGGCCGTGTGCGGCTATTTACAGACGGCGGGGAAGTTCCCTTGGGGTGTGGCGGAAGACAGTGGAGATGGATCCGGTGGTCATGTTGGATGTGAGTATGCCATCGAAAACTTAATTCGGCCTCAGTCGGAACGGTCGACGGCGCCGCCCCTAGGCGCCATTACCTCGCTGGAGCTGTTGTGCAGGCGATTCTTCTTCCTTCTATGCTCCAGGGGAAACCCTAGATTTGGGCTTTCTAGATGATGATGGCGATGTTCTTCCGTCGTCACCCAACTACTACAGGAACGTCAAGCAGTGGCGGGCGTAAAAAACCCAGCAGTGGCATGCAAGGCTCACAAGGGCGCTCGCCACTGCCCTCCCACCACTGTTAAAATGGCATCAGTGGCAGGAATGCGCCCGCCAGTAAGTGCCTCTGCAGTGGCGGGCAACACACCTGTGCCCATCACTAGTGATAGTTGTGGCAGTGGCGGGCAGATCGAAGCACCCGCCACTGAAAGCTTAGGCATGTAAATTAAAACTTTTGCAGCTACAGCAACATTTGTGCTGCCATGGTTGTGTTTTGTATAAAACAAATCTAAGAATTTCAATACGCTGCGACCTTGGAGATTAGAAGCAAACAGAGCACATATGTAAGCTTCGGCATGCAAGTTCACTAGGTAATTAGTACTCTTCTAACAACTACTAACACTTAAAATTTGTTCCAATTGATAAACCTGAAGGAAATATGCCCTAGAGGCAATAATAAAGTTATTATTTTATTTCCTTATATCATGATAAATGTTTATTATTCATGCTAGAATTGTATTAACCAGAAACATAATACTTGTGTGAATACATAGACAAACTAAACATCACTAGTATGCCGCTACTTGACTAGCTCGTTAATCGAAGATGGTTATGTTTCCTAACCATAGACATGTGTTGTCATTTGATTAACAGGATCGCATCATTAGGAGAATGATGTGATTGACATGACCCATTCCACTAGCTTAGCACCCGATCGTTTAGTATGTTGCTATTTGCTTTCTTCATGACTTATACATATTCCTATGACTATGAGATTATGCATCTCCCGTTTACCGGAGGAACATTTTGTGTGCTACCAAACGTCACAATGTAACTGGGTGATTATAAAAGTGCTCTACAGGTGTCTCCAAAGGTACATGTTGGGTTCGCGTATTTCGAGATTAGAATTTGTCACTCCGATTGTCGGAGAGGTATCTCTGGGCCCTCTCGGTAATGCACATCACATAAGCCTTGCAAGCATTGCAACTAATGAGTTAGTTGCGAGATGATGTATTACAGAACGAGTAAAGAGACTTGTCGGTAACGAGATTGAACTAGGTATTGAGATACCGACGATCGAATCTCGCGCAAGTAACGTACCGATGACAAAGGGAACAACGTATGTTGTTATGCGGTCTGACCGATAAAGATCTTCGTAGAATATGTAGGAGCCAATATGAGCATCCAGGTTCCACTATTGGTTATTGACCGGAGACATGTCTTGGTCATGTCTACATTGTTCTCGAACCGTAGGGTCCACACACTTAACGTTACGATGACAGTTTCATTATGAGTTTATATATTTTGATGTACCGAAGTTTGTTCGGAGTCGCGGATGTGATCACGGACATGACGAGGAGTCTCGAAATGGTAGAGACATAAAGATTGATATATTGGACAACTATATTCGGACACCGGAAGTGTTCCGGAGAAGTTTCAGATAAAACCGGAGTACCGGGGGGTTACCGGAACCCCCCCGGGGGTTAATGGGCCTTATGGGCCTAAAGTGGAGAAGAGGAGGGGCGGCCAGGGCAGGCCGCGCGCCCCCTCCCCCTCTAGTCCGAATTGGACAAGGAGGGAGGGCGGCGCCCCCCTTTCCTTCCTCTCCTCTCTCCTACTTGGACAAGGAAAAGGAGGGAGTCCTACTCCCGGTAGGAGTAGGACTCCTCCCTGGCACGCCCCTCCTGGCCGGCCGCCCCTCCCCCTTGCTCCTTTATATACGGGGACAGGGGGGCACCTCTAGACACACAAGTTGATCTTCGTGATCGTTCTCTTAGCCGTGTGCGGTGCCCCTCTCCACCATAATCCTCGATAATATTGTAGCGGTGCTTAGGCGAAGCCCTGCGACGGTAAAACATCAAGATCGTCACCACGCCGTCGTGCTGACGGAATTCTTCCCCGACGCTTTGCTGGATCGGAGACCGGGGATCGTCATCGAGCTGAACGTGTGCCAAGAACTCGGAGGTGTCGCAGTTTCGGTGCTTGGATCGGTCGGATCGTGAAGACGTACGACTACATCAACCGCGTTGATATAACGCTTCCGCTTTCGGTCTACGAGGGTACGTAGACAATACTCTCCCCTCTCGTTGCTATGCATCACCATGATCTTGCGTGTGCGTAGGAATTTTTTTGAAATTACTACGTTCCCCAACAGTGGCATCCGAGCCTAGGTTTTATGTGTTGATGTTATATGCACGAGTAGAACACAAGTGAGTTGTGGGCGATATAAGTCATACTGCTTACCAGCATGTCATACTTTGGTTCGGCGGTATTGTTGGGTGAAGCGGCCCGGACCGACATTACGTGTACGCTTACGCGAGACTGGTTCTACTGACGTGCTTTGCACATAGGTGGCTGGCGGGTGTCAGTTTCTCCAACTTTAGTTGAACCGAGTGTGGCTACGCCCGGTCCTTGCGAAGGTTAAAACAACACCAACTTGACAAACTATCGTTGTGGTTTTGATGCGTAGGTAAGATTGGTTATTGCTTAAGCCCGTAGGAGCCACGTAAAACTTGCAACAAACAAAGTAGAGGACGTCTAACTTGTTTTTGCAGGGCATGTTGTGATGTGATATGGTCAAGACATGATGCTAAATTTTATTGTATGAGATGATCATGTTTTGTAACCGAGTTATCGGCAACTGGCAGGAGCCATATGGTTGTCGCTTTATTGGATGCAATGCAATTGCCCTGTAATGCTTTACTTTACCACTAAGCGGTAGCGATAGTCGTAGAAGCATAAGATTGGCGAGACGACAACGATGCGCCGGTGACGAAGGTGTCGCGCCGGTGACGATGGTGATCATGACGATGCTTCGGAGATGGAGATCACAAGCACAAGATGATGATGGCCATATCATATCACTTATATTGATTGCATGTGATGTTTATCTTTTATGCATCTTATCTTGCTTTGATTTACGGTAGCATTATAAGATGATCTCTCAATAAATTTCAAGATAAAAGTGTTCTCCCTGAGTATACACCGTTGCAAAAGTTCGTCGTGCCCAGACACCACGTGATGATCGGGTGTGATAAGCTCTACGTCCATCTACAACGGATGCAAGCCAGTTTTGCAAACGCAGAATACTCAGGTTAAACTTGACGAGACTAGCATATGCAGATATGGCCTTGGAACACTGAGACCGAAAGGTCGAGCGTGAATCATATAGTAGATATGATCAACATAGCGATGTTCACCATTGAAAACTACTCCATTTCACGTGATGATCGGTTATGGTTTAGTTGATTTGGATCACGTGATCACTTAGAAGATTAGAGGGATGTCTTTCTAAGTGGGAGTTCTTAAGTAATATGATTAACTGAACTTAAATTTATCATGAACTTAGTACCTGATAGTATCTTGCTTGTTTATGTTTGATTGTAGATAGATGGCCCGTGCTGTTGTTCCGTTGAATTTTAATGCGTTCCTTGAGAAAGCAAAGTTGAAAGATGATGGTAGCAATTACACGGACTGGGTTCGTAACTTGAGGATTATCCTCATTGCTGCACAGAAGAGTTATGTCCTGGAAGCACCGCTAGGTGCCAGGCCTGCTGCTGATGCAACTGACGACGTTAAGAACGTCTGGCAGACCAAAGCTGATGACTACTCGATAGTTCAATGTGCCATGCTTTACGGCTTAGAATCGGGTGTTCAACGACGTTTTGAACGTCATGGAGCATATGAGATGTTCCGAGAGTTGAAGTTCATATTTCAAGCAAATGCCCGAATTGAGAGATATGAAGTCTCCAATAAGTTCTATAGCTGCAAGATGAAGGAGAACAGTTCTGTCAGTGAGCATATACTCAAAATGTCTGGGTATAATAATCACTTGATTCAACTGGGAGTTAATCTTCCGGATGATTGCGTCATTGACAGAATTCTCCAATCACTTCCACCTAGCTACAAGAGCTTCGTGATGAACTATAATATGCAAGGGATGGATAAGACAATTCCCGAGCTCTTCGCAATGCTAAAAGCTGCGGAGGTAGAAATCAAGAAGGAGCATCAAGTATTGATGGTCAACAAGACCACTAGTTTCAAGAAAAAGGGAAAAGGGAAGAAGAAGGGGAACTTCAAGAAGAACAGCAAGCAAGTTGCTGCTCAGGAGAAGAAACCCAAATCTGGACCTAAGCCTGAAACTGAGTGCTTCTACTGCAAGCAGACTGGTCACTGGAAGCGGAACTGCCCAAAGTATTTGGCGGATAAGAAGGATGGCAAGGTGAACAAAGGTATATGTGATATACATGTTATTGATGTGTACCTTACTAGAGCTCGCAGTAGCACCTGGGTATTTGATACTGGTTCTGTTGCTAATATTTGCAACTCGAAACAGGGACTACGGATTAAGCGAACACTGGCAAAGGACGAGGTGACGATGCGCGTGGAAAATGGTTCCAAAGTCGACCGCGGTCGGCACGCTACCTCTACATCTACCATCGGGATTAGTATTAGACCTAAATAATTGTTATTTGGTGCCAACGTTGAGCATGAACATTATATCTGGATCTTGTTTGATTCGAGACGGTTATTCATTTAAATCAGAGAATAATGGTTGTTCTATTTATATGAGTAATATCTTTTATGGTCATGCAACCTTGAAGAGTGGTCTATTTTTGATGAATCTCGATAGTAGTGATACACATATTCATAATGTTGAAGCCAAAAGATGCAGAGTTGATAATGATAGTGCAACTTGTTTGTGGCACTGCCGTTTAGTTCATATCGGTGTAAAACGCATGAAGAAACTCCATACTGATGGACTTTTGGAACCACTTGATTATGAATCACTTGGTACTTGCGAACCGTGCCTCATGGGCAAGATGACTAAAACGCCGTTCTCCGGTACTATGGAGAGAGCAACAGATTTGTTGGAAATCATACATACAGATGTATGTGGTCCAATGAATGTTGAGGCTCGTGGCGGATATCGTTATTTTCTCACCTTCACAGATGATTTAAGCAGATATGGGTATATCTACTTACTGAAACATAAATCTGAAACATTTGAAAAGTTCAAAGAATTTCAGAGTGAAGTTGAAAATCATCGTAACAAGAAAATAAAGTTTCTACGATCTAATCGTGGAGGAGAATATTTGAGTTACGAGTTTGGCCTACATTTGAAACAATGCGGAATAGTTTCGCAACTCACGCCACTCGGAACACCACATCGTAATGGTGTGTCCGAACGTCGTAATCGTACTTTACTTGATATGGTGCGATCTATGATGTCTCTTACAGATTTACGGCTATCGTTTTGGGGTTATGCTTTAGAGACGGCCGCATTCACGTTAAATAGGGCACCATCTAAATCCGTTGAGACGACTCCTTATGAACTGTGGTTTAGCAAAAAACAGAAGTTATCGTTTCTGAAAGTTTGGGGTTGCGATGCTTATGTGAAAAAACTTCAACCTGATAAGCTCGAACCCAAATCGGAGAAATGTGTCTTCATAGGATACCCAAAGGAAACTGTTGGCTACACCTTCTATCACAGATCCGAAAGCAAGACATTTGTCGCCAAGAATGGATCCTTTCTAGAGAAGGAGTTTCTCTCGAAAGAAGTGAGTGGGAGGAAAGTAGAACTTGATGAGGTAACTGTACCTGCTCCCTTATTGGAAAGTAGTACATCACAGAAACCGGTTTCTGTGACACCTACACCGATTAGTGAGGAAGCTAATGATAATGATCATGAAGCTTCAGAACAAGTTACTACTGAACCTCGTAGATCAACCAGAGTAAGATCCGCACCAGAGTGGTATGGTAATCCTGTTCTGGAAGTCATGCTGCTAGATCATGATGAACCTACGAACTATGAAGAAGCGATGGTGAGCCCAGATTTCGCAAAATGGCTTGAAGCCATGAAATCTGAGATGGGATCTATGTATGAGAACAAAGTGTGGACTTTGGTCGACTTGCCCAATGATCGGCAAGCAATTGAGAATAAATGGATTTTTAAGAAGAAGACTGACGCGACGGTAATGTTACTGTCTACAAAGCTCGACTTGTTGCAAAAGGTTTTCGACAAGTTCAAGGGATTGACTACGATGAGACCTTCTCACCCGTAGCGATGCTTAAGTCTGTCCGAATCATGTTAGCAATTGCCGCATTTTATGATTATGAAATTTGGTAGATGGATGTCAAAACTGCATTCCTGAATGGATTTCTGGAAGAAGAGTTGTATATGATGCAACCAGAAGGTTTTGTCGATCCAAAGGGAGCTAACAAAGTGTGCAAGCTCCAGCGATCTATTTATGGACTGGTGCAAGCCTCTCGAAGTTGGAATAGACGCTTTGATAGTGTGATCAAAGCATTTGGGTTTGTATAGACTTTTGGAGAAGCCTGTATTTACAACATAGTGAGTGGGAGCTCTGTAGCATTTCTGATATTATATGTGGATGACATATTACTAATCGGAAATGATATAGAATTTCTGGATAGCATAAAGGATTACTTGAATAAGAGTTTTTCAATGAAAGACCTCGGTGAAGCTGCTTACATATTGGGCATTAAGATCTATAGAGATAGATCAAGACGCTTAATTGGACTTTCACAAAGTACATACCTTGACAACGTTTTGAAGAAATTCAAAATGGATCAGGCTAAGAAAGGATTCTTGCCTATGTTACAAGGTGTGAAGTTGAGTAAGACTCAATGCCCGACCACTGCAGAAGATAGAGAGAAAATGAAAGATGTTCCCTATGCTTCAGCCATAGGATCTATCATGTATGTGTTGGGGAACGTAGTAATTTCAAAAATTTCCCTACGCACACGCAAGATCATGGTGATGCATACGAGAGGGGAGAGTGTTGTCTACGTACCCTCGTAGACCGGAGCGGAAGCGTTGACACAACGTAGAGGAAGTAGTCGTACGTCTTCCCGATATGACCGATCCAAGCACCGTTACTCCGGCACCTCCGAGTTCTTGGCACACGTTCAGCTCGATGACGCACCCCTAGCTCCGATCCAGCAAAGCTTCGGGGGGGAGTTCCGTCAGCATGACGGCGTGGTGACGATGATGATGTTCTACCGGCGCAGGGCTTCGCCTAAGCACTGCAACGATATGACCGAGGTAGAATATGGTGGAAGGTGTTGGAAATATGCCCTAGAGGCAACAATAAAAGCATTATTATTATATTTCCTTATTCATGATAATTGTCTTTATTCGTGCTATAATTGTGTTATCCGGAAATCGTAATACATGTGTGAATAACAGACAACAACGTGTCCCTAGTAAGCCTCTAGTTGACTAGCTCGTTGATCAACAGATAGTCATGGTTTCCTGACTATGGGCATTGGATGTCAATGATGACGAGATCACATCATTAGGAGAATGATGTGATGGACAAGACCCAATCCTAAACATAGCATAAGATCGCATAGTTCGTTTGCTAGAGTTTTCCAATGTCAAGTATCCTTTCCTTAGACCATGAGATCGTGTAACTCCCGGATACCGTAGGAGTGCTTTGGGTGTGCCAAACGTCACAACGTAACTGGGTGACTATAAAGGAATACTACGGGTATCTCCGAAAGTGTCTGTTGGGTTGACACGGATCGAGACTGGGATTTGTTACTCCGCTTGATGGAGAGGTATCACCGGGCCCTCTCGGTAATGCATCATCATAATGAGCTCAATGTGATCAAAGTGTTTGATCACGGGATCATGCATTACGGTACGAGAAAAGTGACTTGCCGGTAACGAGATTGAACGAGGTATTGGGATACCGACGATCGAATCTCGGGCAAGTAAAATACCGATTGACAAAGGGAATCGTATACGGGATTAATTGAATCCTCGACATCGTGGTTCATCCGATGAGATCATCGTGGATCATGTGGGAGCCAACATGGGTATCCAGATCCCGCTATTGGTTATTGCTCGAGAGCCGTCTCGGTCATGTCTGCATGTCTCCCGAACCCGTAGGGTCTACACACTTAAGGTTCGGTGACGCTAGGGTTGTGAAGATATGTATATGCAGTAACCCGAATGTTGTTCGCAGTCCCGGATGAGATCCCGGACGTCACGAGGAGTTTCGGAATGGTCCGGAGGTAAAGAATTATATATAGGAAGTGTTGTTTTGGCCATCGGGACAAGTTTCGGGGTTATCGGTATTGTACCGGGACCACCGGAGGGTCCCGGGGGGTCCACCGGGTGGGGCCACCTATCCCGGAGGGCCCCATGGGCCAAAGTGGGGAGGGGAACCAGCCCATAGTGGGCTGGTGCGCCCCCTAGGCCCACCCCATGCGCCTAGGGTTGAAACCCTAGGGGTGGGGGGCGCCCCACCTTGGCTTGGGGGCCACTCCAGCCCTTGGCCGCTGCCCCCCCCTTGGGAGATCCAATCTCCCAGGGCCGGCGCCCCCCCCAGGGGCCTATATAAAGGGGGGAGGGGAGGGGGGCAGCGCACCCTTGCTCCTGGCGCCTCCCTCTCCCTCTCCAACACCTCCTCCTCCTCCGTTGAGCACGGCGAAGCCCTGCCGGAGTACTGTAGTTCCACCATCACCACGCCGTCGTGCTGCTGCTGGAGCCATCTTCCCCAACCTCTCCTTTGCCTTGCTGGATCAAGAAGAAGGAGACGTTACGCTGACCGTACGTGTGTTGAACGTGGAGGTGCCGTCCGTTCAGTGCTAGGATCTCCGGTGATTTGGATCACGTCGTGTACGACTACCTCATCCCCGTTCGTTGAACGCTTCCGCTCGCGATCTACAAAGTGGTATGTAGATGCAATCTCTCTCCTATGACTCGTTGCTTAGATGAACTCATAGATGGATCTTGGTGAAACCGTAGGAAAATTTTTAATTTTCTGCAACGTTCACCAACAGTGGCATCATGAGCTAGGTCTATGCGTAGTTCTCTATTGCACGAGTAGAACACAATTTGTTGTGGGCGTAGATGTTGTCAACTTTCTTGCCGCTACTAGTCTTATCTTGCTTCAGCGGTATTGTGGGATGAAGCGGCCCGGACCAACCTTACACGTACGCTTACGTGAGACCGGTTCCACCGACTAACATGCACTAGTTGCATAAGGTGGCTGGCGGGTGTCTGTCTCTCCCACTTTAGTTGGAGCGGATTCGATGAAAAGGGTCCTTATGAAGGGTAAATAGAAGTTGACAAATCACGTTGTGGCTTTCACGTAGGTAAGAAAACGTTCTTGCTAGAACCCTAATTCAGCCACAGAAAACTTGCAACAACAATTAGAGGACGCCTAACTTGTTTTTGCAGCAAGTGCTTTGTGATATGATATGGCCAAAGTTGTGATGAATGATGAATGATCTATATGTGATGTATGAGATGTTCATGCTATTGTAATAGGAATCACGACTTGCATGTCGATGAGTATGACAACCGGCAGGAGCCATAGGAGTTGTCTTTATTTTTTGTATGACCTGCGTGTCATTGAGAAACGCCATGTAAATTACTTTACTTTATTGCTAAACGCGTTAGCCATAGTAGTAGAAGTAATAGTTGGCGAGCAACTTCATGGAGACACGATGATGGAGATCATGATGATGGAGATCATGGTGTCAAGCCGGTGACAAGATGATCATGGAGCCCCAAGATGGAGATCAAAGGAGCTATGTGATATTGGCCATATCATGTCACGTTTATTAATTGATTGCATGTGATGTTTATCATGTTTTGCATCTTGTTTATTTAGAACGACGGTAGTAAATAAGATGATCCCTCATAATAATTTCAAGAAGTGTTCCCCCTAACTGTGCACCGTTGCGACAGTTCATTGTTTCGAAGCACCATGTGATAATCGGGTGTGATAGATTCTAACATTCACATACAACGGGTGTAAGACAGATTTACACATGCAAACACTTAGGTTGACTTGACGAGCCTAGCATGTACAGACATGGCCTCGGAACATAGAAGACCGAAAGGTCGAGCATGAGTCGTATAGAAGATACGATCAACATGAAGATGTTCACCGATGTTGGCTAGTCCGTCTCACGTGATGATCGGACACGGCCTAGTTGACTCGGATCATGTAATACTTAGATGACTAGAAGAGGGATGTCTATCTAAGTGGGAGTTCATTAAATTTGATTAAATGAACTTTATTATCATGAATTAGTCTAAAATATTTACAATATGTCTTGTAGATCAAATGGCCAACGTAGTCCTCAACTTCAACGCGTTCCTAGAGAAAACCAAGCTGAAAGACGATGGCAGCAACTATACGGACTGGGTCCGGAACCTGAGGATCATCCTCATAGCTGCCAAGAAAGATTATGTCCTACGAGCACTGCTGGGTGACGCACCTATTCTCCCTGCAGAACAAGACGTTATGAACACTTGGCAGTCACGTTCCGATGATTACTCCCTCGTTCAGTGCGGCATGCTTTACACCATAGAGCTGGGGCTCCAAAAGCGTTTTGAGAGACATGGAGCATATGAGATGTTTGAAGAGCTGAAAATGGTTTTCCAAGCTCATGCCCGGGTCGAGAGATATGAAGTCTCCGACAAATTCTTTAGCTGTAAGATGGAGGAAAATAGCTCTGTCAGTGAACACATACTCAAGATGTCTGGGTTGCACAACCGCTTGACTCAACTGGAAGTTAATCTCCCAGATGAGGCGGTCATTGATAGAATCCTCCAGTCGCTTCCACCTAGCTACAAGAGCTTTGTGATGAACTACAACATGCAGGGGATGGTAAAGACCATTCCTGAGGTATATGCTATGCTAAAATCAGCAGAGGTAGAAATCAAGAAGGAACATCAAGTGTTGATGGTGAATAAAACCACTAAGTTCAAGAAGGGCAAGGGTAAAAAGAACTTCAAGAAGGACGGCAAGGAAGTTGCCGCGCCCGGTAAGCAAGTTGCCGGGAAGAAGCCAAAGAATGGACCCAAGCCTAAGACTGAGTGTTTTTATTGCAAGGGAAGTGGTCACTGGAAGCGGAACTGCCCCAAATACTTAGCGGACAAGAAGGCCGGCAAAACAAAAGGTATATGTGATATACATGTAATTGATGTGTACCTTACCAGTACTCGTAGTAGCTCTTGGGTATTTGATACCGGTGCAGTGGCTCACATTTGTAACTCAAAGCAGGAGCTGCGGAATAAACGGAGACTGGCGAAGGACGAGGTGACGATGCGCGTCGGGAATGGTTCCAAGGTCGATGTGATCGCCGTCGGCACGCTACCTCTACATTTACCTACGGGATTAGTTTTAAACCTCAATAATTGTTATTTAGTGCCAAGTTTGAGCATGAACATTGTGTCTGGATCTCGCTTAATTCGAGATGGCTACTCATTTAAATCCGAGAATAATGGTTGTTCTATTTATATGAGAGATATGTTTTATGGTCATGCTCCGATGGTTAATGGTTTATTCTTAATGAATCTCGTACGTGATGATACACATATTCATAGTGTGAATACCAAAAGAGTTAAAGTTGATTACAATAGTCCCACATATTTGTGGCATTGCCGCCTTGGTCACATAGGTGTCAAACGCATGAAGAAGCTCCATGCAGATGGACTTTTAGAGTCTCTTGATTATGAATCATTTGACACGTGCGAACCATGCCTCATGGGTAAAATGACCAAGACTCCGTTCTCAGGAACAATGGAGCGAGCAACCAACTTATTGGAAATCATACATACCGATGTGTGCGGTCCAATGAGTGTTGAGGTTCGCGGTGGCTATCGTTATGTTCTCACCCTCACTGATGACCTGAGTAGATATGGGTATATTTACTTAATAAAACACAAGTCTGAGACCTTTGAAAAGTTCAAGGAATTTCAGAGTGAGGTTGAAAATCAACGTGATAGAAAGATCAAGTTTCTACGATCAGATCGTGGAGGAGAATACTTGAGTCACGAATTTGGCTCACACTTAAGAAAATGTGGAATAGTTTCACAACTCACGCCGCCTGGAACACCTCAGCGTAATGGTGTGTCCGAACGTCGTAATCGCACTCTATTAGATATGGTGCGATCTATGATGTCTCTTACCGATTTACCGCTATCTTTTTGGGGCTATGCTTTAGAGACTGCCGCATTCACTTTAAATAGGGCTCCGTCGAAATCCGTTGAGACGACACCGTATGAATTATGGTTTGGGAAGAAACCTAAGCTGTCGTTTCTAAAAGTTTGGGGATGCGATGCTTATGTGAAGAAACTTCAACCTGAAAAGCTCGAACCCAAGTCGGAAAAATTCGTCTTCATAGGATACCCTAAAGAAACTATTGGGTATACCTTCTACCTCAGATCCGAAGGCAAGATCTTTGTTGCCAAGAATGGATCCTTTCTAGAGAAAGAGTTTCTCTCGAAAGAAGTAAGTGGGAGGAAAGTAGAACTTGATGAAGTGTTACCTCTTGAAACGGAAAATGGCGAAACTCAAGAAAACGTTCCTGAGGTGCCTGCACCGACTAGAGAGGAAATTAATGATGATGATCAAGATGCTTCTAATCAAGCTCCTACTGATATTCGAAGGTCCACAAGGACACGTTCCGCACCAGAGTGGTACGGCAACCCTGTCTTGGAAATCATGTTGTTAGACAACGGTGAACCTTCGAACTATGAGGAAGCAATGGCGGGCCCGGATTCCAACAAATGGCTAGAAGCCATGAAATCTGAGATAGGATCCATGTATGAAAACGAAGTATGGACTTTGACTGACTTGCCCGTTGAACGGCGAGCCATAGAAAATAAATGGATCTTTAATAAGAAGACAGACGCGGATGGTAATGTGACCATCTATAAAGCTCGGCTTGTCGCTAAGGGTTATCGACAAGTTCAAGGAATTGACTACGATGAGACTTTCTCACCGGTAGCGAAGCTGAAGTCCGTCCGAATCATGTTAGCAATTGCCGCATTCTACGATTATGAAATATGGCAAATGGACGTCAAAACGGCATTCCTTAATGGTTTTCCTTAAGGAAGAATTGTATATGATGCAGCCGGAAGGTTTTGTCGATCCTAAGAATGCTAACAAGGTGTGCAAGCTCCAACGCTCGATTTATGGGCTGGTGCAAGCTTCTCGGAGTTGGAACATTCGCTTTGATGAGATGATCAAAGCGTTTGGGTTTACGCAGACTTATGGAGAAGCCTGCGTTTACAAGAAAGTGAGTGGGAGCTCTGTAGCATTTCTCATACTATATGTAGATGACATACTTTTGATGGGAAATGATATAGAACTCTTGGACAGCATTAAGGCCTACTTGAATAAGAGTTTTTCAATGAAGGACCTTGGAGAAGCTGCTTATATATTAGGCATCAAGATCTATAGAGATAGATCGAGACGCCTCATAGGTCTTTCACAAAGCACATACCTTGATAAGATATTGAAAAAGTTCAATATGGATCAATCTAAGAAGGGATTCTTACCTGTGTTACAAGGTGTGAAATTGAGCTCAGCTCAATGTCCGACCACGGCAGAAGATATAGAAGAGATGAGTGTCATCCCCTATGCCTCAGCCATAGGTTCTATTATGTATGCCATGCTGTGTACCAGACCTGATGTAAACCTTGCCGTAAGTTTGGTAGGAAGGTACCAAAGTAATCCCGGCAAGGAACACTGGACAGCGGTCAAGAATATCCTGAAGTACCTGAAAAGGACTAAGGAAATGTTTCTCGTTTATGGAGGTGACGAAGAGCTCGTCGTAAAGGGTTACATCGACGCTAGCTTCGACACAGATCTGGATGACTCTAAGTCACAAACCGGATACGTGTATATTTTGAATGGTGGGGCAGTAAGCTGGTGCAGTTGCAAGCAAAGCGTCGTGGCGGGATCTACATGTGAAGCGGAGTACATGGCAGCCTCGGAGGCAGCACATGAAGCAATTTGGGTGAAGGAGTTCATCACCGACCTCGGAGTCATACCCAATGCATCGGGGCCAATCAAACTCTTCTGTGACAACACTGGAGCTATTGCACTTGCCAAGGAGCCCAGGTTTCACAAGAAGACCAGGCACATTAAGCGTCGCTTCAACTCCATTCATGAAAATGTTCAAGATGGAGACATAGAAATTTGTAAAGTGCACATGGATGTGAATGTCGCAGATCCGTTGACTAAACCTCTCCCTAAGGCAAAACATGATCAGCACCAGAACTCTATGGGTGTTCGATTCATCACAGTGTAACTAGATTATTGACTCTAGTGCAAGTGGGAGACTGTTGGAAATATGCCCTAGAGGCAATAATAAAAGCATTATTATTACATTTCCTTATTCATGATAATTGTCTTTATTCGTGCTATAATTGTGTTATCCGGAAATCGTAATACATGTGTGAATAACAGACAACAACGTGTCCCTAGTAAGCCTCTAGTTGACTAGCTCGTTGATCAACAGATAGTCATGGTTTCCTGACTATGGGCATTGGATGTCAATGATGACGAGATCACATCATTAGGAGAATGATGTGATGGACAAGACCCAATCCTAAACATAGCATAAGATCGCATAGTTCGTTTGCTAGAGTTTTCCAATGTCAAGTATCCTTTCCTTAGACCATGAGATCGTGTAACTCCCGGATACCGTAGGAGTGCTTTGGGTGTGCCAAACGTCACAACGTAACTGGGTGACTATAAAGGTATACTACGGGTATCTCCGAAAGTGTCTGTTGGGTTGACACGGATCGAGACTGGGATTTGTCACTCCGCTTGATGGAGAGGTATCACCGGGCCCTCTCGGTAATGCATCATCATAATGAGCTCAATGTGATCAAAGTGTTTGATCACGGGATCATGCATTACGGTACGAGAAAAGTGACTTGCCGGTAACGAGATTGAACGAGGTATTGGGATACCGACGATCGAATCTCGGGCAAGTAAAATACCGATTGACAAAGGGAATCGTATACGGGATTAATTGAATCCTCGACATCATGGTTCATCCGATGAGATCATCGTGGAGCATGTGGGAGCCAACAAGGGTATCCAGATCCCGCTGTTGGTTATTGCCCGAGAGCCGTCTCGGTCATGTCTGCATGTCTCCCGAACCCGTAGGGTCTACACACTTAAGGTTCGGTGACGCTAGGGTTGTGAAGATATGTATATGCAGTAACCCGAATATTGTTCGGAGTCCCGGATGAGATCCCGGATGTCACGAGGAGTTTCGGAATGGTCCGGAGGTAAAGAATTATATATAGGAAGTGCTGTTTTGGCCATCGGAACAAGTTTCGGGGTTATCGGTATTGTACCGGGACCACCGGAGGGTACCGGGGGGTCCACCGGGTGGGGCCACCTATCCCGGAGGGCCCCATGGGCCAAAGTGGGTAGGGGAACCAGCCCATAGTGGGCTGGTGCGCCCCCTAGGCCCACCCCATGCGCCTAGGGTTGAAACCCTAGGGGTGGGGGGGCGCCCCACCTTGGCTTGGGGGCCCCTCCAGCCCTTGGCCGCCGCCCCCCCTTGGGAGATCCAATCTCCCAGGGCCGGCGCC
Organism: Aegilops umbellulata; assembly: GCA_032464435.1. NCBI lineage: Eukaryota > Viridiplantae > Streptophyta > Magnoliopsida > Poales > Poaceae > Aegilops > Aegilops umbellulata. The sequence goes on from CP136059.1 coordinate 506,431,506, forward strand.
CCCCCAGGGGCCTATATAAAGGGGGGATGGGAGGGGGGCAGCGCACCCTTGCTCCTGGCGCCTCCCTCTCCCTCTCCAACACCTCCTCCTCCTCCGTTGAGCACGGCGAAGCCCTGCCGGAGTACTGTAGTTCCACCATCACCACGCCGTCGTGCTGCTGCTGGAGCCATCTTCCCCAACCTCTCCTTTGCCTTGCTGGATCAAGAAGAAGGAGACGTTATGCTGACCGTACGTGTGTTGAACGCGGAGGTGCCGTCCGTTCGGTGCTAGGATCTCCGGTGATTTGGATCACGTCGTGTACGACTACCTCATCCCCGTTCGTTGAACGCTTCCGCTCGTGATCTACAAAGTGGTATGTAGATGCAATCTCTCTCCTATGACTCGTTGCTTAGATGAACTCATAGATGGATCTTGGTGAAACCGTAGGAGAAATTTTAATTTTCTGCAACGTTCACCAACAGAAGGGGGCACCGCACACGAATAAGGAATGATCACGAAGGACAACTTGTGTGTTCTAGGGTGCCCCCTTGCCCTCGTATATAAAGGAGCCAAGGGGAGGGGCGGCCGGCCAGGTTGGGCGCGCCAAGGGGGGGAGTCCTACTCCCACCGGGAGTAGGACTCCCTTCTTTCCTAGTTGGAGAAGGAGAAGGGGGAAGGAGGAGGAAGAGGGGAAGGAAAGGGGGGGCGCCGCCCCCCTTCCCTTGTCCTATTCGGACTAGGAAGGGGAGGGGCACGCGGCCACCTCCTGCCTCCTCCTCTCTTCCACCTCAAGGCCCATGTAGGCCCAATAACCCCCCGGGGGGTTCCGGTAACCCCCCGGTACTCCGGTAAAATGCCGATTTCACCTGGAACGATTCCGATGTCCAAATATAGGCTTCCAATATATCAATCTTTATGTCTCGCCCATTTCGAGACTCCTCGTCATGTCCGTGATCACATCCGGGACTCGGAACTACCTTCGGTACATCAAAATGTATAAACTCATAATAACTGTCATTGTAACGTTAAGCGTGCGGACCCTACGGTTCGAGAACAATGTAGACATGACCGAGACACGTCTCCTGTCAATAACCAATAGCGGGACCTGTATGCCCATATTGGCTCCTACATATTCTACGAAGATCTTTATCGGTCAGACCGCATAACAACATACGTTGTTCCCTTTGTCATCGGTATGTTACTTGCCCGAGATTCGATCGTCGGTATCCAATACCTAGTTCAATCTCGTTGCCGGCAAGTCTCTTTACTCGTTCTGTAATACATCATCTCACAACTAACATATTAGTTGTAATGCTTGCAAGGCTTATGTGACGTGCATTACCAAGAGGGCCCAGAGATACCTCTCCGACTATCGGAGTGACAAATCCTAATCTCGAAATACGCCAATCCAACAAGTACCTTTGGAGACACTTGTAGAGCACATTTATAATCACCCAGTTACGTTGTGAAGTTTGGTAGCACACAAAGTGTTCCTCCGGTAAACGGGAGTTGCATAATCTCATAGTCATAGGAACATGTATAAGTCATGAAGAAAGCAATAGCAACATACTAAACGATCAGGTGCTAAGCTAATGGAATGGGTCATGTCAGTCAGATCATTCAACTAATGATGTGACCTCGTTAATCAAATAACAACTCTTTGTTCATGGTTAGGAACCATAACCATCTTTGATTAACGAGCTAGTCAAGTAGAGGCATACTAGTGAAACTCTGTTTGTCTATGTATTCACACATGTATTATGTTTCTGGTTAATACAATTCTAGCATGAATAATAAACATTTTATCATGAAATAAGGAAATAAATAATAACTTTATTATTGCCTCTAGGCCATATTTCCTTCAGTCTCCCACTTGCACTAGAGTCAATAATCTAGATTACACAGTAATGATTCTAACACCCATGGAGCTTTGGTGCTGATCATGTTTTGCTCGTGGAAGAGGCTTAGTCAACGGGTCTGCAACATTCAGATCCGTATGTATCTTGCAAATCTCTATGTCTCCCACCTGGACTAGATCCCGGATGGAATTGAAGCGTCTCTTGATGTGCTTGGTTCTCTTGTGAAATCTGGATTCCTTTGCTAAGGCAATTGCACCAGTATTGTCACAAAAGATTTTCATTGGACCCGATGCACTAGGTATGACACCTAGATCGGATATGAACTCGTTCATCCAGACTCCTTCATTTGCTGCTTCTGAAGCAGCTATGTACTCCGCTTCACATGTAGATCCCGCCACGACACTTTGTTTAGAACTGCACCAACTGACAGCTCCACTGTTTAATGTAAACACGTATCCGGTTTGCGATTTAGAATCGTCCGGATCAGTGTCAAAGCTTGCATCAACGTAACCATTTACGATGAGCTCATTGTCACCTCCATATACGAGAAACATATCCTTAGTCCTTTTCAGGTACTTCAGGATGTTCTTGACCGCTGTCCAGTGATCCACTCCTGGATTACTTGGTACCTCCCTGCTAGACTTATAGCAAGACACACATCAGGTCTGGTACACAGCATTGCATACATGACAGAGCCTATGGCAGAAGCATAGGGAACATCTTTCATTTTCTCTCTATCTTCTGCAGTGGTCGGGCATTGAGTCTTACTCAACTTCACACCTTGTAGTACAGGCAAGAATCCTTTCTTTGCTTGATCCATTTTGAACTTCTTCAAAACTTTGTCAAGGTATGTGCTTTGTGAAAGTCCAATTAAGCGTCTTGATCTATCTCTATAGATCTTGATGCCCAATATGTAAGCAGCTTCATCGAGGTCTTTCATTGAAAAAATCTTATTCAAGTATCCCTTTATGCTATCCAGAAATTCTATATCATTTCCGATTAGTAATATGTCATCCACATATAATATCAGAAATGCTATAGAGCTCCCACTCACTTTCTTGTAAATACAGGCTTCTCCAAAAGTCTGTACAAACCCAAATGCTTTGATCACACTATCAAAGCTTTATTCCAACTCTGAGAGGCTTGCACCAGTCCATAAATGGATCGCTGGAGCTTGCACATTTTGTTAGCTCCCTTTGGATCGATAAAACCTTCTGGTTGGATCATATACAACTCTTCTTCCAGAAATCCATTCAGGAATGCAGTTTTTACATCCATTTGCCAAATTGCATAATCATAAAATACGGCAATTGCTAACATGATTCGGACAGACTTAAGCATCGCTACGGGTGAGAAGGTCTCATCGTAGTCAATCCCTTGAACTTGTCGAAAACCTTTTGCGACAAGTCGAGCTTTGTAGACAGTAACATTACCGTCAGTGTCCGTCTTCTTCTTGAAGATCCATTTATTCTCAATTGCTTGCGGACCATCGGGCAAGTCAACCAAAGTCCACACTTTGTTCTCATACATGGATCCCATCTCAGATTTCATGGCTTCAAGCCATTTTGCGGAATCTGGGCTCACCATCGCTTCTTCATAGTTCGTTGGTTCACCATGATCTAGTAGCATGATTTCCAGAACAGGATTGTCGTACCACTCTGGTGCGGATCTTACTCTGGTTGATCTACGAGGTTCTGTAGTAACTTGATCTGAAGTTGTATGATCATCATCATTAACTTCCTCACCAATTGGTTTAGACGTCACAGAAACTGGATCCTGTGATGTGCTATTTCCCAATAAGGGAGCAGGTATAGTTACCTCATCAAGTTCTACTTTCCTCCCACTCACTTCTTTCGAGAGAAACTCCTTCTCTAGAAAGGATCCATTTTTAGCAACGAATGTCTTGCCTTCGGATCTGTGATAGAAGGTGTACCCAACAGTTTCTTTTGGGTATCCTATGAAGACACATTTCTCCGATTTGGGTTCGAGCTTATCAGGTTGAAGTTTTTTCACATAAGCATCGCAGCCCCAAACTTTAAGACACGACAACTTTGGTTTCTTGCCAAACCATAGTTCATAAGGCGTCGTCTCAACGGATTTAGATGGTGCCCTATTTAACGTGAATGCGGCCGTCTCTAAAGCATAACCCCAAAACGATAGCGGTAAATCTGTAAGAGACATCATAGATCGCACCATATCAAGTAAAGTACGATTACGACGTTCGGACACACCATTACGTTGTGGTGTTCCGGGTGGCGTGAGTTGCGAAACTATTCCGCATTGTTTCAAATGTAGACCAAACTCGTAACTCAAATATTCTCCTCCACGATCAGATCGTAGAAACTTTATTTTCTTGTTACGATGATTTTCAACTTCACTCTGAAATTCTTTGAACTTTTCAAATGTTTCAGACTTATGTTTCATTAAGTAGATATACCCATATCTGCTTAAATCATCTGTGAAGGTGAAAAAATAACGATATCCGCCACGAGCCTCAATATTCATCGGACCACATACATCTGTATGTATGATTTCCAACAAATTTGTTGCTCTCTCGATAGTACCGGAGAACGGCGTTTTAGTCATCTTGCCCATGAGGAACAGTTCGCAAATACCAAGTGATTCATAATCAAGTGGTTCCAAAAGTCCATCAGTATGGAGTTTCTTCATGCGCTTTACACTGATATGACCTAAACGGCAGTGCCACAAATAAGTTGCACTATCATTATCAGCTCTGCATCTTTTGGCTTCAACATTATGAATATGTGTATCACTACTATCAAGATTCATCAAAAATAGACCACTCCTCAAGGGTGCATGACCATAAAAGATATTACTCATATAAATAGAACAACCATTATTCTGTGATTTAAATGAATAACCGTCTCGCATCAAACAAGATCCAGATATAACGTTCATGCTCAATGCTGGCACCAAATAACAATTATTTAGGTCTAATACTAATCCCGAAGGTAGATGTAGAGGTAGCGTGCCGACCGCGATCACATCGACTTTGGAACCATTTCCCACGCGCATCGTCACCTCGTCCTTTGCCAGTGTTCGCTTAATCCGTAGTCCCTGTTTCGAGTTGCAAATATTAGCAACAGAACCAGTATCAAATATCCAGGTGCTACTGCGAGCTCTAGTAAGGTACACATCAATAACATGTATATCACATATACCTTTGTTCACCTTGCCATCCTTCTTATCCACCAAATACTTCGGGCAGTTCCGCTTCCAGTGACCAGTCTGCTTGCAGTAGAAGCACTCTGTTTCAGGCTTTGGTCCAGACTTGGGTTTCTTCTCTTGAGCAGCAACTTGCTTGCTGTTCTTTTTGAAGTTCCCCTTCTTTTTCCCTTTGCCCTTTTTCTTGAAACTAGTGGTCTTTTTGACCATCAACACTTGATGCTCCTTCTTGATTTCTACCTCTGCAGCCTTTAGCATTGCGAAGAGCTCGGGAATCGTCTTATCCATCCCTTGCATATTATAGTTCATCACGAAGCCTTTGTAGCTTGGTGGAAGTGATTGGAGAATTCTGTCGATGACGAAATCATCCGGAAGATTAACTCCCAGTTGAATCAAGTGATTATAATACCCAGACATTTTGAGTATATGCTCACTGACAGAACTATTCTCCTCCATCTTGCAGCTATAGAACTTATTGGAGACTTCATATCTCTCAATCCGGGCATTCTTTTGGAATATTAACTTCAACTCTTGGAACATCTCATATGCCCCATGATGTTCAAAACGTCGTTGAAGTCCCGGTTCTAAGCCGTAAAGCATGGCACATTGAACTATCGAGTAGTCATCAGCTTTGCTCTGCCAGACGTTCTTAACGTCGTCAGTTGCATCAGCAGAAGGCCTGGCACCCAACGGTGCTTCCAGGACGTAACTCTTCTGTGCAGCAATGAGGATAATCCTCAAGTTACGGACCCAGTCCCTGTAATTGCTACCATCATCTTTCAACTTTGCTTTCTCAGGGAATGCATTAAAATTCAACGGAACAACAGCACGGGCCATCTATCTACAATTAACATAAACAAGCAAGATACTATCAGGGACTAAGTTCATGATAAATTTAAGTTCAATTAATCATATTACTTAAGAACTCCCACTTAGATAGACATCCCTCTACTCTTCTAAGTGATCACGTGATCCAAATCAACTAAACCATAACTGATCATCACGTGAAATGGATTAGTCTTCAATGGTGAACATCATTATGTTGGTCATATCTACTATATGATTCACGCTCGACCTTTCGGTATCCGTGTTCCGAGGCCATATCTGCATATGCTAGGCTCGTCAAGTATAACCCGAGTATTCCGCGTGTGCAAAACTGGCTTGCACCCGTTGTAGATGGACGTAGAGCTTATCACACCCGATCATCACGTGGTGTCTGGGCACGACGAACTTTGGCAACGGTGCATACTCAGGGAGAACACTTCTTGATAATTTAGTGAGAGATCATCTTATAATGCTACCGTCAATAAAAGCAAGATAAGATGCATAAAAAGATAAACATCACATGCAATCAATATAAGTGATATGATATGGCCATCATCATCTTCGTGCTTGTGATCTCCATCTCTGAAGCACCGTCATGATCACCATCGTCACCGGCGCGACACCTTGATCTCCATCGTAGCATCGCTGTCGTCTCGCCAATCTTATGCTACTACGACTATCGCTACCGCTTAGTGATAAAGTAAAGCATTACAGGGCGATTGCATTGCATACAATAAAGCGACAACCATATGGCTCCTGCCAGTTGCCGATAACTCGATTACAAAACATGATCATCTCATACAATAAAATTTAGCATCATGCCTTGACCATATCACATCACAACATGCCCTGCAAAAACAAGTTAGACGTCCTCTACTTTGTTTGTTGCAAGTTTTACGTGGCTGCTACGGGCTTAAGCAAGAACCAATCTCACCTACGCATCAAAACCACAACGATAGTTTGTCAAATAGACTCCGTTTTAACCTTCGCAAGGACCGGGCGTAGCCATACTCGGTTCAACTAAAGTTGGAGAAACTGACACCCACCAGCCACCTGTGTGCAAAGCACGTCGGTAGAACCTGTCTCGCGTAAGCGTACGCGTAATGTCGGTCCGGGCCGCTTCATCCAACAATACCGCCGAACCAAAGTATGACATGCTGGTAGGCAGTATGACTTATATAGTCCACAACTCACTTGTGTTCCACTTGTACATATAACATCAAACCATAAAAACCTATGCTCGGATGCCACTGTTGGGGAACGTACTAATTTCAAAATTTTCCCTACGCACACGCAAGATCATGGTGATGCATAGCAACGAGAGGGGAGAGTGTTGTCTACGTACCCTCGTAGACTGGAGCGGAAGCGTTGACACAACATAGAGGAAGTAGTCGTACGTCTTCCCGAACCGACCGATCCAAGCACCGTTACTCCGGTACCTAGAGTAGGACTCCCTTTTTCCTAGTTGGAGAAGGAGAAGGGGGAAGGAGGAGGAAGAGGGGAAGGAAAGGGGGGGCGCCGCCCCCCTTCCCTTGTCCTATTCGAACTAGGAAGGGGAGGGGCGCGCGGCCACCTCCTGCCTCCTCCTCTCTTCCACCTCAAGGCCCATGTAGGCCCAATAACCCCCCGGGGGGTTCCGGTAACCCCCCGGTACTCCGGTAAAATGCCGATTTCACCTGGAACGATTCCGATGTCCAAATATAGGCTTCCAATATATCAATCTTTATGTCTCGACCATTTCGAAACTCCTTGTCATGTCCGTGATCACATCCGGGACTCCGAACTACCTTCGGTACATCAAAATGTATAAACTCATAATAACTGTCATCGTAACGTTAAGCGTGCGGCTCCTACGGTTCGAGAACAATGTAGACATGACCGAGACACGTCTCCGGTCAATAACCAATAGCGGGACCTGTATGCCCATATTGGCTCCTACATATTCTACGAAGATCTTTATCGGTCAGACCGCATAACAACATACGTTGTTCCCTTTGTCATCGGTATGTTACTTGCCCGAGATTCGATCGTCGGTATCCAATACCTAGTTCAATCTCGTTGCCGGCAAGTCTCTTTACTCGTTCTGTAATACATCATCTCACAACTAACATATTAGTTGTAATGCTTGCAAGGCTTATGTGATGTGCATTACCGAGAGGGCCCAGAGATACCTCTCCGACTATTGGAGTGACAAATCCTAATCTCGAAATACGCCAATCCAACAAGTACCTTTGGAGACACCTGTAGAGCACCTTTATAATCACCCAGTTACGTTGTGACGTTTGGTAGCACACAAAGTGTTCCTCCGGTAAACAGGAGTTGCATAATCTCATAGTCATAGGAACATGTATAAGTCATGAAGAAAGCAATAGCAACATACTAAACGATCAGGTGCTAAGCTAATGGAATGGGTCATGTCAATCAGATCATTCAACTAATGATGTGACCTCGTTAATCAAATAACAACTCTTTGTTCATGGTTAGGAAACATAACCATCTTTGATTAACGAGCTAGTCGAGTAGAGGCATACTAGTGACACTCTATTTGTCTATGTATTCACACATGTATTATGTTTCCGGTTAATACAATTCTAGCATGAATAATAAACATTTTATCATGAAATAAGGAATTAAATAATAACTTTATTATTGCCTCTAGGACATATTTCCTTCAGTATGCAATGTTGTGTACCAGACCTGATGTGTGTCTTGCTATAAGTCTAGCAGGGAGGTACCAAAGTAATCCAGGAGTTGATCACTGGACAGTGGTCAAGAACATCCTGAAATACCTGAAAAGGACTAAGGATATGTTTCTCGTATATGGAGGTGACAAAGAGCTCATCGTAAATGGTTACGTTGATGCAAGCTTTGACACTGATACGGACGATTCTAAATCGCAAACCGGATACGTGTTTACATTAAACGGTGGAGATGTTAGTTGGTGCAGTTCTAAACAAAGCGTTGTGACGGGATCTACATGTGAAGCGGAGTACATAGCTGCTTCAGAAGCAGCAAACGAAGGAGTCTGGATGAAGGAGTTCATATCCGATCTAGGTGTCATACCTAGTGCATCGGGTCCAATGAAAATCTTTTGTGACAATACTGGTGCAATTGCCTTGGCAAAGGAATCCAGATTTCACAAGAGAACCAAGCATATCAAGAGACGCTTCAATTCCATCCGGGATCTAGTCCAGGTGGGAGACATAGAGATTTGCAAGATACATACGGATCTGAATGTAGCAGACCCGTTGACTAAGCCTCTTCCACAAGCAAAACATGATCAACACCAAAGCTCCATGGGTGTTAGAATCATTACTGTGTAATCTAGATTATTGACTCTAGTGCAAGTGGGAGACTGAAGGAAATATGCCCTGGAGGCAAATAAAGTTATTATTTTATTTCCTTATATCATGATACTTGTGTGAATACATAGACAAACTAAACGTCACTAGTATGCCTCTACTTGACTAGCTCGTTAATCGAAGATGGTTATGTTTCCTAACCATAGACATGTGTTGTCATTTGATTAACGGGATCACATCATTAGGAGAATGATGTGCTTGACATGACCCATTCCACTAGCTTAGCACCCGATCGTTTAGTATGTTGCTATTTGCTTTCTTCATGACTTATACATGTTCCTATGACTATGAGATTATGCAACTCCCGTTTACCGGAGGAACACTTTGTGTGCTACCAAACGTCACAACGTAACTGGGTGATTATAAAGGTGCTCTACAGGTGTCTCCAAAGGTACATGTTGGGTTGGCGTATTTCAAGATTAGAATTTGTCACTCCGACTGTCAGAGAGGTATCTCTGGGCCCTCTCGGTAATGCACATCACATAAGCCTTGCAAGCATTGCAACTAATGAGTTAGTTGCGAGATGATGTATTACAGAACGAGTAAAGAGACTTGACGGTAACGAGATTTAACTAGGTATTGAGATACCGACGGTCGAATCTCGGGCAAGTAACGTACCGATGACAAAGGGAACAACGTACGTTGTTATGCGGTCTGACCGATAAAAATCTTCGTAGAATATGTAGGAGCCAATATGAGCATCCAGGTTCCGCTATTGGTTATTGACCGGAGACATGTCTCGGTCATGTCTACATTGTTCTCGAACCGTAGGGTCGGCACGCTTAACGTTACGATGACAGTTTCATTATGAGTTTATATATTTTGATGTACCGAAGTTTGTTCGGAGTCCTGGATGTGATCACGGACATGACAAGGAGTCTTGAAATGGTCGAGACATAAAGATTGATATATTGCACAACTATATTCGGACACCAGAAGTGTTCCGGAGAAGTTTCAGATAAAACCGGAGTACCGGGGGGTTATCGGAACCCCCCGGGGGTTAATGGGCCTTATGGGCCTAAAGTGGAGAAGAGGAGGGGCGGCCAAGGCAGGCTGCGCGCCCCTCCCCCTCTTGTCCGAATTGGACAAGGAGGGGGCGGCGCCCCCCCCCCTTTCCTTCCTCTCCCCTCTCCCTTCCTTCCCCCTCTCCTACTTGGACAAGGAAAAGGAGGGACTCCTACTCCCGGTAGGAGTAGGACTCCTCCCTGGCGCGCCCCTCCTGGCCGGCCGCCCCTCCCCCTTGCTCCTTTATATACGGGGGCAGGGGGCACCTCTAGACACACAAGTTGATCTTCGTGATCGTTCTCTTAGCCGTGTGCGGTGCCCCCCTCCACCATAATCCTCGATAATATTGTAGCGGTGCTTAGGCGAAGCCCTGCGACGGTAGAACATCAAGATCGTCACCACGCCGTCGTGCTGACGGAACTCTTCCCCGACGCTTTGCTGGATCGGAGCCCGGGGATCGTCATCGAGATGAACGTGTGCCAAGAACTCGGAGGTGCCATAGTTTCGGTGCTTGGATCGGTCGGATCGTGAAGACGTACGACTACATCAACCACGTTGATATAACGCTTACGCTTTCGGTCTACGAGGGTACGTAGACAATACTCTCCCCTCTCGTTGCTATGCATCACCATGATCTTGTGTGTGCGTAGGAAATTTTTTGAAATTACTACGTTCCCCAACAAAACCAACATTAAAGTATCACAGGCATCTTAACTAACTAAGTGTTCATCAGATTGGAGATATTTGACTTGGACCTTATTCTAAATAAGGTATACACAACAAACACCATCTGAAAGTTGTTGTTGTTGTTGTTGTTGTTGTTGTTGTTGTTGTTGTTGTTGTTGTTGTTGTTGTTTAACGTGATGACCACAGTTGTGTCAACCCTTAGTCGTCTCTTTTCCTTCAGGAATTCCCGACAGCTGACCTCATGGAAAAATATGCAGCCATCTGTGTCAACCCTTAGTCGTCTCTTTTCCATGTCGGCATGGCACAAGTGTTGGAGTTTGACATGATCCTCTTCTACATCGGGGTCGACACAGCAGCGCAACCACTGTTTCGGTCTCCAAAGCAGCCTAGTCGACTCAAGAACCACCATGGGACCAAGACAAAAGAAATGGGAGAGGTTGCAGTTTGTACTAATGCAAAGGATGTGACTGGAGGACTAGGGTCAGAGACGACCACGCTTGACTAGGGCGCTGGTGAGCTGGCGACCAGGGAGTTGTTCTGAGGGTGATGAATAGGCGTAACCAATCGCGTGGTATGACGGCAGCGGCAACGGCGAACATGAACCGTTGTTCTGTTAATAATAGGAAATGAGTAAATGACTATACTAACCTTAGAAAAACAACGGTGGGAAATTAGTGTACTGCTCCCTCCACTCTATGGCAGTAGAATGTTCCATAAAACAGCTCAGCTAGTTAGGTTTCAAGCATCATGCTACTATAGTATCCGGCACCTTGCCTCCATATCCAATCTCTTGTCCCCTCCTCTATATCATTGCTCTGGTACTGCGGGATAGATGGGAGAAGATCGTTGTCCATCGTTTGGTGCAAAGAATTGTCTTTTTATTAGGTTCGACTGTTTTGGTGAAATTTTGACCATGCAGTATTACCTCGAATAAAATTTGCACGGATCCAATCCCATCGAAAGCGCTTGGTACGGTCCTACCAAGGATCTTGAGAGTGTGCAGAGAGAGTAAAAGAGAGGTCATTGACGAAATATCTTGAGAAGAGGGAAGAATATGCATCAATGTTTTCATTTTGCACCAAAAGTTTGCACACAATTCAAAATTAAGGCAGTTTTGTAATATAATTAAGCAAGCACAAATTTAATTTAAGCTAGTATTCAAACTTTGCAATACACTGCCAAATGTAAAAATCATAAATTACGTTTTACAAATATACACAAACGATGTTACTGAAGACAAAGTAAAAGTTGAGCCAAACCAAAACCAAGTAGTGAAAATCATACATCCAGTGTTGTAAGAATTTCCATACATTATTTTGTAGTAAAAGACTGAACAAAATTTAAAAAATGCTCAATTTAATCACCTACCCGAAAACTTATTATATATTCTCCGCTGATAATACATAAACCATTATCGTAGATGGCTCAAAAGGCAGTGGAAAATGTTTCCTTTCATCTACAAAGTAGAGTCTTTGGTGGATAACTCATACAACTTCCTAAAGATCTAAGGAAAGGCATCACAATTCTGGACGACAAGATAGGGTGGGGGATATGGGATATCTTAGATGAAGGTATAAAATGCGGCTCTGGTTTTGACCTAGTCATCTGTGATACTGTTCCAAGAGTACAATTCATGTAACTAAATAATCTTCCACAACACCACTAGAGCAAAAGAGTAATAGCGCCAAACCAAAATACATATCATGGTCAAGACTATACTCTCTTGATCCGACAAAATTCACATGTTGTTTTGGCTTCCACATCACCTTCACGATGCTCACTTCAAGGATGCATCCACCCAAAACCCGAAACATGAGAAAGAAGGCATCCATTGATTGCTACACATCTTCAAACCAACCAAAGATGGTCATGCGTAATTCGATAACTGAAAACACTCTTAATCTTCTATATCTAAATAGCCAGCCCACTAGCATATTTATGTGAACATGCCCCCGTGCCAGCTCATCATGTAAACATGCATGCACAAGACCTACCCTCATCATGCAAACATGCATGGAAAAAGACTCATCACCTCATCAAGATATACATGCATGCAAGAAGACCCACATGGTCATGCAAACATGCATGGGAAAAGGCCCACCTCGTCAATAATTAAATACAGTAAATCATATATGTTTTTAGTTTTAGTTCTCATATTATTCAAAATAATCAAATATCATGAAAGTATACTGCAGCTGAGTCCCACAACAACACGCGAGGTATCATCTAGTTAAGCCATAATGTGTATGCACTCAACATGTCCAGTAAGTATAGCAAGAGCATTAGCACATGTTCCTCGACCATCTCCATGGTCACATGCCCGAATCCCTTCGAGATATTGATCTTCTTCTTACATCTCACCTTAGCTTGGGACACCTTAATTACCGTGTTGGCCGAAGAACTGACGCAGCTGAGAGTTATTCACCCTGCGAGGTAGGTTGTTTATGATCACCGTGAAATAAGACTTGTATTGTTGTTGCCGAGGTCTCTCCATGTGAACAGTGCTTTTTGGAGTTGTAGTCGTCTATTGGTTTTTCCTCTTCCACCATTTTGAACTCTCACACCTTTCACTGATTTCCTGATCCAGTAAAATCAAATTTATAGCAGAACAGAGGGTTAGTACATTTATCTAACCAATACTATAAGGATGCAATACACAGTTTAACCATCGGCTTATCCTATGATATTTTTTAAATTAAAACAAATAAAATATGGCACTACTAACCGATACATTGAAGGAATAATGCTCATGATGCATGCGTGTTGTCAGTATAAATGTGGTTGTTACAAAGTATAGCGCTGGTCACTGAACTAGCAAAAAAAGGGTTTGTTTATTTCCAAGAAAATAACTCTTCCTCACTTGTAAGTTGATGCCAAGGTCTAAGGTTGTTGGTCGAATCACAAATGGAAGAGAAGATTTGATCGCACAACTGTGAAACAACAATATCTAAGTAGAATGTGAAATAGTCATGTTCGGTACGAGATATAACTTTTGTGGAGTTAGGTCTAAATATAATTGCATTTCACAAAAAAAGAGGTCCAAATATAATCGCATAGGTCCAACTGCCCCCGCGTCGTCCGCCTGGGCGACATGGGCGGCTAGCGATCCACTTTTTCAGGCGGCTCTCTTCCCGTGCGTCTTCCCCCGCCGCCGCCGGCAGTCTCCACCGGGCTTGGCCGCGCGGCCGACGGCGGCGGAGGGGCTCCGTTCCTACTACTGATCGACGGTTTTTGGTGATGTACACGCAGACGACTTGACCCAATAATGGCTGGTATGATGCAGCGGCGGCAGTGGTTCATGGCTGAGCACGGGCAGCAACGCGCCTTCCCAATCCTTGTTGGCGTTATTTGCAGCAGGTGCACAAGCCACGGAGGAAAGGGAGGGGAGCCGGCACTGCCAGTCTGCCACCATGTCCCCCGATCTGGAGATCCTGCTCATCGAGCCGGGGCTAGCACTGCTTCCAGAGGCTCCATTCAGTGTCGGGGTGCGGTAGCGATCCAGCAGTTGCTGCGGCCATCGCCCGCGCCGCGACGGGGATGTGGCGCCGATGACTATGTAGCAGATGTCGGGGTGATCGCACCTGATCTGGCCCGTGCTGCTGGGCATTACCGGTTGGGCTTGGCTAGCTGTCATTGCCACCGTGGGCGCAACATCTGCTGGACAATGGTCGCCGGAAGGGCTCGGACCTTCAAATCCAGCAAGATTCGCGATCTGCATCGCTAACGGCGATGCATAACTGCGGCCGTGTCCTCCACACAGGAGTAATCTGCTGCCACATGTGACGATGATGGTAGTGGCGGCATGTGGTGATGTTGTCTCATGCAGATCGGTCATCAGCTGTCACTTGTGAGGACGGTGCAGGTGCGCCAGGCCGTCCAAACCTCAGGATTTGGGCGGTGCATGTGACCATCCTCCCTCGTAGCGATGCATAACTGCGGCCGTGTCCTCCACGCAGGAGTAATCTGCTGCCACATGCGACGATGATGGTAGTGGCGGCATGTGGTGATGTTGTCTCATGCAGATCGGTCATCAGCTGTCACTTGTGAGGACGGTGCAGGTGCGCCAGGCCGTCCAAACCTCAGGATTTGGGCGGTGCATGTGACCATCCTCCCTCGTCTAAGTATGCTTCTTGTTGTGCTACTGGGTTGTGGAATGTGGAGGAGATAATTTAGGATGACTTCAGTTGCGTGGTGCTTCTCGAGCACCCAGTCTCGAGCTCCAGGGTGAAAACCCTAAGTCTGACCTTAGTTGGTTATACCTGGGAATGACGGTGCTTTTGCATCATTACCTTGTTGAAGGCATTGCTTGGAGTTTGCTCGGACTTGATCTTCAGGGTGAAAACCCATGGTCTGGCCTTTGGTGATGGATCCGGCGACGACGACGCTTATGTGTCGTTTTCTTCTTGAAGGCGTTTCTTTTGGAGAACCCTTCTCGTAGTCCTTATGTTGCCAAAGAAAAGGATGGTGTCGATGGTCGTTGTTCTATATCGTCGATCGCTGTTTTGATCACTTCAGGATTTTTCTTTTTCTTTCTTCACCTAGGCAGGGCTTCGGTCTTATATGACTTTACTCTTTACCAACGTGATTCTTGTGTGTGTGTGTGTGTGTAGTGTTGGCTGTGTGCATCTTAGTTATGCAGAGGCCGGGTGTGTGTTCATTGTGTTTGTATCACTCGATGCTATATTATGAGTAAATAAAAAGCGCCCTTTATCAAAAAAATAATCGCATATACCTGGTTTGGAGCAACGGTGGGCTAGGGGAAGAGCCACATGCACATATCTTTTTATTAGGTTCTGATGTCTTGGTGAAATTTCTTTGACTGGCATTATTACCTTGACCAAAATTCACACTGATCCAATCCCATCGAAAGCGCTTGGTACGGTCCTAGCAAGGAGCTTGAGAGTGTTTGTGCAGAGAGAGTGAGAGAGAGGTCATGGCCGAAATATCTTGAGAAGAGGGAAGAATATGCATCAATGTTTTCATTTTGCACCAAAAGATTGCACACAATTCAAAATTAAGCCCCTTTTTTTAAATATAAATAAGCATAAATTTAGTTTAAGCTAGTATTCAAACTTTGCAATACACCGCCAAATATAAAAAAATCAGGAATTACCTTTTACAAATACACAAAGGATGTTCCTGAACACAAAGTAAAAGTTGAGCCAAACCAAAACCAAGTAGTGCAATTCATCCACCCAGTGTTGTAAGAATTTCCATACATTATTTTGTACTAAAAAATGAACAAATTTTAGAAAATGCTTCAATTCAACCACCTACCTGAAAACTTATTATGTATTCTTCGCTAATAATACATAAACCATCATCGTAGATGGCTCAAAAAGCAGTGGAAAATGTTTCCTTTCATCTACAAAGCTGAGTCTTTGGTGAGATAACTCTTACAACTTCCTAAAGATCTAAGGAAAGGCATCACAATTCTGGACGACAAGATGGGGTGGGGGATATGGGATATCTTAGGTGAAGGCATAAAATGCGGATCTAGTTTTGACTGCGTCATCTGTGATACTGTTCCAGGAGTACAATTCACGTAGTTAAATAATCTTCCACAACACTACAAAAGCAAAAAGTAATAGCCCCAAACCAATATGTATATAATGGTCAAGACTATACTCTCCCGATCCGACAAAATTCGTGTGTTGTTCTTGCTTCCACATCACCTTCACGATGCTCACTTCAAGGATGCATCCACCCAAAACCTGAAACAAGAGAAAGAAGGCATCCATTGATTGTTACACATCTACAAACCAACCAAAGATGATCATGCATAATTTGATAATTGAAAATACCCCTAATCTAGGTCCCACAAGAAATAATCAAATATCATGAAAGTATAATGCAACTGGGTCCCACAGCAACATGCGAGGTATCATCTAGTTAAGCCATAATATGTATGCACTCACCAGTCCATCAAGTGTAGCAAGAGCATCAGCATGTTCCTCGACCATCTCCATGGTCACATGCCCGAATCCCTTTGAGATATTGGTCTTCTTCTTACATCTCACCTTAGCTTGGGACACCTTACCGTGCTGGCCGAAGAAAAGACGCAGCTGGGAGTTATTCACCCTACGAGGCAGGTTGTTTACAATCACCGTGAAATAAGACTTGTAGTGTTGTTGCCGAGGTCTCTCCATGTGAATAGTGCTTTTTGGAGTTGTACTCGTTTGTTGGTTTTTCCTCTTCCACCATTTTGAACTCTCACACCTTTCACTGATTTCCTGATCCACCAAAATCAAATTTATAGCAGAACAGAGGGTTAGTACATTTATCTAACCAATATTATAATGATGTACTAATACACAGTTTAACCATCGGCCTATCGTATGACATTTGTTAAATTAAAACAAATAAAATATGGCACTACTAACCGCTACATTGAATGAAATAATGCTCATGATGCATGCGTGTTGTCAGTATAAATATAAATGTGGTTTCTACAAGTATAGCGCTAGTCACTGAACTAGAAAAAAAAAGGGTTTGTCTATTTCCAAGAAAATAACTCTTCCTCACTTCTAAGTTGATGCCAAGCTCTAAGGTTGTTGGTCGTATCACAAACGGACGAGAAGATTTGATCGCACAGCTGTGAATGTCGTCAAAGAAATGACAATATCTAAGTTGAATGTGAAATAGTCATGTTCGGTACGAGATATAACTTTTGTGGAGTTATTAGGTCTAAATATAATTGCATTTCGCCGAAAAAGAAAGAAAGAGGTGTAAATATAACTGCGTATATATACCTGGTTTGGAGCAACAGCGGGCTGGGGGAAGAGCCACATGCACATATCATCGTCCCATCCATGAGGCAACTGCTCCACGAATTTGGTCTTGCCGTTGAGGAGATTGTACCTAAGCACATAACACGACCGACCCGGCATGCCGTTCTCTATGTTGTAGACAAAATATGCGCATCCGCCGGACACGGCATCACCGCCTAGCCGCGAGGCATCCACGGCGAAGCTGTTGGGCCACCCCAGGAATAGGACACGGTTAGCTAGGCTCTTGCCATCCTTCCTCACCCACCGCATTTTCTCCGGCGCCTCCCCCTCTAGTGCGTGAACGGACACGGAGAGAGCGCCAAGCAGGCAAGAGACAAGGGCCTCACCGCGCCGCCGCCAATAATCCATGTAATCTTTGCGGACGTGAACCGACGCCCAGAGAAGCTCACCGTGGGACTCGAGAAGGTAGTTGTACATGTCTAAGTAGTCCCGGCGCTCCCCTGGCATCCAGGGGCTCGGCACCACCACATCTCGAACGCCTTGGTGATCGTCCGGTGTCACGGCGTGCCACAGGTCAGGCCCGCCGGTGACCAATATGTTTCCACGGTGATACGTGACGTAGAAGTTGGTAATGTCCGGGCATTCAAGCGTCCTCTCCACGATCGTCCACGTGGCCTCTCCGGGAGGCAGGAGGGCTGCCCAGAAGTTGGCAATAAGGTCGTCGTCCTCCTGGTCGGTTTCGTACAGGCCGTAGACAAGTGCGGTGCCGTCACCGTAGACGATGCTGTGGAGGCCATGCCCAAGTGTATAATTACTGGCAGTCCCCTTGCTGATGCATTCTTTGATTTCCTTGGGGAAAGGGGGGAGATGCTTGACGACGGCTCCGGTGAGGATGTCACGGAGAGTAGGGCACGGGCCATCGTCGACCAAATACCAGACGGCGGCGCCGTCGACGCTGGCCACCAAGTCCCATTGGCTGGATGGCGGCGCAGCGCGGTAGGTTTTCCTGGAGAAAACGCATCTGAACTTGACGTCCTTGATGTTGGGCGCGAGGAGCCACGGCAGAAAGGAGGGCTGCTTGGCCGCCGCCGCCGTCGTCGTCGGGGTCGCGTCGGGCGCTGTGTCGCGCCATGCCTTGCAGACGGCGTGGAAGCGGACGTAGTCGGCGACGTCGCGCAGGCGGCCGGAGATTTGGCGGAGCGCGTCTGCCGGCAGGTCAGGCCACGGTGCCGGCGAGTGCAATGGAGACTGATGGTTTTGGCCACGGCAGACACACGCATCAAGAGAGGCGCAAGTAGACGACGAGGACTCGATGATTTGATTGCTACTGACGCCGCGACGGTGCCTGGAACGTCGTCGACCTCTCGCCATCGACCGATGTTTGTGGTTTCGCTTCCAAATCGTCGAGCTGTCCTTTTGTTTTCTCTTCCCACGCTATGGATACATCACGTGGCTATATATATTATTGCTAACACGAGTAAGCTGGTATTCTGCACGAATACGGTCAGGGACACGAATACGGACTCGGATTCCCGCCGCAGGAAACTAGCTAGCGTGCGTGTTCATCAATTCACACGTAGAACATGTACTAGTACTCTGCATGAACTTGTACGGCCAAGAGCCGTTCCTTGTGTACCTAGCTAGGGCATTTCTAGCATATCCCCTTATCTTAATTTCAAATTAGGTGTTGTATCTTTCAAAAATGTACTATCTCCGTCCCAAATTATAATTTAGGACAGAGGAAGTATCTTTTAGAATTACTTTTTTGACGACTACTAGGCGCCGGCGCACCGGCCGAAATTTTCGGCCGGTCAACGCCCTAGCGTTGGATACGGCCAGATGTAACCGTCAGATCCAGAGAAAAAAAAAAGAAAAAAAAACCCTCGCTCATGTACAACTTCGTGTCCTCTGACCGCCCTCGCTAGCAGCTCGCGGAGCCGCTCGTCGGCGCGCACGCCGGAGCCGCTTGCTGGTTGTAGTACCGGTGCTCACTGGTCCACCCCCAACGCAGCAATTTGTAGTGTCGGTTCCAACAAAAAATTGGCCTCCGGTTTGCAGCCTTTTTCGCTGAAATTAGTCGTTGTAGCCGTTTGCACACGATGTGGTAGCAACAAATTTGCTGGTTACAACAAAATAAATTCACTGGTTCCAGCAAAAAAATCAAAAGGGGATGGTAGCAAAAATCAAATACAGTGGTAGCAAACAAAAAGATGTGGTAACAAATTTGGAGTGGTTCTAGGAAAAAAAGATGGATCTGGCAAAAATTCAAATACGGTGGTAGCAAAAAAGAAGACGGTGGTAGCAAAAAACGAAGACGGTGGTAACAAAAAAAATTGAGGCGGTTCCAGATACATCCAGCAGAAAAAAGGGTGGTAGCAAAAATCAAAGACGGTGGTAGCAAAAATTTGGACTAGTTGTAGCAAAAACAATCACTCCGAAAAAATGGCGGCCACACCGGTGCTCGCCGTCTTGCTGGTTGCAGCTCTCCGCAAAGCTGGTTGCAGCTCCCCGCAATGCCGGTTCCAACAAACGGTGTGTGCCGTCGCTGCTCTGGAACGTCTGGTTCCAGCTCCCTCGCGGTGCTGGTTGAAGCTCTCTGTGTAGCTGGTTCCAGCAAAAAAGTGGTGTGTATGTAACATCGCCATTCACTGGTTCCAACCCGTGACCGCCGACATCTCCTCGGCCCCATCGTGGCAGCTCCATTCCGATGCAGCAGCGTGCAACCCCCATCAGTGCCGGGGGGGGGGGGGGGGGTCGAAGCTCATGGCGGATAGGATTGAAGAAGGTTGTGCGTGCTGGTGGTGGTGGACGGCTTGACGGTGCCAAGGATTCAGCACGCACGCGAGCTTTTTCTATGGCCAAGATGAAAAGAATGGAGCAGCAAAGAGACAGAGGAGGAAGAAAGGTCCCGATTCCCCTCCTTGTGAAGGGATAAGGATGAATTGTGTGTGGTGGGAAGTGGGCCACGTGGTGACTAGAGATGGTTGGGTCACGGGCTGGGTCACGGCCGAATCGAGGGTCGTACGATCTAGTTTTAATCAACGACGTGCGTGCAGCCGGCGGAACGATTCGGCCGGCGCGCCGACAGGGAACGTTTCCCTAATTTTTTATATCATTTTTAATCCCCAAACACACTCAACCCCACATACATGGAAGCCTGTTTTTATCTTCTTATTCCCTTCACACTGTCAAATACACTCTTTGTCCACTAGATGATGTCGATGATCTAGTTAGGGCAGAAATCACATATTTGACCTGTGGGCCAAATCAAATCACAAATTGACCTTGTTCTGAAAAAATTTCACTCTGCTGACCCTTTAGTGTGGCGCCCGACACCTAGGCGCCGCACACTACTATGCAGCGCCTCTCCCTTGGGCGTCGCACATCCTGCCAGCGTGGCGGCCCTGGTTCAGTTGCGGCCCCACAGACAGCAGTGCAGCGCCCAAGGGATAGGCGCCACACTGTGTAAAGTGCAGCGCCTATCGCTTGGGCGCTGCACAGGCTGTGTTCCACTTAGGCTGGCCCCACCCTCTCTCCCATCCCACCCCCACCCCACACACACCCACACACACAAACCCTTGCGCCCCTCCTCTCTTCCCCTCTCCCCCCCTCTCTTCCCCCCTCCCCCCCTCTCAAATCCATCTCAAATCTTTCAAATCCGAAGTATTTGACCGTGGATTTCGAAGCCAACCCCTCCCTTAAGGTAATCTCCTTCGATCCCCTCGTTTTCATCCATAGGAATTGTCACATTTGCTCAAATCTTGCTACTTTGGGGAAACCCTAGTTTTGGCTTGGATTTGCAAATTTGTATTGAATCATGTTATGTTTCTTTGCTAATTTGGGTTGGTTAGGCTTTCATAGTATGCTAGGGTTAGGGTTATGTGTGTTTGATGTTGGTGTTAGGGTTATGCTATGGTTAGGGTTGTGGTTATTGTTAAGTGGGGGTTAGGGTTATTAATTCATATATATGTTATGGCATATGTATTTTGTGCAAATATTTTTGTTAAGTACTTACTTGATATATGTGTGTTTTTTATTGTAGGGATGGGGAGAACATGTGTTTATGTTCATCATGTGGATAAAGAGGCCTTTTTGAAAGGCAATGCGGAGCCGGACCCGGATGAGCTTGACATGGTTTTTGAGAGTAGTCCAAGCTATGCGGAGCTCTTGGACCAAGTGAGGAAGGATTTGAATTGGATGGACCCAAGTGACTTTGTTGAGTTCGAGGGAAGGCATAATGTTGGTTTTGGACATCACATCCGTTGGAAGACAATGCGTGTGAACTCCGAGCAACGTTGGGTTGCATACAAGGAGACGGTTGCCGAATCTCTAGACAAGGCTCTTGAGTTATTTGCCTCCAAGAAGGTTGAGTCTATTTTGAATTTGGACTTGAACCGGAACCCCTCCCCGTTGGTTGCTAGCACTCCACCACCCATGAACCAAGATCAAATGAGTGAACCTCATTTCACGCAACAAGATTGGCCAACATTGAGCCCGACTCCAAACAACCAAAATGAAGGTTTTGAAGAGGAGAATGATGAGTACGAGGAGGATGACAATGAAGTTGATCTCCATGACAACAATGTGGGTGATCTCGACCAATATCATGTGCAAGAGACAATGGACCAATCCATCCCTTTTTCCCGTGCATATGCATCGGACTCGGATGACGATGGTCCCGATGAAGAAGTTGATGAGGAGGGGTTCACATCGAAGGAGGCCCAAGCATTCAAGAAGGTATTCGGGCGGGATCACAAGACACCATTGTTCAAGGATCTTAGTCTCGCAGATGAAGCAGTTGTGGATGGTGGCAAATGCATATCTCTTGGAGCTAGGCCAAGTTCTCACCGTGATTTGGAAGACGGCAAGAACGGGATATTTCCCGGTTGTGAGTTTCAATCCTTCTTGGAATTGAAGATGTGGCTCGACAACTACTCGGTTACGCATTATCGTCCACATAAAGTGGCCAACTCGGACGTCAATGTGCGTTACACGGTCAAATGTGAAGTGCCAAGTTGTCAATGGATTGTGCGTGCAAGGCCATGGAAAGGAGGTCCCACTTGGCGCATAGTGAGTTGTCTACCAAATCACATGTGCCGGCACAAGAATGCGGATGGCAAGCTTGTGCACCAACAACACAGACAACTCACATCCGAGTTCATCGCTTATAGGCTTTCGAACCAAATATCCACACTTCCAACAATGAGCATCAAGAGTGTCATTGACCTTGTGAAAGCCATCTTTCATTACAAGGTGAAGTACGGCAAGGCATGGAAGGCGAAGCAAGCCGCATTCAAGATGTTGTATGGCAATTGGGAGGAAGCATACAACCGACTCCCTAGGTTGTTGTTAGCTATGGCCACCACAAACCCAGGCATGGTTCACGTGGTTGAGCCTCATGGGCACCAAACATTGATTCACAACGGGAGGACCGTCCGAGTATTTGGCCGTGCATTTTGGGCCTTTGAGCAATGCGTGAGGGCTTTTGAGCATTGTCGGCCCGTCATCGCCATTGATGGGACGTTCTTGACCGGACATCTCATAGTTATCTATATAAATAGGCATCTCATGTATATCTAAAAAAACTAAACACTCTAGGTTTCACTAACAAGAACCATATATTGTGAACTAAACAACAACACTAAGGTACTATCACTATATCTACACATCCTAAATCAAGCAAATCAACCAAATCAAGGGTTCCATCAAATCTTGGACAAATCTCTAAAATGGCAACAAATTTACGGAGGAAAAGAAAGGGAACGGAGGAGTTTACCTAGTAGGATGGATTGGAGATCGAATCCACGGATCAAATCTTCAGATCTGAGAGGGATGTGGGGGGGATTCGATGGGGGCGCCGCCGCTGCTCTCTGTCCGGAGAGGGGAGAGGAGGAACAACTGCCTGGTCGCTGGGCAGATGCGCTATAAGTCACAGTGCAGCGCCCAAGCGATAGGCGCTGCACTTTACACAGTGTGGCACCTATCCCTTGGGCGCTGCACTGCTGTCTGTGGGGCCGCAACTGGACCAGGGCCGCCACGCTGGCAGGATGTGCGACGCCCAAGGGAGAGGCTCTGCATAGTAGTGTGCGGCTCCTAGATGTCGGGCGCCACACTAAAGGGTCAGCAGAGTGAAATTTTTTCAGAACAAGGTCAATTTGTGATTTGATTTGGCCCACAGGTCAAATTTGTGATTTCTACCTCTAGTTAGGGCATCTTCAACACTTTCTTGACCGTGAATTTATAAACTTTGAGCTCTCATGACATAATCCGATCAAATAAACTGTGCCAACTAAGTTAGCATCAAAGTCGTTGTAGTATAGTGGTAAGTATTCCCGCCTGTCAGGCGGGTGACCCGGGTTCGATCCCTGGCAACGTACTTGCAGGAGGAGTAGAGTGTCATGCAGTCGTCTTCATGGATCGCCGTGGGATGTAAAGCCTGGCTCAATGGTAGACAACACTATGGTGGCCAGGGTTTGACGTCCCACTCTTGGAGTTTTCTCCTATAAAGCAAAGGGGGGAGGAGGGGGGCTTCTAGTTTCCCTCCCCGTCTGTTTTTTCTTCTTCTTCTTCTTCATGGATCGCCGTCGATGGAGACCGAGAATCTTTGATGGGAGGTGGCGATGAGAGGGCGAGTTGGACATGGCGATCTCGCATGATCGCTTGTGAAGCTTCAGTTATATGTCTACTATGTACTCCCTCCGTCCTAAATAAGTGTATCAACTTCATACTAATTTTATTAATAAAGTTGTATTAAAATTAAGACATTTATTTTGAGACGAGGGAGTATATGTTTTTGCCTGATGGTTCGGCTTCCTGTTCGAGCTCCAACACGGCGGTGTAAACTGTCAACTTAATAGGCCCAAACCAGCCGAATGATTGAACCCAAACCAGCCGAATGGCTCTCCCACCTCCTCTCCTCCTCCCACCAAGCCACATGGCGATCCTTCTAGTTCTGGATGATGGAGGGTTTACTCCATTGGGATTTTGCCCTGGGCCTTGCCCTGGCCGATCAGGTGAGACGCAGGTTTGGATCTACAGTGCATTTCTCCCCCTCTGGAGACATCAAGGAATTATTTTTGGTGGCTTCGTTTTCTTCTGCCTCGTTCCCTCTCACCGTGGAATCCGTTGGTATTGCTCTTCAATGCTGCACTGGGGGCTATCGTGTTGGTCTCAACGTGGTCCAAATCTCTCCTCGGGCATTTCGGTTTTCTGTTGCTAATAACAAAGTTGGCCACTTCATATACAGTCTTAAGGACCGGATTTGGTCTGATTCCGTTTGCCACTTTCACTTATTCAATGGCCGTTTTAACCGTGCTCCTGTGGTTGCATCCTGTTGGCATGCTGATGAGGAATTACCAGAGTTAACTGGTCGGAGACCGATTGCTATTCAGTCCAAGTTGGGCTCTACGATTCCCACGTCTTTCTCTAATTCCATGCAGCAGCTTGCAAAGTTTAATTTGGTTCCGCTCAATTTTATGCGGTTTTCAAATAAGGATTCGGTGAAGCTTCTACCTCTGCTATTGGGAATGATCAACGACCGGATTCAGCTGTTCATGTTACTATTCTTGATCAAGAAGAACAACTCAATTTTGGATCTTTTTGTGCCGCACCCACAATTGTGGCAACTGATCAACCTCTTTCCTTATTGGACAAATTTCTCCAATTAGCGAGATTAGAGGAATCACATATCCCAGTCTTTCTCCATTTGGGCACCTTTAAATGCAGAGTCAACGTGGCATACCCCACTCTACCGCAAAGTTTCCTCTCTTCGGCATTCAAATATGCACCGGCCCATAAGCATTGGCCCCCGATTCTTTCGGCCCAACACAAGGCAGACTTGGCCCAGGCCGCATACACAGAAGAGGATATTTCGGATTCATCGGCTAATTGGGCATACCTATGTGGGAGATGCCTACAATGGGGTCACAAAAAGATTGCCTGGTATGCCAGGATTATTTGCATTAATTGTCCTGCACCTGATCATAAGGTAACCCTCTGCCCATTACGCGCAAATCCGCCGTCCAAATTGAGCTTGAAATCCACAAGTATCGGGAATCATATCAATCAACCAGGATTTTCAATGCCTATTACTTCTACCACTTCCACAACTACCAAACCCTCGACCACCGTTCGATGCAATAGTTGCGGCTTCTATGGCCATGTGGCCCGATTTTTCCTTAAACGCCACAGAGCGAGGCAATGGAAATGGGTGCCTCAAAAATCTACTCTTTCCATTCCTACCCCTCATGTTCCAACTTCTTCCTTGAATACTGATACGCCCCTGCTATGCTCTGTCACTCGACCGCAGTCACCATCATCGCTCCCACCCTCGCTCGCCCTCTCCACCATGGCGAACTATCCACTGAACCCGGTGTCGTTCCTGCCGCCGGGCTTCGCCGTTGAGCCAGGGCCTGCAGATCGCATCGTCCGGAGCGGGATGGTGGTCGGCCCAATTCCGCCGCTGAATCACGACTACCTTGCCGTTGCTAAAACAAGTCAATATGTTCCTCTGCACCGCCGGGCTGCCATCCGCACTACTATCCAAGGTTTGCTTCATGAAGCCCAACTTTTCACCACTCAATCCAGTGATCATCCTCTGGGTATTGGGATTTTTGGATTTACGGATTCCTTCCTTAGAGATACTGCTGTTGCCACCCCTCTAGAATTAGAGGAAGAAGATCTGCTCATTACTTTTGTGCCGCATCATTCTCAATAGGCGCACCACTACCTTCGGTCCGGAGATTCGGCTGATGTTTTTTGGTTTCCCTTATGACTATCAAACAGACTACTACATTAGTAAGTCTTTAGGGGGATTTGGATCCTTGGTGTCTTGGTATAACCCGCGTCAGGATAGAAGGTTTATGTTGATCAAAGCTAGAGTCATCAGTCTGCGGCTAGTCCCTAAAAGCTTTGTAGTGTGGCAACTGGGTGGTGCACGGGATTGCTGGACAGTCCAAATCACTATCTTGCGTAGCAATGATTGGAATGCGCTTCTCCCTGAAGTTCCACCTGCAGGCGAAGAACCACCTCCTCCGGACGGCAATCCGCATCCCCAGTTCGGTCCCGAGCTCACTGCGGAGCAGCTTTATCAACAGCAAGTGCATAATTGGCTTGTTCAGAATGCAGCTCCGGCCAATGGTGGTCAGCAAGGCAACAATGGTTGGGGTGAATGGCAGGCGCCCCCAGCTCCACCAGTTGTCCAAATGCCACCATACCTGATGAACTTTCAAGCTTGGCTGGCCGCACAGGGGCTGACAGTGCAACATAGTTTGGTTCCTGAGAACAATCTGGAAGACAGTGCTGCTCAGGCCTGGAATGACTCGATCACTGTCTCTGATGAGGGAAGCTCGACTCACTCGGAGCCTGCTTTTGCCTTGGTGATTGTGGACAATCCAGCCCATCAGGAGACGATGCCAGTGTTGACTGAAGAATCTCTTACTGTCACTGTCGAAATGCACAATGCAGGACTGCGCTTTGGCCTCTCCACCCATGGAGAAATGCTCATGAATCTCTTATTTGCTGACACAACTCCTCGCCAACTGCTGAACAATGCTCTGTTCTCTGCAATTCGTTCGGTTCTGGCCACCTGGGGCCCCTGGAGCAGTGGCTATGGCCCGAGGCCCAATTTGCAGGTGGAAGTTCAGGTTTCCCTCAACTCGGGTGGGTTGCAGTTCAGACAAGTGTCCAACACAACCACTGGCTCTTCTGTGGTCCTCACCGAGCTGAATGAGCCCTTTGCCCAGCCTGAGATTTTGCAGCTGCCTGTGCCTGAAGTGATTCAGACAGTCAATATTCAGCCAACTGAATCTGTTGAGCTTGTTGTTGTGCAGTCTCAAGATATTCAGATAACTGAACCTGGCGATCCTGTCGTAGCTCAGTCTGATGATCAGATCTCCCCAACCAGTACTGAAGTGATGTCTGAATCCTTCTCATATGAAATGGATACTCTGAGCAGCGCGCTGTCTGAGACCAACTTGATGTCAGAGAGATCCACCATGAACACCAACACTCAGAAGCACCGCAAAGGAAAGATGCATGTGCCCATTGATACAGCCAATCTCCGACGCAGCACCAGATCCACCAAGTATGATGGCTTCAGGGTCCCACAGCCTTTTGACTCTCGTCAGCAGAAGTCTAAGGTTAAACCTCGTCCGATCCTCTCTGCTGCAACTGAAACTTCACAGCACCTCTGCAGTACAGGCATCTGACGCCCAAGATCTTGCCGTCCCACCTCCTACTCCACTTGCTACTATGCAAGCAGTGGGTACCCAACTGTGCGCCATCCCAGCTGAGGAGCTCTCTGATGCAGCTCTCACCAAGGGGCCCGAGGAATCCACCTCCTCCGCCTAATCTATCTGAATACTTTTTCTTTTGCTTCTTAAGTCGATGGTACTTTTGCAGATTTGGAATGTGCTCTGTTGGAATATTCGCGGTCTTAATTCCCCCGATAAACATTTAGCTCTTTCAAACGCGATCAATGCTAGTGGCTCCGCCGCTATTTGTCTCCAGGAATCCAAAATGCCTTCTTTTGACGCCGCTATGCTCAAAGTTTTATGCCCTCTAGATCATTCTGGTGGAAAGACCTCATTAAACTCATGCCTACATACCATGGGGTTACAACTGTACAAGTCAACTCTGGCTATACGACTCTGTTCTGGAAGGACATGTGGAATAACTCCATCTACACCACATCCTTCCCCCGAGCGTTCTCCTTTGCTGCCAATGAAGATATTTCAGTTCGAGAGTTTCTGGCAACCACGGATCTGGCTGCAACCTTTCACCTACCGCTCTCCATGCAAGCCCACGACGAGCTACGTCAAATTCAGCAGGAGGTTTCTCACTTCACTCTGGATGGCTCAAGAGACCAGCGGATTTGTGCATGGGGAGCCCAGACTTTCAAGACCTCTGCCTATTACACCTTTGTCTTCCGGGATGTGCAGACCCATGAGGGGTTCAAATGGCTTTGGAAGGCCAAATCCATCCCAAAAATCAAAGTGTTTGGCTGGTTTCTGCTCTCTGACAGACTCAATACACGCAACATGTTGAGCAGACGACACTACAATATTGGTGACAACCTAGATTGTCTTCTTTGCAACCAACACGTTGAGGAGACTGTGGAACATCTGTTCTTTCGCTGCACCTTTAGTAGAACATGCTGGCACCTCTTGGGGATCCATTGGCCACCATAGGGCAATAGGTTGGATATGATTTCACACCTAAAAATGAGGCATGGGCGCAAGATGATCATGGACATCTTTCTGGTGGCTGCCTGGAGCCTCTGGAAGGAACACAACAACAACTATTTTCGACATGTGACCCAACGGTCGCCTCCTGGAGGACACGCTTCAAAAAAGATTTCTCTGATATTAGCCATAGGCTACCACCACAAAAGAAACATTTAGTGGCCACGATTATTGCTGATTTTCTCTAGCCACCTCCACCCCCATTGTAACCCCCCATGTAACCCCCCCCCCCTTCCCCCTTTCATGTAAATACCATGTAACACCACCACCAATTTATATATATATATATATATATATATATATATATATATATATATGCAGTAGGAAACTCTCCTACTGTCTAAATTTTCAAAAGAAAAAGCGGCGGTGTAAACTTTGAGTTCTCATAATGTATCTGAGCTTTGCCAATCAAAACAGCATATAAGTCGTTGTAGTATAGTGGTAAGTATTCCCGCCTGTCACGCGGGTGACCCGGGTTCGATCCCCGGCAACGGCGTTAACTATTTTTTTCATTTCTTTGCACTTCGTATATTTTTCGTTTGCCTAAGTATTCAGGAATCACACAGAATCTTCGCCCAAACCATGGTATTTAGCATCCAAAATCCTATCAAATTCTATCTATACATGTTCCCTGACTGAACATAAGCATCATGTTATTCAGTTATGACATGTCACTGACCATTTGTGCTTTCTTGCTGTGATCATGTACCGATGCCTAGGTGAACTTGCTGTAACTGAATTGTTTGTGCTTTCTTGCTGTAACTGAATCCAAGTTCCAGTGCTTTACAGCTGTTTGATCTATCATGGTAATGCAACCTCTTTGCACGCTCGGCCTGATCCTGGCTCCTACTTAAACTGCAACTCAACTACTTCATGTTCCTGACGGTTGATCCGATTTATCTTTTGGTGTTGGTCTTCTCATCTAGCCTTATATATTACCTCAAGCAGGATAATGTTTGTAAACTATCAAGATAATTTGACCTAGGGAATTAGTTAGTACCGGTTCTTGCTGTCAGTTACTATAACATAGCACCAAGATAATGTTCTTACTGTCCTGCATCTTGGGAGGAAGGACCAGGACACAGTCAGTTTGGAGACATTCATCTGCTCAATTTACACCACCAAAATTCATTTAAAACTGACGGAGGGGTGAGTAATCCGCATGGAAGAGATGATAAATCATACTCCTATAGTAACTAGTGTTAGAAAATCCTGGCACGCATTGATACCAGCTTGGGTTTTGTGGCCAGGCTCGCAGAATTCTGAAAGTTTCAACAGGCAAACTGGATCAGCACAGCATGCTGAAATTGTGGGGGAAGTCATCACTGGATATTTTCAGGAAAGGACTAAATCACAGTAACGAATGACCTCCTAGTATCAGCGAGTATTGACATGTGCAGCAATAAATCAGAGCCAACGCTAAACAATGGTTAACAGTACAGCTGATCACAAGTGAAATCAAGGAACAAGATGGGCAAGACCCATTGGCAGAAACCGAGATGCATGCATTGTGGTGAACTACGGCAATAAGATCGGAATCTTATTCATAGTAAGAACTTGCATTATCTAGAGATCATTCTCAGTGTCAGAACTGTAGGCCCAAAACCTAGTGTACAGCGGTAAAATTTCTACAAATAATTGCAAATTTGTTAACTGTCACAGATAGGTGGTCTAAATTGGAATTAATCACTATTCTCGTCTAGCTTTACAGATTCCATAGGAAAAATCGGCTGGAAGTCAAGAACCATTGAATATGAATTACACTATAAAAACTAATTTGCATATTCAAGAACTAGAAGATTGCAGCACACAATTCAGAATGCTAGGTAGTCGACTAACACAAGGTGACTCCATAACTTCCGTTGCTTAAGTATATATTACTGCAGAAAAGATAACCATTTTGACAGGCAAATGGGGGAGCAATGCGCCCAGTTTACAAATACATATGAACATGGTTGTGGAGAACATGCATATAGTTGCAGGAAATAAATACTCCCTTTGTTCCTAAATATAAGTCTTTTTAGAGATTCTAATACAGACTACATACGGAGCAAAATGAGTGAATCTACACTCTAAAATACGTCTATATACATTCATATGTAGTCCATATAGAAATCTCTAAAAAGACCTATATTTAGGAAGGGAGGGAGTAGAAGGGAAAAGTGAAAAGGCAGATAGTTCCAAGCATAGATAACTTGTTCTCATATTCACACATTCACCCCACAAGAGACTAACAAGTGACCACAGCATAACTAGTACATGAAAGCAAATAGATCGAAGTGACTACTGACTAGGTGTTACTAGAATAGTTAAAATAACATTGCTCAAAGCCACAATGGCATGGACCAGAACATCATCAAAATACAAAATACCAAGCTCCATAGAAGATCTGACCCATATTTAGCATGTGA
Organism: Aegilops umbellulata; assembly: GCA_032464435.1. Classification (NCBI taxonomy): domain Eukaryota; kingdom Viridiplantae; phylum Streptophyta; class Magnoliopsida; order Poales; family Poaceae; genus Aegilops; species Aegilops umbellulata. The sequence goes on from CP136059.1 coordinate 506,462,794, forward strand.
ACTCTGTAATCATGGAGCTGCTTTGGGTAACCATTCCTTGTAAGTGGGAATATAAGGATCGCACCGGAGAGTAAAGTAACTCTCAAAACTGAAGATAACATGAAATTTCCTCTTTTCCATGTCGTATGACACCAGCTGTTCATCCCGTCCATTAATTTGGAAAATCAGATTGCCTTCTGAATCAACAGCGACAAAAGTACACACCTCATCATCGCGTACCGTCTCCGACATGTCAGCTGTATGCTTCAGTGTCCACTGCCCTGTAGCATAATCCTCAAGCACCCAGACCGTGAGCTGACAATCGTCATCAGAATAATTCATATGCAAAGCGTACAAGCGCTCCTGAGAGTGCCCGATGAAGCCAATATCCGACGTGTCCTCAACACTGAGCGGCATCCGAATCTTGTGCCATGTCTTCCCCTCTGTGTCCACTGTGATCACTGAATTATCTCGGGTGGTCAAATGCAGGGTGCCGCCGAAGAAGGTGGAAGGTGAACCATTGTAATAATCCACAGTAACGCTGCCGTCGCCCCAGTCGCTCTGCCTGAACGCCCATGTTCCGGTCTCTGACGAGAAGATCTGCACTCCGGCGTCGTGATCCTTCACAACATCCTGCAAGAGCACAAACACGGCGAAGCGGGAGGGGGCAGCCGGGTCGAAGCCCAGACGGATGACGTTCCTCGGGTGCAGCTCCTCGATGGCAGGCAACACGGTCCACTCCTCGGTAGCCGGGTTGCACACGACATACTTTGCCGCATCTTCGACAGCGTCGGCCTCGGCCTCGGAATCGGAGGCGACGTCGGGGTCGGCGTAGGGGTCGTAGATGGCGTCGTGTATGGATGATTCCGTCCAGCACTGGCAGAGGAGGAGGCCGCCGCAGCAGTCCACGGCCCGGACGCCTCCGTCCCACACGGCGCGGAGGAAGGGGAGGCCGGGGTCGACGAGGGGCCGGCCTCGCCCGGAGATGTTGAGGAAGCGCAGCTCGTGGCTGTCGTCGTCGCGGGTGTAGCAGAAGAAGCCGGACAGGGCCTGCGGCGACCTCTTGAGGAGCGCGGGGTCGGAGCAGAGGGCGCGCCACGGCCGCGACACGCACCTGAAGCGGCAGAGGGATCTGTAGGGCACCCGCGCCAGGATCTCGACGAGGAGGTCCTCGGGGAGGCTCGCTGCCGCGGACTCCGGCCGCTCCTTCTTCCTGGACCTCTTTGCCATCCCGGACGGCGGCGGCGGCGGCGGCAGACGGGGGACGGAGGCGATCTGAAACCTTGTGCGGAAGTTGGGGCGTAGGGTGGTTCGTAGCGGGCTTCCCCACCGGAATCCGCTTATTGTTTGTGCTCCACCCCTTTGGGCCTCTGGGCTTTTAGGCTCTGGAGCCTCGGACTCCTGTGCTTAGAGCATTACTAGCCCCTAAACTCTCAAACCCTCAAAAATAACCATTTTTTTACGGGTTGAGACGAAAAAATCGCAAAGAATAAAACCCCTTAATCCTTAAACCCTCATATTTTTTTAGAGGCTCAACCCCTATTTTCCTTCACAGCCTGTAGAAACAGGGGTTGGCAGCCCAACCCCTCCCCGACCCGGTTCCCTCGCCAGTTTCGCGCGGGAGGGAGTTTTCAGCTCCCCATCCCCGGATCCCAGCTCCCCTCCCCGGATCCGGCCGCCCTGCCCGGCCGCCCCTCCGCCTCCCCGCCCCGGCCGCGCCTCCCCGCCCCGGCCTAGCCTCCTCCTCCCCGCCCCGGTGTCCCCTCCCGCCTTCCCTGCGCCGCCGCGGCCCGGCCGCCCTCCCACCTCCCCTCCCGCCTCCCCTGCGCCGCCGCGGCCCGGCCGCCCTCCCGCCTCCCCTCCCGCCCTGCCCTCCCGTCGGCCGCCCCTCGAGGAGCCGCATCGAGGGGCCGCGCCCCAGTCGCCCAGGCCGTCCAAGCCGCGCCGCCGCCCTGCCCTCCCGCCGGCCGCCCCTCCCGCCCTGCCCCGGCCGCCCTCCCGTCGTCCAAGCCGCGCCCCGGCCGCCGACGCCGCCTCCTGCGAGAGGTGAGGTATGTGCTTTTTTTAATTTTGTTTCATTTTCTTTATTGTTTCATTTTTTAGCACTAATTAGTGATTGTCCTTTGCAGATGGAGATGAACAATGAGGAGATTGTCATGGACTCGTTGTCCGATTCGTCGGAGTGGTCGTCATCCGACGATTCGGACATCGACGAGTTGTTGCAAGACGACGACGTCGAGATGATGAGCCTCCTCATCGACGTGCAATCCTTTGAAAACCGCGTGAAGCTGATGGATCAGAGGAGAGGGTCGAAGATGGGGCGAGTCACCATCTACCGGAACCGCGCTCTCGGACACGAGCATTTGATGGAAGACTACTTCGCGGAGGTACCTACATACCCTCCTCGTCTCTTCCGCAGAAGGTACCGAATGCGGCGTAGTTTGTTTGTGAAGATTGTCAACGATTGTGAGGCCGCCTCCTATTACTTTAAACGTCGTAGATCCGCCGCCGGTATCATGGGGTTTAGTGCATATCAAAATATATCGGCGGCAATGCGGGTACTCACTTATGGCATACCCGTGGATTATACCAACGAGTATCTTCGCATTGGGCAAGATACAACCACGAAGTCACTCCGTAGGTTTGCCAAGTTGGTCATTCGGCTGTACGATGAGCAGTATCTTCGGGCACCAAACGAGGAAGATACAAAGAGATTAATGGAAATGAATGAAAAAAGGGGATGGCCGGGGATGCTAGGTAGTCTTGACTGCATGCATTGGAGATGGAAAAATTGCCCAAAGGCATGGCACGGAATGTATTGCGGTAAAAGTCGTGATGCTACCATTGTGCTTGAGGCCGTAGCATCTCAGGACACATGGATTTGGCATGCATTCTTAGGACACACGCTTTTCTTCAAGCACATCGTGAGATTGAGGATGCAACCACTCATGGTCGGCTCCGGGATGATCTAATAGAGCACCACTGGCAGTTGGATGGGCGGCGCATTGGCCCATGATGTATCTTTGTTTTACTTTTCTATGTCCTATTTGATTCGAACAATTAGTGTAATTTGCTCAAACATTGTTGTAATAATTTGAATGATTATTGTTTTATTCGGTGTTGTAATAATAACTAGAATGATTATTGTTTTATGTCAAATGTGATGGAATTTGTGATATGTCATATGATGAAATGTGATGAAATGTGTGATATATGAAATGACAGTTTTAAAGGTTGGGGTTGACGCAAAGACTAGAACCCTCAAATCCAACCCTTAAAGCAGTTTAAGGGTTGGGTTTGAGGGTTCTAGTCTTTGCCCCTGTTTTTCAACCCTTAAAAGTGTCAAAAAGTGGCACTTCTCAACCCTTAAAACTGCTACAAGGGTTTGGGGGTTTAGGGGTTCTACTAGTAATGCTCTTAGGCTCTGTACGGTGGGACTCCTGTGCCCAACTTCTGAAAAAAAACTATTTTTTTTATTTTCTTCAACAACCCCGCTCTTGAGATATTTTTTCAAAAACAAATCCATTTTTTAATTAAATGTATTTCTTGCAAATTCTCGAAACTGATTTTTAAAAATATCATTTTTGTTATAGTTTTCTGAAACTAAATTAAACAATATTGCACCGAAGAACTAACACTTAACGAAGACCGCTCTTCATGGCCCTTACAACGATAAGTTTCGAGTGACGTTCCAGATCATCTTATTCCTCTGGCCAGTTTGTCATGTGTGTGTGTGTGTGTGTGTGTGTGTGTGTGTGTGTGTGTGTGTGTGTGTGTGTGTGTGTGTGTGTGTGTGTGTGTGTGTTTCTTCCTCATTCTTGCTTGATCCAGGCCGTATTCCACCCAAAGAGGTAGCTTGGAGAAAGGTGTTTGGATTGGACACTTTAGGATTCGTGTGTGGGATCTGACATGAATGGGGGCATTCGCTTGGAATTCGTGAAAATTTGATGTCAGCTTTTTTGACAATTAGGTACTTTTAAAATCTTCTTCTTGTTTTACAAGGTGATTCACTAATCATGTGAAAATTTTCATTAATAGAAATTTGTTAACTATCTATCAAGAACATCAGATGGCTAACAAATTGGTCAGATGAGAGGTGGTATGGCACCTCGACCACTTTAAGATCGTCTTGCATAAAGCCCATTCTGCTTCACAATCATATCCAAGCACTAGTAGAAAACAGGGCTATGGTCACGGGGCAATATTCACATTAGTCCCGGTTCAGTCACGAACCGGGACTAATGTGAGCATTGGTCCCGGTTCGTGCGGCTAAGGCATTAGTCCTGGTTCACCTGAGCCCTTTAGCCCCGGTTTGAGGCACGAACCGAGACTAAAGGGTGCGATGCCCTTTAGTGCCGGTTTGTGTCTCAAACCGGGACTAAAGATTAGACCTTTAGTCAGGAAAATTTAAAAACTTAAATTTGGACATGTTTTGCAAAAAAATGTAGGGAAAATGTAAAACGGCTATAACTTTTGCATACGATGTGGGAAAAAACGTACTCCCTCCGTTCCAAAATATAGCGCGCCCACGCTTTTCGAGGTTCAACTTTGATCATAAATTTAACCCACGAGACCGACTGTGGCGGGATTAAAAATTATATAATTGAAAACTTTGTTTGAATACGAATTCATTGGTATAATTTTTTCGCCCGCCGCAGTCGGTCTCGTTGGTTAAATTAATGGTCAAAGTTGAAGCACGGAAATCGAGGGCGCGCTATATTTTGGAACGGAGGGAGTATAATATATCAAAATGTTCAGAACGAAAATCCACATCCGATGGAGACTACCTATGGCCTATTTGCAAATTTGTGGAATCCTCAAATTCCAAAAGGAAAAAAAGTTATGCTCAAATTTTAGTTTTTTTTAATTTTCATTAAATCTGGTCAAACTACTTATTCAATAAGTATTAGTGTTACTAAATAATTATTCAAGAATATTAGTGTTATCAAATAATTATTTCAGTTTTTTTGAATTTTGGTCAAACTATGGTCAAACTATGGTCAAACTACTTATTTAAGAAGTATTAGTGTTACTAAATAATTATTCAAGAATATTAGTGTTATTAAATAATTATTTCAGTTTTTTTGAATTTTGGTCAAATCTGGTCAAACTATGGTCAAACTACTTATTCAAGAAGTATTAGTGTTAGTAAATAATTATTCAAGAATAATAGTGTTATTAAATAATTATTTCAATTTTTTTGAATTTTGGTCAAATCTGGTCAAACTATGGTCAAACAAGTGTCAAACTACTTATTCAAAAAGTATTAGTGTTACAAAATAATTATTCAAGAATATTAGTGTTATTAAATCATTATTTTAGTTTTTTGAATTTTGGTCAAATCTGGTCAAACTATGGTCAAACCGTGGTCGAACAATGGTCAAACTACTTATTCAAAAAATATTAGTGTTACTAAATAATTATTGTTTTTTAGAACAATAGTTTCAAACTCAAACAGTGAAATGTGTGACTTCATGTTCAAGCTAAACTCCTGAGGGTTAATAGGATTGACATCTTAGTATTGTCAGGAAAACAACGAGTGTAGACTTGGAAACGAGGGAGAATAGAACCCGGAAGTTAAGCGTGCTCAGGCTGGGGGAGTGGGAGGGTGGGTGATCGTCCGGGAAGTTAGATGATTTGGAATGATGAGGGGTGATTAGAGATTAAATTGAGCAGTGATGAGGGGTGATTAGAGATTAGAGGTTAAAATAATTCAAAATTTTGAAAATAAAAAAAATTAAAAAAATGAAAAAATATATTTCAAAAAAATCAGAAAATTTCCTTTAGTACCGGTTGGTGTTACCAGTTACCAACCGGGACTAAAGGTGGACCTCCAGGCAGCGGCCACGTGGACCCTCAATTTCTCTGCCCTCCCCCTCCCCCACCCTTGACAGCTGGTCGGATTCCTCCAGCATTGAATAACTAGAGTTTGTGGTCCCCACACAACTCCATCTAGCTAATCACATGATGAAATATATTCATATTAATGTACTAAAACCCTTAATTTTTACACATATATGTTATTATATCACGACTCTAGTCTATTTTTTGGGGTACTTTGTTTTTTAGATAGTTCTCCTTAAACTCCGAAGGAGTACTATAAATGAGCTCAAAATGAATAGTAATATATATCGTTCTGCTTGCCTTGCCCTCTTCTCATCAACCAAAGATAATGTATTTATCTCTTAAGTCTTGACTATGCACTTTATAAACTACTTTATCTACACGAACTACATCTAAGTCATGTGAATTTTAGAATGGTGCAAGTCAATACTTTGAGAGATGGAAGGAGGCAGAGACGGAGCTCCAAGGCCAAGTTGGAGACGTCATGGCTCTGCCGTCATCTCAGGCAAAGGCGAGTCGGAAACTTAACAAGTGCGGATGAGGGCTTTTAGTATCTGAGTCCCTCTCAGATTAGACACTGCACGAGGATAGCCCAGCAAGAGGCAGCGAGGCTAGCCGCCGTAGCTAAAGGAGGGGAAAGGAGGCAAGCCACTACAAAAGTAGCGACTGGCGATTAGTGGAAGCAAAGAAGAACACTGAATGAGCGGTCCATATAATTGACTTCAACATAGAAAAATCCATCGCGGGTTGTAACTATAATTTTTTAAATGAGGTCACAACCGCAAGTTCTTGAAGGAGGTCGTGACAACAAGTTTTCAAGGGGGGGGGGGGGGGGGGGGGGAGGTCGCAACTACAAGTTCTCAAACTGGTAAATGGCTGCAAGTTTTCAGGAGGAGGGGCCAACTCCAATTTTTTGAATTAGGTCCCAAATGCAAGTTTATAAATGGGGTCGCAACTCGCAACTGCAATTTTTCAAAACAGGTTCACAACTACTAGCAACTTGGTTGTTATTTTTTATTTATCTCTCCATTTTGTTTTGTATACATTTTTTTGGATTTTGAAAATAAAATCTATTAGGTGTTCACCAGTCCCTTCACATGCAATTGCCCTGTGCGGACAACTGCATCATGACGCACCCCGCACGCAACAGAAAGGAAGCTAAAAAAGTGTGCAACTAGAGGTTACCTTTTATTTTTTTATTTTATTCAGAAATTTTTTCACCATGTGTTATTTATTTCACTTGCAAATGAATAAAACTGGAAAAGGCTTTAAAAATTAAATGAAAAAAGCAACACCCCTTTTAAAGACACGAGCATGCCAACCGTTCATATTTTTTCAGAGCTATTCATGTGTTTACAGATCCAGCCATCATTAGACTCGGCTGGTGGTGGTAGTAGAAGAAAGTTTGTACTATCAAGCGTGGACGAAAGTACTCTTTTGGTCCGAAGCTCAAATGAGCTCCGGATAAACAGTAAATTCTGAAAAGAAATCCAAACAAATTAAAAAAAATCTGGATTTTTGTGATAGACATTAACACTGTTTTTTAGTGCTTGTAAAATTTCAAACGTGAAGTGACATTTGTTGAAGTCGTGGCAACAAAAATCTTCACTCCAAAATGCTTTTGGAAATGACATTTTTGGAGCATTGATTTTTTTTGCCATGGCTTCTACAAATGTCATTTCACGATGAAACTTTACAAGCATTGACAACAATTGTCAATGTTTGTCACAAAAAAATCAGATTTTTTTAAAAAAAATTCCAGTTGTTTATGATTTTACTATTCACCCGAGCATATATGAGCTCGAGCTAAAAAAACTCCATGTCTATGTGGATCTAGTTTTACAAGGAAGATTTTTTCTTGTCGTTCCTACCATATGAGCCCACAAGCTATGCCCTGTTTTTCCCTTTCATTTCTGTGCACAAGCCCAAAATTTAGACAAAAGGCACAAAGAACCAGCCCACTTGCCCGGGGCAAGAAACAAACAAGGCTGGGCATGGCGGGAGCTCCTTACGGCGCTTCAGGCACCGGTTGAGCGTCTTGGCGCCCAGGCGCCCGCTCATGGGCCGGCCCAAGAAGATGGCCAGTGCTCACCTAGTTTCCTCGTCGCTTGTCTCAAAAAAAAAACCTAGTTTCCTCGTCGCTCGATCACGTTCACAAGTCGCAGTTGACCTGTTGACTAACTGGTCGACCGTTGACTTTTAGAAAAAAGAAAAAAAGGAAAAAGACATGAACTAAAAAATGTCCACGGATTTGAAAACAAGTTCACAAACTTCGAAAAGGTCCACAAACTTGATAAAAAGTTCATCTAAATTTTTAAAAAGTTCATTGATTTAGGAAAAAAGTTCATTGAATTGACAAAAGTTCATCAAATCTGAAAAAAGATCATTGAATTGAGAAAAGTTAATCGAATTTGAAAAATAATTCATCAATTTTTAAAGTGCGCCAAAATTGAAAAAACGTTGATTTTGAAAAAAAAATCATCAAATCTAATAAAATCGACAATTTTGAAAACAAATCATCGATTTGTAAAAAGTTCACGCATTTAAGAAAAAAAAGAGAACGGGAAAAAAAGAGAACATTGAAAACATAGGGGGCATTTCCTGAACGCCGGCCCAAATCTAAGGGAGGTGTGCGCCGGTTTGCAGAATGTACTGAACCAGCGCAGGAAGCCCTAAATAGGGAACGTTGGTCGTGGCATGCCAACGAAAAGAGGTTGCAACAACAAAACATGATTTCCCCCCAAAAAACAACAAAAGGCCACGTCACGTGAACGAGACCAAACTATGTCTCACAATTTTACAAACCCATTTGGGCCAGACCACAACCAAACTACAGTTTTAACATCAACTCTCCCAATCTTGGCAAGCTCATGACTAACTATATTTCTTGAGTGCCTAATCGCTCTGACTACCACCTCTCTATCAAAATCAAGTAGCTCTTATCTCGTGCACTAGGCCCTATTAATATCTTTTTGGTTAAGCATCATCGCCGCTTTAGTGATGCGTGTTTCCAGAATAAAACGGTAAAGATCCACATTACAATTAATGCGAGTGTTCCGCCTCCAGCGCATTATTGCATGTGAACAAGTGACGACATGAGGAGAAAATAATTTGGCCAACCATATCACGAAGCACCATCCCATCGAAGCAACATTGCTATGTAGGCGAGATGGCATGGTTGCAACACACGGACACGTCCAGACCATCGGTAGAGTTTGAGATTGCGGTGCCTAAGGAGTCCTTGCAACTATTCAGGGCTGCAGCCCGATCGTTAGTTGAAGATGGAATAAGCACCTTGTTCTGGAAGACCGGTGGTTGCATGGGCTCCGAGTATTAGAGGTAGCGCCTAGCATCGATGCGCGTGTTGGGCACCGTTCGAGAGCAACAAGAATGGTAGCCCAAGGAGTAAATAACGGCACTTGGGCGACTGATATTGGCCCAGAGATGGTGACTCGTGACTTTGAGGAGTACTTTGGTCTGTCACTAATTCAAGAACCGGGACTAAAGGCTCTCCACGTGGCCGCTGCCTGGAGGTCCACCTTTAGTCCCGGTTGGTAACACCAACCGGGACTAAAGAAAAATTTCTAAATTTTTTTGAATTTTTTTTATTTTCAAATATCTGAATTATTTTAACCTCTAATCTCTAATCATCCTTCATCACTGCTCAAGTTAATCTCTAATCACCCTCATCATTCCAAATCATCTAACTTTCCGGACGGTCACCCATCCTCCCACTCCCCTAGCCTGAGCACGCTTAATTTCCGGGTTCTATTCTCCCTTGTTTCCAAGTCTGCACTCGTTGTTTTCCTGACAATAGTAAGATGTCAATCCTATTAACCCTCAGGAGTTTAGCTTGAGTATGAAGTCACACATTTCACTGTTTGAGTTTGAAACTATTGTTCTAAAAAACAATAATTATTTAGTAACACTAATATTTTTTGAATAAGTAGTTTGACCATTGTTTGACCAGATTTGACCAAAATTCAAAAAAACTGAAATAATTATTTAATAACACTAATATTCTTGAATAATTATTTAGTAACACTAATACTTCTTGAATAAGTAGTTTGACCAGATTAATGAAAATTAAAAAAAACTGAAATTTGAGCATAACTTTTTTTCCTTTTGGAATTTGAGGATTCTACAAATTTGCAAACGGGCCATAGGCGGTCTCCATCGGATGTAACTTTTCGAGTAGATGATTTTTCATATAAAAAACTTTTTAATCCAAGTTTGTATGCAAAAGTTATGCCCATTTTCAAATAAAGTCGAAATTCATATTTGTAAATTTTCCCAACAACTAGACCACATATCACATGGGAAACTTATTTTATTTTATTTTTTGACATTTCCATCATTTTCTTTTGTTTTTTCTAAAACTAAAAAGGCGGTCCATTGGGGGGGGGGAGTTTGAAAATGGGACCTTTAGTACCGGTTCGTGCCATGAACCGGTACTAATGCCTCAAAGCCCATTAGTACCGGTTGGTGCCACCCTTTAGTCCCTATAGTCCCGGTTCGTGGCACGAACCGGGACTAAAGGGCCCAGGTGAACCGGGACTAATGCCTTAGCCGCACGAACCGAGATAAATGCACTCATTGGTCCCGGTTCTAGACTGAACCGGGACTAATGGGTTTACCCGGCCTGAACCAAAGCCCCCCTTTCTACTAGTGTGTGGATCTAGATAGCTATGGTTCAGCTGCACGCGGACACTCCTAATTCCATCACATGGGCATGGAGACGAACGGATGTTTCTCGACTCTATCAGCCTATGCATCAAAATTCTAGGGAAGAGAGGTAATTCTTATGGCCGAGTTCACATTGAAATCAAGAGAACCATGAGGCGCCGCTTCTTTGCATGGCTAGCTCTAAAAACAGATGTTGGAGTTTGGACCGGCTGGAGAGACGTGGACTTGATCATCAAGAGGCTTGTCCTTTGTGTGACCAAGATGAGGAAAACATAGACCATATTATACTAGAGTGTGTTCTGGCGAGAGAGGACGGACACAGGTTTGCAATGCATTGACACTACAACACGGCAGACATTAGAAGGCATTAGAAAATGCCTTGAAAAGCTCACAAAGTGCCTTCAAAGGGCTAGCGAGGCGTTTGTGAAAAACGCTAGAAATGGTCGCGAAGCGAAAGGTATGCCTTGGCTCTACGGAGGCGATTACTGAAAATGCCTCGAACTTACAATTATTTTGCACGAAGAAAGGTCAGGCTAGCGCACTCTCCAAATAATCTAGCATCACGCACTTTGTCAGCTAACAAGAATTCTTACTGCATATTAGCGGTCCCTCCTTTTAAAGAGGCTAAACTTATGTTTGGTAAGCAGTATGGGACTAAACAATCTGAAAAGGTTGACGCAAAAATATGGAAAGAATAAACAGCTTGTTGACAGCCATAACGTGATTCGAACAAGAGATCCCACGGTTGTATACCTGGGACAGATTGCCATTTCACCGAGAGCTGTAACACGTTCGTGAAACGAAATGTAATTTATATGTAGTGAAGATGTTGAGCACGTAACTGCCGTTCGCTGACCTGTGAGAGTGGGAGGTCGTATGCTGAATAATCCTATTCTAGAGGGACTCTAATGAAACAAGAACTGAGCTTTCGAGGCGTTTTCAACCTAGAACGCCTTCAAAACCGTGCTGGGATTTTTGAAAGACACCCTGTGCTTTGATATATTACGGCATTTTTTCTAGAACGCCTCCAAAACTGTATTGGCGTTTTATAGAATGCCCCGTATACTATGACATATTACGGCGATTTTTCAAAATGCCTTCAATTGTATACTGATGCAGGCGTTCTGTGTGTGCGCCTTGCTAGCTAGCGACCTTTGAAGGCACTTTTGATAGAACGCCTCTAATCAAGCCAATCTAAGGGATTTTTTCATACGCCTTCTAGAAAATGCCTTTAATACTCCACTGTGTTGTAGTGTGAACAAGCCAACGTGGATCCAATGCACGGAACAATGCATAGACCATATTATACTACATTGTTGCGGTGCTCCCAATACAGTGAACAAGGCGAATGGTGCACCAACAAGTCGGGGCAGACAATGGGCAGGAAGGATGTTTGAGCACTCGTACTTCTTGTGATGTGGGAATTATGGAAGCACCACAACGCCATTGTTTTGATGGAGTGATGCCATCTGTAGATCATGTACTATGTAGAGTAGACCAGAAGGTAGAGCGTGGAAGCAGGCAGGAATTCTCAAAGGCGAGGTGGATGCCTTCTTTGGGCCGGTGTCGGCGTGGGCTAATGTGAGAAGTTAGCTAATTTAAGGGTGTGTTTGGGTGGAAGTTTGGTGTTATGTAATATGTAACTGTCACCGTGGAGGACTCTACCCCATCATCTTCTTTAATATATAGTACACACACTCTTGCGTATTCAAGAAAATCCTAGCACCTCCATTCATTTAGATGAGTTTTAGGCACTCTCTATTTTTATAGAAGAAATCTGTAAGTACCACACGGACAGACAAGGCTCAAACACGAGTGGACTAGCTGCGCTCCTTGTAGCCTTAGCCAACACGGTGACACCTTGTTCTTGTCGTTGCTATTTAGAAATAGAGGAAGAGCGGCGAGAGTGATAGTGATGGCAATATATGCAACGAGTTACGAATCTATACCATTTGATTGAAGAAAGCAATAACAATTTATTCGAGAGTTGCCTCCAATTTTTTTCTTGGGCAACGTATACATCCCACTCGGCCACTCCCAGCACCACCATACGGCACTGAATCAAATTTCCCTTTTTCTTTCCTTTAGGTAAACTCAACCTCAGATCAAATAATAAATAATACTACCGCAGCTCCATAAATAAATAAAATAAATAAAATAATGTTTAGGCATGGAGGATGGGCGGGTTGCAGTAGGCCCCGCTGAGCCAGCCGTCGGTGATGTGGTTGTATGCTGCCTCGGTGAGGTGGATGCCGTCCCAGCTGAGGTGGTCGGCCGGGCTGGCGCACGCCGCCGCGCCCTGCATCCCGCACCTCGCGCTGTTGGCGTAGTTGTATTTGCCTCCCCCGGAGCCGCAGCACGCCTCGAAAACCGCGTTGAAACCTGCACACACAGCACAAGATCACTTGTTAGCTAGTTGATGGATCAATCACTAACTAGAACGTGCATGAACAGTGCCCCGGTCGGCGCCGGTGCTCCATGCATGCATTCATGTGGAGGCATGTGTTGGTTGGGCGTGTCAGTCAGTGCCGATCCACCATTACTTGGCATCATGTCAGCTCAAGATCTTCTTTTTGAATGAGTTTTTGAATGATTTGAAGATCTTCTTCTACTCGCTCGTCGCCGCGCAGGAAATGCAGGAATCTCACATGGACGGACATGTGCCCAGAGTGAGCAGTAGCTAGCACCACACTGATGCCGATGCTGACAGTGACACTAGCTAGTGCCGTGTCCACTGCTGCTGCTAGCTCGTGCACAAACGCGGAATCTATCTATCCATCCACACGTTATGCGTGGCTTGTCTGTCCCTGGCGTGTTAGTTAGACTTATTGCCGAAAGAAGATGCCCAACGGCTAGCTAAGACTAAGAGTACTGGTCGGTCGGAAGGAAATACTATGTGGGAACTAGCGTGCCGCGTGTGCACTTACGTACCGTATTTCTTGGGGTTCTGGACCATGTCGTAGACGGCGGAGTAGAAGTCGCCGTACATGATGCGCGCCGCCCGGCCGTATCGCTTCCGGAGGCGGGCGATCTTGGCCTGGAGCAGGTTGTTGTGGAAGGTGGAGAGGTCGTTGAACTTGCGGAGGCAGCCGAGGGCGTCGTAGTCGGCGCTGCTGTTGGTGCCGTAGACGGTGAGGTAGATGGGGAAGCAGCCGATGGGGAGCACCCCGGGCACCACCACGTCCCTGGCCCCCATCGCCACCACCTTCTCCACGCCCCTGATGATGGTGTTGACGATCTTGGTCGTGTACCTGCTCGCTTGGTCCGGGTTGTAGTTGCCGAACAGCATCGCGTTGTAGTCGTTGCCGCCGAACTCGCCGAACACCACCAGCGACTCCCGCAGGTACCGCTTGCAGTCGTTCCCGCACACGGTGGCGGTGATCTGCTGGAACCACTGGATCTGGAAGCTGATGGGCCCGTTGTTCCAGATCTTGTCCGAGAGGCCGAGGCCGCGGAAGAAGGGAGCGTCCATGGCCGTCGCGCCCGTGATCGCCATGTTCGCGCCCTGCTTGAAGTCCGTGCCGTTGGCCTTGGACGGTGGCAGGAACGGCACCCCAAACTTGGTGCCTGTAATGCGTCATCGTACGTCCGTCAAGCAAGAACAATTAGTTAGTTTCAGGAAGTGAATGGGGCACAAGACTTACTGAGGAAGTCGACGATGACGCGGCCGTCGGAGCAGCGGCAGGTGGGGGTGCCGAAGTAGGTCTCGCCGTAGGGGGGCTGCGTGAAGGTGATCGCCGTCGGCTTCCCGCTCGTGCACAGGTTGCCCGTGTCCGTGATGGAGTCGCCGAAGTTGAACACCGCGTTGTACTTCTGGGCCTGGGCGCCCGCAACAAGCAGCAGGGCCAAGCATGGCAGCAGCTGCCGCACCGCCACCGCCACCGCCGACGACCTCATCGTCCCCATCGTCCCAGCTGCTGCGGACGAGAGAGAGCGAGAGAGGGAGGCACGCAAAGCGGCAAAGAAGAAAGCTACGGAAAGGAAAAGGAATGGTGATGCTTCATGCTTGGCCAGTGGCCGGGCTTTCTATAGCCCCCGTGACCGGCGCTTTAATTTGCTTTCGAATCTCTCGCGCTCCCGGCCGACCAGCCGAGAGTGAGAGCGAGCGTCATGCATGTTACTACCCAGCTAGCTAGATTGTCCTACCCTTTACAGTAGTATTTTATCAGTGGCTGCCAGGGAGAAATTTGTCTCTCCCTTTGACCTTTGCTACACTTTCAGCTCAGTTTGTCTTCCCCGGAGAGGAAACTTCACGTGAGAGATCACCACCACCGCCTTATTATTCTCCGATTCTCTGTAAAGGTCAGCATACTGTACTACGATCCTGCCATGATACCAAAGGACGCACAAAGCAGCTCCACACATGCATGCATGCATGCGTGGCTCTTCTCCATGGACAGCTTCACCTGCCCATATGGCACCTAGGGAGGAAGAAAGCGAAAGAGAACCGTGTGTGATCTGAATGTTAAGATTCATACAAGTATATACAAGTACAAAGGATAGTTGGGAAGAAAGACCCCAATCGATCGGATGTCCGGTAAGAGCATCTCCAACAGTCGCACAAAAAATCCGCGCCTAAAAGGGTACATAGATGGCGCTCGCCTCACCTACCACGCACCCGCGCGTCTCACCTACCACGAGTTATGGCGCCGCAGCCGCCATTAATGGTCGCGCGGGCTTATCTAGTCCTCCTCCCCCCTCACCACATCGTCTCCCTCCCCTGGCGGCTTCTCCTCGTCAGATCCCACGGACCAGTTGAGCGAGAGAGATGGTGGTGGTGGTGGTGGTGGTGGGGGGGGGGGGGTCGCGGAGGGGTGCAAGGGCGCGGCGGGTGCGCCCCAGTCACCAGGTGGCGGCGCCGATGGCTCCTCCGCCGCTGGTGCCGGTTTCGCAACTGCCGGTGACCGAGCGGGGATCGCCAGAAGCACATGCGGAGATGGTTCGCGTGGTGGAGGAGCGATTTTCGGACCGCGACAACTGGCCGGCGATCCTCATCGAGGTCATCCAGCACACGACGTTAGAGGAACGCGCGCGGTTCGTCGGCGACGATGGAGGGATGGACTACGAGCTCATCTTCTGGGCCATCCAGGAGGCGGAGTCAGCGAATCCGAGGCAGGCGGCGAAGTGGGCGCGATTCAGGACAAGGAACCTGTCGCGGCTCAACATCCGCCCACCATCGGTGGTGCAGATCGCCAACATTCCCCCGGAGTACCTGCCGCCGGGGACCGTGCTGCCACGGGTCCCCTGATTCGTGGGGTGCCCGGCGTGCATGCCCCGCAGGGCCTCTCCAACCTGCGGGCGCGGCAAGGGAGGAACGAGGCGCGCTTCCTCAACCTTCCACCATGGCCGGGCGACCGCGGGGAGATCCCACATCTCCCTGATAAGGTGAGGAAATTCAGACCCAATTTACATATCCCTTCGAGATCCGGTAATGATTTGGGCGTTGAATTGAGCGTTAAGGCAAATAGGGTTGTCCCTTGTGTGAATTTGTGTGAATCCACTACTATTTTCTCTGAATTAGTGAGAGATTCTTATGAATCTGCGATTCCGGCGAGCTAGTCCGCCGCCGACGAGCTCGCTTTTGCAGGAGGGACGGGCTTGGTTTCGAATCCTGTGGTCCCACAAACAGGTCCGACCCCTCAGCCACCGCCGTTGATTTCGGGTCGTGTGGTTTGGAAGAAAACGGGCCGTAAAAATACGCTTTCTGCCTCTGTTAGCGGGGACGGGGAGGAAGTGGCGGATTTGTATGGCCAGCTGTGGGTGGTTCCCTCTCCCAGCCGCCGCCAGCGACTACATATAGAGAGGCAGTCGCCACCAAGCCCTAGCTTTGCAATTCCCAAATTGTTTTGGGTAAGAAAATATCTATTTAGGGATAGAAATTTCTCTGCTCAAGATTGTTTCCCGATTCGGGCAGTGAACAGATTTGATCCGATTCCTACCATCTTTAAAATTTCCACCGAGAAGCTAGGTTTTCCTAGATCGTTTGTTGAGGTGGTCAAGGGAGAGATGAAGCGGGGGCAAGGAGGGCAACGACAGCGCCGTCCACTGCCAGGGAAAAATCCCACGCCTCGGGATGGGAAAGCTACGGCCCCGCCGGCCGGAGGTACAGCTTCGGTGGCCGGTGCTGTCAAACAGGGGCAGCAACCCCCCAAGCAGGCGGTGCGGGGGATTCAGCAGGTGCAAGTAGCCGATGCAACAGTCCCAGCTCCACCTCCTCCTCCTGCTGCCACAGTGCAAGTGCTGGATCCAAGGTACAAAGACATGACTTGCTTTAATTGTAGCTGGCCGGGGCACTATGTGTTGGAAATATGCCCTAGAGGCAATAATAAATAAGTTATTATTATATTTCCTTGTTCATGATAATCGTTTATTATCCATGCTATAATTGTATTGATAGGAAACTTAGATACATGTGTGGATACATAGACAACACCATGTCCCTAGTAAGCCTCTAGTTGACTGGCTCGTTGATCAATAGATGGTTACGGTTTCCTGACCATGGACATTGGATGTCGTTGATAACGGGATCACATCATTAGGAGAATCATGTGATGGACAAGACCCAATCCTAAGCCTAGCACAAAGATCGTGTAGTTCGTATGCTAAAGCTTTTCTAATGTCAAGTATCATTTCCTTAGACCATGAGATTGTGCAACTCCCGGATACCGTAGGAATACTTTGGGTGTGCCAAACGTCACAACGTAACTGGGTGGCTATAAAGGTACACTACAGGTATCTCCGAAAGTGTCTGTTGGGTTGGCACGAATCGAGACTGGGATTTGTCACTCCGTGTGACGGAGAGGTATCTCTGGGCCCATTCGGTAGGACATCATCATAATGTGCACAATGTGATCAAGGAGTTGATCACGGGATGATGTGTTACGGAACGAGTAAAGAGACTTGCCGGTAACGAGATTGAACAAGGTATCGGGATACCGACGATCGAATCTCGGGCAAGTACAATACCGCTAGACAAAGGGAATTGAATACGGGATTGATCGAATCCTCGACATCGTGGTTCATCCGATGAAATCATCGTGGAACATGTGGGAGCCAACATGGGTATCCAGATCCCGCTGTTGGTTATTGACCGGAGAACGTCTCGGTCATGTCTGCGTGTCTCCCGAACCCGTAGGGTCTACACACTTAAGGTTCGGTGACGCTAGGGTTATAAAGGAAGTTCGTATGTGGTTACCGAATGTTGTTCGGAGTCCCGGATGAGATCTCGGACGTCACGAGGAGTTCCGGAATGGTCCGGAGGTAAAGACTTATATATAGGAAGTATGGTTTTGGCCACTGGAAGTGTTCTGGGCATCACCGGTAGTGTACCGGGACCACCGAAGGTGTCCGGGGGTCCACCAAGTGGGGCCACAAGCCCCGGAGGCTTGCATGGGCTAAGAGTGGTTAGGGACCAGCCCCTGAGTGGGCTGGTGCGCCTCCCACAAGGCTCAAGGCGCAGCCAAGAGGAGAAGGGGGAAACCCTAGGCACAGATGGGCCTAAGGCCCACCCTAGGGCGCGCCCCCTCTCTCTCCCTCTTGGCCGCCCCCCCTTTCCCCATCTAGGGCTGCCGCCCCTCTAGGGGTGGGAACCCTAGAGGGGGCGCACCCTCCTCCCCTCCTCCTATAAATAGTGTGGCCTAGGGGCTGCCCACAACACGATTTGATCTCTCCCTGTTGGTGCAGCCCTGCCTCTCTCCTCCTCATATCTCGTAGTGCTTGGCGAAGCCCTGCTGGATCACCACGCTCCTCCACCACCACCACGCCGTTGTGCTGCTGCTGGATGGAGTCTTCCTCAACCTCTCCCTCTCTCCTTGCTGGATCAAGGCATGGGAGACGTCACCGGGCTGTACGTGTGTTGAACGCGGAGGTGCCGTCCGTTCGGCACTTGGTCATCGGTGATTTGGATCACGGCGAGTACGACTCCATCAACCCCGTTCACTTGAACGCTTCCGCTTAGCGATCTACAAGGGTATGTAGATGCACTCTCCTTCCCCTCGTTGCTGGTTTCTCCATAGATAGATCTTGGTGGCACGTAGGAAAATTTTGAATTTCTGCTACGTTCCCCAACAGTGACATCATGAGCTAGGTCTATTGCGTAGATTCTTTGCACGAGTAGAACACAAAGTAGTTGTGGGCGTTGATTTTGTTCAATATGCTTACCGTTACTAGTCCAATCTTGATTCGGCGGCATTGTGGGATGAAGCGGCCCGGACCGACCTTACACGTACACTTACGTGAGACAGGTTCCACCGACTGACATGCACTAGTTGCATAAGGTGGCTAGCGGGTGCCAGTCTCTCCCAATTTAGTCGGATCGGATTCGATGAAAAGGGTCCTTATGAAGGGTAAATAGCAATTGACATATCACGTTGTGGTTTTGCGTAGGTAAGAAACGTTCTTGCTAGAAACCCATAGCAGCCACGTAAAACATGCAAACAACAATTAGAGGACGTCTAACTTGTTTTTGCAGGGTATGCTATGTGATGTGATATGGCCAAAGGATGTGATGTATGATATATGTGATGTATGAGATGATCATGTTCTTGTAATAGGAATCACGACTTGCATGTCGATGAGTATGACAACCGGCAGGAGCCATAGGAGTTGTCTTAATTTATTTATGACCTGCGTGTCAACTTAAATCGTCATGTAATTACTTTACTTTATTGCTAACCGTTAGCCATAGTAGTAGAAGTAATAGTTGGCGAGACAACTTCACGAAGACACGATGATGGAGATCATGATGATGGAGATCATGGTGTCATGCCGGTGACGATGATGATCATGGAGCCCCGAAGATGGAGATCAAAAGGAGCAATATGATATTGGCCATATCATGTCACTATTTGATTGCATGTGATGTTTATCATGTTTATACATCTTATTTGCTTAGAACAACGGTAGTAAATAAGGTGATCCCTCATTAAAATTTCAAGAAAGTGTTTCCCCTAACTGTGCACCGTTGCGAAAGTTCGTCGTTTCGAAGCACCACGTGATGATCGGGTGTGATAGATTCTTACGTTCACATACAACGGGTGTAAGACAGATTTACACACGCGAAACACTTAGGTTGACTTGACGAGCCTAGCATGTACAGACATGGCCTCGGAACACAAGAGACCGAAAGGTCGAGCATGAGTCGTATGGTAGATACGATCAACATGAAGATGTTCACCGATGATGACTAGTCCGTCTCACGTGATGATCGGACACGGCCTAGTTGACTCGGATCATGTAATCACTTAGATGACTAGAGGGATGTCTATCTGAGTGGGAGTTCATAAGATGAATTTAATTATCCTGAACATAGTCAAAAGATCTTTGCAAATTATGTCATAGCTTACGCTTTAGTTCTACTGTGTCTGGTACGTTCCTAGAGAAAATATAGTTGAAAGTTGACAGTAGCGATTATGCGGACAGTAAAAAGCTTATGTCCTTAATGCACCGCTCAGTGTGTTGAACCCTGAACGTGGTCTGTGGATGTTGCGAACATTTGACATACATGTTTTGATGACTACATGATAGTTCGGTAATGTTAAACGGTTTAGAGTTGAGGCACCAAAGACGTTTTTTGAAACATCGCGGAACATATGAGATGTTTCGAGGGCTGAAATTGGGATTCCAGGCTCGTGCCCACGTCAAGAGGTATAAGACCTCCGACGATTTTCTTAGACTGCAAACTAAGGGAGAAAAGCTCAATCGTTGAGCTTGTGCTCAGATTGTCTGAGTACAACAATCACTTGAATCGAGTGGGAGTTGATCTTCCAGATAAGATAGTGATGTTTCCCCAAAGTCATTGCCACCAAGCCACTAGAGCTTCGTGATGAACTATAACATATCAGGGATGGATATGATGATCCTTGAAATATTCGCGATGTTTGACACCGCAAAGTATAAATCAAGGAGGAGCATCAATTATTGATGGTTAGTGAAACCACTAGTTTCAAGAAGGGCAAGGGCTGAACCCAAACCCGAGACTAAGTGCTTCTGTAATGAGGGGAACAGCTACTGGAGCAGAATTACCCTAGATACTTGGTAGATGAGAAGGCTGTCGATAGAAGTATATTGGATATACATTATGTTAATGTGTACTTTACTAGCACTCCTAATAGCACCAGGGTATTAGATACCGGTTCAGTTGCTAAGTGTTAGTAACTTGAAATAAAAGCTACAAAATAAACGGATACTAGCTAAAGGTGAGCTGACGATATGTATTGGAAGTGTTTCCAAGGTTGATATGATCAAGCATCGCACGCTCACTCTACCATCGAAATTGGTGTTAAACCTAAATAATTGTTATTTGGTGTTTGCGTTGAGCATAGACATGATTGGATTATGTCTATCGCAATACGGTTGTTCATTTAAAGAGAATAATAGTTACTCTGTTTATTTGAATGATACCTTTAATGGTCTTGCACCTAAAGGAATGGTTTATTGAATCTTGATCGTAATGATACACATTTTCATGCCAAAAGGTATAAGATAGTACCACTTACTTGTGGCACTGCTGTGTAAGTCATATTGGTATAAAACGCATGAAGAAGCTCCATGTTGATGGATCTTTGGACTCACTCGTTTTTGAAAAGTTTGAGACATGCGAACCATGTCTATTGGTGTATACGCATGAAGAAACTCCATGCAGATGGATCGTTTGGACTCACTTGATTTTGAATCACTTGAGATATGCAAATCTTACCACATGGGCAAGATGACTGAAAAGCCTCGTTTTCAGTAAGATGGAACAAAATAGCAACTTGTTGGAAGTAACACATTTTGATGTGTGGGATCCAATGAGTGCTGAGGCATGCGGTGAATATCGTTATGTTCTTACTTCACAGATGATTTGAGTAGATGTTGAGTATATCTACTTGATGAAACACAAGTCTGAATTATTGAATGGTTCAAGTAATTTCAGAGTGAAGTTAAAGATCGTTGTGACAAGAGGATAAAAATGTCTATGATATGATCATAGTGATGAATATCTGAGTTACGAGTTTGGCACACAATTAAGACACTGTGGAAATTGTTTCACAACTAATACCGCCTGGAACACCATAGTGTGATGGTGTGTCCGAACATCATAGTTGCACCCTATTTGATATGGTGCGTACCATGATGTCTCTTGTCGAATTACCACTATCGTTTATGGGTTAGGCATTAGAGACAACTGCACTCACTTTAATAGGGCACCACGTAATTCCGTTGAGACGAAACCGTTCGAACTATGGTTTGGAGAAACCTGAGTTGTCGTTTCTTAAAAGTTTTGGGGGGGGGGGCTGCGATGCTTATGTGAAAAAGTTTCAGGTTGATAAGCTCGAACCCAAAGCGGATAAAATGCATCTTCATAGAACACCCAAAAACAGTTGGGTATACCTCCTAATTCAGATCCGATAGCAATAGAGATTGTTTCTAGAATCGGGTCCTTTCTCGAGGAAAAGTTTCTCTCGAAAGAATTGAGTGGGAGGAAGATAGAACTTGATAAGGTAGTTGAACCTTTACTTCAACCGGAGAGTAGCGCAGCACAGGAAAAATGTTTCTGCGGCCCCTGCCTCAGTTGAAGAGAAAGCTAATGATGATAATCATGGAGCTTCAGATCAAGTTACTATCGAACCTCATAGGTTGACAAGGGTGTGTACAACTTCTAAGTGGTAACCCTGTCTTAAAAGGTCACGTTGTTGGACAACGATGAACCTATAAGCTATGGAGAAGCGATGGTGGGCCCGGATTCCGATAAATGGCTCGAGGCCATAAAATCCGAGAGAGGATCCATGTATGAAAACAAAGTGTAGACTTTGGAAGAACTACTTGATGGTCGTAAGACTGTTAGGTACACGTGGATTTTAAGAAGAAGACAGACGTGGACGGTAATGTCACCGTCTATGAAGCTCGACTTGTGGCAAAGAGTTTTTCACAAGTTCAAGTAGTTGACTACGATGAGACTTTCTCACCCGTAGCGATGCTTAAGTCCGTCGGAATCACGTTAGCATAAGCTGCACTTATGAAATCTGGCAGATGGATGTCAAAACAAGTTTCCTTACCAGTTTTCGTAAGGAAAGGTTGTATTTCATACAATCAGAAAGGTTTTGTCGATCCTAAAGGATGCTAAAAGGTATGCTAGCTCCAGCGATCCTTCCATGGACTAGAGCAAGCATCTCGGAGTCGGAATATACATTTTGATGGAGAATTCAAAAGCTTATGGGTTTATACATAGTTTGTTAGAAACTTGTATTTACAATAAAGTGAGTGGGAGCACTACGACATTTCTGATAAGTATATGTGGATGACATATTGTTGATCCGAAATGATGTAGAATTTCTGGAAAGCATATAGGGTTATTTGAAAGGTGTTTTTCAATGGAGAACCTGGATTAAGCTACTTGAACATTGAGCATCAAGATCTATAAGGATAGATCAAAAAACACTTAATGGTACTTTCAAATGAGCACATACCTTGACATGATCTTGAAGGTGTTCAAGATGGATCAGTCAAAGAAGGAGTTCTTGCCTGAGTTGTAAGGTATGAAGTTAAGAGTTAAAGCTCGACCACAGCAGGAGAAAGAGGAAGGACGAAGGTCGTCCCCTATGCTTTTGTCATAGGCTCTATACAATATGCCATGCTGAGTACCGCGCCTGATGTGTGCCTTGCCACATGTCTGGCAAGAGGGTACAAAGGTGATCTAGGAGTAGATCACCAGATAGCGGTCAAAATTATCCTTAGAGGAATAAGGATATGTTTCTCGGTTATGGAGGTGATAAAAGAGTTCGACGTAAAGAGTTACGTCGATGCAAGCTTAACACCTATCCGGATAGCTCTGAGTAGAGATACCGGATACGTATAATGGAGCAACAATTTGTAATAGCTCCAAGTAGAACAGTTATTTGAAATGGCTCCAAATATAGCGTAGAGATTTGCGAAGTACATACGGATCTGAATGTTGCAGACCCGTTGACTAAAACCTCTCTCACAAGCAACATGATCAAACCCAGAACTCATTGAGTGTTAATCACATAGTGATGTGAACTAGATTATGAACTCTAGTAAACTCTTTGGATGTTGGTCACATGGCGATGTGACCTGTGAATGTTAATCACATGGCGATGTGAACTGGATTATTGACTCTAGTGCAAGTGGGAGACTGTTGGAAATATGCCCTAGAGGCAATAATAAATAAGTTATTATTATATTTCCTTGTTCATGATAATCGTTTATTATCCATGCTATAATTGTATTGATAGGAAACTCAGATACATGTGTGGATACATAGACAACACCATGTCCCTAGTAAGCCTCTAGTTGACTGGCTCGTTGATCAATAGATGGTTACGGTTTCCTGACCATGGACATTGGATGTCGTTGATAACGGGATCACATCATTAGGAGAATCATGTGATGGACAAGACCCAATCCTAAGCCTAGCACAAAGATCGTGTAGTTCGTATGCTAAAGCTTTTCTAATGTCAAGTATCATTTCCTTAGACCATGAGATTGTGCAACTCCCGGATACCGTAGGAATACTTTGGGTGTGCCAAACGTCACAACGTAACTGGGTGGCTATAAAGGTACACTACAGGTATCTCCAAAAGTGTCTGTTGGGTTGGCACGAATCGAGACTGGGATTTGTCACTCCGTGTGACGGAGAGGTATCTCTGGGCCCACTCGGTAGGACATCATCATAATGTGCACAATGTGATCAAGGAGTTGATCACGGGATGATGTGTTACGGAATGAGTAAAGAGACTTGCCCAGATTACAGCTTGCTTTGGGATCCTGGTTGATGTAGACTGGAATGGCATATTCAAGAGTTTCTATGAGAAAATCAAAGGTAAAGTAGCTTGTAGAGACCCCAGGAAAATCCCTTTTCAGAGGTTAGTGGAAATGAAAAGGAAGCTATACATTCTGTTCTTCACCGTTGAGGGTTTTGAGCAACTGGGAGAGGACTCTGATGGAGATGATCTAGACCCAGATGTTGACAATATGGAGAAAGAGGAAGAAGATAACATTCAAGACATGTCTAGCAAGGATAAAACTCTAGAAGAAGACATGGGGGAACCTATTGATGAGTTGGACAAGGCCAATTTTCCTTCCAAGAATAATATGGCTGCAAGCGCTAGTCAGTCAAACCCACAAAGAACTGCTTCTGCAGTGGATTTTCACCCTCCCAACATGCTAGACAGAATTCATGAGGATTTTGTGGAAGAAATTAGGTGCAAAACTCCTGAGAGGAAGAAAGAGACAGATAATGAAAAATCCACATCTCCAAAAACCTTTCCTTCTGGAAAATCTAATTCCTTGTCAGCACATATGGAATATTGCTCTGCACAACTTAGCAAGTTTGAAATGGCTGAGACTGATGAAGAGGAGGAAGATCTAGTGGATGAAATGCAATGTTTACCCGATGATTTGGCTTTGGCAATGGATCTGTCAAGAGATCCTTGCTGGAAACTCTGGAGAACGTGGAAACGGTGCAGAAGAAAAAACCGAGTGTCAAAAAATCTCCTGTCTGGGGTCTAGTCCTTACAAACAAACCAATAACTAGGAATCATGGGGACGTCAGGATCATGGACAAAGCAGCTGCGTACATGAAGAGGAAGAATCTGGAAATTCCCACTACCTTCAAAGGTAAATCATTTGCTGTCCTTGACCCTGATGTTCTGGTTTCTAACACTAGTAAAGTGGATTTTTGCATAGGTAGTAGCATTGAAGAACAAAAAGAAATTGTTATGGATATGATAGATGAGGAGAAAAATCATTGTCTTAAGTTTGCCGATGATAATCCGGAGATTGTTCTCCCTGAGAATCTTGATTTAGAAACAGGGGTTGATGAGATTGATTCTAATAACAGTGACCTGCACATTAATGGCTCGGATGTCACTGCTGGACCATTAATGGAAAGCCCTGTTTTGAACACAAAAAAAGCCTTGTGGCTTGTCGCGCCCGTTTAAGATTAAATGATAGGGGCCTTTTGGAACATTTGGGGTATGGGCCAAACTGGAAAAATCAGTGCCTAGGTGACTTTATTAATAATAATCATCTGGATTTTGTGTGTTTATTTGAAACTAAGAAAGAAAATGTTGATAATTGTGTGCTTAGATATATATCTGGTAAGGAGGATTTTGTATGGAATTTTTTACCGGCTGTGAATACTGCTGGGGGGATCCTTGTGGGTCTCAAGAGTGATTTATTTGAGGTGATAGGCTTTATTAATAAAGAGTTTTGTGTTGTGGCTACGGTTAAGAATAAATGTGATGGTTTTGTTTGGCATTTAGTGGCTGTTTATGGCACTTCTTACAATGATAGAAAGCTTGAGCTCATTGGTGAACTCCATAGTACTATGGATAACCTTACTTACCCAGTTTTGGTGAGAGGAGATTTCAACTTAGTCAGATCGGCTGACGATAAAAATAATGGGATTATTAACAACCAGTTTTCCTACTTGTTTAATGATTGGATCAATAAATGGTCCCTTGTAGAGATCAAGAGCGCTAATAGGAAGTTTACATGGAGCAACAACCAGAATAATCCTATTTTTGCTACTATAGATAGGGTTTTTGCTTCGGGATCTTGGGATACCAAATTTCCCCTGTCTGTTGTGACAGCTCTCCCACGTGTTGGGAGTGATCATGCCCCTCTACTTATTGACACTGGTGCTCGGAGGGTTACCTCCCCCAAATTATTCCGGTTTGAAAAGTGGTGGCTTGACCAACCTGATTTCAAAGATCTAGTGCGCAAAATCTGGAACACTCCAGTCCCTGGCAAGACGGCCATGGATATCTGGATGAATAAAAGCAAACTATTTAGGAAGAAAATTAAAGGTTGGAGCATTAATATAGAGGCAGGTATTCAGAAGAGGAAGAGAGAGCTTCTGCTCGAATTTGGTATCCTCGATGTCTTTTCGGAAAGGAATCAAACCAATGGCGTGGATAAGCATAGGATGGAGGAGATTAAGAATGAACTTAATGGTATTTGGAGTAAAGAAGAAACTGCTTTTTGGCAGAGGTCCAGAGATCGTAAGATTGTTGATGGTGACAAGAACAATGCTTATTTTCAAGTGCTAGCTAACTATAGACATAGAAAGAACCACCTATCTGAACTTAATGGGGACAACAGCCCGGTCTATAATACCAAGGAAATGCTGGAAGTTGCTACTACCTTTTATAAGAATTTATTTGGCACTGAAAATAAGCCTCATGTGCATGTTGGACCTTCCTTTTGGGAGGAGGAGGATTTGGTTACTGAAGAAGAGAACGAACGTCTCCAAAGTAACTTCTCTGAGGAGGAGATTAGGGAGGCCATCTTCGGGTCATATGCTCATGGTGCACCTGGCCCAGATGGATTGTCTTTCCTTTTTTATCAAACCTTCTGGGATGTGATTAAAGCTGATTTTATGGCACTAGTGAGAGATTTTAAAGAAGGCAAACTAGATTTACAGAGACTAAATTTTGCTTTGATAGTTCTTATTCCTAAAGAGCCTGACGCCAAGGATTTGAAGAAATTTAGGCCAATAAGTTTGAGCAACTATGGGATTAAAATCTTTTCTAAAGCCATGACCAATAGGGTTTCTCCTATTGGTCGTAGATTAATCTCTTCAAACCAGACAACATTCATTAAGGGGAGATATATATTAGAAAGCGTTGTCATGGCTCATGAAGTGATTCATGAGGTCAAGAAATCTGGTTCTCAAGGTCTAGTGCTTAAACTTGATTATGAAAAAGCCTATGACCGGGTTAACTGGGATTTCTTATTTGAAATGCTACAGTCTAGGGGTTTCTGCCCCAAGTGGATTGCGTGGACTAAAAGTACATTAATTAATAGTACCTTTGCTGTGAGAATTAATGATACTAATGGGAACTATTTTGTTGGTGGGAAAGGACATAAACAGGGGGATCCCCACTCCCCCTTGTTGTTTAACTTAGTAGCTGATGTGTTTACAAAAATGCTTTAAAAAGCAGCTTCCCAAGACCTAATTTCTGGGCTTTTGCCCAATATAATCCCAGGGGGTGTGGTGAGTCTGCAATACGCAGACGACACCCTCCTTTTTCTGGAGAATTCGGCTCATAAAGCCAGAAACTTTAAGTGGTTTTTATCGTGTTTTGAATCTCTTTCAGGAATGAAAATAAATTTTCACAAAAGTGACCTGATGACTATTAATATTGATGAGGAAGATGTCAATGACTTTGCCCAAATTTTCTGTTGCCAAAAAGGGTGCTTTCCTATTAAGTATTTAGGCGTGCCTTTGCACTATGACAAGTTGAAAAAAGAGGATCTCCAGCCCATTATAGATAGAATTATTAAGGGCATTTCTGGATGGCTTGGGAGATATCTCACATGTAGAGGAAAAATTGTTTTGCTGTGTGCTTGCTTGATTATTATACCTGCATATCTCATGTCTGTCATTAAGTTTCCCAAATGGGCTATTAACGCCATTAATTCTCAAATGGCTCACTTCTTTTGGGGGAATACTGGGGATCAACACAAATATCATCTAGCTAATTGGGGGTTTGTTACTAGGAGGAAACAATATGGTGGATTGGGGATTCCTAACATCAAAGAATTTAATATGGCCTTACTTGCTTCCTGGGGCAAAAGGTTCTTTGATGAATCTGATGCAGACTGGAAAAAAAATCATTCGCCACAAATATAGAGTGAACTCTCCTAACCTACTTTGGGCAAAAGGATATGGTGGCTCTACCTTTTGGAAGAGCATCACTTGGGCGTTAGCTGCTGCAAAAAATTTCTACAGATGGAAATTGAGTAATGGTGAGTTAATTAGCTTCTGGCACGATACCTGGGTCGGGGATTGTTCCCTAAAAGTACAATTGTGGGACTTGTATTGTATTTGCAACCAGACGGAGTGTACTGTGGCTCAGGTCTGGCATGGGCAGGAACTTAAGCTATCCTTTAGGAGATGTGTAGATCAAAGTGGGCTGGACAGATGGGATTCGATGTTGATAATTGTTCAACAATGTATCCTATCAGATGAACCTGATATACCGATTTGGTCCTTGGAACCTAATGGACTATAATCTGTAAAATCTTTTTATAAAAGCATCAACTTTGGGGGAATAGCCTCTGCTATCAAGGATGATCTTTGGAAAATTGTGTGCCCTCAGAAAATTCATGTATTCCTATGGTTGTGTGCTCATAATAAAATTCTGACGAGGGATAATCTGTCTAAGAGGAGGGAGGTGGAGGACCCTTCCTGTCTCTTTTGTGCAGAGCTCGAATCTGTACATCATTTGATGTTCGACTGTGTGGTTGCTCAACATGTGTGGGGGTTTGTATCCGACTTCTTTGAGATTAATAGAATTGCTAGCTTTGATGATATCTTTGCCTTCTGGCGAGTACATAAAAAAAAGCCTGTGCTTAACATGGTTATTGCTGCTTCCTTATGGAGCTTGTGGAGACTAAGAAACATTTTCTGTTTTCAGGGGCAGAAATGGAGAGATGTGAACTGCATTCTTGCAAGACTAAGCTCTTATTGGCACCAGTGGAAGGTTCTCTACGACGATGCTCAAGCAATCCTTCTGCAAAAGGTGTATCCTTCTGTTGGACAAGCGACATGGAGAGCTGATGCAGATAGCCTGGAAGTGAGGTGTGGGACGGGAGCATGAAAGACACGCGTGGAAGAAAAACTTCTCTGTTCCCTTTCCGTCTGATCTGGTTCTGTAATAAGTAGTACTCAGTTTACATTCCTGTTCTGTTTGGAGAGAACTTCTGCTCTTAGGCTTCTAGGTAGCGTAGTCTCCTGGAAGATGTTGCTTTATTCTCTGTTTAAGGCTGTTGGAACTGATTGTGACTCCTTTATCTGCTTCAATCTATAAAGTTGGGGCAGGGGGGGGGGGGGGGCAATCCCTTTCTTTAAAAAAAATCCGTGCCTAAAATAGTTTTAGTGCGCCACTGTAGCACTTTTAGGCGCCAAACCCAACATTGGTTAGCAGATGCACAAAAACATGCGCCCAAAAAACCATGCAGTGTAAAATGTGAAGCACGCGCAATCCGGCGCCTCAAATTTGTAGCTTTTGATAGCATTTTTCAGTCCGCGCCAACCCTTTTTTACGCCCACACTATTTTATAGCTTCTGCTGGAACTGTCCGGCGCCCAAAACACTTGAATTTTAGCGCGCGGAGCAGTTTTTGGGCGCCTGTTGGAGATGCTCTAACAACTTTCTCTATGCAACCTCTCCTCTCTGAAACGTAACTCCCACAAAGACCGGATCTCGTACACAGGCAGAAAGGAGGCGACCATGGATTTCCTTTGCGTGTCGTCGGCGTTTCCGCTGTTTCCCACTCCCTCCGCCGGTCGCTCTGGCGTTGGTAGGGAGGGGGAACTCGGATTTGTGCGTCAGGTGGGTTCTCTGTAGGGTTATGGTTGAGGGAGACGATGCCGAGGCCGTTGCAGCGTGCCTCACAACTGAATGAGTTCCCCCGGGCTCTGTTCGCGGTCCGGGCTCTTGCTTTCGTCCAGGAGCCAGTAGGGTGGGGGATCCCTGGATCTCGTCGAGGTCGCGGGCTATGTTGTCTGGAGGGCGATCAACACTGGACGGTTTTCACTAGTAGAGAAAGAGCCATTTGTCCCGGTTCATAAGGCCCATCTGTCCCGGTTGGGGAACCGGGACTAAAGGGTCGTTACTAATGCCCTAGGCCTTTAGTCTCGGTTCTTATACTAACCGGGACAGGAGGGCCTTTGGTCCCGGTTGGTAGCACCAACCAGGACCAATAAGCTTCCACGCGTCAGCATTTCAGGGGCTGGTTTTTTTTGAAAGGAGGTGGTTTAAGGGTTTTGGGGGTTAATTCAGGTTGTTATAGGTAGCTAATAGAGAGATGTGTTCTCTCTTATCTCCGTGCTACTGCTACTGCTATGCCTAAACATGACTAGATTGAAGTGAGGCAACATGTGGTGCATTTCAAAAGTAATACTAATCCTAACTTGATCAAGTTTGGATTGTACTACTTTCGACATGCACCACATGCATGTTTCCTTCACTTCAATCCAATCCATGTTCATTTCACCCAGACATATATAATAACTCTTCATGCTCGCATCATGCATCTTCATAATAACAACTCCTACTAATCATCATCATACAACTTCTACTCGTTATTAATAACAAGTCATACGATCAGCATCCTGATAGTCATCGAACCAACCCTACTTAATTGTTCTTAGCACATGATCATCAGTATTAGCCAGGACCTAAATACCCTATTTAAGGTAAAATAGTATAAAACAATATAGACCCTGACTCTCCAATATGGAGAATGGAGATCATCCTGTCTCCAATTCTTGCGCTGCGCTTCCTTTTGCTTCCAAGAACCTCCTTACGACTCTCCATACATTTTTTCCATTCTCTGATTAGCATGTCTCCACTTCTTTTAGATATCCGGTATGGACACTTGAGATTCGTAGGATGACCTGTATATGTTCAAAACACGAAGGTTGCCATTCTGATACATCAAATGAGGCACACAATCCTCTGGGATTCTCTGTTGAAAAACATAGTAATAACTTCATAGTTACCAATGATGTACTAGTTTTAGAAGTATGCAAAAGATGCACGGATGTCGTAATAGTAAAAATTCTTACTAGGGTATCTCCATGGTAGTTACCATAGTTCAACACGTGCACTAGTGGCACGTATTGACCATAATGTTGAGGAGTTTGATCGTAGATATTGTAATTCTCAAGATCATTAACAAATCTGACCAGATGATTTTTCTCCTGATAAGTTAACTCGGAGCCATCGGTGTAGTGGGTTTTGTCTACCATGTTTCGCACATTGTTTGAACAATCAAAATAAGCTGTCAATGGAAATAAGCTATCAAGTATTTTGAAATAAAAAATATAAATTAGTTAATAATTAACTATGTTTGAGAAACTCACATAGCGTTAGAACTGGAGGCGTATCAACAAGGACCCAAATGTCCATATTGTCTTGGTCGATGTCAGGAACACCAAGATCCATGGTGACAAGCATACCCTCATCAAAACCATACATCTTGCAAAATGCTTCCCAATTTTTGCAACCAAAATGGGTTACCCTCTCAGCATTATACAGATTTACTTCAAAATCCACATCATGATGGGTCCTTAGGTGAATTTTCTTCGTTTCAAAATTTTCATGATCTTCAAAATTCATCCTCTCCAAGACATAGCGTCTTGCATGGCATGGGATAAGCTATAATCGAATTGTAAAAGATGAAAATTACACGTTGAAATAGTTGAAGTCATGCTTAATTATGAAAAAAACACTTGTCGCCGTTGCATACCGTTTCAACATCGAAGGTCTCCTCGAGCTTAATGCTGAAGCGCCGATCATCGTCCAGGTGAGGTCTGTCGCACAAACCTCGATCGTTGTGACACCAGCCGTACTCCCCCGGGAGACTTTCCTCATCCGATGACGACATTTCCTACGTTCATAATTCAATGATTAAACTTGTACAATTAAATATATGTACTACAAAAACTAAATTAGATCATTATTATTCATCACGGGTTGACTGTCGGTCTGTCGAGTCTTTTCTTGAAAACTCTCAGCTCACGTGGTGTATACATTCGATCGTTGGTGATGGTCGCTCCTCCATTCGTCCCCGGGTGCATTACACCAAAATGTCCAGCACACGGGAACGAAGGAGAAGCGACCCCCACGACAACAGTCGGGATTCTTTATCCTCTCATATATATATGGTGGAACTCTCCCTCACTGATCCCTCTCTGACATTTGTGACCGTTGGTGATGGTAGCTCCTCCTTTCGTTCCCGAGTGCATTATACCAAATTGTCTAGCACATGGGAACGAAGTAGAAGCTACCCCACGGCAACAATCGGGATTCTTCGTCCTCTCATATGTGGTGGAGACTCGACAGACTTAAAGTCAACCCGAAATATCGTTTAATTATCTTTCTAAAAAAGGATTTGGCTGGTCTCACCACGAGGTCGGAGGGGGTCGGTGACGGGGACGATGGCGGGGATGATGGAGGGGGGCTCCTAGATTTCCGCGGCAACAAAAACCCTATAAGCTATCAACTAATCATATGCATACGCCTTGCATAGTGCTCTCCAATTTTAGCATTCAAAGTAGGAGTAGTTTTCCAATTTGAGGATTCAATAAGAAAAACCAAATCGTAAAATAAAGTAGTATTCAAATTAGCATGCATTCAATTATAAGCAAAACTACATCATCTCTTCCGTCCGTACATCGTCGAATATTATCACTAATACACCTCGAATACTATCAATTATAAGCAAAACTACATCATCTCTTCCAGCCTCAATCCCGCGCCGGTTCCCTCTCCCCTCTGTCCCCGCGCGAGCACCACCGCGCCGGCTTGCCCGTCGTCTTGCCGCTACATGTGCCAACCGCGTCGTCCCGCGCCCGCGCACCGCGTCGTTGTGGTTGCGACCTGTGCCCCTCACCGCAAGCGCTCCAGCGCCCGCTCGTGGCCGCTGCCACCTGCATCGTTCTGCTACTCCCCTGACCGCACCACCGCTGCCTCCGCCGCCTACCGCTCCCCCTCCCGCGCACATCGCCTCCGCCACAGCCTTACCGGCGCTCCCTCCGCCCTGGCCGGCGCTCTCCTCTGCCCCGGCCAGTGCCCGGGGCCAGCCGGGCTGCGCCTGCCTCCGGTGCCCGTTAGCGCTCGGGCGCCCGCTAGTGCTCCCATGCCCGCGCGCCCGATAGGCCCTCTGGCCTATGACAGTGGGGCCCCACGCCCAAAATAAAAATGATTTAAAAAATAATAAAAATATAATTAATTAATTAAATTAATTGATCCTGTTTAACTAAACTAATTAGAATAAATTAACCTAACCGTCATTTAGATAAAACTAATTAAGGTTGCTTAGTTAACGTGAGTCAATGACACGCGGGACCCACGCACTATTCACTGGTTGACCCAGTCAATAGTTGACTGTGCTGTTGACTTTGACCTGGCCCCACATGTCATTGACTGTGGCTGGCACATCACTAGGTGACAAAAGTATTTCACTTTTATTATTCAAATTTAATAATTCCATAATATTGTTTAAACTTTGAAAAATCATAGAAAATAAACCATAGCTCGGATGAAAAAACTTTGTATATGAAAGTTGCTCAGAACGACGAGACGAACCCGGATTCGCAGCCCGTTCGTCCTCCATGCACCCCTAACATATCAAACTAGCAACTTTCCCCTTCCGGCTCCTCTGCCCGAAAACACGAAACATCGGGGATACTTTCCCGGATGTTTCCCCCTTCACCGGTATCACCTCATACCGCGTTAGGGCACCCCTAGCACCGATACTTGTCATGTCATGCATCGCTATGCATCTGTTTGCTTAAATATTTATTGCTTCTTCCCCCTCTTCTCTCGCTAGACACCGAGACCGACGCTGCTGCTGCCCCGTTCGACTACGGAGTTGACGACCCCTCTCTCTTGCCAGAGCAACCAGGCAAGCCCCCCCCCTTGATCACCAGATATCGCCTACTCTGCTCTATACTGCTTGCATTAGAGTAGTGTAACATGTTACTGCTTTCCGTTATCCTATCCTGATGCATATAGCCTGTCCTTGCTACTACTGTTGTTACCTTTACCTGCAATCCTACATGCTTAGTATAGGATGCTAGTTTTCCATCAGTGGCCCTACATTCTTGTCCGTCTGCTGTGCTATACTATCGGGCCGTGATCACTCGAGAGGTGATCATGGGTATATACTATACTTTATACATGATACATGTGGTGACCAAAGACGGGTCGGCTCGTAGGAGCCCCCGCGAGTGGATCTTTGAGGCGGAGCGACAGGGCAAGTTGAGACCACCTAGGAGAGAGGTGGGCCTGGCCCTGTTCGGCGTTCGCGGATACTTAACACGCTTAACGAGATCTTGGTATTTGATCTGAGTCTGGCTACTGGCCTATACACACTAACCAACTACGCGGGGACAGTTATGGGCCCTCGACGTCGTGGTATCAGCCGAAGCACTTCGTGACGTCAGCGACTGAGTTGCGCGCGCCGGATTGGAACGTAGGCCTGCTCTTGTATTAAGGGGGCTAGTTCTGCTTCCGGCCGCGTACGCAACGTGCAGGTGTGCTATGGGCGATGGGCCCAGACCCATGTGCGCTTAGGTTTAGACCGGCGTGCTGACCTCTCTGTTGTGCCTAGGTGGGGCTGCGACGTGTTGATCTTCCGCGACTGGGCATGACCCCGAAAAGTGTGTCCGGCCAAATGGGATCAAGCGTGTTGGGTTATGTGGTGCACCCCTGCATGGAAGTTAATCTATTCGAATAGCCGTGATCTTCGGTAACAGGACGACTTGGAGTTGTACCTTGACCTTATGACAACTAGAACCGGATACTTAATAAAACACACCCTTCCAAGTGCCAGATATAACCCGGTGATCGCTCTCTAACAGGGCAACGAGGAGGGGATTGCCGGGTAGGTTTATGCTATGCGATGCTACTTGGAGGACTTCAGCCTACTCTCTTCTATATGCTGCAAGATGGAGGCTGCCAGAAGCGTAGTCTTCGACAGGATTAGATATCCCCCTCTTATTCTGGCATTCTGCAGTTCAGTCCACCGTATGCCCCTTTACACATATATCCATGCATATGTAGTGTAGCTCCTTGCTTGCGAGTACTTTGGATAAGTACTCACGGTTGCCTTGTTCCCCCTTTTTCCCTTTCTCTACCCGATTGCTGCGACCAGACGATGGAGCCCAGGATCCAGACGCCACCATCGACGACGACTCCTACTACACTGGGGGTGCCTACTACTACGTGCAGCCCGCTGACGACGACCAGGAGTAGTTGGAGGATCCCAGGCAGGAGGCCTGCGCCTCGTTCGATCTGTATCCCCGTTTGTGCTAGCCTTCTTAAGGCAAACTTGTTTAACTTATGTCTGTACTCAGATATTGTTGCTTCCGCTGACTCGTCTATGATCGAGCACTTGTATTCGAGCCCTCGAGGCCCCTGGCTTGTATTATGATGCTTGTATGACTTATTTTATTTGTAGAGTTGTGTTGTGATATCTTCCCGTGAGTC
The DNA here is from genome assembly GCA_032464435.1 of Aegilops umbellulata. Classification (NCBI taxonomy): domain Eukaryota; kingdom Viridiplantae; phylum Streptophyta; class Magnoliopsida; order Poales; family Poaceae; genus Aegilops; species Aegilops umbellulata. Next base: position 506,498,315 of record CP136059.1, read on the forward strand.
CCTGATCTTGATCGTACACATTTGCGTGCATGATTAGTGTATGATTGAATCGGGGGCGTCACAAGTTGGTACCAGAGCCGACTGCCTGTAGGAATCCCCCTTCCAACTGCTTGGTCGAAGTCGAGTCTAGACATTGCAAAAACTTTTTACTAACATGGTTGTGTGTCTTACGGGAACACGTCGCCATTTGGGTGGTAGTAGGATCTTTTATTCCTCGACCTATACTCTGGGACTCTGACATCTCTTCTATTCGGGTTAAACGATTTTACTAACTCTACCTCTAGGTTCTCGATAATATTTTCTCCCAGAGAGCACCTTCAGTCCAGATGATCGCCAACTACGCCAGAAGGTTCAGAAGATACTCTCTAGTGTTCCCTCGAGACCTTGTTCCCGCTGCTTTTGCAATTCCCTACAACCGTTATCCCTATGGAGAATTGCATGCTCCTGTCGTCTTACTTTCATTCCTAGCTGCTCTTGCTATTACAAGATGCATCGAATTATTCTCCAAACTTTTTAATAATCCTTTGAGCTAGCTTACTGCCTTGCTGTTCTTTGCCACAAGAATAACCCTGGATAATTCCTTGCACTTATCGAGTATCCGTTCATTCCTAGTTGATTCATGTATTTCACAGCAGTCTTTGAAATACCATTCGATCTTCCAAAAATCCTGAGCAGCCTATTGCTCTTGAAATTCTTGCTTGCTTGCCTTATGGTTAATCCCATAAGTCTCATAATCTTATTGGCATCGCTTGTCTTTATCATTTTAAGTCCGTTGATTCAATATGTTGAGGATGCTCGCATCCCTCAATCGAATCCTAGAATTCATCCTTCCGGCTCAGTGTCAGTTTGAACATGAGCTGGTTCTCAACCAATTAAATTGTCGTCTGTTATACCCCTAAGTATATTGAACTTATCCATCCTTGATCAGAGCGTCTGCTTCTGATCCTCCGCTTTGTAATTCATAATTCCTTTGCAATTGAGCTCTAAGTTACTCAGTTGTTTCTATAATCCAATGTCTTTGCATTGATTCTTCCTCTGGTTGTGAGCCGATACGCACATCAGATCCTGTATGGACCATCAGAACCTTGTTGGATTTTATCCGACAACGTCCTTCATATTCCATTACTTTGGAAGTTCTTTCCCTGATACATAATGCCTTTGGTAAATCATATTCCTTGATTTGGCCAACCATGCTCTGCTTTCGAGCTAGTGATATTTACTATTGAAGCTTGTGGTATATGTTTCCACGATTCCCCGATGGGTTGAACCTATGCCTTTCCTTGATCTGTATGAACCCGAAAGTTTTCACGGGTCATACTCCTCTGGTAATCCACCAGGTAGATTTTCACACTCAAATCAGTTTTAATAGAGGTGAATGGAAGGTTATACATTGAAGAAGTGGGAGTAGACCTTGAACTTTGTGTTCATGCCCATGGACACGATGTAGATCCTATCATGGAAGCTTCTTATACTAATGATTTCCTTGATAAAATATCATCTGGTGTATGTGAATTGATACTTTGCAATCGTGGTCCCGACCACATTTTCTCCTTGATTCCATTTCTCAGACAAGTTAAAGCACTTGTCTTCTGTTGATCGATACATCTCCGCAACATCTGTTATGATCTACCTTTGAGTGTTACCCCTAGTATCTCAAGGATATCTTGCCATTGCACCACATCTTATAAACTTTGATGAAGTACTACCTTACCTTGTGTTTGTCACTTCATGGGTTAGGGGTTGTTAGTCGACCGAGAACACCGATAGGTGAATCAATTCCACACTCCGATTCAATAACTCTGAAGTATTTTTTTGTTGCTTACGAGTTTAATAATCCTTCAGGTCATTCCTAGCCTGATCGACTATATCATTATTGTGCCAATTTTTAACTGTGCTACCTGGTCCTCCTTCTTGGAGCACAAATTTTCGGCGATGAGCTAAGCTTACATCGATCTTCCTCGTCATATCAGTTCACCTTGAACAACAAGCTTGATTTCAAGTTTGTGTCCTACCCATGGTTCCAATAACCTTCCGCTTCATCATTCCTTTGACTTGATGTCGTCGCTGATTGAGTACATCTTTATGAAATCTCTCGACAAATGTGCCATGATCATCATCAACCTTATGAGCTCTTCCAGGATATCAATTGAGTTCATGATGATAAATACCATCCTTGCCCTCGATGATCTGTGTTATCATCGACCATTTTATTTCCTTCCCACCAACACAAGCTTGTTCGTGTTTGGTGTTATACTTTGAGTTCCTTGCTATCCAGCAATTGTTCTTCTTTACCTTGGAACATTAACATCTCTTATGTCATCTATGTTGTGAGAATTTCACCACCTCTTAAGAATTCTTGGTATGGTGATACTTCTCACCATCACCATTCTTCTTGGGTCCACGTGTTGATTCCAACCGGGGTACCAACAAGTGAGCGGTGCTGTTTGGATCCTGCCCTTCTAGCAACCCTATTCTTTTGAAGTTAATGGTCGGCCTTTCATTCTTAGACTATTGATTATTGAATCAGCATTCCGACGTTAGTCGTGCAGCCCAGCCCATATTTTGGGTGCACCTTTCAACCAATGTCTAATTGTGTATGTTTTCCTCGAGCATACATCATTATACCATTTGAATTGACAAATGTTATCTCCTTGTTCACATACTTGTGGAAATCCATCTTTTGGAAATCTAGATGATTTGTCGCTGAGTTCATCAGCCACCTCCTCATCCTCTCCTTGGTTTACTGATGAACTCTTGTTTCAGAACTCACTTCCATAGTTCATTTCCCAATAATCTTACAATGTCATCTCGTCAATTTGTGTTGCACCTTTTCTTTTCAGGAATCCCGTGCTTGAGTTATCTTGATACAATTCAGATCTGAATCTCGGTCAGATATGATGGTTGGAACATATTTTCAAGAGTTATAACATTGATCCTCATATGACCCGGTAAGGTGATGTCATGCACACCTGACCGGAGGACCAAGTGTTATAGTTTCCTTTTTAACTAGGTTAACCACTTTTCAATGAGGAAATTGAATGCCTTGTTTAATAAGTTATCCTGATGGATCCTTAGTATATCCAAAGTCTGACCTTTGCTTGAAGACCATACCAATGCTACCTCGAAGCATGTTTGTGGTACTCCGATTTCAATAAGAGCATTTGTAGAACAATGCTAAATTTTCTTTGTCCATTATCCAAATACTGTTGTTTGGGTTATGTCATGAAATTCCTCTCCCCTTACCTAAACGGTTATCTACTTTCTATCCTGTCATGGATACCATGCTCTGCTTGTCCTTGGGAAGGATATATCCTTGAAATATGTGTTTAAACACATTTTCCTTTCCATTGTTCTGTTTACTCTGATAATCATATTTTCCTTTCCATTGTTTTGTTTGACCTTTCTTGTGATCTATATGATCTAAGCAGTAATATTCCCCTGCTTATGTTAACACCTTAGTGTGCAATTCTGTCAGTAAGACCATGTTACTTTTGTTGATGACATTCCGGTAACCATCGATGGACGAGAACTTTGCCTATTGGTCCGCCTCGTTCAACGAGCAGGAAAATGGTTCTCTTCGTCCCTCGCCCTTGGTATCGATGTTGTTGCTGACATAACTAACAGGCTACCCTCTGACATGCCTTGCTATCGTGACCGTGCAAGGTGTCACCCCCTTCCTACTTTTAACCCACATGGTGGGCCCATAACCCACAGTTCAACAGGATCGAAACCTGACTCTCCTGTACACCCTGTTGTCAAAGTTATTCCTCGCGCTTGACTTTGTAAGTTATTCACAGGCCACCTGCCTAGTGGTCTATTCTGGTATGAGGCGCTATACCTATTCTCGTTGCCCTGAAACCCTTTCACCTTCTGATTAGGCATCGAATGATTTCCTATCCACTTGAAGCTTCTTATTGCACCTTCTTACTTTGCTCTCGGTGATTTCCTTGAATTTCAACTCGAGAGATACCTTGAGCTTCATTCCCTGAGATAATTACCGATTGTCAGTCCTCACCGACATCTGTCCTTATAGTTTTCCCGTTCTACCCTTTTTGTAAGTACGATGAAGACTTCGAAGAAAGGGTGACGACTTCATCATGATGACTGTCGGTGTCAAAACCGGCGGATCTTGGGTAGGGGGTCCCGAACTGTGCGTCAAGGTCGGATGGCAACAGGAGACAAGGGACACTTTATTTTACCCAGGTTCGGGCCCTCTCGATGGAGGTTAAACCCTACTCCTGCTAGATTAATATTGATGATATGGGTAGTACAAGAGTAGATCTACCACGAGATCAAGGAGGCTAAACCCTAGAAGCTAGCCTATGGTATGATTGTGTATGATGAGGGTTGTCCTACGGACTACAACCCTCCGGTTTATATAGACACCGGATAGGGTTAGGGTTTACATAGAGTCGGTTACAATGGTAGGAGATCTCGAATATCCGCACGCCTAGCTTGCCTTCCACGCCAAGAAAAGATCCTTCCGGACACGGGACGAAGTCTTCAATCTTGTATCTTCATAGTCCTGGAGTCCGGCTGAAGGTATAGTTCGGCTATCCGAACACCCCCTAATCCAGGACTCCCTCAGTAGCCCCTGAACCAGGCTTCAATGACGACGAGTCCGGCGCGAAGATTGTCTTCGGCGTTGCAAGGCAGGTTCCTCCTCCAAGTTCTTCAAGAAGATTATAAACACCACAGAATAGTGTCCGGCTCTGCAAAATAAGTTTCCACATATTGCCGTACAGAGAATAATACTAACACAAATCAAATCTGCTGACGTATCCCGCAGTGCATCATAACACTGCGGCCAAGCCTTCTATATAAATTGTTTTCATTGTTCCACCTCAGCTCGTTTAGCGAGGCGGTTTCCTTGGCACATCTTGTCGAAGCAGAGATCATGTGCCCCCCTTTAACGGGATTCTCATTAATACGGACGTGGGTAACCCAACCACGCCATTTACCGCGGCGTTTGGGAGGCAAGTGAGTTTTATTAGGTAGGTGAGGACGCCTAACCGTACCTGCTTATTTAAAGGGATAAGGATTCACCTTTTTAACCTACGCCTTCTTCCTCCTTTGCCAATCCATCTCTCGCGCACTCAAGCTCCAGCGCCCAAGTCCGCTCTTCCTCAACCTTCTCCAACAATGTCCGGAGCGGGAGGCAAGTGGATGGTTTCCTCCGTTACAGAGGCTCAGGTAAAAAGGCTAAGGAAAGCCGGATACTTGTCCAAGGACATACCGCATCGGCTTCCTGATAAGGGGCAGCTTCTTCCTACCCCAAGGCCCCATGAGAGGGTAGTTTTTCTTCCCCACTTCCTCCACGGACTGGGCTTTCCACTAGACCCATTTGTCCGGGGGCTCATGTTCTACTACGGCCTGGATTTCCACGATCTGGCCCCGAACTTTGTCCTCAACATCTCGGCGTTTATCGTCGTGTGTGAGGCTTTTCTCCGCGCCCGCCCCCACTTCGGCCTCTGGCTCAAGACCTTCAACGTCAAGCCCAAGGTGGTGTCCGGCACCCAGGCGGAGTGCGGAGGTGCTATGGTTGGCAAGATGGCCAACGTCCTCTGGTTCGATGGCTCCCTTGTGGAGTCCCTAAAGGGGTGGCAGGTTGGGTGGTTTTACATCACCGAGCCCCGCGATCCGAAATGGGTCGCGGCCCCTGAGTTCAGATCCGGACCCCCCACGCGGCTCATGTCCTGGAAAGAGACAGGCTTGTCGTGGGGCAACGAGGAAGAAGTGACTGGGTTGCAAACATGCATCCAGTCCCTGGTGAACAAGCCAATCCGGCTTGCCAACATAGTCCAGGTCATGCTCGTTCGCCTGATCCTCCCGTGCCAAGAACGGGATTTTACTTTGTGGGAATTCGACCCGGCGCAGCACCAAACCCTCAGTAGGCTCTTCGACACGACGTATGAAGACGTCTGGAAGGTGCTGACCAAAGGCGCCGAGTCCCCCACATCCGCCTCCGAGGATCGCGGATACAGCTCGCAGCGTAACGCCGGCGAGGTAAGCTACCTATACCTTTGATAGGTTCGTTTAAGCTTTTTCTCCATAGATTAACTCTACGTGGGATCTAAACTCCCTTTTAACTTTGACAGGCTTGGCAGGAGATATCCGGACCAATTAATTGTCCGACTCCTCTGCCCGAAGACCCGGCCCCAGCTCTCTTGGTGAAGCTAATGGCTCCGGCACCTTGCGTGGTGCCGGAGAGGAAGGCCAAGAAGAAGAAAACCACCGGGACTCGAAAAAGTTCCCGCAACATGGTGGTGTCGGACTCGTCATCCGATGAGTCCGCAACGCCCTCCTCTCGTGAAAACGAGGAGCAGGAACAAGGAAGCTCTCCCCCTCCAGCGAGGGGAGAAAAAAAGAAGAAGGCCACCCCAACGGGGGAGGCCGAGTGGTCAAGGAAGAGGAAGACCCCTCCGCCAGACTACTCCCACGACGCCGAAGAGGGCGGAGAGGAGTGGCCGGACAGAACCAAGCGTCCGGCGAAATTGTAAGTATTTATATACCAGGGTGATTCATGATATTCTTTTAGTGTGCGGCTTTCCCTGATATCGCACGTATTTTATGCAGCCCGCCCCGGGCCGAACTCGACGACTCGTCGAGCGGCTCCCTGGACTCGTCGGACATGAACTCTGTTCCGCCCGCGGTCTCCCCCCGCGGGGCGGACGACGCCGAAGTGGCGCCCCGCCAAGCTTCGGGGCAGAAGGAGATGGTCCTGGAGGAGCCACAAGGCAATCCTCCGGACCCCAGGAGTGAAGGGGATGAAACCCCCCAGGGCTCCAAGTCCGGCTTTGTGCCGGACACCGCGCCGGACTCGACAATCCCGGTCCGCGGTGGGCGAACTCCTTCCAAGAGGAGTAAGCCATCTGAGCCGGCGGCCTCCGTCCAACCGGAGGCGCCGGACAATCTGCTGGAGGTGCTTAAGGGCGCCGCCATCGATGAGGAGCACCGTACTGTTATGAGTACGGTGATCCAAAGGATTCAGTCTGCCAAGAGCGGACTGAATGAAGCTTGCGCTAGCCTTCTAACAGGCTTCGAGGTAAGTAAAAATATGTCAATTTATTTACCGCATAGACAGTAGCCCCTGATGCTCTGTTCGGTGTTCGGAAAGAAAAGCCGGATAGAGGATCTAGTAGTTTTCGCAGGAGTCTAAAAAAAGGTCAAATATGCGTATGTAGGCTTCACTGCTGTCCACCGCCGCACTGACTGCGCAGGTGGATGTCCTGAAACAGGACCTCGGGCGGACCGAGCAAGAGCTCGGCCTTGCCAAACGGCAGCTCGAGGAGAAGGAAGGTAAGAAATACCTAAAAAAAGAAAATGAAGAAAAAAGGTGCCTATAGAGAGGCTTGATTGCAGAAGGAAATAACAGGATTGTATTGCTTGTTGTAGGGGCCACAACCGAGGTGACAACCCTGAAGCAGGCGCTAGCTGAGGCCGAAAAGAAAACGGCCGAGGAGCGTGCCGAGCGAGAGAAGCTTGGGGTTCAGGTCGGCGAGGTGCAGCAAGAGCTGCAAACTCTCATGAAGAAACATGAGGGTTTGGAGCTTGAGGCGAAGGCGCAAGCATCCGAGCTCGCGTCGGCCATTGAGACCGCCAAGAGTGCCAAGGCCGAAGCCCAGAAGGCCCTCCAGGAGTTGGAGGAGGTGAAAAAGATAGCAACGGGTAAGGCATTCTCAATGCAGAGTAGGAATATAAAAGTAAACTACCTATTACTTACCCGAATCTGGAGTTCTCCAGGGGCGTTCGCCGATCTTCCCCGTAGCGTATCCGCCGCCGCCGCGTTCTACCGAGCTGAAGAGGACAGCTAGACGGAGAGTGTGTTCTGGTCTCAGTATTCTGAGGCCGGACACCCTATGCCCCTGAGCGATCAGCTGAAACAGCTGGTCGAGCTCCACAAGGCGGCCGAACAGGCCATGAAGGGCTTACTAGTTCGGCTGTGGCCTGGAGAGGCCCTGCCTGGGAGCTATTTCGGGCTGGTGCGGCGGCTGGTGTAGGCCTGTCCACGACTTGAGGTCATCAAGCGCTCCGTCTGCATTGAAGGTGCCCGGAGGGCCCTTGCCCGTGTAAGGGTACACTGGGGTAAGCTGGACGGAGAGAAGCTGGTGAAGGACGGGCCGCCACAGGGGAAGGAGCATCGCAAGCCCGAGAACTACTACAAGGACGTTCTTGCCGGAGCCCGCCTTGTCGCGGATGAATGTGTTAAAGATGTAATATTTGAATGAACTCGCTCGTTTGTATCCTGTGCGCTGAAAACTTGTTCATATGCGCAAAGCAATGCTTGTTTAATTTAAAATATTATTTTCTGTGCGGCCGTTTATCAAAAATTGAGAGATGGCAAGTCGTCGGCTTCTGCCCCCATGCCACTAGTGCTGGGGTGTTCGGGATAAACCTGAGGGCTCTTGTTCCCATAGTTGGGTCCTTCGAGGGAGGCACTCAGCACAATGAACCAGGCAATCGGACTTATAATGCTTGAACACTCTCACTTAGCCATAGAACGTTATAATTTTAAATTTCGGCGAAGCCCCTAGTTCGGAAGGCCGAATTCGGGGCGTTATCCACGCCTTTGGCCGGACATAGCCAGCTCCTCGCTCAAAGCGGCTTAAGCCTTTAAGGACTCGAAAAACCTCTCGAACAGCGACCGGTCTCACGCCTTATCATGACAGTCTGTTTTAGCTTTCTCCACTGAGGTGCTCAACCCACCTGATCTGGGGCACAATCGCAGTGGTTCTCCTAGTGCTACCTTAGCCGATAGAGCGGAACGTAAGGTACCAAAACATAGGAGCCGGGCAAACCCAACATGTGACCAAAATCATGACTCGGAGCCGATGCATATAGTGCTGTAAGTTCGGGGTGCCGCAGTTGTGAAAGTGTACGGACTTCTCACACCAGATAAAAGGGTAATGGAGCCCCTGGCGTGGTTTGCCGTACCATGGTGTACGGTTGTGATCATGTTATGTAATAAACACATATATTCAAAGGGGACAATGCAAAAAAATAGACAAAAAACTATGCATTGTTTTATAAAGAGGCTATTTATCAAAGCCAAACGATACAAGTAGTGCGATAAGCAAAAAGGATTTAGACTATCTAACATGTCCTAACCAGGCACAGGCCGCGGAATTTAGAAACAGATATATCGCTCGAAATAGAGACCACTTGAGAATTCCAGAATGCGGCGTAGCTTTGTCTGCTTTCCTGGATCTTGCATCGTCTGTGCGGCAACACTGCCGAACAGGTTATTCCACAGTATGGAGTCCTGAAAGTAAAAAATAAAAAATCCGGCAGCCCCTAGTACGTTTGACGCCGTTTGTGCTAGCCTTCTTAAGGCAAACTTGTTTAACTTATGTCTGTACTCAGATACTGTTGCTTCCGCTGACTCGTCTATGATCGAGCACTTGTATTCGAGCCCTCGAGGCCCCTGGCTTGTATTATGATGCGTGTATGACTTATTTTATTTGTAGAGTTGTGTTGTGATATCTTCCCGTGAGTCCCAGATCTTGATCGTACACATTTGCGTGCATGATTAGTGTACGATTGAATCGGGGGCGTCACAGAGACCTATCTTCTTAAGGCCAGGAATGAAGTCAACACAAAACCCAATGACATCCTCTGTTTGATGGCCCATGGAGATGCTTCCTTCTGGCCTAGCACAGTTACAGACATATTTCTTTAGGACTCCCATGAACCTCTAGAAGGGGAACATATTGTGTAGAAATACGGGGCCCAGAATGACAATCTCGTCGACTAGATGAACTAGGACGTGCGTCATGATATTGAAGAAGGATGGTGGGAACACCAGCTCGAAACTAACAAGACATTATGCCACATCACTCCTTAGCCTTGGTATGATTTCTGGATCGATCACCTTCTGAGAGATTGCATTGAGGAATGCACATAGCTTCACAATGGCTAATCGGACGTTTTTTGGTAGAAGCCCCCTCAATGCAACCGGAAACAGTTGCATCATAATCACGTGACAGTCATGAGACTTTAGGTTCTGAAACTTTTTCTCTGGAATATTTCCCTTTATATTCGATGAGAAGCCAGTCGGGACCTTCATACTGAGCAGGCATTCAAAAAATATTTCTTTCTCTTCTTTGGTAAGAGCGTAGCTAGCAGGACCTTCATACTGCTTTGGAGGCATGCTGTCTTTTTCATGCAAACGTTGCAGGTCCTTCCGTGCCTCATGTGAATCTTTTGTCTTCCCATACACGCCCAAGAAGCCTAACAGGTTCACACAAAGGTTCTTTGTCACGTGCATCACGTTGATTGAAGAGCGTACCTCTAGCTCTTTCCAGTAGGGTAGGTCCCAAAATATAGATTTCTTCTTCCACATGGGTGCGCGTCCCTCAGCGTCATTCGAAACATCTAGTCCGCCGGGACCCTTTCTAAATATTACGTGTAAATCAGAGACTATAGCAAGTACGTGATCACCGGTACGCATGGCGGGCTTCTTCCGGTGATCTGCCTCGCCTTTGAAATGCTTGCCTTTCTTTCGACATTGATGGTTAGTCGGGAGAAATCGACGATGGCCCAGGTACACATTCTTCCTGCATCTGTCCAGGTATATACTTTCGGTGTGAGCTAAACAGTGCGTACATGCATGGTATCCCTTGTTTGTCTGTCCTGAAAGGTTACTGAGAGCGGGCCAATCATTGGTGGTCACGAACAGCAACGCCTTTAGGTCAAATTCTTCCCCCATGTGCTCATCCCACGCACGTACACCTGTTCCATTCCACAGCTGTAAGAGTTCTTCAACTAATGGCCTTAGGTACACATCAATGTCATTGCCAGGTTGCTTACGGCCTTTGATGAGAATTGACATCATAATGAACTTTTGCTTCATGCACATCCAAGGAGGAAGGTTATACATACATAGAGTCACGGGCCAGGTGCTGTGATTGCTGCTCTGCTCCCTGAAAGGATTAATGCCATCCGCGCTTAAAGAAAACCATACGTTCCTTGGGTCACTTGCAAACTCAGCCCAGTACTTTCTCTCGATTTTTATCCACCGTGACCCGTCAGCGGGTGCTCTCAACTTCCCGTCTTTCTTACGGTCCTCACTGTGCCATCGCATCAACTTGGCATGCTCTTTGTTTCTGAACAACCGTTTCAACCGTGGTATTATAGGAGTATACTACATCACCTTCGCAGGAACCCTCTTCCTGCGGGGCTCGCCCTCAACATCACCAGGGTCATCTCGTCTGATCTTATACCGCAATGCACCGCATACCGGGCATGCGTTCAAATCCTTGTACGCACCGCGGTAGAGGATGCAATCATTAGGGCATGCATGTATCTTCTTCACCTCCAATCCTAGAGGGCATACGACCTTCTTTGCTGCGTACGTACTGTTGGGCAATTCGTTATCCTTTGGAAGCTTCTTCTTCAATATTTTCAGTAGCTTCTCAAATTCTTTGTCAGGCACAACATTCTCTGCCTTCCACTGCAGCAATTCCAGTACGGTACCGAGCTTTGTGTTGCCATCTTCGCAATTGGGGTACAACCCTTTTTATGATCCTCTAACATGCGATCGAACTTCAGCTTCTCCTTTTCACTTTCGCACTTTTCCCTTGCATCAACAATGACCCGACGGAGATCATCATCAGGCACATCGTCTAGTTCCTCTTGATGTTCAGCTTCCCCCGTTGCAGCATCGCCGTATTCAGGGGGCACATAGTTGTCATTGTCCTCTTCTTCTTCGCTGTCTTCCATCATAACCCCTATTTCTCCGTGCTTCGTCCAGACATTATAGTGTGGCATGAAACCCTTATAAATGCTGGTGGGTGTGAAGGATTTTCTTGTCAGAGTAAGACCTCGTATTCCCACAATTAGGGCATGGACAACAAATAAAACCATTCTACTTGTTTGCCTTAGCCACTTCGAGAAAATTATGCACGCTCTTAATGTGCTCGGAGGTGTGTCTATCACCGTACATCCATTGCCAGTTCATATGCGTGCATTATATATAATTATGTGTGTCAAAAGTAAGAAAATTAGACAAGTATCTATCTAAAGTAAGATTTTTTTTTGTTTCAGAAAGAAGATAAGAACAAGAGGCTCACCACGGTGGTGCCGGCGACGAGATCGGTGCGGGCGATCGACGGCGGTTGAGACGAGAACAGGGCGTGACGGGCCGCTAAACCTAGACAAATCTCGAAAAAAATGGAGCTCGGAGGTCGAGCTTCGAGAGGAGAAAGCTTAACTAGTGTGGCTCGGGCATTTCATCGAACACCTCACATGCATAGGAGGTGAGCTAGAGCACCCAAATGCCCTTCCTCGCCGGCCAGCAAAAAACAGAGCACTGTGGAGTGCTCTGCTCGCCGGCGATGGGGTATATATAGGCAACTCATCTGTCCCGGTTCGTGGCTGGAACCGGGACTAAAGGCCATCCTTCTGTCCCGGTTCCTGCCACGAACCGGGACCAATGGTTGTGGGCCAGGAGCGAGGCCCATTGGTCCCGGTTCGTGCCAAGAGCCGGGACAAATTGGCCCAGACGAACCAGGACCAATGCCCACGAGGCCCCGGTCGGCCCCCTGGGCTCACGAACCGGGGCAAATGCCTCCATTGGTCCCGGTTCGTAGCAGAACCGGGACTAATGGGCTGGCCAGGCCCAAACGAAAGCCCCTTTTTCTACTAGTGTTTGGTTCTCGGATGGGTGGTGGTTGTGTGGAGACGGAGATTCTTCTTCCACCTCGTCGGTTTGATTTTCTGTTGCAGTTCTTCATCTTTCTTTGTGCTGCTGATGGAGGGAAGTCCTGCTTTGCCAAGACAATTGGTTCGGTTCGGCCGCGGCGCTGAAATCGGATCCTAGTTCTCTTCCACCTAAAAGGGGCACATATAGCAGTACTCAAAGGAACATATTGCGAAGGCTGGTGTAGACGTGTTGGATGCACATGTGTGACCTCTTTCCGTGTGTGATCTGAATGTTAAGATTCATACAAGTATATACAAGTAGAAAAGATAGTTGGGAAGAACGACCCCTATCGATCGGACGTACGGTAACAACTTTCTCTATGCAACCTCTCCTCTTTGACACGGAACTCACGAAAAGATTGGATGGCACCTAGGGAGAAAGAGAGAGAAAGAGAACCGTGTGTGATGATGTGATCTGAATGTTCAGATTCAGTCATCTTGAATTTTGCCGCGATGATGTGGACATTTTCTGGCCGGTGTTCAGTGGCCAAACTTCTCAGTTGCAATATGAGAAATCTTCGATATGGTAGTAAGATATATTTTCCTCCCGCTGTTGAACTGGGTTCTCCGAGAACTAGCAGTACCAGAGCAATCTTGAGGAACTCCATGTTGCAACAAGTTAGATGTTTTGGAGGGTTCCAGTTTGGATCGTCCAACTCCAAAAGCTTTGGAAGTTGGGAATTAATGTTGACAAATTGGTGCAGGACGACGTTGACTTTCTCGCAGAGGACTACCTAATCTACCGCACGTGTGGTTGTGGATATGCGAATCAGCCTGTGGTTGAGTTGGTTAGGTGGACAGTGGTATCCCCAACCCACCAGGGTTCAAATCCTGGTGCTCGCATTATTCCTGGATTTATTTCAGGATTTCCGGCGATGCGCTTTCAGTGGGAGGAGACGTTCCCGTCGACGACGAGGTGCTTACGGTCTCAAGATGATATGCCCTATGTCTAACCTTCATGGCAGGATCGACGGTACGCCAAAGGAGCAACGGTTCGAAAATAAAATGTGATCGACGGTATCTTCCTCCTATAGGCATAGTTTAAAAAACCGAACCGAAAAGATTGTCGGTTCAGGTTTTTACCGGTCAGACCGCCGGTTCACCGGTTCGATTGTTGGTTTTAAAATAAAATAAAATAATATATATTGATTAATATATGTGCTAATATAGAGTGAAACAATGGTCAAATAAAATTATAACCATGTAGTGGACAATAAAGTAGCACAACCAAGTTTGTTACTGGGCCATGGGCAGGCCCTGCCTACTGCTCACATGCCCTTGGATCAAATCCCACTTTCCCAATTTCTATTAAAACTTTTTTCCTGGTTTTTTCCGGTTCAATTACCCGGTTTTTTCACCGGTTTTCCAGAAAACCGGCCGGTTTGATCGGTTTTTTCTGGTTTGATTGCATATCGGTCTTATTAGCTTAAAAACCCGACGAGGCTTCCGGTTCCGGTTTTTTCCGGTTCGACCGCCGGTCCGGTCCGGTTTTTTAAACTATGCCTATAGGCAGGTGTTGGAGCTTGCAGTTTGGTCTTGTAGCTGGTGGCATGTACGGTGATCGGATGTCCACACCCTTTACTGCAAGGGTCTGTCTAGGACACATCTAGATGTGACATAGTTATGTCACATCTAAGCTGATGTTCACTCTGTTTGTGGTTTTTTTTTGTCCTAGTTTTTTTTTCTTGTTGCTGCATTATGTATATGTAGGAGCTTAGATGTGACATTCTTAAAAAATATCTAGATGTGAATTAGTCAAACTGTTACTGCAAAGCCAGCCAAATTTAAAGGTGCCCAACATTTCCAAATGTAGTCGGCCTGCTCGAAACGGATCAGACCCGTGCTCAAACGGTTGTACGTGAATTTCATCGTATAGGCCTCCAGACGCATCGCATGGCCAAGAGAAATGAAATATAATCCCAAGCATAGATAACTTATTACCAAAAACACGGATCTGCGACCACATGAGTGATTCACAAGTGACCACAGTCCACAACTAGTACATGAAAGCAAACGAATTAAAGTGACTACTGACTAGGCAAACCACAGCAGCAAACCCTTTCTAAACAACATTGTTCAAAGCCACAAAGGCATGTACTGGAACATCAAAGTACAGAAGAAAACCAAGCTGCGTAGAAGATCTGAACCATATATACATTTAACATCTGATGACTTTGATGAAGTGACCATGGAGCTGCTTAATTTTTACAACCATCGGACAACCATTCCATGTAACTGGGAATATAAGGTTTGCACCGGAGATCATAATGACTATTCCCAAAACAGAAGACAACACGAGATCTCCGGTTTTCCACATCGTATGACACAAGCCTTTCATTCAACCCATTGATTTGGAAAAAGATGGATTTGCATTCCGGACCGAATGCTACAAATGTACACACCTCATGATGGCCTATCAAGTCCGACATGCTGGCGGTATGCTTCAGAGTCCACTGCCCACTGGCATAATCTTCAAGAACCCAGACCGAGAGCTGGCGATTACCATTAGTGTAATCCATATGCGTTGCATACAGGCGTCCCTGAGATTGCCCAATATAACCATAATCGGAGGTGTCTGCTATGGTGAGCGGCATTCGGATTTCCCGCCAAGTATTCCCTTCCGCATCCACCGTGATCACCGAAGAATCGTGGGTAGTTAGATGCAGCGCGCCACCGAAGAAGAGAGAGACTGAACCACATCATGATCGACCACGCTGGTGTGGTCACCCCATTCGCTCTCCTTGGAAGTCCACCTTCCGGTTTCCGATGAGAAGATCTCCACTCTGGTGATCCCGTCGCCCCGCACGAGCACGAACACGGCGAAGCGGGAGGGAGCGGCCGGGTCGAAACCCAGACGGATGATGTTCCTCTCCTGAAGCAGCTCCTCGTCAGCAGGCAAGAGAGTCCACTCCTCCGTAGCTGGATTGCACACAACGAACTCCGTCTCGGCGCCGGAGTTGGTCGCAGACGATATCTTCCAGCACTCGCAGGGTCGACGAGGGGCCGGCCTCGGCCCGACAGGTTGCGGAAGCGGAGCTCGTTATTCCATTCGCTGCGAGCGTAGCAGAAGAAGCCGGACAGGGCCTGCGGCGACCTCTTCCGGAGGCCGGGGTCGGAGCAGAGGGCGAGCCATGCTTTGCACACGCACTTGAAGCGACAGACCGATGTGTAGGGCACCCGCGCCAGGACCTCGAGGAGGAGGTCCTCGGGGAGGCTCTCTGCCGCCGGCGCCGGCTGCTCCTCCGTTGAGGAGGCAACATCGAAGAAAGAGGGAAACTACCTTCATACCAAGATCTAGAGAAGCACCTTTGCATACAAGGATGCTTTTTGAGCCGATGAACGGGGACCGTCGCAAGCAACAAGACCGAAACTTTGTGGCACGTCGGCCGGGGTTCTTCCCCATGTCCGCTAGATCCCAGCACCATCAACTTCATTCGATGAGATCGAAGAAGAGGACCATCGCTGCATTCCTCTATCCACACACCCCACTGCAAGATACCAAACACAACCACAACAGCCGACACCAACACCACCCGAGAGAGTGTTCAGAGTTGGATAACCTAAAGAGGACTACCGGAACAGCGACACCGCGGAGGCGTGTACATGCGATAACGATGTCTAACACTTAGAAGCACCCTCCGAGCGGCCATGCAAAGATCTATGGCGACGGAGGTATGTCTCATGATGGGGATGTGGATGCAGCAGCCGCGGTGTGCAGAGATGAACATGGCAATTATATCGGATCCTCAACGATTGTACTCCCGGGAGTGAATGATCCGGCAGTCATGAAGTTGTAGCGTGCCGTGAGTCGTTGGCTTTAGCCCATGATCTGTCTTTGAACCATTTGATGATTGCGTGCGATTACAAGCTAGTGGTGAAGGACATCAACAAAGGGTTGGGACTTGGGAGGCCCTCATATTACTATGGTGAAGGAAATAGAGAAAAGAAGAGCCAATTTCAAGAGATGTGATTTTATGTTTGAAAGTCGTGATTCGAACCAGGAAGCACATCACCTTGTAAAATTTCAGTACCGCTCCCACAAGGTCGTCGCTGATCTAGGGGCCTTTCTATAGCGAGGGAAGGATCGAAGGCTCGTGCTGATCGGCAACAGCGACCCGATCGTCCACTCGCACGCATGGAGGACATTCAGGCTGTACTTCGTCTAGTAAATACATGATCTACTTTTTTTTAGACATATAAATATATGGTCTACTGTTAATGTGCCACCATTGATCCATAGAATTTCCACCAAGTTACTTTGGGCGAACTTTCTATTGATTGGCTTCCTGCACCCATCCCCAACTCTTGCAGTTGCGCAAAAAACAAGAACAGAAACGACGTTGGTTTCCTCTGCCATCGACAACTCCTAAAAGTTCGCCGTTGCCTGACGAACTGCAACAGGTTTGGCGCGATTGCTGTAGAAGTGCAGAAACAAAAGAGAGGCTGAAAAAAAAACCATAAATCGCCGTTGCCGGGGATCGAACCCGGGTCACCCGCGTGACAGGCGGGAATACTTACCACTATACTACAACGACTTTGATGCCACTTAGTTTAACAAGGGTTATTAGATCGGCTAACCCTGATCAAATCGGAGGTTCTCCTGGGGTGCAGCTGAAACGGGAATCGCAGGCTCGCAGCCGCCGTTTCGGCCGAAAAAACCTAGACCCAATCGAAACTTGGCCGGTGCACAGGCGAGATCAGCGTGTCCAGCTCCTCGCGTCGCTGCCGTCGCCGGCCCTCTCGATCGGTTCCTGTCCAACGCGCCGCGCTTCTTCCGTTAGATCTAGGCGAAAATCGATCTCATGTTGAACCAATTTCAGATTATCCCGTCGCTTCCGTCGATCGTAACCTAACCTGGCTCGGCTTGCTTTCATCTTTCCTTGTTGAACCAGCGCTGGCTCTTGAGAATTTGCACGTCTCTTTCGCAAAATTTCTAGGGCAGAACTCAGGCAAGATCTGCTGCACCGCAGATAGCTAGTCGACCAGAGGCTTCATCAACCGGTGGGAACCTGCCAGCAGCAAGACCATATTTCTCAAGCTGCCCAAAAATATACTCCCTCCCTAAACTAGTAGTGATCTAAACGCTCTTATATTAGTTTACAGAGGGAGTATATCAGCCATGGCCGTTTTTGAGGATCTCCCACAGGTATGTCTTGCTGCCAGCCAAGTGTATATTCATCAGACGGAGCTGGACCCACAAAGCCCCCCCTCCCCCGCCCCCGCGTCGTCTCCACCGAGGCGACTCGGGGGAAACCCTAAACCGCCGCCGCCGCACCCTCCTCCCCCCTCCCCTCCCCCTCCGCCGCCGCCAGACGTGCGCGCCGGCGTGCGCTCGACACCGATGAAGGTGGAGGCGGGGGATCTGGCGGCTCCACATCGCGTGGAGGGCTCGGCATCCGGGGCGGCGGCCCCGGTCGGAGAGCGCCGGGTGACCCGGGCGGCGGGCCACTCCGGCCGGAGCTGGTGAGGCGCCTTCCTCGGTCTCGCGGGGGACGAGGAGGCGTCGGTCCACGGTCGCTGGTGTGTGGCCTCCCTTGCGCGGTTGCCGTCGCCAGATGCATCTCACCCTCTCCGCCCAGATCTGCTCCTTCCATCGCCGGATCCGGGTCCTCCCGGGCGTCGGCAGCGCGGATCTCGTCGAGGGGGGTTGGTTCTGGGGAAACCCCTGGCCGGCGCAGCCACATCACAGGCGACGCCCTGGGCGCCGTACTCCTCCCTGGAGGCTGTGGTGAGGATCCTTCTCCCCTTCCTTCCGTTCCCTGCTAGGTGAAAGCCTAGGTCCCCTGATTCGGGCGGCGACGACACATCTGTGCCGTGTTCCTTCTTGGAGGCGCAGCCCGGGGATCGCAGGGGCGGCGAGAGAGTCGGGTTGCGGGTGTGATGGTGGCGGGTGGCAGCTTGGCTCGGCGCTTCACTGCCTTTCTTCGGTGGCTCATCGCTGTTGCCCTTGTTGCTGCGTCTGTGGCCGACGGCTCTAGCCCTTCGGTGTGGCTTAACCGCGGACGACGACGGTGCTCGGAATGATGTGTTGTGAGCTAGCAGGTCTGCTCCTAGTTCTTTCTTCATGCGCAGCTTGGACGTCTTCCTCTGGGTTCTAGGGTGAACCGAGCTGCCGCCTGCCGATGCGGCATCCTTCGAGCCAGGATGAGAGGGCAGGGGCCCTTTGCAGCGGTAGCTCCAGAGGAATGTCGGTGCTGTCTTCGAGTTTGGCTACGATCACGAAGCTTGCGCGGTGGTGCATCCTCTCAAGTCCGTATCTTGTCCGGTTGGTGTAGGTCGTCCTGTAGGGTGTTGGCGGCAGCATGGCGTTCTTGCTATCGCTACTGCCTTTGAGTCTGTTTCGCTTTGCTCCTTGTATCAGCCGCTTGTTTCTTTTCTTGCTTTCCTTGTAAGTTGGTGTTCTTGTATTCCTGGCCGGTTGATGGCTTTGTTAATTCAAAGCCGGGCTCTTCTTGAGCCTTCGTTCTAAAAAAAAAGTAAAAATAATAATCTTGCTGGCAATCAAGTATTCTAGCAGCACGTAAACAATGTCTATCTCAACTGCCACCACAGGATGAACACATGATGCATCTAGGGTAGGAATTTGGTGCCAAGTCGGCATATAGTTGCGCTCGAGATGTTTCCATAAGAAATCAGTGGTTCATCTGCATTGTAATTAAATTGGCCAACAACAGTTGCATATGCTTTTTCTCTATTGGTGCACCGTATACGTTTTGGTTTGGTTTGTTTCTCACGTTTGTTCCTGCGGCTGATATTGCTGTGTGTGTCTGTGTGGGTGGATGCATCTTATCTTTTAGAACGAAGAGAGTACAATCTGACCGTTGAAACTTGTCAACCTTGGTTTTGCAGGACATCCTACATCATATACATTCTCTGTTGTGAGTGCAAGCAGCTGCTCGTGTTGCATGCGTCTCGTGTGGGTTTCTATGTTCGTGAGATACTATTCCAAGCTCGTACTCAACTCTGATACACTTGAGTTGAGTGACAAGAAATTTGAGGAAAGAGGAACCTATATCATCGACAAAGTTGACCGAATTCTTGAAAACCATCACAACAATGGGGCTAAGGTGGAAATGCTTAAACTTGGGCTTAACCCTTGCAAGGAAATCAAAGCCTCCTGGCTTGGACAGGTGGCTCCAAATCACCGTCAAGTCTGGGACTAAAGAACTTAGCTTGACGTACTACCTATATTTTCATGAAGAAAATCTACAAATTCCCATGTTGGGTTTTGTCCAACGAAGCAGTTGCATGTTCAATTCAGCCTCTTCACCTCACCGGTTGTGCTTTCAATCCCATTCGGACACTTGGCCTGTTGAGAAGATAGAAAAAGTTGCATCTTCGTTTTCACAATATTAATGAGGAAGACTTATTGCAGTCGCTCTCCAAATCTACTGCCTTGGAGCAGCTGGAGATATCCTGATGCAGTGGGATAAGTTGCTTGAGAATACCATGTATGTTGCGGCAACTAAACTTTCTTGCTGTCATAGAATGCAAGAGGCTACAAATAGTAGAGATCGATGCTCCATGCCTCAACTCCTTCCATTATAGTGGGGCCTTGTTAGATATATCTATCCAAATTCTTTGCCGCTTAAGAATGTAGGCTTGTGTTGCATTCTCTCTGATGCTCGCGTGAGGCTTCCATCCATTGCAGGAAATGTTGAGCGCCTCACCATCCGCTCTCGTGCTGAGGTATATATGCTCTCTCATACTCCTTATACACCTTATATAAAGGAACGGAGGGTGTAGTACATTTAATCAACAATATATGTGCTTGTACTGTAGTTTTATGTTGGAACAAACAAACACATGGTTAACCTTGGGATTTATTCTTCTTCAGAATACAACATTCCAATGTTGCCCTCAGAGCTCCCCCGTCTCAAGAACATGGACATCGACTCTGTAGAGGAGTAGTGTCCCTCCCTCCGAGCTGCGACATCTTCTCTTTGGTTTCTTTTCTTGATGCTTCTCCTGTCCTGGATTCTTTCATCCCGCAGGTAAGTCATTATGTATATCAGTTGGAGATATCTATGCCAACTAGCGTGTTAATTGTTCATCGTAACAATGACATTATTGTTGATCCTACATGTCTATCTATATGCAGGTACAGCAGGGTGCCCTTAGGACCGACATCATTGTTGGAGAGGACAATGACGAGTGTCCGAGGTAGAGGCTGAAGCACTAGGCAGGTGACTATCACAGGGTTTTGTCCATCCAAGAGCTTGATCCATCTCACGATCTACATTCTCAAGAGTGCACCATTGCTCGAGTACCTGACATTAGACAAGGCCTATCTTTGTGATACGAGGTTGGGTACCACTTGTAGATGCCCCGCCTCAATGAAGTATAATCAATGCTCGCCGATGTGCAAGACCGATCTTCCCGGATGTCGTAGGGTTGTGGAGGTTGTGGGTAGGTACATCGCCATGGGAATTCCCCCGACCGGTGAGTTCAAGGTCTTGGAGCTGCGTAGTCGATGTCATGATGCCAACCTACATGAATGGAATAAATAATATTCATTCATAGTATTTCCTACCAAGCAAACCTTTGGATAGTTCATACATTCCCCATTCCTTCCGGATTAGGCTATTTGCTGCCACTGTGACAGGTTCTTGCTACAATGTCATAGCTAAGTATTCCTCTCTTGCTTCGATTGATGCGAACAAACAAAATACTACTTGTAATAAAGTGGCAGGGGCGGGGGGGGGGGGGGTAATGAGGAGATGAACGAACTGTTGTGGTTTTTTTTTCATGGCATTAGAAAACTAAAACATGAACATGCTATGGGAACCATAAAGCTATAAACAATCAGATTGTACGCATATCAGTTTGTAAGAAAAAACTAATAAAATAACAGAAACTTATGCTACATTAATTATATCATGTTTCTGAAAGAGAAAAGTAAACCTTGAACACATACGTCTCATCAAAATCAAATCTTGAACAATTAATCCCTGAAATATGTACCCAATCTACTGATCCCAGTCAATCCCAACCCTGGTAAAAGTTAGTAGCGTCTGAGAAACACTTTTTCTATCACCAACTACATGAGCTTACATGTCTGGTACATCGTCATCCTCTCCCACCCTCTTAACCCTCTTCATCTCACGTCCACAATGCTTCTTTCCGACCATGTCGGGCCATCCCAATCACCTATATATCATGCCGTCTCAGTGTCCTCCTCACCGTCGTGCTCATGTGTCCTCCTCGCTAGTACCATCTAATTTCATCTTCTCTTGTGTTCAATCTCCATGTGCAGGGGTAGCGATCGAGTGGAGCACTTCCCTCCTATGTGCACTATCGTGTTGATGCAAGGGAACCATGGGGGTAGTGTCACCGGAGCTCATGGAGGTGGTGCGTCTGAACGCCAGCAGGGGCATCACAAGGGCCCACAACTTAACAACTCAGGAGAGGTCCACCATGATAGTGGTGAAGTCTAGGGAATGGCTCCGCCTTTTTGACATGATGCCTCCTCCAACCTTCACCTCGCCTGGTCCCTTTTGGTGGAATCATATGGAACCATGGAGGGGGATGTCCAAGTTCTGATATCACACATGGCACATGGGCGGGAAGGGCGCGAGCGTGGGAGAGGAGTTCTTAGGGGGCCAGGGCAGTCAGAAGCGGGCGTGGCAGCGGTCCGGGTGCCCGCAAAGACTCCCCCCCCCCCCCCAAGTTTGTTTCCGATTTGCGGGAAAAAGTACATCTGGGCCGGCCAGGAACCGATACAAACCCACGGTGGATGGCAAAACACGTCCGGACCGCGCGGTCCGGGCGGTTGCAGGCGTTTTGAGGGTCGGCGTTGGAGATACCATGACTACAACTTTCCGTTGGCATAGACAAAGTTGCTTTTTAGAAAGTATGCTTGTATTCAATCACGAATTAATACAAAGTTCTTGATTCGTACAAGCACATCCTAACACATGCACAAAGAACTATAATAACAAAAAACACCCTAAAACAATCATAAAACACAAAGATCTCCGAAGCTCTGTGTCATCATCCTTGAATATTATGAGAAGACCCCTGTAACATAAGAATTTGCAACCAGACCCAAGCAACTCATCAGCTTCAACCACGACATGATCGCCTCCATGTTGTCCCTGTTTTCTTCGCTCCAGCATTGGAAAGACAAGGACACACATGTGCATCCAACACGTCTACACCAGCCTTCGCCATAGGCGCCTTTGAGTACTGCTATATGTGCCCCTTTCAGGTGGAAGAGAACTAGGATCCGGTTTCGGCGCCGCGGCCGAGCCAACTGCCGGGGCAAAGCAGGACATCCCTCCATTAGCAGTACAAAGAAAGATGAGAAACTGCAACATAAAATCATACCGATGAGGTGGAAGAAGAATCTCCGTCTCCGCACAACCACCACCCATCCGAGGACCAAAACCGGCCAGTGCCGATCGCCCTCCAGACACCATAGCCCGCAACCTCGACGAGATCTGGGTATCCCCCACCCTGTTGGCTCCTAGACGAAGGCCAGAGCCCCAGCATTGAACAGAGCCCGGGAAAACTTATTCAGTTGTGAAACATGCTGCAACGGCCTTGGCAACATCTCTTTCAACCCTAACCCTACTGAGAACCCACGCGATGCACAAATCTGAGTTCCCCCTCCCTCCAAGCGCCAGAGCGGTTGGCAGAGGGAGAGGGAAACAGCGGCGACGCCGGCGGCACGCAAAGGGAATCCATGGTCGCCTCCTTTCCGCATGTGCACGAGATCCGATCTTTCCGGGTGTTACGTGTCAGAGCGGAGAGGTTGCATAGAGAATTTTTTTTACCGTACGTCCGATTGGGTTCTTTCTTCCCAACTGTCTTAATTTGTACTTGTATATGAATCTTAACATTCAGATCACACACGGTGCCATATGAGCAGGTGAAGCTCTCCATGGAGCAGAGCCAGCCACGCACGCATGCATGCATGTGTGGAGCTGCTTTGTGCGTCCTTTGATATCATGGCAGGATCGTATATGCTGAGCTTTACAGAGAGTCAGAGATCT
Organism: Aegilops umbellulata; assembly: GCA_032464435.1. Classification (NCBI taxonomy): domain Eukaryota; kingdom Viridiplantae; phylum Streptophyta; class Magnoliopsida; order Poales; family Poaceae; genus Aegilops; species Aegilops umbellulata. The sequence goes on from CP136059.1 coordinate 506,522,014, forward strand.
GTCACGTGAAGTTTCCTCTCCGGGGAAGACAAACCGAGCTGAAAGTGTAGCAAAGGTCAAAGGGAGAGACAAATTCTCCCTGGCAACCACTGATAAAATACTAAACGGGAGGACAATCTGGCTAGCTGGGTAGTAACATGCATGACGCTCGTTCTCAGTCTCAACCATTGGGCTCTGGTCGGCCGGGCGCGCGAGAGATTCGAAAGCAGATTAAAGCGCCGGTCACGGGGGCTATAGAAAGCCCGGCCACTGGCCAAGCATGAAGCATCCCCATTCCTTTTCCTTTCCGTAGCTTTCTTCTTTACCGCTTTGCGTGCCTCCCTCTCTCGCTCTCTCTCGTCCGCAGCAGCTGGGACGATGGGGACTATGAGGTCGTCGGCGGTGGCGGTGGCCGTGCGGCGGCAGCTGCTGCCATGGCCATGTTTGGCGCTGTTGCTACTTGCGGGTGCGGCGTCCGCCCAGGCCCAGAAATACAACGCGGTGTTCAACTTCGGCGACTCGATCACGGACACGGGCAACCTGTGCACGAGCGGGAAGCCGACGGCGATCACCTTCACGCAGCCACCCTACGGCGAGACCTACTTCGGCACGCCCACCTGCCGCTGCTCCGACGGCCGCGTCATCGTCGACTTCCTCAGTACGTGCTCCGTTCACTTGCTCAAATTAATTAATCGTTCTTGCTTTGCTTGACGCACGATGACGCATTGCAGGCACCAAGTTTGGGGTGCCTTTCCTGCCACCGTCCAAGGCGAACGGCACGGACTTCAAGCAGGGCGCCAATATGGCCATCACGGGCGCGACGGCCATGGACGCGCCCTTCTTCCGCGGCCTCGGCCTCTCCGACAAGATCTGGAACAACGGGCCGATCAGCCTCCAAATCCAGTGGTTCCAGCAGATCACGGCCACCGTGTGCGGTGACGCCGCCGCCTGCAAGCGGTACCTGCGGGAGTCGCTGGTGGTGTTCGGGGAGTTCGGCGGGAACGACTACAACGCGATGCTGTTCGGCAACTACAGCGCGGACCAGGCGAGCAGGTACACGACCAAGATCGTCAACACCATCATCAGGGGCGTGGAGACGGTGGTGGGCATGGGGGCCAGGGACGTGGTGGTGCCCGGGGTGCTCCCCATCGGCTGCTTCCCCATCTACCTCACCGTCTACGGCACCAACAGCAGCGCCGACTACGACGCCCTCGGCTGCCTCCGCAAGTTCAACGACCTCTCCACCTTCCACAACAACCTGCTCCAGGCCAAGATCGCCCGCCTCCGGAAGCGATACGGCCGGGCGGCGCGCATCATGTACGGCGACTTCTACTCCGCCGTCTACGACATGGTCCAGAACCCCAAGAAATACGGTACGTAAGTGCACACGCGGCACGCTAGTTCCCACATAGTATTTCCTTCGACCGACCAGTACTCTTAGTCTTAGCTAGCCGTTGGGCATCTTCTTTCGGCAATAAGTCTAACTAACACGCCAGGGAGAGACAAGCCACGCATAACGTGTGGACGGATAGGTAGATTCCGCGTTCGTGCACGAGCTACCACTGCAGCAGTGGACACGGCACTAGTGTCACTGTCAGCATCGGCATCAGTGTGGTGCTACTTGCATGCCCACTCTGGGCACATGTCCTCCGTGCATGTGAGATTACTGTAGCCGGCCAGCGATACTCGCGCTGAGCATGGATGTCCTGCGCGGCGGCGAGTAGAAGAAGATCTTGAGCTGACGATGGAGATCCAATAATGGCCAAGTAATGGTGGATCAATCAATTCAGCAGCACTGACTGACACGCCCAACGAACACATGCCTCCACATGCATGCATGCATGGAGCACCGGCGCCGACCGGGCCACTGTTCATGCACGTTCTAGCAAGTGATCGAGGTAGCTAACAACGGTCTGGTTGTGTTGTGTGTTGCAGGATTCAACGCGGTTTTCGAGGCGTGCTGCGGCTCCGGGGGAGGCAAATACAACTACGCCAACAGCGCGAGGTGCGGGATGCCGGGCGCGGCGGCGTGCGCCAACCCGGCCGACCACCTCAGCTGGGACGGCATCCACCTCACCGAGGCTGCATACAAGCAGATAACCGACGGCTGGCTCAACGGGCCATACTGCAGCCCGCCCATCCTCCACACATAAACATTATTTTATTTATTTATTATGGAGCTGTGGTAGTAGTAGTAGTATTTATTATATTATTTGATTTGATTCGAGCTTGAGTTTTCCTAAAGGAAAAATAAAAAATCATTCAATGTCATATGGTGGTGCTGAGATGTATACGTTGCCCAGGAAAAAAAGGAGGCAACTCTTGAAAAAATTGTTAGTGCTTGGTCGCGACTTACGTCGGTGAATTTCCTATATGACGCTTATTGCGTCAAAATGTTGTTGATTCACACATGCTCCGTCAAATGGTATAAATTTGTAACTTGTTCTCTATTTCTTTTTTTCCCTTTTGGCATATATTGCACTAAATAGCTTTCATTTAGGATTAGCAATAAATAACTACAATGAAAACATGGTGTCATCATGTTGGCTAGGCCCGCAAGGAGCGCAGCTAGCCTATTTTGCGTTCGAGCCCTGGTTGTCGCGTGGTCCTTAGAGATTTCTTCTATGAAAAATACTAGACAATGAAGGCGCGTGTTGCCGCGCCCATACATCCCAAAGAAATAATAATAGAAATATTTGGGAAATAATTCAAATTTTCAAATAATGGTTTAAGTTACAGTGTTAACAGTCTGCAACCGTTGACAAAGACTGCTTGTTTTTTGCTAGAATAAAGAATGTTTCATTGAGAGGCCACATCTCTACTTGGCTGCTCAACATCAGTTTCTTTATAGCACAAATACATAGTAACGAAAAGATATCCTCCAATCCCGAAGAAGAAAAACACCAATGGATCTTGTCTGTGATGGTACCTGATAGTTGACACCCAAGGGAGGAATATGCAAAATGCATGCCTTCGTTGCGATATGATATAGATGCAAACTCAAGTCTATTTGAGATTTGACACCCAAGGGATTTGTAAGATATATCATTTGAAAAATGTTTTAGATCTTTCCAGAATGATTAAAGAATGGTCGGAAATTTAATTTGGCTCCCGGGCCCAAAATTATTTTTTAAAATGTCAAAAAAATCAAGACAAATTGTTTATGTGATTTTAGTCGCATCCAAATGCTACTTGCAAATTTTGAGGCAAAAAAGGTTAAGCACTTGGGCCCGTGCAAAAAAAAAATTGAAGACCGAATTTCATCCCAATTTTGTTTTGTTTTTCACTGACGAAATATTGCTACTCCGTTTCTCATGAAATTTGTCAAGCATGCTTTGCGACACTAACACGAACATCTACAAAAAAAATTCAAAATTTTTGTTTTTCCTTTACATTTTTTTGAATTTACTGTTCATCCGGGAGCATATGCTCCCAGGAGCCAAAAGGCCCCTCTTCTTTAACAGGTGCTTTACTTTGAACCATGTGTTCTAAACTTCTAATGAATGGGTGGACGGGAGGATGGCTTTCGACATATCTCACTGCACAGATTTACAATAGCGATATTAGATCAGAATTAAGAATTAAGAAGAAACAATCTTCACCCTCTACATCCCTAGAAAAGTCAGCATGAGCTGGCAGCAATGCACGGGGAAATTAACACAGGCGGACGACGCGGTAGATCGAGGTGGGGCGCTCGCCCTACCTTGATTTCTCGTAATTTTTCATAGGTATACATATACATCGATCTGATTTGATCAGATCACTAATAATAATCGTCCAAAGTTTTGTTGGGCTGTGATTTAACGTGGACACCTTATTGGGCCGTAACCAACCTCACCAGCCGACAGGCGCACACACAGACTAGGTGCACGCCGGTGCGCAGTGGAGCAACAACAACTTGTCATGGAGGCAACATCAACTAAATCCGGGAGGAATGGTGAACGTCTGAACCGTCCAAAGTTTTAGTTGGTAAGAAATACTATCAATGAACATTATTTGTTCCATTTGTGTAGGTTGGCATCATGTCATCAACTACAGAGCTCCAGGACCTTGAGTTCAACGGCCGGGGGAACTCTCATGGTGATGTACCTATCCGCAACCTCCACAGCTTTGTGACATTGGGGGATATCTTTCTTGCACATTGGTGAGCATCGACTATACTTCATTGAGGCGGGGCATCTGCGAGTGGTACCAAACCTCATATCGCAGAGATAGGTTGTGTCCAACGTTAGGTACTCGAGCAAAGGTGCGCTCTTGAGAATGTGGATCATGAGCTGGATCAAGCTCTTGGATGCACAGATAGCAGCGCTCCAGCCTCTGACTCAAACACTCGTCATCGTCGTCTCCAACAACGATGTCGGTCCTAAGGGCACCCCGCTCCACCTGCATATGCATACACATGTAGGATCAACAATAATGTCATTGTTACGACGAACAAGCAACACACTAATTTGCATAGATAGCTCCAAAGGATATACATAATAACTTACCTATAGGATGAAAGAATCCAGTACAGGAGAAGCATCAAGAAAAGAAACCAAAGAGAAGATGTCGCAGCTCGGAGGGAGGGGCATTACTGCTCTACGGAGTCCGATATCCAAGTTCTTGAGACGGGGGAGCTTTGAGGGTAGCATTGGAATGTTGACGTTCTCAAGAAGAACAAATCGCAAGGTTAACCATGTGTTTGTTTGTTCCACACAAAAGTAGAAAACACATACATATATTGTTGATTAAATATACTTTGAGAGCACGTATGTACCTTAGCATGAGAGCGGATGGTGAGGCTCTCGACATTTTTTGCAAAGGACGGAAGCCTCGTGCTAGCATCAAATAGAATGCAACACAAGCCTACATTCTTAAGTGGCAAAGAATTCTCGATAGAGATATCTAACAAGGGCCCACTATAAATGAAAGGAGTTGAGGCTTGGAGCATCAATCTCTACTATCTGTACCCTCTTGCATTCTTCAACACCAAGGAAGTTGAGCTGTTGCAGCGTACATGGTATTCTCAAGCAACTTATCCCACTGCATAAGGTGATTTCCAGCCGCTCCAAGGAGGCGGATTTGGAGAGCGAGTGCCATAATCCTTCCTCATTAATATGGACAAGACAAAGATGTAAATTTTTCAATCTTCTCAACAGGCCAAGTGTCGATATGGAATCAAAAGCGCAACTGGTGTGGTGAAGAGACTGAATTGAACTGGCAACTACCTCGTCGGACAAAACCGAACATGGGAAGTTGTAGACTGAGTGGGATAGCTGTGTTGTATACAAAAATTGGTTAACTAATGTGTATTTTTCTCTCCAACGCACAACAACACAACTATCCCACTCTTCGTTGGTTGATTAATACGGTGCATGCAAATTAATCTTCTCACTCCCGCATGCATGGATGAGGTATTAATATCTTTGATTGTTAGTACGAGGCAAACCTCATCAATTTTACATCGATTTGTGTTAGTGGCCTTGTATAACTGCAAATTGTAATTTTGATAGTGGTCATGTATACAAAAATGGATTGAGAAATAGGGAGGTGGCGACTCATATTTTGGGAGCTTATTGAGAAATAGGGCCTTGCTGTTGGCAGGTTGCACCAAAAATGCTACAGTACGGGGCTTTACAGGCTGTCACAGACTTCTTCCAAACTCAATAAACATGCCCCCCTGATTTTCATGAGGGTGGGCCCGCGTCCTCCCTTTACCAATCAAAAACTGCCACGTCAAATCAATCATGTAAAGTCATGTAAAAACCTGTATGTGTAGCATTGCTGCAGGTTGCACCGTTTGATGAGGCCTCTGGTCGACTATCTGCATGCAGTGCATGCAGCAGTTCTCGTAAGTAGGCCCTCAGCCCTCAGCTTTGCTCATGCAACTATAGAATTTTTGCAGAAGAGAATTGTTAACTTCCAAAACTTCAAAAGCCAGGGCTGGTTGAACAAGGAGAGATAAAACGGAGCCGAGCGATCTTGGATTTCAGGAGCTAAACCCTGTGGAAGTGAACTCGGGGTGCGATGAGTGAACGGAATAAGCGCGGCGCGTTGGAGGCTGGAGAAGTGGAGAGTATACATACTTGCAATTGCAGGAGTAGGGATTGCCGTGGACAGGGCCAGCGACGGCAGCCACGATTCGATTGTATCTATTAGGTTTTTTCGGCCGAAACGGCGGCTGCGGTTCCCGTTTCAGCTCCAACCAAGGAGAACCTCCGGTTTGATCAGAGTTAGCCGATCTAATCAGCCTTGTTAAACTCTTTGTCATCCAAGTCGTTGTAGTATAGTGGTAAGTATTCCCGCCTGTCACACGGGTGACCCGGGTTCGATCCCCGGCAACGGCGTTCCATTTCTTTTTTTCGCGCTATTTGTCATCTGTGCTTTCTTGCTGTGATCATGTTCCCAAGCTTAGATGCACTTGCTATTACTGAATTAACTGTGCTTTCTTGTTGTAAACAAATCCATGTTCCAAATGCTTACAGTAATACAACATGATCTACAGTGTATTACCGTGGTAATGCAACATGATCTACAGATTGTGGTGAAATACAGTACAGTAATAAAATCGGAATCTTATTCTCAGTACTGCAATGACTTTGATGGCACATTCTTTAACAAGGTTAATTAGATCGGCTCTGCCCACCGATTTTGCGGACCGTGTGCCGGTCAAAGGTGCGGCCATGTTCCATGTCGCGGGCGAGCGGATCCTACAGTCGGAACCGCTAGAGGGCATATCAGGGTATCTCGGAAACTGCACGACCATGTGCCGTCGACCGAGAAAAACCTTCTCGCCTCGAAGGCTCCAGGATACCCGCTTTACGCGTTTCGTGTAGGGATGACAGTTTTGCCCACGGGTATGGGTACCCGCGGGTACCCTACCCGAAAACAATGGGTATGGGCAAGACTTGAAGAGATTTTCTACCCACGGGTAATGGGTACCCGTACCCGCAAAATATATGGGTAGGGCATGGGTAAGAAATTATGCCCATGGGTAACCCAATGGATACCCAGAAAAAATTAATAAATGAAAATAACTCCTATAACATCTGGGGTTAACATCCAACTCATATGGTCCAACCCTAAATCTCATATTCCTTAAACAAGTCATAGCTCATAGGCTCATAATCACCTGCTCGCCACTCCTCCATGTGACTCCTCAAAAAGATGAAATATCGACTCTTCGCTACCAGACTCTTGTCGAAAACTCGATCCAGCGATCCTCAATTCCCACCACCGCCTTCCACTACGTCAGTCTTCCACCAACCGCTGCTCATACTCCCCTGATGCCTCCAAGAGGCCACCCACCAGAGGAGGCCACATACGTGCTATACTACTCTACCATGATTGCTTGAATTTTGAACTCATTTCTCTACCTCTTAAGAATTTGAATGCTATATATTGTACCCAATGGATACCCATTGGGTATAGGATACCCGATGGGTATGGGCATGGGTGTCAGTTTGTACCCATGGGTATTGAAGTGGGTGGGTATAGAAAGTTTCTTTGGGTATGGGTTTGGGTAGAAGGAGGTTGTACCCGCCCATACCCTACCCATTGCCATCCCTAGTTTCGTGTGCCTGTGGCCAAGTGCTACGTCGACAGACTCTCCACGGAGGTGTTCTTCCTCCGGTTTTGATTACATCTTTGAGATTGTTTCTCACGAGGTGGCTCGATTTTACGTTTGTCCGTCTTTATTCTACATACGAACTTCGTCATTAGGAGAGAACAAATCTCGAAAATCTCGATGGTGGATCCATACTTCATGCATGAGTCCTTCTTGAGTCTCGGCGACTTTGAACATCAAGCTGCTAGGGAGTACATCGAAAATTTCATGATAATGAATAAGGACAAGGAATCGGTTCTTCTGCCTTATCATACAATGTAAGTCATTGCTGAACAGCCTCCAACGCGCCGTGCCATTTGTCATCTGTGCTTTCTTGCTGTAATCATGTTCCCAAGCTTAGATGCACTTGCTATTACTGAATTAACTGTGCTTTCTTGCTGTAACCAAATCCATGTTCCAAATGCTTACAACCGTGGTAATGCAACATGATCTACAGATTGTGGTGAAATACAGTACAGTGATAAAATCAGATTCTTTTTCTCAGTACTACAACGACTTTGATGGCACATTCTTTAACAAGGTTAGTTAGATCGGCTCTGCCGACCGATTTTGCAGACAGTGTACCGGTCAAAGGTGCGGCAGTGTTCCATGTCGCGGGCGAAGGGATCCTACAGCCGAAACTGCCAGAGGACATATCAGGGGACCTCGGAAACTGCACGACCATGTGCCGTCGACAGAGAAAAACCTTCTCGCCTCGAAGGCTCCAGGATACCCGCTTTACGCGTTTCATGTGCCTGAGGCCAAGTGATACGTCCACAGACTCTCCGCGGAGGTGTTCTTCCTCCGGTTCTGATTACATCTTTGAGATTGTTTCTCACGAGGCGGCTCGATTTTACGTTTGTCCGTCTTTATTCTACATATGAACTTCGTCATCAGGAGAGAACAAATCTCAGAAATCCCGATGGTGGATCCATACTTCATGCATAAGTCCTTATTGAGTCTCGGCGACTTTGAACACCAAGCTGCTAGGGAGTACATCGAAAACTTCATGATAATGAATAAGGACAAGGAATCGTTCTCCTGCCTTATCATCCAATGTTAGTCATTGCTTGATAGCCCTTTCGTACATTTCAATCATTCCTTCGCTCATATGAAGGCTAATTTGAGGTGTATTTTTCCACAGCAATGGGCGCACCGTCCTTATCGTTCTTTTCCTGCTGTTAGAGATATATTTGGGATACTTGTATTTGATAGTCTAGGATTTGTAATCCGTCTCCTACCTTATCTCCAGGAAAGGATTTTGGTGGAATTGTTGTTTGATGTATTGCTTGAGCCTCGTGGGCATATATATAGGAGTACAATCATCTACCTGGAGTACAAGACAAGCCAGAACAAATCCTAGTCTATCTCGTCTTTCCTAATAAACATTATACTCAACATCCCCCCGCAGTCACAACGGTAGCGACGCAGACGGTGAGACTGGAGAAGAATCCGAAGGCAAGCCGACAGACCCCCCCCCCCACAGTCGTAACGATCGACGCATCGCGGAGTCGTGGCTGGAGTGGCAACCGACGAGGTTGCTCAAGCAAGGCGGTAGCCCTTTGTGTCGTTTGTCGAGGTAGCCGAGAGCGTATGGTGGTGGAGCCGTGGTCGAGGTAGCCGTGCGAAAAATGTCGTGGTCGATGTCGAGTCGGGGTAGCCGGTGTCGATGAAGTCGCCGTGGAGCTGCGGGCGCAAGGAGATGCCGAGTTAGCATGGGCGCATTGGTGTCGAAGTAGTGATGCGCCAGGAAGGAGAATGGTGTTGACGACGCGTCGCGCCGGGGTTGCCAACCCCATGGACACATCGTAGACGAAGGCACGTGCCGGTGTTGTCAGCACCGGGCATGCGTAGATGGACGAAGACGAAGTTGACGAAGCGCCCCACCAGGCTTGCCAGGCCCGGGGACACGTCGTGGACGAAGGCACGCGGCGGTGTTGCCACTACCGAGCATGCGTGGACTAGGACCTGCACGAGCTGTACGCCATGTCGAAGAAGTCGGAGAGGCCAGCAGAGAAGGACTCGACGACGGTTGCGGCGCCAATCGGCGCGGGGCCGGTGTCGCCCGCGGTTGTCGGAGTAGACGAAGTGGTCGTGGTAGATGACGGCGACGCTGGCGATGGGCTGATGCTGGACGGAGACGAAGAAGGTGGACGGGCGGCGGCAGCTACGTGGGTAGCGGCGGCGGCGACCAAAGAAGAGTAGCGGCAGCGGCTTGACGGCGGCGGCGGCTAGGTTATAAACGCGGCGGCGATGCTCGAAGTAGGCGAAGAACCCTGACAGCGTGACGAAGACCAGCACGGACAGTGGCGTTCCCGCGCCAAGGGAGACGGCGCGACGCATACCACGGGAAGTCAACGCGCGTGGACGACGAAGTGGACCGTGGGCCGCCGCGCTACGGCCCGAAGAGGCGACGCAGCGGCGGCAGGCGGTTCAGGGCGACGGCGGGAAGACCTCGGGGCGACGGCGGGGACCGCGGGCCGCGCCGCTGCTGCCCAAAGGGGCGACGCAACGGCGGTTCGCGAGTCGGTGCAACCGCGGGGACGGCCTCGGGACGGCGGCGTGGACCGCGTGCCACGCTTGCTACGTCCCGACGGGGCGACGCAGCGGTGGCGCGAGGGTCGATGCATCCACGGGACGGCCTAGAGCGGACGCCCTCGGGGCGGCGGGGGACCGCGGGCCGCGGCACTACGCCCCGAAGGGGCGACGCAGCGGTGACGCGGGTCGGTGCAACCGGGAGAAGAACCACGGGGCGGCGGCGCTGCGGCCCGACAGGGCGACGCAACGGCAGCCCGATGCTCGATCGGTGGAGAGGCGCGCTGAACTCGGGGACGATCTTCACGGGACCTGCGGAGGCGTGCGTAACCGACGGGCCAGGTCGGCCGCGCGGCGTAGATGAGTTGGATCGCGGCGGCGAGCGGGTGATCAAGCCGATCGCGCGCGAGGTCGGGGACGCCGCTCGATGGAGGCGTGGTGGTGACGGAGTCCGAGATGAAGCCGGCGGCGGCGGTTAGCAGGGCGGCTATGATTGGCCGCAGCATGACGCGATGCCGCCAGGTCGGGGTGATGCAGGAGTCCCGGTCGGAGCAGGGCAGTGACGGCCGGCGTAGATCGACGGGCAGGCCGGCGCGCGAATGGCGGCGCCGCATGACGTGAGGCCGCCGGGTCGGGGCGACCGGCGGGCAGACGCGCGGACGATCGCGCCGGTGTTGGAGTAGAGGCGCACGGGGTCGACAGCGGCTGTGGGCGACGCAAACCGGATCACATAGACCGGAAAACCAAAAAGTAGACGCCGATCAAAGCGACCAGCGAGAGAGAGAAAACCCGGATCAAAGGATCGTGAAAAAGACTCTCTAGGGCAGCCGGTCAACACGACCCGGCGGCCTCGCGCCATGCGTCGGCCAATCACCCGCCTCCGCCGCGTCTGCACAACGGCCCGGCGGTCTACCATGTCAGCCTTGTCCTCGGCTGCGTCGGGACGGCTGCGTCAGACTCGTCGGCTACCTCAACTCGGACGCCGCTGCTCCGTTGGTCGCTCGGGCCTCGCTGCCCGGGCGCCGGCGTTGCTTTGACAGCCCGGGTGCCGGTGCTGACAAGCTCGTCCGCACGACGTCCCATGCCATTCATCGTCGCCGGCTTCATCTCGGACTCCGCCGCCACCACGCCTCCACTGAGCGGCGTCCACGACCTCGCGCGCGATCGGCTTGATCACCCGCTCGCCGCAGCGATTCGCCTCATCTACGCCGCGCGACCGACCTGGCCTGTCGGTTACGCGGCCTTCGCAGGTCCCGTGAAGATCGTCCCGAGTACCGCGCGCCTCTCCGCTGATCGAGCATCGGGCTGCCCCTGCGCCGCCCCGTCGGGCCGCAGCGCCTCCGCCCCGTGGTTCTCCTCGCGGCTGCATCGACTCGTGCGTTGCCACTGCGTCGCCCCTTCGGGCCGTAGTGCCGCGGTACGCGGTCCCCGCCGCCGCCCTGAGGCCGTCCCGACGGCTGCACCGACTCGCGAACCGCCGTTGCGTCACCCCTACGGGCCGCAGCGTCGCGGCCCGCGGTCCCTGCCATCACCCCGACCCGCCTGCCGCCGTTGCGTCGCCCCTTTGGGCCGTAGTGCCGCGGCCCGCGGTCCACTCCGCCGTCACCGCACGTCGACGTCCCGTGGTATGCGCCGCGCCGTCTCCCTTGGCGCGGGAACGCCACCGTCCGCGCCGGTCTTCGTCATGCTGTCTGGGTTCTTCGCCTACTTCGAGCACCGCCGCCGCACTCCTAACCTAGCCGTCACCGCCGCCGTCAGGCCGCCACCGCCGCTCTTCTTTGGCCGCTGCCACCGCTACCTTCGTAGCCGCCGCCGCCGCCCGTCCACCCCCTTCGTCTTCGTCCAAGCACCAGCCCGTCGCCAGCGTCGCCGTCATCTAACCCCGACCACTTCGTCTACTCCGACCACCGTTGGTGACATCGGCCCCGCGCCGATGGACGCCACAATCGTCGTCGACTTCTTCTCTGCTGGCATCTCCGACTTCTTCGACATGGCGTACAGCTCGTGCAGGTCCCAGTCTACGCATGCCCGGTGCTGGCAACACCGCCGCGTGCCTTCGTCCACGACGTGTCCCCGGGCCTGGCAAGCCTGGTCGGCGCTTCGTCAACTTCGTCTTCGTCCGTCTACGCATGCCCGGTGCTGGCAACACCGGCGCGTGCGTTCGTCTACGATGTGTCCCAGGGGTTGGCAACCCCGGCGCGACGCGTTGTCAACACCATTCTCCTTCCTGGCGCATCACCTCTTCGACACCACTGCGCCCATGACTAACTCGACGCCTCCTTGCGCTCGCGGCTCCACGGCAACTCCCTCGACACCGGCTACCCGACTCGACATCGACCACGACGTTCTTCGCACGGCTACCTCGACCACGGCTACACCACCCTACGCTCTCGACTACATCGACATCGGCACAAAGGGATATCATCCGCTTCAGCAACTCGTCGGCTTCCTCTACAGTCAACGCGTCCGCAACGCGGCACCGTCCACGACGCTCCTGCTATTCTCTCCAGTCTGACCGTCCGCGACGCTCCTGTTCTTCGCAACGTTACCGCTACGACTGCGGGGGGATGTTAGAGATATATTTGGGATACTTGTATTTGGTAGTCTAGGATTTGTAATCCGTCTCCTACCTTATCTCCAGGAGAGGCTTCTTGCCCTCCAAGTCTTGTACTCAATATATACTCGCCCTCGAGGCTCAATAAGACATCCATCATATTCCGCAACAATCCCTCTCTCTCCCTTCTAACACCTGCGAGTCTCCCATGTTGTGTATTTCGACTCGTGCAGAAACTTCCAGAAGAAGGACTACACCCACATAATGAATATTGTGGATGCTGCTCTCCACGGCTTCAGTATGAAGGGTGGCCACATCGAGATCAGGAAACAAAGGAAGGGTGCGCTAGGTTTTTCGCATAAAACTATCTTCTGCTGCATCCATCAACCGACAGCAAGCAAGAACGATGGATTCTACGTCCTCTATCTCATGATGGAATTCAGAAGGGGCCGGCAACAGCTTCGCATGACAACCAGAAACGATGACCATATCCGCAAATGGGCAGAATCCTTAGGAGCCGAACCGGATTATAAACTCAGAGATGACTTTTTTCGCATCCAGAAGGACATTGCAACGATCATCGTGAAAGAAGTCGTCGAAGAGGACGGGATGTTCCACCACGGCCCTATATTGCGAGATGACGTCCGAACTCGCATAGGCCTACAACGTTTGGACCTGACGCCGTTCATGAAGCTAGGGTGCATCCTCCCGGATATGGATGGATGGAACTTCCAGTGATTGACGATGCTGATGATGATGTGTCGGTTGAATATGTACTTTCTATAGCGATGAAACTTTGTGATGTAAACGGTCCTGATGAAACTGCGTAACGCTAGTTAGTTAGTTTGCGTATGATGAACCTGGGTAGATCTAGTAAACTAGTTTGGGTACAATGAACCTGCCTAGATTATATTCACCATATGTTGTATCTATTTGCTAACTCTTTCGCTTTGTGTTGTTCAAGAATGTTATGTTGCATATTGTTGTTGAATTCGCTTAATGAATATGCATCTCTAACATGGACATAGGTCCTTGATGGCGAAGAAGTGCTATGCCGTGTATATAGGGAGGGTTCCGGAAGTGTACGACGAGTGGCCAGAGTGTCATGCCCAAGTGTCAGGGTTCACGGGCGGCAGCCAGAAAGGGTTCGATAGTAGACATTTAGCGGAAGCTAGTCACTTGAGGTTCACGCTAGCGCGAGATAGGAATCACCGGCGCCTCATGTGTTACATAATTCCGCTCTTGCTTATAGTGATAGCTCTTCTCTTCTATATCATTGTTGAGATAGATGACGATGTAGTAGCATGTATTCGAGACATGTCATAACTTGTATCGCTATTTTGAGATGATGACGAGAGACATTATTTCTGTTGCAATGATTATGATGATGACATGATTTGATGAGACTATTTGTATGTGTATGATATGATTAGATTTGTATGTGTATGATATGATGAGACTGTTGTGTGTATGATACGAGGGAAACTATTGTATAAAACCTGTACAAATACAGAGTAAATATGCTACAGAAAATAATCTGAAAATAATAATAATAGTGCGAGGTATGTGTGTAGCAGCAGTGCGGCCTTAGCAGTAGCGCGTTATAAATAGCGGTGTTGCAGCTAGTATTCTAAAATGCGCTACTTCTACATATGGATAGAAGTAGCAACGGGGCACCCGTGCTACTGCTAAAAGTTAGCTGTAGGGCTATACCAGTAGTGCGAATTCCCGCGCTACTGCTAGGCGTTTAACCAGCGCTACTGCTAGAGTTTTCTCTAATAGTGTTCTCATAAACATTTTGTATGTTCTAGAATATTATATTGGCATGCATAATCATAAAGTAGAAACCATCATGAGGATATTTCTCAGACCATAAACTTCAGATATCGCATATACACACAATGTTACAAATCATCCACCGAAGCTTGTGATTCTTGTTTTCTTATTTTCCCACATTTGAAAATATTGGTTCTAAATATATGTGTTTAAGGTCCAACGTATACAAATATGGTCCAAATTACCACATTGCATGCACATTTCTCAACAATAGACATTGCAACTGTGGCACAACGAACTATATTATTAGTTTAAAAATATATTATTATCTACTTATATTAATGAAAAGTAACTTATAAGAAAAATACAATCTAGGATTTTGATATGTATATGCATTATAAATAAGTATATAAGTTTAGTATAAATATTTGGACCATATTTGTTATCCAATAAATAATTTGGCCCTAACGGTGATTTATCCGTGCATACCTTGCCGACGAAGGCGGAGGAGCCGCTGAGCTTGGAGACGGCGCATGCGACGTTGGCGGGCATCTTCACGAAGCCTCCGGACTCGGCGAACGAGACGCCATCCACGTCTAGCACGATGTCAATCAGAATATCACCGAAGTAAACGATGAGGTCGGGCGCCACAGCACCGGCCACGGGAGCAATAGCATCACTGAGAGACGCTATCGAAACTTGTCCAAACAAACGAGAACGAGAGCGCTATTGAAGGAATCGATCAGCTCGGGAGGAAAGGTGATGTTGGGTGGGTTGGTGAGTCGAAAGGGGGCGGGCTTATAAAGGGTTGCGGGCAGGTTAGCTTGGCCAAAGGGTCCAATTATCTCTTGTTAATAGTTACTCCAGTTACTATCAATCCTATCCTACTCCAGTTACTTTTAAAAAAAGTTGGAGTACTCTTTTTTTTTGCAAATAATGGTTTGGATAATCATGAGAAAACTTTCAATGCATGAATGATTTACCTTGAGAACACACATTTTTTTTCATAAAGCGGTGCTTTTATGAACTCACAATATATCGTAAGGGGATTAAAAACATTAACGTGCGCATCAAGCGCGTTCTCTCGTGTGTGCCACGTAATCACCTGGCATTTGTGCGTCTTGGCCAGTGATGAGAAAAAGAAAAAAAGCCAGCAATAAACGCAGCGATTGGATCGTTTCCTTCCCAAAGAATGCAGCTTCGCATCAGGTCACCCACGCACGTCGTCCTCTTCCCCTCTCTCCCCAATCGCCGCCATCCACAGCCACCTTCTCCTCTTCCTCCTCTCCATGCTTTGTCTTCACGGGCCACTGCTCTGCCTCTTCTCCATCTTGGTGCTGAGCAAGAAGATGGGGCAGATGGGCGACGTCTCCCGTGACCAAGAAGGAGGGATCTCGCAGGCGTGATCTCCCAACACGGCGACGAGGTGGAGGAGGATGTCGACCACCGCCGCCGCCGCCCCATCACTTCTCCGGCGCTGGCCACCAAAGAAAGGCCCACAGCAAGTGGATTCTAGGGTTGCCCCCCCGCACCCCCCACCCCCGCGCCGCCACCCCCATCCTTGATCTGTCTCCCCCTTCCACTCTTCTCTCTGTCCTCTTGCCTCTCGTGTTTATTCCTCAACCACGACTGGAACTGGATTTGGCGTGGAAGTCATGGAGCTCGCCAAGAAGGTTATCTCCATTAACGTGCGCATCAAGCGCGTTCTCTCGTGTGTGCCACGTAATCACCTGGCATTTGTGCGTCTTGGCCAGTGGTGAGAAAAAGAAAAAAAGCCAGCAATAAACGCAGCGATTGGATCGTTTCCTTCCCAAATAATGCAGCTTCGCATCAGGTCACCCACGCACGTCGTCTTCTTCCCCTCTCTCCCCAATCGCCACCATCCACAGCCACCTTCTCCTCTTCCTCCTCTCCACGCTTTGTCTTCACGGGCCACTGCTCTGCCTCTTCTCCATCTTGGTGCTGAGCAAGAAGATGGGGCAGATGGGCGACGGCTCCCATGACCAAGAAGGAGGGATCTCGCCGGCGTGATCTCCCAACACGGCGACGAGGTGGAGGAGGATGTCGACCACCGCCGCCGCCGCCCCATCACTTCTCTGGCGCTGGCCACCGAAGAAAGGCCCACAGCGAGTGGCGTCTAGGTTTGCCCCCCGGCACCCCCCACACCCGCGCTGCCACCCCCATCCTTGATCTGTCTCCCCCTTCCACCCTTCTCTCTGTCCTCTTGCCTCTCGTGTTTATTCCTCAACCACGGCTGGAACTGGATTTGGTGTGGAAGTCATGGAGCTCGCCAAGAAGGTTATCTCTCTCTCTAATTCGATTTGATTTGGCGGACTGATTCAATTTGATTTGGCAGACTGATCCGATTCGATCTAGCAGGTTCACTCCTCGCCGAAGACTTCCAAGTAGTCTTGCTCGTCGACAAGCACATATCAAGTTCACACCCATCATCAACAGTTCATGTGTCCAGGTTTCCCTCCTCCATGACTCTTAACTTTATTTCTCCCATGTAGTGAAAGTGCGTTATATCGACTAGAGGGGGGGGGGGGTGAATAGGCGATTTTTATGAAATTCTTCACTGAGGAATTTGCTCGTGAGGAAATTCCTTAGCGAAGAACTACTAGCAGCGGAATAAGTACTCAGAGGTAAACATAGCAGAATGCATGCATGGTCATCATGATGAAATGAAGACAAACACAGAGTACAGAAAGCGTAAACACATGATAGCACAAGATGAAGACAAACAGACTGAAGAAATTGAACTGAGGAAATTGAGAAAGTCTTCAGTCAAAGTCTTCAAACACAGATATGAACAAACACACAACACAGTAATGAGGAAATGAAAGTGTTGAGGAAATAGAACCAGTAAGCTTGGTGAAGACAATGATTTGGTAGACCAGTTCTGTTGGGGATATTACTACTGGGCGTAAACCGGCCTACCTGGGCCGGGTTAACTTCATCAGTTGTCCAAAGGTGTTAAAGCCCAGAAGCTAGATAAAGGCCCAAGGCCATAGTCGGTTCAGCATCTGTAGCCGTAAACCGGCGTGTATATGAACTTGTATTGTAAGTTAGGAATAGGGAGAGACCAACCCGGATACGAGTATGAACCGGAGATTGGGACTCTGTGAACCGACGGGCGTCACCCGTGTATATAAGGGGACGACCCGATAGCGGTTAGAGGACAGACAACCACAACTCGAGGCCTAGGCGAAGCTTGTTTGCTCCCTAGTCATCGAAACCCCATCAATTCCATCACAAACTAGACGTAGGCTTTTACCTTCATCGAAGGGGCCGAACTAGTATAAACTCTCTGTGTCCCTGTGTCCACTTTAACCCCTTCGAGTTAACCCGTTGCGATGGCTCCACGACTAAGTCCTTTTGCTAGGACATCTGCCGTGACAAACCCACGACAGTTGGCTCCCACCATGGGGCTATCGCACGATGGTTTCAAGTTCTTGGAGGGCCGCTTTGAAGGACTCGAGGGATACGCCGTGGGCCGGATGACCAAGAGTCATCGCGGCAAGATCTACATCGACGATGCAGGCTGGGGCCCCGAGGCCGGCTCAATCGAGTACGGGTACCGGGTCCCCTTTGGTGGCATACACGTCTTCATCGGCAAGATCGGTGAAACGGGCCCTGAGCTGGACGCCTGCACCGACCTCGTCGAGACAGCTCAGCGTGCGCGACCTGCCCGTGCTAAACCGGCCGTGAAACGTGCCTTCGTTAGAGTCATCCATGGAGGAAGCTATGAGGACGGATCAGGATCTGGTGGTGAAACCGTCGTTTACTCTGGCGACGAGTCATCGACCGGAGAAACTGAGTCGTTGTATCAGCTACAAGATGGCTGGATCGGGGGCTGTTCCGATGGCGACAGTATTCCAGACCCCTCCGATCTGCCCAACCAAGTTGGAATATTCATGGCCGGTACACAAGCAGCCATGGTTTCCGGTTCAGCAGCGGCAACGGCTGCCGGAGCAGGAGGCTCTGTGCGCCCGCCGGCTCAAGTGTTATCTGATCTATTCGACGCATTGGCTGCACTCATGGCGGAGCCTAATCCGGTGGATCAGGATGCTCACAATGCAGAAATCGCAAAGGTGAGAGATCATATTACCCAGGCCAAAGCGGATCTGGCAGCTGAAGAGGTCCGGATGACAGCGGAGCGGGCCGCTTTGGACGTGCAAGATTATAAAATCATGCTGGACCAGAGCGCCTCACAGGAAGTCATGAGGAGGAAGTACCGATCTCTTTTGCCCTCAGTTTTTGAAGGAAGGGACCTTTTCAACACCCCCTGGAGCGGGAATCAATAATCCGCCGGTGGTAAACCGGGCGGAGGCAATTGCGACAGGCGCGCCGGTTCAGCCCCGTTTAATAGATCTGCCTTGTCATAATACTGGCGTACCGCAAGCTGTGCCTACACCTCCGGGTCACTACTCCAATCCGCTGGATAACCTCGTTGCGGCTGCGGCACGGCTGGAGGCTATTCCAGTTGAAGGTGATTCATTACAGGCGATAGAGACGCGCCGGGTCAAGGAGCTCCTTAGGACGGCTTTAGTCCAACAGGAAGCATATTCATACAACCGCGACCGGATTCATTCTGCCCCACGTCCGACCCAGAGTTATAGCAGGCATATGGAGGAACCAGCTGTGTCAAGTAACGCGCGGCGTGAAGCGCCTCGTGGCAACAATTCGGCTCCCGATGCCCAAGAGGTGGTAGACCGGGCCCGAGAGCGCAGGGAAGCCAAGTTAGCAGCACAGTATCAGACTCGTCAGCTAACGCCAGTTCGTCCCACCACTTCGGTTGAACCGGGACTCACTTCTAGCGCTTTGGGAGTGCCTTGCCTTGTCCCCGCTTTACGCAATGTGCGCCTGCCTAAGGATTTTAAAGGCCCGCGCAAGGTGCCGAACTATACGGCGGATCAACCCCCAGAGACATGGGTGGAGAGTTATGAGATGGCCATGGAGATGCTTGATGTGGATGAGGAGGCGTGTGCAAAATATTTCACCATGATGCTTGAAGGGACAGCCCGTACTTGGTTAAAAAGCCTGCCACCCAATTCTATCGGTTCATGGACCCAGTTGCGAGACCGGTTCATCAATAATTTCAAAGACACGTGTAAGCAGCCCATGTCGATAGTGGATTTAGCTGCCTGTGTCCAGGAGGAAGGAGAATCAATGACTCATTGGGTGAGCAGGGTCTCACGAGTTCTGCATTCATCAGACCGCATCAATGAGGACACCGCAGTTATAACCTTGGAAGGCAATTGCCGGTTTGGACCCTTGAAGCTGAAGTTAGGACGGATGAAGTGCCATTGTACTGACATGGGGACCCTCATGGGCGCTTTGGTAAAGTACGCTGATTCTCATAGTACCAAGGTGTTGGAAATATGCCCTAGAGGCAATAATAAATAGGTTATTATTATATTTCCTTGTTCATGATAATCGTTTATTATCCATGCTAGAATTGTATTGATAGGAAACTCAGATACATGTGTGGATACATAGACAACACCATGTCCCTAGTAAGCCTCTAGTTGACTAGCTCGTTGATCAATAGATGGTTACGTTTTCCTGACCATGGACATTGGATGTCGTTGATAACAGGATCACATCATTAGGAGAATGATGTGATGGACAAGACCCAATCCTAAGCCTAGCACAAAGATCGTGTAGTTCATATGCTAAAGCTTTTCTAATGTCAAGTATCATTTCCTTAGACCATGAGATTGTGCAACTCCCGGATACCGTAGGAATACTTTGGGTGTGCCAAACGTCAAAACGTAACTGGGTGGCTATAAAGGTACACTACAGGTATCTCCGAAAGTGTTTGTTGGGTTGGCACGAATCGAGACTGGGATTTGTCACTCCGTGTGACGGAGAGGTATCTCTGGGCCCACTCGGTAGGACATCATCATAATGTGAACAATGTGATCAAGGAGTTGATCACGGGATGATGTGGTATGGAACGAGTAAAGAGACTTGCCGGTAACTAGATTGAACAAGGTATCGGGATACCGACGATCGAATCTCGGGCAAGTACAATACCGCTAGACAAAGGGAATTGTATACGGGATTGATCGAATCCTCGACATAGTGGTTCATCCGATGAGATCATCGTGGAACATGTGGGAACCAACATGGGTATCCAGATCCCGCTGTTGGTTATTGACTGGAGAACATCTCGGTCATGTCCGCATGGTTCCCGAACCCGTAGGGTCTACACACTTAAGGTTCGATGACGCTAGGGTTATAGGCAAAGTATGTACGCGGTTACTGAATGTTGTTCGGAGTCCCGGATGAGATCCCGGACGTTACGAGGAGTTCCGGAATGGTCCGGAGGTAAAGATTGATATATTGGACGAAGGGTTTTGGAATCCGGGAGTGTTCAGGAGGTACCGGGTGATGAGCAGCATGACCGAAAGGTGTTTCGGGAGCCCCGACAAGTGTTGGGGGGCTTCATGGGCCAAGGAAAGGGGGCAAACCAGCCCACTAAGGGGCTGTGCGCCCCCCTCACCTATTCCCACGTGACCAGGGGGTTTGGGGCGCCCCATCTAGGGTTCCCACCTCCTGGCTTGGGGGCCAAGTCACCCAAAGGGGAGATCCAATCTGCCCTGGCCGCCGCCCCCCCTAGGGGAAACCCTAGGGCGCCTCCCCTCCCCCTTGCCCCTATATATAGTGGAGGTTTTGGGGCTGCCCAAGACACGAGATGAACTCTCCCAAGGCGCAACCCTATCTCTCTCCCTCCTCGTCTCTCGCAGTGCTTGGCGAAGCCCTGCTAGAATTCCGCGCTCCACCACCACCACCACGCCGTTGTGCTGCTGCTGGACGGAGTCTTCCTCAACCTATCCCTCTCTCCTTGCTGGATCAAGGCATGGGAGACGTCACCGGGCTGTACGTGTGTTAAACGCGGAGGTGCCGTCTGTTCGGCACTAGGATCATCGGTGATTTGGATCACGACGAGTATGACTCCATCAACCCCGTTCACTTGAACGCTTCCGCTTAGCGATCTACAAGGGTATGTAGATGCACGCTCCTTTCCCCTCATTGCTGGTTTCTCCATAGATAGATCTTCGTGATACGTAGGAAAATTTTGAATTTGTGCTACGTTCCCCAACAGTGGCATCATTAACTAGGTCTATTGCATAGATTCTATGCACGAGTAGAACACAAAGTAGTTGTGGGCGTTGATTTTGTTCAATATGCTTACCGTTACTAGTCCAATCTTGTTTCGACGGCATTGTGGGATGAAGCGGCCCGGACCAACCTTACACGTACGCTTACGTGAGACTGGTTCCACCGACTGACATGCACTAATTGCATAAGTTGGCTGGCGGGTGTCTGTCTCTCCCACTTTAGTCGGAACGGATTCGATGAAAAGGGTCCTTATGAAGGGTAAATAGTAATTGGCATATCACGTTGTGGTTTTGCGTAGATAAGAAACGTTCTTGCTAGAAACCCATAACAGCGACATAAAACATGCAAACAACAATTAGAGGACGTCTAACTTGTTTTTGCAGGGTATGCTATGTGATGTGATATGGCCAAGAAGAATGTGATGAATGATATGTGATGTATGATATTGATCATGTTCTTGTAATAGGAATCACGACTTGCATGTCGATGAGTATGACAACCGGCAGGAGCCATAGGAGTTGTCTTTAATTTATTTATGACCTGCGTGTCAACATAAACGTCATGTAATTACTTTACTTTATTGCCAACCGTTAGCCATAGTAGTAGAAGTAATAGTTGGCGAGACAACTTCACGAAGACACGATGATGGAGATCATGATGATGGAGATCATGGTGTCATGCCGGTGACGATGATGATCATGGAGCCCCGAAGATGGAGATCGAAAGGAGCAAAGTGATGATGGCCATATCATGTCACTATTTGATTGCATGTGATGTTTATCATGTTATTACATCTTAGTTGCTTAGAACAACGGTAGTAAATAAGATGATCCCTCATTAAAATTTCAAGAAAGTGTTCCCCCTAACTGTGCACCGTTGCGAAAGTTCGTCGTTTCAAAGCACCACGTGATGATCGGGTGTGATAGATTCTTACGTTCACATACAACGGGTGTAAGCCAGATTTACACACGCGAAACACTTAGGTTGACTTGACGAGCCTAGCATGTACAGGCATGGCCTCGGAACACAAGAGACCGAAAGGTCGAGCATGAGTCGTATGGTAGATATGATCAACATGAAGATGTTCACCGATGATGACTAGTCCGTCTCACGTGATGATCCGACATGGCCTAGTTGACTCGGATCATGTAATCACTTAGATGACTAGAGGGATGTCTATCTGAGTGGAAGTTCATAAGATGAACTTGTTTATCCTGAACATAGTCAAAAGAACTTTGCAAATTATGTCATAGCTTACGCTTTAGTTCTACTGTGTTAGATACGATCCTAGAGAAAATATAGTTGAAAGTTGATAGTAGCGATTATGCGGACAGTAGAAAGCTTATGTCCTTAATACACCGCTCAGTGTGTTGAACCCCGAACGTGGTCTGTGGATGTTGCGAACATCTGACATACACGTTTTGATGACTACATGATAGTTTGGTAATGTTAAACGGTTTAGAGTTGAGGCACCAAAGACGTTTTCGAAACGTCGCGGAACATATGAGATGTTTCGAGGGCTGAAATTGGGATTTCAGGCTCGTGCCCACGTCAAGAGGTATAAGACCTCCGACGATTTTCTTAGACTGCAAACTAAGGGAGAAAAGCTCAATCGTTGAGCTTGTGCTCAGATTGTCTAAGTACAACAATCACTTGAATCGTGTGGGATTTGATCTTCCAGATAAGATAGTGATGTTTTTCCAAAGTCATTGCCACCAAGCTACTAGAGCTTCGTAATGAACTATAACATATCAGGGATAGATATGATGATCCTTGAAATATTCGCGATGTTCGACACCGCGAAAGTAGAAATCAAGAAGGAGCATCAATTGTTGATGGTTAGTGAAACCACTACTTTCAAGAAGGGCAAGGTCAAGGTTGAACCCAAACCCGAGACTGAGTGCTTCTGTAAAAAGGGGAACAACCACTGGAGCAGAATTACCCCAGATACTTGGTAGATGAGAAGGCTGGCAAGGTCGATAGATGTATATTGGATATACATTATGTTAATGTGTACTTTACTAGTACTTCTAGTAGCACGAGGGTATTAGATACCGGTTTGGTTGCTAAGTGTTAGTAACTCGAAATAAAAGCTACGGAATAAATGGAGACTAGCTAAAGGTGAGATGTCGATATGTGTTGGAAGTGTTTCCAAGCTTGATGTGATCAAGCATCACATACTCCCTCTACCATCGAGATTGGTGTTAGACCTAAATAATTGTTATTTGGTGTTTGCGTTGAGCATAGACATGATTGGATTATGTCTATCGCAATGCGGTTGTTCATTTAAGGAGAATAATGGTTACTCTAATTATTTGGACAATACCTTTAATGGTCTTGCACCTAAAGGAATGGTTTATTGAATCTCGATCGTAGTGATACACATTTTCATGCCAAAGGTATAAGATAGTAATGATAGTACCACCTACTTGTGGCACTGCCATGTAAGTCATATTGGTGTAAGACGCATGAAGAAGCTCCATGTTGATGGATCTTTGGTCTCACTCATTTCTGAAAAAGATTGAGACATGTGAACCATGTCTGTTGGTATGTACGCATGAAGAAACTCCATGCAGATGGACCATTTGGACTCACTTGATTTTGAATTGCTTGAGACATGCAAATCATACCACATGGGTAAGATGACTGAAAGTGTCGGTTTCAGTGAAATGGAACAAGAAAGCAACTTGTTGGAAGTAACCCATTTTGATGTGTGCAGTCCAATGAGTGCTAAGGCACGCAGTGGATATCGTTATATTCTTACTTCACAGATGATTTAAGTAGATACTGAGTATATTTACTTGATGAAACACAAGTCTGAATTATTGAATGGTTCAAGTAATTTCAGAGTGAAGTTGAAGATCTTCGTGATAAGAGGATAAAATGTCTATGATATGATCATAGAAATGAATATCTGAGTTACTAGTTTGGCACCGTGGAAATTGTTTCACAACTAATACCGCCTGGAACACCATAATGTGATGGTGTGTCCGAACATCATAGTTGCACCCTATTGGATATGGTGCGTACCATGATGTTTCTTGTCAAATTACCACTATCGTTTATGGGTTAAGCATTAGAGACAACCGCACTCACTTTAATAGGGCACCATGTAATTCCGTTGAGATGACACCGTTTGAACTATGGTTTGGAGAAACCTAAGTTGTCATTTCTTAAAAGTTTGGGGCTGCGACGCTTATGTGAAAAAGTTTCAGGCTGATAAGCTCGAACCCAAAGCGGATAAATGCATCTTCATAGGACACCCAAAACAGTTGGGTATACCTCCTGTCTCAGATCCGAAAGCAATAGGGATTGTTTCTAGAATCGGGTCCTTTCTCGAGGAAAAGTTTCTCTCGAAAGAATTGAGTGGGAGGATGGTGGAGACTTGATGAGGTTATTGAACCGTCACTTCAACTAGTGTGTAGCAGGGCACAGGAGTTGTTCCTATGGCACCTACACCAATTGAAGTGGAAGCTTATGATAGTGATCATGAGACTTCGGATCAAGTCACTCCCAAACCTCGTAGGACGGAAGTCATGTTGCTAGACAACAATGAACCTACAAGCTATGGAGAAGCGATGGTGGGCCCGGATTCCGATGAGTGGCTCAAGGCCATAAAATCCGAGAAAGGATCCATATATAAAAACAAAGTGTATACTTTGGAAGAACTACTTGATGGTCGTAAGGCTGTTAGGTACATGTGGATATTTAAGAAGAAGACGGACGTGGACGGTAATGTCACCGTCTATGAAGCTCGACTTGTGGCGAAGAGTTTTTCACAAGTTCAAGTAGTTGACTACGATGAGATTTTCTCACCCGTAGCGATGCTTAAGTCCGTCGGAATCATGTTAGCATAAGCTGCATTTATGAAATCTGGCAGATGGATGTCAAAACAAGTTTCCTTACCAATTTTCATAAGGAAAGGTTGTATGCGATACAATCAGAAAGGTTTTGTCGATCCTAAGGATGCTAAAAGGTATGCTAGCTCCAGCGATCCTTCCATGGACTAGAGCAAGCATCTCGGAGTCGGAATATACATTTTGATGGAGAAATCAAAAGTTTATGGGTTTATACATAGTTTGTTAGAAACTTGTATTTACAATAAAGTGAGTGGGAGCACTACGACATTTCTGATAAGTATATGTGGATGACATATTGTTGATCCAAAATGATGTAGAATTTCTGGAAAGCATATAGGGTTATTTGAAAGGTGTTTTTCAATGGAGAACCTGGATTAAGCTATTTGAACATTGAGCATCAAGATCTATAAGGATAGATCAAAAACGTTTAATAGTACTTTCAAATGAGCACATACCTTGACATGATCTTGAAGGTGTTCAAGATGGATCAGTTAAAGAAGGAGTTCTTGCCTGAGTTGTAAGGTATGAAGTTAAGAGTTAAAGCTCAACCACGGCTGGAGAAAGAGGAAGGACGAAGGTCGTCCCCTATGCTTTTGTCATAGGCTCTATACGGTATGCCATGCTGAGTACCGAACCTGATGTGAGACCGGTTCATCAATAATTTCAAAGACACGTGTAAGCAGCCCATGTCGATAGTGGATTTAGCTGCCTGTGTCCAGGAGGAAGGAGAATCAACGACTCATTGAGTGCGCAGGGTCTCACGAGTTCTGCATTCATCAGACCGCATCAATGCGGACACCGCAATTATAACCTTGGAAGGCAATTGCCGGTTTGGACCCTTGAAGCTGAAGTTAGGACGGATGAAGTGCCATTGTACTGACATGGGGACCCTCATGGGCGCTTTGGTAAAGTACGCTGATTCTGATAGTACCAAGGTGTTGGAAATATGCCCTAGAGGCAATAATAAATAGGTTATTATTATATTTCCTTGTTCATGATAATCGTTTATTATCCATGCTATAATTGTATTGATAGGAAACTCAGATACATGTGTGGATACATAGACAACACCATGTCCCTAGTAAGCCTCTAGTTGACTGGCTCGTTGATCAATAGATGGTTACGGTTTCCTGACCATGGACATTGGATGTCGTTGATAACGGGATCACATCATTAGGTGAATGATGTGATGGACAAGACCCAATCCTAAGCCTAGCACAAAGATCATGTAGTTCATATGCTAAAGCTTTTCTAATGTCAAGTAACATTTCCTTAGACCATGAGATTGTGCAACTCCCGGATACCGTAGGAATACTTTGGGTGTGCCAAACGTCACAACGTAACTGGGTGGCTATAAAGGTACACTACAGGTATCTCCGAAAGTGTTTGTTGGGTTGGCACGAATCGAGACTGGGATTTGTCACTCCGTGTGACGGAGAGGTATCTCTGGGCCCATTCGGTAGGACATCATCATAATGTGCACAATGTGATCAAGGAGTTGATCATGGGATGATGTGTTACGGAACGAGTAAAGAGACTTGCCGGTAACGAGATTGAAGAAGGTATCGGGATACCGATGATCGAATCTCGGGCAAGTACAATACTGCTAGACAAAGGGAATTGTATACGGGATTGATCGAATCCTCGACATAGTGGTTCATCCGATGAGATCATCGTGGAACATGTGGGAACCAACATGGGTATCTAGATCCCGCTGTTGGTTATTGACTGGAGAACGTCTCGGTCATGTCCGCATGGTTCCCGAACCCGTAGGGTCTACACACTTAAGGTTCGATGACGCTAGGGTTATAGGGAAAGTATGTACGCGGTTACCGAATGTTGTTCGGAGTTCCGGATGAGATCCCGGACGTTACGAGGAGTTCCGCAATGGTCCGGAGGTAAAGATTGATATATTGGACGAAGGGTTTTGGAATCCGGGAGTGTTCAGGAGGTACCGGGTGATGAGCAGCATGACCGAAAGGTGTTTCGGGAGCCCCGACAAGTGTTGGGGGGCTTCATGGGCCAAGGAAAGGGGGCAAACCAGCCCACTAAGGGGCTGTGCGCCCCCCTCACCTATTCCCACGTGACCAGGGGGTTTGGGGCGCCCCATCTAGGGTTCCCACCTCCTGGCTTGGGGGCCAAGTCACCCAAAGGGGAGATCCAATCTGCCCTGGCCGCCGCCCCCTCTAGGGGAAACCCTAGGGCGCCTCCCCCTCCCCCTTGCCCCTATATATAGTGGAGGTTTTGGGGCTGCCCAAGACACGAGATGAACTCTCCCAAGGCGCAGCCCTATCTCTCTCCCTCCTCGTCTCTCGCAGTGCTTGGCGAAGCCCTGCTAGAATTCCGCGCTCCTCCACCACCACCACGCCGTTGTGCTGCTGCTGGACGGAGTCTTCCTCAACCTCTCCCTCTCTCCTTGCTGGATCAAGGCAAGGGAGACGTCACCGGGCTGTATGTGTGTTGAACGCGGAGGTGCCGTCTGTTCGGCACTTGGATCATCGGTGATTTGGATCACGACGAGTACGACTCCATCAACCCCGTTCACTTGAACACTTCCACTTAGCGATCTACAAGGGTTTGTAGATGCACTCTCCTTTCCCCTCGTTGCTGGTTTCTCCATAGATAGATCTTGGTGATACGTAGGAAAATTTTGAATTTGTGCTACGTTCCCCAACACAAGGATCTCGAGTCTGACAATGAAAAGACAGGGAAGGGAAAGAAGAACGGCAACTTCAAAGGTCAGCAGCATCACTCAGCAGGAAACGGTGGCGGAGGCAAGCGTAATGTGGATGGCAGCATGGATTTTGTGGCTAATACTAACGTGCAGAACGGGGTCCAGCGACGTAAGGGCAAAAACCGCAGTGGAGCGCCTAGTCCTAATCCGGAACGCCTAAATTATCTGTTGAACCAGCCCTGTCCAAAGCATGGGACAAGGGAGGAACCAGCAAACCACCTTTGGAAAGATTGCTATATTATGCAGGAGTTCAAGAGCTCCAGTGCCTTCCGGTATGACCCCGGCTCTGGTGGTGGTTCTGGATCTGGGCCGGGTCACGGTGGAGGAAATTCCGGTTCAGGATTGAATGGTAATCCGGGCGGACATAACAATCATCATAATCAGAATAACCAGGGTGGTGACAATCAGCAACAGCAGCAGTCGGGTTACCAGAGCAATCCAAAGCAACTAAATAGTGGGCAGTATCATGTATTCACCACTAGCTTGGACAAGCGGGAACGGAAGGTCCAGAAGCGGGCAGTTAATTCTGTTGAACCGGCCGTGCCCCGGTATCTGCGCTGGTCAGAGCAGCCAATCGTATGGAGTAGAGAGGATCACCCTCCCCGGGTTGACAATCCGGGTCAGCTGGCTTTAGTGGTGGCGCCTTAGGTGGGAGGTTATAAGTTCACCAAGGTACTCATGGATGGAGGTAGCAGCATTAACATCCTGTACTATGAGACTTTCCGTTGAATGGGGCTAACAGATAAAGAACTCCGGCCTTCGAATACGGTTTTTAATGGTGTGGTACCTGGCAAATCAGCATACCCCGTTGGGAAGATAGCGTTGGAAGTGGCTTTTGGAGATGATCACGATTCCCGATCAGAGACACTGACGTTCGAGGTGGTGAAAATCCAAAGCCCGTATCACGCCCTGTTCGGTAGACCGGCCTATGCCAAATTCATGGCACGACCCTGCTATGTGTACCTGCAGCTCAAGATGCACGGTCATAAGGGGACCATCACGGTTCACGGAAGCCGCAAGGTCACTTTGGAATGTGAAGAAGGAGATGCGGCTTACGCAGAATCGGTTTGTACCACCGAAGAACTCAAGTATTATAAGGACAATGTTGATCCGACGGATATGACTCCTTTAAAGAAGCCAACTACGGAGCATGATCCGGCCCTGAAGTTTACATAAGCCGCTGAGACTAAGCTTGTTGACTTCGTACCTGGCGATTCGTCCAAGCAGTTCAGCATCAGTGCCAATCTGGATCCGAAATAGGAAAGCGCGCTCATCGAGTTCATCTGTGAGAATCGGGACATCTTTGCATGGAATCCTTCTGACATGCCAGGTGTACCGAGGCAACTCGCTGAGCACACTCTTAATGTGGATCCTAAATACAAACCGATGAAACAGTTCCTCCGCCGGTTCAACGAGGAGAGGCGAAAAGCTATTGGAGAAGAGGTGGCCAGGCTCTTAGCGGCTGGCTTCATTGTTGAAGTTTTCCACCCTGAGTGGCTTGCTAATCTGGTGCTGGTCCTTAAGAAAAACGGCACCTAGCGCATGTGTGTGGATTATACTGATCTTAATAAAGCCTGTCCTGCGGATCCTTTTGCCCTCCCCCGTATTGATCAGATTATTGATGCTACGGTGGGTTGCGAGCGTTTATGTTTCCTGGACGCATATTCCGGCTATCATCAGATCAAAATGGCAGTTAAGGACCAGGAGAAGACAGCGTTCATAACTCCCTTTGGAGCCTTCTGCTACGTATCTATGCCTTTCGGGCTCAAAAGTTCCCAGGCAACCTATCAACGATGTGTGCAAAATTGTCTCCACAAGTAGATTGGCCGTAATGTGCATGCTTATGTGGATGATATTGTGGTTAAGTCAAGGAAGAAGGAAACTTTGGTTGATGATTTGAAGGAAACCTTTGATAATCTAAGGACGTACAAGAGGATGCTCAATCCGGCCAAATGTGTATTTGGTGTACCGGCAGGCAAGTTATTGGGTTTTCTGGTGTCCAACAGGGGAATTGAGGCTAATCCGGAGAAGATCACGGCTATCACTTCTCTGGCTAAACCGAAATGTATTAATGATGTTCAACGTTTGGCTGGCCGGATTGCTGCGTTGAGCCGGTTTATCAGCTGCCTTAGTGAGAAAGCGATCCCGTTGTATCAGATGTTGAAGAAGACGGATCAGTTCGCCTCAGGCGTTGGAGGACTTAAAGCAGCAATTGGCCAATCCGCCCGTACTCGCTGCTCCCATTGACAAAGAACCGTTGCTGCTGTATGTTGCTGCCAATGCTCGCGCGGTCAGTGTGGCTATTGTGGTGGTGCGGAAGGAGGCAGGCAAAGAGTACCCGGTTCAACGTCCGGTTTATTATATCAGCGAGGTGCTTATTGAATCCAAACAAAGATATCCGCATTGGCAGAAGCTGGTATACGGAGTTTTTATGGCAAGCCGGAAGCTGAAGCAGTATTTCCAAGGGCATCCCATCACAGTGGTCAGCTCTGCCCCCTTGGGTGATATCATCCAGAACCGGGAAGCAACGGGCCGGATTGCCAAGTGGGCTATAGAGCTTGGGCCGCATGGTTTGAAATACGTGCCTCGGATGGCAGTGAAGTCCCAAGCACTTGTCGATTTCATCAATGACTGGACGGAGCTGCAGGCACCTGAAGAGAAGCCGGATCACACATATTGGACCATCCATTTTGACGGATCACGCCAATTGGAGGGCTCGGGGGCTGGAGTCGTACTAACTTCCCCACGAGGTGACAAGTTTTGTTATGTTCTCCGCTTAATGTTCCCTTGTACTAACAATGCAGCTGAGTACGAAGCCTTGCTCCATGGTCTCCGGATGGCTAAAGAGATGAACTTAAGCCGGGTTAAGTGCTTCGGTGACTCGGACCTGGTGGCTCAACAGGTGTCTGGTACTTGGGATTCTAAGGACCCACTCATGGCTGCATATCGTCGTGAGGTTGATACTGTTGCAGGTCACTTCAAGGGTTATCAGGTGGACCACGTGGACCGTCGGAAGAACGAAGCGGCGGATGCTTTGAGCCGGCTAGGCTCACATCATAAACCGGTCCCGCCCAATGTTTTTCTCGATATACTACACAACCCATTGGTTCAACTACCTGGGGAAGCAGATTTGGCTGTTCCTGATCCGGAGGCTCAGTTGGTGGCAGCCAAGGTTGTCAGAATCGTGATTTTGAATTGGATCGGAACACTGATGGTAGGATCGCAAATCGTAGAATCTTCACTATCAGGATCGTAGAAACGTAGATTCTATGAACTAAAATCGTAGAATCAGAGGGGTCATTTTGGATCGTAAAGTCGTAGAATCGTAGAAAAGGATCGCGATTCTGACAACCTTGGTGGCAGCGCTCCACGTCATTCCGGATTGGACACTTCCTTACCTGGCGTACATGAACCGGGGCGAGTTACCAGAGGATGAGACTCTGGCCAGACAAATAATACGGCGGTCCAACTCCATGACAATCGTCAATGGCGAGTTGCATCATTGCAGTGTATCAGGAGCATTTCAACGTTGTGTGTCTCCTGAGGAAGGCTGTGAAATTTTGCGTGAGATCCATGAAGGGGATTGTGGTCACCACGCCGGTTCCAAATCTCTGGTGGCTAAAGCGTTCCGCCATGGTTTCTATTGGTTAACTGCCCATGCTAATGTGGAAGATCTGGTCCGACGATGTGATGGTTGCCAAAAGTTTTCAAGACGCGCTCATGTTCCGGCTCAAGAATTGAGGATGATTCCAATCACTTGGCCGTTTGCAACCTGGGCGCTGGATATGGTTGGGCCTTTCAAAAGGTCCAAGGACAAGAAGACCCACCTCCTGGTGGCGGTTGATAAATTTACAAAGTGGGTGGAGGCAGAACCTGTTAGTAAGTGTGACGCA
Organism: Aegilops umbellulata; assembly: GCA_032464435.1. Classification (NCBI taxonomy): domain Eukaryota; kingdom Viridiplantae; phylum Streptophyta; class Magnoliopsida; order Poales; family Poaceae; genus Aegilops; species Aegilops umbellulata. Next base: position 506,554,064 of record CP136059.1, read on the forward strand.
GCCACCGCGGTTCAGTTCATCAAAAGGGTGATTTTCCGGTTTGGCTTTCCACACAGTATCATCACAGACAATGGTACCAATTTGTCCAAGGGTGCCATGAAAGAGTTTTGCGAACGAGAGCACATCCGCCTTGACGTGTCATCAGTGGCGCACCCGCAGTCCAATGGTCAAGCAGAAAGAGCTAATCAGGAGATCTTGAGAGGCATCAAGCCCGGGCTTATGGTTCCTTTGCAGAGGACGTCGGCTTGTTGGGTTGAAGAGTTACCGTCTGTATTATGGAGTATTAATACTACACCCAACAGATCGACAGGATACACGCCGTTCTTCATGGTTTATGGAGCAGAGGCGATTCTCCCTAGTGATATCCGTCACGATTCACCTCGGGTTGCGGCTTATGTTGAAGCGGACAACGAGACGGCTCGACAAGACGCTTTGGACCGGTTGGATGAGGAGCGAGACATAGCAGCTGCCCGCTCGGCGATTTATCAACAAGATCTTCGTCGCTATCACAGTCGTCGGGTCAGGACCCGAACTTTTCAAGAAGGAGATTTGGTGCTTCGACTCATTCAAGATCAAACCTATATGCATAAGTTATCTGCGCCTTGGGAAGGACCTTTCGTGGTTAGCAAGAACCTGCACAACGGGTCATACTATCTGATTGATATCCGAGAGCGTAAAGACTGACAGAAGTCAGAGGAGGAGACCAACAGGCCGTGGAACATAGCTCACCTTCGGCCTTACTATACTTGAGCCATTGGCTCTGCTTATGTACATATTATGACAATGTATATATTATAATTACAATAAACTGGATCCTCAGCTAAAGCGAGGTGTCTGTTCGTTCTTATCATGTGTGGTTACATGGAGTTGTTCTGTTTAAAGCGACCTCCGTTTACCCCTTGCAACAATTATAAATATCACCTGGGGGCTCGGTCATATCTGAACCGATGCAATACCTTTTGATAGGCGAAAGCCACTAGATCACTTGGGGGCTCGTCCTGTCCGAACCGATGCAACACCTTTTGATCGGCGAAAGCCACCAGATCACTTGGGGACACGGTCAAGTCTGAACCGGTCATGCCTCTTGATCGGCCTAAAGGCCTTAGAGTCACTTGGGGGCTTGGTCGAACCCAAACCATTGCCATGCCACTTGATCGGCGTAATGCCACGGTTTCATTTGGGGACCTGGCTGACTTGAACCACAGCTATGCCTATTGGGGGCTTAGTCGTGTCCGACCACGGTAACACCATCTGATTGGCTCAGTAAAGCTTCTTTTTTGCAAACGGTTCTATCATTGCCTTTTGCTTCCAATATCTTTTCTTGATAAAATTACTGTTTTGTTTTGGTTGTGTTCTTAAACTGACAGCGTTTTACACCGGTTCAAGTAGCCAAATTCGCGGAACACGGTCCATTTTTACACCGGAGGCTATTTACCCGGTTTGGTTTTTTCTGTTAACATCCTTTTTTGGAGTAACTAAATATTTATTATGACAAAAGCACGGTTTACACAGTAAACCGGCGTTATATATACAGGAGCTGCTTTCTCCCATAACGGTTTAGGATTATTAAACCTCCGTTTCAAGACTGGCTAACGCCTACTTCATGCCCAATAATGGCAGGTATTTCGTATCACAAATTTTGATCATATCTGCAAGTCTCCTTGCGTATATATATAAAGATTCATAAACCGGCTGGCGGTACAACCGCCCTGGTAGTTTAAGATTTTATGATTGCAGGAGATATTAATTGGCAATGTCGATCTTTGGAATAAAAGTATCAGCACAGATGCACGAAGGCATCTCAAGAAGCAAAAGTATTATCTATCCTATTACGAGGCAGCATGTTACCCGAATAAGATCATTGTTCGCTTGGCGGAATATAATAAGGCAGCTAATTAATCCTGCTTCCGGTTCACGCCTGCTCGCCGCCCCGGTTTGACTGTTGTGGGTCATCCTGCGCCGCTTCAGCTTCCTCATCCCTACCCAGTGGCTGGAAGTCAACAGTGGTCCAGTCGATTCCCATTAATGCTTGAAAGACAGCCTCCTCATGGATCAATGAAGACGGTTCAATATCATGAGCGTAAGTATGCTTACGGATTGGAGGAATCAGGTTATCCGCTTCAGGGATTGGTGCAGCCACTCGTTTGTTCTGATCATTATACTGAGCTTGATAATGCGACAAATCAGCTTCTTCTACCAATTGGCAGGCCAGAGGGCGCACCGCCCGATTTATCGCTCTTAGATCTTCTTCATTGAATTCTGAACCATCTTCTTTCAAGCTGGGATAGCCTTGAGCTGCCTCAACAGGATCAAAATCGGGAACCCATGCTTTGGCCTGGATTAAGGCATTGATGGCTCCGGTTTGAGCAGCAGACCTTTTTAGCTCTTCAATCCGAGCAGGAAGCATTGACAATCTTTTCAGCGTATCTTGGATCAAGGTGGGTGCTGGATTATTATGTGACGCAGTTGAGATAATCCGCTGCGCTCCAGTGTACAGCTGCTCGATTAAAGTGTAGGCAGCTTTCAGCTTCATTCGCACATCCGACCCCAAGTGGCTAATGCGGGTGCCTGCAACATGATAGAGTGGTTCACAAACCGGACCTATTATAAGAGGATCAAGATTATCATAGAAGTCACAGGATGCTTACCAAAGATGGCGGCAGTCATTGCATGCACTTGTCATTTCACACTGGTCAATTCATCTGTTACCGGTTTAAGGGCAGCCTTAGCATCTCCAATCTTCTTGGTTAAAGCGGCTTTTTCTATGGCCCAATCAGCCCTTCTTGAAACCCTCCTTCAGCTGTTCCATGATGCTTAAAGCGCTGGTTAACTCCTCCTTTGCCTTGGAGGTTTCAGCTTGTTGGGATTTCAAGTTCTCTTGAAGGTCGGCGACTTGGTTTTCTTTGGCCTTTAGTTCAGCCTGCATTCCGACAGTTATACGGTTTAACAAATGATGCGGACAATGAAGTACCAACCACATAACAAGTTATGCACTTTGTACTTGGGGGCTAATGCCTATTTGATCTACATCTATCAATTATTTGTCAAGTCCCAAGCTCAATACAAGTATTCAACTTGGCACTTGGGGGCTAATGGCTATTTGCTCTGATAAATTTTCTAAGGCCACGGTATGAAGATTAAAGTCTCGGTTTCACTACATCAAGTTGAACCGACCCTTGGGGGCTACATCAATGAATTTTGTAGTATTGAGTCTTATGTCAAGATCCGCTTCAACTATAATGAGTTGGACCGGCCCTTGGGGGCTACATTGGCGATATACAGGAACAAGCACATGGAAATTACCTCAAGTTTTTCCTTCATCATCTTTACCAGAGCAGCCTCATAATCACGGCTAGTATATAACCGGTTCAAATATCCAGAATGAACATCTTGGGCGCTTAGAGCAGTATATGTCGCCAGGTCAACATCCCATTTGCCTTTGCTCATGGCAGAAAATTCTTCTTTGGCAGTATGCTTGGCTAAAGCGACGGGATTCCCTGGCCCTGAACGACCAATGCCAGTGATTATGACTTCATCATCCTTAGACTCGCCGGTTTGTACTGGCGCAGTCGATTTATCGGCAGGTTTGGAGGGACTGGTGGATCTCTCAATCCGGATGGGGCTGGCAGGCTGGTCAGCAGCACCGGAGGCGTTAACAAAACCTTCTTCAGCAGGAATAACTTCATCTTGCACTAGCGGGTCATTGGCCACATCTTCCTGGATGACCGCTTCAACATTTGGGGTGGCACTCGGTTCAGGAGCAGTTTCTTCTCCAGACGCTTTATCCAGGCATGCTTTTTTACTCGGCCTCGGTTTAGCCCTGAAAAGATATGCAAAGTTAAAAACGGTTTATGTTGCAAGATAAAATACCAGGAATCGTATGATAAGTACAAGTTTACCCAAGCACGGTTTTTAGTGGAGGTAGCTGGGTGCCAGTTGACTCGCCAGAGGATGAGTGAGAAGTAACCTGATAATCGGAGTCAGATGGGTTACGCGGTTGACAAAAACAGCCCGCTTTAGGACGAATACTGACAAGCAAATTAGAGACCTCTGAACGACGTCTCCGAACCGGATCGTTCGGTAAACCGGCGGAGGTAACTACCTGACCGCTGTGTCGAGTTGTGCGGCGCACCTCATGCTGTTGGGTCTTCATAAGAAAGTTGGGATCCAAATAAGCAAGACGATGAGAAAATTTAACTTTTCGGTTTGCCTGGCGGATTTTATGTGAGGGCGGAAGGCTTGAGTCAGAAGAAAGAGTAATTACCTCTGCATCGTCAGCATGGCTAGCTTCGGCATCATCCTGACAAATATCATCACTAATAAGGTGTATAAAAAGTAAACCGAGGGAATCAAGTTCTGCCTCAAGGTCCGGATTACCCACATCGTCATCAGCGGGCGGATCAGAGGAGGCGGTGGTTTTCCTTTTGTGAGCAGACTTCTTAACGACCTTTGTCTTAGGCCGGGTTGGTTTGTCCGGTTTATCTGCTTTCTCTTGCGGGAGTTCTTGCTCCAAAACGGATCATTGCCCTGCATCAAACAGATATCGGTATCAGTAATAAGCAAGTACAATAGTATCAGAGCTAGTACAAAGGAAAAATGCAGACTTACGGCTGGCGGTTTGTTGGTAGCACAGAAAGGAAGCAGGCCGGTACGAGCGCAGACGTGCTCCGGTTCGTTCAAAATTTTCTTCGCAGCTTCTGTGACTTCTTCATCAGTAAGCTGGATGATTACATGCCGCAGCGGATCGTCAACACTGCCTGTATATTCACACATCAAACCAGAGCGTTGGCTGAGGGGCAGTATACTCCAGGATATCCAGCAACGGGCAAGATCAACTCTTGTTAAACCGTTGGCCATGAAAGCTCTGACCTTGGACAATTGGGGAGCATACTTACTCCTCTCTTTGCCAGTCAACCTCTGAGGAAAGGGGTGAGTGTTGCTAAGCCGTTCCGGACGAAAACCAGGCAAGGGGTTCTCTTCAGCAGGGTTGGTGTCTTTGCAATAGAACCAGGTGTTATTCCACTCCTGGGGATGACTGTGCAGTTTCGCATGAGGATAAGTGACTTCTTTTCTTTTTTGAATCGCCATGCCACCCAGTTCCATATTTGGGCCATCAGTAAACTCTGTGTGGCGGTTCAAGTGAAAGCAGTCTCGGAACAGCTCAACTGTGGGTTCCTCTTGGAAGTACACTTCGCAAAGCACTTGGAAGTGGCATATATTGGTAACAGAATTGGGACCGGTATCTTGTGGGCACAGTTGAAAGTTGGCTAAGACATCCCGATAAAATTTTGAACCGGGCGGATTAAAACCCCGGGCCAAGTGATCCGCAAAAACAACAACCTCTCCTTCTTTAGGGGTGGGAGGACATTCTGTGCCTGGGACTCTCCAGTGGATGGTATTTTTACTTCTTAAAGCGCCGGTTAGAACTAAATTGTTCAGCTGTGTTTCCGTAACACGAGAAGGAACCCAGTTGCACTCATATATTTGCTTGGCCATGATGAAATCTACAAGACAAGTGGTTCCGGTTCAAGAGTACGTTTGATAAACCGGATGCATATCTATTTAAACCGGAGGCAGTCCTATTTAAACCGAAGTTATGCAAGGTGGCAACGTCTGGCGGTCAACAAGGGGACTAATGATATATACTGGTTCATTACATTTGCTACGCCAAAGTTAAACCGCCGGATCTAAACATTGAAAGCAATTGAGGTTGTATAAGTGTACAGAAACAGATTTCACAAGATTTCTCTACAACGATGGATCTAAAGCCAGTTTAGAAAAAAGAAAATATTTAAAAGCTAAAGGCGGAACAGTATTGATTCAAAGAGCAGAAAAATTATTGAGATATATGAACTTAAGTATGAATCTATAAGACGAATGCTAAAGGGCCATTGGTAATCACAGTAGGGTTTCATGGATCTATCCAGAGGTATGAGCATGAGTATGAAGAGTGAGCAAGAACACTGCAAGAACATGAAACTCTAGAACAGATCTAGGTTGATAAAAGCAGAGGTCTTACCGGAGCTTGGGGAGACGCGGAAGGACGCCGTGGTTTTCTGGTACGGTCAGGTTGATGCAGAGGTCAGCAACGGTGGCGGAACTCCGAGGCTGGCGACGCGAAGAAGATGAAGAGAAAGGGGATGAAGGGGAGAAAAGGAAATGACCCTTCGGTCCTATTTATGAGGTAAAAGACATGTGTCAGGCGCGCGAATCCAGGAGCCACAAATTTCGGAAGCGGAGCTGTCGCCTCGATTATTGCGGATTTATTAAACAAAGAAGGCATCATAAATGTTAGCTTCATGATGACGTCATGACGATTTACGACGGTTCAACGACTACAGGAAGACGTTGAAGACAAAGATTTTGGCTAAGGATTGACATGAACCTGTTCAAATCAATCTGGGGCCTAATGTTGGGGATATTACTACTGGGCGTAAACCGGCCTACCTGGGCCGGGTTAACTTCATCAGTTGTCCAAAGGTGTTAAAGCCCAGAAGCTAGATAAAGGCCCAAGGCCATAGTCGGTTCAGCATCTGTAGCCGTAAACCGGCGTGTATATGAACTTGTATTGTAAGTTAGGAATAGGGAGAGACCAACCCGGATACGAGTATGAACCGGAGATTGGGACTCTGTGAACCGACGGGCGTCACCCGTGTATATAAGGGGACGACCCGATAGCGGTTCAAGGACAAAAAACCACAACTCGAGGCCTAGGCGAAGCTTGTTTGCTCCCTAGTCATCGAAACCCCATCAATTCCATCACAAACTAGACGTAGGCTTTTACCTTCATCGAAGGAGCCGAACTAGTATAAACTCTCTGTGTCCCTGTGTCCACTTTAACCCCTTCGAGTTAACCCGTTGCGATGGCTCCACGACTAAGTACTTTCGCTAGGACATCTGCCGTGACAAACCCACGACAAGTTCCAACTGCTGTCTCAGTTGTACATCTGGTTGGAGCGGCTGAGTATTTAAACTCAAGGACACCTAGTCTGGGACACACAGTCCTCACCGTATTCTCCTTGAGCTAAGGACACACAGTCCTCGCCCAATCACTCGTGGTAAGTCTTCAGGTGACTTCCAAACCTTCACAGACTAGGTCACTCGGCGATCCACAATCCCTCTTGGATGCTCTAGATCATGACGCCTAACCGTCTGGAAGAAGCACAGTCTTCAAAGGTAACAAGCGTCGGATCCACACATGATCAATCTCTTCAGTGATGCTCAATCACTTTGGGTTTGTAGTAGTTTTGGGTTTGGGTTTGGATTTTCCTCACTTGATAATTTTCGGTCAAAGTCCTCGGAGGATGGGTTGCTCTCAAATGACAAGTGTCAAGTTCTCTCGGAGCAGCCAACCAGCTAGTGGTTGTAGGGGGCGGCTATTTATAGCCTAGGGAGCAGCCCGACATGATAAGACATAAAGGCCCTTCAATGATATGACCGTTATGTGGACAAGATATTTTGGGACAGCTGGCGCATAGCACAGCCACGGTCGGAAATTTGAGGTACAAATTCCTCAGGGCTATCATGTTCCACACTGTGTAGGCAATTCGCACTGGCGAATTCCTAACTCCTCAGTCAGAGCAAAGTCTTTAGTGACCAGAAGAACTGCGTCTCTGTCACTGAAGAAAGTGACTGAACTGTATGAGATTTCCAATGTCTTCACTCGAAGGGATTGGTAGGTGTAGGATTTGAGTTGAGCATCACTTGGAAATTTTCTCCTTAGTATTTCCTCGACCCCCTTTAACAGTACGGTGTTTCCTGTGACTCAAGAAAGAGAAAATGAAACTACGAAAACAAAAGTCTTCACGCTTCATGTTCCTCGAATGAATGCCAAGTCTTCAAGGTCACACCAATTTCTTCACTTTCAAAGTCTTCAGAAAGTTTTCAAAATATCAAATTCTTTAGTTGAAGAACTTCATTTTTAGGGGTCGAATTTCTCTATAAATAACAAACTCCTCATAGACTTATAGACCTGTGTACACTCATAAACGCATTAGATACTTAACCTATAAGTCTTCAATACACCAAAATCACTAAGGGGCACTAGATGCACTTACAATCTCCCCCTTTTTGGTGATTGATGACAACATAGGTTAAGTTTTCAACGGGGATAAATATATGAGGTGTAATTACTGATATTGAGGAATTGGATTGCAAGATATAGAAGAACTCCCCCTGAAGATGTGCATAGTGAGGAATTTGCTATTGAAGCAATGCACACTTGAAGAGTTGAATCATGGAGATCTCCCCCTATATCTTGTAATTCATACACGCATTTGATAAATAATATGAAGAATTTGAAATGCATGATTAAATATGGTGCCTGATGTAATTCAGCATGCGTCCGATAATATTAATGAGGAATAAGCATGCAGAATAGCGCATCAAAAGTATCAAAGCATAGTGCGACAAAAGTATCAGCGCACCATCGGGTTTAAGATTACAACTCGATCCAATAAAAGTTTCGGAAGAACGAGAGTTGTAACTCAAAAAATAATATATGCCCTTATTATAGATCCGCTTGAAGACTAACTCAGATTTCTCCCCCTTTGTCATCAAATGACCAAAAGGATCGAAACTGAGGACTAACGCCCCTGAAGATATTCAAGTTGATGAAGGAGCGCCAGCGTTGTTGGGGTCGGTCGTTGAAGTAGGGCATGCTGCAGTGTCGTCCAAGTCTTCATTTTCATCAGTCTCACGCGACGAAGAATATGAGCTGGCCACCAAAGAAGGAACCTTGACCTTCTTGTATTTCTTCGGAGGAGGTGCAAACCAGTCAAATTCTTCTTTGAGACCCGTTTGCTTCAAATCATCAGCGCTGTAAACTTTAGACAGAACAGCCCAGGTGCAGTTGAGGGTTTCATGAAGGTAGTAATGGTCTTTCTTCACTGCATTGTGTGTGGAAGTGATGTTGTGAAGAATTGAACCAAACTGACGCTTGACCCATTTGTGATTGCGATCAACCTTTTGATGAAGACTGAGGAGTAACTCACGATCAGTCATCACCCTGGGTGCTGTGGCTTGAGGATTTGGCTTGGCAGTGTTGGCAGCAGAGTCATGTGTGGCAGAGTCATCATTGGTGGAATAAGAAGCAGCCTTGCGAAATTGACCATCCAATGGACGAATGCCTTCATCTATCACAGCAGTGGCCTTGCCCTTTTCTTCAGCTGAGGAAAATGTCCGTTTGAGGACTTCAATGGGGGGCAAGTAGCTGAAGTGGTTGAGAGTTTCAGCCTTGTAGTTGAGTGAAGACCTTGTCCTGATGAATCTCATTATCCAAGGTGCATAAGGCTTCAGCTCAAATGGTGACATAGCAATGTTGGCCAGAGTCCTCATGAAGAAATCATGGAAGTTGACGGGAACGCCATGACAGATGTTGAAAAGCATGTTCTTCATGATGCCAACGACTTCTTCATCAGTCGAGTCGTGGCCTTTGATGGGACTCATTGTCTTCGTCAGAATGCGATAGACAGTCCTTGGCACATACAACAGTTCCTTGACGAGGAATTTGGTTCGAGGAGCCTGCCCTGGCTTCAAGGGCTTCATCAGCACTTGCATATAATGATTTGAAAGCTCAGGTTCGTTGTACACACAACGTGCATCTTCAGTGGGTGGACTCAGAGGAAGGACATGAAGCAATTCAGATGCTGGGGCCTTATGATGTGTGTTCTCAGTCATCCAGTCCAGAACCCATGAATTCACATCTTCAGAGTTGCCGGTGATGTGCAACGTTGCATAGAACTGAAGAATTAGTTCTTCATTCCAATCACATATGTATGTGCAGAAATTGAGCAGCCCAGCATCGTGAAGAACACTGAGGACTGGCGTGAAGCACGGCAAAGACTCCATATCCACGTGGGGAATATGTGAATGGTCGAAGACTTTGTCTTTGTTGTAAAGCACTGAGGAATAGAAATTGGCTTGGCTGGCTGTCCAGAAACGCCTCTTCCTTATGCGAGCAGAGTCATATGGATTATATTCGGTGAAGAACACGTGCTCGCCATAGAAGTCTTCAGCCTTGAATTTCTGTTTTCTTGAGAACGGATCCTTTGGCCTTGGCAGAGGAGTGTCAGTGAGTTGCATCACTACCTCATGAATCACAATCTCAGGTTCTTCAGGCTGAGGAATTTTAGGATTTTCCTCAGGTGCAGTCACCTTTTCAGTTTCAACAGCAGTTTCTTCAGCACTAGTGGCTGGAATTTCTTCATTCACAGATGCAGTGGGATGAGTTTCTTTAGAGCCCAATTTTACTATTGGTGAAGGAGAGTGAGTAATTTGCTGCAGGGGAGTGAAGAGTGGGGAATTTGGATCCTGACTTTCCCAAAAGTCGTCATTCATCACTGGAGTTGTGCTTCCAATGTCCACATCTTCATCATCAATTTCTTCAACACCAGCTTCTTCAGCATCAAACTGAGGCATTGGTGATGAGACCATTGGGGTTGAAGGGATTGCATCCACTTCAATTTCTTCATCAATCTGCTCTGAGGAAGCAGCATATTGAGTTTCTTCATCTGATCCACTTGGGATCTCATAATCTTCACCAAAAGGAACAAGATCCTTTGATGGCATGGAGGAGATAGGAATGGCATCAATGGGATTTGCAAACGAGCTGGTCATCGGCTTCATCTTCTTGGGAGCTGAAGATTCTGAAGTAGCTGATGCCTTCCTTTTCTTCACTGCAGCTCGCTCTGCAGCCTTGGTTTTCTTCACATCGAACGCAGATGGAAGAATAGGAGTTGGAGTAGGTGCAGGTGGAGCTGAGGAATTTGGTTGATTTTCCTCAGGCGCAACTGATGCAGTTGCACTGGTGTTGGTGTCAAAACCGGCGGATCTCGGGTAGGGGGTCCCGAACTGTGCGTCAAGGTCGGATGGTAACAGGAGACAGGGGACACTTTGTTTTACCCAGGTTCGGGCCCTCTCGGTGGAGGTAAAACCCTACTCCTGCTAGATTAATATTGATGATATGGGTATTACAAGAGTAGATCTACCACGAGATCAAGGAGGCTAAACCCTAGAAGCTAGCCTATGGTTTGATTGTGTATGAAGATGATTCTCCCCTACGGACTAAAACCCTCCGGTTTATATAGACACCGGATAGGGTTAGGGTTACACAGAGTCGGTTACATTGGTAGGAGATCTTGAATATCCGCACGCCTAGCTTGCCTTCTACGCCAAGGAAAGAACCTTCCGGACACGGGAAGGAGTCTTCAATCTTGTATCTTCATAGTTCTGGAGTCCGGCGGGAGATGTAGTCCGGCTATCCGAACACCCCCTAATCCAGGACTCCCTCAGTAGCCCCTGAACCTGGCTTCAATGACAACGAGTCCGGCGCGCAAATTATCTTCGGCATTGCAAGGCGGGTTCCTCCTCCAAGTTCTTCAAGAAGATGAATAACACCAAAAAAGTGTCCGGCTCTACAAAACAAGTTACCACATATTGCCATATAAAGAATAATATTAACACAAATCAAATCTGCTGACGTATCCCATGGTGCATCATAACATTGTGGCCAAGCCTTCTGTACGGAATATTTTTACTGTTCCACCGCTACACGTTTAACGAGGCGGCTTCCTTGGCACGTCTTATTGAAGCAGAGATCGTGCGCCCCTTTTAACGGGATTCTCATTAATACGGACGTGGGTAACCCAAACGTGCCTGTTAGCACGCCCTGCCTAACTCAAGGCTAGTCCAAGACGGTTACGGGGAGGGCTCTTGGTATTCTGCCTCTTATAAAGAGACCGAGGCCCCGTCCCCTCTTCTATTCCCAAAACAAGCTCGCCTGTCGCCTCGAGTTCCAACACCCTAGGCTTCCAGATTTCAGGCGCGCCGAACCTTCAACAATGTCCGGTTCTGATCTTCAGGGTCGATGGATGCCCTCCTCTGTCACGGAGGAGGACGTATCAAAGTTGAGGGAAACTAGATTTCTGACCAGCGAGATTCCGCATAGGCTGCCTGTTCAAGGACAAGCGATCCCCAGCCCTCAGCCAGGCGAGAGCGTAGTATTCATCTCCCACTTCCTCCGTGGATTAGGCTTCCCAACGGATCCTTTTGTAAGGGGGCTGATGTTCTATTACGGGCTGGAATTTCATGACCTAGCTCCGGAGTCCATCCTCCACACCTCCTCTTTCATAGTTATGTGTGAAGCATTCCTCCATGTTACCCCTCACTTCGGGCTATGGCTCAAGACCTTCAAAGTAGAACCGAAGATAATCGAGGGGCGCCACGCAGAGTGCGGAGGTGCCACTATAAAAAGAAAAGCCGACACTCCTTGGCCCGAAGGCGCTCTTCAAGAAGAGCTCGGCTTATGGCAACAGGAGTGGTTCTATAGTACCACTCCTCGGGGCACCACGTGGGTGGCGCCTTCGGCCTTTCGCTCGGGTCCCACGCCACGGTTAGCATCGTGGATCAATACGGAATTAGATCGGGGTTTGCCCAAAGATGTTCCTCTGCTACAGGGTCGCATTAAGGACCTCCTGGAAGGAGGCCTCAACCTGGTCAAGGTGACGCAAGTCATGCTGATTAGCCGGACACTGCACGGCCAACGTCGTCCCCTTCGCTTATGGGAGTTCAACCCAGAGGGACTGCGAGTCCTCCGAAATTTTATGGGCGTAATGCCTTAGGAGATGCATAAACTGTTCTTCGGACCGCAAGAAGCGAGTCCGGACCTGATTGAGGATGCTGGCCTAAGCCGCAATCGCCCGGATACTCAGGTAGGTGACCTTGTGTTCGGACCTTTTATCCGCATAGTTTTACTTGCTTTTTAACAGCATTTCTTCCTTTAAGCAGGAGTGGATAGCAAAAGCGAAGCTGATCCGGTGTCCGGCTCCCCTTCCCGAAACCAGGCTGGATCCCGTGCTAGTCAGGATGCTAGAGGTAGTGCCTTTGGAGGGAGATAAGGGGACCAACAAGGAAACCATGGCCTCTTCGAGAAAGGTTACTCCGAAGGGGGGAATTGAAAGTTCCCCTCCTAGGGGAAAGAAGAGGGCCACCACTGACGACCCGGAAGTCCAAGCTTCAAAACGGGGGAAAGAATCCATGTGAGAGGACCCGTCGCCGAGGAGCCCCTCGGCCGAATTGAGTCCGCAAGGGGAGCGGCTCTCCAACGAGCCGTAAGTAGAAAAGGAATTGTTCTTAAGAGAAATCCTTGCTTTATATCTGAAAAGTGTTTGACCGAAACTTTGCCTTGTAGTTCGGACCTCGACCCCTCACAGCAGAACTCATCGTCGGGGGATCTCCTTCCGAAGATGATGGAGAGCGGGACGCCTCCTCTTTCTGCATCGCCTAACAAGGCGGACAACGTTGAAGTGTCATCACAGAGGATCTCTCCGAATCTGCCAGAGGCAGAAGACGATCACATGACCCCACAAGGCTCTCCGTGCCCGGCCTTCGAAGAGGGCCGTGGGACGAGTCTGGCGCCGACTGGTGTTCGGTCGGGGGAGCTAAAGGTTCTGGTGGGCCGAGCTTCTATTTCAGAGGAGCATCGTGTGTTGATGCACACGGTGGTTGAAAAAATTGCAGCCGCGGGAGGTGGACAGAACGAGGCCGTCAAGAGTTTGTTGGCGGGTTTTGAGGTACGTTTTAAATAACGGGCATTAGTATTAATTACGCATAACAACATGCGTCCTGTGTAGACAGTAGCCCCTGAGACTCTGTGTGGCGCAAAGATGTGCGGCACACAGAGGATCTTAATCCCAGGTCCCTCAAATGGCGTCTGTATATGTAGGCGGCTAATTGTCCGGGGTCGAGCCGGACTCAGGATTTTGCCAAAATGAAACGGCAACTTGACGAGGCAGAGGCCGACATCGGGCTGGTTAACCAGCGGCTTGATGATGCTCAAGGTATTGATTTTTCATGGCGATTGTTAGTAAGAGGAGATCTAGGTCAAAATCCTACCGTGTGTATACTTGATGCAGATGGTGCGGCAGCCGTGGAAGGACTTAGGGCCGAACTCGCCAAAGCGAAGAGCAAAGCCAGAAGAAGCGATGCAGCTGCCTTGAGAGCCCGTGAAGAGCTGGGGGCCGAACAGGCTGCCCATTGCTGAAGCAGGGATGAGATGGCCAATATTGTCATAGAGTTGAAAAGTGTTACTGACCATTACAGATATCTTGAGGAGGAAGGCCGAGCCAGGCAGACGGATTTGGAGAAAGCCGTTGCTGACCTCAAGGACGCCCGCTCTATGGTGAGAGCGACAAAGGAAGAGCTACGTCAAGCCGGACTGATTGCGGATGGAAAGCCCTTCTTGCTGCGGCGACAATTTTGTGATTCGAGGTTTGCCCTGTTGGACCGAGCGTGGAGTGTGAAGGACATCTACCTGGACTTGGCGGCTAGTGCTGCCGATGCGACCAGATACTTTCAGGATAAGGAGAATCATGAAGTGGAAAAACTCTTCTGGTCGCAGTTCACCAATCCAAGGCGTCACTTGCGGTGGACGATCGCCTGGCCCAATGGGCCGAGCTGAATAGATTGTCCGGACTCGCCATGACGTATGCCATGGATCGCTTATGCCCAGGCGGATCGAAACCGACAAGCTATTTTAGCTTGGTGCAGCAGTTTCTTGACATGGTGCCTCAAGTAGAAGCTTTGAAGAGGTCAGCGTGCACGGAGGGTGCTCGGCTAGCTCTTGCCCGAGTTAAGACATATTGGGCAGATATGGATCCTACCGCTGTTGCGTCTCGTGGTTCGGCTGAAGGCCGAAATCCTGCCGAACACTTTTTTGAGGAGATCCTCGCGGGCGCTCGTATAATTGAGACGCAGTGTTTGAAAGATGCTGCGTTATGACAGCATATGTAATCATAGATCAGTATTTTTATAGATGGCGTATTTTAGACTTGTGCCTTCAAGTAATAAAAACCTCTCCTGTGCGGCCGTTTTAATATATATATATATATTCTGAAAGATTGCAGTCGTTGGCTTCAGCCCCCACGCACATAGTGCGGGGGTGCGCGCTGAAAACGCAATATCACACTTAACCCAACGTCTTGGTCCTACAAAGGAGGTGATAGCGCAGCGGGCTAGGCAATCCGGACTATAATGCTTTAACACTTTCACTTAGCCATAGGAGCTTGATAGTGGGACTCTTTAGGTAGCCCAGGAATGGCGACTGCGTTCATCCGAATTCGGGACGCATGCTAGCCTGACCGGGAAGCGGCCCTTCGTCAAAACGGAGGAGTTCGATAAACCCCTATGAGTCATCGAGTGGCGACCAGTCTCTCGCTACATCATGACAGTCGGTTTTCGGCTTTCTCTACTGAGGGGCTCGCCCGGTCGAACCGGGGCGCAATCGCAGTAGTTCTCCTGGAGCCACCTTAGCCGACAGAACGGAACGTAAGGTGGCCGAACACAGGAGCCGGGCAACCCAACATGTGACCAAAATCATGACTCAGAGCTGATGCATATAGTGCCAAAACTCGCGACGCCGAACACTCCCTAAGGTATTCGGTCTTTGTGGGTGTGTGCGGAACAACACCCTCCCCCTTTTATATAAAAAGAAAGAAAAAAGCCCTTCGTGTCCAGGTACGAGCAATAATTCTGGCGTGGCCACATGCCAAGACGCCAGTCTCCTCCTTGGTTATGGTAAAACGAACCAGGGGATATATAACAGCAAGAGACAGTAAAAAAGGTTTACGCAGGGCCTTAATCTAAAAAAGAATCCTTGAGGCGGGTCCCTACTGCACGTCTGCGCCTGTGTCTCCGCTGTGCCGTGTCCTGGACGGGCGCCGTACGACATTCATCTGTGAAAGAGAGGAATTTAAATTTAAAATGGGTCGTGCGGGACAAAAAGAATAATAAAAAATAAAAATGAATGAAGTCGAGCGTTATTGTCTCTCTGTGCAGCCCCTTGTATGGCGTAGTGAGCCGACGATGATGGGGGGCTCTTGCCGAACTCATGGAGTCCGGGGCCATGGCCTTCTGTGACTTATATCGAAAAGGTCTGTTGGACGGCGAGGCCATTTTATTGCACGGCTGTTTAGGCAGCCGTGCAATCCTCCTTTTGGAGGAGACGTATTTTAGTGCATTCCCTTTAAAGAGATGATGCCTCGAGGACCGTGCATATTCAGTGTGAGGGATGCGTAATGCGATATTGCATTAAAGCGCGCGAAGGCTCCTCGTCCCAGTAGTGCTTGATAGCGGCTTGAAAACGGGACTATGTGGAAGATAAGCTTCTCGCGATGAAAGTTATTGGCGGAGCCAAATATGACTGCCAGCCGAATAAAACCCATGCAATGGGTGTCCGGGCCGGGTGCTACCCCTTGAAAGGAGGTTTTACTGTGACGGATTCTTGTTGGGTTTATGCCCATGCTGCGAATTGTATCTGGACATATCAAGTTTAGTCCACTGCCCCCGTCCATAAGGACATTGGTAAACTAGAATCCGTCTATTATTGGTTTAAGTACCAAGGCGGTCCGGCCCGCATGCTTGACATTTCGAGAATAATCTAGCTGATTGAAAGTTATTGGCTTTAATGACCAGTGGCGAGACGCCTGAGATTTAGACTTGAATATGCAGACCTTTACGGGTGCCTCATGCCTTGTTATGTGCAGTGAGTTCACTGTTTTGACTTCTTGTGGGAAGTTCTTTTGCTTCCTGGTGTGCTGCTTTTGGGGTTCGTCTTCTTCCTCGCTAGGTGTGTCGAGCCCCTTGTGTTCGGCGTTGAGCCTTCCGGACTGTTTAAAAACCCAACAGTCTCTGTGGGTATGGTTAGCAGGTTTCCCAGGAGTGCTGTGTATCTGACATGTCCTGTCCATGATTCTTTTTAGGTTGGACGGATCTTCCCTGTTATCCTGAGGGGTTGGCTTTGTCTGATTGTTCTGTGAGCTTTTGCATCCGGCGTTGACTGCCGTGCTCTTCAGACTTTTCTTTTTGATTCGGCGATGATCCTTATGTCGTCGCGGCTTCTCATTTCCATCTCTGATTTCTGATGTACTTGTGTCGCTGGGGTTGCATCGTGCTAACCAGCTATCCTCTCCTGCGCAAAAGCGGGTCATGAGGCTTGTGAGTGCGGCCATTGTTCTTGGCCTCTCCTGGCCGAGGTGTCTGGCTAGCCATTCGTCTCGGACATTATGCCTGAAAGCCGCTAGGGCTTCGGCGTCCGGACAATCTACTATTTGATTCTTTTTAGTGAGGAATCTGTTCCAGAACTGCCGAGCTGATTCTCCGGACTGCTGGGTTATCTGACTGAGGTCATCTGCATCCGGGGGGCGGACGTAGGTCCCTTGAAAATTTGCTCGGAAAGCGTCCTCGAGCTCTTTCCAACTTCCGATTGTATTTTCGGGAAGGCTTTTAAGCCAGTGCCGAGCTGGCCCTTTGAGCTTAAGAGGTAAATATTTTATGGCGTGGAGATCGTCTCCTCTAGCCATATGTATGTGGAGGATATAATCCTCGATCCAGACTCCGGGGTCTGTTGTTCCATCGTATGACTCTATGTTAACGGGTTTAAACCCCTCTGGAAATTCATATTCCAGAACCTCATCGGTGAAGCATAGGGGGTGTGCGGCACCCCTGTATTTGATTGCGCCGGATTCTGATGGTGTATTTTCTACATTGCTCATGGGAGCGTGCTTCCTTTGTCCGTAAATGGATCTGGCTGGGGCATGATGCGAATCTTTAATTGGGTCGCATGCCGCATTGTGTGCGGCGCCGTTTGCCATTTTGTGGTGGCCGGTAGGTCGTCTATCCAACCGCGCAGCCTTGTTATTTTCCACGTTTGGGGGCTCTAGGGCCTCCTGATCGTATTCGGGCAGTAGCTTTCTCTTCGGATAGCTTTTGGTGCGGCGGCTGCCGCTGTATTTGTCTGCGGTCTTGATTACTTTGCTCCATCTTGTCTTGAGTGCGTTTTCCGCCGTCCTTAGCTTTTGCTTCTGCTTTTTTAGGCTGCGTATTGTGGCAGCTAGTCTTTTTTGGAGATTCTTCTGCTCCATGGTTTTATCGGGCGTGATATCGTCTGGAGTTTGGTTATGACAGGGGGAAGACTGTTCGTCTTCTCTACCCGTGCTGCGATGTTCACACGGCTGTTCTGAGGCATGTTCGTCACCTGCCGATTCATCCTGCTCTATGGCGGGGTCTTGATCAAGGCGGGGTTTATCTCGGCGTTTACGTCGCCGCTTTGAGTGCTTCCCGGAGGGTTCACCCTTCTTTTCGCCCCCTTTTTCCTCATTGTCAATATTTTCCGGTGTATCCACCATGAGTACGTCGTTGTGTGTGGTGGATAACCAGTGCCCTGTGGGAGCTGGTTCCGGTTCGTCTCCGTATTCGTCGTCCATACCGTCGAGGTCTTCGGAGCCGAAGTCAAGCATGTCGGTCAGATCTTCGACAGTGGCTATCAAGTGGGTGGTGGGTGGGTTTTGAATTTCTTCATCGTCCGAATCCCAACCTCGCAGACCATAATCTGGTCTGGGCTCTCCTGATAAAGAGAGAGACTTGAAAGAATTCAGGATGCCACCAAAAGGTGAGCACTGAAAGACGTCCGCGGCGGTGAACTCCATTATAGGCGCCCAATCAGATTCGATCGGCGGGGGCTTGGGAAGCCCGGAGTTCGGAGAATAATCCGGCTTCTTGGAGTCATGGGCAACGCGGAGTGCGGGACTGGCGTTCGGCTCGATCATCGCAGCCCCTGAGGTGACGTCCAACCGTTCTTCCTCGACGAACGCAGCGGGCTCCGAATAAAGGATCGGGGTCGGCGCGTATGCGGCCTCCAGGACACTGTTCGGGAGCAGAGCTATATCATGCCCTTCTTGACAGTGCGGCACACTCGGTTGTGGCTCGAATCCGTCGGAGATCAAGTCTCTACGAATATCCGCCGTGTAGTTTAAGCTTCCAAACCTAACTTGATGGCCAGGGGCGTAGCTTTCGATCTGCTCTAGATGGCCAAGCGAGTTGGCCCGCAGAGCGAAGCCGCCGAAGACGAAGATCTGTCCGGGGAGAAAAGTCTCACCCTGGACCTCATCGCCGTTGATGATCAAAGGAGCCATCAAACCTAAAGGTGACGACACAGAGGAACTCTCAATGAAAGCACCAGTGTCGGTGTCAAAACCGGCGGATCTCGGGTAGGGGGTCCTGAACTGTGCATCAAGGTCGGATGGTAACAGGAGACAGGGGACACTTTGTTTTACCCAGGTTCGGGCCCTCTCGGTGGAGGTAAAACCCTACTCCTGCTAGATTAATATTGATGATATGGGTATTACAAGAGAAGATCTACCACGAGATCAAGGAGGCTAAACCCTAGAAGCTAGCCTATGGTTTGATTGTGTATGAAGATGATTCTCCCCTACGGACTAAAACCCTTCGGTTTATATAGACACCGGATAGGGTTAGGGTTACACAGAGTCGGTTACATTGGTAGGAGATCTTGAATATCCGCACGCCTAGCTTGCCTTCTACGCCAAGGAAAGAACCTTCCGGACATGGGACGGAGTCTTCAATCTTGTATCTTCATAGTTCTGGAGTCCGGCGGGAGATGTAGTCCGGCTATCCGAACACCCCCTAATCCAGGACTCCCTCACCTGGTTTCTTCAGTTTCTTCAGGTGCACCACTAGTGGATGCCCTGGTAATTTCTTCAGTGGCTGGAGCAGTGTCATCAACCCTGGAACTGGCATTTTCTTCACTAGCATGAACTTCATCAGCGGTGCTGGCATGTTCTTCAGTGGGCTGAACAGATGCTTCAGCTTGAGGAACTTCTTGTTGTGTTGAGGCTGCACCCTTCGTGAAAGTATCAGTCAGCCTCACAAATCTGACCTTGGCTCCTTGCCAATCAGCGTAGTAAGAGTCAAAGTTGTCGCTGAGGGCTTTGATCTCAGCCTGCATCTGGACGAGTTCCTCGGGCGTCATCTTGACAACATTCTTCTTCAGCAGCTTCTCTTTTCGATACTGTGATTTCTTGATCTCTCTGGCCCTGTCATATTTCCACTTCTCCTCTTGGATGAAGTGAGTCAACATGTGACTTTGGCCAGGTGTCAGCTTGAAATCAGGCATAGGTATGTTGGGATCCTTATGCCAGAGATCAATATAATCTAGGATCACCCTTGGATCCAATAGCAGGGGCACAGGTGTGCCTTTGGCTTTAGCAGCCCTTTCTTGGCGGTCCCTGATGATTTCAGTGAGTTCTTCTTCATCAGCTTCATCATCATCAGATGGCACAGTGAAGACTACCTACTTCTTCTGAGGACTTGGGCGAGTGCCGCGTCCAGCAGTAGCCTTTTTATTCAGTAGAGAGGGTCCAGCTGAGGAATTTGGTGCAGCTGAGGAACTAGCTGAGACACCAGAGGAAATAGAGATGCCTGTAGTCCTTTGGCACAAGGCCAGATGCACGGGTGCTAAGGACTTTGGTGGAGCAGGAGCAGCATGAGGAATTTGCTTTGAAGATTTTGAAGTTTCTAGCCGTGAGGGCGCAACTGAGGAATTTGGCCGTGAGGGCATTGATGTGGAAGCACTTGGCTTTCGAGTGGGCTTCTTGAGCATTGCTTTCCTCGGCTTGACAGAGGCCTCAGTGGCAGCAGCAGCAGCAGAGTCTTCATTGAATTTCCTCACTGCTTCTCTGGCTTGCCTTGCCAGTTTGGCTTGGCGCTTGGCCCATTCCTCAGGAAAATCCTCACCGCGCTTGAGGCTAGTGGGATCAGCTTCTTGGCCAGGTGCCAATGGGGCTCTTGGGCATGGAGGATTCAGTGCGAATTTCTTCATATACTTAGGAGTGACGTATCTGTACTCCCTCCATTCACATGCCCATATCCGTTCAATCCTCTGGATTCGCACCTTGCGCTGATTTTTATCTTCTTTGCCAAACTTGGCTTCATCAGGCGTGCAGTACTCTTTATAAATATCCTCAGGGATTTCAAAAGCAGTCATGACCTCAGGCTTCTTTCCTCCTTTCTGTGGCCTTTTACCTTCAGCCATTTTCTTTAGATGAGAAATTTGAACAATTGAATTCTCTTAAGAAGTATGCAACTTTTCTTCGAGGAACGCTGCAAATGAGTTAAGTTGATGAGAACCTAATGATTCAGCAGCGGACATGTGTACCTGTGAACAGAGTCTAGTTGCGAGGAATTTGGAGAGGTCATATGCGTTCTCAGATGGTTTTTCATAAAGAACAAGTTTGAGGAATTTGACCAGATTCGTCTTGAGGAATTTCACTAAGCGCTTTATATCTTAGGTTCTAGAGTTGTATAGATCAAGGATCCACACAATTGAGGAATCTTGAAGAAAATGAGGCTTAGGGAAATGAATCAAGAACAGATAACATGTGAGGTGTTTTGTGTATGAGGATTTGAAGAATAAAACACCTTTGAAGATTTTGTAGAAAAGTTTCGAATCAAAGAGGGCAGTAAAATTAGCTTTTAATTACCCTGAACGAAGAACACGACGAACTATGAGTTGAAACAGGGAAGTTCGTCGATGCAGATCTTCCACGCCCTAACTTGGCGGAGGAAGACATCTACGGCGGCGGCGGAGGTGAAGATTTCCGCAGTCGGCGCGAGTACGACGGCAACGAGGTCGAGGCAGTGAAGCTCTTCCTCACCGGCGACGATGGAGTAGCGACGACTCTAGGGTTTGGAAGCTCGAGCGGGAGAGTGAGATCGAGCGGGGTAAAAGAAGTGAGGACGGCGACAGGGGTATTTATAGCCATGGTGAAAAACTGCTCGTATGAAGATTTAGGACGAACGTGCCCCCTGGCCGTTCTCCTTCTCACGGCATGTGTCACCCACGTACTGTGTAGTGGAGATCGTGTAAGATCGTGGGTGAGTAAAATAATGCATCATGGAATGCGGAACGGTTTGAGCGGCAAAACCGAAAGTTTGGCTAAGATTAGTTTTAACGTTCCGTCCGCAATTTCTTCAGCTGACAAGGACATAGTGAAGAATTTGAACGAGTTTCAAATAGAACGCACATGAAGAATTTGTGAACAGATTGGATTGAGTATAGCATAGAGGGGTAGGGTCCGATCACATTCACTTAGCAGAAAACACCAACTTGAAGAAATAGCTATAAGTGAATGCTGTAGAGGACATAAACTCTTACATATATATAGCCAATGAAGAAAAACGACGGCACAAGTGAAGACTTTGCAAAGTTGAAGAATTTGAAAAACTGAGGAATTTCAAAAGTGGAGGAAAAACTCAAACTGAAGATTTTCAACTTTTGTGGTGGCATGACCCACCGTGTAAGAATGATGATTTCAGACACCGCGTACAATTGTCGTAGGGTTTTGAGAATCAAATTCTTCGTTAATTTCTTCACACTTAGAGTGTTACTCTTCATTGATTGAAGAAAAACGTTTCTTCATCTGTTGCACATCTAAGTCATCAATTCTGCATAAGTGTTAGGATGAGTGCGTTTTTCAAAGTACATTCGAAGATTATAAGATATTTAGCTCACACCGCAACTTGCTAAATCTCTTCTCATCCAAGGGCTTAGTGAAGATATCGTCTAGCTGTTCTTCAGTCTGCACATGCTCAATTGAAATGTCACCCTTCAACACATGATCACGAAGAAAATGATGACGAATCTGAATGTGCTTTGTCTTCGAGTGCTGAACTGGGTTGTGAGCAATCTTGATGGCACCCTCATTGTCACAGAGGAGAGGCACATTCTTCACGTTGATGCCATAGTCCTTGAGCATTTGCTTCATCCATAGTAATTGAGCATAGCAAGAACCAGCAGCAATGTACTCAGCTTCAGCAGTAGATAGTGATACGCAGTTCTGTTTCTTCGAGGACCAACAGACCAAGGATCGTCCGAGGAAATGACAAGTACCACATGTTGACTTGCGGTCCACACGGTCACCAGCATAGTCAGAGTCAGAATATCCAATGAGATCAAAATCTGAGCCCTTGGGATACCATAATCCTAGTGTTGGTGTGTGAGCTAGATATCGAAGAATATGCTTCACAGCCTTATGGTGTGATTCCTTCGGTGCAGCTTGAAATCGGGCACACATGCAAACACTAAGCATTATATCTGGCCTATATGCACATAAGTACAATAAAGAGCCAATCATGGAGCGGTATACCTTATGATCGAAGTCAATACCATTTTCATCAGTGCATAGATGACCATTGGTGGGCATAGGAATTTTGATGCCTTTGCAGTCTTGCATGCCGAATTTCTTCAGGACATCCTTGAGGTATTTCTCCTGTGATATGAATATACCATTGCGCTGTTGACGAATTTGAAGACCTAAGAAGAATTTCAACTCTCCCATCATAGACATTTGATATTATTCACTCATCATATAGGCAAATTCATCACTATAACGTTGGTCAGTACAGCCAAAGATGATATCATCAACATATATTTGGCACACAAACAATTCACCATCATATGATTTAGTAAAGAGAGTGGGATCGAGTGAACCGGGTGTGAAGCCTTTCTTCATGAAGAATTCCTTCAATGTATCATACCACGCCCGTGGGGCCTGCTTGAGGCCATAGAGGGCCTTGTTAAGTCTGAAGACTTTGTCAGGATGTTTTGGATCTTCAAAACCTGGGGGTTGAGCAACATATACTTCTTCCTCAAGCTTACCATTGAGGAATGCACTTTTCACATCCATTTGGTATAAGATGATATCATGATGGTTAGCATAAGCAAGCAATATGCGAATAGCCTCAAGTCTAGCAACGGGTGCAAAAGTTTCATCGAAATCAATTCCTTTAACCTGTGTGTAGCCTTGAGCTACTAGTCGTGCCTTATTCCTCACCACAACACCATTTTCATCTTGCTTGTTGCGGTAGATCCACTTTGTACCAATGATGTTATGCTTGTGAGGATCGGGATGATTGACTAGTTCCCAGACATTGTTGAGCTTGAACTGATGTAATTCTTCTTGCATGGCCTGAATCCACTCAGGCTCCAGAAATGCTTCATCTACCTTAGTGGGCTCTGTGATAGAGACAAAAGCAAAATGCCCACAAAAGTTAGATAGATGTGAAGCTTTTGAGCGTGTGAGAGGACCTGGTGCTCTAATGTCATCGATGATCTTCTCCACTTGCACTTCTTTTGCAACGCGAGGGTGAGCTGGCTGTCGTTGAGGAATTTGATCGGCATTTTCTTCAGCATCAATTTCCTCAGCATTTTCTTCAGGTGCATCAGCTCGACGTTCTTCACCTTCTGGAATGAATTCTTTAGCAGATTCTTCAGTAGGAATGGCATCTTCAGTAGCCTTGTGCTTGATAGAATCCTCAGGTGCTGGTTCATCTAACACATAAGGTAGGTGCTCTCTTTGCGAGCCATTAGTTTCATCGAACCGCACATCTACAGTTTCAACAATCTTGTGAAGAACATTGTTGAAGACTCTGTAGGTGTGCGAGTCCTTTCCGTAACCAAGCATAAAACCTTCATGTGCTTTTGGTGCAAATTTAGAGTTGTGATGAGGATCTCTAATCCAGCATTTAGCACCGAAGAATTTGAAATAACTCACATTGGGTTTCTTGTCAGTGAGGAGTTCATAGGCAGTCTTCTTGAAGAATTTGTGAAGATATACTCTTTTGATGATATGGCACGCAGTATCAATTGCATCAACCCAGAAACGACGAGGGGTTTTGTACTCATCGATCATAGTGCAAGCCATCTCAGCAAGAGTCCTGTTCTTGCGCTCCACGACGCCATTCTGTTGAGGAGTATAAGGAGCAGACAACTCATGAGTAATACCAAGTTCATCAAGATAGTCATCGAGAGCTGAATTCTTGAACTCAGTGCCATTGTCACTTCTGATGTGCTTGATCTTCACACCAAAGTTGGTTGAAGCCCTCGAGGAAAATCGTTTGAAGACTTCCTGCACTTCAGTTTTGTAAGAGACAAGGTGTACCCATGTGTAACGAGAGTAATCATCAACAATAACAAAGCCATATTGAGATCCTTCATTCGAAACAGAGGAATAATGATTAGGACCGAAGAGATCCATGTGAAGCAATTCGAATGGACGAGTAGTGGTCATGATAGTCTTCGCTGTATGCTTGGCCTTGGTCATTTTTCCTGCTTCACAGGCACCGCATAAGTGATCCTTGAGGAATTTGACATTCTCAATGCCAATGAAATGCTTCTTCTTCGCAAGCGTGTGCAAATTCCTCATGCCTGCATGACCAAGTCGTCGATGCCATAGCCATCCTTCTGAAGCTTTTGCAAGTAGGTACACGGCTGGTTGTGAATCTGCAGAGAAATCAACAATATACAAGTCTCCTCTCCTAAAGCCTTTGAAGACTTTGGATATGTCAGCTTCCATAATCACAACACAACGATACTTGCCAAAGACAACAACCATATCAAGATCACAAAGCATTGAAACAGACATAAGATTGTATCCTAAGGACTCAACAAGCATTACTTTGTCCATGTGTCGATCCTTTGTGATAGCAACCTTACCTAGACCCAATACCTGACTTTTGCTTTTATCAGCGAAGATGATATGCTTCATGTGTGACGCTGATAAGGGAGCATCCATCAACAGATTCCTGTCACCGGTCATGTGATTTGTACATCCACTATCAAGTACCCATTCAGTGGCTTT
This sequence comes from Aegilops umbellulata, assembly GCA_032464435.1. NCBI lineage: Eukaryota > Viridiplantae > Streptophyta > Magnoliopsida > Poales > Poaceae > Aegilops > Aegilops umbellulata. The sequence continues at coordinate 506,579,557 of CP136059.1, forward strand.
GGGTTGATCATCCTGCAGATGAATTAGTGCAACTTACAACCTCATATACTTCAGCAGTGAAGAATATGATATCACAATTCATCAGATCAAGTTCATCAAGCAGTAGTACAGATAAAACAGAGGGAGGACGTGTGAAATGAAGGTTCATTTCTCATGGTTAGCCTGCGTCCTTTCAGGCATTTTGTCAGGTCCCCAGCAAATTCTTCAGACGTTACAGTACGTCTGGAGACCTGACCCTGCAGAAGAGATTAGTTCTTTTTCTTCACCACCCACATCTGAAGGGGTGGCAAAGAGTTCATCACTCTGCGAGCTTCATATGAGAATGGTGGCAAAGAAGCCAAACCATTTCATTTCACATAAGAGGGGTTAGGGTAAGCTTATGCATAAGCAGAGAAATTCTTCGAGGACTTATGAACATAATGATTAGAAGAATAATGCTCATATTCATAGCCCTTGGCTCTTCCCTGCGAAACAGAGTTGTTAGCACGATGATGTTCATATGAGGACTTTGATCCATGTGAGGAATTTGATCCCCTTGAGGAATTTGGTCCGTATGAGGTCTTGGATCCATATGAAGAATTTGGTCCATATGAAGAATTTGATCTGGGGTTCCTTTTCTTCACAGGTGGTGTCATGAGGACATTCACCTGAAGACTTTCAAGGCACCTTTTGGGAACCCAGATTTTCTTCATAGGGAAATCGTTCCTGCAGTTAGTGCCAACATATCTAGCAAATACTTCACCATTCTGATTTTTGAACAGTTTATAGTTGGAGTCAAATGACTCATCAGAAGAATGAGAAGATTCACATTTAAAGCCAGATAAATTAGATGGGTCAACTGGAGGTCCCTTTGCAGCAACCCATGATGTTTTGGGGTACTGCTCAGGCTTCCAATATGTACCATCCGCATTGAGTTTCCTCTCAATGGCAATACCCTCTTTCCTAGGGTTCCTGTTGAGGATCTGCTTTTTAAGCACATCACAAAGAATTTGATGCCCCTTGAGGCTTTTGTACATGCCTGTCATGTACAATTCCTTCAGCCCTGCATTGTCAGTGATACTAGCAATGTCCTCAGATGAGGAATTAGTGATAGCAGAGATAGGTGAAGAATTTGTAACATTAGAAGCATTTGAACATTCAGGTGAAGAATTAGCAGATTCTCGTTCAATGCATTTTAAACATGGAGGAATAAATTCTTCCTGAGCAGCGCTGATTTGTTGAGCAAGTAATGAATCGCGCTCCTTCTGAAGATCTTCATAACTCACTCTTAGCTTCTCAAGGTCTTGCTTCTTTTGAAGGTGTTCATAAGAAAGCTTCTCATGATCAGATAAGAGAGTGTTATGATGACTTTGAAGGTTGTCAAACCTGGTCTGAAGTCTCTGAAGATTTTCAGTTAAGGCCTTAGTGCGATCCATTTCTTCACCCAACATATTATCACTTTTGTCTAGCATGTTTTGAACCTTTTCAAAAGCCTTTTGTTGTTGCACAGCAATCTTGGCAAGTTTAGAGTAGCTAGGCTTAAGATTTTCATCAGATTCATCCTCACTAGATTCAAAGGAGGCGTATTTGAGTACCTTGGCACCCTTTGCCATGAAGCAATAGGTGGGAGCGTAGTCATCACTGCCTTCATCAGCCTTGTTGGTGAGATCACTTTCTTCAACGTTGAAGATGGATTTGCTGACGAATGCAGTAGCGAGGGCTAGGATCGCCACACCAGACTCAGAATCATCAGATTCCTCTTCTGCTTCATTTTCTTCAGATTCAGCCTCAGAGTCCATTTCCTTGCCAATGAATGCCCGAGCCTTCTTGGAGCTGCTCTTCTTGTGAGACGAAGACTTTGAGGATTTTGATGATGAAGATTTTGAGGACTTCTTATTTTTCTTTGCATCGTCAGAACTGTAATCCTTGTATTTCTTCTTCTTTGATTCCTTTTCCTACTGAGGACAATCTTGAATGTAATGTCCTGGTTTCTTGCAATTGTGACAAAGCCTCTTCTTATAGTCACTGGATGAGGAATCATTGCTCCTTGAGGGTTTTCCAAAGCGACCACGTCTTGAGAACTTCTGGAATTTCTTCACAAGCAGTGCTAGATCATGACTCAGTTCTTCAGGATCACCAAGGCTGCTACCAGAGTCTTCATCTTCGGACTCAGATACTACCTTGGCCTTCAGTGCACGTGATCTGCCATAGCTCGAACCGTAGAGATCTCTCTTCTCAGCAAGCTGGAACTCATGAGTGTTTAGCCTCTCGAGGATATCAGCGGGGTCAAGTGACTTGTAATCAGAACGCTCTTGTATCATCAGTGCCAGAGTATCAAATGAGGAATCAAGCGATCTCAGCAATTTCTTCACCACCTCATGGTCGGTGATGTCAGTGGCACCAAGTGCTTGCAGCTCATTTGAGATGTCAGTGAGGCGATCGAAGGTTTGCTGAACATTTTCATTGTCGAGTCTTTTGAAGCGGTTGAAGAGATTGCGAAGAACATCAACTCGAGAGTCACGCTGAGTTGAAACTCCTTCATTGACCTTGGACAGCTTATCCCAGATAAGCTTTGCAGTTTCCAAAGCACTCACTCTACCATACTGTCCTTTACTCAGATGGCCACATATGATATTCTTCGCTTGGGAATCAAGTTGCTTGAATCTCTTCACATCGGTAGCGTTCAGTGAGGGTGAGACGGAGGGAACACCATTTTCCACAACGTACCAGAGATCATTATCAATTGCCTCAAGATGCATGCGCATCTTGTTCTTCCAGTAGGGGTAGTCCGTCCCATCAAAGGTAGGACACCCAGCAGAGACCTTGATCATACCTGCGGTCGACATAACTAAAACTCCAGGCGGTTAAACCAAAATCACACAGAACAAGGGAGTACCTTGCTCTGATACCAATTGAAAGTGCGTTATATCGACTAGAGGGGGGTGAATAGGCGATTTTTATGAAATTCTTCACTGAGGAATTTGCTCGTGAGGAAATTCCTTAGCGAAGAACTACTAGCAGCGGAATAAGTACTCAGAGGTAAACATAGCAGAATGCATGCATGGTCATCATGATGAAATGAAGACAAACACAGAGTACAGAAAGCGTAAACACAGGATAGCACAAGATGAAGACAAACAAACTGAAGAAATTGAACTGAGGAAATTGAGAAAGTCTTCAGTCAAAGTCTTCAAACACAGATATGAACAAACACACAACACAGTAATGAGGAAATGAAAGTGTTGAGGAAATAGAACCAGTAAGCTTGGTGAAGACAATGATTTGGTAGACCAGTTCCAACTGCTGTGTCAGTTGTACATCTGGTTGGAGCGGCTGAGTATTTAAACTCGAGGACACCTAGTCCCGGACACATAGTCCTCACCGTATTCTCCTTGAGCTAAGGACACACAGTCCTCGCCCAATAACTCGTGGTAAGTCTTCAGGTGACTTCCAAACCTTCACAGACTAAGTCACTCGGCGATCCACAATCCCTCTTGGATGCTCTAGACCATGACGCCTAACCGTCTGGAAGAAGCACAGTCTTCAAAGGTAACAAGCGTCGGATCCACGCAGGATCAATCTCTTCAGTGATGCTCAATCACTTTGGGTTTGTAGGTGTTTCGGGTTTGGGTTTGGATTTTCCTCACTTGATGATTTTCGCTCAAAGTCCTCGGAGGATGGGTTGCTCTCAAATGACAAGTGTCAAGTTCTCTCGGAGCAGCCAACCACACTACAAGGATACCCGTTATAAAGCAACACACATTCTACAACATTTTGACTAAACGTTGTAAAAATCATAATAGATACGCATATTAAAGGTTGCAGACATGCGTTGTAGGTTTGCAGCTCTTGATCACACCGTGGGGCATATATGCAAAAAAATAAATAGGAAATGAGAGAGGGATGCGCGAGAAACAGAGCCCCCGATGCCCCTCGGCTCTCCCAAATCCCGCCACCAACCGCCTTGTCACCTTCCTCCCACCTCGCCGCCGGCCCTCCCCTCCACTCCTCCCACATCGCAGCTACGGAGGCTACCGGATCCGCCACATCCACCACCAACCCATCCCTCTCACATCCCATCTCTCTGTGGATGCAGCTCCTCGTTGCGCCACCTGCGGCGGCTGATTCAGGCGACGTCCGGCGAATCCCTCCATCACGAAGCATAGCCCGAGGTCCCCTCACACCACGACGCCCTCCCGTGCGGCTAGATCCGGCGCTCGTGGCTACCAAAGCCCAGCCGCGACCTTCCCCCGATGGCTAGGTTTTCGGGCGTCGGCTCCGGCGCCGGTGGCCATGTAGTTCTTCTCGTCCGGTAAGTGAATCCCTTCCCCTGGATTCGTCCTCTCTCTCTTCCCCTTCCTCTAAGCTCGATTCTTCTCTTCTCCTGTAAGTACACGTCTAGGTATGCACCCCCGATTCTATTGCAGCTAATCCCTGTCAAAAAAGTTTGGCCCTTGTGCGACGAACACTTGATAGGCATGCAGACTGACTTCCGATCTCTGTTGATTTACATTCATGCACTGATTGCTATTCTATTAAATTAGTAATTATTAGTTATCAATGGAGCATCGAAATTTTAAAAAATTCTTATATACGCTGCTAACTCATCAATCCTTGATAGACGAGTCGGTAATCCTTTCAATTTTTTGATGTGGATAAGAACTACTTCATATATGCAGACCCCGTATTAAATTGTCTGCAAGAGTTACAATATTTAAGGAGTGATCCATTCTTAATAAGTCTCTGTACGGTAGCTTTGATGAGTTACTAATCTAAGTTTTTTGTTGCAATTTCATAGTTTTAGGAATCTGATGGTCAGGTTATTTAGGTGGAGGTAGTAGCTTGCTAATGGTGGCTTTCACGTCCATCTCAAATACTATAGGACGTGGACCTGTTGGGGGAAGCATGTACACCTTTGTTTTAGTGAGCAGGTGAATTAATAATCCACATTGTTTCTTCTATGATGTTGCTTTGATGCTGTTGATATGATTCATAACACCGATAAATACTTCTCTCCATGCCTGTTAATGTACTGATTGTTGTATGCTCTTACTATTCTACACAATTTGTATTACTAGCTAAATACCCGTGCGTTGTTACGGGATAACAAACATTCAATTTCATGAACATGTCAAATGCGATGGACTATTTTTTGTAGTTGTGATACACTGTTACCACTGGCAGAGCTTTGTGAGGGCAAAAGTGTGCCATGGACCGCCCAGCCCCTGGGGTAAAAATACATGTAGTAGAACGGATATACGAGTAGCCCAGGTCACAACTGCCTTGCTTGCATGTAGCATCGCTTCTTCATGATTCTTTCTTGGCATCCGAGCTATGTTGCTCGATTCCTCTTCCTATCCAGCAGAGTAGCAGACTGACGATAGGGCAAGAGCCACGTGTACAACCACAGGGAGGGCCAAAGAGAGGTGGCGCGGAGCCGAGGAGGTCGAGTCACTGGTCGCACCGCCGTAGCAAAAGTAGCTGCACCGAGCGGCAGAGGCCCAAGGGCGACCCATGCAGCGGCGGCCAGCCGGGCGAGTAGCAACCTAGACGACGAGCGCTGCTACACAAGCACATGCGCACCCCCAAAACTCTCCTCTCTCGGACAGTGCTAATTTTCGTATAAAATATAGATTATAACACTCAAATTCAATCATTTGATAATACACATCTTAATTTAGTACTAGATATTTGTCATGGACAGCAAGGCTAATCCACGAGGAATTGATTTGGTTTTCAATAGAAAAAGAGATGTAAAGTTGAGAAAGATTTATCAGCAGCAGCTCTTCATTCATTGCTTGAGTTGAAATATTTGTGTTTCTTTGAATTTAGCCCGCCCAGGTTTTTCTTTGCAGTTCCACCACTGACTGTTACTTTCCAATTGTATTTCCATACACACGTCCTTCTCTTCCTTCGGTTTGAAAAGCTATCTGCTAATCTAAAAAAACTCACCACATATACACCGGATATTCCCTGTTACTGTACGGATTTTATTTGTCATTTGCTTATGTGATTGTCCTCTGATAGCATGCAGTTATTATATATGGACTTGGGTCAGGTCAATGCAGAGGATTCATCTATATCAAGTACTTATCTACTAATCTAAAAAAAGGTACTTATCTACTACCGATGTACATCATAGTGAAAATAAAGCTGAACCCCAATACCCCACTTAGATGCAACCTACACCTGAGCTTTATGCATGTTCACGTGCAAACATGCATATACTAAAGCTTGCAGCAAGCACGCGTACATATACAACGGCAGCGGCTCACTGGTAATCATCTTGTTTGTCATTCGTTAAGTAGAGGCTCACTGTTTGTTTATGCGCAGGTTTCCAAAGAAAGAAATACTCAATGCCATTGGATGGTTTCCAATATAATGTGCCAGTCTCTACTTTCATAGTACATCGTTGTGTTTTACCTTGACCTAAGACTATTTCCATTGTGGTGATTATTTATTTATTCCTTTATTGCTTAGGTTAGCTCTAACCATTTTCAGCCTCCTTTTCTGCTGTTATTTAACTAGTTATGTATTCCTATCTCGCCAATGATGTACATATTGTTATGTGTAATTTAATGTGAGGCGCCGCACTCATCCGTTCTAGCACTATCGAGATGGAGGCCAGCACCATGGACGGCTGGAGCTGCGACTATATTTGTCCAAGAGACGGCAGTGTTCGTAGTCATGGTTCTGGTAACTGTCTACGATCTCCATAACTTAACTGTTTGTGAAGACGGAAATGCAAGTAATGTTCTTCTTAGATGCTCTTGCCCTTTTGGTTCGTACATTGCTAATCTGACCACTGAGCTCTCACCACTTTGATTAATAAAAATTGCTGGATTACCCACATGAACTCTTGCTATCACGGTTTGTAAATTGCTGAATTTCCCATTATGTTGCTTGCACTGTTCCATATGAGCAGTGTCTATTGTCCTTTTAACCCGTCAACTAAGTAGGTACTATGTTATTAGTGGCTTGCTTATAGGCCACAACCACATCTGTTTATTTTTTTTCCGAGTATGTTTATGTTTATTATGTGACCTGAAGTAGTATATTGAGTTGTAAGGGAATACTTTTAGGTCACAACTTTTCTTTGTTATAGTCGTAATCTAGCCGGGCAACTAATGTTTCGGAAGTAATGACACTTTGTAAAAAGTAATGTTTTTGGTTTGCTGTGCAACCCATCACTATTTGCATCATGTCAATGCATTGTGTATTAACAATTCATTTTGTTATTTTCTTTGTAGATTCAAAAGATATATGGACGATTATAAGGGTGCGTGGCAAGTATGCTGCAATGATATGATGATGTTACGATTCCCGATGATGATGATGTTACGATTCACGATGATGATGATGTTGTTCCGGCTCACGATGGTGAAGATGATGTCCCTGCTCACGATGATGACGATGATGTCTGTTGTCAGTTTTAGTTATGATGGCTGTTTTCAGTTTTAGTTAAGTTATAGGGATGTTGTTCCTGCTGGATGATGTTCCTCGGTTAAGTTTTAGTTAAGTTGTAGGGGTGTTGATAGATAATGTCAGTATAACTCTCACTGTCAAGAGAATATTTAGATTATGCATCACATTTGGATGTTATTCCTCCTGTAATATCGTCTATTGTAATCCCACGATTTTTCTCAATATATGATTTCTTCCTCTCCTGACTATATTTTGTCTTCTAACTGTGTGGAGCATTAATTTAATTGCTGGCAATATAAACAATATTATTTGCATTTAATATGTAAAAGACCCGAAGCGTTGCAAATTCTTTGTTGCCAAGCAATTAGATTCTAATTCTTGTACATTAACCACCAACGTATATGAGTGTTGTAAAAGTCGGTTTTATGTGTTGCATTCCCGCAACGGTTCCTTTTACCAACGAAAGTATAACTGTTTCATTATGAACTAGCAACACCGCATAAGGCAACGCATGACAAACCGTTGGTAAAGACCCTAGCAACGCATATATGGACTTTTAGATACGAAATGTGTTGCTATAGGTGGGGTCCTGTTGTAGTGCCAGCTAGTGGTTGTAGGGGGCGGCTATTTATAGCCTAGGGAGCAGCCCGACATGATAAGACATAAATGCCCTTCAATGATATGACCGTTATGTGGACAAGATATTTTGGGACAGCTGGTGCGTAGCACAGCAACGGTCGGAAATTTGAGGTACAATTTCCTCAGGGCTATCATGTTCCTCACTGTGTAGGCAATTCGCACTGGTGAATTCCTAACTCATCAGTCAGAGCAAAGTCCTCAGTGACCAGAAGAACTGCGTCTCTGTCACTGAAGAAATTGACTGAACTGTATGAGATTTCCAATGGCTTCACTCGAAGGGATTGGTAGGTGTAGGATTTGAGTTGAGCATCACTTGGAAATTTTCTCCTTAGTATTTCCTCGACCCCCTTTAACAGTACGGTGTTTCCTATGACTCAAGAAAGAGAAAATGAAACTATGAAAACAAAAGTCTTCACGCTTCATGTTCCTCGAATGAATGCCAAGTCTTCAAGGTCACACCAATTTCTTCACTTTCAAAGTCTTCAGAAAGTCTTCAAAATATCAAAGTCTTCAGTTGAAGAACTTCATTTTTAGGGTCGACTTTCTCTGTAAATAACAAACTCCTCATAGACTTATAGACCTGTGTACACTCATAAACGCATTAGATACTTAACCTATAAGTCTTCAATACACCAAAATCACTAAGGGGCACTAGATGCACTTACATGTAGGATCTGCGAGGTTGTTGTTGGCTGTTCGGTTCTTGGTTGTGTTTCTTCTTTACCCACCGAGGCGAGTTGCCGCTTCGGCTCCCTTGCTTCGTCTCATGTTTGATAAAAAAAGTCCATTATCTGATCTTTCTCCCTTTTTCTTCTTGCGTATGGGAAGGAATCAAAGAATGCTTTGGTGAATCTCGTTGGTGGGAAAAGCATGTGTGTACTAGCAGGACTAAGACCAATTTGGTCGATACGTCTGTGACATATGTTGCGACCGTGTGTTCATCCAGGTGAAAGAGAAACTTTTCTATAAGAATAAAGTGAAGTTATTCAATACCTCACATGCTTCTTAGGCTTTGATTTATTGCTTCAATCCTGATTAGAGTGATTGTGTGTGTCTCGATCCTTCAGGAGCAGATGTTGAAGAATGTTCATGCATGTCATTTCAAGAATTATGATTCAGGCCCAGAGTTTTCTAAAGTAAGAAAATCAACTACAAAAAATACACTTGCAGAATATGTAGAAGACTTGCCCTTTACCTCGTATGTTTCACGTTCCCTTTTCTATGCTGAAGAGACTTAGGCTGTGTTTGGATGCACAATATTTAGAAAACCAGAGTATTCAGAGATCACAATATTGGAACCTGTAGGGCAAGAAGTACCACAATATACAAATACTTTGGTATTCTGCAGTATTGACAAAACCGAGAAGCGTTTGTCCATTGCAGCATTTACAAGAGTGTAATTTTTCATGTTTGGAGTTGTGTGATGTAAGCCGCTAAAACATCAATTCAAATAAATTTGTATGCTGGACGTACGCATCAATCCATTGAGGTTACTTGGCCTCCGGCCATCACACGCCACCTTATATGCATACCTTGATCTGTAATGTTCAGTTGTGCAGGCAATTTCTTGCCATTGCCTTATTATGATCATTATTTTCTATGGAAGTAGTTGTTACATTCCTACCCAGTATATGAATCCTTTTATGTATGACACTTCAAAACTTTTCGGTTAGTTTATTTTGTTGTCTTGGATTCACAACATCTTCTTTTCACATGTACCGTCCTCTTAAAATTGAAATCCTTGTAGAAACTAAAGGAAGATAGATCATATAATTATGCTAGATCATACATGTTGTTTAGCTCAGATTTGTACGTGTGTATGCATTGGCATGGGTTTAGACAAAAATATGGCATGGTTCTTTACCTAAAAAGCAAATGCATGATCTAAGAATAAATGCTCGAGTAAAGTTAGTGAAGAGATTGTAGGAGTATCATGGGCTTACAACTTCTTGGTATCAATACTTGACTGTTTATGATTTTCTAAAAATCTGGAAAGTCATTTCGAGAACTGCTGACGAGTGTGTTCTGAGTTTGTGTTAAAAGAGTTTTGGTTGCATGTATGTACATTTCTATAGTAGTGGTTCTCATTTTATTTAGTTCTGAGTCAGGGCTTTCATTTATTTATTTCTCAGAATTTGGTTCTTGCTTTTTCATGGTCGGTGTTATGAATGGAAAAACACACTTGGTATTGGTATCAATCAATTATAAACATAGTTGAGTTTATTGGTAGTGGCCTCTCACACAGTTTGCCTGTATCAGTTGTGTATATGACCAAAAGCGTGCCACCTACCCAACTGGCTATGGCCAGCAAAATGAGCAATGAGGTTAGCTTACTTTTAATTACAAAATAAGTACATGCTTGCCTGCAGGATTATTTAGATTTACTTGATATTTTTCTCCGTAATTCCAGTTGTGATGTCGTCAACCTTTGCTGCCCTCTGCAACTGCGTCAGATCTATATGTGGTTGCAATGGTTGTTATGGCATGGAGAGTCAATAAGAATCATATGGTAGATCCCACGGTACATCACCTTTAGTTCTCTATTTGTGTCTTGTGCTCTTCTCTTATCCAAATTCTTTAAGCCTATATACGCCTAGATAAGTACATGATATCAGTACCTTTAATTAGATTATTCTCACTCTTGGCTATTTGAACGACTGTACTCGGTTTTTCAAAGTTAGTAGGCTTATAGACATGTTTTTATTTTAATTTCTACAGTTTTGTATTTTTTTCAGCTTTAGGTTGCTGCTGCAAAGTTTCATCTAGGTTATATCAATACAAACGGTAATATTATGAGCATATAGCTATAAAAGTGATAATTACGAGATTAGTAAATGAATGAATGCTTGACCATGTGGGTTATAATGTAATAATATTATGAGCATATAGCTATACAAGTGACAATTACAAGATTAGTAAATGAATGAATGCTTGATCATGCGGGTTATAATGTAATCGAGTGTAGTCAGTCTATTTATCATTCTAAAACAGTACCACTTACACCAAACGTCAGTATCATGTTCACGTCAGAATATAAGAGATTTAGGGACAGAGGAAGTAGATGGTAATTATGGACATCCGAGAGGAATAAATTTGTTCACATATAGTATATACGGACTTTTGTAGATGCATGCTACCTGCACAAGCACATCCATATATGGATAAAATTCACTTTCTTAGAGTACTGACATGAATAGGATAGTGTGGTGCAAGATGTGTTGGAAATATGCCCTAGAGGCAATAATAAAAGCATTATTATTATATTTCCTTGTTCATGATAATTGTCTTTTATTCATGCTATAATTGTGTTATCCGGAAATCGTAATACATGTGTGAATACATAGACACCAATATGTCCCTAGTAAGCCTCTAGTTGACTATCTCGTTGATCAACTGATAGTCATGGTTTCCTGACTATGGACATTGGATGTCATTGATAACGAGATCACATCATTAGGAGAATGATGTGATGGACAAGACCCAATCCTAAGCATAAGCACAAGATCGTATAATTCGTTTGCTAGAGCTTTTCCAAAGTCAAGTATCTTTTCCTTAGACCATGAGATCGTGTAACTCCCGGATACCGTAGAAGTGCTTTGGGTGTGCCAAACGTCACAACGTAACTTGGTGACTATAAAGGTATACTACGGGTATCTCCGAAAGTGTCTGTTGGGTTGACACGGATCGAGACTGGGATTTGTCACTCCGTATGACGGAGAGGTATCACCGGGCCCACTCGGTAATGCATCATCATAATGAGCTCAGTGTGATCAAAGTGTTTGATCACGGGATCATGCATTACGGTACGAGTAAAGTGACTTGCTGGTAACGAGATTGAACGAGATTGGGATACCGACGATCGAATCTCGGGCAAGTAAAATACCGATTGACAAAGGGAATTGAATACGGGATTAATTGAATCCTCGACATCATGGTTCATCCGATGAGATCATCGAGGAGTATGTGGGAGCCAACATGGGTATCCAGATCCCGCTATTGGTTATTGGCCGGAGAGGCGTCTCGGTCATGTCTGCATGTCTCCCGAACCCGTAGGGTCAACACACTTAAGGTTCGGTGACGCTAGGGTTGTAAAGATATGCATATGCAGTAATCCGAAAGTTGTTCGGAGTCCCGGATGAGATCCCGGACATCACGAGGAGTTCCGGAATGGTCCGGAGGTAAACAATTATATATAGGAAGTGCAGTTTCGGCCATCGGGAAAGATTCGGGGGTCACCGGTATTGTACCGGGACCACCGGATGGGTCCCGGGGGTCCACCTGGTGGGGCCACCCATCCCGGAGGGCCCCATGGGCTGAAGTGGGAAGGGGAACCAGCCCATAGTGGGCTGGTGCGCCCCCCTAGGCCCATCCCCTGCGCCTAGGGTTGAAACCCTAGGGTGGGGGGGGCGCCCCACTTGCCTTGGGGGGTACTCCACCCCCCTGGCCGCCGCCCCCCTTGGGAGATCAGATCTCCAAGGGCCGACGCCCCCCCAGGGGGCCTATATAAAGGGGGAGGGAGGAGGCAGCCGCACCCTTGCATCTTGGCGCCTCCCTCTCCCCTGCTACACCTCTCCTCCTCCGTCACGTGCTTGGCGAAGCCCTGCCAGAGTGCTGCTTCTCCACCAACACCACGCCGTCGTGCTGCTGCTGGAGCCATCTTCCTCAACCTCTCCTTCCCCCTGCTGGATCAAGAAGGAGGAGACGTCATCCGCTCCGTACGTGTGTTGAACGCGGAGGTGCCGTCCGTTCGGCACTCGATCATCAGTGATTTGGATCACGACGAGTACGACTCCATCATCCACGTTCTAGTGAACGCTTCTGCTCGCGATCTACAAAGGTATGTAGATGCAATCTGAATACTCGTTGCTAGATGAACTCATAGATGGATCTTGGTGAAACCGTAGGAAAATTTTTGTTTACTACAACGTTCCCCAACAGTGGCATCATGAGCTAGGTCTATGCGTAGTTCTCTTTGCACGAGTAGAACACAATTGTTGTGGGCGTAGATGTTGTCAACTTTCTTGCCGCTACTAGTCTTATTTTTCTTTAGCGGTATTGTGGGATGATGCGGCCCGGACCAACCTTACACGTACGCTTACGTGAGACCGGTTCCGCCGACTGACATGCACTAGTTGCATAAGGTGGCTGGCGGGTGTCTGTCTCTCCCACTTTAGTTGGAGCGGATTCGACGAAAATGGTCCTTATGAAGGGTAAATAGAAGTTGACAAATCACGTTGTGGCTTTCATGTAGGTAAGAAAACGTTCTTGCTAGAACCCTATTGTAGCCACGTAAAACTTGCAACAACAATTAGAGGACGTCTAACTTGTTTTTGCAGCAAGTGCTTTGTGATATGATATGGCCAAAGTTGTGATGAATGATGAATGATATATATGTGATGTATGAGATCATGTTCATGTAATAGGAATCACGACTTGCATGTCGATGAGTATGACAACCGGCAGGAGCCATACGAGTTGTCATTATTTTTATGACCTGCGTGTCAATGGAAACGCCATGTAAATTACTTTACTTTATTGCTAAACGTGTTAGCCATAGTAGTAGAAGTAATAGTTGGCGAGCAAATTCATGGAGACACGATGATGGAGATCATGGTGTCATGCCGGTGACAAGATGATCATGGAGACCCAAGATGGAGATCAAAGGAGCTATATGATATTGGCCATATCATGGCACTATTATTATTTGATTGCATGTGATGTTTATCATGTTTTGCATCTTGTTTACTTAGAACAACGGTAGTAAATAAGATGATCCCTCATAATAAATTTCAAGAAAAGTGTTCCCCCTAACTGTGCGCCGTTGCCACAGTTCGTTGTTTCGAAGCACCATGTGATGATCGGGTGTGATAGATTCCAACGTTCACATACAACGGGTGTAAGACCGATTTACACATGCAAACACTTAGGTTGACTTGACGAGCCTAGCATGTACAGACATGGCCTCGGAACACAAGAGACCGAAAGGTCGAACATGAGTCGTATGGAAGATACGATCAACATGGAGATGTTCACCGATGATGACAAGTCCGTCTCACGTGATGATCGGACACGGCCTAGTCGAGTCGGATCATGTTTCACTTAGATGACTAGAAGGATGTCTAATCTGAGTGGGAGTTCATTATATAATTTGATTATATGAACTTAATTATCATGAACTTAGTCTAAATAAACTTTGCAATATGTCTTGTAGATCAAATGGCCCACGCTAATGTCAACATGAACTTCAACGCGTTCCTAGAGAAAACCAAACTGAAAGATGATGGCAGCAACTATACGGACTGGGTCCGGAACCTGAGGATCATCCTCATAGCTGCCAGGAAACAATATGTCCTAGAAGCACCGCTAGGTGAAGCACCCATCCCAGAGAACCAAGACATTATGAATGCTTGGCAGCAGCGTGCTGATGATTACTCCCTCGTTCAGTGCGGCATGCTTTACAGCTTAGAACCAGGGCTCCAAAAACGTTTTGAGCAACACAGAGCATATGAGATGTTCGAAGAGCTGAAAATGGTTTTCCAAGCTCATGCCCGGGTCGAGAGATATGAAGTCTCCGACAAGTTCTACAACTGTAAGATGGAGGAAAATAGTTGTGTCAGTGAACACATACTCAAGATGTCTGGGTTACACAACCGCTTGACTCAGCTGGAGATTAACCTCCCAGACGAGGCGGTCATTGACAGAATCCTTCAGTCGCTCCCACCTAGCTACAAGAGCTTTGTGATGAACTACAATATGCAGGGGATGGTGAAGACCATTCCTGGGGTATTTGCTATGCTGAAATCAGCGGAGTTAGAAATCAAAAAGGAACATCAAGTGTTGATGGTCAATAAAACCACCAAGTTCAAGAAAGGCAAGGGTAAGAAGAACTTCAAGAAGGACGGCAAGGATGTTGCCACACCCGGTAAGCCAGTTGCCGGGAAGAAGTCAAAGCATGGACCCAAGCCTGAGACTGAGTGCTTTTATTGCAAAGGGAAGGGTCACTGGAAGCAGAACTGCCCCAAATACTTAGCGGACAAGAAGGCCGGCAAGACTAAAGGTATATGTGATATACATGTAATTGATGTGTACCTTACCAGTGCTCGTAGTAGCTCCTGGGTATTTGATACCGGTGCCGTTGCTCATATTTGTAACTCAAAACAGGAGCGGCGGAATAAGTGGAGACTGGCGAAGGACGAGGTGACGATGCGCGTCGGGAATGGTTCCAAGGTCGATGTGATCGCCGTCGGCACGCTACCTCTACATTTACCTACGGGATTAGTTTTAAACCTCAATAATTGTTATTTAGTGCCAAGTTTGAGCATGAACATTGTATCTGGATCTCGTTTAATACGAGATGGCTACTCATTTAAATCCGAGAATAATGGTTGTTCTATTTATATGAGTGATATGTTTTACGGTCATGCTCCGATGGTCAATGGTTTATTCTTAATGAATCTCGTACATGACGATACACATATTCATAGTGTGAATACCAAAAGGTGTAAAGTTGATAACGATAGTCCCACATACTTGTGGTACCGCCGCCTTGGTCACATTGGTGTCAAGCGCATGAAGAAGCTCCATGCTGATGGACTTTTAGAGTCTCTCGATTATGAATCATTTGACACATGCGAACCATGCCTCATGGGCAAAATGACCAAGACTCCGTTCTCCGGAACAATGGAGCGAGCAACCAACTTATTGGAAATCATACATACTGATGTGTGCGGTCCAATGAGTGTTGAGGCTCGCGGAGGATATCGTTATGTTCTCACTCTCACGGATGACTTGAGTAGATATGGGTATGTCTACTTGATGAAACACAAGTCTGAGACCTTTGAAAAGTTCAAGGAATTTCAGAATGAGGTAGAGAATCAACGTGACCGAAAAATAAAGTTCTTACGATCAGATCGTTGAGGAGAATATTTAAGTCACGAATTTGGCACACACTTAAGGAAATGTGGAATCGTTTCACAACTCACGCCGCCTGGAACACCTCAACGTAACGGTGTGTCCGAACGTCGTAATCGCACTCTATTGGATATGGTGCGATCTATGATGTCTCTTATAGATTTACCGCTATCATTTTGGGGATACGCTCTAGAGACAGCTGCATTCACTTTAAATAGAGCACCGTCTAAATCCGTTGAGACGACACCGTATGAATTATGGTTTGGGAAGAAACCTAAGCTGTCGTTTCTAAAAGTTTGGGGATGCGATGCTTATGTCAAGAAACTTCAACCTGGAAAGCTCGAACCCAAGTCGGAAAAATGCGTCTTCATAGGATACCCTAAGGAAACTATTGGGTATACCTTCTACCTAAGATCCGAAGGCAAGATCTTTGTTGCCAAGAACGGATCCTTTCTGGAGAAAGTGTTTCTCTCGAAAGAAGTAAGTGGGAGGGAAGTGGAACTTGATGAAGTATTACCTCTTGAACCGGAGAGTAGCGCAGCTCAAGAAAATGTTTCTGTGGTGCCTCCACCGGTTAGAGAGGAGGTTAATGATGATGATCATGAAACTTCAGATCAAGTTACTACTGAACTTCGTAGGTCCACAAGGACACATTCCGCACCAGAGTGGTACGGCAACCCTGTCCTGGAAATCATGTTGTTAGACAAAGGTGAACCTTCGAACTATGAAGAAGCGATGGCGGGCCCATATTCCAACAAATTGCTGGAGGCCATGCAATCTGAGATAGGATCCATGTATGAAAACAAAGTATGGACTTTGACAGACTTGCCCGATGATCGGCGAGCGATAGAAAACAAATGGATCTTTAAGAAGAAGATGGACGCGGATGGTAATGTTACCATCTATAAAGCTCGACTTGTCTCTAAGTGTTATCGGCAAGTTCAAGGGGTTGACTACGATGAGACTTTCTCTCCCGTAGCGAAGCTGAAGTCCGTCCGAATCATGTTAGCAATTGCCGCATACTATGATTATGAGATATGGCAAATGGACGTCAAAACGGCATTCCTTAACGGTTATCTTAAGGAAGAACTGTATATGATGCAGCCGGAAGGTTTTGTCGACCCTAAGAATGCTAACAAGGTATGCAAGCTCCATTGATCCATTTATGGGCTGGTGCAAGCATCTCGGAGTTGGAACATTCGCTTTGATGAGATGATCAAGGCATTTGGGTTTGTGCAGACTTATGGAGAAGCCTGCGTTTACAAGAAAGTGAGTGGGAGCTCTGTAGCGTTTCTCATATTATATGTAGATGACATGCTTTTGATGGGAAATGATATAGAACTTTTGGACAGCATTAAGGCCTACTTGAATAAGAGTTTTTCAATGAAGGACCTTGGAGAAGATGCTTATATATTAGGCATCAAGATATATAGAGATAGATCAAGATGCCTCATAGGTCTTTCACAAAGCACATACCTTGAAAAGATATTGAAGAAGTTCAATATGGATCAGTCCAAGAAGGGGTTCTTGCCTGTGTTGCAAGGCGTGAAATTGAGCTCAGCTCAATGCCCGACCACGGCAGAAGATATAGAAGAGATGAGTGTCATCCCCTATGCCTCGGCCATAGGGTCTATTATGTATGCCATGTTGTGTACCAGACCTGATGTAGACCTTACCGTAAGTTTGGTAGGAAGGTACCAAAGTAATCCCGGCAAGGAACACTGGACAGCGGTCAAGAATATCCTGAAGTACCTGAAAAGGACTAAGGACATGTTTCTCGTTTATGGAGGTGACGAAGAGCTCGTCGTAAAGGGTTACGTCGACGCTAGCTTTGACACGGATCTGGATGACTCTAAGTCACAAACCAGATACGTGTATATGTTGAATGGTGGAGTAGTAAGCTGGTTCAGCTGCAAGCAGAGCGTCGTGACGGGATCTACATGTGAAGCGGAGTACATGGCAGCCTCGGAGGCAGCGCATGAAGCAATTTGGGTGAAGGAGTTCATCACTGACCTAGGAGTCATACCCAATGCGTCGGGGCCGATCATACTCTTCTGTGACAACACTGGAGCTATTGCACTTGCCAAGGAGCCCAGGTTTCACAAGAAGACCAGGCACATCAAGCATCGCTTCAAATCCATTCGTGAAAATGTTCAAGATGGAGACATAGAAATTTGTAAAGTGCATACGGATCTGAATGTCGCAGATCCGTTGACTAAACCTCTCCCTAGAGCAAAACATGATCAACACCAGAACTCTATGGGTGTTCGATTCATCACAATGTAACTAGATTATTGACTCTAGTGCAAGTGGGAGACTGTTGGAAATATGCCCTAGAGGCAATAATAAAAGCATTATTATTATATTTCCTTGTTCATGATAATTGTCTTTTACTCATGCTATAATTGTGTTATCCGGAAATCGTAATACATGTGTGAATACATAGACACCAATATGTCCCTAGTAAGCCTCTAGTTGACTAGCTCGTTGATCAACTGATAGTCATGGTTTCCTGACTATGGACATTGGATGTCATTGATAACGAGATCACATCATTAGGAGAATGATGTGATGGACAAGACCCAATCCTAAGCATAAGCACAAGATCGTATAATTCGTTTGCTAGAGCTTTTCCAATGTCAAGTATCTTTTCCTTAGACCATGAGATCGTGTAACTCCCGTATACCGTAGGAGTGCTTTGGGTGTGCCAAACGTCACAACGTAACTGGGTGACTATAAAGGTATACTACGGGTATCTTCGAAAGTGTCTGTTGGGTTGACACGGATCGAGACTTGGATTTGTCACTCCGTATGACGGAGAGGTATCACCGGGCCCGCTCGGTAATGCATCATCATAATGAGATCAGTGTGATCAAAGTGTTTGATCACGGGATTATGCATTACGGTACGAGTAAAGTGACTTGCCGGTAACAAGATTGAACGAGGTATTGGGATACCGACGATCGAATCTCGGGCAAGTAAAATACCGATTGACAAAGGGAATTGAATACGGGATTAATTGAATCCTCGACATCGTGGTTCATCCGATGAGATCATCGACGAGTATGTGGGAGCCAACATGGGTATCCAGATCGCGCTGTTGGTTATTGGCCGGAGAGGCGTCTCGGTCATGTCTGCATGTCTCCCGAACCCGTAGGGTCTACACACTTAAGGTTCGGTGAGGCTAGGGTTGTAAAGATATGAATATGCAGTAATCCGAAAGTTGTTCGGAGTCCCGGATGAGATCTCGGACGTCATGAGGAGTTCCGGAATGGTCCGGAGGTAAAGAATTATATATAGGAAGTGCAGTTTCGGCCATCGGGAAAGATTCGGGGGTCACCGGTATTGTACCGGGACCACCGGATGGGTCCCGGGGGTCCACCGGGTGGGGCCACCCATCCCAGAGGGCCCCATGGGCTGAAGTGGGAAGGGGAACCAGCCCATAGTGGGCTGGTGCGCCCCCCTAGGCCCACCCCCTGCGCCTAGGGTTGAAACCCTAGGGTAGGGGGTGCGCCCCACTTGCCTTGGGGGGTACTCCACCCCCCTGGCCATCGCCCCCCTTGGGAGATCAGATCTCCAAGGGCCGGCGCCCCCCCAGGGGGCCTATATAAAGGGGGGAGGGAGGAGGCAGCCGCACCCTTGCATCTTGGCGCCTCCCTCTCCCCTGCTACACCTCTCCTCCTCCGTCACGTGCTTGGTGAAGCCCTGCCGGAGTGCTGCTTCTCCACCAACACCACGTTGTCGTGCTGCTGCTGGAGCCATCTTCCTCAACCTCTCCTTCCCCCTGCTGGATCAAGAAGGAGGAGACGTCATCCGCTCTTGAATGTGTTGCATACCTCTGTCTTATTGTATTTTGAGTATAAAGCAATAAGACTACAGGGCGACTCCCACCTGGCACCGCCTAACTTCCTCTCAAGCGGCGCCACCGGGTGGCGCCCCAACCACTAGTATATCATAAGGGGATACAAATCATGATGCTCATGGATTAACTCCAAAAGGATAAAAACCGACATATCCGGGGCCGGATGAGGATCAATTAGTAAAAGAGATTATTTACGGAGAATCGATTAGAGGTAGAGAATTGCCCAACTGCCAACCTATCTCAATGGCATCTCCATGAGGCATGCGGGGCAACTCTTGAGCGGTGGCCGGCAGCATGCTGAAGAGGCAGTTTGGCAGCGCCAGAGCAAAGCAAGCACAACAAAACACACAGACCGACACACATCTAAGCCTGTGCGCCGTCGCGTGTGGGAGGTACCGAACCTCCATCTTTTTGGCTGATCTCGCATTGCCTGCAGGCTCCACCGCCCCCTGCTGGGCGCAGGCCATGGCACCGGCGCCCAGGCGTCCACGGTGACACCCGACGTGCACCTCAGATAGGGCATCCACGGGGTGGCACAGGCGTCGGATTTTGTGCCCGCTGCAACCGCACCAGGGGCTAGGATGGGGGAGGAGACAGTGCTAGCAAAGGGGCAAGTTTGAGTGTGGCCGCTGCACGAGACCCCCTGCACACGCCGCCGTCCAGGTCGTCCCAGGCTGCCCTCACCGCCTCGACTCGCCATGGATGTCATGCGCCTACAAAAAACCGCGTTCAAGTTTGAGCGGCACAAGAAAGTTAGGGCGACGATCCTCGGGAGAAGAAATGTGTGGCCGATAGAGAGGGGGAGGTGCGGCTAGTAGGTAGGGGTAGGGATAGGGCCTGTTGCCGGTCGGAAGGGAATAAGGGCGGTGGAGGCGCCTCTGAGTGGAGGAGAGCTCGAAAATATGAACCTTCTGGGGAAATCGCGACCCACACGGCAATTAATTCGCCCACACTAGTAGAAAAGGGGGCAACAGTTCAGGCCGGGGCAGCCCATTAGTCCCGGTTCAGACTAGAACCGGGACCAATGGGGGCATTGGTCCCGGTTCATGAGCCCAGGGGGCCGGTCGGGCCACGTGGGCCATTGGTCCCGGTTCGTCTGGACCTTTTGGTCTCGGTTGGTGGGACGAACCGGGACCAATGGGCCTGGCTCCTGGCCCACAACAATTGGTCTCGGTTGGTGGCCTGATCCGGGACCAAAGGCTCCCCTTTAGTCCCGGTTCATGCCACGAACCGGGACCAATAGTGCGGCCTATATATACCCTCGCCCGCGAGCAGAGCACTCCAGTGCTCTGTTTTTCTGGGCCGGCGAGGGGAGGTGTTTGTGGTGCTCTAGCTCACCTCCTATGCACATGAGGTGTTCGATGAAATGCCCGAGCCACACTAGTTAAGCTTTCTCCTCTCGAAGCTCGACCTCAAAGCTCCATTTTCCTCATGCCCCACCCCCGTATTCACCGCCGTCGATCACCCGCGCCGATCTCATCACTGACACCACCGTGGTGAGCCTCTTGTTCTTATCTTCTTTCTGAAAGGAAAAATATTGTTACTTGTATGTTTACATAGATACTTGTATCATTTTCTTAGTTTTATTATTGCATCTTATATAGTGCGATGGTTTTGGTATCCACCGCCGTCGGCCCTCGTCCTGTCTATGATTCGGATGTGGTATATATATTAATCTTTATAACTATTGGTTCATTTATTGTTTATGAAAATTATGCTGACCAACATGACATAGATTTTATTTATCTAGGATGTATGTGAACCGGAAATTCCAACCGACCCTATTGTTGAGAGGTTAAATTTAGTTGAAGAAGAAAACAATTTCTTGAAGGAAAAAATTAAAAAAATTGAGGAGGAGAAGATGATATTGGAGTTGCATGTTGCGGATGTCGTCGATGATCACAAGATCAAGATGGATGCAATGCGCTTGAAGATTAGAAAGATTAGAAAATATGCCATTCATACCGAGGCTTGGTATCATTATGCCGTTGGATCAATTGTTACCTTGGTTGCGATTATGATCGCCTTTGTTTTCGCATTTAAATGTTTTACATAGTTTCAATGTATGGTTTAATTAATTAGATGCTCTGGAGAGCTATATGTTGTTAAATGATAACTATGTATGTACTTTGCTTTTAATGTGATGATGAACTTCTATTAATTTTGACACTTAATTATATATAATGCACGCAGATGAACCGGCAATGGATGTACGATGACAGACACACCTCCGAGTACATTAAGGGCGTGCATGAGTTTCTCGATGCGGCTGAGGCAAACAAGCAGAATGGTTTTATGTGTTGTCCATGCCCTGATTGTGGGAATAAGAAGTCTTACTCTGACCGGAAAATCCTTCACACCCACCTGCTTTACAAGGGTTTCATGCCACACTATAATGTTTGGACGAGGCACGGAGAAATACAGGTTATGATGGCAGACGACGAAGAAGAAGAGTACGATGACAACTACGTGCCCCCTGAATACCGTGATGCTGCAACGGAGGGAGCTGGTGAAGATCAAGAGGAACCAGACGATGTGCCCAATGATGCTGCAACGGGTGAAGGTGCTGAAGATCAAGAGGAACCAGACGATGTGCCCGATGATGATGATCTCCGCCGGGTCATTGTCGATGCAAGGACGCAATGCAAAAGTCAAAAGGAGAAGCTGAAGTTCGATCGCATGTTAGAGGATCACCAAAAAAGGGTTGTACCCCAATTACGAAGATGGCAACACAAATCTCGGTACCGTACTGGAATTGCTGCAGTGGAAGGCAGAGAATGATGTGCTTGACAAAGGATTTGAGAAGCTACTGAAAATATTGAAGAAGAAGCTTCCAAAGGATAACGAATTGCCCGACAGTACATACGCAGCAAAGAAGGTCGTATGACCTCTAGGATTGGAGGTGGAGAAGATACATGCATGCCCTAATGACTGCATCCTATACCGCGGTGCATACAAGGATCTGAACGCATGCCCGGTTTGCAGTGCATTGCGGTATAAGATCAGACGAGATGACCCTGGTGATGTTCACGGCGAGCCCCGCAGGAAGAGGGTTCCTGCAAAGGTGATGTGGTATGCTCCTATAATACCACGGTTGAAACATCTGTTCAGAAAGGGAAAGCATGCCAAGTTGATGCAATGGCACAGTGAGGACCATAAGAAAGACAGGAAGTTGAGAGCACCCGCTGACGGGTCGCAGTGGAGAAAAATCGTGAGAAAGTACTGGGATGAGTTTGCAAAGGACCCAGGGAACGTATGGTTTGCTTTAAGCGCGGATGGCATTAATCCTTTCGGGGAGCAGAGCAGCAATCACAGCACCTGGCCGGTCACTCTATGTATGTATAACCTTCCTCCTTGGATGTGCATGAAGCGGAAGTTCATTATGATGCCAATTCTCATCCAAGGCCCTAAGCAACCCGGCAACGACATTGATGTGTACCTAAGGCCATTAGTTGAAGAACTTTTACAGCTGTGGAATGAAAACGGTGTACGTATGTGGGATGAGCACGGACAGGAGGAATTTAACCTAAAGGCATTGCTGTTCGTGACCATCAACGATTGGCCCGCTCTTAGTAACCTTTCAGGACAGACAAACAAAGGATACCACGCATGCACACACTGTTTAGATGACACTGAAAGTATATACCTGGACAAATGCAGGAAGAATGTGTACCTGGGCCATCATCGATTTCTTCCGACCAACCATCAATGTCGAAAGAAAGGCAAGCATTTCAAAGGCGAGGCAGATCACCGGAAGAAGCCCGCCATGCGTACCGGTGATCACGTACTTGCTATGGTCAATGATTTACACGTAATCTTTGGAAAGGGTCCCAACGTAGTAGCTGTTCCGAATGAGGCTGAGGGACACGCATCCATGTGGAAGAAGAAATATATATTTTGGGACCTACCCTACTAGAAAGACCTAGAGGTCCGCTCTTCAATCGATGTGATGCACGTGGCGAAGAACCTTTGCGTGAACCTGCTAGGCTTCTTGGGCGTGTATGGAAAGACAAAAGATACACCTGAGGCACGGGAGGACCTGCAACGTTTGCATGAAAAAGACGGCATGCCTCAGAAGCAGTATGAAGGTCCTGCCAGCTACGCTCTTACGAAAGATGAGAAAGAAATCTTCTTTGAATGCCTGCTCAGTATGAAGGTCCCGACTGGCTTCCCGTCAAATATAAAGGGAATAATAAATATCCCAGAGAAAAAGTTCCAGAACCTAAAGTCTCATGACTGCCACGTGATTATGACGCAACTGCTTCCGGTTGCATTAAGGGGGCTTCTATCGAAAAACGTCCGATTAGCCATTGTGAAGCTATGTGCATTTCTCAATGCAATCTCTCAGAAGGTGATCGATCCAGAAATGGTACCAAGGCTAAGGAGTGATGTGGCGCCATGTCTTGTCAGTTTCGAGCTGGTGTTCCCACCATCCTTCTTCAATATCATGACGCATGTCCTAGTTCATCTAGTCGACGAGATTGTTGTTCTGGGGCCGTATTTCTACACAATATGTTCCTCTTTGAGAGGTTCATGGGAGTCCTAAAGAAATATGTCCGTAACCGCGCTAGGCCAGAAGGAAGCATCTCCATGGGCCATCAAACAGAGGATGTCATCGGGTTTTGTGTTGACTTCATTCCTGGCCTTAAGAAGATAGGTCTCCCTAAATCGCGGTATGAGGGGAGACTGACTGGAAAAGGCATGCTAGGAGCGGACTCAATAATATGCAGGGACGGGCATTCTTGGTCTCAAGCACACTACACAGTTCTACAGAACTCTACCTTGGTGACCCCGTATGTCGATGAACACAAGAACAGTCTGCGCTCCAAACACCCGGAGCAGTGCGACGACTGGATTACATGTGAACACATTAGGACTTTCAGCAGTTGGTTGGAAGCACGTCTCAGAGGTGACAACACTGTTTGTGATGAGTTGTACTTGTTGTCCAGGGGACCATCTTTGACTGTATTTATTTACAAAGGATACGAGATAAATGGGAATACATTTTACACGATTGACCAAGATCAAAAGAGCACCAACCAAAACAGCGGTGTCCGCTTTGATGCAACAACCGAGAAGGGAAAGGACACATATTATGGTTACATAGTGGACATATGGGAACTTGACTACGGACAAGATTTTAAGGTCCCTTTGTTTAAGTGCAAATGGGTCAATCTGTCAGGAGGCGGGGTACATGTAGACCCACAGTATGGAATGACAACAGTGGATCTGAAAAATCTTGGGTACACTGACGAACCGTTCGTCCTAGCCAATGATGTGGCACAGGTTATCTATGTGAAGGACATGTCTACCAGACCGAGAAAAAGTAAAGATAAGGAAACGAATACATCATACGATGAGCCAAAGCGGAACATAGTTCTTTCAGGAAAAAGGGATATCCTGGGAGTGGAGGGCAAGACAGACATGTCTGAAGATTATGAAAGGTTTCATGAAATTCCTCCCTTCAATGTCAAGGCTGACCCAAGCATCCTGATAAACGATGAAGATTATCCATGGTTACGGCGCAATAAGCAAATGACAAAAGCGAAGAAAAAGTGAAGACTTTCTCCCACAACTATTATGATGATACCATGCCAAATTTATAACAGACGAGCATGTTATGCCAACTTTTTCAGAGTTCATTTGAGAACTATGAATTTAGGTCGCATTTTCTCTATAGGTGCATCTATGTTCATTTTTTTAGTAAAGTTAATCACGAACTTGTGATTCACACAAATTTCAAAGAATTCAAATTTTAACTATTCAAATTTGAGTTTATAATTTTTCTAAAACTAATGGCACTAACAGAAAGTTTATAATTTTGCTGACCTAAAAGCAAAAAGAATAAAAAAAGTAAAGCAAAAAACAAAAGAAAATAAATAATACAGAAAGAAAAACAAAAACAAAAGCCCGTCCCTTTCTGCGTTGTTGAGCTCCTCTCAAAGTGAAAAAAATGCCTATAATATTTGTTATGACTAACTAAAATTACCAAATTGAGTATAATGATAAAACACAGTAATATTAAATAGCAGGAAAAACAATGACTCAAAAATCAAATTTTATTGTAAAGTTATTCATAAACCATAAGTATTTAGTTCTAAGTAGAAATGAAAAAAATAGCAAAAAAATGCCACCAACTGGGCCACCACGGCCTGAATACGACTAGAAACCCAACCATGGGCCAGGATTCAGGCCCGCAGCAGGCCCAGTAGGCCCACAGGCATTGCAGTGACAGATTAGGCCCGAAAGCCTGCAGTTGAGAGGAGCTCGAGAGGGTGGGCGCAGCAGCGCTTATAAACCACTCCCGAGCCCTCTAACTAGGGAGGTGGGACTAAACTTTTGGGCGCGGGGCAGCACAAGGCCATTGGTCCCGGTTGGTAAGACGAACCGGGACCAAAGGGGTGCTTTGGTACCGGTTCGTGGCACCAACCCGGATTAATGCCCCTCTTTAGTCCCGGTTGGTGCCACCAACCGGGACCAAAGGCCGCCGCTTCCCGCCCTTTGGGCTGCTGAAATGAGGCCTTTAGTCCCGGTTGGTGGCACCAACCGGGACTAAAGGGGGGCATTAGTCCCGGTTTACGCCACCAACCAGGGGGGCATTAGTCCACCTCGCCGTCTACGCCGCCGCAGCCAACGTCGTCGCCTCCTCGAGCCCGCGCCGTCCTCATCGCCGGCATCCCCGAGCCCGCCGTCCTCGTCGCCCCCGTCGCTGCGTGCCTCCCCGATCCCACCCCTCCTCGTCCCTGTCGCCGGCCGCGCGCTGTCCCGATCGAGACCGCCGTCCCCGTCACCGCGTGCCGCCCCGAGCCCGCCGTCCTCGTCGCCGGACTCCTGCCATCGCCCCGGCCCGCCCGTCGCCGTCGCCCTGCCCCGCCCGTCGTCGTCGCCCCTGCCCCGCCCGCAGCCCTCGCCCCGCCCCGCCCATCGCCGTCGCCCCGGCCCGCCCGTCGCCGTCGCGCGCCCTGCCCGTTGGTCCGGCCGGCGCCCTTCCCCTGTTTTTTTATATATTATATATGCTTGTGTATATTGCTTCTTTGTGTATATTATGTATATATGTCAGTATATGTATTGTGTATATTGCTTCTTTTCAGTTTTTTTTCATATATATGTTTGTATTTTGTATTTTGCTTTTTTATAAAAATGTATATATGTTTTTATGTTCTCTGTGTATATATGTTCATATATGCAAAAGTTAGAATTGAATATTTAGAAAAGGATTATCTATATATGTTCTCTGATTTAGTACATTTTAGGTTAGTTTCATTTTTAGAAAAGTTTTATATATTTAGGAGAGGAAAAAGGAAAATAAGAAGAGGAAAAAGGAGAAGAAGAGGAGAGGAAGAAAAGGAAGAGGAGAAAAAGAAAGGAATAGAGGAGAAGAAGAAAAAATATATGATCCGGAGAAGCCAGTTGAGCAATTAATCAAGTCTTTTGCTCTTAAGAAGATGGCAGACCTATTCAGGAGGTGGAAGAATGACCTGAATAGGTTTGTCGAGAAAAAAGAGACACCAGAATTCAAGGGCATATATGAGAAGATCAGAGATGACTGGCCTGCATTTGTGGCCTACAAGACATCGTAAAAGATTAAGCAGATGTCGGCGACAAACAAGAAAAATGTTGCGAAGAAGAAGCTTCACCATCGCACGGGGTCAGGTGGCTACCTCGTAGCCCGGCCTAAGTGGGCCAAGGCTGAGAATGATCTTCTTGCAAAAGGGGTCGAACCAGAGACAATGAGCTGGCCAGACCGTTGCCGGACTTGGTTCTTCGGGGCTGGCGGAACCTTGGACCCTGTAACAGGGAAGTGCATTTGGATGGATGAGCAACTTGACATACCCTTGAAGAAGCTTCGGTACTATATTGCTGCAGCGCAGAAAGGGATGTTCCTTCCAGATAGAGAGAACGACGAGCTCACAAAGGCCCTCGGAAATCCTGATCACCCTGGACGGACACGAGGCACGCCAGGCTCCATTCCGTGGAAGGCTGGGTTTCCGGACGCAGGCGGTTACAAAAGCCAGGAGAGGAGGAAGAAAGTGCAGCAGTCCGAACTGCAGGCGCTTAAAGAAAGGGTACTCGGGATAGAGGAACGAGAAGCAAATCGCAGCAAACGAACTGCCGAAGCTTCCCCTGAAGCTACCCCGCCATCTCAGCGGAGCAGCTGCGTGGCTTCCACCGAGCTGCTTCAGCCGGAGCTTGTCTTGACGGCTCCTGCCAGCTATCCCGCGGATGCTATCACGGAGGCTCAAATTTGCCACCTTATGACTCAATGGATGAATATGAAGGTCAAGGCGGCTGTTGGCTCTATTTTTCCTAATGAACCCGACGCAACTTTTCACTGCCAGCCGATTCCAGAAGGACATGCTAAGGTGATGGTGGATGAAATAACGGAGGGATTTGAGGACCTCCCGCTTGACCACCCTACCGGAGAAGGGGAGACTCGGCTGGGTTCTACTCTGAAGACTCCATGCCTATGGCGGAAAGAGCTCATCAAGCTTCCAAACTGGACGCCTCCGCTCCCGCCTCCTCCTCCGGCGAGTCAGGGCACTCCGCCTCCTCCACCGCCTCCTCCTCCTCCGGCGAGTGACGATCAGGGCCCTCGGCCGGCTCCTTCTCCGGCGCGTGGCGGCACTCCGCCTCCTTCTCCGCCTGCGCCCGGCGCGCCCGAGCAGCCAGCCTACTCCTTCTCCGCCTCGTCAGGAAGGGCGGAAGAGACCCGCCGCGGCTCCGGCAGCTGCTCCGGCGCGTCGTAGTCCTTCTCCTCCACCTCGTAAGCAAGTCAAGAAGACTGCCGCTCCGTCTGCTCTGCCGGCGTCTAGCAGTACAGCCAGAGGCGGGAGAAAATACAGATTCGGTCCTTCTCTGAAGACTCTAGAGAAGTTACCATACGTGATGACCCTGGAGGAGAACGCGAGGATCGCGCGAACCGAGAAGGATGACTGGTTTCAAGGGTTGAAAGAACGGAGACATCCACCTCCGAAGGAGAAGCTAGATTCGGTGAAAGTGAAGCGCACTCTGGCTGCCCTGGCAAAACCACCCAAGTCTCCGTCGAAAGGAAACTATGAGCGCATTATTGCAAAGACATGGGCCGAAGCGTCGCGGTCAGGAAGTACAGTCAGTAATCAAAGGCTGAAAGAACGACGAGTAGCTGGGAAACAAATTGCCCAGCTCGGCGAACAAGCAAAGCAATCGTGCCCCCCACTCAAGGTGCCTAGCGTCGATCCGAGGATGGCGCCCGGTTATAACAATCCTGACGATTACCTGCCCGACGATGTAGATTATGATTTCCTGGACGTGCAGATACACAGATACGAGTACGGGAAGCCTCTCGTCAAAGATCAAAGATCTCTAACAACGATGATTTGAAGATTGCATGATTGGTACATGAAAACCTGTAGAGAGTCTGGGGGGAGGAATACTTTGTATATGAGAGTTAAACCGGAGCATGACCTCGTTGGAATTGAACTGTTGCATGTTCCATTTGAGGAGTTCTATCGGTTTTTCAATCAATTGGCCCTCGATAAAGCAACGGTCACCTGCTACTGTCTGTAAGTACTACTACTTCTGTCATTAAGTCTCTCTATATAGCTCAGCTCTTTCATTGCATGTATTTATAATTATCCTCACTATATTATGCAGATTGAAGATTGCCGAATTGAAGAAAAAACAAATCGGTGATATTGGGTTCATTAACACAAATCTCATAGATGCAGTTCAGGTTAAAGATCATGTCGCAGAAACCGAGGCCAACTTGCTACGGTCATTCAAAATAAATGAACACAAAGATATAATACTCTTTCCTTACAACTTCAAGTGAGTGTTGTCTTGTGCATATTCGATTTCCCTTATATATTAGTCTAGGTTATAGTAATGTAATTGATGAGTTATGCATGCGTGCGCAGTTTCCACTATATTCTCCTGGAGATTAGGCTTGAGAAGGGAGTAGTAATTGTCTTGGACTCGAGACGAAAAGATCCCCAGGAGTATGCGGACATGACTGAAATCCTCAGGAAGTAAGTTAAATCGATCATTATCCACCATATCAGCAAATTTGATCATTTCCTGATATCAACTAATTGTTTTCTTTTGTCTGGCAGTGTTTGGAGAAAATTCAGCACAAAATCCTCGGGACTCCCGAAGGAGCTGGAATTTAGATACCCGAAAGTAAGTACTATAGTACCATGTTCCGCGCGTCTCCTAGCTATTGATTCAAGCGCTAGTTTCATCAATACCATTTGGCATTCTTGCTTATCAGTTTGATTGACCTCTATTTCTTGTAAAGCGGTTGTGGCAGGACCAAGGGAATGATTTCTGTGGATACTACGTCTGCGAGTCCATCCGCCACACGACCTGTGAGCGGGGAGGGTACTCTGAGAAACAATATGAAGTGCGTAAGAAATAATATTCACAATTTTTGTTTATTACCATCATTTGTGTTGAGTTTCATTCATTCATATGTATTGACCCCCTTCTTCAAATTAGATGTTTCGGCAGCGGGATGAACTCCTGAAACCAGATCGCATGCGAGCAATTCAAGAGGAATTGGCGGCATTCTTTCTTGACCACGTGATCGCTGAAGACGGAGAATACTATATGGACCATGCGTCCATAATTTAAGAGATTATATTTGTAAAAGATAATTATTGTATATATGTAGCCGGTAGTGTCGGACGATAGATATACGAGAACTTGCTGTTCGACCAATCTCTCGGAGAAGGAGAGGTGGTCGATATCACTTCTCTCTGTATGCATATATGTTCATGACGATCTTCTGTTTCCTTCGTTTGCTTACTAGCTAGCTAGCGTGTCTAGTCCTCTCTATACGTATATAGTATACGTAGCGTCGACCAAGCACGGACATAAGAGAGAACACTTCTCTTTATTAATTAGCTATCTAACATAATATATGAAATACCTAAATTAACCCTCCAAAACCCCCAAAACCCCCCCCCCCCCCACTTTAAAAAAAAAACAAAAACCCCAGCCACAGAAATGCTGACGCGTGGATGCCTATTGGTCCCGGTGCCACCAACCGGGACCAAAGGCCCTCCTGCCTGGGCTCAGCGCGCAGGCCACGTGGAGGCCCATCTGTCCCGGTTCTGGTTTGAACCGGGACTAAAGGGTGACGGCATTAGTAACGACCCTTTAGTCCCGATTCAGGAACCGGGACAAAAGGCCCTTACGAACCAGGACAATAGACCCATTTTCTACTAGTGCTAGCCTTCCATATAGTAGCAATCTTGGTCAAAATTGTTGACCAAAATCAGAATTGGACACCTCAACTGATTCTCAGCTCTTCAACCCATAGGGAGCTTAGTGATATAGGAGATTACTGGAGCGGACAACAAATGGGAGAGCAATTCATCCAGTTTTCACAAATACATAGGAATATGGTTAAGGATGACGTGCAGATCATTACATGAAATAAATAGAAAGAAAAAAATTGAAAATGCAGAGTATTGCAAGCATAGGTAACTTATTATAAAATTCAAGGATTTGCCACCACATGAGTGCCTCACAAGTGACCAAAGCAGACGAATTGAACTGAAGTGACTACTGACTAAATAGCAACCCGTTTTAACTAACATTGAACAAACCCACACGGCAACCAATTCGCCCAGCCCTCCATATAGTAGCAATCTCAGTCAAAATTGTTGACCAAAATCAAAATCGGACAACTCAATTGATTCTCAGCTCTTCAACCCCTAGGGAGTTTAGTGATATAGGACATTACTGCAGCGGACAACAAATGGGAGAGCGTCATCCCGTTTTCCAAATACATAGGAATATAGTTAAGGAGAACATGCAGATCACTACAGGAAATAAATAGAAAGAAAATATGAAAATGCAGAGTATTGCAAGCATAGGTAACTTATTATAAAATTCAAGGATTTGCCACCACAGGAGTGCCTCACAAGTGACCAAAGAAAACAAATTGAAGTGAAGTGACTACTGACTAAATAGCAACTCTTTTTAAATAACATTGAACAAAGCAACAACGGCATGGACCGGAACATCAAAATACATAAGAAAACCAAGCTGCGTAGAAGATCTGACACATATTTAACAGCTCACTTATATGAAGGTATTGGTGGCATGCAAACTCGGTAGGAAATCACGGTGCTGCTTTTAGCAAACCATCTGACAACCATTCCTTGTAACTGGGGATATAAGGTTCACATCGGAGATTGAAACCCCTCTCAAAAATGAAGATAACACGACATCCCTGGTTTTCCATATGGTATGACACAAGCTTTTCATTCCACCCATTAGTTTGGAAAAAGATCGATTTGCGTTCCATATCGACTGCGACAAATGTGCACACCTCATTGTGGCCTATCATTCCCGACATGTCAGCTGTATGCTTCAAAGTCCACTGCTCACTAGCATAATCTTCAAGAACCCACACTGAGAGCTGGCACTTACCATTGCAGTAATCCATATGCATTGCATACAGGCGTTCCTGAGACTGCGCGATATGACCGTAATCCGAGGTGTCCGCTAGGCTGAGCGGCATTCGGATTTTCCGCCAAGCGTTCCCCTCCGTGTCCACCGTGATGACGGAAGAATCGTGGGTAGTCAGATGCAGCGCCCCACCGAAAAAGACAGAGGCTGAACAATTGTGATCGTCCACGCTGGTGTCGTTGCCCCAGTCGCTCTCCTTGGAAATCCACCTCTCGGTTTCCGATGAGAAGATCTCCACTCTGGTGACCTCCCCGTGGGCACGCACGAGGACGAACACGGCGAAGCGGGAGGGGACGAGTGGGTCAAAACCCAAGTGGACAATGTTCTTCTTGTTCGGGTGCAGCTGCTTGGTCGCAGGCACGACGGTCCACTCCTCGGTGGCCGGGTTGCACACGACGTACTCCATGCCGGCGGAGCCGGCTCGAGACGATCTCTTCCAGCATTGGCAAAGGGGGAGGCCGCCGCAGCAGTCCACGGTCTGGACGCTCCCGTCCCCGTCCCACGCACCGCGCAGGAAAGGGAGCCCGGGGTCGACGAGGGGCTGGCCTCGCCCCGACAGGTTGAGGAAGCGGAGCTCGTGCTTCCAGTCGTCACGGGCGTAGCAGAAGAAGCCCGATAGGGCCTGCGGCGACCTCTTCCGGAGGTCGGGGTCGGAGCAGAGGGCGAGCCATGGTTTGGACACACACTTGAAGCGGCAGAGTGATCTATAGGGCACCCGCGGAAGGATCTCGACCAGGAGGTCGTCGGGGAGGCTCTCTGCCGCCGCCGGCGGCTGCTCCTTCTTCTTCTTGGACCTCTTTGCCATCGTCCCGTGGCGGTGGAGATCCAGCCGGATGACGGCGGCGGCGTACGTATCTGAAAGGTCATGCGGAATTTGGGGGTTTATTGCGCTCCAGTCGGTAACTTGGCCGAAACCCGTGAACCGATAAATTGTCACAAAACGGTGATTACCTCAAAAAAAATATCACAAAACGGTGATCATTCACTCAAGAAAACACGATGAACATTTTTAACCGTGTTTAGTTATTTTGTAGGCACAAATAATATTTGCTCCCATACCACATTACCGCCACTAGGCGAAAAGCTCGGCACCGTCATTGCGGTGTCACACAAGAACAAGAAGATCATCAATGAGTACATCCATGTCCGCATCGAGCATCAAGTGGACGAGCCAGTGAGGAAGTCCATTAACACAACCGCTACTGTGTTGCGACACAAAGAAGTTGCGGATGGTGCTCCTATAGTCAGCTAGGGTCACTTGTTGGTTGTAGATGGCACTAAGGATGTGTTTGGTTACCGCTATAACTTTGGGTGGTTGAGGGTATCCCCAACCACCTGGCTAGGGATAGCCCTTTTTCTGTTTGGTTGGGTGGCATGGTTAGAGATAGCCATTTTAAGTGTTTGGTTTGAGGGACTGGGGGGTGGATAGCTTGTGATGATAACTGAAAATTTCCTGCTATGACGGTGCATCATTTTAATCGAACAATTCCATATCGAAGACACTAGTGCACAACCAATCTCTTTTTTTTGACGGTACTACGGCGGGCTTACGCCGGCCTGAACCTTTTCATTGATAACCAGATAATATTTACAGCAGAGGAGAAGAGGAGGAGGAGGAGCAGAAGTATCCGTCTTTAGTTTACAATCTCATAGATAAGTGAAACAACATGGTACCCCAGTCGCGCAGCAAACCTTGCGCTTGCTCATTATTACATCTGCTAGACCAAAGCAGAACATCATCAGCGGCAGAACGAGCGATGAGGTGAACCGGTCGAGTGTCGTCCCTGAAGACTTTTGCATTCCTTCTTTTCCAAATGTTCCAAAGGATGGCGATGATTATTGTAGAGCGAACTTTATTCTGCATGTCGTTGGCCCAAAGATCCGAAAGATCTGCGAGTATATCTGGAGTGAGAGAGGAGAGTTCTCCCCACAGAGTAGTGAGCTCCGGGCAGTGCAGAAGCAGGTGGTTTACGGACTTCGTCCCCGGAAAGAGAGGACAAGCCGGAGAGGTGGAGATGCCTCGACGAAAACGCCGTTCGTTGGTGAAGAGACGATTCTTGTTTGCCAGCCAGAGGAAAATTCTACATTTGTTTGGAGCGAAATTCTTCCAGATGGCCATTGCGAAGGGATCAACAGGCTCTCCCTCCCACATAGCCTTGTACGCCGCATTGCAAGTCAGAGGCTTGCCATCGGATCGACCTGTTCGGCGGTCTGGTTCCTGCAAATTCAAGGAAACAGAAGCCAGCAAGTTGCGTAGGTAGCCCAGTTCAAGTTCCGCAGCATTAGTTAGGCGAGGAGCGAGATCGAGGCATAGATCCGGTGAGCTTAGAACCCTGGCCACAGAAGCCGAGGGTCGGAGAACATGAGAGAAGAGAGCAGGGTACCGTGAAGCAAGAATATCTGAAGAGTGCGGAACCCAGAGATCAAGCCAGAAGGCGGTGGAAGTACCGTTGCCGACGTCCACTTTCGTTAAGCTCCGAAAGAGGGGGATCCCCTTGGCGATATCACGCCACGCATGGGAATCATGAGCATGAGTAGTACCTAGGTCCTGGTCTTCGGACCACCCATATCTAGCAACCAACGGAGAAACCCCGCGAGCCGTGGATCGTAAGTGAATGTTGGTTAAATGAGTGAGGTGTTGAAGAGAAGAGAAACCTAGTCCCCCACGAGTGAAAGGTGCACACACGAAATCCCAAGCAACTTTGCATTGGCCTCCCGAAACTTTGTCTTGACCCGCCAAAAAAAAGGCTCTGCAGCGTTTATCTATTTCAGCGACAACACCCATCGGTAGCAGCAGAGAAGTCATGGCGTATATAGGTAGGGCTCTAAGAACAGCTCGAACCAGGATAGCTCGCCCAGCAATAGAAAGAAGGATCCCACGCCATCCAGCAAGGCGGCGGTCAATCTTGTCGATAATGAAAAAGAAATCGGTGATGCGAAGTTTGTGGGTAGATAGAGGAAGGCCGAGGTAGGACTGAGGGAAAGAAGCCACCGGGCAACCAAAAATGTCGGCTAAATCGTTGGCTAACTCAGGGGGCACATGGATGGGGGCAAACGTGCTCTTATGGAAGTTGATATGCAACCCCGTGGCTTGAAAGAATTGAAGCAGGATAGCTTTTAAGGTGTGAAGTTGAGCAGCCTCCGCCGGCAAGATGATCAACGTATCATCAGCGTACTGAAGAACTGGGCAAGGTAGCTCCTGATTAATTGGGTGAGCTAACCTACCGTCATTGGAGGCCTGGTAGATCAGACGCTGAAGGACATCAGCAAGAATAATAAAAAGATACGGAGAAAGAGAGTCGCCCTGTCTTAGCCCCTGTTTGCAGTTGATCCAAGGGCCAGGCTTGCCATTCAGAACAACAGCCGACTGACTGGAACGGTTCAGGCTGTCAACCCAATTGCACCAAATCTCGGGGAAGCCCTTGGCAAGCATGATAGCTGCCAGAGGGGTCCAGGAGACCGAGTCAAACGCTTTTTTGAAATCAAGTTTAAGCACAAAAGCAGATTTTTTGCGCTTAAAGCACGTCTGAACAATATCAGCGGCATACGTAAAGTTATCCGCAATGCTTCTACCTTTGATAAAGCCAGATTGATCCTGGTGGATGATAGAGAAGATAAATGGTTGGACTCTAGAGGTAAGGCATTTGGAACTAAGCTTGATGATGCAATTTTGAAGGGAGACCGGACGGAAGTTGTCCGGAGAGGTAGCACCTACTTTTTTGGGAAGAAGCACGATGAAGGCTTTGTTAATACGATTTAGTTGGGCAGTACCCTTATGAAACTCTTCCATAAGGGCCAGAAGATCAGATTTCACGAGGTCCCAATTGGCCTTGATGAAAGCCGGGCCAAAACCGTCTGGACCCGGGCTTGCGTTCGAGTTCATGGCCAGAACCGCTGCACGAAGCTCATCCATAGAGAATGGCCGAGACAGAGAAAGCGCCTGAGAGTGAGTTAGCTGGGAGTCGCGGAAGAGATTCGGAAGATCAAAGTTGAAGGAGGATTGGGCGGAAGTGCCCAGCAAGTCGGTGAAGTAGCTATGAAGAACGCGTTCTTTGCCTAGGTGGGAGGAAATGTCTTGGCCATCAACATGAAGAGTCTTGATTTGATTTTTGCGAAAACGGACCGAGGCACAGGCATGCATGTAGGCCGAATTCTCATCTCCAACGGTGCAGTCTCGCAACTTGGCCCGTTGCCGCCAGTAGTCCGCCAGGCTTTTATTGTAACGATGAAGCGCTACCTTAACCGCCATTCGGAGACTAAGCTCAAGAGTTGAGAGGGGTCTAAACTCCTCCAGCTTGTCGAGGAAATCAATGGTTGTAGCGCAGTTTGTAGCCAAACGCTTTGGGGTTTTTGCATTAACTGCCCACTTTTTTGCAAAATTTCTAGACCGTTTTAATTTCAGGCAAAGCACGCCCGCGCTGCCCAAATGGGAGTGGCGAGGACCCACGCTAGTCCAGGTGGCGGCGATTCGCTGCAGAAACGAGTGGTTAGACATGAGACAGTTATTAAGCCTGAAGATTGAGGGTTTTGGTATGTCCGAGGATACATGTAACAAAATCGGGACGTGATCTGAGGTAGTCCTTGTCATAGAAGAGAGCGTGGAGTCCGGGAACACCGTTGACCAAGCCATGTTAACGAAAGCCCTATCTAGCCGGACTAGAGTAGGGTTGTCTTGTTGATTAGACCACGTGTAGAGAGGGTTTAGGAGCGGGATTTCCTGGAGCTGCATTGAGTTAATGGCCGAAGCAAATAGCCTAGCCTCGTTAGAGTTAAAGTGGTTGGAAGATTTGTCTCTTGGGCGAAGAATAAGGTTGAAATCTCCGAAGACCAACCAGGGGCAATTAGTCGTAGACGATGCAAGGATTAAGGAGTCCAAGAATTCTTGTTTGAGGGAAAGATCGCACGGCCCATAAACGTTGGTAATAGCGAAGGAAACGTCAGTTGCCCGGAAGGAGAACCAACACGTGATGAAGAATCGGTCTAGATCAACGTTAGTGCACTCAAGATTAGCGTCGTCCCAAGCGATTAGCAGCCCCCCGGATGCCCCAACAGACGGGAGGTAATGGAAGTTTCTAAGGCCGATCGGCAGGAAAGAGACAGCCTTAAAAGGCGGAATATCTTGCAGCTTAGTTTCTTGAAGGCAAAGGATCGAACCTTGGGCAGATTGTAAGGCTTTTTTTACATCAACGCATTTGTTCGGGCGTCCAAGTCCCCGAACATTCCACGAGGCGATGTTAAGGCGTTTATTCATTGGATAACAGATTAGGCGACGAGGGACAGATGTAATAGCAATAGTGGTAGATAACGACGCCCGTGAGGGGCCAAGATACATCGAATAACAGAAACGAACCGGGGTCGAAGCTATCTAGGGAGAACCCTAGAGCTACAGAAAGAGATAATCCGAAGGCAGCACTAGCACAGCTGCGAGATACAAATACATAGGGGGAGAGAGACAAGGCGGCATGCTACAACGGTGAAAGACAAGGTTGCTACAACTAAAATTGCCCAGGGAGTTGCAGCTGCAGGTAATGAAAGACCGGGAGCAGCAGCGCCGTTGCCGACCGAAGAAGATGAGGCTGTCACACATCGGAGAACTCGGGTGCCACCTTGTTCAGGTCGATCTCGGAGACACCGCAAGCTTCCGCCAGCTCCAGCACGTCCGAGCGAGGCAGAGGAGACGGCTCCTTCGCCGCCAGCTCCATGAGCTCGGCCGCCGGCAGGAGCCCAGGGGAAGAATCCTTCTGCCTGAGCCCCTCCAGCTTGGACTTCTTGAGCAGCGAGGCCTTCTCAAGCATGGACATGCGCCTAGGTTCTTCCCTCTCCTTGAGACGAGCGTTGCGCCGAGTGAAGACGATGGAAGTCTTGCCCTTGGGAGGCAGCATCGGAACGAAGGAAGAGGAAGAATGCGGCGGCGTAGTAGGCGAGGCCGGCGGGGCCTCGAGCAGCAGAGCTTGGGCTGATCCGTCCGTGCTCTGCATCTTCAGATGACAGAAACAGATGACAGAAAGAACATGTGCACATTCAGAGCAGAAAATGCAAATTGGTATACGAATGCCTCGTACAAAGTGAGATTTACTAGTTGAACACGTAGAAGAGATTGGGCTCATAAGCAATCTCCTACTCGTACCACTTGTTCTCCTCATTTTCTCCTGATGCAGCTGGTGCCGCCCGCCAAAACAGATCACAGCTGTTGTGCTCACCGGAAACAGGCTGTTGTGCTCACCGGAAACAGATTGAGAACGGAGGCACATATCGAGATCGAATAAAACCGGCATCACGTCCAGGCATGCACTGAAGCCGCCGCCGCCACTCTGCGTCGTAAGTCACGGGCGGCGCGCTTCCATTTGGCGGGGTGGGGGTGGGGGCCGCAGGCGCGTACGTATCTGGGTCTGACCGTGGCAGCGCGGCGGCCGCCGCCGCTCATGGCTTGACCACCCACTTACACGATTCACCCACGTGGTCGCTCACGAGCGAATCGAGAGGATAATGTTTTCTGGAGTGTGTTTCTGTTCGATAGAGGGGTGAGGGCGAAAGAAAAACGTTTCGGGCGTGAGACCAGAAGGGTGGTTGGCTTCGCCCGCGATATTTCGGAGGCTCCTTACATCCCCCGTTTTAGGGAATATTCCAGGAATAATGGCTATCCTTATCCCTTCTATCCCTCAAACCAAACGGGTGGCAACCATTTAAAAAGGGGATATCCATGTCCCCCGAGGAATAGCCTCAGAACCAAACACATCCTAAAGGCGTGGGTGCTAGCTCCATCAACAGGAGCGCCCATGCTGAAGAGGAGGTTGCTGACCCATCCAAGAGAACTGAATCTATTCGAGGTCGATGAAAAAGATTGTATAGAGATGAGTAGGTGGAGCGCGCTGCCGTTCATGGCTTGTGCGCCAAGCATGTGAAGTTTGGGCTCCCAACTCTCCCAGATAGTAGTAGCGACATGTCCAACCCGCAAGGGTGCCTTTGCAGCTATCCTAGAGAGCACGATGCCTAGCAAGAGGAGTATTTATGATGATCAAAACTTAGTGTTTAGCATGGATAGCACTAGTTCAGAGAGCTTAGAGTATAAGAGTGCAAATGGTCAAACCTTAGTGCTTTTGTTCGTTCTTTCCTTGCAAATGAGAAGCTTGATAAGTCTCGTCTCATTGATCTGAAAAAAGAAGCCTTGAGTATATCCAGGATGATCAAGAATTTTAAAATTGCAAAAAATAATCGGCTAGCCAGTGGGGTGGCTCACTAAATTGCGAAGTTTAGCTTTATTAGTAGATGTAGATCTAATGGCATTCTTCTTAATAGTGTTCCGCCCTGCGTGGCAAATTTTGTTATGAACGGTTGTAATAATCTTTTTAATTAATTAATATATGGGATGTTTTTTCACAAAAAAATGCAGCTCATGTTGATGATTCCTAGAAAAAACAAGACACATAGATACACAAGGTTTAACCTATGTCGATCCGACCATCCCAAAAAAATATATGAAAAACTACGTCAACCCAATCAACCTAAAATCACCTACGGACTAGCGGCAATAGCCAGGTGTGGCGGAGCGTGCCGTCTCCTCTAGTATTCATTGAACGCTAGCCTAAGTCCTTATAACATCAATGCCGTTGCTGCTTTTCCCTCAAAAAAACAAAAAATGCCGTTGCTGCTTTAAGTTTATTCCATTGCCTAAAGTAAGAAGCCTTTTTGAGGAAGCCATCAATCATCCGGCTCTTGAAGAAACCAAGTTCTGAATAAGTTAGCATGCCTTTCTGGCTTTCTCCAATCTCTCGCCGTTTCACCATCACATAGAAAGAGCTACATGACAATTGTGATACCATTATAAGCACCTTAAAATGTAGTACAAGAGTGAATCCGTCAAAGATAGATGTACAAGAGTGAAGAATGTTGTGACTGCAGATGTACGAGCGGGGACGAATCTGAGCCGTTGCATAAAGATCTAACGGTACTTCAAAAACTGACACTGAGGTGGAACATAGTCGACCGATAAGTACACGCTCCCAAGGCCGAAGCAGCCCCCGAACGGCCAAACCCCAGATCGCATCGCAGTCCAGCAATGGCAGCCGCCAACGCCGACGCCGCGAAGCTCTCCGTCTCCTTTCAGGCCTTCGCGGCGCTCCTCGACCGCTGTGCGGCCGCCGGCGGGGACTGCGACGGGATACTTCTCGGCTGTGCCGCCCTCCCCCCTTCCTTCTCCGACGACGATCCCGCCCCAACCCTACCCATCTACGTCACCGGCCACTCCTCGCTCACCCGACGCTCCGTCCTCTCCAACGCACTCGACTGCTTCAAGCCCTACTCCCCCGCCCGCCCGGGCACGGCCACCGTCGGCTTCTTCTCCTCCCGCCGCAGCGCGTGGGCGACGCGCCGCCCCTCCATGCGCGAGGCCGCCGTCGCCCGCTCCCTATCCAAATCCCTGGCCCTCACCCACCCCGTCGTGTTTCTCCTCTTAGCCCCCTCTGTCGCCTCCGACCACTCCATCCACTCGTTCGACCACCGCACCTTCCTCCTTGTTGATTCCCGCCTCGTCCCCACCTCCCTCACGATCGTCAACGCGGGTCCTCGTTTCCGGGGCCGGTACCAGTGCCACACCTTCGCCCCGGAGTCGCCAATGCCGCGGCTGCCGCCTCCGCCGGCAAACAACGGAGAGCAAGCAACCGAGGAGGAGGAGATGTATTCCGGGATGCTAAGGAGGTTGGAGAGGCTTGCTCAGGAGGCGGAGGAGGGCAATGAGCGTCTGCTCCGTCAGGTCCTAGTTCGCTCAATGCTTTGCTTGATGTGTTTCTGTAAAATTGATTTGTTTGGGTCCGTGGAAAAATGCATTGCTTTGGTTGTGCATCGGTTATTAGACTGACATGAAACAACATTTTGCATCGTAAGCAATATTGTGCACATATTTGAGTCAGAATCCAAGGAATTTTGGCATTTTAGTTTAATAACTTAGGTTTGATTGTCAAGACTTGACTCCCCTTCAAATGATAAGGTAGAGTTTTCATATGAAATAGTTACCAGATAGAAAGGTTAAACCGGTCTCTGTTGGCCGTGCTAATTCGACCTGTTTAAATCAGATCTTATTCATTAGGGAAACGCCTTGCTTATTAAGCTATAAGTGCTCATAAATTATGTGAACAATGTAATATGCTTGCATTGCATATACATGGCTCGTGTGTGCAATTCTGGATGTACAGGACATAGAGTGTCAGTTCATCTTATTGCAGCATTTATAGATTTTGCTATGTTTTCTTTAATCTGCACATGCCATCTCTCTCTTCAACAAAATTTGAATTCCTGCTAGCATCTGTCAGAATCTCGTGAGGGCAAAGCTGCAAAATGTGAAAGTTAGATTGGTATCTCATAAGTGAGTTGGAGAAGTAGCTAATATGTCATTCTACATACATCCTTTTGGAAAGCTCATTTCAAGAGCATTTTGATGTCTTTTGTCATAAATGTGACAATTTCAGCTATCAAAAGTCAAAACAAAGTGGTAGTTTCCATTTTCTGGATGATTAGTTGGTAACATTTTGAGTAGTTACATGTACAAGCTATGCTATTTTGTGAGTTGAAGTGTTGACCTATAGCTATAGCAAGTATTGTGCAATGTACAGTTGCAACTAAACTACTGAAGTGTGCATCAATCTTGCATTTCTCTGTCCGGGTTTATTAGGTCCCCTCTAATTTTGAGTCAAAGTTCTACCATAGATTTAACTAATAAAATGTAAACTATATTTCATAAAAAATTATACTGTGGAAAACTCTTTCGAATACAAATCCAGCAGTATATTTTTTGTTCATATTTGTTAATCAATTGACCCAAAATACGAAAGGGGGGGGGGGGGGCGCTAAGGGCATCTCCAGCCGCGCCCCCAGGAAGGCCTCCCCAGGCGTTTTTTTTGCGCCGGCGCCGAAAAATCGGCCCAGTCGCGCCCCCAGGACCCCGATTTTCGCCGGCTCGGGCCAAAACTGGTGCCGGCGGACCCAGGCCGAACCCGGCGCCCTGGGGGGCGCTTGGGGAGCCGGCACAAGCGAAAAAGGCGCGTGGGCCCGCCCTGGAGGCGACCCGAGGGCCTTTTCCCGCCGTTTGTTGACGCTTTTCCCTTGCATCTCTCCCGCTCGCTCGCCCTCCTCCCGCCATTCTCCCCCTTTCTCCCGCCAAACCCCTCCCCGCTCGCCTTCCAGTCGCCGCCATGCCGCCGAAGAAGTACGCCATGCCGCGCGCGGCGACAAACGCGACTGACGCCGTGGTCCAGCCGAAGCAGAGGAAGCCGAGGGCGCCGCCATCGAAGCTGCCGGGCATGCCGAACGCCGAGTGGAGGGTGGAAGTTCAGCGGCGCGAAGCAGTCACCGCCGACAGGCGGAACAGGGCCATCGCCAAGAAGGCCCGCGACAACGCGGCGCGCTTGGCGGCGTCTTCCTCATCGGTCGACCAGGCGGGGATGATTCCGCCCGCCGTCAGCCACGCCCAGTACGCGCCCTGGGGACAGCAAGGCGCCGGATCTCCATGGGGTTCATCGTCGCCTGGCTACGCCGACGGCGACGCGCACGGTGGGTTCAACCCAAACGTGACCTTCCCTCATGGTCACCCCGCTACGCGCACGCCCTCGCCCGCCTTCGTCGGCGTGCAGTACCCTCCATACACCTACTCGCCGCCCGCCGCCTACGCGACCACACCAACGCCCCATCTCTACCGTGGACCGCTGCCCTTCTCGCACCTCGGCGACGCCGACGACACGGGAGCCGACATGGACGACATCATCGCGACAGGATCCACCGCGGCCGCCGCGTCTCCCGGGTTCGCCACCCAGGACGAGGTAGTGGATCTCAGCGGCGACATGGAGGCCGAGCTCGGCTACGTCTACGGCGAGGACGCGCAGGAACCCGAGGAGGAGGAGGAGGAGGAGGAGGAGGAGGATGAGCCGGCTCCTGTTCCGACGAAGGGGCGCCAGAAGAAGAAGAAGAAGCGGGCGGCCAGGTCAGGCGAACCGCGCATCAAGTGGACGTCCAAGGAAGAGGAATTCCTCGCCGAAGCATGGAAAGTCGTGTGCCTCGACCCGACTACCGGCGCGAACCAGAGCTTGGAGACGTACTGGGACCGCATCAAGGCCGAGTTCGACGAACGAAAGCTCGTCGACCCCTACTTCAAAGGCGTCTACATGCAGCGCGGCTCCAAGGCGATGGCGAACCATTGGGGCCGTGTCCAGTTGGCGTGCAACAAATGGCATGGAATCGT
Organism: Aegilops umbellulata; assembly: GCA_032464435.1. Taxonomy (NCBI): domain Eukaryota; kingdom Viridiplantae; phylum Streptophyta; class Magnoliopsida; order Poales; family Poaceae; genus Aegilops; species Aegilops umbellulata. The sequence continues at coordinate 506,623,059 of CP136059.1, forward strand.
CGAGGAGGTCGCGGCTCGCCCGGAGAGCGGCGCCAGCGTTGAGGATCAGCTGCTGCGTATGTTCGCCATGTATCGGGGCGACAACCAAGACGCCGACTTCAAACACCTCCATGTCTACAAGCGCATTGACAAGTGCGAAAAGTGGGTGGAGTCCGGCGTGCCCTCGACAAGGCCAAGGAGACATACAAGCCGGACACGCCGGCTCCGGGCGCGTCAGAGGGGCGGCCGGACGGGCACAAGTTGGCGAAGAAGGGGAAAAACACCGACGCGGCGACCGCGCGAGTTCAGGAGTCCATCGAGCATTGCCTCGCCGACGCGCAGGCCCGGGCCGTCCTGCGCGAAGAGAAGACCGAGGCGCGGTGGTCGTCGCTGATGAAGAACAACGCCATCAAACTTGACCTGCTCCGGACGAACGTCGCCGCGAAGAAGAGGAACACCGACATGGCTTTTCTGATGGGCGGGGCGGACATGCTCCAGAGCAACGACGAGAAGCTCAAGGCGTGGTACCTGATGCAGCGCGGCCTCATCCTGAACGAGCTGCCGACAGCAACGCCGACGATGCCCACGACCACCCGGACGCCAAGCCCAAACGACGCCTTCACGTCGCTGCCCAGCAGTGCCGAAGCCGCGCCGACACAGCCCAGCACCGAAGCAGCTCCGACACCCCCGAGTCCATGCACGCCGACTCCGCCAACGCCTGGAGCCGACCCCGCCGAGTGAATCATTGCGCACGCGAACTCTGTTTTTTGTAACGCCAGACTACGTCCGATCGCCGGATTTGCGGCGTCTTTTGTGAGCGGGAACGACCAAGTTTGAATTTCCTGCATCCTGGGGCCGGCGCGTGGGGGCATGACTGGGCGCTAGTTCGCCCCCAGGGGCCGAACTAGCGCCGGCTCGCCCCCAGGCCGCTCTATTTATGCGTCCTGGGGGGCCGAACGGCTGGAGATGCCCTAATAAATCCGGACGGAGGGAGTTCCTTGAACCAATTGCCATTTTTTATTGCTGACTAAAATGGTTACATCCTTCATGTATGTCATGTAAGGGTTGATTTAGAGATTAGGAGTCAATATTCTACTTTATATTGCATGCATGTTGCTGGATAAGCTATGAGTGGTTGGACCATTGATGTTGTTGATCTTTGCTAGTGTATATGTTTATTGGTTGACATGCGTGCACCTGTCTCTATCTTGAACTTCAGTTTGTTTGAATTGATATCGAAAACCATTATCCATGTAGTTTTGCATTAAAGGGAGCATCATCCAGACATGACATTTACAGATTCAGGTTTTAACATGAATTCAGATTTAACAGGAAGCATTGTTGTATGCTATTCTTATCATTTTTCTGTTGTTATCTCTAACAGTTCATTCCTTCACCATCAGTTTTGCAAGGATTATCTTTAGATGTGTTACTGAGATCAGCACCAACTTTTTTGTTTACCATGTCTGTGCTGATGTTGTTTTGTAGGAAAATAAGAACTTATTGGCATGGAGAAAAATTGTTGGGCTGAAGACTTGGAAGTAAGGGCAGAGATCTTTTTCTCAGTAAGGGTAAACCTGACTTACCTTCATACGTGTATAACAAACTTCTATCATTGATCGTTCTGGTATTTGGCTACTCATTTCTTTTGCACCCTCACTTGACACCTCCCTTTTTACTTCACTATTGGTTGGTTGAACTTGAATGATTCTACAGCATCACCTGACCAATTCTTATCTTTTGTTCGTATCTTATTTGTTTGCTTGCATGTGTGTGTTGGGCTAACACACTGGAGTAATGATTTTTTTTTCATGTTGTTAGAGTACGTAATGGGCCTAATGGGCCTGGGCTGGCGGTATAGCCCGTTAGTCTTAGGGTTAATTAGAGATAAGGGTCGCTTGCTTAGGGATCAAGTAAGCCTTGCTTGGGAGTCAAGTAAACCTCTCTATATAAAGAGAGGAGATGTATCAAACTAATCAAGCAAGAATTAAGATATACATGTACTCTCAATATTCTTGTTTTTAGGGAGTAGTATTTGATTATAAAAATGGTGTGTCTTTGACTGTCCACTTATTTTTTGCTGTGTGGTGGTATAACCATGTTATCTGTGATCCTCAATGAGATGGCCCTGAACCTGAATTTTAAGCTCTTTTTTTAACACAGTAGAGACTCAGACGCTCATACATGCGCATGTACACTCACCCCTACGATTTTTCAGGAATATTAGTGGTGACCCGTGATTGGGACTAGCGGTCTGATGGTATGTTTCCATTTCTTAAAGCTGGTTATGACTTCCTTTTCATCTTGTTTTGCAGGGTGTAGAGGCTCTGTAAGAAGGTCACAAAATTTGAAGCCGGGACCCTTGAACTATATCTTGAGTTGAAGTGCCTGCCTATTCTTCTTCTTTTTGGCTGGATGCTTTCTGGACTTTCAGTATCGCATGTCTGTTCTTTTGAACAGAAGATTCAGATTTCTTATATTTTGAGACGGAGCTAGTAGTAACTCTGAAACCAGTTTTTTATTCCTTACATGCAAAATGTGAGACGTGGCATCATTTCGCCACTGCACCTTGGATAGCTGAACGCAGTAGTGTTCCGTGTTATGCAGATTCAAGTCCAGTTTGGAACGTTGGATTTACCATTCTAGTATGCTTTTTTTATATGCAGTGGAGCTGTGACTTTTTTATATGCTTAAAGTAGCATGATGCTCCTCTTTTTGGAAAAAGCATGATGCTCCGAAAATGTTATACGGAACCATGGTTCAGCCGAACCTACGCTCGACATCATTGATCTCTGGACACTTTTCATAAGGATCTGTGCATGATTGATTAAAAATGCATGATGGGAGCTGTTTGCATGATAAACAATGCATGACGCGGATCCACATGTAGCAGGATGTTGAATCGTACGGCGTCGACCATAGGTTCGGCTGAACCATGGTCCAGAATCACGCCTCTCATGATGCTCCTCTTTAATATCAGAAGATGTAAAATACTCTGCTTGAGTCGCCTGCGCTCAGCCTACTGGATTGCAATCCCACATCCCCCCGCCACAACCCCATGCTGCGGCGATCCGCCTCGCTCCTCTGCCGCCTCCCCTCCTGGGCCACGGCGGCGGCACGCGCCGCACGGTCACCTACATGCCCTGGCCGACGATACCCCGCGCCCCGTCACACTCATCCCAAGTGATGGCATCGGCCCCCTAGTCACTGGTGCCGTGCAGCAGGTCATGGAGACGATGCACACACCCATCTGCTCCCGTCTACTTTGAGACCTAGAACGTCCACGACGACATGCCCGCCGTGCCGCCCACCGTCATCAACTCCATCTGCCGCAACAACGTCAAGGGGGGCCTTGCCACCCTCGTCGGCAGGGGCGTCTCTGCCCTCAACACGCAGCTCCGCAAGGAGCTCCCCTCTTCGCCTCCCTCGTACAGTGATATAATCAGAATCTTATTCTCAGTAGGACAGATCAATCCAACATTTGACTTCATAGGTCTGTTTCTTTTTTCAGTTAATTCCAGTTTGGACAACCACGAGTTGACAATTTACATAATTCCGATTTGCACCATCCTTCATTTTTAGGATCTGCTCATGTGCACCTCCAGTCTGAATCAAAAGGTTGGAAAGAACTATAGTCGGTGTGTAAAACCCTGGTCCCGCTCTCTACCTATATAGAGCTATTGTAAGAGAGGGCATGCAAGCAACTGAACCAATGACCTCTAGGTCCAGCAGCCAACTCGGGCCGCCTGCCTGGCTGCTAACTTGCTCGGAAATTATGCAAGGAAAACTGTGCCTAGTTGCCACACAATTGCACCACATCTGCGACAAAAAAAAAACGGAAAATAGAGGAAGTGGTGCCAACCGGAATTGTAGACCAGAAATGTAGTGTAAAGCGGTCCATTTCTAAAATATGTTCAAATGTGTCAATTTGTGATGAAAGGGTGCTCCAAACTGGAACTAACTCCTTTTTTTATTTAGCTTTACAGGTTTCGTGTCAAAAAATCGACCAGAAGTCCAGAACCATTGGATAGACATTATAATATATGAAAATAAAAGAACTAGAAGATTGATTACAAAATTTGAATGCTACATAGTGGACAAAAAAAATCTGCAAGTTGCAATTCTAGACAACAAATAAAGGAAGATTCTTCAGAACTGGATTTAGTTGGACAGGAACAACATAGATTAGTGGTTGGGAATCGCATGAATAGGCTAATCAGGAACTTAAGATGGAAAAATATTGGTCATGGACTGGTTATTATTAACAAAAGCAAAAATAAGATAACACAATAGTGTTCATGGATCAGGATGGTTACTGGTGAACGTTAGTCTTAACTGTGCACATCAATATATCAAAAGAAATAGAAGGAAATGAATTTGTTGACTAGGACAAAGTTACTTCAGCGAACAACAAACGGGAGAGCGATTCATCCAGTTTCCAAATACATGCGAATGTGGTTGAGGTGAGCATGCAGATCATTACAGGAAATAAATAGAAAGAAATGTGAAAATGCACGTAATCCCAAGCATAGATAACTTATTCTTAAATCCACGGATTTGCCACCACAGGAGTGACACAAGTGACCACGATCCACAACTAGTACATGAAAGCAAACGAATTGAAGTTACTGCGGACTAAGTATAATCACAATAGCAGAACCTTTTTGAATAACATTGTTCAAAGCGCCACAAAGGCATGGACTAGAACATCAAACTTTCAGAACAAAACCAAGCTGCGTACGTAGAAAATCTGACCCATATTCAACACCTGACTCATATGAAGGTACCAACCAGTGGCGTGCAAACTCGGTAGGCAATTACACGCTGCTGCTTTTAGCAAACCATCTGACAACTATTTCGTGTAACAGGGGATATAAGGATCGCATCAGAGAAAAATCCCTCTGAAAACTGAAGATGACACAAGATCTCTGGTTTTCCATATCGTATGACACAAGTTTTTCATTCCACGCAAAGACATGGAAAAAGATCGATTTGCATTCCATATCGACTGCGACAAATGTACAAACACTAGTAGAAAAGGGGGCAAAGGTTAAGGCCGGGTAAGCCCATTAGTCCCGATTCAGTCTAGAACCGGGACCAATGGGTGCATTGGACCCGGTTCGTGAGCCCAGGGGGCCGGCCGGGCCACGTGGGCCATTGGTCCCGGTTTGTCTGGACCTTTTGGTCCCGATTTGTGGGACGAACCGGGACCAATGGTCCTGGCTCCTGGCCCACCACCATTGGCCCCGATTGGAGACATGAACCGGGACCAAAGGCCCCCCTTTAGTCCCGGTTCATGCCACCAACCGGGGCCAATGGTGGTGCCTATATATACCCCCTCGCGCAAGAGGAGAGCACACTGCTCTGTTTTTTCTGGCCGAGGGGGAGAGGGCTTGGTGGTGCTCTAGCTCACCTCCTATGCACACAAGGTGTTCGATGAAATGCCCGAGCCACACTACTTAAGATTTCTCCTCCCCAAGCTCGACCTCCGAATTCCATTTTCCTCAATATTTGTCTAGGTTTAGCGGTCCGTCACGCCCCGCCCCCGTCTTCACCGCCGTCGATCACCCGCGCCGATCTCATCACCGGCACCACCGTGGTGAGCCTCTTGTTCTTATCTTCTTTCTGAAAGGAAAAATATTCTTACTTGTATGTTTAGATAAATACTTGTATCATTTTTTTACTTTTATTATTGCATCTTATATAGTGCGATGGTTTTGCTATCCGCCCCCGTCGGCCCTCGTCCTGTCTATGATTCGGATGTGGTATATATTATCTTTATAACTATTGGTTCATTTATTGTTTATGAAAATTATGCCGACCAACGTGACATAGATTTTATTTATCTAGGAGGTATGTGAACCGGAAATTCCAACCGACCCTATTTTTGAGAGGTTAAATCTAGTTGAAGAAGAAAACAATTTCTTGAAGGAAAAAATAAAAAAAATTGAGGAGGAGAAGATGATATTGGAGTTGCATGTTGCGGATGTCGTCGATGATCACAAGATCAAGATGGATGCAATGCGCTTGAAGATTAGAAAGATTAGAAAATATGCCGTTCATACCGAGGCTTGGTATCATTATGCCGTTGGATCAATTGTTACCTTGGTTGCGATTATGATCGCGTTTGTTTTCGCATTGAAATGTTTTACATAGTTTCAATGTATGGTTTAATTAATTAGATGCTCTGGAGAGCTATATGTTGTTAGATGAGAACTATGTATGTACTTTGGTTTTAATGTGATGATGAACTTATATTAATTTGGTCACTTAATTATCTATTCATGATGTTCTGTAATGGTTTTTGACACACCTAATTATATATAACGCACGCAGATGAACCGGCAATGGATGTACGGTGACAGACACACCTCTGAGTACATTAAGGGCGTGCATGAATTTCTCAAAGCGGCTGAGGCAAACAAGCAGAATGGTTTTATGTGTTGTCCATGCCCTAATTGTGGGAATACGAAGTCTTACTCTAACCGAAAAATCCTTCACACCCACCTGCTTTACAAGGGTTTCATGCCACACTATAATGTTTGGACAAGGCACGGAGAAATAGGGGTTATGATGGAAGACGACGAAGAAGAAGAGTATGATGACAACTATGTGCCCCCTGAATACGGTGATGCTGCAACGGGGGGAGCTGGTGAAGATCAAGAGGAACCAGACGATGTGCCCAATGATGCTGCAACGGGTGAAGCTGCTGAAGATCAAGAGGAACCAGACGATGTGCCCGATGATGATGATCTCCGCCGGGTCATAGTCGATGCAAGGACGCAATGCGAAAGTCAAAAAGAAAAGCTGAAGTTCGATCGCATGTTAGAGGATCACAAAAAAGGGCTGTACCCCAATTGCGAAGATGGCAACACAAAGCTCGGTATCGTACTGGAATTTCTGCAATGGAAGGCAGAGAATGCTGTGCCTGACAAAGGATTTGAGAAGCTACTAAAAATATGGAAGAAGAAGCTTACAAAGGATAACGAATTGCCCGATAATACATACGCAGCAAAGAAGGTCGTATGCCCTAATGACTGCATCCTCTACCGCGGTGCATACAAGGATCTGAACGCATGCCCGGTATGCGGTGCATTGCGGTATAAGATCAGACAAGATGACCCTGGTGATGTTGACGGCGAGCCCCCCAGGAAGAGGGGTTCCTGCGAAGGTGATGTGGTATGCTCCTATAATACCACGGTTGAAACGTCTGTTCAGAAACGGAGAGCATGCCAAGTTGATGCGATGGCACAGTGAGGACCGTAAGAAAGACGGGAAGTTGAGAGCACCCGCTGACGGGTTGCAGTGGAGAAAAATCGAGAGAAAGTACTTGGATGAGTTTGCAAAGGACCCAAGGAACGTATGGTTTGCTTTAAGCACAGACGGCATTAATGAAGGAAATATGCCCTAGAGGCAATAATAAAGTTATTATTTATTTCCTTATTTCATGATAAATGTTTATTATTCATGCTAGAATTGTATTAACCGGAAACATAATACATGTGTGAATACATAGACAAACAGAGTGTCACTAGTATGCCTCTACTTGACTAGCTTGTTAATCAAAGATGGTTATGTTTCCTAACCATGGACAAAGAGTTGTTATTTGACTAACGGGATCACATCATTAGTTGAATGATCTGATTGACATGACCCATTCCATTAGCTTAGCACCCAATCGTTTAGTATGTTGCTATTGCTTTCTTCATGACTTATACATGTTCCTATGACTATGAGATTATGCAACTCCCGTTTACCGGAGGAACACTTTGTGTGCTACCAAACATCACAACATAACTGGGTGATTATAAAGGTGCTCTACAGGTGTCTCCAAAGGTACTTGTTGGGTTGGCGTATTTCGAGATTAGGATTTGTCACTCCGAATGTCGGAGAGGTATCTCTGGGCCCTCTCGGTAATGCACATCACTTAAGCCTTGCAAGCATTGCAACTAATGAGTTAGTTGCGGGATGATGTATTACGGAACGAGCAAAGAGACTTGCCGGTAACGAGATTGAACTAGGTATTGGATATCGACGATCGAATCTCGGGCAAGTAACATACCGATGACAAAGGGAACAACGTATGTTGTTATGCGGTCTGACCGATAAAGATCTTCATAGAATATGTAGGAGCCAATATGAGAATCCAGGTTCCGCTATTGGTTATTGACCGGAGACGTGTCTCTGTCATGTCTACATTGTTCTCGAACCCTAGGGTCCGCACGCTTAAGGTTTCGATGACAGTTATATAATGAGTTTATGAGTTTTGATGTACCAAAGGAGTTCGGAGTCCCGGATGAGATCGGGGACATGACGAGGAGTCTCGAAATGGTCGAGACGTAAAGATCGATATATTGGACAACTATATTCGGACATCGGAAAGGTTCTGAGTGGTCCGGGTATTTTTGGGAGTACCGGGGAGTTACGGGAATACGAGGGAAAAGTATTGGGCCTTATTGGGCCATACGGGAAAGAGAGAGGGGCTGCCTAGGGCAGGCCGCGCGCCCCCCCAAGGCCTAGTCCGAATTGGACTAGGGGGAGGGGCTGCGCCCCCTCCTTCCTTCCCTTCTCCTTTCCCCTTCCTTGTCTCCTACTCCTACTACATGGAAGGACTCCTAGTTGGACTAGGAAAGGGGGAATCCTACTCCCGGTGGGAGTAGGACTCCCTAAGGTGCGCCATAGAGAGGGCCGACCCTCCCCTCCTCCACTCCTTTATATACGGGGGCAGGGGCACCCCATAGACACACAAGTTGATCCTCGTGATCGTTCCTTAGCCGTGTGCGGTGCCCCCTCCACGATATTACACCTCGGTCATATTGTAGCGGTGCTTAGGCGAAGCCCTGCGACGGTTGAACATCAAGATCGTCACCACGCCGTCGTGCTGACGGAACTCCTCCCCAAAGCTTTGCTGGATCGGAGCCCAGGAAGACGTGTGCCAAGAACGTGTGCCAAGAACTCGGAGGTGACGGAGTAACGGTGCTTGGATCGGTTGGACCGGGAAGACGTACGACTACTTCCTCTATGTTGTGTCAATGCTTCCGCTTCGGTCTACGAGGGTACGTAGACAACACTCTTCCCTCTCGTTGCTATGCATCACCATGATCTTGTGTGTGCGTAGGAATTTTTTTGAAATTAGTACGTTCCCCAACTGTGGCATCGGAGCCTAGGTTTTATGGTTTGATGTTACATGCACGAGTAGAACACAAGTGAGTTGTGGGTGATATAAGTCATACTGCTTACGACATGTCATACTTTGGTTCGGCGGTATTGTTGGATGAAGCGGTCCGGACCGACATTACGCGTACGCTTACGCGAGACTGATTCTACCGCCGTGCTTTGCACACAGGTGGCTGGCGGGTGTCAGTTTCTCCAACTTTAGTTGAACTGAGTGTGGCTACGCCCGGTTCTTGCGAAGGTTAAAACAACACCAACTTGACAAACTATCGTTGTGGTTTTGATGCGTAGGTAAGAACGGTTCTTGCTAAGCCCGTAGCAGCCACGTAAAACTTGCAACAACAAAGTAGAGGACGTCTAACTTGTTTTTGTAGGGCATGTTGCGATGTGATATGGTCAAGACGTGATGAGATATAAGTTGTTGTATGAGATGATCATGTTTTGTTGAAGTTATCGGCAACTGGCAAAAGCCTTATGGTTGTCTCTCTATTGCATAACATGCAAGCGCCAAATAATTGCTTTACTTAATCGCTATGCGATAGCAATAATTGCAAGAGCAATTGTTGGCGAGACGACCATGTGACGACACATTGATATAGATCAAGATGATGGAGATCATGGTGTCATGCCGGTGACGATGGAGATCATAACGATGCTTTGGAGATGGAGATTAAAGGCACAAGATGATGATGGCCATATCATGTCACATATTTTGATTACATGTGATGTTTATCTTTTATACATCTTATTTTGCTTAGTTCGACGGTAGCTTTATAAGATGATCTCTCACTAATTATCAAGGTACAAGTGTTCTCCCTGAGGATGCACCATTGCGAAAGTTCTTCGTGCTGAGACACCACGTGATGATCGGGTGTGATAGGCTCTACGTTCAAATACAACGGGTGCAAAACAGTTGCACACGCGGAATACTCAGGTTAAACTTGACGAGCTTAGCATATAACAGATATGGCCTCGGAACACTGAGACCGAAAGGTCAAGCGTGAATCATATAGTAGATATGATCAACATAGTGATGTTCACCATTGAAACTACTCCATCTCATGTGATGATCGGACATGGTTTAGTTGATATGGATCACGTGATCACTTAGAAGATTAGAGGGATGTCTATCTAAGTGGGAGTTCTTAAGTAATATGATTAAATGAACTTAAATTTATCATGAACTTAGTCCTGGTAGTATTAGCATATCTATGTTGTAGATCAATAGCTCGCGTTTAGCTCCCCTGTTTTATTTTTGATATGTTCCTAGAGAAAACTAAGTTGAAAGATGTTAGTAGCAATGATGCGGATTGGATCCGTGATCTGAGGACTATCCTCATTACTGCACAGAAGAATTATGTCCTTGATGCACCGCTAGGTGACAGACCTATTGCAGGAGCAAATGCAGACGTTATGAACGTTTGGCTAGCTCAATATGATGACTACTTGATAGTTTAGTGCACCATGCTTAACGGCTTAGAATCGGGACTTCAAAGACGTTTTGAACGTCATGGACCATATGAGATGTTCAAGTAGTTGAAGTTAATATTTCAAGCAAATACCCGAGTTGAGAGATATGAAGTCTCCAACAAGTTCTATAGCTAAAAGATGGAGGAGAATAGCTCAAGTAGTGAGCATGTGCTCAGATTGTCTGGGTACTACAATCGCTTGAATCAAGTGGGAGTTAATCTTCCAGATAAAATAGTGATTGACAGAATTCTCTAGTCACCATCACCAAGTTAGTAGAACTTCGTGATGAACTATAATATGCAAGGGATGACGAAAGTAATTCCCAAGCTCTTCGTGATGTTGAAATCGACGAAGGTAGAAATCAAGAAAAACATCAAGTGTCGATGGTTAACAAGACCACTAGTTTCAAGAAAAGGTCAAAGGGAAGAAGGGGAACTTCAAGAAGAACGGCAAGCAAGTTGCTGCTCAAGTGAAGAAGCCCAAGTCTGGACCTAAGCCTGAGATTGAGTGCTTCTACTGCAAAGGGACTGGTCACTAGAAGCGGAACTACCCCAAGTAATTGGTGGATAAGAAGGATGGCAAAGTGAACAAAGGTATATTGGATATACATGTTATTGATGTGTACTTTACTAGTGTTTATAGCAACCCCTCGGTATTTGATATTGGTTCAGTTGCTAAGAGTAGTAACTCGAAACAGGAGTTGCAGAATAAACTGAGACTAGTTGAGGGTGAAGTGACGATGTGTGTTGGAAGTAGTTCCAAGATTGATATGATCATCATCGTACACTCCCTATACTTTCGGGATTAGTGTGGAACCTAAATAAGTGTTATTTGATGTCGAGCATGAAGATGATTTGATCATATTTATTGCAATACGGTTATTCATTTAAGTAAGAGAATAAATTGTTGTTCTGTTTACATGAATAAAACCTTCTATGGTCATACACACCAACGAAAATGGTTTGTTGGATCTCGATCGTAATGATACACATATTCATAATATTGAAACCAAAAGATGCAAAGTTAATAATGATAGTGCAACTTATTTGTGGCACTGCCGTTTAGGTCATATTGGTATAAAGCGCATGAAGAAACTCCATGCTGATGGGCTTTTGGAATCACTTGATTATGAATCACTTGATGCTTGCGAATGATGCCTCATGGGCAAGATGACTAAGACTCCGTTCTCCAGAACAGTGGAGCGAGCAACTGACTTATTGGAAATAATACATACTGATGTATGTGATCCGATGAGTGTTAAGGCTCGCGGCGGGTATCGTTATTTTCTGACCTTGACAGATGATTTGAGCAGATATGGGTTTATCTACTTGATAAAACATAAGTCTGAAACATTTGAAAGGTTCAAAGAATTTCAGAGTGAAGTGGAAAATCATCGTGACAAGAAAATAAGGTTTCTCTGATCTGATCACGGAGACAAATATTTGAGTTACGAGTTTGGTCTTCAATTAAAACAATGTGGAATAGTTTCACAAATTCGTGCCACCTGGAACACCACAGCATAATGGTGTGTCTGAACGTCATAACCGTACTTTATTGGATATAGTACAATCTATGATGTCTCTTACCGATTTACCACTATCGTTTTGGGGTTATGCATTAGAGACAGTTGCATTCACGTTAAAAAGGGGCACCATCTAATTCCGTTGAGACGACACAATATGAACTGTGGTTTGGCAAGAAACCAAAGTTGTCGTTTCTTGAAGTTTGGGGTTGTGATGCTTATGTGAAAAAGTTTCATCCTGATAAGCTCAAACCCAAATCGGAGAAATGTGTCTTCATAGGATACCCAAAGGAGACAGTTGGGTACACCTTCTATCACAGATCCGAAGGCAAGATATTCGTTGCTGAGAATGGATACTTTCTAGAGAAGGATTTTCTCTCGAAAGAAGTGAGTGGGAGGAAAGTAGAACTTGATAAGGTAATTGTACCTTCTCCCTTATTGGAAAGTAGTTCATCACAGAAATCTGTTCCTGTGACTACTACACCAATTAGTGAGGAAGCTAATGATGATGATCATGTAACTTCAGATCAAGTTACTACCGAATCTCGTAGATAAACCAGAGTGAGATCCGCACCAGAGTGGTACGGTAATCCTATTCTGGAGGTCATGTTACTTGACCATGACGAACGTACGAACTATGAGGAAGCGATGATGAGCCCAGATTCCGCGAAATGTTTTGAGGCCATGAAATCTGAGATATGATCCATGTATGAGAACAAAGTATGGACTTTGATGGATTTGCCCGATGATCGGCAACCCATAGAAAATAAATGGATCTTCAAGAGGAAGACAGACACTGATAGTTAGTGTTACTATCTACAAAGCTAGAATTGTCGCAAAAGGTTTTCGACAAGTTCAAAGTGTTGACTACGATGAGAGTTTCTCACTCGTATCTATGCTTAAGTCTGTCCGAATCATGTTAGCAATTGCCGCATTTTATGAAATCCAGCAAGTGGATAAACAAAACTGCATTCCTTAATGGATTTATTAAAGAAGAGTTGTATACGATGCATTTAGAAGGTTTTGTCGATCCTAAAGGTGTTAACAAAATATGCATGCTCCAGCGATCCATCTATGGACTGGTGCAAGCATCTCGGAGTTGGAATATACGCTTTGATAAGTTGATCAAAGCATATAGTTTTATACAGACTTGCGATGAAGCCTGTATTTACAAGAAAGTGAGTGGGAGCACTACAGCATTTCTGATAAGTATATGTAAATGACATATTATTGATCGGAAATAATGTAGAATTATTCTACAAAGCATAAAGGAGTATTTGAAAGGAGTTTTTTCGAAGAAGAACCTCGGTGAAGCTGCTTACATATTAAGCATCAAGATCTATAGAGATAGATCAAGACGCTTGATAAGTTTTCAATGAGTACATACCTTGAGAAGATTTTGAAGAAGTTCAAAATGGAACAGTCAAAGAAAGAGTTCTTGCATGTGTTACAAGGTGTGAAATTGAGTAAGACTCAAAACCCGACCACGGCAGAAGATAGAAAGAGATTGAAAGTCATTCCCTATGCCTTGGCCATAGGTTCTATAAAGTATGCCATGATGTGTACCCGATCTATTGTATACCCTACACTGTGTTTAGCAAGGGAGTAGATCATTGGACAGCGGTCAAAATTATCCTTAGTGGAATAAGGATATGTTTCTCGATTATGGAGGTGACAAAAGGTTCGTCGTAAAGGGTTACATCGATGCAAGTTTTGACACTAATCTAGACGACTGTAAGTCTCGGTCTAGATACATATTGAAAGTGGGAGAAATTAGCTAGAGTAGCTCCGTGTAGAGTATTGTTGACATAGAAATTTGCAAAATACTTGCGGATCTGAATATGACAGACCAGTTGACTAAAATTATCTCACAAGCAAAACATGATCACACCTTAGTACTCTTTGGGTGTTAATCACATAGCGATGTGAACTAGATTACTGACTCTAGTAAACCCTTTTGCTGTTGGTCACATATCGATGTGAACTATGGGTGTTAATCACATGGTGATGTGAACTATTGCTGTTAAATCACATGGCGATGTGAACTAGATTATTGACTCTAGTGCAAGTGGGAGACTGAAGGAAATATGCCCTAGAGGCAATAATAAAGTTATTATTTATTTCCTTATTTCATGATAAATGTTTATTATTCATGCTAGAATTGTATTAACCGGAAACATAATACATGTGTGAATACATAGACAAACAGAGTGTCACTAGTATGCCTCTACTTGACTAGCTTGTTAATCAAAGATGGTTATGTTTCCTAACCATGGACAAAGAGTTGTTATTTGATTAACGGGATCACATCATTAGTTGAATGATCTGATTGACATGACCCATTCCATTAGCTTAGCACCCGATCGTTTGGTATGTTGCTATTGCTTTCTTCATGACTTATACATGTTCCTATGACTATGACATTATGCAACTCCCGTTTACCGGAGGAACACTTTGTGTGCTACCAAACGTCACAACGTAACTGGGTGATTATAAAGGTGCTCTACAGGTGTCTCCAAAGGTACTTGTTGGGTTGGCGTATTTCGAGATTAGGATTTGTCACTCCGAATGTCGGAGAGGTATCTCTGGGCCCTCTCGGTAATGCACATCACTTAAGCCTTGCAAGCATTGCAACTAATGAGCTAGTTGTGGGATGAGTATTACGGAACGAGTAAAGAGACTTGCCGGTAATGAGATTGAACTAGATATTGGATACCTACGATCGAATCTCGGGCAAGTAACATACCGATGAGAAAGGGAACAACGTATGTTGTTATGCGGTCTGACCGATAAAGATCTTCGTAGAATATGTAGGAGCCAATATGAGAATCCAGGTTCCGCTATTGGTTATTGACCGGAGACGTGTCTCGGCCATGTCTACATTGTTCTCGAACCGTAGGGTCCGCACGCTTAAGGTTTCGATGACAGTTATATAATGACTTTATGAGTTTTGATGTACCGAAGGAGTTCCGAGTCCCGGATGAGATCGGGGACATGATGAGGAGTCTCGAAATGGTTGAGACGTAAAGATCAATATATTGGACGACTATATTCGGACATCGGAAAAGTTCTGAGTGGTTCGGGTATTTTTGGGAGTACCGGGGAGTTACGGGAATATGAGGGAAAAGTATTGGGCCTTATTGGGCCATACGGGAAAGAGAGAGGGGCTGCCTAGGGCCTAGTCCGAATTGGACTAGGGGGAGGGGCTGCGCCCCCTCCTTCCTTCCCCTCTCCTTTCCCCTTCCTTGTCTCCTACTCCTACTACATGGAAGGACTCCTAGTTGGACTAGGAAAGGGGGAATCCTACTGTGACGCCCCCGATTCAATTGTACACTAATCATGCACGCAAACGTGTATGATCAAGATCAGGGACTCATGGGAAGATATCACAACACAATTCAAAAAACATAAATAAGTCATACAAGTATCATAATACAAGCCAGGGGCCTCGAGGGCTCGAATACAAGTGCTCGATCATAGACGAGTCAGCGGAAGCAACAATATCTGAGTACAGACATAAGTTAAACAAGTTTGCCTTAAGAAGGCTAGCACAAACGGGGATACATATCGAACGAGGCGCAGGACTCCTGCCTGGGATCCTCCTAACTACTCCTGGTTGTCGTCAGCGGGCTGCACGTAGTAGTAGGCACCTCCAGTGTAGTAGGAGTCATCGTCGACGGTGGCGTCTGGATCCTGGGCTCCATCGTCTGGTCGCAGCAATTGGGTATAGAAAAGGGAAAAGGGGGGAACAGGGCAACCGTGAGTACTCATCCAAAGTACTCGCAAGCAAGGAGCTACACTACATATGCATGGATATATGTGTAAAGGGCCTATCAGTGGACTGAACTGCAGAATGCCAGAATAAGAGGGGGATAGCTAATCCTGTCGAAGACTACGCTTCTGGCAGCCTCCGTCTTGCAGCATGTAGAAGAGAGTAGACTGAAGTCCTCCAAGTAGCATCGCATAGCATAATCCTACCCGACGATCCCCTCCTCGTCGCCCTGTTAGAGAGCGATCACCGGGTTGTATCTGGCACTTGGAAGGGTGTGTTTTATTAAGTATCCGGTTCTACTTGTCATAAGGTCAAGGTACAACTCCGGGTCGTCCTTTTACCGAGGGACACGGCTATTCGAATAGATTAACTTCCCTGCAGGGGTGCACCACATAACCCAACACGCTTGATCCCATTTGGCCGGACACACTTTCCTGGGTCATGCCCGGCCTCGGAAGATCAACACGTCGCAGCCCCACCTAGGCACAATAGAGAGGTCAGCACGCCGGTCTAAACCTAAGCGCGCAGGGGTCTGGGCCCATCCCCCTGAGCACACCTGCACGTTGCGAACGCGGCCGGAAGCAGACCTAGCCTAGTGGTGTTCCAGTCCAATCCGGCGCGCGCCACTCAGTCGCTGACGTCACGAAGGCTTCGGGTGATACCACGACGCCAAGTGCCCATATCTTTCCCGCGTAGTTGGTTAGTGCGTATAGGCCAGTAGCCAGACTCAGATCAAATACCCAGATCTCGTTAAGTGTGTTAAGTATCCGCGAACGCCGACAGGGCTAGGCCCACCTCTCACCCAGGTAGCCTCGAACTGCCCTGCCGCTCCGCCACAAAGATCCACACAGAGGGCCGTCGGGACAAAGGTCCTTTCAGCCCCCAATCCGTGAATCACTCGCGAGTACTCCTCGAGCCAACCCGACTTTGGTCACCACATGTATCATGTTTAAAGTATAGTATATACCCGTGATCACCTCCCAAGTGATCACGGCCCGATAGTATAGCACAACAGACGGACAAGACTGTAGGGCCACTGATGGTAAACTAGCATCCTAAACTAAGCAGGTAGGATTGCAGGTAAAGGTATCAATAGTAGTAACAAGGACAGGCTATGCATCAGGATAGGAATAACGAAAGCAGTAACATGCTACACTACTCTAATGCAAGAAGTATAGGGGAGAGTAGGCGATATCTGGTGATCAAGGGGGGGGGGGGCTTGCCTGGTTGCTCAGCCGAGAAGGAGGGTCATCAACACCGTAGTCGAACTGGGTAGCAGCGACGTCGGTCTCGGTGTCTAGCGAGAGAAGAGGGGGAAGAAACAATAAATATTTAAGCAAACAGATGCATAGCGATGCATGACATGACAAGTATCGGTGCTAGGGGTGCCCTAACGCGGTATGAGGTGATACCGGTGAAGGGGGGAAACATCCGGGAAAGTATCCCCGGTGTTTCGCGTTTTCGGGCAAAGGAGCCGGAGGGGGAAAGTTGCGAGTTCGATAGGTTAGGGATGCGTGGCGGACGAACGGGCTGCGTATCCGGGTTTGTCTCGTTGTTCTGAGCAACTTTCATGAACAAAGTATTTTCAACCGAGTTACAGATTATTTTATATGATTTTTTGAAGATTTAAAGAAATCCTGGAATTTCTGCATTTAATTTAATTCGAAATAATAAACAGACAAATTTCTATGGGTACACAAGAGTGTATCCAGGAGTGGGGCTAGGGGCTGGGTTGACCCAGCAATGTGTGCATGTGTATGACATGTGGGGCTAGGGGCTGGGTTGACCCAGTCAATATTATGACTAGTCCAAAGTGAACAGTGTACGTGGGTCCCAATTGTCATGGACTCATTTTAATTAACAGATTCTTGACTAAATTTACTTAGCTTAATTAGGGGGTTTTGGGCTAAACTAATTAGGGCCTCCCTAATTAACAGGGGGGTCGGGCCCATGTGCCAGTGGCCTAAATCGGCCTCTAGTAAGGTTGTACCCGTACGTACGTACTCGTAGAGTACGACGCCGGCGGCCATGGTGCTGGCTCGGGGAAGGCTCGGCACAGGGGGCGCGAGCAGGCCCAGGCGGAGGTGAACGCCATCGGCTGAGGCAGGCGCAACCGCGAGCGGTGGGGGCGGCGGGGGGGGGGGGCAGCGTCGGCCTCCGGCGATGTGGTGCTAGGCGGCGGCCCGAGCAGCAGCAACGTAGCAAAGTAGCGAGCAGCAGCTGTCAGGAGCAACGGCAGCAACGCGGGCGGGCAGCGGCGAGCAGCGGTGGCACGGCTGGGCGCGCGCGTGCACGAGGCACGGCCGAAGAGGCGAGCAGCGGGGGGGGGGGGGACACGGACGGCGCGGTCAAGGCAGAGGTGCGCAAGCGCGGCCAGGGGCGCGCGCGTACGCGGTGAGCGCGGACTCCAAGAGCGGTGGCCTCGGCGAGTACGGGCGGCTACAGCAACTAATTGACGCAATAAGCAGTGGGGATGGAGGAGGAGCTCACAACGATGCCGATGGCGAGGTTGGGGAGTTCGGGGCTGGGCCGGAGCCGCGGCAAATGACGACGGATGACGAAGATCTACTCGTGAAGATGGCGGCGATGGCAAGTGTTCTGGCCGTCCCAACTCGATTTGTTGCTCGGGGAAGATGAAGTCAAGGGTGGCGGTCCTCTTGGACATATCCACAAGCACCGGGGAGCATGTTCGCCGCAGCAACAGTGACGATGTGCGCGATTACCGTGCGGGATTCCGAGCTCGAATTTGGGCGGATGAGGAGGGGGCGACGGGGGAAGGAAAAGGGAATCGAACGAGCGCGTGCTAGGGATTCAATTGGACAAATTTATAGGCCGAGGGAGGGCACGTGGAGGCCATCCATGGCCATGGTGGCTGGATGCTTGCCACGGCTCCCCTCCTCCTCCTATAGCGGGAGGTGGATGAAAGGTTGTGGCCTGGTGGGCTGGGCTGCACTGTGGCAACTATGGCCCAGTGCAACAGTATTAGTTTTTCTTCTTTCTTTTTGTTATCAGTTTTTCATTTTAGCTCCGGTTTGTAAATTGCTTGACCACCAAATGACTTTTGTAAATTATGCAACTTGTCACATAATCATCATTGCATTATATAGCACTACCACAAAAAGTTGAAGGTCTTTTGAAAAGGTTCAAACATTTTTAGAAATCCAAAAGGCCAAGTAATGTGTTGTTGGTCCACTATTTTAATTCCTACGGCCATTTTCGGAGTTTTGAAAGTGTTGGTTTTATTTTTATAACAGCTTTGGTAATTTTTTCAATATTATGAACATTTTAGTTTTACTGCCAAAAGAAATAATTTATTTGACTTGCAATTTCAATTTGAATTTGATTTTGAATATATTAAGTGACAATTTGACTTAGTAAAGCTTGATGACATGGCACCATTAGCAAGTGGTTACTGTAGCTTAACTACGGAGGTGTTACAAATCTCCTCCACTATAAGAAATCTCGTCCCGAGATTTAAGAGGTGGCGGTAAGGGTGGAAATTTCTGGTTAGGAGATTCTAATGGATCTTCTCGGTCTTGGTTGCTCTTCGCGAAGAAGTTGATCCCTGTCGTTGATGTCTTCATTTCTCTACTTCAGGTCATCTTGACAAAGTCGCATCCTTTCTTCGAGGTCTGTCTCGTACTTACGAATAGGTAAGGGGCAGTTCGAGAATGATGGAATGCTATAAGGGTTAACCATCAGGGGTTATCCCATGAATGAACACATGGGTATCTCTCGAGTTGGTCAAATGAAACACATCGAGAGCCAAGCAAGAAGGTATAGTAAGAAGTATCAAGCGGATAGGCAATCGTTCGATGCCCAATTAGAAGGTGAAAGGGTTCCAGGGCACGAGAATAAGTATTGCGTCTGATACCAGAATAGATCACTAGACAGGTGGTCCGTGAATTACATACGAAGTCAAGCGCGATGAACAACCTTGGGAACAGGTGGTGTACATGTGAGTCAGGTTTCGATCCTGTGGAACTGTGGGTTATGGGCGCATCATGTGGGTTAAAAGAAGGAAGGGCATTGACATCTTGCACGGTCGTGATAGCAAGGCATGTCAGAGAATAACCGGTCAGTTATGTTGGCAACATCATTGGTACCAAGGGCGAGGGACGAAGAGAACCAGTTTCCCGCTCGTTGAAACGAGGCGGACCAATAGGCAAAGTTCTCGTCCATCGGTGGTTACCGAAATGTAATCAACAATAGCAACAGGGTCTTACTGACACGATTGTACACTTAGGTGTTTACATAAGCAGAAGAATATTACTGCTTAGATCATATAGAACACCAAAAAGGTTAAATCAAACAATGGAAAGGAAAACGCGATTGTCAGATTAAACAGAACAATGGAAAGGAAAATTGTGGTTACACATAATTATTAGGAGTATATCCTTCCCATGTACTAGCAGAACATGGCGTACATGGTAGGAGAGCAAGTACGCAACCATTCACATAAGAGGCAAGGATTAATCAAGATGTTACCCATACAACAGTGCTTGGATAACTGACCAAGAAACATTTAGCATCGCGCCTCCAATGTTCTTGTTGAAAATCGAAGTACCACAGACATGCTTCGAGATAGCATTGACATGGTCTTCAAGCAAAGATCAGACTTTTGGATACACAAAGGATTCATCAGGGACAACTTATAGAATAAGTCTTAAAATTTCCTCACGGAAGAATGACTAACCTTGCCAAAAAGGAAACTATAACAAAGGGTCCTCTAGCTAGGGGTGCTAAGCAAAGACACCACCTTACCGGGTTATGTAGAGACCAATGTTATAACTTTTGGAAATATGTCCCAACCATCATATCTGACTGAGATTCAGATCTGATCGGTGTTAGGATACCTCAGACTCCAGATGTCTTAGAAGAAAAGGTGTGGCACAAATTGGTGATACAACATCTTAAGGTTCTCGGGAAATGAACTATGGAAGCGAGTTCCGAAACAAGAGTTCAGTATTAAACCAAGGAGGGGATGAGGAGGTGGCTGATTAACTCAGCGACAATTCATTGGGAGTTTCAAAAGATGGATTTCCACACTTATGTGTACAAGGAGACAACATTAGCTAGATCAAAAGACCAGATGATGTATGCTCGAGGAAAACATACACAGTTAAACATTGGTTGAAATGTGCACCCGAAATATGGGCTAGGTAGCACGATCAATGTTTGAGTGATGATTCAATAAGCCATAGACGTAGAATGAAACTATAGACCAATAACTTGAAAGTAATGGGGTTGCTAGAAGTTTAGAATTTACACATCACAGACCATTTTTCGGTATTCCGGTTGGAACACCCGGGCCATGAAAAGAATGGTGATGGTGAGAAGCAACACTTGCATCAATAATTCATAAGAGGTGGTGAAATTCTCACGACATACTTGACACAAAAGAATGTAATATTCCAAGGTAAAGAAGAACAAAGACTGGATAGCAAGGAACTCAAGGTATAACACAAAACAGGAACAAGTTTTGTGTTGGAGGGAATGCAATAATGTTGTCGATGATAACCCAAATCATCGAGGGCAAAGGATGCTATTTCTCATCAAGAATTCTATAGATATCTTGGAAGACCTCAGAATGTTGATGATGATCACGACACATTTGTCGAGAGGTTTCGAGAAGATGTAACTGATCGACGATGACAACAAGTCAACGGAATGATGAAGCAAAAAGTTATTGGAACCACGGGTACGACACAAACTCGAAATCAAGCTTGCCGTCTAAGGACAAACGATATGACGAGGAAGATTGATTGTAAGATTAGCTCACTATCGAAATTTGTGCTCCGGGAAGAAGGACCCGGTAGCACAGTTTAAGCTTTAACATGACGATGATGATGTAGCCAATCGGTTGGGAATGACATCAGCGAGCACAACTCGCAGGTATTAAGGATTACATAGAGTAGTTGAACCATAGAACAAACTCGATTCAGTTATCGGTGTTTCGAGTAACAAACAACTCAAAACGCGTGGAAAATTGGAATCGGTGAGAATGTAGTACTTGATGAAGAACTCATAAGAGGTTATGCAATTCCATGATAATCTCGAGATACCAGGGGGGTAATACTCGACGACAGATCAAAGTAGTGGTTGGACTAGGGTAATGCTCTGCAGAAGACAAGTACTCTAACTTGTCCGAGAAATGGAATCAAGAAGAAAATATGGTCGGAACCACGGTTGCAAAAGACCAATTCCCATATATAAGATGAACTTATACCGAATAGGGTTTAAGAGAAGCATCCATGATAAGATCAGCGTCGTGTCCCTGGGCATGAACGCAAGGTTCAATGTCGACTCCCACTTCTCCAATGCGAGACTATTCATTCACTGCTCTAATAAAAATGATTTCAGTGTGAAAACCTACCGGGTGAATTACTAGAGGAGTATGACCCATGAAAAGTTTTCGGGTCACACAGATTAAGGAAGGCATAAGGTTCAACCCATTAGGGTCTCTTAGGAACATACACCACAAACTCCAGGAGTAAATAACACAAGATTGATAGCCGAGCATGGTAGACAAGCAGAGGATACAATTTACCAAAGGCATTATGTATCCGAGAAAAGACCCACAAAGTTATTGAATATGAAGGACGCTGTCGGATAAAATCCATTAAAGGATCTGTCGGTCAATAACATAGCTGTTGTGAGCATCGACACACAACCAGAGGAAGTAACAACGCAAAGGCATTGGATTATAGAAACAACTGACTGATTCGATGCTTAGAATCAGAGGTATTGTGATTTCCAAATCAAAGGATCAGAAGCAGACGCTCTGATCAAAGGTGGATAAGTTCAATAGACCTAAGGGGTACAATCGACGACAATTGGATTGGTTGAGAACCAGCTCATGTTTAAAGTGATGTCTGAGCCGGAAAGATAATTTAAAAGGATCAACTGATGATTGCGTGCATTCGCACTCATGTTGAATCAAAAGGATCAAGATGACGGTGCCTAAGGATACTAACGAATATTGCCAGACATATGGAAAGCATCCATCATGCAAGCAGACAAATATTGCAGAGCAATAACCTACTAAGGATTTTTGGAGGATCGAATAATATTTCGAAGACCATTGTGAAACACATGAACAACTGGGGGATGAGCAGATACTCGATAAGTGCGAGAATTATTCGTAGGGGTATTCAGGTGACAAAGAACAGCAAGGCGGTAAGCTCAAAGGATTATCGAAACAACGACGAGTATTTTGGGGTATCTTGTAATATCAAGACCAACTGGGGATGAATGTAAGAATAACAACTGCAAGTAGTTATCCATATGGGTTGACGGTGGAAGGGGGATTGCAAACACGATGAACAAAAGTTCTCGGGTTAACAGCGGAGAGTATCTTCAGGGTCTTCACGTGCAGCAGACGATCATCAGTCATAAGGGGCTCTCCGGGTGAAAGTGATAACGAGATCCTAATGTTGGATTTAGCAAAATTCATTTAACCCGAATAGAAGAGAGTTCAGAGTCCCAGAGTAAAGGTCGAGGAGTAAAAGATCCTAGTACCACCCAATGGCGACGTGGGCCCGTAAGGCACACAACCATGTTAGTAAAAGTTTTTGCAATGTCTAGACTCGACTTCGGCCAATAGTGTGGAAGGGGGATTCCTACAGGCAGTCGGCTCTGATACAAACTTGTGACGCCCCCGATTCAATCGTACACTAATCATGCACGCAAATGTGTACGATCAAGATCGGGGACTCACGGGAAGATATCACAACACAACTCTAAAAACATAAATAAGTCATACAAGCATCATAATACAAGCCAGGGGCCTCGAGGGCTCGAATACAAGTGCTCGAGCATAGACGAGTCAGCGGAAGCAACAATATCTGAGTACAGACATAAGTTAAACAAGTTTGCCTTAAGAAGGCTAGCACAACAGATCGAACGAGGCGCAGGCCTCCTGCCTGGGATCCTCCTAACTACTCCTGGTCGTCGTCAGCGGGCTGCACGTAGTAGTAGGCACCTCCAGTGTAGTAGGAGTCGTCGTCGACGGTGGCATCTGGATCCTGGGCTCCATCGTCTGGTCACAGCAATCGGGTATAGAAAAGGGAAAAGGGGGGAACAGGGCAACCGTGAGTACTCATCCAAAGTACTCGCAAGCAAGGAGCTACACTACATATGCATGGATATATGTGTAAAGGGCCATATCGGTGGACTGAACTGTAGAATGCCAGAATAAGAGGGGGATAGCTAATCCTGTCGAAGACTACGCTTCTGGCAGCCTCCATCTTGCAGCATGTAGAAGAGAGTAGACTGAAGTCCTCCAAGTAGCATCGCATAGCATAATCCTACCCGGCAATCCCCTCCTCGTCGCCCTGTTAGAGAGCGATCACCGGGTTGTATCTCGCACTTGGAAGGGTGTGTTTTATTAAGTATCCGGTTCTAGTTGTCATAAGGTCAAGGTACAACTCCAGGTCGTCCTTTTACCGAGGGACACGGCTATTTGAATAGATTAAGTTCCCTGCAGGGGTGCACCACATAACCCAACACGCTTGATCCCATTTGGCCGGACACACTTTCCTGGGTCATGCCCGGCCTCAGAAGATCAACACGTCGCAACCCCACCTAGGCATAACAGAGAGGTCAGCACGCCGGTCTAAACCTAAGCGCGCAGGGGTCTGGGCCCATCGCCGTGAGCACACCTGCACGTTGTGAACGCGGCCGGAAGCAGACCTAGCCTAGTGGCGTTCCAGTCCAATCCGGCGCGCACCACTCAGTCGCTGATTTCATGAAGGCTTTGGCTGATACCACGACGCCGAGTGCCCATATCTTTCCCGCGTACTTGGTTAGTGTGTATAGGCCAGTAGCCAGACTCAGATCAAATACCCAGATCTCGTTAAGCATGTTAAGTATCCGCGAACGCCAACAGGGCCAGGCCCTCCTCTCACTTAGGTAGCCTCGAACTGCCCTGCCGCTCCGCCACAAAGATCCACACAGAGGGCCGTCGGGACAAAGGTCCTTTCAGCCCCCAATCCGTGAATCACTCGCGGGTACTCCTTGTTGGAAATATGCCCTAGAGGCAATAATAAATAGGTTATTATTATATTTCCTTGTTCATGATAATCGTTTATTATCCATGCTAGAATTGTATTGATAGGAAACTCAGATACATGTGTGGATACATAGACAACACCATGTCCCTAGTAAGCCTCTAGTTGACTAGCTCGTTGATCAATAGATGGTTACGGTTTCCTGACCATGGACATTGGATGTCGTTGATAACGGGATCACATCATTAGAAGAATGATGTGATGGACAAGACCCAATCCTAAGCATAGCACAAGATCGTGTAGTTCGTATGCTAAAGCTTTTCTAATGTCAAGTATCATTTCCTTAGACAATGAGATTGTGCAACTCCCGGATACCGCAGGAATACTTTGGGTGTGCCAAACGTCACAACATAACTGGGTGGCTATAAAGGTACACTACAGGTATCTCCGAAAGTGTCTGTTGGGTTGGCACTGATCGAGACTGGGATTTGTCACTCCGTGTGACGGAGAGGTATCTCTGGGCCCACTCGGTAGGACATCATCATAATGTGCACAATGTGATCAAGGAGTTGATCATGGGATGATGTGTTATGGAACGAGTAAAGAGACTTGCCGGTAACGAGATTGAACAAGGTATCGGGATACCGTCGATCGAATCTCGGGCAAGTACAATACCGCTGGACAAAGGGAATTGAATACGGGATTGATCGAATCCTCGACATCGTGGTTCATCCGATGAAATCATCGTGGAACATGTGGGAACCAATATGGGTATCCAGATCCCGCTGTTGGTTATTGACCGGAGAACGTCTCGGTCATGTCTGCATGCTTCCCGAACCCATAGGGTCTACACACTTAAGGTTCGATGACGCTAGGGTTATAAAAGAATTTTGTATGTGGTTACCGAATGTTTTTAGGAGTCCCGGATGAGATCCCGGACGTCACGAGGAGTTCCGGAATGGTCCGGAGGTAAAGATTTATATATGGGAAGTCATCATACGGTCACCAGAAGAGTTCGGGGGATATCGGCATTGTACCGGGACCACCGAAGGGGTTCCGGGGGTCCACCGGGAGGGTCCACCTACCCCGGAGGGCCCTATGGGCTGTATGTGGAGAGGGGCCAGCCCCTTAGTGGGCTGGGCGCCTTCCCCCCTAGGGCCCATAAGCCTAGGGTTTTGGGGGAACCCTAAAGGGGGGCGCCCGCCTTGCCTTGGGGGGCAAGGCACCCCCTCCTGGCCGCCGCCCCCTCCTCAGATGGGATCTGAGGGGGCCGGCCCCCCTCTCCCTTGCCCCTATAGATATGTGGGGGGTGGGAGGGCAGCCGCACCAATGTCCTGGCGCAGCCCTCCCCCTCTACCAAGTCCTTCTCCTCTCCCGCGGTGCTTGGCGAAGCCCTGCAGGATTGCCACGCTCCTCCACCACCACCACGCCGTTGTGCTGCTGCTGGATGGAGTCTTCCTCAACCTCTCCCTATCTCCTTGCTGGATCAAGGCATGGGAGACGTCACCGGGCTGTACGTGTGTTGAACGTGGAGGTGCCGTCCGTTCGGCACTTGGTCATCGGTTATTTGGATCATGGCAAGTACGACTCCATCAACCCCGTTCACTTGAACGCTTCCGCTTAGCGATCTACAAGGGTATGTAGATGCACTCTCCTTCCCCTCGTTGCTGGTTTCTCCATAGATAGATCTTGGTGATACGTAGGAAAATTTTGAATTTCTGCTACGTTCCCCAACAGTGGCATCATGAGCTAGGTCTATTGCGTAGATTCTTTGCACGAGTAGAACACAAAGTAGTTGTGGGCGTTGATTTTGTTCAATATGTTTACCGTTACTAGTCCAATCTTGATTTGGCGGCATTGTGGGATGAAGCGGCCCGGACCGACCTTACACGTACACTTACGTGAGACAGGTTCCACCGACTGACATGCACTAGTTGCATAAGGTGGCTAGCGGGTGCCGGTCTCTCCCACTTTAGTCGGATCGGATTCGATGAAAAGGGTCCTTATGAAGGGTAAAAAGCAATTGACATATCATGTTGTGGTTTTGCGTAGGTAAGAAACGTTCTTGCTAGAAACCCATAGCAGCCACGTAAAACATGCAAACAACAATTAGAGGACGTCTAACTTGTTTTTGCAGGGTATGCCATGTGATGTGATATGGCCAAAATGATGTGATGAATGATATATGTGATGTATGAGATGATCATGTTCTTGTAATAGGAATCACGACTTGCATGTCGATGAATATGACAACGGGCAGGAGCCATAGGAGTTGTCTTAATTTATTTATGACCTGCGTGTCAAACGTAAACGTCATGTAATTACTTTTCTTTATTGCTAACCGTTAGATGTAGTAGTAGAAGTAATAGTTGGCGAGACAACTTCATGAAGACACGATGATGGAGATCACGATGATGGAGATCATGGTGTCATGCCGGTGATGATGATGATCATGGAGCCCCGAAGATGGAGATCAAAAGGAGCAAAGTGATGATGGCCATATCATGTCACTATTTCATTACATGTGATGTTTATCATGTTGTTGCATCTTATTTTCTTAGAACGACGGTAGTAAATAAGATGATCCCTCATTAAAATTTCAAGAAAGTGTTCTCCCTAACTGTGCACCGTTGCGAAGGTTCGTCGTTTGGAAGCACCACGTGATGATCGGGTGTGATAGATTCTTTCATTCGAATACAACGGGTGTTGACGAGCCTAGCATGTACAGACATGGCCTCGGAACACGGAGGACCGAAAGGTCGAACATGAGTCGTATAGAAGATGCGATCAACATGAGATGTTCACCGATGATGACTAGTCCGTCTCACGTGATGATCGAACACGGCCTAGTTGACTCGGATCATGTAATCACTTAGATGACGAGAGGGATGTCTATCTAAGTGGGAGTTCATAAGATGAACTTAATTATCATGAACATAGTCAAAAGATCTTTGCAAATTATGTCGTAGCTCGCGCTTTAGTTCTACCGTTTTAGATACGTTCCTAGAGAAAATATAGTTGAAAGTTGATAGTAGCAATTATGCGGACACTAGAAGGCTTATGTCCTTGATGCACCGCTCGGTGTGCTGGACCCCGAACGTGGTCTGTGGATGTTGTGAATATTTGAGATACACGTTTTGATGACTACATGA
The DNA here is from genome assembly GCA_032464435.1 of Aegilops umbellulata. Classification (NCBI taxonomy): domain Eukaryota; kingdom Viridiplantae; phylum Streptophyta; class Magnoliopsida; order Poales; family Poaceae; genus Aegilops; species Aegilops umbellulata. The sequence continues at coordinate 506,651,139 of CP136059.1, forward strand.
TAGTTCGGTAATGTTAAATGGTTTAGAATTGAGGCACCGAAGACATTTTTGAAATGTCGCGGAACATATGAGATGTTTCGAGGGCTGAAATTGGGATTTCAGGCTCATGCCCATGTCAAGAGGTATAAGACCTCCGACGAATTTTCTTAGCCTACAAACTAAGGGAGAAAAGATCAATCGTTGAGCTTGTGCTCAGATTGTCTAAGTACAACAATCACTTGAATCGAGTGGGAGTTGATCTTCCAGATAAGATAGTGATGTTTCTCCAAAGTCATTGCCACCAAGCTGCTAGAGCTTCGTAATGAACTATAACATATCAGGGACAGATATGATGATCCTTGAAATATTCGCGATGTTTGACACCGCAAAAGTAGAAATCAAGAAGGAGCATCAATTGTTGATGGTTAGTGAAACCACTAGTTTCAAGAAGGGCAAGGGCAAGAAGGGATACTTCATGAAACGGCAAATCAGCTGCTGCTCTAGTGGAGAAACCCAAGGTTGAACCCAAACCCGAGACTGAGTGCTTCTGTAATAAGGGGAACAACCACTGGAGCAGAATTACCCTAGATACTTGGTAGATGAGAAGGCTGTCGATAGAAGTATATTGGATATACATTATGTGAATGTGTACTTTACTAGTACTCCTAGTAGCATCAGAGTATTAGATACCGGTTCGGTTGCTAAGTGTTAGTAACTCGAAATAAAAGCTACGGAATAAACGGAGACTAGCTAAAGGTGAGCTAACGAGATGTGTTGGAAGTGTTTCCAAGGTTGATATGATCAAGCATCGCACGCTCCCTCTACCATCGAGATTGGTGTTAAACCTAAATAATTGTTATTTGGTGTTTGCATTGAGCATAGACATGATTGGATTATGTCTATCGCAATACGATTATTCATTTAAGGAGAATAATGGTTACTCTATTTATTTGAATAATACCTTCAATGGTCTTGCACCTAAAATGAATGGTTTATTGAATCTCAATCATAGTGATACACATGTTCATGCCAAAAGATATAAGATAGTAATGATAGTACCACCTACTTGTGGCACTGCCGTGTAAGTCATATTGGTATAAAACGCATGAAGAAGCTCCATGTTGATGGATCTTTGGACTCACTCATTTTTGAAAAGGATTGAGTAATGTGAACCATGTCTATTGTTATATACGCATGAAGAAACTCCATGCTGATGCACCGTTTAGACTCACTTGATTTTGAATCGCTTGAGACATGCAAATCATACCACATGGGCAAGATGACTGAAAGCTTCAGTTTCAGTAAAATGGAACAAGAAAGCAACTTGTTGGAAGTAACACATTTTGATGTGTGCAGTCCAATGAATGCTGAGGCACGCAGTGGATATCGTTATGCTCTTACTTCACAGATGATTTGAGTAGATATTGAGTATGTTTACTTGATGAAACACAAGTCTGAATTATTGAATGGTTCAAGTAATTTCAGAATGAAGTTGAAGATCGTCGTGACAAGAGGATAAAATATCTATGATATGATCATAGAGATGAATATCTGAGTTGCGAGTTTGGTACACAATTGAGACATTGTGGAAATTGTTTCACGACTAATACCGCCGGGAACACCATAGTGTGATGGTGTGTCCGAACATCATAACTGCACCCTATTGGATATGATGCATACCATGATGTCTCTTATTGAATTACCACTATCGTTCATGGGTTAGGCATTAGAGACAACCGCACTCACTTTAAATAGGGCACCACGTAATTCCGATGAGATGACACCGTATGAACTATGGTTTAGAGAAACCTAAGCTGTCATTTCTTAAAAGTTTGGGGCTGCGACGCTTATGTGAAAAAGTTTCAGCCTGATAAGCTCGAACCCAAAGCGGATAAATGCATCTTCATAGGACACCCAAAACAATTGGGTATACCTCCTGTCTCAGATCCGAAAGCAATAGGAATTGTTTCTTGAATCAGGTCCTTTCTCGAGGAAAAGTTTCTCTCGAAAGAATTGAGTGGGAGGATGGTGGAGACTTGATGAGGTTGTTGAACCGTCACTTCAACTAGTGTGTAGCAGGGCATAGGAAGTTGTTCCTATGGCACCTACACCAATTGAAGTAGAAGCTTATGATTGTGATCATGAAACTTCGTATCAAGTCACTACCAAACCTCGTAGGACGACAAGGATGCGTGCTATTTCAAAGTGGCACGTAATCTGGTCTTGGAAGTCATGTTGCTAGACAACAATGAACCTACGAGCTATGGAGAAGCGATGGTGGGCCCGGACTCCGATGAATGGCTCGAGGCCATAAAATCCGAGAGAGGATCCATGTATGAAAACAAAGTATAGACTTTGGCAGAACGGCTCGATGGTCGTGAGGCTGTTGAGTACAGATGGATTTTAAAAGGAAGACAGACAATGATGGTAAATGTCACCATTAAGAAAGCTCGACTTGTCGTTAAGATGTTTCCCGACAAGTTCAAGGAGTTGACTACGATGAGACTTTCTCACTCGTAGCGATGCTAAGAGTCTGTTGGAATTAGCAGGTACTGCATTATTTATGAAATCTTGCAGATAGGATGTCAAAATATTGTTTCCTTGTTCTTGAGGAAAGGTTGTATGTGATACAACCAGAAGATTTTGTCGATCCTGAAAGATGCTAACAAGTATGCAAAGCTCCAGCAATCCTTCTAAGGACTGTAGTAAGCATCTCGGAGTTGGAATGTACACTTTGATGAGATGATCAAAGATTTTGGGTTTATACAAAGTTTATGAGCAACTTGTATTTCCAAAGAAGTGAGTGGGAGCACTATAGAATTTCTGATGAGTATATGTTGTTGACATATTGTTGATCAGAAATGATGTAGAATTTCTGGAAAGCATATAGGGTTATTTGAAAAGTGTTTTTCAATGGAAAACCTGGATTAAGCTACTTAAACATTGAGCATCAAGATCTATAAGGATAGATCAAAACGCTTAATGGTACTTTTCAAATGAGCACATACCTTAACATGATCTTGAAGTTGTTCAAGATGGATCAGTCAAAGAAGGAGTTCTTGCCTGAGTTGTAAGGTATGAAGTTAAGACTTAAAGCTCGACCACGGCAGAAGAAAGAGGAAGGATGAAGGTCGTCCCCTATGCTTTTGTCATAGGCTCTATACAGTATGCCATGCTGAGTACCGCACCTGATGTGTGCCTTGCTACATGTCTGGCAAGAGGGTACAAAGGTGATCTAGGAGTAGGTCACCAGATAGCGGTCAAAATTATCCTTAGAGGAATAAGGATATGTTTCTCGGTTATGGAGGTGATAAAGAGTTCGACGTAAAGAGTTACATCGATGCAAGCTTAACACCTACCCGGATAGCTTTGAGTAGAGTAAACCGGATTCGTATAGTAGAACAATTGTTTGAAATATAGCGTAGTAGCGACATCTGCAAGATGAAATAGAGATTTGCAAAGTACATACGGATCTGAATGTTGCAGACCCGTTGACTAAAAACCTCTCTCACAGACATAACATGATCAAACCAAGAACTCATTGAGTGTTAATCACATAGTGATGTGAACTAGATTATTGACTCTAGTAAACTCTTTGGATGTTGGTCACATGGCGATGTGACCTGAGAATGTTAATCACATGGCGATGTGAACTAGATTATTGACTCTAGTGCAAGTGGGAGACTGTTGGAAATATGCCCTAGAGGCAATAATAAATAGGTTATTATTATATTTCCTTGTTCATGATAATCGTTTATTATCCATGCTAGAATTGTATTGATAGGAAACTCAGATACATGTGTGGATACATAGACAACACCACGTCCCTAGTAAGCCTCTAGTTGACTAGCTCGTTGATCAATAGATGGTTACGGTTTCCTGACCATGGACATTGGATGTCGTTGATAAGGGATCACATCATTAGAAGAATGATGTGATGGACAAGACCCAATCCTAAGCATAGCACAAGATCGTGTAGTTCGTATGCTAAAGCTTTTCTAATGTCAAGTATCATTTCCTTAGACCATGAGATTGTGCAACTCCCGGATACCGTAGGAATACTTTGGGTGTGCCAAACGTCACAACGTAACTGGGTGGCTATAAAGGTACACTACAGGTATCTCCAAAACTGTCTGTTGGGTTGGCACGAATCGAGACTGGGATTTGTCACTCCGTGTGACGGAGAGGTATCTCTGGGCCCACTCGGTAGGACATCATCATAATGTGCACAATGTGATCAAGGAGTTGATCATGGGATGATGTGTTATGGAACGAGTAAAGAGACTTGCCGGTAACGAGATTGAACAAGGTATCGGGATACCGTCGATTGAATCTCGGGCAAGTACAATACCGCTGGATAAAGGGAATTGAATACGGGATTGATCGAATCCTCGACATCGTGGTTCATCCGATGAAATCATCGTGGAACATGTGGGAACCAATATGGGTATCCAGATCCCGCTGTTGGTTATTGACCGGAGAACGTCTCGGTCATGTCTGCATGCTTCCCGAACCCGTAGGGTCTACACACTTAAGGTTCGATGACGCTAGGGTTATAAAGGAATTTTGTATGTGGTTACCGAATGTTGTTCGGAGTCCCGGATGAGATCCCGGACGTCACAAGGAGTTCCGGAATGGTCCGGAGGTAAAGATTTATATATGGGAAGTCATCATACGGTCACCGGAAGTGTTCGGGGGATACCGGCATTGTACCGGGACCACCGAAGGGGTTCCGGGGGTCCACCGGGAGGGTCCACCTGCGCCGGAGGGCCCTATGGGCTGTATGTGGAGAGGTACCAGCCCCTTAGTGGGCTGGGCGCCTCCCCCCTAGGGCCCATGCGCCTAGGGTTTTGGGGGAACCCTAAAGGGGGGCGCCCCCCTTGCCTTGGGGGGCAAGGCACCCCCTCCTGGCCGCCGCCCCCTCCTCAGATGGTATCTGAGGGGGCCGGCCCCCCTCTCCCTTGCCCCTATATATATGTGGGGGTGGGAGGGCAGCCGCACCAATGTTCTGGCATAGCCCTCCCCCTCTCCCAAGTACTTCTCCTCTCCCGCGGTGCTTGGCGAAGCCCTGCAGGATTGCCACGCTCCTCCACCACCACCACGCCGTTGTGCTGCTGCTGGAAGGAGTCTTCCTCAACCTCTCCCTCTCTCCTTGCTGGATCAAGGCATGGGAGACGTCACCGGGCTGTACGTGTGTTGAACGCGGAGGTGTCGTCCGTTAGGCACTTGGTCATCGGTGATTTGGATCACGGCGAGTACGACTCCATCAACCCCGTTCACTTGAACGCTTCCGCTTAGGGATCTACAAGGGTATGTAGATGCACTCTCCCCCCCTCATTGCTGGTTTCTCCATAGATAGATCTTGGTGATACGTAGGAAAATTTTGAATTTCTGCTACGTTCCCCAACACTCCTCAAGCCAACCCGACTTTGGTCACCACATGTATCATGTTTAAAGTATAGTATATACCCATGATCACCTCCCAAGTGATCACGGCCCGATAGTATAGCACAGCAGACGGACAAGACTGTAGGGCCACTGATGGTAAACTAGCATCCTAAACTAAGCAGGTAGGATTGCAGGTAAAGGTATCAACAGTAGTAACAAGGACAGGCTATGCATCAGGATAGGAATAACGAAAGCAGTAACATGCTACACTACTCTAATGCAAGCAGTATAGGGGAGAGTGGGCGATATCTGGTGATCAAGGGGGGGGCTTGCCTGGTTGCTCAGCCGAGAAGGAGGGGTCATCAACACCGTAGTCGAACTGGGTAGCAACGACGTCGGTCTCGGCGTTTAGCGAGAGAAGAGGGGGAAGAAACAATAAATATTTAAGCAAACAGATGCATAGCGATGCATGACATGACAAGTATCGGTGTTAGGGGTGCCCTAACGCGGTATGAGGTGATACCGGGTGAAGGGGGGAAACATCCGGGAAAGTATCCCCGGTGTTTCGCATTTTCGGGCAAAGGAGCCGGAGGGGGAAAGTTGCGAGTTCGATAGGTTAGGGATGCGTGGCGGACGAACGGGCTGCGTATCCGGGTTCGACTCGTCGTTCTGAGCAACTTTCGTGTACAAAGTATTTTCAACCGAGTTACAGATTATTTTATATGATTTTTTGAAGATTTAAACAAATCCTGGAATTTTTGCATTTTTTAATTCGAAATAATAAACAGACAAATTTCTATGGGTACACAGGAGTGTATCCAGCAATGTGTGCATGTGTATGACATGTGGGGCCAGGGGTTGTGTTGACCCGGTCAATATTTTGACTAGTCCAAAGTGAACAGTGTACGTGGGTCCCAATTGTCATGGACTCATTTTAATTAACAGGTTCTTGACTAAATTTACTTAGCTTAATTAGGGGGTTTTGGGCTAAACTAATTAGGGCCTCCCTAATTAACAGGGGGGTCGGGCCCAGGTGCCAGTGGCCTAAATCGTCCTCTAGTGAGGCTGTACCCGTACGTACGTACTCGTAGAGTACGACGCCGGCGGCCATGGTGCTGGCTCGGGGAAGACTCGACCCAGGCGGGCGCGAGCAGGCCCGGGCGGAGGTGGACGCCGTCGGCTGAGGCGGGCGCAGCCGCGAGCGGTGGGGGCGGGGGGGGGGCGGCAGCGTCGGCCTCCGGCGATGTGGTGATAGGCGGCGGCCCGAGCAGCAGCAACGTAGCAAAGCAGCGAGCAGTAGCGGTCAGGAGGAAAGGCAGCAACGCGGGCGGGCAGCGGCGAGCAGCGGTGGCACGGCTGGGCGCGCGCGTGCACGAGGCACGGCCAAAGAGGCGAGCAGCGGGGGGGGGGGGGGGGGAAACGGACGGCGCAGTCAAGGCAGAGGCGCGCAAGCGCGGCCAGGGGCGTGCGCGTACACGGTGAGCGCGGACTCCAAGAGCGGTGGCCTCGGCGAGTACGGGCGGCTACGACAACGAATCGACGCGATAAGCAGTGGCGATGGAGGAGGAGCTCACAACGATGCCGATGGCGAGGTTGGGGAGGTCGGGGCTGGACCGGAGCGGCGGCAAACGACGACGGACGACGAAGATGTACTCGTGAAGATGGCGGCGATGGCGAGCGTTCTGACCGTCCTGACTCGATTTGTTGCTCGGGGAAGATGAAGTCAAGGGTGGCGGTCCTCTTGGACATATCCACAGGCACCGGGGAATCTCGAGCTCGAATTTGGGCGGATGAGGAGGGGGCGATGGGGGAAGGAAAAGGGAATCGAACGAGCGCGTGCTAGGGTTTCAATTGGACAAATTTATAGGCCGAGGGAGGGCACGTGGAGGCCATCCATGGCCATGGCGGCTAGATGCTTGCCACGGCTCCCCTCCTCCTCCTGTAGCGGGAGGTGGATGAAAGGTTGTGGCCTGGTGGGCTGGGCTGCACTGTGGCAACTATGGCCCAGTGCAGTAGTATTAGTTTTTCTTCTTTCTTTTTGTTATCAGTTTTTCATTTTAGCTCCGGTTTGTAAATTGCTTGACCACCAAATGACTTTTGTAAATTATGCAACTTGTCACATAATCATCATTGCATTATATAGCACTGCCACAAAAAGTTGAAGGTCTTTTGAAAAGGTTCAAACATTTTTAGAAATCCAAAAGGCCAAGTAATGTGCTGTTGGTCCACTATTTTAATTCCTATGGCCATTTTTGGAGTTTCGAAAGTGTTGGTTTTATTTTTATAACAGCTTTGGTAAAATTTTCAATATTATGAACATTTTAGTTTTACTACCAAAAGAAATAATTTATTTTACTTGCAATTTCAATTTGAATTTGACTTTGAATTTATTAAGTGACAATTTGACTTAGTAAAGCTTGATGACTTGGCACCATTAGCAAGTGGTTACTGTAGCTTAACTACCGGGGTGTTACACCTACTCCCGGTGGGAGTAGGACTCCCTAGGGCGCGCCATAGAGAGGGCCGGCCCTCCCCTCCTCCACTCCTTTATATACGGGGGCAGGGGGCACCCCATAGACACACAAGTTGATCCTCGTGATCGCTCCTTAGCCGTGTGCGGTGCCCCCCTCCATGATATTACACCTCGGTCATATTGTAGCGGTGCTTAGGCGAAGCCCTGCGACGGTTGAACATCAAGATCGTCACCACGCCGTCGTGCTGACGGAACTCCTCCCCAAAGCTTTGCTGGATCGGAGCCCGGGGAGCGTCTTCGAGCTGAACGTGTGCCAAGAACTCGGAGGTGCCGGAGTAACGGTGCTTGGATCAGTTGGACCGGGAAGACGTACGACTACTTCCTCTACGTTGTGTCAACGCTTCCGCTTCGGTCTACGAGGGTACGTAGACAACACTCTCCCCTCTCCTTGCTATGCATCACCATGATCTTGTGTGTGCGTAGGAATCCTTTCGGGGAGCAGAACAGCAATCACAGCACCTGGCCCGTGACTCTATGTATGTATAACCTTCCTCCTTGGATGTGCATGAAGCGGAAGTTCATTATGATGCCAGTTCTTATCCAAGGCCCTAAGCAACCCGACAACGGCATTGATGTGTACCTAAGGCCATTAGTTGAAGAACTTTTATAGCTGTGGAATGGAAACAGTGTACGTACGTGGGATGAGCACAAACAAGAGGAATTTAACCTAAAGGCGTTGCTGTTCGTGACCATAAACGATTGTCCCGCTCTTAGTAACCTTTCAGGATAGACAAACAAGGGATACCACGCATGCACACACTGTTTGGATGACACCGAAAGTATATACCTGGACAGATGCAGGAAGAATGTGTACGTGGGCCATCGTCGATTTCTCCCGACCAACCATCAATGTCGAAAGAAAGGCAAGCATTTCAAAGGCGAGGAAGATCACCGGAAGAAGCCCGCCATGCGTACCGGTGATCACGTACTTGCTATGGTCAATGATTTACACGTAATCTTTGGAAAGGGTCTCGGCGGACTAGCTGTTCCGAATGACGCTGAGTGACGCGCACCCATGTGGAAGAAGAAATCTATATTCTTCGACCTACCCTACTGGAAAGAGCTAGAGGTCCGCTCTTCAATCGACGTGATGCATGTGACGAAGAACCTTTGCGTGAACCTGTTAGGCTTCTTGGGCGTGTATGGGAAGACAAAAGATACACCTGAGGCACGGGAGGACCTGCAACGTTTGCACGAAAAAGACGGCATGCCTCCGAAGCAGTATGAAGGTCCTGCCAGCTACGCTCTTACGAAAGAAGAGAAAGAAATTTTCTTTGAATGCCTGCTCAGTATGAAGGTCCCGACTGGCTTCTCTTTGAATATAAAGGGAATAATAAATATGCGAGAGAAAAAGTTCCAGAATGTAAAGTCTCATGACTGCCACGTGATTATGACGCAACTGCTTCCGGTTGCATGGAGGGGGCTTCTACCGGAAAACGTCCAATTAGTCATTGTGAAGCTATGTGCATTCCTCAATGCAGTCTCTCAGAAGGTGATCGATCCAGAAATCATACCAAGGCTAAGGAGTGATGTGGCGCAATGTCTTGTCAGTTTCGAGCTGGTGTTCCCACCATCCTTCTTCAATATCATGACGCACGTCCTAGTTCGTCTAGTCGACAAGATTGTCATTCTGGGGCCCGTATTTCTACACAATATGTTCCCCTTTGAGAGGTTCATGGGAGTCCTAAAGAAATATGTCCGTAACCGCGCTAGGCCAGAAGGAAGCATCTCCATGGGCCATCAAACAGAGGATTTCATTGGGTTTTGTGTTGACTTCATTCCTGGCCTTAAGAAGATAGGTCTCCCTAAATCGCGGTATGAGGGGAGACTGACTGGAAAAGGCACGCTAGGAGCGGACTCAATAATATGTAGGGACGGGCATTCTTGGTCTAAAGCACACTACACGGTTTTACAGAACTCTACCTTGGTGACCCCGTATGTCGATGAACACAAGAATAGTGTGCGCTCCAAACACCCGGAGAAGTGTGACGACTGGATTACATGTGAACAGATCAAGACTTTCAGCAGTTGGTTGGAAACACGTCTCAGAGGTGACAACACTGTTTGTGATGAGCTGTACTTGTTGTCCAGGGGACCATCTTTGACTGTATTGATTTACAAAGGATACGAGATAAATGGGAATACATTTTACACGATTGAACAAGATCAAAAGAGCACCAACCAAAACAGCGGAGTCCGCTTTGATACAACAACCGAGAAGGGAAAGGACACATATTATGGTTTCATAGTGGACATATGGGAACTTGACTACGGACATGATTTTAAGGTCCCTTTGTTTAAGTGCAAATGGGTCAATCTGTCAGGAGGCGGGGTACAGGTAGACCCACAGTACGGAATGACAACAGTGGATCTGAAAAATCTTGGGTACATTGACGAACCGTTCGTCCGAGCCAATGATGTGGCACAGGTTATCTATGTGAAGGACATATCTACCAGACCGAGAAAAAGAAAAGATAAGGAAGCGAATACATCATACGATGAGCCAAAGCGCCACATAGTTCTTTCAGGAAAAAAGGACATCGTGGGAGTGGAGGGCAAGACAGACATGTCTGAAGATTATGAAAAGTTTCATGAAATTCCTCCCTTCAAAGTCAAGGCTGACCCAAGCATCCTGATAAACGATGAAGATTATCCATGGTTACGACGCAATAAGCAAATGACACAAGCGAAGAAAAAGTGAAGACTTTCTCCCGCAACTATTATGATGATACCATGCCAACTTTGTAACAGACGAGTATGATACCATTCTCCGTTTTGTACATGCACATGCTATGCCAACTTTTTCAGAGTTCATTTCAAATGCTTTAATGTCTTATGGTTTGGCCCTCGTAATACCATTAATCCTAGTTCACTCCTTGTCAACAATGTTCTCACCAAGAACACTCTCAAGAGGGCAACAAACTTGTGATTCACACAAATTTCAAAGAATTCAAATTTGAACTATTCTAATTTGAAAACTAATGGCACTAACAGAAAGTTTATAAATTTTCTAAAACTAAAAGCAAAAAGAATTAAAAAATAAAGCAAAAACAAAAGAAAATAAATAATGCAGAAAACAAAACAAAAAAGCTGAAATAAAAATAAAAATAGCAACAATAAGTATTTTGTTGTAAGTAGAAACAAAATAAAATAAATAAAGCAACAAAGAAAACAAAAAAAAAGTGTTTTCAAATTTGAAAACTAATGGCAATAACAAAAAGTTTATAATTTTTCTAAAACTAAAAGCATAAGGAATTAAAAAATAAAGCAAAAAAAAATAAAAAAAATAAAGCAACAACAAAAACAAAAAAAGTGCCACCTAATGGGCCCCTACAGTCTGAATACGACTAGAAACCCATCCATGGGCCAGGATTCAGGCCCGTAGGACGCCTAGTAGGCCCACAAGCATAGCAGTGACAATTAGGCCCGAAAGCCTGCAATGGAGAGAAGCTCGAGAGGGGTGCGGCAGTGGGGCTTATAAACCACTATGCACCCCTCTCAACTAGCGAGGTGGGACTAAACTTTCGACGCGGGCACAGCAGCACAAGGCCTTTGGTCCCGGTTGGTGGCACCAACCGGGACTAAAGGGCGGCATTGGTCCCGGTTCGTGGCACCAACCGGGACCAAAGGACGCCGCTTCCCGCCCTTTGGGCTGTTGAAAAGAGGCCTTTGGTCTCGGTTGGTGGCACCAACCGGGACTAAAGGGGGGCATTGGTCCCGGTTTGTGCCACGAACCGGGACCAATGGCTTTGCTATATAAGCAAAGACTTAGAGTTTTTCATTTCATCTCCGCAGTTGCCTGCGCCGACGCCGCCGCCAGGCTGCCCGATTCATACCCCGCCGACGTTGTCGCCGCCCCCGTCGCCGCCCGCGCCCCGCGCCGTCACCACCCCGCGCCGTCGCGGTCACCTCCCCGCGCCGCCCCGACGCTGTCGCCGCCCCGCGTCGCGCCCCGACGCCGTCGCCGCCCCGCCTCTGCCTCGCCGTCGCCTCTGCCTCGCCGCGCCCTAGCTGCCCCGCGCCGCCGTCGCCTCTACCTCGCTTTGGTCAGGGTCGGCACCGCCCCCTCTTCCCCCTATTTTTTTGCAAATATATAGATGTTTTTTTCCTGATTATAAGTATATGTATGAGTGTATGTATGTGTGTATATCTGTTTATATGTCCTTTTTTTAGATTTGTTGTTTTTTGCATTTTTATAAAAATGTATATATGTTCTCTGTGTATATATATGTTCATGTATATATGCAAAAGATAGATTTTTAGAAAAAATAGTATGTTTTTTCTGTTCATAGATTTTTTGGTGATATTGATTATTGTAAATATGCAAATGTTTGTATATTCATATGAACAATGAATTAGGCAAAACCTTTACTTTTTTTCTAAAATTTCTATTTGAACATTATTTAAAAAAACAAGCAATACTACTTCATGTATTTTTAAGAAGGAAGAAGAAGAAAAAGAATGAGAGGAAAAAGGAAATAAGAAGAGGAAGAAAGGAGAAGAAGTGGGGAGAGGAAGAAGAGGAAAAACAAATAAGAAGAAGAAAAAAGAAGAAAAAGAAGAGGAGAAGAAGAAAGGAATATCCTCTATTCCTTTCTTCTTCTCCTCTTTTTTTTCTTTTTTTTCTTCGATCTTCTCCTCTAGCTATTCCTTTCTTCTTCTCCTCTTTTTATTTCTTCTTCGTTTTCTTATGTTTTATCGGGTCTGTCATCATCGATATACCCCTCCCAATAACTTCAACACGAGGGGGGGGGGTTCGATATACCCCCTCCGCCGATAATATTAGTTTCCCATGTACGTATGTCGTGTCGATATAAACTCCCGACAACTTCAACATGTGGGGGGGGGGGGTCGATGTACCCCCTCCCGATAACTTCAACACGAGGGGGGGTCGATATACACCCTCCCGATAACTTCAACACGTGGGGGGTCGATATACCCCCTCCCCTATAACTTCAACACGTGGGGGGGTCGATATACTACTTCATGTATTTTTAAGAAGGAAGAAGAAGAAAAGGAATGAGAGGAAAAAGGAAATAGGAAGAGGAAGAAAGGAGAAGAAGAGGGGAGAGGAAGAAGAGGAGAAATAAATAAGAAGAAGAAAAAAGAAGAAAAAAAAGAGGAGAAGAAGAAAGGAATAGAGGAGAAGAAGAGAAAATATAATATATTCTATTTTCTCTTCTTCTCCTCTATTCCTTTCTTCTTCTCCTCTTCTTTTTCTTCTTTTTTTCTTCGATCTTCTCCTTTAGCTATTCCTTTCTTCTTCCCCTCTTCTTATTTCTTCTTCGTTTTCTTATGTTTTATCGCGTATGTCGTCGTCGCTATACCCCTCCCGATAACTTCAACACGTGGGGGGTTGATATACCCCCTCCCCGATATTATTATTTTCCCATGTATGTATGTCATCGTTGTCGATATAAACCTCGATAACTTCAACACGTGGGGGGGGTCGATATACCCACTCTCCCCGATAACATTATTTTCCCATGTATGTATCTCATCGTTGTCGATATTACCCCCTCCCGGTAACTTCAACACGAGGGGGGTCGATATATCCCCTCCCGATAACTTCAACACATGGGGGGGTCGATATATACCCCCTCCCTGATAATATTATTTTCCCGATGTACGTATGTCGTCGTTGTCGATATAAACCCCTCCCGATAACTTCAACACGTGGGGGGGGGGTCGATATACCCGCTCCCTGATAACATTATTTTCCCCTGTATGTATCTCATCGTTGTCGATATTACCCCATCCCGGATAACTTCGACAGTGAAAACTCTCGAGGAGTACACCCAAATTAATATACCACGTGCTGTCATGCTTGTGTAATAATTGCCATGTTGTAATATATATTTGCAGAACCAATGGAGCACGGACGAGACGAGCAAGCAGAAGAGACGTTGCGGGACATAATCTTAGACGGAGGTGATGTCATGTCGTGTTATCTTAACGACAATGATGGTCTGGAAGAACAGCAGGGTGAAGAAGCAGGTCCGGAAGAACAGCAGGGTGAAGAAGGTCCGGAAGAACAGCAGAGTGAAGAAGGTCCGGAAGAACAGGGTGACGGCTCCGGTGACCGAACAGAGTCCTTCCAGGTAAATATATTAGTGAAGCCTGTGCCGAGACTAGCTAATTGATGCATTCATTGTTTTGTTATGTACACATATTAATTAACTCTCGTCTTTCTTCTTTTTTCTAGCCCTCCGGATCGAGCACAAATTCGGTAAAGAGACGAGGCCCGAAGAAAAAGTTGCGCGAGGAGGAAAGGTTTGAGATCACAGCAATCGCGCGCGATGGCCTACCGATTGAACCCATCCGGACAAAGGATGCATTTACTGCTCAGTGCGGGGTTCTTGTTAGGGACAAGATCCCGATCAGCATCCACCAATGGTTTAAGCCGGCTAAAGAAGACCCTGAGGTGTCTTATGTCAATGATATGCAGAAAGATTATCTTTGGAATAAGCTGAAGGCAAATTAAACCCTACCGCTAGAGGAGGATCCGGAGAAGCCGGTTATAGAGCAATTAATTAAGTCTGGTGCTCTTAAGAAGATGGCGGAGCTATTCAGGAGGTGGAAGAATGAGCTGAAAAGGTTTGTCGACGAAAAAGAGACACCACAATTCATCGGCAGATATGAGAAGATCAGAGATCAATGGCCCGCATTTGTGGCCCACAAGACATCGGATAAGTGTAAGAAGATGTCGGAGACAAACAAGAAAAATGCTGCAAAGAAGAAGCTTCACCATCGCACGGGGTCAGGTGGCTACCTCAAAGGCCGGCCTAAGTGGGCAAAGGCTGAGACTGATCTGCTTGATAAAGGGATCGAACCAGAGATAATGAACTGGCTAGACCGTTGCCGGACTTGGTTCTTCGGGGCTGGCAGATCCTTGGACCCTGTAACAGGGATGTGCGTTTGGACGGACGAGCAACTTGACATACCCTTCAAGAACCTTCGGTACTATATCGATGCAGCGCAGAAAGGGACGTTCCTTCTAGACAGAGAGAACGACGAGCTCACAAAGGCCCTCGGAAATCCTGAGCACCCTGGACGGACACGAGGCACGCCAGGCTCCATTCCGTGGAAGGTTGGGTTTCCGGACGCAGGCGATTACAAATGCCATGAGAGGAGGAAGAAAGTGCAGCAGACCGAAATGCAGGCGCTTAAAGCAAGGGTACAAGGGATAGAGGAACAAGAAGCAAATCGCAGCAAACGACTTGCCGAAGCTTCCCCTGAAGCTACCCCGCCATCTCAGCGGAGAAGCAGCGTAGCTTCCACCGAGCTGCTTCAGCCGGAGCATGTCTTGACGGCTCCTGCCAGCTATCCCGTGGATGCTATCACGGAGTCTCAAAATTGCCACCTTATGACGCAATGGATTAATATGAAGGTCAAGGCGGTTGTTGGCTCTGTTTTTCCTACTGAACCTGGCGCAACTTTTCACTGCCGGCCGATTCCAGAAGGATATGCTAAGGTGATGGTGGATGAAATAACGGAGGGATTTGAATACCTCCCGCTTGACCACCCTACCGAAGAAGGGGAGACTCGGCTGGGTTCTTCTCTGAAGACTCCATGCCTATGGCGGAAGGAGCTCATCAACCTTCCGAACTGGACGCCTCCGCCTCCTCCTCCTCCTCCGGCGAGTCAGGGCACTCCGCCTCCTCCACCGCCTCCTCCTCCGGCGAGTGACGATCAGGGCACTCGGCCGGCTCCTTCTCCGGCGCGTGGCGGCACTCCACCTCCTTCTCCGCCTGCGCCGGCGCGCCCGAGCAGCCAGCCTCCTCCTTCTCCGCCTCGTCAGCAAGGGCGGAAGAGACCCGCCACCACTCCGGCAGCTGCTCCGGCGCGTCGTAGTCCTTCTCCTCCGCCTCGTAAGCAAGTAAAGAAGACAGCCGCTCCGTCTACTCGGCCGGCGTCTAGCAGTACAGCCAGAGGCGGGACGAAATACAAATTCAGTCCTTCTCTGAAGACTCTAGAGAAGTTACCATACGAGATGAGCCCAGAGGAGAACGCAAAGATCACGCGAAACGAAGCGAAGGAATGGTTTGAAGGATTGAAAGCACAGAGACATCCACCTCCGGAGGACAAGGTAGATCCGGTGAAAGCGAAGCGCACTCTGGCTGCCGTGGCAAAACCACCCAAGTCTCCGCCGAAAGGCAACTATGAGCGCATTATTGGAAAGACATGGGCCGAAGCGGAGCGGTCGGGAAGTACAGTCAGTGATCAAAGGATGAAAGAACGACGAGCAGCTGGGAAACAAATTGCCCAGCTCGGCGAACAAGGGAATCAATCGTGCCCCCCGCTCAAGGTGCCTAGCGACATCGTCGATCCGAGGATGGTGCCCGGTTATAGCAATCTTGGAGATTACCTGCCCGACGATGTACATTATGATTTCATGGACGTGCAGATACACTGATACGAGTACGGGAAGCCTCTCGTCAAAGATGAAAGATCTCTATCAAAGATGATGCGAAGATTGCATGATTGGGACTTGAAAATCTGCAAAGAGTCTGGGGGGAGGAGTACTTTGTATGTGAGAGTTAAACCAGAGCATGACCTCGTTGGAATTGATCTGTTGCCTATTCCATTTGAGGAGTTCTATCAGTTTTTCAATCAATTGGCCCTCGATAAAGCAACGGTCACCTGCTACTGTCTGTAAGTACTACTACTTCTGTCATTAAGTCTCTGTATATAGCTCAGCTCTTTCATTGCATGTATTTATAATTATCCTCACTATATTATGCAGATTGAAGATCGCCGAATTGAATAAAAGACAAATCGGTGATATTGGGTTCATTAACACATATCTCATAGATGCAAGTGAGGTTGAACATCGTGCCGCAGATACCGAGGCCAACTTGCTACGATCATTCAAAATAAATGAAAACAAAGATATAATACTCTTTCCATACAACTTCAAGTGAGTGTTACTGTCTTGTGCATATTAGGTTTCCCTTATATATTAGTCCAGGTTATAGTAATGTAATTGATGAGTTATGCATGCGTGCGCAGGTACCACTATATTCTCCTAGAGATTAGGCTTGAGCAGGGAGTAGTAACTGTCTTGGACTCTAAACGAAAAGATCCCCAGGAGTATGCGAACATGACTGAAATCCTCGAGAAGTAAGTTAAATCGATCATTATCCACCATATCAGCAACTTTGTTCATTTCTTGATATCAAGTAATTGTTTTCTTTTGTCTGGCAGGGTTTGGAGAAAATTCACCAAAAAATCTTCGGGACTGCCGAAGATGCTGCAATTTAGATACCCGAAAGTAAGTACTATAGTAGCATGTTCCGCGCGTCTCCTAGCTATTGATTCAAGCGCTAGTTTCATCAATACCATTTGGCATTCTTGATTATCTGTTTGATTGACCTCGAAGTCTTGTAAAGTGGTTGTGGCACGAACAAGGGAATGATTTCTGTGGATACTACGTTTGCGAGTCCATCCGCCACACGACCTGTGAGCGGGGCGGGTACTTTGACGAACAATATGAAGTGCGTAAGAAATAATATTCACAATTTTAGTTTATTACCATCATTTGTGTTGAGTTTCATTTATTCACATATATATGTATTAACCCCCTTCTTCAAATTAGATGTTCCAGATGCGGGATGAACTCCTAGCACCAAATCGTATGCGAGCAATTCAAGAGGAATTGGCAGCATTCTTTCTTGACCACGCGATCGCTGAAGACGGAGAATACTATGTGGACCATGCGTCCGTAGTTTAGGAAATTATATTTGTAAGAGATAATTATTGTATATATGTAGCCGGTATTGTCGGATAGATATACGAGAACTTGTTGTTCGACCAATTTCTCGTAGAAGGAGAGGTGGTCGATATCACTTCTCTGTGTATGCATATATGTTCATGACGATCTTCTGTTTCCTTCGTTTGCTTACTAGCTAGCTAGCGTGTCTAGTCCTCTTTATATGTATGTAGTACGCAGCGTCGACCAAGCACGGACATAAGAGAGGACACTTCTCTCTATTAGTTAGCTATCTAACACAATATATACCTAAATTAACCCCCCAAAACCCCCACACCCCCTTAAAAAAACAAAAACTCCAGCCACAGAAATGCTGAAGCGTGGATGCTTATTGGTCCCGGTTGGTGCCACCAACCGGGACCAAAGGCCCTCCTGTCTGGGCTCAGCGCGCAGGCCACGTGGAGGCCCATCTGTCCCGGTTCTGGTTTGAACCGGGACTAAAGGGTCGGGGCATTAGTAACGACCCTTTAGTCCCGATTCTGGAACCGGGACAAAAGGCCCTTATGAACCGGGACAATAGGCCCGTTTTCTACTAGTGAAATCTCATTGTGGCCTATCTTCTTTGAATGGGTGAGATGTGTTGAATCTCCACAACTTGCCCGTTTTTTTGCCGTTTCGAGAAAAAACAACTTGCTTTTTTTATATCGGTATATATGAATTAACTTTGGCGAGTAACTAGATTTGCAAGATCAAATAGAAGGGGAAAATGGCTCGATTTTATTAGTTGCTTCGGAAAAAATAGAACACACTATGCAGATGTCATGAAAAATATTGTATCATAATATTTATTTTTCTATTTGTCCATCGACCAGATCGGCCTTGCACGGAGCGCCCAACTCAAAAGTGAACAATGTAACCTGCAAATGATATTAAAAAATCTCTTAATTAACTAATTTCCATACATGGAGATAGTAAGTAAGCAAAGATATGTGACAATACCAAATATTTTTTTCTCAAACAAAACACATATAAAGTTATAAACACATCAAGTATACGTTAATATCAACAGCAAAACAAACCTGCATAGTTATCTCCTCCGTGCAACGCGTTGCCGCACGAACAAGTGACGGCAGCCCACCTTGGTAGATGGATCCGAGTCAAATCTGCGGCGGTAAACGCATTGCAAATTGCCAAGAGGTTCACTGAACGCGTCACTACTTGGCAGCATGCGTGGCTTGGTTCGAACGGCCAGTGCACACCTTTCTTAATATTGAATTTACAGTGTTCCATCACCGCATCTTTTTCGATGGTAGCTCGAGACTTACTTGCCCATATATGGTTTGGAAAAAAAGAGACCGTCACAAAAACTACAAGGTAGAACATGGCAACCGCTCTAGCACTAGCCATATCAATCAACGTTGAAAGATGCAGACCAATACTTATGCAGGCAGGTGACTAGGTATATGTATGTTTTTGATCGATGTGTGATTGTGCATCACCTAGGCTCTCTCTATATAGGCAGTGTGCTATGCAAAACGTTCACTTATCTTCATGCTTAAATTATGCATGGGTGACATCTTGCTGGAAAATTTATAGCTCACTTTACGGAATTAGAATAGAGATATTAGGCTGGTCGTAGTGGGAGTAACTTAAGTAGCAACTTAGATGCCACATAAGCAAAAATGGTGAGGTGGCAAGTAGTTAATGAGAAAAGAGGCAAATAGAGTAAGACTACCCACAATGGAAGTAACATAGGTAGTAACATCACACATATCTAGATGAAATGGATGATGTGGCAAATAATAAATGAAGAAAGAGAGCAAAGTAGTAACATAGCTAGTTACTACTAGTAGTAGTAACATCACACATATCAAGGCAAGATGTGTCTATAGCCTAATAAATGAAGGGCTGCATGTTACTACACATATGTTACTCCCCACTATAGAGGTAGTAACATAGACTAGTAACATGTCGATATTACTACTCTATGTTACTACTCATTGTGGCTAGTCTAACATAATATGTTACCATCACATAGCGATTTCCAATGCAAAATGAGTATATAAAATAATAAATGAAGACATCTATGTTACCATGCATATGACACTATCCACTATGAAGGCAGTAACATAGACTAGTAACATATACATGTTACTAGTCTAAATTACTCTCCACTATGACCAGCTTTAGATCAGAATTAAGAATTAAGAAGAAACAATATTCACCCTCTGCGCCCCTAGAAAAGTGAGCCTGAGCTGTCGCCAATGCACGGGGAAATGAACACATGCAGAGGATGCGGTAGGGTGAGGTGGGGCGCTGGGCCTACCTTGATTTCTCATAATTTTTTACTAGTTATACGTATACATTGATCTGATTTGATCAGATCGCTAATAATAACCGGCAAACGTTTTGTTGGCTTGTGATTTAACATGGACACCTTATCGGGCCGTAACCAACCTCACCAGTCCATAGGCGCATGCACGGACTGGGTGCACACCGGTGAGCAGTGTAGCAACAACAACTCGTCACGGTGGCAACATCAGCGAAATCCGGGACGAATGATGAACGTCTGAACTGTCCAAAGTTTCACTTGGAAAGAAATACTATCAATGAACATTAGTTGTTCCATTTGTGTAGGTTGGCATCATGGCACCAATTACAGAGCTCCTGGGCCTTGAATTCAACTATCGGGGGAACTCTCATGGTGATGTACCTCTGCAACCTCCACAGCTCTGTGACATTCGGGGATATCAGTCTTGCACATTGGTGAGCATCGACTATTCTTCATTGAGGCGGGGCATCTGCCAGTTGTACCAAACCTCACATCGCAAAGATAAGTTGTGTCCAACGTTAGGTACTAGAGCAAAGGTGCGCTCTCAAGAATGTGGATCATGAGCTGGATCAAGCTCTTGGATGCACAAAACCCTGTGATACTCACCTGCCTGAGGCGGTCATAGCAGCGCTCCAACCTCTGCCTCAGACACTCATCATCGTTGTTAGAATAAATTCAAGGCATTGGCGTCGATCATTCGAGAACCAAGCAATCACACGAACACGATACCGAGATTTGTTAACGAGGTTCACCGATATGACTACATCCCCGGGGCTTGACTACGGGCGCTCCTCCCCGTGACACCCTCACAATACCGCATCCGGTCGCCCTGGACACCGGCACATGCCGCCGGCTTCCCCTGCGTTCCGGTGCTATTATGTTGGCATAGGTTACATCGTGTGTCTAGCCCCGCTATATATGAGAGGCCTAGGATACAAGTATCCTACTAGGACATGACTCCATATCCTATAAACACAATACAACTACAAGTCCAACTGTAACCTACCTCATACACTATATTCGACACAACTCCAACAAACTCCACCTTGGCGAATATACTCCACCACCCTGAATTCGTCAACGCGTCAAACTTTCATGTACATTGAACTTGAGCTTATCCCATGAGCACCGTTGATACTCCAAAGACTTCATATGACTCCACCTGCAACTTGTAGTCCCTTCTTTTTCTTGACCACAGTCAACACTCGAGCAAAGTTAAGTTCGACATTACTCTAGTTTGCGCTCCCAACTTCCAAAGTATCAGTCCAATATCATCACACACTGACCACTGACCTGTACGACAGTGAACAACTCACATATTGGATGTCACACATAAGAGTTACATGAACTCAACATCACCACTCCTTTTCTTGACCGTTTGTCTGAAACTTGAAGGAATTTCACCATTGCTTTTAATCATCCCGAGTCAAATTCGCAGTTGTCTCACCACATGTATGATCACCAGAGCCCTGGCCCGTCTCCATGTCCCGTGCATACCGCACGCCTCGCCGCTATTACCGGGTCGAGCCTCCGTTGTCCTGGTCGAGTCTCAAGGGTCGCGAACCCACACCACTCAACCCCCACTGCAGAGTACCACCGATCATCACCGACCGATGACGAGTTTCACGCTTCCATCAGACCACTGGGCTCCAGTCCGAACTGCATGTCACTCCCTTTTTCCCTTTGCTGAGTAGGCTTTGATTCTCTGTGCAATTACGCCGTAGCCCCTCAATCCAGCTCCACCTTCAACATGACTCCATGGTGGTTGTACGTGCCACCCCACGCCCCGTTGACTTCAAGCTCCGTGTGTACACCATCTTGAATCAACCCCGCGGCCTGCGTCACATGTTTCCACGCCCAGAAGTCGGTCACTATCAGCACCACGCTCCTTTGTCGCCATCGCCGATCTCACCACTGTCTTCTGTATCAACCGACTCACGCCGATCCGTCAGACTGTCTAGTCCAACCCAGCCGAACTTATCCGACTGCACGACATGCTCCAGACTCCATAAGCCTTGTACGCACATCACCAATCTGCCATCGTCATGTAAAACCTCATGTGCAATTAGCAACACTTCCAAAAGAAAATTTAACTTTCCTGGTAGTCTCCAAGGGTGCACCAAGCCTTTCCCCATAACCTCCAAAGCTTTTCTTTATTGTGTTGTTGTCCATGCCACGTTAATACATACTGCAGATTGTTCTCTTTTTTTGTCTCAAACAAATCTCACCGATGCCTTGCAGCTTCAACGCGTCAGGAACTCCACGATGCTCCCGCGAATAGCATGTCCCGCCTGCAGCTCCCCCTGTGCTTGCCGCACCATGGGCTCTGCTAGGCGCCTGGGCCAGCGTAGCCGCTGCCACCCGTGCGCGTCTCGGACTGGGCCACTTGTGTTTACGTTCCTTCGATCACATCGATCTTGCCGAGACCGGGTCGATCTAGAATACCACGACACCTCTACTCCATCCGACCTCGCCAGGATTTCGCCTGAAAAACATGCCGCAAGCACGCTCGGCCGAATCGATCTACTAGATCAATCGCCGCACGTTTCACGATGTACTCGCCCGACCTTGTCTACCGCTAGCACACGCACTATCCGATTGCTTCTTGAAGATTACAACATGACCAACTCTGCTTCCAGCTCGCAACTCGCCCACCATATTGTCCCGTATTACGATCTCTTCCACAAATTTCTGTCGATGTTCTTCTTCGTCGTCCTTATTGATCAACGCACAACCACCTCTTCGTAACCTTGCTCTGATACCACTTGTTAGAATAAATCCGAGGCATGCCGTCGATCATCCGAGAACCAAGCAATCACACGAGCACGATACCGAGATTTGTTAACGAGGTTCACCGATATGGCTACATCCCCGGGGCTTGACTACGGGCGCTCGTCCCCGTGACACCGTCACAATACCGCACCCGGTCGCCCTGGACACCGGCACATGCCGCCGGCTTCCCCTGCGTTCCGGTGCTATTATGTTGGCATAGGTTACATCATGTGTCTAGTCCCGCTAAATATGAGAGGCCTAGGATACAAGTGTGCTACTAGGACACGACTCCATATCCTATCTAAACACAATACAACTACAAGTCTAATTGTAACCTACCTTGTACACAATATTCGACACAACTCTAACAATCGTCGTCTCCAACAAAGATGTCGGTCCTAGGGGCACCCCGCTCTACCTGCATATGCATACACATGTAGGATCAACAATAATGTCATTGTTATGGCGAACAAGCAACACACTAATTTGCATAGATAGCTCCAAATGATATACATAATGACTTACTTGTACGATCAAAGAATCCATTACAAGAGAAGCATCAAGAAAAGAAACCAAAGAGAAGAGGCTGCAGCTCAGAGGGAGGGGCATTACTGCTCTACGGAGTCCGATATCCAAGTTCTTGAGATGGGGGAGCTTTGAGGGTAGCATTGGAATGTTGACGTTCTGAAGAAGAATAAATCCCAAGGTTAACCATGTGTTTGTTTGTTCCAACATAAAAGTACAATACACATACATATATTGTTATCTAAATATACTTTGAGAGCGCATATGTACCTCAGCACGAGAGCGGATGGTGAGGTTCTCGACATTTCCTGCAATGGATGGAAGCCTCGCGCAAGCATCAGAGAGAATGCAACACAAGCCTACATTCTTAAGTGGCAAAGAATTCTGGATAGAGATATCTAACAAGGGCCCACTATAATGAAAGGAGTTGAGGCTTGGAGCATCAATCTCTACTATCTGTAGCCTCTTGCATTCTTCAGCACCAAGGAAGTTGAGCTGCTGCAGCGTACAAGGTATTCTCAAGCAACCTATCCCACTGCATAAGGTGATTTCCAGCCGCTCCAAGGAGGCGGATTTTGAGAGCGAGTGCCATAATCCTTCCTCATTAATATTGACAAGACAAAGATGTAAAATTTTCAATCTTCTCAACGGGCCAAATGTCAATATGGGATTGAAAGCGCAACTTGTGAGGTGAAGAGACTGAATTGAACTGGCAACTACCTCGTCGGACAAAACTGAGGATGGGAAGTTGTAGATTTTCTTCATGAAAATATTCATCGTCAAGCTATGTTCTTGAATCCCAGACTTGACACGATTTGAAGCCACCTGTCCAGGAAGGAGGCTTTGACTGCCCTGCAAGGGTAAAGTCCAAGTTTAAGCATCTCCGCCTTGACCCCATTCTTGTGATGGTTCTCGAGAATTTTGTCAACTTTCCTCAAATTTCTTGTCACTCAATTCAAGTGTATGGGAGTTGAGTATGAGTTTGGAATAGCATCTCCACGAACATAAAAACCCACATGACACGCATGCAACACGAGCAGCTGCTTGCACTGGAAACAGAGAATGGATACGTCATACGATGGAGGATGTCCTGCAAAACCAAGGTTGACAAGTTTCAGTGACCAAATAGTACTCTCTTCATTCTAAAAGATAAGGTGTATTAGTTTTTAAGAAAGTCAAACTTCTCTAAGTTTGTTCAAGTTCATAATACCAAATAATTATCATTAGATTTGACATGTAATATATTTTCAGTATTGTATATGTTGATATAGTTTACTATAAACTTGGTCAAACGTCGTTACGTAGAAACATTGTTTTATCGGAACAGGCAAGAGCTATGCGTGTGTTTCATTAAGATGGGAGAAAAGGTTCAAATACAGAGTCCAATGGGCAACCAAACCAAACCGAAACAGTTGACTTTTGAAAAGCTAATACACCACAAAAAGAAAAGCAAAGGCTGATACACCATATATTTTAGAACAGAAGGAGTAGCTAGTAGATGGCTTCTGCGTACCAAAACAAAATTATGTCTATTATGTCTATGATGTTATCAGCTCATGTACTACTTTGCATGGATGAATACAATGCACCAATAGTGAAAAACATAGGCAAGTGCTGTTGGCAAATTTAAACGTGCACATGGACCACTGATTTCTTATGGAAACATATCGGTCAGCACCAAATTGCTACCCTATATGCATCATGTATATATTCATCCTGTGCTCGCAGCTGAGATAGACATTGCGTACTTGATGCATGCTAGAATATTTCAACCACAGCGAGATTGTTATTTTTACTTGCTGCGTACTGTAACTTGGCTGCCAGCAACACATATACCCGTGGGAGATCCTCAAAAACAAGGCCATGACTCATATTGTGGGAAGCTTGAGAAATAGGCGCTTGCTGTTGGCAGGTCGCACCGTTCGATGAAGCCTCTGGTCGACTATCTGCAGCGCCTCAGCTTTGCTAGCTCATGCAACTCTTGAATTTTTGCAGAAGAAACTGTGAATACTCAAGAGCCAGCGCTGGTTGAACAAGGAAAGATAAAACGGAGCCGAGCGATCTTGGATTTCAGGAGCTAAACCCTGAGAGCCAATTCGGGGTGCGATGAGATCGATTTTTGCCTAGAAAGGAAGATGCACGGTGCGTCGGAGCTGGAGTAGGGATCGCCGTGGACAGGGACCGATCGAGAGGGCCGGCGACGGCAGCGACGGGAGGCTGTGCACCGACCAAGTTTCGGTTGTGTATAGGTTTTTTTCGGCACAAACGGCGGCTGCGGTTCCCGTTTCAGCTCCAACTCAGGAGACCTTGTTAATATCTCTATCATGCAAGTCGTTGTAGTATAGTGGTGAGTATTCCCGCCTGTCACGCGGGTGACCCGGGTTCGATCCCCGGCAACGGCGCTTCATTATATTTTTTGGGCAAATCATGTTAGGCACCAGCTGCACTTACAGCTAGTCACTCGTCAGTACACAAAACGGCGAAATTTTAGGAGAAAACGATGGCAGCCGCAAACCAACGGCGATTTTTTCATTTCTTTTTGCACTCGATCGTATCTTCTGAAGAATTCACGCAGATGCATGGAAAATACAGCGATTCTTCATTCACTTGCACTTACAATTTGTCAATGGGCCATGGAAAATACAGCCAAACCATGGTACGGCAGGTGAAATCACAGGAGGAGGAACAAATCCCTGGTGTAACTAAATTATGTTCCAATGCTACTTATTTAGGTACATGCACTTACAATTTGTCAATGGGCCATGGAAATGCAGCCTAGCTCTTGGCACAATTTATTTCGTGCACACACACATTCTTTTTTTTTCTTTTTTTTTGCGGTGTGTGCACACACACATTCAGTTATGACATGCCATTGGTCATCTGTGCTTTCTTGCCCTAACCATGTTTCCAAGCTTAGATGCACTTGCTATTACTGAATTAACCGTGCTTTCTTGCTGTAACCAAATCCATGTTCCAAATCCTTACAACCGTTCAACATATTACCATGGTGATGCAACATGAGATACAGATTGTTGTGAAATTCAGGAATAAAATCAGAACCTTATTCTCAGTGCGACAGATCATTCTAACATTTGACTTCCGATTAATTCTAATTTGGACAACCACGAGTTGACAATTCACATAATTCCGATTCGCGCCACTCTTCATTATAGGATCTGCTCCTGTGTGCACCTCCAGTATGAATCAAAAGGTTGGAAAGAAGCGGCCATAGGTGCTCCCTGCTCATCTCAAACCCTCCTGATGCTCGTTACCTAGAGAGCTAACTGTAAGAGGGCATGCAAGCAACGGAAGCAATGACTTAATAGGTCCAGCAGCCAATTCGGGCCGCCTGCCTGTCTACTTGCTTGCTTGGAAACGGCAAGGAAAATTGTGCCTGAATGCCACACCATTGCAACATCATCCGTGACAAAAAAAAACAGAAAATAAAAGAAACGGAGCAAATTGGAATTCTAGGCTCGAAATGTAGTGCAAAGTGGTCAAATTCTAAAACATGTGCAAATGTGTCAACTTGTGACAAGCAGGTAGTCTAGACTGGAATTAACTCACTTTCTTTCATTTAGCTTTACATGTTTCATGTGAAACATCGACCAGATGTCCAACAACGAGATTCTTCAGAAAGTGGATTTAGCTGGCCAACAACGACGTAGGTTAGTGGTTGGCAATCGCTTACGCAGCCCAATAATGAATTTAAGATAAGAAAATATTCGTCATGGACTGGTTATTAACCAAAGCAACACTTGAAAAACCACAATAGTGTGCATGGATCATGATGGTTACTGGTGGACTTGTGCGGGATTTCATATTACATAACCGTCTCAACTTTGCACATCAATCGTTCAAAAGAAATTGAAGAAAATTAATTACGTTGACTAGGATAAAGTGACTTCACAACTTGCACTGCTTAAATAAACTATACTAACCGAGGGTTGTACAGTGCTTAGTCCGACAACATTGGTAGCGGGGGTCGGGAGGGTCTGAAAGGTGAACCCAAGAAGAAGGAGAGGAAGAGACCGCCGAAGAGAGGCTCTACCACCGCCAAAGCTGCCAAAGCTTCTAACAGCCAGTCGGCTCCGCCGACCGATTTTGCAGACCGTGTACCTGTCAAAGGTGCGGCGATGTTCCATGTCGCGGGTGAGCGGATCCTACGGCCGCAACCGCTAGGGGGCATATCAGGGGATCTCAGGAAACTGCACGACCATGTGTTGTCGACAGAGAAAAGCCTTGTCGCCTCGAAAACTCCAGGATACCTGCTTTACGTGATTCGTGTGCCTGAGGCCAAGTGCTACGTCGACAGACTCCCCGCGGAGGTGAATAGCCTGTGGTTTGATTACATCTTTGAGATTATTTCTCACGATGCGGCTCGATTTTACGATCGTCCGTCTTTTCGCTCTACATATGAACTTCATCATCAGGAGAGAACAAATCTCGCAGATCTCGGTGGCGGGTCCATACTTCATGCATGAGTCCTTCTTGAGTCTCCGGGACTTTGAACATCAAGCTACTAGGGGGTACATCGAAAACTTCAAGATAATGAATAAGGACAAGGAAACGGTTCTCCTGCCTTATCATCCAATGTATTTCATTGCTGGACAGCCCTTTCGTACATTTCAATCATTCCTTCGCTCATACGGAGGCTAATTTGATGTGTATTTTTTTCCCACAGCAACGGGCGCACCGTTCTTATCGTTCTTTTCCAGCGAGTCTCCCACGTTGTGTATTTCGACTCGTCCAGAAACTTCTAGAAGAATAACTACGCCCACATAATGAATATTGTGGATGCTGCTCTCCATGGCTTCAACATGAAGGGTGGCCACATCGAGATCAGGAAACAAAGGAAGGGCACACCGGGTTTCTCACATAAAACTACCTTCTACTACGTCCATCAACCGATAGCAAGCAAGAACAATGGATTCTACGTCCTCCATCCCATGGAGGAGTTCAGAAGGGATCGCCAACGGCTTCGCATGGCAACCATAAACGATGAACATATCCGCAAATGGGCAGAATTCTTAGGAGCCGAACCAGATTATAAACTCAGAGATTACTTTTTTCGCATCCAGAAGGACATTGCAACGATCATCATGAAAGAAGTCGTCGAAGAGAACAGGATGTTCCACCATGGCTCTATATCACGAGATGACATCCAAACTCGCATAGGCCTACAATGTTTGGACCTGACGCCGTTCACAAGGCTAGGGTGCATCCTCCCGGATATGGATGGATTGAACCTCCAGTGATTGACGATGCCAATGATGATGTGTCGGTTGAATATGTACTTTCTGTAGCGATGAAGCTTTGTGATGTAAATGGTCCTGATGAACTTGCGTAACACTAGTTAGTTAGTTTGGGGTACCATGAACCTGCGTACATCTAGTAAATTAGTTTGGGTACAATGAACCTGCGTAGACTATAATTACTATATGTTGCATATATTTTCGAACTCTTTCTCTTCATGTTGCTCAAGTATATTATGTTGCATATTATTGTTGAATTTGCTTGATGAAGATGCATCTCTACCAGGTACATAGGTCCTGGATGGTGAAGAAGTGCTATGCCATGTACATAGGGAGGGTTCCGAAAGTGTACGACGAGTGGCCAGAGTGTCAGGCCCAAGTGTCAGGGTTCTCGGGCGGCAACCAGAAAGGGTTCGATGGCAGACAAGAAGCGAAAACTAGTTACCTGAGGTTCACGCTAGTGCGAGAGAGGAATTAGAACCGGCGCCTCATGTACTGCATAATTCCGCTCTTGCTCATAGTGATAGCTCTTCTAATCTGTATCATTGTTTAGATGGATGACGATGTAATTGCATGTATTCGAGACATGCCATGACTTATATCGCTATTTTGAGATGATGACGGGAGACATCATTTATGTTGCAATGATTATGATTATGACATGATTTGATGAGACTATTGTATGTGTATGATATGATTAGATTTGTATGTGTATGATATGATGAGACTATTGTGTGTATAATATGAGGGAGACTATTGTATAAAACCTGTAAAAATACAAAGTAAATATGCTAAAGAAAAAAATCAGAAAATAATAACAGTAGTGCGGGGTATGTGTGTAGCAGCAACATGGCCTTAGCAGTAGCGCGTTATAAATAGCGGCGCTGCAGCTTTTAGCAATAGCGCAGTATTCTAAAATGTGCTACTTCTACATATGGATAGCAGTAGCGAGGGGGCACCCGTGCTACAACTAAAAGTTAGTTGTAGCGCCGTACCAGTAGCACGAGTTCCCGCGCTACTACTAGCGTTTCAACAGCGCTACTACTAGGGTTTTTCCTAGTAGTGTTCTCGTAAACATTTTGTATGTTCTAGAATATTATATTGTCATGCATAATCATAAAGTAGAAACCACCATGAGGATATTTCTCAGACCATAAACTTCAGATATCGCATATACACACACTATGTTACAAATCATCCACCGAAGCTTATGATTTTTGCTTTCTTATTTTGCCACATTTAAAAAGATTGGTTCTAAATAGATATGTTTAAGGTCCAATGTATACAAATATGGTCCAAATTACCACATTGCATGCACATTTCTCAACAATAGACATTACAATTGTAGCACAAAGAACTATATTATTAGTTTAAAAAATATATTATTATCTGCTTATATTAATGAAAAGTAATTTATAAGAAAATACAATCTAGGATTCTATATGTATATGTGTTATAAATAAGTATATAAGTTTAGTATAAATATTTGGACCATATTTGTCATCCAGTAAATAATCAGGACTTAACGGTGATCGATCCTTATATATCGGACAGGGAGAATCCTCATATATTATCAGGGATGGCGATTTATCTGTACATACCTTGTCGGCGAAGGCGGATGAGCCGCCGAGCTTGGAGACGGCGCATGCGAAGTTGGTGGACTCCTTCATGAAACCTCCGGACTCAGCGAGCGAAACGTCGGTCGCGTATGGCATGATGTCAATCAGAATCTTACCGAAGGAGCCAATGAGGCCGGGCGTTGCAGCGTCGGACACGGGGGCAACAACGTCACCTAGAGAACCCATTGGAACTTATCTAAACAAACGAGAACGAGAACACTGGATTTGGGAGTCGAAAGGGGGCGGACTTATAAAGGGTTGCAGGTGGGTTAGCTTGCCGAAGGGTCCAATTATCTTCTTCTTAAGAGTTACTCCGGTTACTATCAATCTTATCCTACTCCAGTTACTATCAATAAAAAAGTTTGGGTTGGGATAATCTCTTTTTGCGAATAATGGTTTGGATAGTCATGAGAAATTGTTCAATTCATGAATGATTTACCTTGAGAATACACATTTTTTTCCTTTTTTTCATGAAGCGGCGCTTTTATGAACTCACACTATAGCATCCACGGGGATTAACTCCAAATGAATAAAAACTGACATATTAGGGACCGGATGAGGATCAATTAGTAGACAGAGAGATTATTTACGTGAGAATCAATTAGAGGTAGAGAAGTGCCCAACCGCCAACCTGTCTCAGGCCTAGCATTATGCAAGGTGCTTAGGAGAGGTGCTTGGAGAAATAAATCAGACTTTTCTTAAACGCCGGTGCTTATTTGTATAGGGCAGACACTTAATTAGACGTCTCTCCTGTAGAAATAAGCACTGGTGCTTGAGAAAACCTGGTTTATTTCTAAGCACCTTCCTAAACACCTAGCATTGTACAAGACCTCAATGGCATCACGTGGGCAGCTCTTGAGCGGTACCCGGCAGCATGCTGAAGTGGCAGTTGGGTAGCGCCAGAACAAAGCAAGCACAACAAAACACACAGACCAACACACATCTAAGCCTGTGCCCGTCGCGCGGGAGGTACTGAACCTCCAACTTTTTGGCTGATCTCGCATTGCCTGCAGGCTTCACGGTCCCCCACTGGGCGCAGGCCATGGCATCGGCGCCGACACGTTCACGGTGACACCCGACGTGCACCTTAGGTAGGGGCATCCACGGGGTGGCACAGGCGTCGGTTTTTGTGGCCACCGCAACCGCACCAGGGGCTGGGGGTCGTCTGAGGCTGCCCTCACCGCCTCAACTCGCCATGGATGTCATGCGTCTACAAAAAACCGCGTTCAAGCTTGAGCCGCTCAAGAAAGTTAGGGCGACGAACCTTGGGAGAAGAAAGGTGCAGCAGACAGAGAGGGGGGAGGTGCGGCTAGGCGGGGGTAGGGATAGGGTCCGTTGCTGGTCAGAAGGGAATAAGGTCGGTAGAGGAGCCGCTGAGTGGAGAGCTCGAGAATAGGAACCTTCTGGGGAGGTCGCTGGACGTGTAAAGATCCAGAGGTCTCACCGACAATGGCGGCCCACATGGCATCCAATTCGTTCAGCCCTCCATATAGTAGCAATCTCAGTCAAAATTGTTGACCAAAATCAAAATTGGACACCTTAATTGATTCTCAGCTCTTCAACCCCTAGGGAGCTTAGTGATGATATAGGAGATTACTGCAGCGGACAACAAATGGGAGAGCGATTCATCCAGTTTTCCAAATACATAGGAATATGGTTAAGGAGAACATGCAGATCATTACAGGAAATAAATAGAAAGAAAAAAAATGAGAATGCAGAGTATCGCAAGCGTAGGTAACTTATTATAAAATTCAAGGATTTGCCACTACAGGAGTGCCTCACAAGTGACCAAAGCAAACGAATTGAAGTGAAGTGACTACTAACTAAATAGCAACCCTTTTTAACTAAAATTGAACAAAGCCACAATGTCATGGACCAGAACATTACAATACAGAAGAAAACCAAGTTGCGTAGAAGATCTGACCCATATTTAACAGCTCACTTATATGAAGGTATTGGTGGCATGCAAACTCGGTAGGCAATCACGGTGCTGCTTTTAGCAAACCATCTGACAACCATTCCGTGTAACTGGGGATATAAGGTTCACATCGGAGATTGAAATCCCTCTCAAAACTGAAGATAACACGACATCTCTGGTTTTCCATATGGTATGACACAAGCTTCTCATTCCACCCATTGGTTTGGAAAAAGATCGATTTCCGTTCCATATCGACCGCAACAAATGTACACACCTCATCATGGCCTATGATTTCCGACATGTCAGCTGTATGCTTCAAAGTCCACTGCCCACTGGCATAACCTTCAAGAACCCACACTGAGAGCTGGCAGTTATCATTGCAGTAATCCGTATGCATTGCATACATGCCTCCCTGAGATTGCGCGATATGACCGTAATCCGAGGTGTCCGCTAGGCTGAGCGGCATTCAGATTTTCCGCCAAGTATTCCCCTCCATGTCCACCGTGATCACGGAAGAATCGTGGGTGGTCAGATGCAGCGCCCCACCGAAGAATACATAGGCTGAACAATTGTGATCGTCCGCGCTGGCGCGGTCGCCCCACTCGCTCTCCTTGGAAATCCACCTCCTGGTTTCCGATGAGAAGATCTCCACTCTGGTGACCCCGTGGCCATGCACAAGGACGAACACGACAAAGTGGGAGGGGGCGACGAGTGGGTCAAAACCCAAGCGGACGATGTTCTTCTTGGTCGGGTGCAACTGTTTGGTGGCAGGCACGACTGTCCACTTCTCGGTGGCCGGGTTGCACGAGACGTACTCCACGTCGGCGGAGCCGGCTCGACACGATCGCTTCGAGCATTGGCAAAGGAGGAGGCCGCCGCAGAAATCCACGGTTTGGACGCCCCCGTCCCACGCGCCGCGTAGGAAAGGGAGGCTGGGGTCCATGAGGGGCTGGGTGATACGTCTCCAACGTATCTATAATTTTTGATTGCTCCATGCTATATTATCTACTGTTTTGGACATTATTGGGCTTTATTATCCACTTTTATATTATTTTTGGGACTAACCTATTAACCGGAGGCCCAGAGCAGAATTGCTATTTTTTGCCTATTTCAGAGTTTCGCAAAAATGGAATATCAAACGGAGTCCAAACGGAATGAAACCTTCGGGAACGTGATTTTTAGGAAGATTATGATCCAGGAGACTTGGACCCTACGTCAAGAAACAAAAGAGGAGGCCACGAGGTAGGGGGCGCCCCCCAGGGCGCGCCCTCCACCCTCGTGGGCCCCCTGTTGCTCCACCGACGTACTCCTTCCTCCTATATATACCTACATACCCCCAAATGATCAGAGACGGAGCCAAAAACCTAATTCCACCGCCGCAACCTTCTGTACCCACGAGATCCCATATTGGGGCCTGTTACCGAGCTCCGCTGGAGGGGGCATCCATCACGGAGGGCTTCTACATCATCACCATAGCCTCTCCAATGAAGTGTGAGTAGTTTACCTCAGACCTTCGGGTCCATAGTTATTAGCTAGATGGCTTCTTCTCTCTTTTTGGATCTCAATACAATGTTCTCCCCCTCTCGTGTGGAGATCTATTCGATGTAATCTTCTTTTTGCGGTGTGTTTGTTGAGGCTAATGAATTGTGGGTTTATGATCAAGATTATCTATGAACAATATTTGAATCTTCTCTGAATTCTTTTATGTATGATTGGTTATCTTTGCAAGTCTCTTTGAATTATCAGTTTGGTTTGGCCTACTAGATTGATCTTTCTTGCAATGGGAGAACTGCTTAGCTTTGGGTTCAATCTTGCGGTGTCCTTTCCCACTGACAGTAGGGGCAGCAAGGCACGTATTGTATTGTTGCCATCGAGGATAACAAGATGGAGTTTTTATCATATTGCATGAATTTATCCCTCTACATCATGTCATCTTGGTTAAGGCGTTACTCTGTTTTCATGAACTTAATACTCTAGATGCATGCTGGATAGCGGTTGATGAGTGGAGTAATAGTAGTAGATGCAGGCAGGAGTCGGTCTACTTGTCTCGGACGTGATGCCTATACACATGATCATACCTAGATATTCTCATAACTATGCTCAATTCTGTCAATTGCTCAATAGTAATTTGTTCACCCACCGTGAAATACTTATGCTCTTGAAAGAAGCCACTAGTGAAACCTATGGCCCCCGGGTCTATCTTCATCATATTAATCTTCCAACACTTAGTTATTTTCTTTTCTTTTTTACTTTGCTTTTATTTTACTGGGCATCTTTGTAACAAAAATACCAAAAATATTATCCTATCATATCTATCAGATCTCACTCTCGTAAGTGACCGTGAAGGGATTGACAACCCCTTATCGTGTTGGTTGCGAGGAGTTATTTGTTTTGTGTAGGTACGAGGGACTCGCGCGTAGCCTCCTACTGGATTGATACATTGGTTCTCAAAAACTGAGAGAAATACTTACGCTACTTTGCTGTATCATCCTTTCCTCTTCAAGGGAAAACCAACACAGTGCTCAAGAGGTAGCAAGAAGATTTCTGGCGCCGTTGCCGGGGAGTCTACGTAAAAGTCAACATACCAAGTACCCATCACAAATCTCTTATCTCCCGCATTACATTATTTGCCATTTGCCTCTCGTTTTCCTCTCCCCCACTTCACCCTTGCCGTTTTATTCGCCCTTTTCTTTTTCGTTCGCCTCTTTTTCGCTTGCTATTTGTTTGCTCGTGCGTTGGATTGCTTGCCTGTCACGATGGCTCTACCTAGATTTGGTGATCTTCACCTTAAAAGGTTAGAAGTGATCGAAAGCAACGTCAGGAGTTTTATGGTTTTGCAATTTGAGCATAATAATTTCTTCAGAAACGAGCTTAAGGAACAAAAAACCTTTATGAGTTATATGAATAAAGAGCTCGATGATATGTCTAAAGAATTTGATGGTTCGAGATCCCAAATTTCTCGTCTTGAAAATTTGATAGCTGAAATATCAGATAAGCAAGCGACCTTAGTTAATAAGATGGCCGCTAAACCGGATTTCTATGAAAATAAAGATGAAGATCTAAAAGTTATTGATGTGTCCCTATTAAATCTTTGTTTTGCAATATGAATCTTGATAATGATGGAACTGAATATGATCCACCTTTACCTAGAAGGCGTTCCAAAAATTCGGAGTTTTTAGATCTTGATGCTAAAATTGATAAAAGTGGGATTGAAGAAATCAAAATCCTAGATGTCGCTAAACCCCCTAATTTGGATTTCAAGGAATTTAAATATGAAAATTTCTCTTTGATTGATTGTATTTCCTTGTTGCAATCCGTGCTAAATTCTCCTCATGCTTATAGTCAAAATAAAGTGTTTACTAAACATATCGTTGATGCCTTGATGTAATCTTATGAAGATAAGCTTGAGTTGGAAGTTTCTATCCCTAGAAAACTTTATGATGAGTGGGAAAAAACTATTAAAATTAAGATTAAGGATCATGAGTTCTATGCTTTATGTGATTTTGGTGCTAGTGTTTCCACTATTCCTAAAACTTTGTGCGATTTGCTAGATTTCCGTGATTTTGGTGATTGCTCTCTAAACTTGCACCTTGCGGATTCCACTATTAAGAAACCTATGGGAAGAATTAATGATGTTCTTATTGTTGCAAATAGGAATCATGTGCCCGTAGATTTTATCGTTCTTGATATAGATTGCAATCCTTCATGTCCTATATTATTCTTGGTAGACCTTTCCTTAGAACGGTTGGTTCAATTATGGATATGAAGGAACGGAATATTAGATTCCAATTTCCATTAAAGAAAGGCATGGAACACTTCCCTAGGAAGAAAATAAAATTATCATATGAATTTATCATGAGAGCCACTTATGGATTGCCTACCAAAGATAGCAATACCTAGATCTATCTTTGCTTTTATGCCTAGCTAGGGGCGTTAAACGATAGCGCTTGTTGGGAGACAACCCAATTTTATTTTTAGTTTTTTGCTTTTTGCTTATGTTTAGGAATAAATCTTTGATCTAGCCTCTGGTTGGATGTGTTTTTATGTTTTAATTAGTGTTTGTGCCAAGTTAAACCTATAGGATCTTCTTGGATGATAGCTATTTGATCTTGCTGTAATTTCCAGAAACTTTCTGTTCACGAAAACAATTGTTAAAAATCACCAGAACATGATAAAACAGTGATTCCAATTGCTGCTGATCAATAAACAAATTGTCTAGGTCTTCCTATTTTGACTGATTTTTTGGAGTTCCAGAAGTTTGCGTTAGTTACAGATTACTACAGACTGTTCTGTTTTTGACAAATTCTATTTTTCGTGTGTTGTTTGCTTATTTTGATGAATCTATGGCTAGTAAAATAGTTTATAAACCATAGAGAAATCGGAATACAGTAGGTTTAACACAAATATAAATAAAGAATGAGTTCATTACAGTATCTTGAAGTTTTCTTTTGAGTTTTATGTTGTGAAGTTTTCAAGTTTTGGGTGAAAGATTTTGATGGATTATGGAACAAGGAGTGGCAAGAGCCTAAGCTTGGGGATGCCCATGGCACCCCCAAGATAATCTAAGGACACCAAAAAGTCAAAGCTTGGGGATGCCTGATGTCTACTACGCAACCTTCTTCTTGTAGAAGTTGTTGGGCCTCCAAGTGCAGAGGTTTGTAGGACAGTAGCAAGTTTCCCTCAAGTGGATGACCTAAGGTTTATCAATCCGTAGGAGGCGTAGGATGAAGATGGTCTCTCTCAAGCAACTCTGCAACCAAATAACAAAGAGTCTCTTGTGTCCCCAACACACCCAATACAATGGTAAATTGTATAGGTGCACTAGTTCGGCGAAAAGAAGGTGATACAAGTGCAATATGGATGGTAGATATAGGTTTTTGTAATTTGAAAATATAAAAACAGCAAGGTAGCGAGCAGTAAAAGTGAGCGTAAACGGTATTGCAATGATAGTAAACAAGGCCTAGGGTTCATACTTTCACTAGTGCAAGTTCTCTTAACAATAATAACATAATCAGATCATATAACTATCCCTCAACATGCAACAAAGAGTCACTTCAAAGCCACTAATAGCGGAGAACAAATGAAGAGATTATGGTAGGGTACGAAACTACCTCAAAGTTATTCTTTCCAATCAATCCGTTGGGCTATTCCTATAAGTGTCACAAACAGCCCTAGAGTTCGTACTAGAATAACACCTTAAGACACAAATCAACCAAAACCCTAATGTCACCTATATACTCCAATGTCACCTCAAGTATCCGTGGGTATGATTATACGATATGCATCACACAATCTTAGATTCATCTATTCAAACCAACACAAAGTACTTCAAAGAGTGCCCAAAAGTTTCTACCGGAGAATCAAGACGAAAACGTGTGCCAACCCCTATGCATAGGTTCATGGGTGGAACCCGCAAGTTGATCACCAAAAGATACATCAAGTGAATCACGTGATATCCCATTGTCATCACAGATACGCACGGCAAGACATACATCAAGTGTTCTCAAGTCATTAAAGACTCAATCCGATAAGATTACTTCAAAGGAAAAACTCAACCCATTACAAGAGAGTAGAGGGGGAGAAGAAATATAAGATCCAACTATAATATCAAAGCTCGCGATACATCAAGATCGTGCCAAATCAAGAACACGAGAGAGAGAGAGAGAGAGAGAGAGAGAGATCAAACACATAGCTACTGGTACATACCATCAGCCCCGAGGGTGAACTACTCCCTCCTCGTCATGGAGAGCGCCGGGATGATGAAGATGGCCACCGGTGAGGGTTCCCCCCTCCGACAGGGTGCCGGAACAGGGTCCCGATTGGTTTTTGGTGGCTACAGAGGCTTGCGGTGGCGGAACTCCCGATCTATCCTCCGTTCTGGAAGTTTTAGGGTACGTAGGTATATATGGGTGAATGAAGTACGTCGGTGGACCGAAGGGGGGCCACGAGGCAGGGGGCGCGCCCTAGGGGGGCGCCCCCCACCCTCGTGAGCACCTCCCTTCTTTCCTGACGTGCACTCCAAGCTTTTCCGGTAGCTTTCCTTCCAAAAATAACTTCTCCAGTTGATTTCGTTCCGTTTCGACTTCGATATTCCTTTTCTTTGAAACACTGAAATAGGCAAAAAAACAACAATTTTGGGCTGGGCCTCCGGTTAATAGGTTAGTCCCAAAAATAATATAGAAGTGGATAATAAAGCCTAATATTGTCCAAAACAGTAGATAATATAGCATGGAGCAATCAAAAATTATAGATACGTTGGAGACGTATCACTTCCCCACCCCGGGCCACATGCACTCTCTCTCCCTTCACAACCCGCCGGAAGATGAGGAGTGAAGACGTCTCCATGTCCCCCCCATGGTTGATGATGTGCAAGCTAGGGCGCCTGTGCAAGCTATCATGAGTTCTGTTATGATGAGTTACCGTGTTATAGTGAGTTATCATGTATCCCAGCCCAAGTTATAAGGGCTGATAATTATTAGTAGTGAGTTGTAAGGGGGGTTTGTAAGGGGGATCCGTGCTACTATATGTATGGTGATGTTTGTGCTACTATGTTATGTGCGTGCTAATATATGTATGTTTCGTTCAAGTAATAGTGTGCATTTTCTCCTTGCATTTTTTGATATCTTTCATATGTTGTTAAGGGGGGTGAGAAGTTCTAATTTTTTATGTATTTATGAGTCATGCAAGTAACACCACATGGCACAACATTTTCGTAGGAGTAACAAATATTTTCATGAACCATTCAACACTTAACAGAAGTATTCTTTTTCAAAAGTTAAAAGAAGAAAAGTTTCTGTTTGAGTTAAGACAAGTAAACAAGTTAAACGTGTGCTGACTCTTTGCATTTTCTTGATCTTCTTTAGTTCCTCGATCATCTGCATTAGGTGCATGAATGGATCTATCTATCCTCCTTAAAACTGATTCAATTTATTTAATGTATCACATAATGTTTTATCAATTTACATTTGTGTATCAAAAAATGATCCATAACAAAATTTAGCCCAAGGCCTTTTTTTGTCGAAGCAACATGGGTGCACCAAGCCGGTGGGCTTATTTTCTATTTGGGCCTCATTTTTCTCATAGTTCTTATCAGCCCATGGCCCAATAATGTTTTTTACCATGAACTCTGCACCTGCACTCTGTTAACTAAAGAATTGCTGTATTTTATTCATCAGTTGTTGCGTTTTTTCATCAGGGGGAGCAAATAATCCATGGACTACCTAGAACTATAACTGAGAATGGACCCACTGAGAATAGGGTGTTGGGGAACGTAGTAATTTCAAAAAAAAATCCTACGCACACGCAAGATCATAGTGATGCATAGCAACGATAGGGAAGAGTGTTGTCCACGTACCCTCGTATACCGAAAGCGGAAGCGTTTGCACAACGCGATTGATGTAGTCGTACGTCTTCACGATCCAACCGATCCAAGTACCGAACGTACGACACCTCCGAGTTCAGCACACGTTCAACTTGATGACGTCCCAAGAACTCCGATCCGGCAGAGCTTCACGAGAGAGTTCCGTTAGCACGACGGCGTGGTGACGGTAATGATGATGCTACCGACGCAGGGCTTCGCCTAAGCACCGCTACGATATGATCGAGGTGGAATATGGTGGAGGGGGCACCGCACACGGCTAAGAGATCAAGAGATCAATTGTTGTGTCTAGAGGTGCCCCCTGCCCCCGTATATAAAGGACCAGGGGGGAGGAGGCGGTCGGCCAGGGGAGGGCGCGCCAGGGAGGAGTCCTACTCCCACCGGGAGTGGGACTCCCTCTTTTTCCTAGTTGGAGTAGGATGGGGAAAGGAAGGGAAGGAGAGAGGGTGAAGGAAAAGGGGGCGCCACCCCCCTCCTTGTCCAATTCACACTAGAGGGGGAGGGGCGTGTGGCCAGCCCTAGCCGCCCCTCCTCTTCTCCACTAAGTCCCATCTTGGCCCATTAAACTCACTGGGGTGTTCCAGTAACCCCTCGGTACTCCGATATATGTCCGAAACTCCACGAAACCATTCCGGTGTCCGAACATAGTCGTCCAATATATCGATCTTTATGTATCGACCATTTTGAGACTCCTCGTCATGTCCGCGATCACATCCGGGACTCCGAACTACCTTCGGTACATCAAAACACAAAAACTCATAATACAATCGTCATCGAAACTTTAAGCGTGCGGACCCTACGGGTTCGAGAACTATGTAGACATGACCGAGACACGTCGTCGGTCAATAACAAATGGAGGAACCTGGATACTCATATTGGCTCCTACATATTCTACGAAGATCTTTATCAGTCAAACCGCATAACAACATACGTTGTTGTTGGGGAACGTAGTAATTTCAAAAAAATTCCTACGCACACGCAAGATCATGGTGATGCATAGCAACGAGAGGGGAGAGTGTTGTCTACGTACCCTCGTAGACCGAAAGCGGAAGCGTTATATCAACACGGTTGATGTAGTCGTACGTCTTCACGATCCGACCAATCCAAGCACCGTTACTCCGGCACCTCCGAGTTCTTGGCACACGTACAGCTCGATGACGTTCCCCGGGCTCCGATCCAGCAAAGCTTCGGGGATGAGTTTCGTCAGCACGACGGCGTGATGACGATGATGATGTTCTACCGACGCAGGGCTTCGCCTAAACACTGCAACGATATGATCGAGGTGGAATATGGTGGAGGGGGGCACCACACACGACTAAGGAACGATCACGAAGATCAACTTGTGTGTCTATGGGGTGCCCCCTGCCCCCGTATATAAAGGAGTGGAGGAGGGGAGGGCCGTCCCTCTCTATGGCGCGCCCTAGGGGAGTCCTACTCCCACCGGGAGTAGGATTCCCCCTTTCCTAGTCCAACTAGGAGTCCTTCCATGTATTAGGAGTAGGAGAAAAAGAAGGGGAAGAGGGAAGAGAAGGAAGGAGGGGGCGCCGCCCCTCCCCCTAGTCCAATTCGGACTAGCCAATGGGGGGGCGCGCGGCCTGCCTCTCCCTCTCCCCTAAAGCCCAATAAGGCCCATATACTTCTTCCCCCGTATTCCCGTAACTCCCCGGTACTCCCGAAAATACCCGAATCACTCAGAACCTTTCCGATGTCCGAATATAGTCGTCCAATATATCGATCTTTACGTCTCGACCATTTCGAGACTCCTCGTCATGTCCCCGATCTCATCCGGGACTTCGAACTCCTTCGGTACATCAAAACTCATAAACTCATAATATAACTGTCATCGAAACCTTAAGCGTGCGGACCCTACGGTTCGAGAACAATGTAGACATGACCGAGACATGTCTCCGATCAATAACCAATAGCGGGACCTGGATGCCCATATTGGCTCCTACATATTCTACGAAGATCTTTATCGGTCAGACCGCATAACAACATACGTTGTTCCCTTTGTCATCGGTATGTTACTTGCCCGAGATTCGATCGTCGGTATCCAATACCTAGTTCAATCTCGTTGCTGGCAAGTCTCTTTACTCGTTCTGTAATACATCATCTCACAACTAACATATTAGCTGTAATGCTTGCAAGGCTTATGTGATGTGCATTACCGAGAGGGCCCAGAGATACCTCTCCGACATTCGGAGTGACAAATCCTAATCTCGAAATACGCCAACCCAACAAGTACCTTTGGAGATACCTGTAGAGCACCTTTATAATCACCCAGTTACGTTGTGACGTTTGGTAGCACACAAAGTGTTCCTCCGGTAAACGGGAGTTGCATAATCTCATAGTCATAGGAACATGTATAAGTCATGAAGAAAGCAATAGCAACATACTAAACGATCGGGTGCTAAGCTAATGGAATGGGTCATGTCAATCAGATCATTCAACTAATGATCTGACCTCATTAATCAAATAACAACTCTTTGTTCATGGTTAGGAAACATAACCATCTTTGATTAACGAGCTAGTCAAGTAGAGGCATACTAGTTACACTCTGTTTGTCTATGTATTCACACATGTATTATGTTTCCGGTTAATACAATTCTAGCATGAATAATAAACATTTATCATGAAATAAGGAAATAAATAATAACTTTATTATTGCCTCTAGGGCATATTTCCTTCAGTCTCCCACTTGCACTAGAGTCAATAATCTAGTTCACATCGCCATGTGATTTACCAGCAATAGTTTACATCACCATGTGATTAACACCCATAGTTCACATCGATATGTGATCAACACCCAAAGGGTTTACTAGAGTCAGTAATCTAGTTCACATCGCTATGTGATTAACACCCAAAGAGTACTAAGGTGTGATCATGTTTTGCTTGTGAGAGAAGCT
Source organism: Aegilops umbellulata (assembly GCA_032464435.1). Lineage (NCBI taxonomy): Eukaryota > Viridiplantae > Streptophyta > Magnoliopsida > Poales > Poaceae > Aegilops > Aegilops umbellulata. Next base: position 506,693,456 of record CP136059.1, read on the forward strand.
TAGTCAACGGGTCTGCCAAAACTCAGATCCGTATGTATTTTGCAACTTTCTATGTCTACAATGCTCTGCACGGAGCTACTTTAGCTAATTGCTCCCACCTTTAATATGTATCTACATTGAGACTTAGAGTCATCTAGATTAGTGTCAAAACTTGTATCGACGTAACCTTTTACGACGAACCTTTTTGTCACGTCCATAATCGAGAAACATTTCCTTATTTCACTAAGGATAATTTTGACCGCTGTCCAGTGATCTACATCTAGATCACTATTGTACTCCCTTGCTAAACACAGTGCAGGATATACAATAGATCTAGTACACAGCATGGCATACTTTACAGAACCTATGGCCAAGGCATAGGGAATGACTTTCATTCTCTTTCTATCTTCTGTCGTGGTCGGGTTTTGAGTCTTACTCAGTTTCACGCCTTGTAACACAGGCAAGAACTTCTTTCTTTGACTGTTCCATATTGAACTACTTCAAAATCTTGTCAAGCTATGTATTCATTGAAAATTTATCAAGCGTCGTGATCTATCTCTATAGATCTTGATGCTTAATATGTAAGCAGCTTCACTGAGGTCCTTCTTCGAAAAACTCCTTTCAAATACTCCTTTATGCTTTGCATAATAATTCTACATTATTTCCGATCAACAATATGTCATTTACATATACTTATCAGAAATGTTGTAGTGCTCCCACTCACTTTCTTATAAATACAGGCTTCACCGTAAGTCTGTATAAAACTATATGCTTTGATCAATTTATCAAAGCGTGTATTCCAACTACGAGATGCTTGCACCAGTCCATAGATGGATTGCTGGAGCTTGCATACTTTGTTAACACCTTTAGGATCGACAAAACCTTCTAGTTGCATCGTATACAACTCTTCTTTAATAAATCCATTAAGGAATGCAGTTTTGTTTATCCATTTGCCGGATTTCATAAAATGCGGTAATTGCTAACATGATTCGGACAGACTTAAGTATAGATACGAGTGAGAAACTCTCATCGTAGTCAACACCTTGAACTTGTCGAAAACCTTTTGCGACAATTCTAGATTTGTAGATAGTAACACTACTATCAGCGTCCGTCTTCCTCTTGAAGATCCATTTATTTTCTATGGCTTGCCGATCATCGGGCAAATCCATCAAAGTCCATACTTTGTTCTCATACATGGATCATATCTCAGATTTCATGGCCTCAAAACATTTCGCGGAATCTGGGATCATCATCGCTTCCTCATAGTTCGCAAGTTCATCATGGTCTAGTAACATGACTTCCAGAATAGGATTACCGTACTACTATGGTGCGGATCTCACTCTGGTTTACCTACGAGATTCGGTAGTAACTTGATCTGAAGTTACATGATCATCATCATTAGCTTCCTCACTAATTGGTGTAGAAGTCACAAGAACAGATTTCTGTGATGAACTACTTTCCAATAAGGGAGATGGTACAATTACCTTATCAAGTCTTTCTACTTTCCTCCCACTCACTTCTTTCGAGAGAAACTCCTTCTCTGTAAAGTATCCATTCTCAGCAACGAATGTGTTGCCTTCGGATCTGTGATAGAAGGTGTACCCAACTGTCTCCTTTGGGTATCCTATGAAGACATATTTCTCCGATTTCGGTTTGAGCTTATCAGGATGAAACTTTTCACATAAGCATCACAACCCCAAACTTTAAGAAACAACAACTTTGGTTTGTTGCTAAACCACAGTTCATATAGTGTCGTCTCAACGGATTTAGATGGTGCCCTATTTAACGTGAATGCAGCTGTCTCTAATGCATAACCCCAAAACGATAGTGGTAAATTGGTAAGAAACATCATAGATTGCACTATATCCAATAAAGTACGGTTATGACGTTTAGACACACCATTTTGCTGTGGTGTTCCAGGTGGCATGAGTTTGTGAAACTATTCCACATTGTTTTAATTGAAGGCCAAACTCGTAACTCAAATATTTTACCTCTGCGATCATATCGTAGAAACTTTTATTTTTGTTACGATGATTCTCTACTTCACTCTAAAATTCTTTGAACTTTTCAAATGTTTCAGACTAGTGTTTCATTAAGTAGATATAATCATATCTGCTCAAATCATCTGTGAAGGTCAGAAAATAATGATACCCGCCGCGAGCCTTAACACTCATCGGATCGCATACATGAGTATGTATTATTTCCAACAAGTCAGTTTCTCGCTCCATTGTTCCGGAGAACGGAGTTTTAGTCATCTTGCCCATAAATCATGGTACGCAAGCATCAAGTGATTCATAATCAAGTGATTCCAAAATCCCATCAGCATGGAGTTTCTTCATGCGCTTTACACCAATATGACCTAAACGGCAGTGCCACAAATAAGTTGCACTATCATTATTAACTTTGCATCTTTTGGCTTCAATATTATGAATATGTGTATCACTATGATCGAGATCCAACGAACTATTTTCATTGGGTGTATGACCATCGAAGGTTCCATTCACGTAAGCAGAACAACAATAGTTCTCTAACTTAAATGAATAACCGTATTGCAATAAACATGATCAAATCATATTTATGCTCAACGCAAATACCAAATAACACTTATTTAGGTTCAACACTAATCCCGAAAGTATAGTGAGTGTGCGATGATGATCATATCAATCTTGGAACCACTTCCAACACACATCGTCACTTCACTCTTAACTAGTCTTTTTTCATTCTGCAACTCCCGTTTCGAGTTACTACTCTTAGCAACTGAACCAGTATCAAATACCGAGGGGTTGCTATGAACACTAGTAAAATACACATCAATAATCTGTATATCAAATATACCTTTGTTCACTTTGCCATCCTTCTTATCCGCCAAATACTTGGGGCAGTTCCACTTCCAGCGACCAGTCCCTTTGCAGTAAACGCACTCAGTCTCAGGCTTAGGTCTAGACTTGGGCTTCTTCACTTGAGCAGCAACTTGCTTGCCGTTCTTCTTGAAGTTCCCCTTCTTCCCTTTACCCTTTTCTTGGAACTAGTGGTCTTGTTAACCATCAACACTTGATGTTTTTCTTGATTTCTACCTTCGTCGATTTCAGCATCACGAAGAGCTTGGGAATTGTTTCCGTTATCCCTTGCATATTAGAGTTCATCACGAAGTTCTACTAACTTGGTGATGGTGACTAGAGAATTCTGTTAATCACTATTTTATCTGGAAGATTAACTCCCACTTGATTCAAGTGATTGTTGTACCCAGACAATCTGAGCACATGCTCACTAGTTGAGCGATTCTCCTCCATCTTTTAGCTATAGAACTTGTTGGAGACTTCATATCTCTCAACTCAGGTATTTGCTTGAAATATTAACTTCAACTCCTGGAACATCTCATATGGTCCATGACGTTCAAAACGTCTTTGAAGTCCCGATTCTAAGCCGTTAAGCATGGTGCACTTAAACTATCAAGTAGTCATCATATTGAGCTAGCCGAACGTTCATAACGTCTGAATCTGCTCCTGCAATAGGTCCGTCACCTAGCGGTGCATCAAGGACATAATTCTTCTATGCAGCAATGAGGATAAACCTCAGATCACGGATCCAATCCGCATCATTGCTACTAACATCTTTCAACACAATTTTCTCTAGGAACATATCAAAATAAACATATGAAAGCAACAATGCGAGCTATTGATCTACAACATAGATATGCTAATACTACCAGGACTAAGTTCATGATAAATTAAAGTTCAATTAATCATATTACTTAAGAACTCCCACTTAGATAGACATCCCTCTAATCCTCTAAGTGATCACGTGATCCAAATCAACTAAACCATGTCCGATCATCACGTGAGATGAAGTAGTTTCAATGGTGAACACACTATGTTGATCATATCTACTATATGATTCACGCTCGACCTTTCGGTCTCCGTGTTCCGAGGCCATATCTGCATATGCTAGGCTCGTCAAGTATAACCCGAGTATTCTGCGTGTGCAAAAACGGGCTTGCACCCGTTGTAGATGGACGTAGAGCTTATCACACCCGATCATCACATGGTGTCTGGGCACGACGAACTTTGGCAGCGGTGCATACTCGGGGAGAACACTTCTTGATAATTTAGTGAGAGATCATCTTATAATGCTATCGTCAATCAAAGCAAGATAAGATGCATAAAAAGATAAACATCACATGCAATAAATATAAGTGATATGATATGGCCATCATCATCTTGTGCTTGTGATCTCCATCTCCGCAGCACCGTCATGATTACCATCGTCACCGGCGCGACACCTTGATCTCCATCGTAGCATCGTTGTCGTCTCGCCAATATTATGCTTCTACGACTATCGCTACCGCTTAGTGATAAAGTAAAGCATTACAGGGCGATTGCATTGCATACAATAAAGCGACAACCATATGGCTCCTGCCAGTTGCCGATAACTCAGTTACAAAACATGATCATCTCATACAATAAAATTTAGCATCATGCCTTGACCATATCACATCACAACATGCCCTGCAAAAACAAGTTAGACGTCCTCTACTTTGTTTGTTGCAAATTTTACGTGGCTGCTACGGGCTTAAGCAAGAACCAGTCTCACCTACGCATCAAAACCACAACGATAGTTTGTCAAGTTGATGCCGTTTTAACCTTCGCAAGGACCGGGCGTAGCCACACTCGGTTCAACTAAAGTTGGAGAAACTGACACCCGCTAGCCACCTGTGTGCAAAGCACGGCGGTAGAACCAGTCTCGCGTAAGCGTACGCGTAATGTCGGTCCGGGCCGCTTCATCCAACAATACCGCCGAACCAAAGTATGACATGCTGGTAGGCAGTATGACTTATATCGCCCACAACTCACTTGTGTTCTACTCGTGCATAACATCAAACCATAAAAACCTAGGCTCTGATGCCACTGTTGGGGAACGTAGTAATTTCAAAAAAATTCCTACGCACAAGCAAGATCATGGTGATGCATAGCAACGAGAGGGGAGAGTGTTGTCTACGTACCCTCGTAGACCGAAAGCTGAAGCGTTATATCAACGCGGTTGATGTAGTCGTACGTCTTCACGATCCAACCGATCCAAGCACCGTTACTCCGGCACCTCCGAGTTCTTGGCACACGTACAGCTCGATGACGTTCCCCGGGCTCCGATCCAGCAAAGCTTCGGGGATGAGTTTCGTCAGCACGACGGTGTGATGACGATGATGATGTTCTACCGACGGAGGGCTTCGCCTAAACACTGCAACGATATGATCGAGGTGGAATATGGTGGAGGGGGGCACCACACACGGCTAAGGAACGATCACGAAGATCAACTTGTGTGTCTATGGGGTGCCCCCTGCCCCCGTATATAAAGGAGTGGAGGAGGGGAGGGCCGGCCCTCTCTATGGAGCGCCCTAGGGGAGTCCTACTCCCACCGGGAGTAGGATTCCCCCTTTCCTAGTCCAACTAGGAGTCCTTCCATGTATTAGGAGTAGGAGACAAGGAAAGGGAAGAGGGAAGAGAAGGAAGGAGGGGGCGCCGCCCCTCCCCCTAGTCCAATTCGGACTAGCCAATGGGGGGGCGCGCGGCCTGCCTCTCCCTCTCCCCTAAAGCCCAATAAGGCACATATACTTCTTCCCCCGTATTCCCGTAACTCCCCGGTACTTCCGAAAATACCCGAATCACTCAGAACCTTTCCGATGTCCGAATATAGTCGTCCAATATATCGATCTTTACGTCTTGACCATTTCGAGACTCCTCGTCATGTCCCCGATCTCATCCGGGACTTCGAACTCCTTCGGTACATCAAAACTCATAAACTCATAATATAACTGTCATCGAAACCTTAAGTGTGCGGACCCTACGGTTCGAGAACAATGTAGACATGACCGAGACATGTCTCCGATCAATAACCAATAGCTGGACTTGGATGCCATATTGGCTCCTACATATTCTACCAAGATCTTTATCGGTCAGACCGCATAACAACATACGTTGTTCCCTTTGTCATCGGTATGTTACTTGCCCGAGATTCGATCGTCGGTATCCAATACCTAGTTCAATCTCGTTGCTGGCAAGTCTCTTTACTCGTTCTGTAATACATCATCTCACAACTAACATATTAGCTGTAATGCTTGCAAGGCTTATGTGATGTGCATTACCGAGAGGGCCCAGAGATACCTCTCCGACATTCGGAGTGACAAATCCTAATCTCAAAATACGCCAACCCAACAAGTACCTTTGGAGACACCTGTAGAGCACCTTTATAATCACCCAGTTACGTTGTGACGTTTGGTAGCACACAAAGTGTTCCTCCGGTAAACAGGAGTTGCATAATCTCATAGTTATAGGAACATGTATAAGTCATGAAGAAAGCAATAGCAACATACTAAACGATCGGGTGCTAAGCTAATGGAATGGGTCATGTCAATCAGATCATTCAACTAATGATGTGACCTCGTTAATCAAATAACAACTCTTTGTTCATGGTTAGGAAACATAACCATCTTTGATTAACGAGCTAGTCAAGTAGAGGCATACTAGTGACACTCTGTTTGTCTATGTATTCATACATGTATTATGTTTCTGGTTAATACAATTCTAGCATGAATAATAAACATTTATCATGAAATAAGGAAATAAATAATAACTTTATTATTGCCTCTAGGGCATATTTCCTTCAGTTGTTCCCTTTGTCATCGGTATGTTACTTGCCCGAGATTCGATCGTCGGTATCTCAATACCTAGTTCAATCTCGTTACCGGCAAGTCTCTTTACTCACTCCATAATACATCATCCCATAACTAACTCATTAGTCACAATGCTTGCAAGGCTTATAGTGATGTGCATTACCGAGTGGGCCCAGAGATACCTCTCCGACAATCAGAGTGAAAAATACTAATCTCTAAATACGCCAACCCAACAAGTACCTTCGGAGACACCTGTAGAGCAACTTTATAATCACCCAGTTACATTGTGATGTATGGTAGCACACAAAGTGTTCCTCTGGTAAACGGGAGTTGCATAATCTCATAGTCATAGGAACATGTACAAGTCATGAAGAAAGCAATATCAACATACTAAACGATCGGGTGCTAAGCTAACAGAATGGGTCAAGTCAATCACATCATTCTCCTAAAGATGTGATCCCGTTAATCAAATGAGAACTCATGTCCATGGCTAGGAAAAATAACCATCTTTGATTAACGAGCTAGTCAAGTAGAGGCATACTAGTGACACTCTGTTTGTCTATGTATTCACACACATGTATCATGTTTCCGGTTAATACAATTCTAGCATGAATAATAAACATTTATCATGATATGAGGAAATAAATAATAACTTTATTATTGCCTCTAGGGCATATTTCCTTCATAGGCCCCCTAAGAATATCATTACAATAATTCAAGCAAGTTTTGCTTCACACAAATTCAAATTCATCTAACAAATGATCCCTGGTTAACTGAAACTCTAATGAAACTCAGGGGTTGGCATGATAACTGAAACTAGGGAACCCCTGAAACTACTAGCTAGACAGAATAACTAAAACTAGGGAACCCTGAAACTAGCTTGACACACTAACGAAAAGTCTAACGAATTCTAGCTTTTGATGAACATCAAGTAAAATAAACCCATAGCAGTGACACAACAATAAAATGCTCCAGCCATCATATTTGCTTGTTGTTTCAAATTGATCAGATGCTTTAGTTGCTTGCCCATTTTCTTCAATTCACACTTCAGTTCAGCACTGTGCATCACTGGATCGGCTCTGTCTGCCAAATGGGGGGCTTGTTCCAAGGCAAGCCCCCCCCCCCCCGAAATTGAGCTCTTGGGTTGGATCGATGCGTCCAGTTTCAACCTCTCAATATAGTCATCGAGCCACTCAAAATGCCCACATTTCTTAAGAACCTGAAAAACAGGGGGCGGGCGGCGCATGAACCCTAGATCCACCACCCAGATCCACCGCCCTAATTCGATGAAAAAAGAAAGAAATCAGGAGAAATTAGACCATACTATTGGTCAAGAACACAGATCTAACCTGCCCCAGTTGTGGCCTGCTCAAGCATTTCACAAACTCGCGCACACGGTTGCCATTTTCTTCCCTCACACAAGTCAAACGCTTCAGAGGCTCCATGTGAAGGAAATATGCCCTAGAGGCAATAATAAAGTTATTATTTATTTCCTTATTTCATGATAAATGTTTATTATTCATGCTAGAATTGTATTAACCGGAAACATAATACATGTGTGAATACATAGACAAACAGAGTGTCACTAGTATGCCTCTACTTGACTAGCTCGTTAATCAAAGATGGTTATGTTTCCCTACCATGGACAAAGAGTTGTTATTTGATTAACGGGATCACATCATTAGGTGAATGATCTGATTGACATGACCCATTCCATTAGCTTAGCACCCGATCGTTTAGTATGTTGCTATTGCTTTCTTCATGACTTATACATGTTCCTATGACTATGAGATTATGCAACTCCCGTTTGCCAGAGGAACACTTTGTGTGCTACCAAACGTCACAACGTAACTGGGTGATTATAAAGGAGCTCTACAGGTGTCTCCAAAGGTACATGTTGGGTTGGCGTATTTCGAGATTAGGATTTGTCACTCCGATTGTAGGAGAGGTATCTCCGGGCCCTCTCGGTAATGCACATCACATAAGCCTTGCAAGCATTGCAACTAATGAGTTAGTTGCGGGATGATGTATTACGGAACGAGTAAAGAGACTTGCCGGTAACGAGATTGAACTAGGTATAGGATACCGACGATCGAATCTCGGGCAAGTAACATACCGATGACAAAGGGAACAATGTATGTTGTTATGCGGTCTGACCGATAAAGATCTTCGTAGAATATGTGGGAGCCAATATGAGCATCCAGGTTCCGCTATTGGTTATTGACCGGAGACGTGTCTCGGTCATGTCTACATTGTTCTCGAACCGTAGGGTCCGCACGCTTAATGTTTCGATGACAGTTATATAATGAGTTTATGAGTTTTGCTGTACCGAAGGAGTTCGGAGTCCCGGATGAGATCGGGGACATGACGAGGAGTCTCGAAATGGTCGAGATGTAAATATCGATATATTGGACGACTATATTCGGACATCGGAAAGGTTCTGAGTGGTTCGGGTATTTTTGGGAGTACCGGGGAGTTACGGGAATACGGGGGAAAAGTATTGGGCCTTATTGGACCATACGGGAAAGAGAGAGGGGCTGCCTAGGGCAGGCCGCGCGCCCCCCCAAGGCCTAGTCCGAATTGGACTAGGGGGAAGGGCTGCACCCCCTCCTTCCTTCCCTTCTCCTTTCCCCTTCCTTGTCTCCTACTCCTACTACATGGAAGGACTCCTAGTTGGACTAGGAAAGGAGGAATCCTACTCCTGGTGGGAGTAGGACTCCCTAGGGCGCGCCATAGAGAGGGCCGGCCCTCCCCTCCTCCACTTCTTTATATACGGGGGCAGGGGGCACCCCATAGACACACAAGTTTATCTTCGTGATCGTTCCTTAGCCGTGTGCGGTGCCCCCCTCCATGATATTACACCTTGGTCATATTGTAGCGGTGCTTAGGCGAAGCCCTGCGACAGTTGAACATCAAGATCGCCACCATGCCGTCACTGGATCGGAGTCCGGGGTGCGTCATCGAGCTGTACGTGTGTCAAGAACTCGGAGGTGCCGGAGTAACGGTGCTTGGATCGGTTGGACCGGGAAGACGTACGACTACTTCCTCTACGTTGCGTCAACGCTTCCGCTTCGGTCTACGAGGGTACGTAGACAACACTCTCCCCTCTCGTTGCTATGCATCACCATGATCTTGCGTGTGCGTAGGAATTTTTTTGAAATTACTACGTTACCCAACAGTGGTATCAGAGCCTAGGTTTTATGGTTGGATGTTATATGCACGAGTAGAACACAAGTGAGTTGTGGGCGATATAAGTCATACTGCCTATCAGCATGTCATACTTTGGTTCGGCGGTATTGTTGGATGAAGCGGCCCGGAACGACATTACGCGTACGCTTACGCGAGACTGGTTCTACCGTCGTGCTTTGCACACAGGTGGCTGGCGGGTGTCAGTTTCTCCAACTTTAGTTGAACCGAGTGTGGCTACGCCCGGTCCTTGCGAAGGTTAAAACGACATCAACTTCACAAACTATCGTTGTGGTTTTGATGCGTAGGTAAGATTGATTCTTACTTAAGCCCGTAGCAGCCACGTAAAACTTGCAACAAACAAAGTAGAGGACGTCTAACTTGTTTTTGCAGGGCATGTTGTGATGTGATATGGTCAAGACATGATGCTAAATTTTATTGTATGAGATGATCATGTTTTGTAACTGCGTTATCGGCAACTGGCAGGAGCCATATGGTTGTCGCTTTATTGTATGCAATGCAATCGCCCTGTAATGCTTTACTTTATCACTAAGCGGTAGCGATAGTCGTAGAAGCATAAGATTGGCGAGACGACAATGATGCTACGATGGAGATCAAGGTGTCGCGCCGGTGACGATGGTGATCATGACGGTGCTTCGGAGATGGAGATCACAAGCACAAGATGATGATGGCCATATCATATCACTTATATTAATTGCATGTGATGTTTATCTTTTGTGCATCTTATCTTGCTTTGATTGACGGTAGCATTATAAGATGATCTCTCACTAAATTATCAAGAAGTGTTCTCCCTGAGTATGCACCGTTGCCAAAGTTCGTCGTGCCCAGACACCACGTGATGATCGGGTGTGATAAGCTCTACGTCCATCTACAACGGGTGCAAAACAGTTGCACACGCGGAATACTCAGGTTATACTTGACGAGCCAAGCATATACAGATATGGCCTCGGAACACGGAGACCGAAAGGTCGAGCGTGAATCATATAGTAGATATTATCAACATAAAGATGTTCACCATTGAAAACTAATCCATTTCACGTGATGATCGGTTATGGTTTAGTTGATTTGGATCACGTGATCACTTAGAGGATTAGAGGGATGTCTATCTAAGTCGGAGTTCTTAAGTAATATGATTAATTGAACTTTAATTTATGATGAACTTAGTCCTGGTAGTATTAGCATATCTATGCTGTAGATCAATAGCTCGCGTTGTTGCTTTCATATGTTTATTTTGATATGTTCCTAGAGAAAATTGTGTTGAGAGATGTTAGTAGCAATGATGCGGATTGGATCCGTGATCTGAGGTTTATCCTCGTTGCTGCATAGAAGAACTATGTCCTTGATGCACCACTGGGTGATAGACCTATTGCCGGAGCAGATGCAGACGTTATGAATGTTTGGCTAGCTCAATATGATGACTACATGATAGTTTAGTGCACCATGCTTAACGGCTTAGAATCGGGACTTCAAAGATGTTTTGAACGTCATGGACCATATGAGATGTTCCAGGAGTTGAAGTTAATATTTCAAGCAAATACCCGAGTTGAGAGATATGAAGTCTCCAACAAATTCTATAGCTAAAAGATGGAGGAGAATCGCTCAACTAGTGAGCATGTGCTTAGATTGTCTGGGTACAACAATCGCTTGAATCAAGTGGGAGTTAATCTTCCAAATAAGATAGTGATTGACAGAATTCTCTAGTCACCATCACCAAGTTAGTAGAATTTCGTGATGAACTATAATATGCAAGGGATGACGAAAGTAATTCCCAAGCTCTTCGTGATGCTGAAATCGACGAAGGTAGAAATCAAGAAAAACATCAAGTGTTGATGGTTAACAAGACCACTAGTTTCAAGAAAAGGGCAAAAGGAAGAAGGGGAACTTCAAGAAGAACGGCAAGCAAGTTGCTGCTCAAGTGAAAAGCCCAAGACTAGACCTAAGCCTGAGACTAAGTGCTTCTACTGCAAAGGGACTGGTCACTGGAAGCAAAACTGCCCCAAGTATTTGGCGGATAAGAAAGGATGGCAAAGTAAACAAAGGTATATTTGATATACATGTTATTGATGTGTACTTTACTAGTGTTTATAGCAACCCCTAAGTATTTGATACTAGTTCAGTTGCTATGATTAGTAACTTGAAACGAGACTTGCAGAATAAACAGAGGCTAGTTAAGGGTGAAGTGACCATGTGTGTTGGAAGTAGTTCCAAGATTGATAGGATCATCATCGCACACTCCCTATACTTTCGGGATTAGTGTGGAACCTAAATAAGTATTATTTGGTGTTGAGCATGAATATGATTTGATCATGTTTATTGCAATATGGTTACTCATTTAAGTAAGAGTATAAATTGTTGTTCTGTTTACATGAATAAAACCTTATATGGTTACACACCCAATGAAAATGGTTCATTGGATCTCGATCGTAGTGATACACATATTCATAATATTGAAGCCAAAAGAGGCAAAGTTAATAATGATAGTGCAGCTTATTTGTGGCACTGCCGTTTAGGTCATATTGGTGTAAAGCGCATGAAGAAACTCCATGCTGATGGGATTTTGGAATCACTTGATTATGAATCACTTGATGCTTACATACCATGCCTTATGGGCAAGATTACTAAAACTCCGTTCTACGGAACAATGGAGCGAGAAACTGACTTGTTGGAAATAATACATACTGATGTATGCGATCCGATGAGTGTTAAGGCTTGCGGCGGGTATCATTATTTTCTGACCTTCACAGATGATTTGAGCAGATATGCGTATATCTACTTGATGAAACACTAGTCTGAAACATTTGAAAAGTTCAAAGAATTTCAGAGTGAAGTGGAGAATCATCATAACAAAAATAAAAGTTTCTACGATATGATCGCAGAGGTAGAATGTTTGAGTTACGAGTTTGGTCTTCAATTAAAACAATGTGGAAGAGTTTCACAAACTCATGCCACTTGGAACACCACAGCATAATGGTGTGTCTGAACGTCATAATCGTACTTTATTTGATATAGCGCAGTCTATGATGTTTCTTACCGATTTACCACTATCGTTTTGGGGTTATGCATTAGAGACAGCTGCATTCACGTTAAAAAGGGCACCATCTAAGTCCGTTGAGACGACACAATCTGAACTGTGGTTTGGCAAGAAACCAAAGTTGTCGTTTCTTAAAGTTTGGGGTTGTGATGCTTATATGAAAAAGTTTCATCCTGATAAGCTCAAACCAAAATCGGAGAAATATGTCTTCATAGGATACCCAAAGGAGACTGTTGGGTACACCTTCTATCACAGATCCAAAGGCAAGACATTTGTTGCTAAGAATGGATCATTTCTAGAGAAGGAGTTTCTCTCGAAAGAAGTGAGTGGGAGGAAAGTAGAAAACTTGATAAGGTAATTGTACCTTCTCCCTTATTGGAAAGTAGTTCATCACAGAAATCTGTTCCTGTTACTACTACACCAATTAGTGAGGAAGATAATGATGATGATCATGTAACTTCGGATCAAGTTACTAACGAACCTCGTAGGTCAACCAGAGTGAGATCCGCACCAAAGTGGTACGGTAATCCTATTCTGGAGGTCATGTTACTTGACCATGACGAACCTACGAACTATGAGGAAGCAATGATGAGCCCAGATTCCACGAAATGGTTGGAGGCCATGAAATCTGAGATATGATCCATGTATGAGAACAAAGTATGGACTTTGATGGATTTGCCCGATGATCGGCAAGCCATAGGAAATAAATGGATCTTCAAGAGGAAGACGGACGCTGATAGTAGTGTTACTATCTACAAAGCTAGAATTGTCGCAAAAGGTTTTCGACAAGTTCAAGGTGTTGACTACGATGAGAGTTTCTCACTCGTATCTATGCTTAAGTCTGTCCGAATCATGTTAGCAATTGCCGCATTTTATGAAATCTGGCAAATGGATAAACAAAATTGCATTCCTCAATGGATTTATTAAATAAGAGTTGTATACGATGCAACTAGAAGGTTTTGTCGATCCTAAAGGTGTTAACAAAATATGCAAGCTCCAGCGATCCATCTGTGGACTGGTGCAAGCATCTCGGAGTTGGAATATACGCTTTGATAAGATGATCAAAGCATATAGTTTTATACAGACTTGAGATGAAGCCTGTATTTACAAGAAACTGAGTGGGAGCACTACAGCATTTCTGATAAATATATGTAAATGACATATTGTTGATCGGAAATAATGTAGAATTATTCTGCAAAGCATAAAGGAGTATTTGAAAAGAGTTTTTCGAAGAAGGACCTCGGTGAAGCTGCTTAAATATTGAGCATCAAGATCTATAGAGATAGATCAAAACGCTTGATAAGTTTTTTCAATGAGTACATACCTTGACAAGATTTTGAAGTAGTTCAAAATGGAACAGTCAAAGAAAGAGTTCTTGCCTGTGTTACAAGGTGTGAAACTGAGTTAGACTCAAAGCCCGACCACGGCAGATGATAGAAAGAGAATGAAAGTCATTCCCTATGCCTCAACCATAGATTCTATGAAGTATGCCATGCTATGTACCAGATCTATTGTATACCCTACACTGTGTTAAGCGAGGGAGTACAATAGTGATCTAGGAAGTGGATCACTGGACATCGGTCAAAATTATCCTTAGTGAAATAAGGATTTGTTTCTCGATTATGGACGTGACAAAAAGGTTCGTCGTAAAAGGTTACGTCGATGCAAGTTTTGACACTAATCTAGATGACTCTAAGTCAATATCTAGATACATATTGAAAGTGGGAGCAATTAGCTAAAGTAGCTCCGTGCAGAGCATTGTAGACATAGAATTTACAAAATACATAAGAATCTGAATTTTGGCAGACCCGTTGACTAAGCTTCTCTCACAAGCAAAACATGATCACACCTTAGTACCCTTTGGGTGTTAATCACATAGAAATGTGAACTAGATTACTGACTCTAGTAAACCCTTTGACTGTTGGTCACATGATGATGTGAACTATGGGTGTTAATCACATGATGATGTGAACTACTGATGTTAAATCACATGACGATGTGATCTAGATTATTAACTCTAGTGCAAGTGGGAGACTGAAGGCAATATGCCCTAATAAAGTTATTATTTATTTCCTTATTTCATGATAAATGTTTATTATTCATGCTAGAATTGTATTAACCGGAAACATAATACATGTGTGAATACATAGACAAACAGAGTGTCACTAGTATGCCTCTACTTGACTAGCTCGTTAATCAAAGATGGTTATGTTTCCCTACCATGGACAAAGAGTTGTTATTTGATTAACGGGATCACATCATTAGGTGAATGATCTGATTGACATGACCCATTCCATTAGCTTAGCACCCGATCGTTTAGTATGTTGCTATTGCTTTCTTCATGACTTATACATGTTCCTATGACTATGGGATTATGCAACTCCCATTTGCCGGAGGAACACTTTGTGTGCTACCAAACGTCACAACGTAACTGGGTGATTATAAAGGAGCTCTACAGGTGTCTCCAAAGGTACATGTTGGGTTGGCGTATTTCGAGATTAGGATTTGTCACTCCGATTGTCGGAGAGGTATCTCTGGGCCCTCTCGGTGATGCACATCACATAAGCCTTGCAAGCATTGCAACTAATGAGTTAGTTGCGGGATGATGTATTACGGAACGAGTAAAGAGACTTGCCGGTAACGAGATTGAACTAGGTATAGGATACCGACGATCGAATCTCAGACAAGTAACATACCGATGACAAAGGGAACAACGTATGTTGTTATGGGGTCTGACCGATAAAGATCTTCGTAGAATATGTGGGAGCCAATATGAGCATCCAGGTTCCGCTATTGGTTATTGACCGAAGACGTGTCTCGGTCATGTCTACATTGTTCTCGAACCGTAGGGTCCGCACGCTTAAGGTTTCGATGACAGTTATATCATGAGTTTATGAGTTTTGATGTACCGAAGGAGTTCGGAGTCCCGGATGAGATCGGGGACATGACGAGGAGTCTCGAAATGGTCGAGACGTAAATATCGATATATTGGACGACTATATTCGGACATCGGAAAGGTTCTGAGTGCTTCGGGTATTTTTGGGAGTACCGGGGAGTTACGGGAATACGGGGGAAAAGTATTGGGCCTTATTGGGCCATACGGGAAAGAGAGAGGGGCTGCCTAGGGCAGGCCGCGCGCCCCCCAAGGCCTAGTCCGAATTGGACTAGGGGGAGGGGCTGCACCCCCTCCTTCCTTCCCTTCTCCTTTCCCTTTCCTTGTCACCTACTCCTACTACATGGAAGGACTCCTAGTTGGACTAGGAAAGGGGGAATCCTACTCCCGGTGGGAGTAGGACTCCCTAGGGCGCACCATAGAGAGGGCCGGCCCTCCCCTCCTCCACTCCTTTATATACGGGGGCAGGGGGCACCCCATAGACACACAAGTTGATCTTCGTGATCATTCCTTAGCCGTGTGCGGTGCCCCCCTCCTCGATATTACACCTCAGTCATATTGTAGCGGTGCTTAGGCGAAGCCCTGCGTCAGTTGAACATCAAGATCGTCACCACGCCGTCGTGCTGACGGAACTCCTCCCCGAAGCTTTGCTGGATCGGAGTCCGGGGTGTCAAGAACTCGGAGGTGCCGGAGTAACGGTGCTTGGATCGGTTGGACCGGGAAGATGTACTAGTACTTCCTCTACGTTGTGTCAACGCTTCCGCTTCGGTCTACGAGGGTACGTAGACAACACTCTCCCCTCTCGTTGCTATGCATCACCATGATCTTGCGTGTGCGTAGGATTTTTTTTGAAATTACTACGTTACCCAACACCATGCGCGGGCAATCGGGGCATCTTGTCAACATCAGTGGACCGTACTACGTCCATGATTGGCGGGAGGCTGAAGTCGAGCTAGACACACTCGCTGGCGACGCGTTTCGTTGCCGGAGCAGAGGAAGAAGAAGTTGGGAAAGGAAAAGGGGCAGGGCAAGCAATGGGCGGTGGGCTGGCTCGGGCTCGTGGTTGGCTCGGGTCGGGGCACGCTGATGAGAACGGGCATGCTTGTGTGGATAAGTTGTGGGTCCCGCCTGCATGCGAGTAACTGGTGGGTCCCATGTGTCATAACTCAAATCGCTTACCCCTTGAGTTTTGCATTTCATGGTTAAACAGAGCCATGTCGCATTGGAGCTATAGTTGGCTTCAAAGACGTCGCAAGAATGCTATTTTTGTGGACTACATCGTACTCCGTCCAATTCACATGAAAAACGTTGCACGGGAACGGGTGATTATTCACTCAAGAAAAAAGGGTGAACATTTTTAACCATGTTTAGTTATTTTGTAGGCATAAATAATATTTGCTCTCATACCACATCACCGCCACAAGGCGACAAGCTCGGCACCGTCATTGCGGTGTCACACAAGAACAAAAAGATCATTGATGAGTACTCCCTCCGGTCCTTTTTACTCTGCATATTAGGTTTGTCTAAAGTCAATCTCATTCAACTTTGACCAAGTTTATATAAAAAATTATAGACATTCACATAACAACACCAATATCATTAGATTCATCTTGGTATATATTTTCATATTATATGTATTAGATATTATAGATGCTAATAATTTCTAATATAAATTTGGTCAAACTTAGCAAAGTTTGACTTTCGGCAAATCCAATGTGCAGAGTAAAAAGGACCGGAGGGAGTACATCCGCGTCCGCGTCGAGCATCAAGTGGACGAGCCAGTGAGGAAGTCCATTGACACAACCGACGTTGGGGGCACTAACAAGATATATTTTCCTGGTAAATACGAAAAGTTGCCTACTTTTTTCTGCTACGACATCATGGGGTACACTATAACCTACTTTTGTGGACCCCTAGCGAGCTACAGAGGAAGAAATTCTACATCAACCTCAAGGCTCCTGCGCTTTCGAAGGACTTGCACACTTCAGGGGCTTCGACTTGGCGGCTCATTGATTATGGAGGGTTGTCGGTGGCCACTAGAGATGCGGAAGTGGCGGGCAGG
Source organism: Aegilops umbellulata (assembly GCA_032464435.1). Classification (NCBI taxonomy): domain Eukaryota; kingdom Viridiplantae; phylum Streptophyta; class Magnoliopsida; order Poales; family Poaceae; genus Aegilops; species Aegilops umbellulata. The sequence goes on from CP136059.1 coordinate 506,711,292, forward strand.
TCCATGTTGTCGGAGAAGGTGGTCAAGGGAGTGACCACGGCTGTCCAGAAGCTCACGGTCGTTGTGACACCTTTGTTTCCCACTTCTGCTGGTGTGCAGAATTATGAGGAGGAGACGCTGGGGCCGGAGGTTCCCAGGACATGGGCTTCTTTCTCAATGATGTTGGGATGGACATCGCGTCTAGGCGGGCGAACGAGCCAGATCAGGCTGATGTAAGGGTTAAGGGAGGCGCTTCCTCCATCATCTTGAGTGGTCCTGAGACCCTTACTATTACTATGAGACCCTTACCGTTACTGTGTTGCGACATAAAGAAGTCGCGGATGGTGCTCCTATAGTCAGCTAGGGTGACTTGGTGGATGTAGATGGCACTAAAGGCATGTGTGCTAGCTCCATCAACATGAGCGCCCATGCTGAAGGGGAGGCTGCTGACCCATCCAAGAGAACTAGATCTATTTGAGGCTGATGAAAAAGATTGTATAGAGATGAGTAGGTGGAGCGTGTTGCCGTTCATGGCTTGTGTGCCAAGCATGTGAAGTTTGGGCTCCCAACTCTCCCAAATAGCGGCAGCGACATGTCCAACCGCAAGGGTGCCTTTGCAGCCATCCTAGAGAGCACGACGGGTAGCAAGAGGAGTATTCCTGATGATCAAAACTTAGTGTTTAGCATGGATAGCACTAGTTCAGAGAGCTTAGAGTATAAGAGTGCAAATGGTCAAACGTTAGTGCTTTTGTTCGTTCTTTTCTTGCAAATGAGAAGCCTCTGAACAAAGAAGCCTCGAGTATATCCAGGATGGTCAAGAATTTTGAAATTGCAAAAGTTAATCGGCTAGCCAATGGGGTGGCTCACGAAATTGTGAAGTTTAGGTTTATTAGTAGATCTAATGGCATTCTTCTTAATAGCGTTTCGCCCCGCGTGGCAAATTTTGTAATGAACGATTGTAATGATATTTTTAATTAATTAATATATGGGATGTTTTTTCACAAAAAAATGCAGCTCATGTTGACGATCCCTAAAAAAACAAGACACATAGATACACAAGGTGATAGAATAAATCCGAGGCATACCGTTGATCATTCGAGAACCAAGCAATCACACGAGCACGACACCGAGATTTGTTAACGAGGTTCACCGATATGGCTAAATCCCCGGGGCCGGACTATGGGCGCTCCTCCCCGTGACACCGTCACAATACCGCACCGGCCACCCGGGAGCCGGCACACGCCGCCGGCTCCCCCTTGCGCGTCTGTGCTATTATGTTGGCATAGGTTACATCGTGTGTCTACCCCGCTATATATGAGAGGCCTAGGATACAAGTGTCCTACTAGGACACGACTCCACATCCTATGTAAACACAATACAACTACAAGTCCAACTATAACCTACCTCGTACACTATATTCGACACAACTCCAACAAACTCCACCTTGGCGAATATACTCCACCACCCTGAATTCGTCAACGCGTCAAACTTCCATGTACATTGAACTTGAGCTTATCCCATGAGCACCGCTGCTACTCCAAAGACTCCATATGACTCCACCTGCAACTTGTAGTCCCTTCTTTTTCTTGACCACCGTCAACACTCGAGCAAAGTTAAGTTCCACATTACTCTAGTTTGCGCTCCCAACTTCCAGAGTATCAGTCCAATGTCATCACACACTGATCACTGACCTGCGCGACAGTGAACAACTCACATATTGGATGTCACACATAAGAGTTACCTGAACTCAACATCACCGCTCCTTTTCTTGACCGTATGTCTGAAACTTGAAGGAATTTCACCATTGGTTTTAATCATCCCGAGTCAAATTTGCAGTTGTCTCACCACATGTATGACCACGAGAGCCCTGGCCCATCTCCATGTCTCGTGCATACCGCACGCCTCGCCGCTATTACCGCGTCGAGCCTCCGTTGTCCTGGTCGAGTCTCAAGGGTCGCGAACCCACACCACTCAACCCCCACTGCAGAGTACCACCGATCATCACCGACCGATGACGAGTTTCACGCTTCCATCAGACCACTAGGCTCTAGTCCGAATTACGTGTCACTCGCTTTTTGATAGAGGCAAAGGTGTCCCGATGTTTCGATGAGATGGTGGCTATCGTTTCTGTGGGAGTCGACCTTGACGATCCGACTACGAACATGCGAGACGTCGCGCCTTAGCAATCGCTAAACCAACTTCCGAGGGTTATTGACCACGCCGGAGCATGATCAACCTGACCACGAGGGCCTGTTTCCTGCGAGCAAACGAAGAACAAGCAAGAAACTAAGATTGCAATCTAGATATTGCGAATAAAAGAGGAAAGCTTTATTAATGAAGGTGGGGTTCTGTGACGCCTTGGTCTGGTCGTTGAACACAAACGAAGTACGCGAAGTTGCAGCTATGGCGAACTTTTGATCTAAACAAAACCCAAAGTCTAAACGACGCCCTAAGGGCTGTATATATGGAGGAAGAGGAGGGAATTTCGTGGCCCCTGATGGTGGGGTCCGAAACCAACCCTAACTCTTGTTTCCGCACACATACGGACTCTAAAAATAGCCTATACTTAAGTATTTCGAAATTACATGGGCCTGGCCCAATAATAAGGTGACGCAGCACCTAGAATGGCCTATGGACGAATATTACGAAGTGGCATCTTGTATATTTCGTCCAAGGCTTCATGCACTCCTTATGGTGGCTTCAAAGTCCTGAAATCATCACTTGTAACTCCGTCCTTGATCCCCTTGCGCATGCCATCAACTCCATGCGTGTTCTTGCTCCAATGTTCATCCTTCTCCAAGCTAGGCCCTTCATTTGTAAGCAAAACAAATGTATCCAATTTAGGCCGTATCATATTCTCATGCACATTAGAATCATTACCAAGAAACGAAAGTACCTGGTAATTTAATTGGCGTGCGCGAGCTCTAGTAATTGGTCCACTATGTATAGCAGCAGGGGCTGTGGATGTAACAATGGTATTGATGTCCTCATCATCCTACCCTTCTTGAAATGAAGTCGTCCTCGACGGAAGCTCATCTTCCTCACCCAAATAAGGCTTCAAATCTGCAATGTTAAAAGTGGGACTAACCCCAAAATCTGCAGGCAACTCAAGTTTATATGCATTATCATTTATTTTCTCTAACACCTTAAAAGGACCATCAGCACGTGGCATTATCTTTGATTTGCGCAAATTAGGAAATCTATCCTTACGCAAATGTAACCAAACAAGATCTCCAGGTGCAAACACAACATGTTTTCTACCCTTATCTCCAGCAAGTTTATATTTAGCATTCATACGCTCAATGTTTTCCTTAGTTAACTCATGCATTTTTAAAATCAATTCAGCGCGTTCTTTAGCATCAAAATTAACCTTCTCCGAAGATGGAAGAGGCAACAAATCAATAGGTGCACGAGGTAGGAAACCATACACAATTTCAAAAGGGCACATCTTAGTAGTAGAATGCAATGAACGATTATAAGCAAATTCAATATGAGGCAAGCATTCTTCCCACATTTTCTTATTATTCTTCAAAAAAGCCCTAAGCATAGTAGACAATGTTCTATTGACTACTTCAGTTTGTCCATCAGTTTGGGGGTGACAAGTAGTACTAAAAAGCAGTTTAGTCCCCAACTTAGCCCATAAACATCTCCAAAAGTGGCTAAGAAATTTAGTATCACGATCTGAAACAATAGTATTTGGCACACCATGCAAGCGAATAATTTCACGAAAGAACAAATCAGCAACATTAACAGCATCATCGCTTTTATGACATGGTATAAAGTGTGCCATTTTCGAGAATCTATCCACGACAACAAATATACTATCCCTCCCCTTCTTTGTTCGAGGTAAGCCTAAAACAAAGTCCATAGATATATCCTCCCAAGGAACACTAGGTACAGGCAAAGGCATATATAAACCATGAGGATTGAGTCGTGACTTAGCTTTTTGACATGTAGTGCAGCGAGCAACAAAACGCTCAACATCCCGTCTCATCTTTGGCCAAAAGAAATGTGTAGCAAGTACGTCCTCCGTCTTCTTCACGCCAAAGTGTCCCATTAATCCTCCTCCATGCGCCTCCTGCAACAACAAAAGACGAACAGAGCTAGCTGGAATGCATAGCTTGTTAGCACGGAAGACAAAACCATCATTAACAACGAACTTGTTCCATGTTCTTCCTTCTTTACAATTCTGCATTACATCTTTAAAATCAGCATCATGCACATATTGATCTTTGATGGTCTCCAAACCAAATATTTTGAAGTCAAGTTGTGAAAGCATAGTATAGCGACGAGACAAAGCATCAACAATAACATTTTCTTTACCCTTCTTGTGTTTAATGACATAAGGGAAAGTCTCAATGAATTCAACCCAATTAGCATGTCTACGATTCAGTTTAGCTTGACTTTTAATATGTTTCAAAGATTCATGATCAGAATGTATAACAAATTCTTTGGGCCATAAATAATGTTGCCATGTCTCTAAAGTCCGAACAAGAGCATATAATTCTTTATCATAAGTAGAATAGTTCAGACTAGGCCCACTCAATTTTTCAGAAAAGTATGCAACAGGTTTGCCATCTTGTAATAACACACCTCCTAATCCAATTCCACTAGCATCACATTCAAGCTCAAAAATCTTATTAAAATCAGGAAGTTGGAGTAAAGGAGCATGTGTCAACTTATCTTTCAATACCGTGAAGGCTTCTTCCTGTGCGGTACCCCAAACAAAAGGCACATCCTTCTTTGTAAGCTCGTTGAGAGGTGCAGCAATGGTGCTGAAATCTCTCACAAAACGCCTATAGAAACCAGCGAGGCCAAGGAAACTCCTCACTTGTGTGACCGTTTTGGGCTGCGGCCAACTCTCAATAGCTTCAATCTTGGCTTTATCAACTTCAATTCCCTATGGAGTAACAACATAGCCAAGAAAAGATACTCGGTCGGTGCAAAAGGTGCACTTCCCAAGGTTACCAAACAAACGTGCATCACGTAGAGCATTAAAAACAGCACGTAAATGTTCCAAATGTTCTTCCAAAGATTTGTTATAAATCAGTATATCATCAAAATAGACTACCACAAATCGTCCAATGAAAGCACGTAAAACTTCGTTCATTAATCTCATGAAAGTACTAGGTGCATTAGTTAACCCAAAAGGCATGACTAACCACTCATATAAACCAAACATAGTTTTAAATGTTGTTTTCCATTCATCTCCCAATTTCATACGAATTTGATGGTATCCACTACGCAAATCAACTTTGGAGAATATTGTAGAGCCACTCAATTCATCAAGCATATCATCTAGCCTAGGAATAGGATGACGATAACGAATAGTAATATTATTAATGCCTCTACAATCAACACACATACGCGATGCACCATCCTTTTTAGGCACTAGTATAATAGGAACAACACAAGGACTAAGAGATTCATGTATATAACCTTTGTCGAGCAGCTCGTGTACTTGACGCATAATCTCCTTCGTCTCCTCTGGATTGGTACGGTATGGTGCACGGTTGGGTAGCGATGCACCGGGAATTAAGTCAATTTGATGCTCAATCCCTCGAATAGGTGGTAATCCCGGTGGCACGTCTTGTGGAAAGACGTCAGCGAACTCCTGCAAAATGTTAGTAACAGCAGGAGGCAAAGAGGAAGGCACGTCCTCGAATGAAAATAATACCTATTTGCACACAAAAGCATAGCAAACAGATTTGCGAACATCTAGATCATCAATATCAGATTTGGTGGCAAATAAACATGCACTTTTCAATTTAATTTCAGAAGCAACACTAGATGGTTTATTATTAGGCTTCATTTGTTGCTCAAATTCTTTTGCCACAATCTGATTTTCACTCTTATTTTGCTCCTGTTTTGCTTTATTAGCTCTACTAATATCATCTTTCAAAATGGAATCAGGAGTCATAGTAAGCAAAGTAATATTGTTGTCCTTATGAACAAGAGTATACTGATTGTTTCTACCATGGTGTACAGAATTTTTATCAAATTGCCATGGTCTACCAAGTAATAAGGAACATGCTTGCATAGGTACCACATCACAATCAACATAATCAGCATATGTAGAGATACTAAAATGCACACGAACAGTACGTGTTACTTTAACCTTGCCGCTGTTGTTGAACCATTGGATGTAGTAAGGATGTGGATGTGGTCTTGTGGTGAGAGAAAGCTTCTCCACCATCTCCATGCTAGCCAAGTTGTTGCATCTCCCTCCATCTATGATGACGCGAATAGAACGTTCCTTCACAACTCCCTTTGTATGGAACAAATTATGCCTCTAATTTTGCTCAGCTTGTGTAACCTGCACACTCAAAACACGTTGAGCAACTAAACATTCATACCTGTCAGCATCTTCAGCAGCCATGTACTGCGTCTCATGATCAGAATCATCTCCACCGTGTTCTTCATGTGTAATAAGAGCCAAAGTCTCCTCATCATAGTCACTAGCAGACTCATACCCACCATCCTCAGTAACAATCATCACACGCTTAGATGGACATTCTCTCGCATAATGACCTCCACCCTTGCAACGTCGACAAATAATATCATGTGTTTGCCCTGTTGATGCCATGGATGAAGAAGAGCTCTTTGCAGGCCCATAAGTGTTGGAAATATGCCCTAGAGGCAATAATAAAAGCATTATTATTATATTTCCTTATTCATGATAATTGTCTTTATTCGTGCTATAATTGTGTTATCCGGAAATCGTAATACATGTGTGAATAACAGACAACAACGTGTCCCTAATAAGCCTCTAGTTGACTAGCTCGTTGATCAATAGATAGTCATGGTTTCCTGACTATGGGCATTGGATGTCAATGATAACGAGATCACATCATTAGGAGAATGATGTGATGGACAAGACCCAATCCTAAACATAGCATAAGATCGCATAGTTCGTTTGCTAGAGTTTTCCAATGTCAAGTATCCTTTCCTTAGACCATGAGATCGTGTAACTCCCGGACACCGTAGGAGTGCTTTGGGTGTGCCAAACGTCACAACGTAACTGGGTGACTATAAAGGTATACTACGGGTATCTCCGAAAGTATCTGTTGGGTTGACACGGATCGAGACTGGGATTTGTCACTCCGCTTGACAGAGAGGTATCACCGGGCCCTCACGGTAATGCATCATCATAATGAGCTCAATGTGATCAAAGTGTTTGATCACGGGATCATGCATTACGGTACGAGTAAAGTGACTTGCCGGTAACGATATTGAGCGAGGTATTGGGATACCAACGATCGAATCTCGGGCAAGTAAAATACCGATTGACAAAGGGAATCGTATACGGGATTGATTGAATCCTCGACATCGTGGTTCATCCGATGAGATCATCGTGGAGCATGTGGGAGCCAACATGGGTATCCAGATCCCGCTGTTGGTTATTGCCCGAGAGCCGTCTCGTTCATGTCTGCATGTCTCCCGAACCCGTAGGGTCTACACACTTAAGGTTCGGTGACGCTAGGGTTGTGAAGATATGTATATGCAGTAACCCGAATGTTGTTCGGAGTCCCGGATGGGATCCCGGACGTCACGAGGAGTTCCGGATTGGTCCGGAGGTGAAGAATTATATATAGGAAGTGCAGTTTCGGCCGCCGGGAATGATCTGGGGGTCACCGGTATTGTACCGGGACCACCAGATGGGTCCCGGGGGTCCACCGGGTGGGGCCACCCATCCCGGAGGGCCCCATGGGCTGAAGTGGGAGGGGGACCAGCCCTTAGTGGGCTGGTGCACCCCCTAAGGCCCACCCCGTGCGCCTAGGGTTGGAACCCTAGGGTGGGGGGGGCGCCCACTTGCCTTGGGGGGCACTCAACCCCCCCTTGGCCGCCGCCCCTTGGGAGATTCAATCTCCCAGGGCCGGCTTCCCCCCAGGGGTCCTATATAAAGGGGGGAGGGGAGGGGGGCAGCCGCACCCCTTGCCCTGGCGCCTCCCTCTCCCTCTCCAACACCTCCTCCTCCTCCATAGAGCTCGGCGAAGCCCTGCCGGAGTACTGCAGCTCCACCATCACCACGCCGTCGTGCTGCTGCTGGAGCCATCTTCCTCAACCTCTCCTTTGCCTTGCTGGATCAAGAAGAAGGAGACGTTACGCTGACCGTACGTGTGTTGAACGCGGAGGTGCCGTCCGTTCGGTGCTAGGATCTCCGGTGATTTGGATCACGTCGTGTACGACTACCTCATCCCCGTTCGTTGAACGCTTCCGCTCGCGATCTACAAAGTGGTATGTAGATACAATCTCTCTCCCATGACTCGTTGCTTAGATGAACTCATAGATGGATCTTGGTGAAACCGTAGGAAAAATTTTAATTTTCTGCAACGTTCCCCAACAGTGGCATCATGAGCTAGGTCTATGCGTAGTTCTCTATTGCACTTGTAGAACACAATTTGTTGTGGGCGTAGATGTTGTCAACTTTCTTGCCGCTACTAGTCTTATCTTGCTTCAGCGGTATTGTGGGATGAAGCGGCCCGGACCAACCTTACACGTACGCTTACGTGAGACCGGTTCCACCGACTAACATGCACTAGTTGCATAAGGTGGCTGGCGGGTGTCTGTCTCTCCCACTTTAGTTGGAGCGGATTCGATGAAAAGGGTCCTTATGAAGGGTAAATAGAAGTTGACAAATCACGTTGTGGCTTTCACGTAGGTAAGAAAACGTTCTTGCTAGAACCCTAATTCAGCCACGTAAAACTTGCAACAACAATTAGAGGACGTCTAACTTGTTTTTGCAGCAAGTGCTTTGTGATATGATATGGCCAAAGTTGTGATGAATGATGAATGATCTATATGTGATGTATGAGATGTTCATGCTATTGTAATAGGAATCACGACTTGCATGTCGATGATTATGACAACCGGCAGGAGCCATAGGAGTTGTCTTTATTTTTTGTATGACCTGCGTGTCATTGAGAAACGCCATGTAAATTACTTTACTTTATTGCTAAACGCGTTAGCCATAGTAGTAGAAGTAATAGTTGGCGAGCAACTTCATGGAGACACGATGATGGAGATCATGATGATGGAGATCATGGTGTCAAGCCGGTGACAAAGATGATCATGGAGCCCCAAGATGGAGATCAAAGGAGCTATGTGATATTGGCCATATCATGTCACGTTTATTATTTGATTACATGTGATGTTTATCATGTTTTGCATCTTGTTTACTTAGAACGATGGTAGTAAATAAGATGATCCCTCATAATAATTTCAAGAAGTGTTCCCCCTAACTGTGCACCGTTGCGACAGTTCGTTGTTTCGAAGCACCACGTGATGATCGGGTGTGATAGATTCTAACGTTCACATACAATGGGTGTAAGACAGATTTACACATGCAAACACTTAGGTTGACTTGACGAGCCTAGCATGTACAGACATGGCCTCGGAACACAGAAGACCGAAAGGTCGAGCATGAGTCGTATAGAAGATACGATCAACATGAAGATGTTCACCAATGTTGACTAGTCCGTCTCACGTGATGATCGGACACGGCCTAGTTGACTTGGATCATGTAATACTTAGATGACTAGAAGAGGGATGTCTATCTAAGTGGGAGTTCATTAAATAATTTGATTAGATGAACTTTATTATCATGAACTTAGTCTAAAATATTTACAATATGTCTTGTAGATCAAATGGCCAACGTAGTCCTCAACTTCAACGCGTTCCTAGAGAAAACCAAGCTGAAAGACGATGGCAACAACTATACGGACTGGGTCCGGAACCTGAGGATCATCCTCATAGCTGCTAAGAAAGATTATGTCCTACGAGCACCGCTGGGTGACGCACCTGTTCTCCCTGCAGAACAAGACGTTATGAACGCTTGGCAGTCACGTTCCGATGATTACTCCCTCGTTCAGTGCGGCATGCTTTATAGCTTAGAGCCGGGGCTCCAAAAGCGTTTTGAGAGACATGGAGCATATGAGATGTTCGAAGAGCTGAAAATGGTTTTCCAAGCTCATGCCCGGGTCGAGAGATATGAAGTCTCCGACAAATTCTTTAGCTGTAAGATGGAGGAAAATAGCTCTGTCAGTGAACACATACTCAAGATGTCTGGTTGCACAACCGCTTGACTCAACTGGAAGTTAATCTCCCGGATGAAGCGGTCATTGACAGAATCCTCCAGTCGCTTCCACCTAGCTACAAGAGCTTTGTGATGAACTACAACATGCAGGGGATGGTAAAGACCATTCCTGAGGTATATGCTATGCTGAAATCAGCAGAGGTAGGAATCAAGAAGGAACATCAAGTGTTGATGGTGAATAAAACCACTAAGTTCAAGAAGGGCAAGGGTAAAAAGAACTTCAAGAAGGACGGCAAGGAAGTTGCCGCGCCCGGTAAGCAAGTTGCCGGAAAGAAGCCAAAGAATGGACCCAAGCCCGAGACTGAGTGTTTTTATTGCAAGGGAAGTGGTCACTGGAAGCGGAACTGCCCCAAATACTTAGCGGACAAGAAGGCCGGCAAAACAAAAGGTATATGTGATATACATGTAATTGATGTGTACCTTACCAGTACTCGTAGTAGCTCTTGGGTATTTGATACCGGTGCAGTTGCTCACATTTGTAACTCCAAGCAGGAGCTGCGGAATAAACGGAGACTGGCGAAGGACGAGGTGACGATGCGCGTCGGGAGTGGTTCCAAGGTCGATGTGATCGCCGTCGGCACGCTACCTCTACATTTACCTACGGGATTAGTTTTAAACCTCAATAATTGTTATTTAGTGCCAAGTTTGAGCATGAACATTGTGTCTGGATCTCGTTTAATTCGAGATGGCTACTCATTTAAATCCGAGAATAATGGTTGTTCTATTTATATGAGAGATATGTTTTATGGTCATGCTCCGATGGTTAATGGTTTATTCTTAATGAATCTCGTACGTGATGATACACATATTCATAGTGTGAATACCAAAAGACTTAAAGTTGATAACAATAGTCCCACATATTTGTGGCACTGCCGCCTTGGTCACATATGTGTCAAACGCATGAAGAAGCTCCATGCGGATGGACTTTTAGAGTCTCTTGATTATGAATCACTTGACACGTGCGAACCATGCCTCATGGGTAAAATGACCAAGACTCCGTTCTCAGGAACAATGGAGCGAGCAACCAACTTATTGGAAATCATACATACCGATGTGTGCGGTCCAATGAGTGTTGAGGCTCGCGGTGGCTCTCGTTATGTTATCACCCTCACTGATGACTTGAGTAGATATGGGTATATCTACTTAATGAAACACAAGTCTGAGACCTTTGAAAAGTTCAAGGAATTTCAGAGTGAGGTTGAAAATCAACGTGACAGAAAAATCAAGTTTTTACGATCAGATCGTGGAGGAGAATACTTGAGTCATGAATTTGGCACACACTTAAGAAAATGTGGAATAGTTTCACAACTCACGCCGCCTGGAACACCTCAGCGTAATGGTGTGTCCGAACGTGGTAATCGCACTCTATTAGATATGGTACGATCTATGATGTCTCTTACCGATTTACCGCTATCTTTTTGGGGCTATGCTTTAGAGACTGCCGCATTCACGTTAAATAGGGCTCCGTCGAAATCCGTTGAGACGACACCGTATGGATTATGGTTTGGGAAGAAACCTAAGCTGTCGTTTCTAAAAGTTTGGGGATGCGATGCTTATGTCAAGAAACTTCAACCTGAAAAGCTCGAACCCAAGTCGGAAAAATGCGTCTTCATAGGATACCCTAAAGAAACTATTGGGTATACCTTCTACCTCAGATCCGAAGGCAAGATCTTTGTTGCCAAGAATGGATCCTTTCTAGAGAAAGAGTTTCTCTCGAAAGAAGTAAGTGGGAGGAAAGTAGAACTTGATGAAGTGTTACCTCTTGAACCAGAAAATGGCGAAACTCAAGAAAACGTTCCTGAGGTGCCTGCACCGACTAGAGAGGAAATTAATGATGATGATCAAGATACTTATAATCAAGCTCCTACTGAAATTCGAAGGTCCACAAGGACACGTTCCGCACCAGAGTGGTACGGCAACCCTGTCTTGGAAATCATGTTGTTAAACAACGGTGAACCTTCGAACTATGAGGAAGCAATGGCGGGCCCGGATTCCGACAAATGGCTGGAAGCCATGAAATCCGAGATAGGATCCATGTATGAAAACGAAGTATGGACTTTGACTGACTTGCCCGTTGAGCGGCGAGCCATAGAAAATAAATGGATCTTTAAGAAGAAGACAGACGCGGATGGTAATGTGACCATCTATAAAGCTCGGCTTGTCGCTAAGGGTTATCGACAAGTTCAAGGGTGACTACGATGAGACTTTCTCACCGGTAGCGAAGCTGAAGTCCGTCCGAATCATGTTAGCAATTGCCGCATTCTATGATTATGAAATATGGCAAATGGACGTCAAAACGGCATTCCTTAATGGTTTCCTTAAGGAAGAATTGTATATGATGCAGCCGGAAGGTTTTGTCGATCCTAAGAATGCTGACAAGGTGTGCAAGCTCCAACGCTCGATTTATGGGCTGGTGCAAGCATCTCGGAGTTGGAACATTCGCTTTGATGAGATGATCAAAGCATTTGGGTTTACGCAGACTTATGGAGAAGCCTGCGTTTACAAGAAAGTGAGTGGGAGCTCTGTAGCATTTCTCATACTATATGTAGATGACATACTTTTGATGGGAAATGATATAGAACTCTTGGACAGCATTATGGCCTACTTGAATAAGAGTTTTTCAATGAAGGACCTTGGAGAAGCTGCTTATATATTAGGCATCAAGATCTATAGAGATAGATCAAGACGCCTCATAGGTCTTTCACAAAGCACATACCTTGATAAGATATTGAAGAAGTTCAATATGGATCAATCTAAGAAGGGGTTCTTACCTGTGTTACAAGGTGTGAAATTGAGCTCAGCTCAATGTCCGACCACGGCAGAAGATATAGAAGAGATGAGTGTCATCCCCTATGCCTCAGCCATAGGTTCTATTATGTACGCCATGCTGTGTACCAGACCTGATGTAAACCTTGCCGTAAGTTTGGTAGGAAGATACCAAAGTAATCCCGGCAAGGAACACTGGACAGCGATCAAGAATATCCTGAAGTACCTGAAAAGGACTAAGGAAATGTTTCTCGTTTATGGAGGTGACGAAGAGCTCGTCGTAAAGGGTTACGTCGACGCTAGCTTTGACACAGATCTGGATGACTCTAAGTCACAAACCGGATACGTGTATATTTTGAATGGTGGGGCAGTGAGCTGGTGCGGTTGCAAACAGAGCGTCGTGGCGGGATCTACATGTGAAGCAGAGTACATGGCAGCCTCGGAGGCAGCACATGAAGCAATTTGGGTGAAGGAGTTCATCACCAACCTCGGAGTCATACCCAATGCGTCGGGGCCAATCAAACACTTCTGTGACAACACTGGAGCTATTGCACTTGCCAAGGAGCCCAGGTTTCACAAGAAGACCAGGCACATCAAGCGTCGCTTCAACTCCATTCGTGAAAATGTTCAAGATGGAGACATAGAAATTTGTAAAGTGCACACGGATCTGAATGTCGCAGATCCGTTGACTAAACCTCTCCCTAAGGCAAAACATGATCAGCACCAGAACTCTATGGGTGTTCGATTCATCACAATGTAACTAGATTATTGACTCTAGTGCAAGTGGGAGACTGTTGGAAATATGCCCTAGAGGCAATAATAAAAGCATTATTATTATATTTCCTTATTCATGATAATTGTCTTTATTCGTGCTATAATTGTGTTATCCGGAAATCGTAATACATGTGTGAATAACAGACAACAACGTGTCCCTAGTAAGTCTCTAGTTGACTAGCTCGTTGATCAATAGATAGTCATGGTTTCCTGACTATGGGCATTGGATGTCAATGATAACGAGATCACATCATTAGGAGAATGATGTGATGGACAAGACCCAATCCTAAACATAGCATAAGATCGCATAGTTCGTTTGCTAGAGTTTTCCAATGTCAAGTATCCTTTCCTTAGACCATGAGATCGTGTAACTCCCGGACACCGTAGGAGTGCTTTGGGTGTGCCAAACGTCACAACGTAACTGGGTGACTATAAAGGTATACTACGGGTATCTCCGAAAGTATCTGTTGGGTTGACACGGATCGAGACTGGGATTTGTCACTCCGCTTGACGGAGAGGTATCACCGGGCCCTCTCGGTAATGCATCATCATAATGAGCTCAATGTGATCAAAGTGTTTGATCACGGGATCATGCATTACGGTATGAGTAAAGTGACTTGCCGGTAACGAGATTGAACGAGGTATTGGGATACCGACGATCGAATCTCGGGCAAGTAAAATACCGATTGACAAAGGGAATCGTATACGGGATTGATTGAATCCTCGACATCGTGGTTCATCCGATGAGATCATCGTGGAGCATGTGGGAGCCAACATGGGTATCTGGATCCCGCTGTTGGTTATTGCCCGAGAGCCGTCTCGGTCATGTCTGCATGTCTCCCGAACCCGTAGGGTCTACACACTTAAGGTTCGGTGACGCTAGGGCTGTGAAGATATGTATATGCAGTAACCCGAATGTTGTTCGGAGTCCCGGATGGGATCCCGGACATCACGAGGAGTTCCGGATTGGTCCGGAGGTGAAGAATTATATATAGGAAGTGCAGTTTCGGCCGTCGGGAATGATCTGGGGGTCACCGGTATTGTACCGGGACCACCAGATGGGTCCCGGGGGTCCACCGGGTGGGGCCACCCATCCCGGAGGGCCCCATGGGCTGAGGTGGGAGGGGGACCAGCCCTTAGTGGGCTGGTGCACCCCCCAAGGCCCACCCCCTGCGCCTAGGGTTGGAACCCTAGGGTGGGGGGGCGCCCACTTGCCTTGGGGGGCACTCAACCCCCCCCCCCTTGGCCGCCGCCCCTTGGGAGATTCAATCTCCCAGGGCCGGCGCCCCCCCTAGGGGGCCTATATAAAGGGGGGAGGGAAGGGGGGCAGCCGCACCCCTTGCCCTGGCGCCTCCCTCTCCCTCTCCAACACCTCCTCCTCCTCCATAGAGCTCGGCGAAGCCCTGCCGGAGTACTGCAGCTCCACCATCACCACGCCGTCGTGCTGCTGCTGGAGCCATCTTCCTCAACCTCTCCTTTGCCTTGCTGGATCAAGAAGAAGGAGACGTTACGCTGACCGTACGTGTGTTGAACGCGGAGGTGCCGTCCGTTCGGTGCTAGGATCTCCGGTGATTTGGATCACGTCGTGTACGACTACCTCATCCCCGTTCGTTGAACGCTTCCGCTCGCGATCTACAAAGTGGTATGTAGATACAATCTCTCTCCCATGACTCGTTGCTTAGATGAACTCATAGATGGATCTTGGTGAAACCGTAGGAAAAAATTTAATTTTCTGCAACGTTCCCCAACAAGAAGGTGTGCTCTTGGCAGGTAGTGGTGATTGTGCCTGTTTTATTGTATCACGGTTGGAGGTGGCAGCTGACGGAGGTGCCGGTGTAGCAGAACGTGTGGATGTAGACGATGCACGTGGTGTCCATGATGAAAGTCGACCTGCAGAAAAGTTAGTTCGCGCCAATGCCTGTCGATCCTGCACTTCACGTTCAGCTTTACAAGCAAGATGGAATAAACGAGTGATATTATTATAATTCTTATAGTCTAGAATAGTCTGAATCTCTCTATTTAATCCACCCAGAAAACGTGCAAGCATAGCTTCATTCTCCTCAACAATACCACATCTAATCAAGCCAGTTTGTAATTCCTGATAATATTCTTCTACAGAATTTTTTCCTTGTCTTAAGCGCTGCAATTTTTGAAGTAATTCACGTTGATAATATGGTGGAACCCAATGAGTACGCATAGCAGTTTTCAAAGCAGCCCAAGTAGCTGGAACAGGATATAATCTACAATGTTCAGACCACCAAACACATGCAAAGCTAGTGAAAGCACAAACAGCAGCAGGAACACGTCTCTCCTCAGGATATTGTAAACATGTAAAGTGTTGTTCAGTTTCTAACTCCCAAGTAAGATATATATTAGGAACATATCTACCCTCAAATGGTGGAATATTCAATTTCAGTTTAGGGAGATGGTCATGATCTCGTACCTGAGGGGGAGCCCTAACATTGCCATTATTTGCATGTGGACGACCTGGTGGTTGTGGTGCTAGAGATTGCACGTAGTTTTGATGTTGATCAACCTCATCCTCGTAATCTCCCACATAATCATCCTCCTCCACATCAGCGGCAGGAGCCACAGAAGTATCAACAGTAGCACCAGCAGTTTGGCCAGGCTGAAGAGGGACACGGATCGCTCGGCGGAGGGCTGATTCCCGACCTGGAGGTATTCGTTGTTGTTGCTGTTGTTGCAGAGGTGCGGCAGGTGCAGCCGGTGGTGGAAGACGTGCAAGCAGTTCATTAAATCTGTTATCGAGCTTTGTTTCGAACGTCTTCTCCGCGCCAGTGATCTTCTCCATGGCCTCTTCAAAATTGTTCAGCACATCTTGCACCTGTTCATTCATCATTTTCTGAAACTTATCATGAAGCTCCTTGTTTGTTAAATTCTCCCAGTCAATCTCGTCGGGTTGTGATCCTGGCATGGTTAGCAGCAATAGAAACACACAAGAATATGATCCTATAGACTACTAACAAGTGGTGGTGGTGGTGGGTGTCACAAATCCTTTAAGCAAATCTCAAATTCTTACCAGTTCTTACCCAGCAGCAGGCGGTGATCGGCAACCGATGTAGTCAAAACTCTCAAAGCTTGGATAGAGCGATTACCAGGGAGAGTCAAACGCACGATGTAGATGTATGTGGAGCTGGGAAGGCTTATAGTATGGTAGCAAAAAGGGTCAGCAATAATCAATTCAGAGATGCAAAGTTGAATAAACGCTCAACGACGGTACTGTGCTGGTCCTAGGCTAGACCGTGCTAGAGACGCGAGCCTAGAACACTAACAAAATCACGGCGCTGCACGTAAACAAGGGAAAAGCACACTCTGGGAATTTTTTTTCGCCCTGTTTTTTTTTGCGCTTTTTTTTGCGCTCCTCTTTTTCTTTTTTGCGAAAAATCACTATAATGGCGAGTGTCTCAAAACTCTTCCGAGGTCAAACTGACAAGATGGGTACGAAATTTTTTTGACAAATTTTTTTTTTCGGAAATCAGGGCAGCGACGACGAAAAAGTGCGACCAAAAATCACTATGATGGCGAGTGTCTCAAAAGACTCAGAACAGCCTAAAAATAGGATAGGAAAAAAATATTTTCGGTCGCCGAAATTTTGGCCTAAAAACTGCCCGGGGGTCTCCAGACTCTTTTTTCCTTTTTTTTTTCCGAGACCTACGCAGGCAAGGAAACACGAATCGGAATTGAGATGGATCTCGAAAACAAACCTAATATGAAAAGAATTCGGGTTGGTGGTGGATATATGGGTATGGATCGGTGGTGGTATATGGATACGGATTGGTGGTAGATATATGGATACGGATTCAGAGCGGTGGCGGATACGCAGTGGTGGTAGATGGCAAGGCGATGATGATGGTGCGGCGGCGGCGTGACTAATATGACCAAAACTCGAAACTCTAAAAGACTAGACGCTAAGACCAGCAACTTAACACGACGATGCAACCGCAAATTCAACAAAGCAAATACAGAAAAGATTATGCAAAGGCTCAGATTGGTTCGGATAGGATGAACTAACCCTAATTTTTTTGGCTTTTTCGTGGACTATAGGTATGAAGAACAGACTCGATCTAAACTACGAAAAACTGTAAAATCTCACCGAGCAACCTGAAAATCTGATACCACTTGATAGAGGCAAAGGTGTCTCGATGTTTCGATGAGATGGTGGCTATCGTTTCTGTGGGAGTCGACCTTGACGATCCGACTACGAACGTGCGAGACGTCGCGCCTTAGCAATCGCTAAACCAACTTCCGAGGGTTATTGACCACGCCGGAGCACGATCAACCTAACCACGAGGGCCTGTTTCCTGCGAGCAAACGAAGAACAAGCAAGAAACTAAGATTGCAATCTGGATATTGCAAATAAAAGAGGAAAGCTTTATTAACGAAGGTGGGGTTCTGTGACGCCTTGGTCTGGTCGTTGAACACAAACGAAGTACGCGAAGTTGCAGCTATGGCGAACTTTTGATCTAAACAAAACCCAAAGTCTAAACGACGCCCTAAGGGCTGTATATATGGAGGAAGAGGAGGGAATTTCGTGGCCCTTGATGATGGGGTCCGAAACCTACCCTAACTCTTGTTTCCCCACACATACAGACTCTAAAAATAGCCTATACTTAAGTATTTCGAAATTACATGGGCCTGGCCCAATAATAAGGTGACGCAGCACCTAGAATAGCCTATGGACGAATATTATGAAGTGGCATCTTGTATATTTCATCCAAGGCTTCATGCACTCCTTATGGTGGCTTCAAAGTCCTGAAATCATCACTTGTAACTCCGTTCTTGATCCCCTTGCGCATGCCATCAACTCCATGCGTGTTCTTGCTCCAATGTTCATCCTTCTCCAAGCTAAGCCCTTCATTTGTAAGCAAAACAAATGTATCCAATTTAGGCAGTATCATATTCTCATGAACATTAGAATCATTACCAAGAAACGAAAGTACCTGGTAATTTAATTGGCGTGCGCGAGCTCTAGTAATTGGTCCAGTATGTATAGCAGCAGGGGCTGTGGATGTAACAATGGTATTGATGTCCTCATCACTTTTCCCGCTGCTGAATAGGCTTCGACTCTCTATGCACTTGCGACGTAGCCCCTCAATCCAGCTCCACCTTCAACATGACTCCATGGTGGTTGTACGTGCCACCCCGCGCCCCATTGACTTCAAGCTCCGTGTGTACACCACCTTGAATCAACCCCGCGCCATAGTCTTGTCGAAGCCACACAAGCCCTCGGGCCTGCGCCACGTGTTTCCACGCCCAGAAGTCGGTCACCATCAGCACCACACACCTATGTCGTCGTCGCTAATCCCACCACCGTTTTCTGTACCAACCGAGTTGCGTCGATCCATCAGACTGTCCAGGCCAACTGCCCTATGTGTCTGACCCGAGTCGAACTTTCCTGACTGCAACCATCTGCAACTCCTCACAACCATCATCGTCCATCTTAACTGGCTTGGCATCCCGCAACGCCTTCAAGCACCCATGTTGTGCCAATAGATTTTCCACCTTTGACTGTTGTAACCCAAAGTTTTTAGTTCTGTCGTACGTCTCCACCTCAAACCTGCTACCCGTTGGCTTCATAGTTCTTTGTACAGCCGATCTTTGAAAAATATCGAAGCACCCTCTCCGCGATCCCCAAGTACACATAGTGTACTAGCAGCAACGTCTCCACTTCAAACTTGGTACCCGTAGGTTCCATAGTTCTTTGTACAGCTGACCTTTGAAAAATATCGAAGCACCCTCTCCGTGATCCCCAAGTACACATAGTATACTAGCAGCAAATCCAAAAAGATAGTTTTGGCCTTCGCGTGGAGTAGCTCCCTTGCACAACTTCCAATGCTAACTTTGCATGCCCAAGCCTTTTCCGTCCCGATGCCATGTACAAAGAGCTGCCTTGCTGCTTCACATCTACGACTCGTAACAGGGACTCGGTTCTTCTTTTTTTTCTGTCAAACATATCTCGGGTGTACGCTCAGCTCACGCCCCTCGATCAGCATACAGCGAACCAGCAGCACAGCCCGTTGCCTGGGCCTTCCCTGCGCTTCGGCCAGCCCCCCAGCGTAGCTCACCTCATCGGATGGGCCTCCTGCTATGGGCCGCGAGACGCCAACGAGCCCAGCTGCGCCTGCAGTCTAACGCTCGCCCGATCGATCCACCAAATCGATCACCGCACGTAACGCGTACGCGAGCCTTCCTCTAATCCGACCCCTGCTGCAACTCATCGATTCCGCTGCCGATTGCCGTAACTGCCGAGATGCTTCTGAGTTTTCATCGATTTCCAAGCTGCCGTACTGCTCCTTCTCGATCTCGTCTGATCGCAGCGACCCAACGGCTTCCGCAAAAGAATTCCCGATCTATCGTCGATACTGATTTCTTTGCACACCTGTTTTCGCATCAAACTGACGACGATCCATCCTCTAGATCAACAATCCATCAACCTTGAACAACCTAGCTCATGATACCACTTGACAGAATAAATCCGAGGCATACCGTTGATCATCCGAGAACCAAGCAGTCACACGAGCACGACACCAAGATTTGTTAACGAGGTTCACCGATATGGCTACATCCCCGGGGCCTGACTATGGGCGCTCCTCCCCGTGACACCGTCACAATATCGCACCGGCCACCCGGGCGCCGGGACACGCCGCCGGCTCCCCCTTGCGCGCCTGTGCTATTATGTTGGCATAGGTTACATCGTGTGTCTACCCCCGTTATATATAAGAGGCCTTAACCTACGTCGATCCGACGATCCCACATTTTTTATGAAAAACAACATCAACCCGATCAACCTAAAATCACCTACAGACTAGCAACAATAGCCATGTGTGGCAGAGTGTGCCGTCTTCTCTAGTATCCATTGGCTTGTTTCAGATAGTGCATCTATAACACCCATGCAATCAGACTCTGCTTGAAGGCGATTACAGCCAACCTCATTTGCTAGCAGTAAACCATCTCGAAGGGCCAGCGCCTCCATAGTTTGGGCAGAAGCAGCATAGGGAATGAACCGAGAACGTCCAGCCAGGAAGGTACCTGAGGAGTCTCGGAGAACAGCACCTGTCGCCCCAGTTCCATCCTCCGCGTGATAAGAGGCATCAACATTTAATTTCAAACATCCCCCAGCTAGTTTTACCCATTTCTCCTTTACAACATTGGTCACCTTCGCAGAAGTTTTAGAATAATTTGAAGTAATGGCTTGAATAGAGAGTGCACACTTGTTCACCGGAGGGACCGCACCTTCATGTGTTACCTGACGGCGCATCCACCATATATACCAACACGCAGTAAGCACAACTTCATGAATACATAAATCAGGGTAGCCCGACATCGGATTGAAGTTTGATCTTAAAATATGTTCAACTACAGCTGACCCAAATTTTTTTCGATAAAGGGCGCTTTTATTATCTCAAAATGTAGCATCAAAGTGATACAGCTGACCCAGATATGTCAACCGTACTAGCATCAGCAATAAACTCACTCAGCCCAGCTTCAACTAGACCTCCCTTGCTTGAACACAACTGAATAAAAGGTGAACAATGTCCTCAGGTCCTTGCTTACATAAAGGGCAAATCCCATCAGTCCCAATATGATGGTTGGCAAGAACAGCTCGGACTGGGATCAGACCATGTAGCAGACGCCACCCAAATTTTTTAATTTTTGCTGGGACATTCAACTTCCAAAGTAAATCCCAGACTAGATTCGGTCTTGATGTTCCTTGCATCGCACGTGAGGCTCTACCTCCGTACTGATGCCTCCATTCACAATGATATGCCGATCTCACTGAGAAGTAGCCCGATTTTGTAAAATTCCAAGCAACAAAATCATCAAAGGCATTTTATTGTAGCAGAATCTGAAGGATTCTCTCAGCATCTACCGGCCAAAAAATTGATATGATGATATCCTCGCCCCACTGTTCCGTAACTGGGTTGATCAGTTCACTAACTTTCGTGATTAATATCAATGTCATTGTTGCCGTTTCTCCAATCTCTTGCGGTTTTACCATCACATAGAAAGAGCAACATGACAATTGTGACACCATTATAAGCACCTTCAAATGTAGTGCAAGAGTGAATCCATCAAAAAAAGGTGTACATGAGTGAAGAGTATGGTGACTGCAGATGTACGACCGGGACGAATCTGAGCTGTTGCATAAAGATCTGACGGTACTTAAATAACTGACACCGAAGTGGAAAATAGTTGACCGATAAACCGATAAGTACACGGTCCGAAGGCCGAAGCAGGCCCCGAGCGGCCAAACCCCAGATCGCAGTCCAGAAATGGCCGCCGCGGCCGCCGACTCCGCGAAGCTCGTCGTCTCCGGTCAGGCCTTCGCGGCGCTACTCAACTGCTGTGCGGCCGCCGGCGGGGACTGCGACGGGATACTCCTCGGCAGTGCCGCCCGCCCCCCGGCTCCTCCCCCTTCCTTCTCCGACGACGATCCCGCCCCAACCCTATCCATCTGCGTCGCCGACCACTCCTTGCTCGCCCGACGCTCCTCCCTCTCAAACGCACTCGGCTGCTTCATGCCCTACTCCCCCGCCCGCTCGGGCACGGCCACCGTCGGCTTCTTCTCCCCCCGCCGCAGCGCGTGGGCGACGCGCCGCCCCTCCATGCGTGAGGCCGCCGTCGCCTGCTCCCTATCCAAATCCCTGGCCCTCACCCACCCCGTCGTGTTTCTCCTCTTAGGCCCCTCCGTCGCCTCCGACCTCTCCATCCACTCGTTCATTCACTCGTTCATCCTCTCCATCCTCTCCGTCGACCGGCACGAAACATTACCCTAGTTTTTTTAGGGGTTCCGGATTAGTAGATTTAGAGCATCTCCAACAGGCGCGGCGCGTCCCGCCGCGCAAAAAACAGATTTGCCGCGCGCGCATCGCCTGATTTGGCGCGGCGCGCACCGCTGGCTCCAGCAGCCGCGCTAACATGCAGCGCGCTAAAATGCAGCGCGTGATAACATTTTCGAAAGCACAAAAATAAATACAAGTTGCATAAAATAAAAGATAAATTGCATAGATAAAAGACAATACAACGGTATTTTACATCGGTACAACTAAATAGATAGTTCGAAAACATAGATAGATAGAACTACGGTGCAAGTAGATAGAAACTACTCCAAATCGCTACCATCATCATCACCATCATCATCCTCGTCGGTGTTGTCCGAGGTATCGAGCCACATGTCGTCCCAACGTTCATCGTCTGTCGTAAAGATCGACATCCCACCTGCTGCAACGATATCGGGCTGCGCATTCATCAATGCCTTCCGTCGACGCCGGTCCAGCCGCTCCGCGCGGCGCCTTGCCGTCCTCTCCGCCCAGTAGGCATGCTCGTCAGCGACGTCCTCCGGGTGGCGACGGCGCCACTCCGCCATGGCTCGCTCGTCCTCCTCGGCGATGAGAAGGCGGCGGCAGCGCCGAGCGTGGTCGGCACGGTCCATGTCGGTGATGAGACACGGCGGAGGGGCGACGCGCTGCGCCTGCTCGCGCGTGAAGACGTCCCGGAAGTTCATCTGCGTCCGGGGCCTATCCAACCGCCACGCCGCCGCGTCGTACGCGCGAGCCGCCTCGTACGCGGTCCGGAACGACCCGAGGCCGACCCGGACGTCGCCGGACCGGATCTCGACAGAGTACCAGCCGTTGGGGCGCTCCCGGACGCCGCGGTAGCCCGACGAACCCCGGCGGCGCGGCGGAATGGTGGCGCGGTGCTGGCGCGGAAAGCGGCGAAGCGGCGAGGTTGCGAGGGGAGGGCGTGTGGCTGTGGCTGTGCGCATGGCGAGCGCGGCATTTTATAGGCGCGCGCGAAGCGGCGCACCAAATCTACCGCGCCGCGTGCCGCTTTCTCCCCCGCGCGCGCAAACGCTTCCCGCGCGCGGTAACTTCCCGCCACCGCTGGAGCGCGCGGAACCAGCTGGCGCGCGCTAAACGCAAATTTTACCCCGCGCGCGCGTCTTTTGCAGCGCTTGTTGGAGATGCTCTTAGTCTTGACGGATTTGTACCCAAAAACAAATGGTCCTGCATGGGCTGCAACCTAGTGAAGCTTTAAAGCCATGACATATTTTTTTAGACAAAGCCACGACATAGTTTTTTCTAGGGATATTGTTTTTTTAGAATATTTTAGGGACATAGTTCTTTTTTGGGGTAAAGCCAATTTATACATCAAAGACCATAAGGTGTGGGATGCAATCAAGTCATGGGGTTGGCTTCTATGTAGAGAATACCTGGCTAAGCAGCACGACCTTCGAAAGTAAAAATACAATTAAAGTGAACTGATCTAAGCTTTATCTCATGTACAACCGATCCATTCTTCCCCATGCTTCCTCTACCAATGTCGGAGATAGACTGTTTTGAATCAGATTCAATCAACAAGTTCTTTAGGTTGACGTCTTCTGCAAGAGCAAGAGCCTCTCTGCAAGCAATGGTCTCTAGAATCAATGGATCCTCCAACCCTGCAATAACCAGTGAAGAGCTCCCAAGATAGTTACCATGGTGATCGTGGCATACTGCAGCTGCCGAGCCTCTCCTCTACCAGCTCGGACTCCAGCATCAACATGAATCTTGGCAAAACCGGTCGGAAGGGCCTTCGGTCAGGCGGGTTGGGCCTGCATTACACCTCCTGAAGACCTCGTGGTGGCACGGGAGAGCTGCCGAGCGAAAGCTCTGCGCTTTGTCGCCGATGACGGCCATGCTTGTGAGCGTCGTTATCTTTCTGAAGATGTCGCCGTGGTGCTCCTCTTCGTGCCATAGTTCCGGGTGAAGACCCTTATCCCTTTTGGACTCGGCGGCGGCGGCCCTTTGCGTCGCACTCCCTCCTGGGAGCGTTGTCGTGGAGCTTAGGTGTTTAGGGAAGTGTGCGGTGTTATACTTGCCTTTCCCAATGCTTTCTTTCGGTAGCGTAGTCCGCATGATCCGGTTATCTTGGGATCGGTGTTGTATGAGGGCTACCTCACCATCTTGTATCGTTTAACCATGTACTTGGTTCGGTGTTTGCTTTATATACAAACCAGGGTGAAAGCCTGTTTTGAGAATACACATCCTGGAGCGTTAATGGCTCGCTGTTGTGACAATATAAAATTCTTTGCGGAGGAATTGGTGGCTTGCGGAGTTTGGAAGATCTGCTCATGATAGCTTTGTGCCACAATAGTTTTGAAGGGGTAAAGGTAAGTTTTTTTCACCGAAAACCATAGTTTGTGGGATACAGCTTGGATTATAGGGTTGGCCAAACTAGACATGGCGTCCGCAGGGCCGACCCTGTGTTTCAGGAGGCCCCAGACGAATTTGACGACATGGGCCCCTAAGTTCTAAGACCATATATATTTATGTGCGCGCATGATACATATATCTATAACTTGATTTGCATAATATTAAGAGTAAACTTTCAACCACACATCTTTAGTTTTAGATTTAACTATAACAATTGTTGGACAATGTCATATTACGACAGAAATACTAAAAGGATAGCAAAATGAAATCAACATGACATGATTACCTCAAATAAGAACCAAATTCAATTGACTCCATCAGCAACGATAATACTTCAGTGCTTCATAAAAAGTTTCTTCGGGCGTTTCTTCATGCAAAGTCATTAAGGACAATATTAAGAAAAGGTTTCTCCTTTTTTCAACACTCGACAAATGCTTTTTAGGTGGCATGCTAGGCTAATGTCCTAAAATTATGAAGAAAAGAGAATATTATAAATTATACATCGGACCATCAGAATCCTAGACATGTACACAGTATGCCAAAATATTAGGATGGCTGAATACATACTACATGAAAAATCTGAAACTTCGTGCACACCAAAATTGAGGATGGCGGGATGGATCATGGATGAATAGTAGAATACTCCCTCCGTCCCAAAATTTTTGTCCTACATTTGTCTAAATACGGATGTACCTAGTTACGTTTTAGTGTTAGATACATCCATATCTACACAAAACTAAGATAAAAATTTTGAGACTGAGGGAATACGTACTAAAGAAACTACTGAATCATAGATCATGGATCAGAAACATGGATACGTAGTGTCCTGCGCTCGCATACATATATGTACTGCTGGATGCCAGATGGCCGGGTTGCCGGCATGGCCGTATGGCGCAACAGCAGAATCCCGGGCTGCGCGCAGCGGCGGCGACAACGAGCGGCCGAGGCGCCGAGAGCGCAGGCGACGGCCAACGAGACGACGAAGGCACAAGCGAAACGATGAGAATGAGATCTCTCAATTGATTTGTTTCACGTGCGTACGCATGCGCCCTGCGGCCGTCCCTTCCGTCTCACGCGACGCTTCGCTACCTAGCTCTCTGACGGGCCTATTTTTTTTCTTACCCATTTTTCTCTGGGCTATACTCCGGTCTGGGCCCTGGGCCATCGCCCCTCTGGCCATACCCTAGGGCCGGCCCTGAGAGAGAGAGAGTGTGTACTTGGCTAGACTTTGTGCTTCACCGTTGACAACACGACCTTCAAAAATAAAAGTACAATTAAAAGTAGATGATTTAAGCCTAATTTCGCTAATAATAGCACCGATAGGATAGGATATCTGTAACGACTTGCTCTCAGTCCGATGCGATGGCACAATTCTGCACATGAAGATCTTTAGCTAGAGTAGTGCTTCCCGGCACGCAATGGCCTCGAGTGTGTTGCGCCACAATAGCTTTTTTCTTTAGTGTTGCGTCACAATAGTTGGACCTAGGAATCCCACAATACAGAGCCAAAGCCCAAAGGGCGCATTGTTATGAACAGCGAAAGTCCCAGGCTCCAAAGCCCAAAAGCCCAGAGACAAAAAGAGGGGGTGGAGCCCATATATAATAAGCGGAATTACGCTGGGAAAGCCGGCTAGAAACCGCCGCCGCCGACGTCCGGAATGGCAAAGAGATCCAGGAAGAAGAAGGAGCAGCCGACGGTTGCGGCGGCGAGCCTCCCCGAGGATCTCATCGTCGAGATCCTGGCGCGGGTGCCCTACAGATCGCTCTGCCGCTTCAAGTGCGTGTCGCGACCGTGGCGCGCCCTCTGCTCCGACCCCGGCCTCCGCAAGAGGTCACCGCAGGGCCTATCCGGCTTCTTCTGCTACGCCTGCGACGACGAGAACCACCAGCTCCGCTTCCTCAACATCTCAGGGAGAGGCCGGCCCCTCGTAGACCCCAGCCTCCCTTTCCTGCGCCGCGTATGGGATGGAGGAGTCAGAGTCGTCTACTGCTGCGGCGGCCTCCTCCTCTGCCAGTGCTGGAAGAAATCATCTACAATCGACGCCGGCTACGACTCAGAATACATTGTTTGCAATCCGGCATCGGAGGAGTGGACCGTTTTGCCTGCTACCGAGGAGCTGCACCCGAGCAACATCATCCGCTTGGGTTTCGACCCGGCCGCTCCCTCCCGCTTCGCCGTGTTTGTGTTCGTGCTCGTGCGGGATTACAAGATCACTGGAGTCGAGATCTTCTCGTCCGAGACTGGAAAGTGGACATCTAAGGAGAGCGAGTGGGGCGGCAAGACTATTGTTGATGAGTATAATACTTCGGCCTCTGTCTTCTTCGGTGGCGCACTGCATTTGACTACCTACGATTCTTCGGTGATCACAGTGGATACAGAGGGGAATACTTGGCGGAAAATCCGAATGCCACTCAGTGTGAAAGAGACGTCGGGTTACAGTTTTATCGCGCAGTCTCAGGGATGCTTGTATGCAATGCATATGGATTACCGTAATGATGCTTGCGAGCTCTCAGTATGGGTTCTTGAAGATTATGCTAGTGGGCAGTGGAACCTGAAGCATACAGCTAACATGTTGGAAGTGGTAGGCCGTGATGAGTTGTGCACATTTGTTGCAGTTGACCCGGAATGCAAATTAATTTTTTTCCAAATCGGTGGACATGATGGAAAGCTTGTGTCATATGATATCGAAAACAGGAAATTTCATGTTATCTTCAGCTTCCAGAGATACTTTATTTTCCGGTGTGAACCTTATGTTCCCAATTACACGGAATGGTTGTCAGATGGTTTGCTAAAAGCAGCACCATGATTGACTTCCGATTTCGCCATGCCACCAGTACCTTCATATATATATCAGGTGGTGGATATGGGTCAAATCTTTCACGCAGTTTTCTTCTGCAATTTGATGTTCCGGAGCATGCCTTTGTGGCTTTGAACAGTATTCTTTTAAAATGGACTGTGGAAGCTGCCCTTTTTGTTGTGTTACTGCCTGGCAATCCCTTTGCTTTCATGTACTAGTTGTGCTGTGGTCACTTGTAAGTCTTTATTGTGGGGGCAGAATAGGTTATCCATGCATGGAATTATCTGCATTTTCACCTTTTCTTCCTATTTATTTCCTGCAATTATCTGCATGTTCACCTCAACCATGTTTGTATGTATTTGGAAACTGGACTACTCACTGTCCATTTGTTGTTCAAAATGGTTATCTTATGCATTTTAAGCAAATTTAAGTTGTCAAGTAACTTTGTGCTACCCAACATAATTTATGTTCTTTTTTTTTGGATTGATGTGCACTGTCAAGATGGTCATGTGATATGTACTCTGTATATTTAATATAAGACGTTTTATATTAATATACAGAGGGATTACCATTCATGTTCACCAGTAACCATTATGATTCATGCACCCTATTGTGTTTTTCCATTGTTGCTTTGGTTAACCATCCATGGAAAATATTTTTCTATCTTAAATTCGTGAATCAAACTGTTTATGTCATTTTTAATCCACTAATTTAGGTTGTTGTTGCCCAACTAAATCCATTTCTGAAGAATCTTCACATCTTTGTTGTCTAGATAGCAACTTGCAGATTTTACTTGTCCACTACCTAGCTTTCAAAATCGTGCAATGTAATCTTCTAGTTCTTGATATGCAAATTTATTTTTTTACTTTGTTATTGCTATTCGAAAATTTGGACTTTGGGACTATGTTTTGTATGAAATCTGTAAGGCTAAATGAAAAAAAACCCAGGGTTGTAGACCACCTATTTGTCACAAGTCGACAGTTTGCAACCTCTTTTGAGAAATTAGACCGCTTTATAATTCACACTACATCAGCGTGGCGTTGTTATGGATCATTTATCACCACGGCTTATTTCCGACCTTTCGATTCGGACTGGAGGTGCATAGGAGTTTGATGCAATGGGGAAAGTAGAGATCCTAAAATGAATTGTGGTGTAAGTCCGAATTATGTATTTATTATGTGGTGTGAAGTGATCAAAACTTTAAAGGTGGTACAAAATTGCCAACTAAGATATCATTTTTTACCATGATTTAATTCTTTCCTGAAAATATTCAGTGATAACTTGTCGTACAATTTCAGCATGCTGATTTCGTTTACCTTTTGAAACTTACAGAGTTCTGTGCGTGTAGCATGAGTGCATGACTGCAAAACTCAAGCTGGTATCGTCATGTACCAGAAATTTCTGAAACTAATTACTACAGGAGTATGATTTATCTTCTATTCCATGTGGATTACTTCTTTACCTACAATTAGCTGTTCACTCTCCCCTATGTCAACAGTTTCAAATGATAAGTTCAACTTGCGGAAAGTTCAAATAGTAACCATTCATATGCGAGCATGCAAAAATGTCGCATTACCATGGTAATATACTGAAGAAGTTAAGTATTTGAAAATGGATTTGTTACACTAAGAAAGCACAAATTATTCAGTTAACTACAGCAAGTGCACCTAAAGCTTTGGAACATGTTACCTACAATTATTACAGCAAGAAAAAACAAATGATAAGTGACATGTTATAAGTGAACAAGATGATGCTTATGTTTAGGCAGGGAACATGTGCATGCACAAAATTATGCTCCAATTGGTCATGACAGGGTATAGACAATTAGACAGGGCAGAATTTGGTAGGATTCGGTTCTCTTGTCAGCTGGAGCCTTTGTCCGATTGCTGTATTTGCCTGCATCTGTGTGAAGACGCAAATGGATTACTGAAGACATAAATGGAAGTGCTCACGCGAGATTGCCATGTCCGGTTCCCGACATCGCCGACCTTTTCATCCAGTCCACAGTCATCCATGACTCCGACCGCACTACGCTCCCTACTCCTCCTGCAAGTATGTATCTGCACTCTGTTCTTCCGCTTTAGGCGAAAAAACGTCGATCTCGTCGTGCCGAGTAAATTGCATAAAACCACCACTTTGAAAGCTAGGTTTGCGAAAAACACTAGGATACATTATCGCTGCAGAAAACACCACATCTCGCGTAATGGTCTTGCAAAAGCCACTGATGGGCGGATCTGACTCGTTTAAGTGCGTTTATGACAGATGGGTCCCACTTTTCGCTGACGTGGCATAACATTTTACCAAAAAAAATGCTAGATTGATAAAAAAGCGAAAACCCCATCAAAAAATTTCCCCTGTGCTGCCCAAGGCCTTCCCCTGTCCGGCGACCCCTGCCCTACCGGCCGCGCGCGCCCCTCCCGTCCTGCCGCGTGCGCGCCCCTGCCCGGCCGGCCGCGCGCGCCCCTCCCATCCTGCCGCGTGCGCGCCCCTGCCCGGCCGGCCGCGCGCGCCCCTGCGCCGCCACGCTCACCTCCTGTCCGGTCGCCCGCGCTCCTGGCCTCTGCCTAGCCGCGCGCCCGCCTCTGCCCGGCCGCGCGCCCCCTCCATGCTAACTGCACCACCGCCGCCCTTCTCTGCCCGCGCCCACCCTCTACAAACCGCACCACCGCCGCACTGCTCCACACATGCCCCATCTCCCTAGATCGATCTCGAGCTCGGGAGGATGGCAGCCATGGCGGGAATACGAGGGGGTGTTGGAGCTCCACCGCTGCTGCTTGCTCCGGTGCGAGCTCGGGAGGACGGCGGCCATGGCGGGAATATGAGGGTGGTGTTGGAGCTCCGCCGCTGCTGCTTGCTCCGGTGCGAGCTCGAGAGGACGGCAGCCGTGGCGGGAATACGAGGGGGATGCTGGAGCTCCGCCGCTGTTGCTTGCTCCGGTGCGAGCTCGAGAGGACGGCGGCCGTGGCGGGAATACGAGGGCGGTGCTGGAGCTCCGTCGTTGCTGCTTGCTCCGGTGCGAGCTCGGGAGGACGGCGGCCATGGCGGGAATACGAGGGCGGTGCTGGAGCTCCGCCGGTGCTGCTTGCTCCGGTGCGAGCTCGGGAGGACGGCGGCCGTGGCGG
Source organism: Aegilops umbellulata (assembly GCA_032464435.1). Taxonomy (NCBI): domain Eukaryota; kingdom Viridiplantae; phylum Streptophyta; class Magnoliopsida; order Poales; family Poaceae; genus Aegilops; species Aegilops umbellulata. Next base: position 506,742,042 of record CP136059.1, read on the forward strand.
GAATACGAGGGCGGTGCTGGAGCTCCGTCGTTGCTGCTTGCTCCGGTGCGAGCTCGGGAGGACGACGACCGTGGCGGGAATACGACGGTAGTCGTGCAGGGGAAAGAGAGTGGAGGGAGGAAGGACACGGGAAGAAGGGGAGGGAGCTGATTGCTTTTTTCTATTTGATTCAGGGGTGTCTGTGCAAAATATATGGACTAGTTTGTAAATTTAGACTAAAATTGATCTACCACGAAATGTTACGCCACGTAGGCAAAAAAGGGGCCCATCTGTCATAATCTCACTTGGCAGAGCCAGATCCGCCGATCAGTGGTTTTTGCAAGACCATTACGCGAGATGTGGTGTTCTCTACAGCAAAAATGTATCCTAGTATTTTTCGCAAACCTAGCCCTTAAAGTGGTGGTTTTATGCAATTTACTCCGTCGTGCCCTAAGCTAATTGTTTCTGCTGGAGTGTTTCATCACCTCCTGAAATCCAAAATTCATCCCCGTCAGGCACTGCACTAGACAATCTCTCACAAAACGTCAAATTAATTCCAGATTTACTAATTGACTATTTGTCTCGGACTTTAAGTTTTTGCGTGTGTTTTTCATCTTTTATTGCTGAAGCAGCTCTGGTTCTTTAGAGTTCATAGTTCTCTCTTACTACAAAATTCGAGTTGCATGAGAAATAGTGATACTACATACTTACAAGCTACGCTGAATTGCAGATAGTAGACCAGAGGCTCAGTCGGCTGGAACAAATAATGCATCTTGCCCACAACATCGCGATGTTTCACAAGGTGTCCAAAATATGAGACAAGTACATGTTTTTGAGCAACTCCCAGAGGTATATTTTCTTGCTGGCTGTAAAGTATTGCGCCCAGAAAAAAACTGCTATCACATGAATATATATATGATGCATCTAGGCCTTGGAATTTTGCCTAGTAAGTCACTATGCATAACCCTCGAAGCTATACATGACAATTAGTGTGTTAAACTTTTTTTTGTTGGAACAATTATGACACTAATGCATATGCAGGTAGAGCAGGGTGAAGTGAAAGCTAGAGTGCTGGCCGGTAGCTTCAGACATATGTTGATCATAGGTTTCTGTCCATCCAAGAGCTTGATTGAGCTCACGGTCCACATCCTTGAGAGTGCGTCTTCCCTCGAATGCCTTACGTTGGACATGACCTACGGTTACGATAGGTCGTTAGGTACCTTTGGTAGATGCCGGCCAATGACTATGCATGAGACAAATCTCGCGGGAGCTCGTGGGGGCATGAAGGTTGCAGATCGGTACATTGCGGTGAGAGTTCCAACGAATGTTCAATTCGAGCTCCCGGAGCCCTGTAGTTGATGCCATAATAATATTACAACAAGTATTTTTTGATACCACAAGCGAGATTTTCCATTCAAATAAAGCTTCAGGTAGTTCAAGACATCCAGCTTCCCTTCTGGATTGGGTTACTATTGCCTTGATTAAGTGGCAAAACGTCATTAAAACAAACTGCATCACTTCGATCAACTAACTTGCAAAAGAGAAAAATGGGCAGAACGTCATTGACAGGCTGACAACGCCTTGGTCGCCGCCGCCGCGCTCCTCACTAGGCGCGCTTACTACTGCAGCTAGGAGTTCAACACATTTTCCCGTTCCAACATCTTCTCACGTTTTGATGACGTGTTCCCCCGTATCTCTTTTGATGAGAACAGAGTCCATCTCCTGCAGTTCCAGAGCCGGAAGACCAGGAATAAGCAGGAGGAGGACATTGCTACTATGTTCTTGGAAGCGGGAGTTTTGGCTCTCGGAGAACATGCTCCCGGGTGAACAGTAACGCAAAAAATATATTAAATGTTTTCAAAAAATTCTGAAATATTTTGTGCATGGTCATGTTAGTGTCGCAAGCATGCTTGACAATTTTCGTGCGAAATGGAGCAGCGGTGTTTCATCGGTGAATTTTATTTTTAAAATGACGTTTGGGGGTAACATTTGGTGTTCCATTTTTTTTTGCACATGCCAAAATGCTTAAACTTTTTGCCTCAAATTTTGCAGGTAGCATTTAGATATGACAAAAGAAAAGATAAAAAATTTGTCTTTAATTTTTTGACATTTCAAAAATTATTTTTTGGCCCGGGAGCACGTGCTCCCAGGAGCCAAATTGAATTTCCGAAAATTGTGATACTATTATAAGCACCTTCAAGTGTACAAGAGTGAATCCATAAATAAAAAGATGTACAGGACTGAAGAGTATTGTGACTGCGAATAAGTAATTTTACCGGAGCCGGGATGTACCGATGTTGGATCCACCCTTCGTCCATTTTGTCAAGATCCGTGCAGTCTCCGTCCCTGTAAACTAGTAATTACAGCCCCAACTTTATACACTAATAATACAAGTGTGGGTCCTTTTGCATGCAACAATTTTTGTCAGGGAAAGGACACTTACATGCATGATACATATATTATCCCTCTTTCTCTCTCCCCATGCAAGACCTCAATTTAATTTCTTTGGGATAATTTTGGATGATAAATATGCATTGAATCTAAACACTGTTTTTTTAAATATTTGAATTCAGGGCAACAAGACCTTTGAAACAAGACCGATCTCGGATAAATTTTGAACAATTTGAATTTTATAGTTTTCATATTTCACCCATTTTAGATAATGGATTTCACTAATTTCAAATGATTTCACTCATTTCAAAAATAGTTCTCGGTCATTTGACATTTCAATGATTAGTTATCTTTCCGTTACATTCAAAATCCAATTTCACTCGGTTCCAAAAAAATGATTTCCCTAAAAAATTAATAAGTTGAGTGAAATAACTTTCACATGTCGACAAATGTAAGTTTCACATTTTGTAAATAACCAAATTGACATCTTTTCACACACTGGAATAACATATTTTCACACTCAGTTCCACTCATTTTAGAAAACGGATTTCACTCATTTGAAAAAACATATTTCAGTCATTTGAAAACACATATTTCACTCAAATTTTAACCATATTTCACTCATTCGAAACAACCAATTTCACTTATTTCAAATGATTTCACTCATTAAAAAAAGCATTTCATTAATTTTAATGAAAAGTTATGTTATAATTACACAAAAAGATCCAATATCAACATGTTCCAAAAAATGATTTCCCTAGAATTCAAATATGTTTGAAATATGTTTCATAAGTTAAAAAAATACCATTTCATCTATTTGAAATATTCAGTTCACGCATTGAAACAATCAAATTCACATGTTTGAAAGAACATGTTTCACATATTTTCACTCATTTCAAAATAAGTTTCACTTATTTGAATTTCACTCATTTCAAAAAACATACATTTCACAACTTTCAATGAAAAGTTATGTTATAGTTACACCAAAAAAATCCAATTTCACTATGTTCCAAAAAATGATTTCCCTGAAATTCAAATAAGTCTGAAATATGTTTCATAAGTTAAAAAAAATACCATTTCATATATTTGAAATATTCAATTCACGCATTGAAACAATCAAATTCACATGTTTGAAAGAACACGTTTCACATGTTTTCACTCATTTCGAATAACAGATTTCGCCCGGTATATGTGTGCAGCAACATACCCACATTACCCCAGAGAAAACCAAACTATCTATGAAGAATCATGTAAAATCATACACATCATCAGTACTTAGGCCACAATCTATGCCTCGAACGACTTGGATGCTCTCGTGATATTAGCACTGTAAGCAACAAATAATATTTGCTCCCATAGCACATCACCGCCACAAACCAATATGCATCTAAAAAATGGAGCTCATGTTGACGATCCCTCGAAAAAAGAAAAGAAAAAAAAGGAGAGATAGATGCACAAGCCTTAACCTATGTCGATCCGACCGCACCACAAAAAAACTACGTCTAACCAATCAACCTAAAATCACCTTACGAGTAGGTAACAATAGCCAGGCGTGGCGGAGCACACCATCTCCTCTAGTCCCATTGAACGCTGGCCTAAGTCCTTATAACATCAATGTCATTGCTGCTTTTAGTTTTTATGCCATTGTCCAAATAACGGAGCCATGTTGAGGAAGCAACCCATCATTGAGCTCATGAAGAAACCAAGTTCTGAATAAGTCAGCATGCCATTCTCTAATCTCTCGCCGTTTCACCATCACATAGAAAGAGCTACATGACAATTTGATACCATTATAAGCACCTTAAAATGTAGTACAAGAGTGAATCCGTCAAAGATAGATGTACAAGAGTGAAGAATGTTGTGACTGCAGATGTACGAGTGGGGACGAATCTGAGCCGTTGCATAAAGATCTGACGGTACTTAAAAAACTGACACCGAAGTGGAAAATAGTTGACCGATAATAAGTACACGCTCCGAAGGCCGAAGCAGCCCCCGAACGGCCAAACCCCAGATCGCATCGCAGTCCAGCAATGGCAGCCGCCAACGCCGACGCCGTGAAGCTCTCCGTCTCCTTTCAGGCCTTCGCGGCGCTCCTCGACCGATGTGCGGCCGCCGGCGGGGACTGCGACGGGATACTCCTCGGACGTGCCGCCCTCCACCCTTCCCTCTCCGACGACGATCCCGCCCCAACCCTACCCATATACGTCACCGGCCACTCCTCGCTCGCCCGACGCTCCGTCCTCTCCAACGCACTCGACTGCTTCAAGCCTTACTCCCCCGCCTGCCCGGGCACGGCCACCGTCGGCTTCTTCTCCTCCCGCCGCAGCGCGTGGGCGACGCGCCGCCCCTCCATGCGCGAGGCCGCCGTCGCCCGCTCCCTATCCAAATATCTGGCCCTCACCCACCCCGTCGTGTTTCTCCTCTTAGCCCCCTCTATCGCCTCCGACCACTCCATCCACTCGTTCGACCACGGGACCTTCCTCCTCGTCGATTCCCGCCTCGTCGCCACCTCCCTCACGGTCGTCAACGTGGGTCCTCGTTGCCGGAGTCAGTACCAGTGCCACACCTTCGCCCCGGAGTCGCCAATGCCGTGGCTGCCGCCTCTGCCGGCAAACATCGGAGAGCAAGCAACCGAGGAGGAGGAGATGTATTCCGGGATGCTAAGGAGGTTGGAGAGGCTTGCGCAGGAGGCGGAGGAGGGCAATAAGCGGCTGCTCCGTCAGGTTCTAGTTTGCTGAATGCTTTGCTTGATGTGTTTCAGTAAAATTCATTTGTTTGGGTCCGTGAAAAAATGCATTGCTTTGGTTGTGCATCGGTTATTAGACTGACACATGAAACAACATTTTGCATGGCAAGCAATATTGTGCACATATATGAGACAGAATCCTGGGAAATTTGGCATGTTAGTTGGCAAACTGGATATAACTTAGGTTTGATTGTCAAGACTTGACTCCCCTTCAAATGCTAAGATAGAGTTGTCATGTGAATTACTCCCTCCGTCCCATAATATAAGATCGTTTTTGACACTATATATTATGGGACGGAGGGAGTAGTTACCAGATAAAAAGGTTAAACCGGTCTCTGTTGGGCGTGCCGATTAGAACAGCAGGGCCAACTAATACCAACTTCTTTGTGTGATCTATTTTTGCCTTTTAAAATCAGATCTTAATCATTAGAGAAACCCCTTTTCTTATTAAGCTAAGTGCTCATAAATTGTGTGAGAACAAGTAGCATTTGTTTGTTCAAAAGAGATTGCATGGATATGTAATATGCTTGCATTGCATATCCATGGCCCGTGTGTGCAATTGTGCATGTACAGGACATAGATTGTCAGTTCATCTTATTGCAGCATTTGTACATTTTGCTATGTTTTCAATAATTTGCACATGCAATCTCTTTCTTCAACAAAATTTGCATTCTTGCTGGCATCCGTCAGAATCTCATGAGCGCTGAGCTGAAAAATGTGGAAGTTAGATTGAGATCTCATATGTGAGTAAGTGAGTTGAAGAAGTAGCTAATATGTCATTCTACATACGTCCTTTTGGAAAGCTCATTTCAAGAGCATTTCGATGTCTTGTGTCATAAATGTGACAATTTGAGCTATCAAAAGTCAAAACAAAGTGGTACTTCCCTTTTTCTTGATGATTAGTTGGTAACACTTTGGGTAGTCACATGTACAAGCTATGCTATTTTGTGAGTTTAAGTGTTGACCTATAGCTATAGAAACTACTCCCTTCATCCCATAATATAAGAGCGTTTCTGACACTAGTGTAGTGTCTTTTGAGAGATGGAGGGAGTAGGAAGTATTGTGCAACTAAACTACTGATGTGTGCATTTAATCTTGTATTTTCTCTGTCCGGGTTTATTAGGCCCCCCCTTTATTTTGGGTAAAAGTTTGACCATAGATTTAAGTAATAAAATGTATACTATATTTCATAAAAAATTATACGGCAGAGAACTCTTTCGAGTACAAATCCAACAGTGTATTTTTTGTTCATATTCGTTAGTCAAATGACCCAAATACGAGGGGGGGGGGCAATAAATCCGGTTGGAGAGAGTTCTTGAACGAATTGCCATTTATTATTGCTGTGACTGAAATGGTTACATCCTTCATGTATGTCATTTAAGGGTTGATTTAGGGATTATTAGGTGTCAATATTCTACTTTACATTGCGTGCATGTTGCTGGATAAGCTATGTGAGGTTGGACCATTGATGCTGTTGGTCTTTGCTAGTGTATAGGTTTATTGGTTGACATGTGTGCACCTCTCTCTGTCTTGAACTTCACTTTGTTTGAATGTGATATCGAAAACCATTAACCATGTAGTTTTGCATTAAAGGGAGCATCATTCAGACATGAACTAGAATGAGACATTTATGCTGAATACTTCTATATCCTTTACAGATTCCGGTTTTAACATGTCTTCAGATTTAACAGGATGCATCGTTGTATGCTATTCTTATCATTTTGCTGTTGCTATCTCTACCAGTTCATTCCTTCACCATCAGTTTTGCAAGGATTATCTTTAGATATGTTACTGAGATCAGCACCAACTTTTTTGTTTACCATGTCTGTGCTGATGTTGTTTTGTAGGAAAATAAGAACTTATTGGCATGGAGAAAAATTGTTGGGCTGAAGACTTGAAGTAAGGGCAAAGATCTTGTTCTCAGTAAGGTAAACCTGACTTACCTATTACTTTGTTTCATACGTGTAACTAACTTCAATCCTTGATCGTTCTGGTATTTGGCTACTTATTTCTTTTGCACCTTTACTTCACTATTGGTTGGTTGAACTTGAATGATTCTACAGCATCACCTGACAAATTCTTATCTTCTGTTTGTATCTTATTTGTTTGCTTGCATGTGTGTGTTGGGCTAACACACTGGAGTAATGATTTTTTTTTCATGTACTCTCAGTATTCTTGTTCTTAGGAGTAGTATTTGATTATAAAAATGGTGTGTCTTGAGTGTCCACTTATTTTTTGCTGTGTGGTGGTATAACCGTATAATGCATGTTTTCTGAATATCTGTGATCCTCAACGAGACGGCCCTGAACCTGAATTTTAAGGTCTTTTTTGTAACACAGTAGTGACTCAGACGCTCATACATGCGCACATACACTCACCCGCTACGAATTTTCAGGAATATTAAGGTCTTCACATTCACTCCCCAACACATAGCAGACTGTAAGGCTTGATTTGAATATTAGTGGTGACCCGTGATTGGGACTAGCGGTCTAATGGTATGTTTCCACTTCTTAAAGCTGGTTATGACTTCCTTTTCATCTTGTTTTGCAGGGTGTAGAGGCTTTGTAAGAAGGTCACAAAATTTGAAGCCGGGACCCTTGAACTATATCTTGAGTTGAAGTGCCTGCCTATTTCTTCCTCTTTTTGGCTGGATGCTTTCTGGACTTTCAGTATCGCATGTTTGTTCTTTTGAACAGAAGATTCAGATTTCTTATATTTTGAGACGGAGGTAGTAATAACTCTGAAACCAGTTTTTTATTCCTTACATGCAAAATGTGAGACGTGGCATCATTTCGCCACTGCACCTTGGATAGCTGAATGCAGTAGTGTTCCATGTTATGCAGATTCAAGTCCAGTTTGGATTTACCATTCTAGTATGTTTTTTTATATGCAGTGGAGCTGTGACTTTTTTTACATGCTTAAAGTAGCGTGATGCTCCTCTTTAATATCAGAAGATGTAAAATACTCTGGTTGAGTTACCTGCGGTCCGCCTACCGGACGCCACAGCCCCATGGTGTGGCGATCCGCCCTGCTCCTCTGCCGCCTCGCCTCCCGGGCCATGGTGGCGGCACGCGCTGCACGGTAACCTACATGCCCAGGCCGACGACACCCCTGTCACACTCATCCCAGGTGATGCATCGGCCCCCTAGTTACTACCGCCAGCAGGTCATGGAGGCGATGCACACGCCCATCTACTTTGAGACCTAGAACATCCACGCCCACCGTCATCAACTCCATCTGCCGCAACGTCTGCCTCAGGGCTTGTTCGGTTAACAGAGAAAATGGAGGGGTTTGGCAGGGATTGCACCCTCTACAAGTCAAAATCCCCTCCAATCCACCCCAATCCCCTTGTGAGGGGGTGTAACCGAACGAAGCCTCAAGGGGGTCCTCGCCACCCCCGTCGGCAAGGGTGTGTCCGCTCTCAACATGCAGCTCTGCAAGGAGCTCGCCCTCTTGGCCTCCCTCGTACAGTAATAAAATCAGAATCTTATTCTCAGTAGGACAGATCAATCCAACATTTGACTTCATAGGTCTGTTTCTTTTTTTCAGTTAATTCCAATTTGGGCAACCATGAGTTGACAATTTACATAATTCCGATTTGCACCATGGTTCATTTTTAGGATCTGCTCATGTGCACCTCCAGTCGGAATCAAAAGGTTGGAAAGAACCATCGTCCGCGTGTAAAAGCCTCGTCCCGCTCTGTACCTATAGAGAGCTAATTGTAAAGAGGGCATGCAAGCAACTGAACCAATGACCTCTAGGTCCAGCAGCCACTTGGGCCGCCTGCCTGGCTGCTAACTTGCTCGGAAACGACAAGGAAAATTGTGCCTAGTTGCCACACCATTGCACCACATCCGCGACAAAAAAAAAACAGAAAGTAAAGGAAGTGGTGCAAACCGGAATTGTAGACCCGAAATGTACTGTAAAGTGGTCAATTTCTAAAATATGTGCAAATGTGTCAATTTGTGACGAACGGGTGCTCTAAACTAGAATTAACTCCTTTTTTTCATTTAGCTTTACAAGTTTCATGTCAAAAAATCGACCGGAAGTCCATAACCATTGAATAAACATTACAATATATGAAAATAAAAGAACTAGAAGATTGATTACAAAATTTGAATGCTAGATAGTGGACAAAAACAGTCTGCAAGTTGCAATTCTCGATAACAAGTAAAGGAAGATTCTTCAGAACTGGATTTAGTTGGATAAGAACAACACAGACTAGTTATTGGCAATCGCATGAACAGGCTAATCGCGAATTTAAGATGGAAAATATTGGCCATGGACTGGTTATTATCAACAAAAGCAAAAAATAAGATAACACAACACAAACTTTCTTTGTAGCTCAGGCTACATGGAACCTCTTATCCTCAACCCTCCAACCTTGCTTTGAGATCCGTACTCTCCAACTAACTAACAACAAGAAGATTTCTCTTTTTTGTTTCTCGAAAACGAAACAACATATGAACTTCATACTTTGCAGATCAAACAAACATTAGAACATCAATGTGTGAAAAAACTTTCAGATTATTTGGTTTGATATAAATATACAAAATGAGATTTTCTTTGAATAAAAATATTATTTCAAGTATTTAAAATGCATGAAAAAATCTGAAAGTTTTTTCCTAGATTGTAGTTAGAATGTATTGTTGTTCTGCAAAAGTTAAAGTTCATATGTTGTGTCGTTTGAGAGAAACAAAAAAGACAAATGTGTTCGCACGGATCTTGATGCATAAATGGATGGCAAAGATAAGGGGTACCGTGTAGCCTGAGCTACAGAAAACCACACTCTTCATGGACCAGGATGGTTACTGGCGAACTTGTAGTCTTAACTGTGCACATCCCCCGCAAAAAAAATGCACATCAATATATCAAAAGAAATAGAAGGAAATGAAATGTTGACTAGGACAAAGTGACTTCACAACTTGCATTGCTGCAGCGAACAACAGAGTGAGAGAGATTCATCCAGTTTCCAAATACATACAAATGTGGTTGAGGTGAACATGCATATTATTACAGGAAATAAATAGAAAGAAATGTGAAAATTCAGATAATCCCAGCCATAGATAACTTCTTCTCAAATCCACGGATTTGCCACCACAGGAGTGACTCACAAGTGACCACGATCCACAACTAGTACATGAAAGCAAACAAATTGAAGTTACTACAAACTAAGTATAATCACAATAGCAGACCCTTTTTTAAATAACATTTTTCAAAGCACCACAAAGGCATGGATCAGACCATAAAACTTTCAGAAGAAAACCAAGCTGCGTACGTAGAAATCTGGCCATATTCAACACCTGGCTCATATGAAGGTACCAACCAGTGGCATGCAAACTCGGTAGGTAATCACGGTGCTGCTTTTAGCAAACCATCTGACAACCATTATGTGTAACTGGGGATATAAGGATCGCATCGGAGATTAAAATCCCTCTCAAAATTGTAGATGACACAAGATCTCTGGTTTTCCATATCGTATGACACAAGCTTTTCATTCCACGCAAAGATATGGAAAAAGATCAATTTGCATTCCATATCGACTACGACAAATGTACAAACCTCATTGTGGCCTATCGTCTTTGAATGGGTGAGATGTGTTCAATCTCCACAAATTGCTCTTTTTATATTGGTATATATGACTTAACTTTGGTGAGTAACTAGATTTGCAAGATCAAATACAAGGAGAAAATGGTTCAATTTTATTAGTTGCGTCGGAAAAAATAGAACACACTATGTGGATGCCATGAAAAACAATGTATCATAATATTGCTTTCTATTTGTCCATCCACCAGATCGGCCTTGCACACAGCGCCCAACTCAAAAATGAACAATGTAACCTGCAAATGATATTAAAAGTCTCTTAATTAACTAATTTCCATACATGGAGATAGTAAGTAAACAAAGATATGTGACAATATAAACATTTTTTCTCAAACAAAACACATATAAAGACATCAAGTATACATTAATATCAACAGCAAAACAAACCTGCATAGTTATCTCCTTCATGCAACGCGTTGCCACACGAACGAGTGACGGCAGCCCACCTGGGTAGATGGATCCGAGTCAAATCTGCGGCAGTAAACGCATTGCAAATTGCCAGGAGGTTCACTGAACGCGTCACTACTTGGCAGCATGCGTGGCTTGGTTCGAATGGCCAGTGCACACCTTTCTTAATATTGAATTTACAGTGTTCCATCACCGCGTCTTTTTCGATGGCAGCTCGAGACTTACTTGCCCATGTATGGTTTGGTAAAAAAGAGACTACCACAAAAACTACGAGGTAGAACATGGCAACCGCTCTAGCACTAGCCATATCAATCAACTTTGAAAGATGCAGACCAATACTTATGCAGGCATGTGACTAGGTATATGTATGTTTTTGATCGATGTGTGATTGTGCATCACCTAGGCTCTCTATATATAGGCAATATGCTATGCAAAACGTTCACTTATCTTCATGCTAAAATTATGCATGGGTGACATCTTGCTGGAAAATTTATTGGTTGCCTTTGATTCATTTAGTTGGTTCTAATTATAAACTAGGATATGTACTAGTATCTTGATGTGTTGTCGTTAACTTAGACACAGCTAATGCAAGTACATATTAAATGCTGGGACGGTAGGTCCCGCCTATTAATAGATTTCCAAATTAGCCGATTTAATAATCTAGGCGGATTTTTACTGAAAACAAAATAAGTGCATTTTATTGCTTGCAATCCTCCTGCATGGGCCGCAACCTAGTAAAACTTTAAAGCCACGGAAAAAGTTGAACATAGGAATCCCACAATCCAGAGCCGCAGCCAAAAAGCTCGCATTGTTCATTACAATAGTTCGGTCTCTGTCTTCATCAGTTGCGAGCTGCATCTGACTACCAGCGATTCTTCAATGATCATAGTGGATACTGAGGGGAGGGGAACTTTTGGCTATGGGGACATATACACCCTCTATGGAAAAAAATAGTACTTCAGCAAAAAGTCAAAAAATTCTGAAAATATTTTTGAAATAAACTTGACCTGACATTGTACTTGTGAGAAAATTTTCACAAAAAGAAAATCCCCCTTTGACTTCTTTTCAAAAAAGACAAAATTTTGGCCAAAATAGTGTGAATAGTGCGAAAGTAAGTCCAGTTTATTCACTGTGAAGTCAACGTTGGGTTTTCTTCTTGGAAATTTATATACTAGTGCGAAAGTAAGTCCAGTTTATTCTAAAAAAACTTCTGAACTATTTTGACATTTTACTTAATTATTAAAAAAAATCCACATATAGGGTGTATATACGACCAGGAACCAAATTGTATTTCCCATACTGAGGGGAATACTTGGTAGAAAATCTGAGTGCCACTCAGCGTGAAAGACATGTCGGATTATGGTTTTATTGTGCAGTCTCAGGGATCCCTGTATGCAATGCATATGGATTACAATAGTGATGATTGCCCGCTCTCAGTGTGGGTTCTTGAAGATTATGCTAGTGGGCGGTGGAACCTGAAGCATACAACTAACATGTTCCAAGTGTTAGGCCATGATGAGGTGTGTACATTTGCTGCAGTCGATGAGGAATGCAAATTGATTTTTCTTTTCAAATCAATGGATGGGATGAAGCTTGTCTCATGCGATATGGAAAACCAAAAATTTGATGTTATCTTCACTTTCGAGAGATGCTTTAATCTCCGGTGCGAACCTTTATTCCCAGTTACACGGAATGGTTGTTAGATTATTTGTTGAAACCAGCACCATGAATCCATGATTGCTTATGAGTTTGCAATGCCACTGGTACCTTTATATAAATTACTCCCTCCATTCCATGATGTAAGACGTCTTTTAACACTAGTGTAGTGTCAAAAAAGTCTTACGTTATGAGACGGAGGAAGTAGTTGTTACATATGGGTCAGATCTTCTAAGCTGCTTGGTTTTCTTTTATCCATGCCTTCGTGCAACAACAATGAGATCATATCACGATGAGGAGAGCCTGTGTGGCTGTGCCACTACCTTGTCAGGTTATTTGTCAATGACGAAACCGATTCCTCGTTGGCTTCGACCACATCTGCTCGATGACCACCATGTCTCCGGAGCCGGTGAAGGCCGCTGGCATGGCATGAGAGGATCAGAGGAGGAAGCGCCTGCAGGTCTCCCACAAGGCGTTGGAGCAAGAGCCGGAGGTGGGGTCCATGTGGCCTCCGGCCACGACGCCGGTGACGACAGGGACGAGCGTAGCCACTGGAACGAGCGCTACCCCGCAAAAAAAAAAGGGACGAGCGCAGCCATAGGAACGGAGAGGTTTTTTTTTTTGAGATAAACCGGAACGCAGAGGTCGACTGACCTGAACGGGAGGGGTACATATGGATAGGCGGGCCACAGCGGCAAGGTCCGGCAGAGGGGGTGGAGCGACGGCGCTAAGAGCAACTCCAACACACCCCGTATAATAGCGACCCGCATAAGGCGTTTACAGTTCGACGAAGAACTGTTTTGCGTGTCGAAATTGTACACGGCAGAGTGGACCCCGTATATAAAACTTTATAATTAAAAAAAACCTTTCGCGGGAGAAATTGCAACAACACTAGTTCATCACATATTACATGATCATACGCTAGTTCATCACATGCTACAATATCATACATGCTACATTCTTCTACTAGTACTAGAGGGGGGGGGGGATCTCGCGGTGGCGAGGCCGAGGTCAATGTACCAAAATGGACGAGCTCGCGGCCGAGGATGACGCGGTGGAGGAGCTCAGTCCTCCTAGTCGGAGCTGACGAGATCGATGAACTTCTGCCTCTGCTCCTCGCAGATGCGCCGCCACTCATCGTCCTTGTCCTTCGCGGCAAGGTTCCCTGTGACCGCTTGCTTGAGCATGAGGTCTTCGAGCACCTCATCATGGCGCGGGCGCTCCGACTCCTCACGCAAGTTCCGTTCGGCAATGGCGGCCGCGACCGCGTCGACATCGGCCATGAAATCTTCGGGCCCGACGACCCCTCGGCGCTTGATCTCCTTCGGCTCCTGCTTGACTGCAACGAGGTCGCGGTCCTCCGGCTCCTCCGACCACTCCCTCTTCACGGGGAGAAGCACCGCGCCGGAAGAGAAAGTGCTCGCAGCGTTGGAAGAGCCCGCGGCCGAGGAGAGCGTACGCCCGTGCCGGCGATCGTACTCCTCCGTCTCGTGACGGAGGAGCCTCGGCGGCGGCTCGAGGCCCTTGTTTGTCCACTTCCTCGCCGCGCGCTTCCTCACGCTGCCCGAGCGGACACGCCGCTCGCGCTCGGGGTCACCGCCCCGCTGGAGCTGCCACCGGAGCTGCGGTCGGAGCTCCACATGCGGCTCCACATGGCGGCTGGAGGCGGAAGGGGGCTCACCGGCGGCGAGAAATGTGAGGGGGGGAGTGGGGAATTGCAGTAAAATGCCGCGGTGCGGGATAGGGTTTCGACCCGTATTTGGACCGAAAACCCGTAGATATACTGCTTCAGGTGGGCGGTTTACGGGCCGTGGTAAAAAAAATACGGGCCGAACGAGTATACGTGCTCTGTTCTAGCCAGAAAATTGGGCCGGGCCCGTATACTCGCCGGAATTATGCGGGTTCGTGAGATATACCGGGTGTGCTAGAGTTGCTCTAAGTACGTGTGAGTTGTGAGAGATGTGAGCTGGCGGCATTTCGCTGAGCCTTGGTCCATGGGCTGGGTGAAGCGTGTGGGAACACTTAGGACGAAGCCGGGCAAACCAATATGTGGTTGGATGGTTAGAGTAACAGTGATATCCCAGCCCATCACGGTTCAAGTCCTTGTGCTCGTATTATTCCTGAATTTATTTCAGTACTTCCGGCAATGCGCTTTCAGTGGCAGGAGATGGTCCCGTCACGACGAGGCGCCTAAGGTGATTTTGTAAATCTCAAGATGATATGCCGGCTCAGTCTCTCGATGGTGCTCGCTAGTCTGTGCGTGTGTGCGTTCATAAAGGTCAGTGTATGTATGAGCGCTTGCGTCTGTACTGTGTTCAAAAAAATTTAGGATGAATCCGATGGTGGAACGTGGTCCTGCGGCAGGAAAAGGAACGTTGCATATTTTTTAAGAACCCCTAAAAAAATATTTTTAAGTTAAAAAATAAAGTTGGAATAAGTAATATAGATTAAAGATTTTCTGTGCATGTTCACCTCAACCATAATATCAGGAAGCTGGCTGGCTTCGTGAGAGCAACTAGTTAACGAGCGCTTCTTCAGGAGCCTCGTGACGATCAGCGCCACTTCACGCGCTCTCAATTGCCCGCCACGTGTCGCGCTCTGGGCGCTCCCTCCGAATTTTGTTTTACTTTTATTTTTCCACATGCGTTTTCGGCTTTTTAAACGGCTTTTTTGTAGGTTTTTTCGACGTTTCAGTTTTCCAACTGTCTTCCCTAGCTTTTGGATCAAAAATAGATTTCAAAATATATGTGCGTTAAAAAAAAGGTACGATTTGGCTTTTGGCAGAGTCATGGCCGTGCCTCTCGGAAACAAAAAAAACACGCTTTCTATTTTTTTCTTCCACGAGAGGCACGACCGTGCTTTCGCGGGAGTGACTCATTTTTTTATTTTTTTTCTACCGCGGGAGGCATGGTTTTGTTTCCGTGAGAGGCACGGTTGTGGTTTCGCGAGAGTCTGTCGGAAACGAAAAAACACGTTTTCTGTTTTTTTTCCTTCCACGAGAGGCACGGTTGTGCTTTTGCAAGAGTCACGGCCGTGCCTCTCGAAAACGGGAAAAACACATTTTTTAATTTTCTTTCCTTTCGTGAGAGGCACGGTTTTGCTTATGCGAGAGGCACAGTTGCGATTTCGAGGGAGGCATGGGCGTGCCTCTTTCAGAAAGGGAAAAATCCGTGCTCCCGGTTCGGTTTTTTCATCTGGTTTTTTTCATGAAAAAAAGTTCGTCAAAACCTACTAACATCGGATCTAGTTTTGAACATCTCGACGCGAGGAATCCAACGATGAAAACGGTTCAAGATTTGGACGCACAGTTTAAGAGATAAAACATTTTGAATAACCATATCTACGGAAAAAAAATCCTAGGTTGCGACAAGTGGAGCACATGCATAGAAATAAAGATTGCATATTTAAGACGAATGTGGTAGAGGTGGGCGTGGCCGCGTGGGTGATCAAGAGGTGGTCCTGCCGTACGGCGAGTAGCGGGCCGCAACCATTGTTGAATGTGACGTGGGATGGCATAGTGACGCATGTCCCGTGCCCACCCATCGAGATCCCCTAGATGGCCTACTCCTCCGCCTCCACGCCCTTGTGCTGCACCTGGGCGCGCCACCGGTACTCCTCCTCGTCAAAGAGCACCCGGTAGAGCACTGAGAGCAGCCCGCTCCGCGCGCCCCCGCTGGGCCCGAAGACGGTAGAGGCGGCCGCCTTCTTCGAGGCGAGCGCCTGGAAGCGGGAGGCCGTGCCGGGGATGTGGAGAGGAGGCAGCGGCGGGTGAGGCGGAGTGGGGCGAGGGAGAGGAGGGAGGTGATGGTCGGGTGGGGGCGGCGGAGAACCGATCGGTAGCGGGGAGGTCGTCCATGAGTGAGGTGAGGGAGGTAGCAGTCCTCTTTTTCAGTTTTTCTTCAGAGAAAGAGTTGGAGAGAAACAAAGAAATCTTTGATATCGACTCTTATATCTCATGTCCGATTGGATGATTAAGGTTATCCCGTGTACACTTTATGGGTACGGCTTTATGGGAATTTATGTTTGCCCCTTTTATAGTAGTATATAGAAACGGCAAGGAAACTTGTGCCTAGTTGCCACACCATCGCACCACATCCATGACAAAAACCAAAACAGAAAATAAAGCAAGTGGTGCAAACCGGAATTGTAGACCGAAGATGTAGTGTAAAGTGGTCGATTTCTAAAATATGTGCCAATGTGTCAATTTGTGACGAACGGGTGCTCTAAACTGGAATTAACTCCTTTTTTCATTTAGCTTTACATGTTTCATGTCAAAAAATCTACCAGAAGTCCATAACCATTGAATAGACATTACAATATATAAAAATAAAAGAACTAGAAGATTGATTACAATATTTTATTGCTAGATGGTGGACAAAAAAAACCTGCAAGTTGCAATCATGGACAACAAATAAAGGAAGGTTCTTCAGAACTGGATTTAGTTGGACAAGAACAACATAAAAATTAGTGGTGCCAAGTTATGAAGGTGCCAACGAGTGGCGTGCAAACTCAGTAGGCAATCACGGTGCTGCTTTTAGCAAACCATCTAACAACCATTCCGTGTAACTGGGAATATAAGGATCGCATCGGAGATTAAAATCCCTCTCAGAACTGAAGATGGCACAAGATCTTCTGGTTTTCCATATCGTAAGATACAAGCTTTTCATTCCACGCAAAGACATGGAAAAAGATCGATCTGCATTCCATATCGACTGCGACAAACCTCATTGTGGCTTGTAGTCTTTGAATGGGTGAGATTTGTTGAATCTCCACAACTTGCTCTTTTTATATTAGTATATATGAATTAACTTTGGCGAGTAACTAGATTTGCAAGATCGAATAGAAGGGGAAAATGGTTCGATTTTATTAGTTGCATCGGAAAGATAGAACACACTATGTCGAGGCCTTGAAAAACTTTTATTCTATTTGTCCATCGACCAGATCGAACTTGCATGGAGTGCCCAACTCAAAAGTGAACAATGTAACCTGCAAATGATATTAAAAATCTCTTAATTAAAAAATTTCCATACATGGAGATGGTAAGTAAGCAAAGATATGTGACAATATAAACAATTTTTCTCAAACAAAACACACATAAACACATCAATTATACGTTAATATCAACAACAAAACAAACCTGCACAGTTGTCTCCTTCATGCAACCCGTTGCCGCACGAACGAGTGACGACAGCCCACCTCTGTAGACTGATCTGAGCCAAATCTGCGGTGGTAAACGCATTGCAAATTGCCAGGAGGTTCACTGAACGCGTCACTACTTGGCAGCATGCCTGGATTGGTTCGAATGGCCAGTGCACACCTTTTCTAATATTGAACTTACAGTGTTCCATCACCTCATCTTTTTCAATGGCAGCTTGAGACTTACTTGCCCATGTATGGTTTGGGAAAAAAGAGACCATCGCAAAAACTACGAGGTAGAACATGGCAACCGCTCTAGCACAAGCCATATCAATCAACTTTGAAAGATGCAGACCAATACTTACGCAGGCAGGTGACTAGGTATATGTATGTTTTTGATCGATGTGTGATTGTGTATCACCTAGGCTCTCTATTTATATAGGCAGTGTGCTATAGGAAATGCTCACTTATCATCATGCTTAAGTTATCATGGGTGACATCTTGCTAGAAAATTTATTGGTTGCATTTGATTCATTTAGTACTCCATCCGTCCGGATTTATTAGGCCCAAGAGCCAAAACTCAGAGACCAAGTCATACACTCTTCTAGGCACAATTAACAGCATGCGCAGTTATTTAAGTGACTACCCTCAGTTGTTCATTGTGTTGATTCCAATGAAGCGCATGCAACCACTTAAATGGTTGCACTTAATTAGGCCCGGCGAGAATGCAGCCAATTACATGCAAGTGAACGCATGTAGCCAATTAAATCACTGCAACCAATGCCTCTAAATTACGGCGCATGCTGTTAATATTGCCTAGAAGAGTGTATGACTTGGTCTCCGTGTTTTGGCTCTCGGGCCCAATAAACCTGGACGGAGGGAGTAAATGAGTAGGAATGGTCACATGCATTTGTTGTTTTCTTTTCATCCTTGCATGCATCAATTTAATGTATCTTGAAATGTGAACATGTGGTGGAAAGAAGTGAAAATAACATTGTTCGAGAATTCATCTCATTAATCGGTGAGACTACCCACAATGGGAGTAACTTAACTAGTAACATCACACATTTCAATACAAGATTGCTTATGTGGCAGCTATTAAAGAGGAGAGAGGGGTTTGTGTTAACTTAGCTAGTTACTGTAACATCACACATTTCAAGGCATAATGAGTCTATAGCCTAATAAATGAATTCTTTTATGATACCACTCATATGTTACTACCCACTATGGAGGTAATAACATAGACTAGAAACATCGGCAAGTTACTACTCTATGTTACTCCCCACTGTGAGCAGTCTTAGTGGGCTAGTTAATCACTACTCATAGCATGGCCGAACCGAATAACACATATTCGTCGCGTTAACATGTTGGGAGGGACTTCATATTACAAGTCTTATTTTCCAATGTTCAAGAAACCGTTATAGAAGGGAATTCATATTAAACCGAAAAGAAGGATGTACCCCCGGCCTTTGCATCTGGACGATGCATGCAACCATATTATTAATTATTAATGAAGACCATACAAGGTGATACATCAACAAGTCTGAAGCCACCATCTTGGTAACACTGTTGATACTCCTATCCCGTTGATGAAGGTGTGCCGAATGTTCGGACCTAATACCAAACAGACATCGCATCAAAACCTATCATCTAAAGCTGGGTGTCACATCCAAGCCACTACTTGGATTGGGTCACACATCGGTCCGACACACTCTCAGTGAGCATCGCACGCTGCAAGGGCCATCACCTTCGTCTTCCATCGGTCCATCCTCAGAGCAGAACTGACGCACCGACCTTGCGAGGCCTCTGTGCCATCAACGCCACCATGACGCCGGACAACTTCCTCCTCCTGCGCGAGTCCATCTCCGCGCATCGGACGCCGAGTCTCCACTGCGCCATACCGCCGAGACCCACCGTCGATGATACGAATGATAAACCAAGAAAATGATATGAGCCCAATAAACCGAAAAGAAGGGAGTTCATATTAAATGCTGGGAGGGTAGTCCCCACCTATTAGTAATAGATTTCCAAATTAGCCGATTTAATAATCTAGGCGGATTTTTACCGAAAACAAAATAAGTGCATTTTATTGCTTGCAATCCTCCTACATGGGCTGCAACCTAGTAAGAGCATCTCCAGCCGCGCTTCCAGAAAGGCCTCCCCAGGCGATTTTTTCGCGCCGGCACCGAAAAACGGCCCAGTCGCGCCCCCAGGAGCCCGATTTTCGCCGGCCTGGGCCGAAATCAGTGTCGCCGGACCCAGGCCGAACCCGGCGCGCTGGGGGGCGCCCGAGGGCGCCGGGGCGAGCGGTTTTGGCGCAAAAGAGCCGCGGGCCAGCCGCGTCAGCGACACCGCGCCTTGTCTTCCCCCAACGCCTCGGTTTCCCGCGGGGAATCAATGGCAAGGTTGCCGCCGGTCAGCCTTGCCATTGATTCCTCACGGGCGGAGCGTCACGGGACGGCGCGCCGACGCCTCCCCTCCCTCGCACGCATACACACGGACGCGGCGCGGCTATATAAGCCGGTGGCCTTTCTCGCCTCTGGCCACACTAGCCCTGCCCTAGCCGCCGAGCTCTCCCTCTCCCGAGCGCCGCCGCCGAGCCCTCCTTCTCCCTCTCCCTTGAGCCGCCGCCGAGCCCTCCCTCTCCCTCCTCCTCTCCTCCCGATGGCCGAGCGTTTCCCCGGAGACGAGGCGGCGGCCAACGGCTTCGGCCGCCGCACGCTCTGCGAACAGGAGTCGTGGCTCCTGTTCCAGGCGAACATCCCAGCGCCGCCGGACATGCGCGTCGGGCCGACGGGGTGGAGGCTCAGCAACGGGGGAGTGCCCATTTCTCCTTTGCCCGATGCCATGGCGCGCCCCTCCTACTTCACCGACGAGGTCGAGGTCGTGCGCACCTCCCTCACCGACGCCCAGCTCGCCCTCCCCCAGTATGCCGCCGACAACCACGCGGCTTGGGCGGTGTACTTCGAGCGCCGTCAGCAGCCGCGGCTGGCGTCCACCAATGGCGCGGCGGTGGTCGGCGGCTTGAAGAACAGCGAGGGGCGCCACCTGTGGTGGGGCGTCCCTGGCCGCACACTCGAGGGCGTGCTGACGCACCTCGACGGCGACAACGTCACCGAACTTTGCCAAAATTTGCTATATATATTTTTCTTTTTTGAACGCGCTTGGGGCGGCCCTGGGACCGGTGGCTGGGGACCAACTCGCCCCCAGGCCGATATTTTGCGCCGGCTCACTCTCAGGCGGCTATTTTAGGCGCCCCCCGGAGGGCCAACGGCTGGAGATGCTCTAAAAATTTAAAGCCACGGAAAAAGTTGAACATAGGAATCCCACAATACAGAGCCGAAGCCAAAAGCACGCATTGTTCATTACAATAGTTCGGTCTCTATCTTCATCAGTTGCGAGTTGCATCTGACTACCAGCTATTCTTCGATGATCATAATGGACACGGAGGGGAATACTTGGGGGGAAGTATGAGTGCCACTCAGCGTGAAAGACATGTCGGATTATGGTTTTAATGTGCAGTCTCAGGGATCCATGTATGCAAAGCATATGGATTACAGTAGTGATGATTGCCAGCTCTCAGTGTTTTTTTAAAGGATGATGTATCCCCGGCCTCTGCATCTGGACGATGCATGCAGCCATATTATTAATTATTCACAAAGATCATACAAGGTGATACATCAATAAGCCTGAAGCCATCATGTTGGCAACACTGTTGCTACTCCTATTCCTTTGATGAAGGTGTGCCGAATGTCCGGACCTAATACATAACAGACATCACATCTAAAGCCGGGTGTCCCATCCAAGCCACTACCTGGATTGACCCCACACATCGGTCTGACACACTCCCAGTGAGCACCGCACGCTACAACGGTCGTCACCTCCATCTTCCATCGGTCCATCCTCATAGCAGAGCTGATGCACGGACCTTGCCAGGCCTCTCTGCCACCAACGTCACCATGACGCCAGACAGCTTCCTCCTCCTGCATGAATCCATCTCCGCGCATCGGACGCCGAGTCTCCACTACGCGATGCCGCCGAGACCCACCATCGATGATATGATTGATGCCACACCGCTCCACCTACATGTCATCTCGCGTCGACTCCGAACTACCAGCAACTCCACCACCCTGAGCAGTCACCGGCCGACGCCTTCAGGAAGGAACACGACATCAAAGTGCCATCATCGCCCAAACAGAGGAACAGAGGCTTTCGCCTGCGCTCATGGCAGAGATGGGGGGCATATGATCCACACCGAAGCCTCCAAGAAGGGAATCGGCGCCGAGGGCGTCGACTTTGGTGCGGCCGCGACGCCGGCCTAAAGTTTCCCCCGGATCCATGCTCACCTGCCATATCCGTCAAGGCAGTACTGGCGTCGATCGTAGTGGGCAGTAGAACCTGAAGCGTACAACTAACATGTTCGATGTGTTAGGCCATGACGAGGTCTGTACACTTGTTGCAGTCGATGAGGAATGCAAATTGATTTTTTTGTCAAATCAATGGATGGGATGAAAAGCTTGTAGCTTGTCTCATACGATATGGAAAATCAAAAAATTTCATGTTATCTTCAGTTTCGAGAGATGCTTTAATCTCTGGTGCGAACTTTATATTCCCAGTTACACGACATGGTTGTCAAATGGTTTCCTAATACCAGCACCATGAATCCATGATTGCATACGAGTTTGCAATGCCACTTCCTCGCCGCGCGCTTCCTCACGCTGCCCGAGCGGACACACTGCTCGCGCTCTGGGTCGCCACCCCGCTGGAGCTGCCACCGGAGCTGCGGTCGGGGCTCCACATGCGGATCCACATGGCGGCTGGAGGCGGAAGGGGGCTCACCGGCGGCGAGAAATGTGAGGGGGGAGTGGGGAATTGCAGTAAAACGCCGCGGTGGGGGATAGGGTTTCTACCCGTATTTGGACCGCAAACCCGTAGATATACTGCTTCATGTGGGCGGTTTACGGGCCGTGGTAAAAAAATTACGGGCTGAGCGAGTATACGTGCTCTGTTCTCGCCAGAAAATTAGGCCGAGCCCGTATACTCGCCGAAATTATGCGGGTTCATGAGATATACCGGGTTTGCTAGTGTTACTCTAAGTACGTGTGAGTTGTGAGAGATGTGGGCTGGCGGCATTTCGCTGAGCCTTGGTCCATGGACTGGGTGAAGCGTGTGGGAACACTTAGGACGAAGCCGAGCGAACCAATAGGTGGTTGGATGGTTAGAGGGACAGTGGTATCCCAGCCCACCAGGGTTCAAATCCTGGTGTTCGTATTATTCCTGAATTTATTTCGGGACTTACGGCAATGCGCATTCAGTGGCAGGAGATGGTCCCGTCACGACGAGGCGCCTACGGTGATTTCGTAAATCTCAAGATGATATACCGGCTCAGTCTCTCGATGGTGCTCGGTAGGGTGTACATGTGTGCGTTAATAAAGGTCAGTGTATGTATGAGCGCTTGCGTCTGTACTGCGTTCAAAAAAAAATAGGATGAATCCGATGGTGGAACGTGGTCCTGCGACAGGAAAAGGAACGTTGCATATTTTTTAAGAACCCCTAAAAATATATTTTTAAGTTAAAAAATAAAGTTGAAATAAGTAATATAGATTAGAGATTTTCTGTGCATGTTCACGTCAACCATAATATCAGGAGGCTGGCTGGCTTCGTGAGAGCAACTAGTTAACGAGTACTCCTTCAGGAGCCTCGTGACGATCAGTGCCACTTCGCGCGCTTTCAGTTGCCCGCCACGTGTCGCGCTCTGGGTGCTTCCTTCAGATTTTGTTTTACTTTCATTTTTCCACAAGCGTTTTCGGCTTTTTAAACGGCTTTTTTCTAGGTTTTTTCGATGTTTCAGTTTTCCAACTGTCTTCCTTAGCTTTTGGATAAAAAATAAATTTCAAAAAAAATGTGCGTCAAAAAACATGTTTCTTTTTCCCCTTTCACAAGAGTCACGGTTTTACTTTCGCGAAAGGTACGGTTTGGCTTTTGGTAGAGTCACTGCCGTGCCTCTCGGAAACAAAAAAAACACGCTTTCTGTTTTTTTTCTTCCACGAGAGGCACGATCGTGCTTTCGCGGGAGTGACGCGTTTTCTAATTTTTTTCTTCCGCGGGAGGCACGGTTATGTTTCCATGAGAGGCACGGCTGTGCTTTCGCGAGAGTCATCGAAAACGAAAAAAACGCGTTTTCTATTTTTTTCCTTCCGCAAGAGGCACGGTTGTGCTTTCGCGAGTCACGGTTGTGAATCTCGAAAATGGGAAAAACGCGTTTTTTAATTTTCTTTCCTTCCGCGAGAGGCATGGTTTTGCTTCCGTGAGAGGCACCGTTGTGATTTCGAGAGAGGCATGGGCGTGCCTCTTTTAGAAAGGGAAAAAACCCATGCTCCCGGTTCAGTTTTTTCGTCCGGTTTTTTTCATGAAAAAAAGTTCGTCAAAACCTACTAACACCGGATCTAGTTTTGAAGATCTAGACGCGAGGAATCCAATGATGAAAACGGTTCAAGATTTGGACGCACAGTTTAAGAGATAAAACATTTTGAATAAACATATCGACGAAAAAAAACCTTGGTTGCAACAAGTGGCGCACATGCATAGAAATAAAGATTGCATATTTAAGACGAATGTGGTCGAGGTGGGCGTGGTCGCGTGGTGATCTAGAGGTGGTCCTGGCGTACGGCGAGTAGCGGGCCGCAACCATTGTTGAATGCGACGTGGGATGGCATAGTGACGCATGTCCCGTGCCCGCCCATCGAGATCCCCTAGATGGCCTACCGCTCCGCCTCCACGCCCTTGCGCTGCACCTGGGCGCGCCACCGGTACACCTCCTCGTCAGTGAGCACCTGGTAGAGCACTGAGAGCAGCCCGCTCCGCGCGCCCCTGCTGGGCCCGAAGACGGTAGAGGTGGCCGCCTTCTTCGAGGCGAGCGCCTGTAATCGGGAGGCCGTGCCGGGGATGTAGATAGGAGGCAGCAGCGGGTGAGGCGGAGTGGGGCGAGGGAGAGGAGGGAGGTGATGGTCGGCTGGGGGCGGCGGAGAACCGATCGGTAGCGGGGAGGTCGTCCGTGAGTGAGGTGAGGGAGGTAGCAGTCCTCTTTTTCAGTTTTTCTTCAGAGAAAGAGTTGGAGAGAAACAAGAAAGAGTTGGAGAGAAACAAAGAAATCTTTGATATCGACTCTTATATCTCATTACATGGATCCGATTGGATGATTAAGGTTATCCCGTGTACACTTTATGGGTATGGCTTTATGGGAATTTTTGTTTGCTCCTTTTATAGTAGTATATAGAGACGGTAAGGAAACTTGTGCCTAGTTGCCACACCATCGCACCACATCCACGACAAAAACCAAAACAGAAAATAAAGCAAGTGGTGCAAACCAGAATTGTAGACCCAAGATGTAGTGTAAAGTGGTCGATTTCTAAAATATGTGTAAATGTGTCAATTTGTGACGAACGGGTGCACTAAACTGGAATTAACTCCTTTTTTTTATTTAGCTTTACAGGTTTCATGTCAAAAAATCTACCAGAAGTCCCTAACCATTGAATAGACATTACAATATATGAAAATAAAAGAACTAGAAGATTGATTACACTATTTTAATGCTAGATGGTGGACAAAAAAAATCTGCAAGTTGCAATCATGGACAACAAATAAAGGAAGGTTCTTCAGAACTGGATTTAGTTGGACAAGAACAACATAAAAATTAGTGGTGCCAAGTTATTAAGGTGCCAACCAGTGGCGTGCAAACTCAGTAGGCAATCACGGTGCTGCTTTTAGCAAACCATCTGACAACCATTCTGTGTAACTGGGAATATAAGGATGGCATCGGAGATTAAAATCCCTCTCAGAACTGAAGATGGCACAGGATCTTATGGTTTTCCATATCGTATAATACAAGCTTTTCATTCCACGCAAAGACATGGAAAAAGATCGATCTGCATTCCATATCGACTGCGACAAACCTCATTGTGGGTTGTAGTCTTTGAATGGGTGAGATTTGTTGAATCTCCACAACTTGCTCTTTTTATATTAATATATATGAATTAACTTTGGCGAGTAACTAGATTTGCAAGATCAAATAGAAGGGGAAAATGGTTCGATTTTATTAGTTGCATCGGAAAGATAGAACACACTATGCGGAGGCCTTGAAAAACTTTTATTCTATTTGTCCATCGACCAGATCGGCCTTACACGGAGTGCCCAACTCAAAAGTGAACAATGTAACCTGCAAATGATATTAAAAGTCTCTTAATTAACAAATTTCCACACATGGAGATGGTACGTAAGCAAAGATATGTGACAATATAAACAATTTTTCTCAAACAAAACACACATAAACACATCAATTATACGTTAATATCAACAACAAAACAAACCTGCACAGTTGTCTCCTTCATGCAACGCGTTGCCGCACGAACGAGTGACGGCAGCCCATCTCTGTAGATTGATCTGAGCCAAATCTGCGGCGGTAAACGCATTGCAAATTGCCAGGAGGTTCACTGAACGCGTCACTACTTGGCAGCATGCCTGGATTGGTTCGAATGGCCAGTGCACACCTTTTTTAATATTGAACTTACAGTGTTCCATCACCTCATCTTTTTCAATGGCAGCTTGAGACTTACTTGCCCATGTATGGTTTGGGAAAAAAGAGACCATCACAAAAACTACGAGGTAGAACATGGCAACCGCTCTAGCACTAGCCATATCAATCAACTTTGAAAGATGCAGACCAATACTTACGCAGGCAGGTGACTTGGTATATGTATGTTTTTGATGGATGTGTGATTGTGTATCACCTAGGCTCTCTATTTATATAGGCAGTGTGCTATGGGAAATGCTCACTTATCATCATGCTTAAGTTATCATGGGTGGCATCTTGCTAGAAAATTTAATGGTTGCATTTGATTCATTTAGTACTCCATCCGTCCGGATTTATTAGTCCCAAGAGCCAAAACTCGGAGACCAAGTCATACACTCTTCTAGGCACAATTAACAGCATGCGCAGTTATTTAAGTGACTACCCTCAGTTGTTCATTGTGTTGATTCCAATGAAGCGCATGCAGCCACTTAAATGGTTGCACTTAATTAGGCCCGGCGAGAATGCAGCCAATTACATGCAAGCGAACGCATGTAGCCACTTAAATCACTGCAACCAATGCCTCTAAATTACTGCGCATGCTGTTAATATTGCCTAGAAGAGTGTATGACTTGGTCTCCGTGTTTTGGCTCTTGGGCCCAATAAACCTGGACGTAGGGAGTAAATGAGTAGGAATGGTCACATGCATTTGTTGTTTTCTTTTCATCCTTGCATGCATCAATTTAATGTACCTAGAAATGTGAACATGCAGTGGAAAGAAGTGAAAATAACATTGTTTGGGAATTCATCTGATTAATCAGTTAGACTACCCATAATGGGAGTAACTTAACTAGTAACATCACACATTTCAATACAAGATTGCTTATGTGGTAGCTAATTAATGAGGACAGAGGGGTTTGTGTTAACGTAGCTAGTTACTGTAACATCACACATTTCAAGGCATAATGAGTCTAGAGCCTAATAAATGAATTCTTTTATGATACCACTCATATGTTACTACCCACTATGGAGGTAGTAACATAGACTAGTAACATCGGCAAGTTACTACTCTATGTTACTCCCCACTGTGAGCAATCTTAGTGGGCTAGTTAATCACTACTCATAGCATGGCCGAACCGAATAACACATATTTGTCGCGTTAACATGTTGGGAGGGACTTCATATTACAAGTCTTATTTTCCAATGTTCAAGAAATTGTTAAAGAAGGGAGTTCATATTAAACCGAAAAGAAGGATGTACCCCCGGCCTTAGCATCTGGACGATGCATGCAACCATATTATTAATTATTCATGAAGACCATACAAGGTGATACATCAATAAGTCTAAAGCCATCATCTTGGTAACACTGTTGATACTCCTATCCCCTTGATGAATGTGTGCCTAATGTCCGGACCTAATACCAAACAGACATCGCATCAAAACCTAACATCTAAAGCTGGGTGTCACATCCCAGCCACTACTTGGATTGGGTCATACATCGGTCCGACACACTCTCAGTGAGCATGGCACGCTGCAAGGGCCATCACCTCCGTCTTCCATCAGTCCATCCTCAGAGCAGAACTGACGCACCGACCTTGCCAGGCCTCTGTGCCATCAACGCCACCATGACGCCGGACAACTTCCTCCTCCTGCGCGAGTCCATCTCCACGCATTAGACGCCGAGTCTCCACTGCGCCATACCGCCGAGACCCACCGTCGATGATACGAATGATAAACCAAGAAAATGATATGAGCCCAATAAACCGAAAAGAAGGGGAGTTCGTATTAAATGCTAGGAGGGCAGTTCCCACTTATTAGTAATAGATTTCCAAATTAGCCGATTTAATAATCTAGGCGGATTTTTACCAAAAAC
Organism: Aegilops umbellulata; assembly: GCA_032464435.1. Lineage (NCBI taxonomy): Eukaryota > Viridiplantae > Streptophyta > Magnoliopsida > Poales > Poaceae > Aegilops > Aegilops umbellulata. The sequence continues at coordinate 506,770,401 of CP136059.1, forward strand.
AAAATAAGTGCATTTTATTGCTTGCAATCCTCCTACATGGGCTGCAACCTATTAAGAGCATCTCCAGCCGCACCCCCAGAAAAGCCTCCCCAGGCGATTGTTTCGCGCCGGCGCCGAAAGAACGGCCCAGTCGCGCCCCCAGGAGCCCGATTTTCGCAGGCCTGAGCCGAAATCAGCGTCGCCGGACCCAGGCCGAACCCGGCGCGCTGGGGGGCGCCCCGGGCGCCGGGGTGAGGGGTTTTGGCGCGAAAGAGTCGCGGGCCATCCGCGTCAGCGACACCGTGCCTTGTCTGCTCTCAACGCCTCGGTTTCCCGCGGGGAATCAACGGCAAGGCTGCCGCTGGTCAGCCTTGCCATTGATTCCTCACGGGCGGCGCATCACGGGACGGCGCGCCGACGCCTCCCCTCCCTCGTACGCGTACACACGGGCGCGGCGCGGCTATATAAGCCGGTGGCCTTGCTCGCCTCTGGCCACACCAGCCCTGCCCTAGCCGCCGAGCTCTACCTCTCCCGAGCGCCGCCGCCGAGCCCTCCCTCTCCCTCTCCCGTGAGCCGCCGCCGAACCCTCCCTCTCCCTTCCCCTCTCCTCCCGATGGCCGAGCGTTTCCCCGGAGACGAGGCGGCGGCCAACGGCTTCGGCCGCCGCACGCTCCGCGAACAGGAGTCGTGGCTCCTGTTCCAGGCGAACATCCCGGCGCCGCCGGACATGCGCGCCGGGCCGACGGGGTGGAGGCTCAGCAACGGGGGAGTGCCCATTTCTCCTTTGCCCGATGCCATGGCGCGCCCCTCCTACTTCACCGACGAGGTCGAGGTCGTGCGCGCCTCCCTCACCGACGCCCAGCTCGCCCTCCCCCAGTATGCCGTCGACAACCACGCGGCTTGGGCGGTGTACTTCGAGCGCCGTCAGCAGCAGCGGCTGGCGTCCACCAATGGCGCGGCGGTGGCCGGCGGCTTGAAGAACAGCAAGGGGCGCCACCTGTGGTGGAGCGTCCCTGGCCGCACACTCGAGGGCGTGCTGACGCACCTCGACGGCGACAACTTCACCGAACTTTGCCAAAATTTGCTATATATTTTTCTTTTTTGAACGCGCTTGGGGCGGCCCTGGGACCGGTGGCTGAGGACCAACTCGCCCCCAGGCCGATATTTTGCGCCGGCTCACCCCCAAGCGGCTATTTTAGGCGCCCCCTGGGGGGCCAACGGCTGGAAATGCTCTAAAAATTTAAAGCCACGGAAAAAGTTGAACATAGGAATCCCACAATACAGAGCCGAAGCCAAAAGCACGCATTGTTCATTACAATAGTTCGGTCTCTATCTTCATCAGTTGCGAGTTGCATCTGACTACCAGCTATTCTTCGATGATCATAATGGACACGGAGGGGAATACTTGGGGGGAAGTATGAGTGCCACTCAGCGTGAAAGACATGTCGGATTATGGTTTGATTTTGCAGTCTCAGGGATCCATGTATGCAATGCATATGGATTACAGTAGTGATGATTGCCAGCTCTCATTGTTTTTTTAAAGGATGATGTACCCCGGCCTCTGCATCTATACGATGCATGCAACTATATTATTAATTATTCACAAAGATCATACAAGGTGATACATGAATAAGCCTGAAGCCATCATCTTGGCAACACTGTTACTACTCCTATTCCTTTGATGAAGGTGTGCCGAATGTCCGGACCTAATACCAAACAGACATCGCATCAAAACCTAACATCTAAAGCCGGGTGTCCCATCCAAGCCACTACCTGGATTGACCCCACACATCGGTCCGACACACTCCCAGTGAGCACCGCACGCTACAAGGGTCGTCACCTCCATCTTCCATCGGTCCATCCTCATAGCAGAACTGATGCACCGACCTTGCCAGGCCTCTCTTCCATCAACGTCACCATGACGCCAGACAGGTTCCTCCTCCTGCATGAATCCATCTCCGCGCATCGGACGCCAAGTCTCCACTACGCGCTACCGCCGAGACCCACCGTCGATGATATGATTGATGCCACACCACTCCACCTACATGTCATCTCGCGTCGACTCCGAACTACCAGCAACTCCACCACCCTGAGCAGTCCCCAGCCGACGCCTTCAGGAAGGAACACGACACCAAAGTGCCATCATCGCCCAAACAGAAGAACAGAGGCTTTCGCCTGCGCTCATGGTAGAGATGGGGGGCATATGATCCACACCGAAGCCTCCAAGAAGGGAATCGGCGCCGAGGGCATCGACTTTGGTGCGGCCGCCACACCGGCCTGAAGTTTCCCCCGGATCCATGCTCACCCGCGAGATCCGTCAGTGCAGTACTGGCGTCGACCGTAGTGGGCAGTAGAACCTGAAGGGTACAACTAACATGTTCGAAGTGTTAGGCCATGACGAGGTCTGTACACTTGTTGCAGTCGATGAGGAATGCAAATTGATTTTTTTTTTCAAATCAATGGATGGGATGAAAAGCTTGTAGCTTGTCTCATACGATATGGAAAACCAAAAATTTCATGTTATCTTCAGTTTCGAGAGATGCTTTAATCTCTGGTGCGAACTTTATATTCCCAGTTACACGACATGGTTGTCAGATGGTTTCCTAATACCAACACCATGAATCGATGTTTGCGTACGAGTTTGCAATGCCACTGGTGTTGGAAATATGCCCTAGAGGCAATAATAAAATGATTATCGTTATATTTCCTTGTTCATGATAATTGTTTATTGTTCATGCTATAATTGTGTTATCCGGAAATCGTAATACATGTGTGAATCCATAGACCACAACATGTCCCTAGTGAGCCTCTAGTTGACTAGCTCGTTGATCAACATATAGTCATGGTTTCCTGAGTATGGGCATTGGATGTCATTGATAACGGGATCACATCATTAGGAGAATGATGTGATGGACAAGACCCAATCCTAAGCCTAGCACAAGATCGTGTAGTTCGTTTGCTAAAGCTTTTCCAATGTTAAGTATCATTTCCTTATACCATGAGATCGTGTAACTCCCGGATGCCGTAGGAGTGCTTTGGGTGTGCCAAACTTCACAACGTAACTGGGTGACTATAAAGGTATACTACAGGCATCCCTGAAAGCATCTGTTGGGTTGACACGGATCGAGACTGGGATTTGTCACTCCGTATGACGGAGAGGTATCTCTGGGTCCACTCGGTAATGCATCATCATAATGAGCTCAATGTGACCAAGTGTTTGGTCGTGGGATCATGCATTACGGTACGAGTAAAGTGACTTGCCGGTAATGAGATTGAACAAGGTATTGGGATACCGACGATCGAATCTCGGGCAAGTAACTTACCGATTGACAAAGGGAATTGTATATGGGATTACATGAATCCTCGAAATCGTGGTTCATCCGATGTGATCATCGAGGAGCATGTGGGAGCCAACATGGGTATCCAGATCCCGCTCTTGGTTATTGACCGGAGAGTCGTCTCGGTCATGTCTGCATGTCTCCCGAACCCGTAGGGTCTACACACTTAAGGTTCGGTGACACTAGGGTTGTATAGATATGAGTATGCAGTAATCCGAAAGTTGTTCGGAGTCCCGGATGAGATCCTGGACGTCACGAGGTGTAAGTGCATCTAGTGCCCCTTAGTGATTTTGGTGTATTGAAGACTTATAGGTTAAGTATCTAATGCGTTTATGAGTGTACACAGGTCTATAAGTCTATGTGGAGTTTGATATTTACAGAGAAAGTCGACCCCTAAAAATGAAGTTCTTCATTTGAAGACTTTGATATTTTGAAGACTTTCTGAAGACTTTGAAAGTGAAGAAATTGGTGTGACCTTGAAGACTTGGTATTCATTCGAGGAACATGAAGCGTGAAGACTTTTGTTTTCGTAGTTTCATTTTCTCTTTCTTGAGTCATAGGCAACACCGTACTGTTAAAGGGGGTCGAGGAAATACTAAGGAGAAAATTTCCAAGTGATGCTCATCTCAAATCCTACACCTACCAATCCCTTCGAGTGAAGCCATTGGAAATATCATACAGTTCAGTCAATTTCTTCAGTGACAGAGACGCAGTTCTTCTAGTCACTGAGGACTTTGCTCTGACTGAGGAGTTAGGAATTCGCCAGTGCGAATTGCCTACACTATGAGGAACATGATAGCCCTGAGGAATTTGAACCTCAAATTTCCGACCGTTGCTGTGCTACGCGCCAGCTGTCCTAAAATATCATGTCCACCTAACGGTCATATCATTGAAGGGCATTTATGTCTTATCATGTCGGGCTGCTCCCTAGGCTATAAATAGCCGCCCCCTAGAACCACTAGCTGGTTGGCTGCTCCGCGAGAACTTGACACTTGTCGTTTGAGAGCAACCCATCCTCCGAGGACTTTGAGCGAAAATCATCAAGTGAGGAAAATCCAAACCCAAACCCAAAACACCTACAAACCCAAAGTGATTGAGCATCACTGAAGAAATTGATCCTGCGTGGATCCGACGCTTGTTACCTTTGAAGACTGTGCTTCTTCCAAACGGTTAGGCGTCAAGGTCTAGAGCATCCAAGAGGAATTGTGGATCGCCGAGTGACCAAGTCTGTGAAGGTTTGGAAGTCACCCGAAGACATACCACGAGTGATTGGGCGAGGACTGTGTGTCCTTAGCTCAAGGAGAATACGGTGAGGACTTGGTGTCCCGAGCTGCATGCTCAGGACCTGGGTGTCCGGGACTGTGTGTCCTCGAGTTTAAATACTCAGCCGCTCCAACCAGATGTACAACTGAGACAGCAGTTGGAACTGGTCTACCAAATCATTGTCTTCACCAAGCTTACTGGTTCTATTTCCTCAACACTTTCATTTCCTTATTACTGTGTTGTGTGTTTGTTCATATCTGTGTTTGAAGATTTTGACTGAAGACTTTCTCAATTTCCTCAGTTCAATTTCTTCAGTCAGTTTGTCTTCATCTTGTGCTATTCTGTGTTTACGCTTTCTGTACTCTGTGTTTGTCTTCATTTCATCATGATGACCATGCATGTATTCTGCTATGTTTACTTCTTAGTACTTATTCCGCTGCTAGTAGTTCTTCGCTAAGGAATTTCCTCACGAGCAAATTCCTCAGTGAAGAATTTCATAAAAATTGCCTATTCACCCCCCCTCTAGTCGATATAACGCACTTTCACGAGGAGTTCCGGAATGGTCCGGAGGTGAAGAATTATATATAGAAAGTGCAGTTTAGGCCATTGGGAAAGATTCGGGGTCACCGGTATTGTACTAGGACCACCGGATGGGTCCCGGGGGTCCACCGGGTGGGGCCACCCATCCCGGAGGGCCCCATGGGCTGAAGTGGGGAGGGAAACCAGCCCATAGTGGGCTGGAGCGCCCCCCTTGGGGCCCCCTGCGCCTAGGGTTGGAAACCCTAGGGTTGGGGGCGCCTCCACTTGCCTTGGGGGGCAAGCCTCCCCCTTGGCCGCCGCCCCCCCAAGGAGATCCCATCTCCTAGGGCCGGCGCCCCCCCAGGGGGCCCATATAAAGGAGGGGGAGGGAGGGCAGCCGCACCCAAGTCTTGGCGCCTCCCTCTCCCCTGCTACACCTCTCCCTCTCGCAGAAGCTCGGCGAAGCCCTGCTGCGATCACTGCTGCATCCACCACCACGCCGTCGTGCTGCTGGATCTTCATCAACCTCTCCTTCCTCCTTGCTGGATCAAGAAGGTGGAGACGTCTTCCGCTCCGTACATGTGTTGAACGCGGAGGTGCCGTCCGTTCGGCACTTGGTCATCGGTGATTTGGATCACGGAGAGTACGACTCCATCATCCCCATTCTTTTGAACGCTTCCGCTCGCGATCTACAAGGGTGTGTAGATGCACTCTCCTCTCGTTGCTAGTTGACTCCATATATTGGTCTTGGTGGAACGTAGGAAGAAATTTGTTTTCTGCAACGTTCTCCAACAGTGGCATCATGAGCTAGGTCTATGCGTAGTTCTCTTTGCACGAGTAGAACAGAAATTTGTTGTGGGCGTTGATGTTGCCAACTTTCTTGCCGCTACTAGTCTTATTTTGCTTCAGCAGTATTGTGGGATGAAGCGGCCCGGACCGACCTTACACGTACGCTTACGTGAGACATGCACTAGTTGCATAAGGTGGCTAGCGGGTGTCTATCTCTCCCACTTTAGTTGGAGCGGATTCGATGAAAAGGGTCCTTATGAAGGGTAAATAGAAGTTGGCAAATCACGTTGTGGCTTTTACGTAGGTAAGAAAACGTTCTTGCTAGAACCCTATTGCAGCCACGTAAAACATGCAACAACAATTAGAGGACGTCTAACTTGTTTTTGCAGCAAGTGCTTTGTGATGTGATATGGCCAAAAGTTGTGATGAATGATATATGTGATGTATGAGATGATCATGTTATTGTAATAGGAATCACGACTTGCATGTCGATGAGTATGACAACCGGCAGGAGCCATAGGAGTTGTCTTAATTTATTTATGACATGCGTGTCAACATAAACGTCATGTAATTACTTTACTTTATTGCTAAAGCGTTAGCCATAGTAGTAGAAGTAATAGTTGACGTGACAACTGCATGAAGACACGATGATGAAGATCATGATGATGGAGATCATGGTGTCATGCCGGTGACGAAGATGATCATGGCGCTCCGAAGATGGAGATCAAAGGAGCAATATGATATTGGCCATATCATGTCGCTATTTGATTGCATGTGATGTTTATCATGTTTATGCTTCTTATTTACTTAGAAACGACGGTAGTAAATAAGATGATCCCTCACAATAAATTTCAAGAAAGTGTTCCCCCTAACTGTGCGCCGTTGCGAAAGTTTGTTGTTCCGAAGCACCACGTGATGATCGGGTGTCATAGGTTCTAACGTTCGCATACAACGGGTGTAAGCCAGATTTACACACGCAATACACTTAGGTTGACTTGATGAGCCTAGCATGTACAGACATGGCCTCGGAACACAAGAGACCGAAAGGTCGAACATGAGTCGTATGGAAGATACGATCAACATGGAGATGTTCACCGATGATTACTAGTCCGTTTCACGTGATGATCGGACATGGCCTAGTTGAGTCGGATCATGTAACACTTAGATGACGAGAGGGATGTCTAATCTGAGTGGGAGTTCATTATATAATTTGATTAGATGAAATTAATTATCATGAACTTAGTCTAAATAAACTTTGCAATATGTCTTGTAGATCAAATGGCCCACGCTAATGTCAACCTCAACTTCAACGCGTTCCTAGAGAAAACCAAGCTGAAAGATGATGGCAGCAACTATACGGACTGGGTCCGGAACCTGAGGATCATCCTCATAGCTGCCAGGAAACAATATGTCCTAGAAGCACCGCTAGGTGAAGCACCCATCCCAGAGAACCAAGACGTTATGAACGCTTGGCAGCAGCGTGCTGATGATTACTCCCTCATTCAGTGCGGCATGCTCTACAGCTTAGAACCGGGGCTCCAAAAGCGTTTTGAGAAGCACGGAGCATATGAGATGTTCGAAGAGCTGAAAATGATTTTCCAAGCTCTTGCCCAGGTCGAGAGATATGAAGTCTCCGACAGGTTCTACAGTTGTAAGATGGAGGAAAATAGTTCTGTCAGTGAGCACATACACAAAATGTCTGGGTTACACAACCGCTTGTCCCAGCTGGACATTAACCTCCCAGACGAGGCGGTCATTGACAGAATCCTTCAGTCACTCCCAGCTAGCTACAAGAGCTTTGTGATGAACTACAATATGCAGGGGATGGAAAAGACCACTCCTGAGGTGTATTCAATGCTGAAATCAGCAGAGGTAGAAATCAAAAAGGAACATCAAGTGTTGATGGTAAATAAAACCACTAAGTTCAAGAAAGGCAAGGGGAAGAAGAACATCAAGAAGGACGACAAGGAAGTTGCCGCGCCCGGTAAGCCAGCTACCGGGAAGAAGTCAAAGAATGGACCCAAGCCTGAGCCTGAGTGTTTTTATTGCAAGGGAAAGGGACACTGGAAGCGGAACTGCCCCAAATACTTAGCAGACAAGAAGGCCGGCAACACTAAAGGTATATGTGATATACATCTAATTGATGTGTACATTACCAGTACTCGTAGTAGCTCCTGGTATTTGATACCGGTGCGGTTGCTCATATTTGTAACTCAAAACAGGAGCTGCGGAATAAACGGAGACTGGCGAAGGACGAGGTGACGATGCGCGTCGGGAATGGTTCCAAGGTCGATGTGATCGCCTTCGGCACGCTACCTCTACATTTACCTACGGGATTAGTTTTAAACCTCAATAATTGTTATTTAGTACCAGCTTTGAGCATGAACATTGTATCTGGATCTCGTTTAATGCGAGATGGCTACTCATTTAAATCCGAGAATAATGGTTGTTCTATGAGAGATATGTTTTATGGTCATGCCCCGCTGGTGAATGGTTTATTCTTAATGAATCTCGAACATAATGTTACACATTTTCATAGTGTGAATACCAAAATATGTAAGGTTGATAATGATAGTCCCACATACTTGTGGCATTGCCGCCTTGGTCACATAGGTGTCAAACGCATGAAGAAGCTCCATACAGATGGACTTTTAGAGTCTCTTGATTTCGAATCATTTGACACGTGCAAACCATGCCTCATGGGGAAGATCACCAAGACTCCGTTCTCCGGAACAATGGAGCGAGCAACCAACTTATTGGAAATCATACATACTGATGTGTGTGGTCCAATGAGTGTTGAGGCTCGCGGTGGCTATCGTTATGTTCTCACTCTCACTGATGACTTGAGTAGATATGGGTATGTCTACTTAATGAAACACAAGTCCAAGGCCTTTGAAAAGTTCAAGGAATTTCAGAGTGAGGTTGAGAGTCAACGTGACAGGAAAATCAAGTTCTTAAGATCAGATCGAGGGGGAGAATATTGAAGTCACAAATTTGGTACGCACTTAAGGAAATGTGGAATCGTTTCACAACTCACGCCGCCTGGAACACCTCAGCGTAACGGTATGTCCGAACATCGTAATCGCACTCTATTGGATGTGGTGCGATCTATGATGTCACTCACTGATTTACCGCTATCATTTTGGGGATACGCTCTAGAGACAACTACATTCACTTTAAATAGGGCACCGTCTAAATCCGTTGAGACGACACCGTATGAATTATGGTTTGGGAAGAAACCTAAGCTGTCGTTTCTTAAAGTTTGGGGATGCGATGCTTATGTCAAGAAACTTCGACCTGAAAAGCTCGAACCCAAGTCAGAAAAATGCGTCTTCATAGGATACCCTAAGGAAACCATTGGATATACCTTCTACCTCAGATCCGAAGGGAAGATCTTTGTTGCCAAGAACGGGTCCTTTCTGGAGAAAGAGTTTCTCTCAAAAGAAGTAAGTGGGAGGAAAGTGGAACTTGATGAAGTATTGCCTCTTGAACCGGAGAGTAGCGCAGCTCAAGAAAATGTTTCTGTGGTGCCTCCACCGATTAGAGAGGAGGTTAATGATGACGATCATGAAACTTCAGATCAAGTTGCTACTGAACTTCGTAGGTCCACAAGGACACGTTCCGCACCAGAGTGGTACGGCAAACCTGTCCTGGAAATCATGTTGTTAAACAACGGTGAACCTTCAAACTATGAAGAAGCAATGGTGGGCCTAGATTCCAACAAATGGCTTGAAGCCATGCGATCCGAGATAGGATCCATGTATGAAAACAAAGTATGGACTTTGACAGACTAGCCCGATGATCGGCGAGCGATAGAGAATAAATGGATCTTTAAGAAGAAGACGGACGCGGATGGTAATGTTACCATCTATAAGGCTCGACTTGTCGCTAAGGGTTATCGACAAGTTCAAGGGGTTGACTACGATGAGACCTTCTCACCCGTAGCAAAGCTGAAGTCCGTACGAATCTTGTTAGCAATTGCCGCATACTATGATTATGAGATATGGCCAATGGACGTCAAAACATCATTCCTCAATGGCTTTCTTAAGGAAAAATTGTATATGATGCAGCCGGAAGGTTTTATCGATCCTCAGAATGCTAACAAGGTGTGCAAGCTCCAGCGCTCCATTTATGGGCTGGTGCAAGCATCTCGGAGTTGGAACATTCGCTTTGATGAAATGATCAAAGCGTTTGGGTTTATGCAGACTTATGGAGAAGCCTGCGTTTACAAGAAAGTGAGTGGGAGCTCTGTAGCATTTCTCATATTATATGTGGATGACATACTTTTGATGGGAAATGTAGAACTTTTGGACAGCATTAAGGGCTATTTGAATAAGTGTTTTTCAACGAAGGACCTTGGAGAAGCTGCTTATATATTAGGCATCAAGATCTATAGAGATACATCGAGACGCCTCATAGGTATTTCACAAAGCACATACCTTGATGAGATATTGAAGAAGTTCAATATGGATCAGTCCAAGAAGGGGTTCTTGCCTGTGTTGCAAGGTGTGAAATTGAGCTCAGCTCAATGTCCGACCATGGCAGAAGATAGAGAAAAGATGAGTGTCGTCCCCTATGCCTCAGCCATAGGGTCTATCATGTACGCCATGCTGTGTACCAGACCTGATGTAAACCTTGCCGTAAGTTTGGTAGGAAGGTACCAAAGTAATCCCGACATGGAACACTGGATAGCGGTCAAGAATATCCTGAAGTACCTGAAAAGGACTAAGGACATGTTTCTCGTATATGGAGGTGACGAAGAGCTCGTCGTAAAGGGTTACGTCGACGCTAGCTTCGACACAGATCTGGATGACTCCAAGTCACAAACCGGATACGTGTTTATTTTGAATGGTGGGGCAGTAAGCTGGTGCAGTTGCAAGCAAAGCGTCGTGGCGGGATCTACATGTGAAGCGGAGTACATGGCAGCCTCGGAGGCAGCACATGAAGCAATCTGAATGAAAGAGTTCATCACCGACCTAGGAGTCATACCCAATGCATCGGGGTCGATCGCTCTCTTCTGTGACAACACTGGAGCTATTGCCCTTGCCAAGGAGCCCAGGTTTCACAAGAAGACCAGGCACATCAAGTGTCGCTTCAACTCCATTCGTGAAAATGTTCAAGATGGAGACATAGATATTTGTAAAGTACATATGGATCTGAATGTCGCAGATCCGTTGGCTAAACCTCTCCCTAGGGCAAAACATGATCAACACCAGAACTCTATGGGTGTTCAATTCTTCACAATGTAACTAGATTATTGACTCTAGTGCAAGTGGGAGACTGTTGGAAATATGCCCTAGAGGCAATAATAAAAGGATTATTGTTATATTTCCTTGTTCATGATAATTGTCTATTGTTCATGCTATAATTGTGTTATCCGGAAATCGTAATACATGTGTGAATACATAGACCACAACATGTCCCTAGTGAGCCTCTAGTTGACTAGCTCGTTGATCAATAGATAGGCATGGTTTCCTGACTATGGGCATTGGATGTCATTGATAACGGGATCACATCATTAGGAGAATGATGTGATGGACAAGACCCAATCCTAAGCCTAGCACAAGATCGTGTAGTTCGTTTGCTAAAGCTTTTCCAATGTTAAGTATCATTTCCTTAGACCATGAGATCATGTAACTCCCGGATGCCGTAGGAGTGCTTTGGGTGTGCCAAACGTCACAACGTAACTGGGTGACTATAAAGGTATACTACAGGCATCCCCGAAAGCATCTGTTGGGTTGACACGGATCGAGACTGGGATTTGTCACTCCGTATGACGGAGAGGTATCTCTGGGCCCACTCGGTAATGCATCATCATAATGAGCTCAATGTGACCAAGAGTTTGGTCGTGGGATCATGCATTACGGTACGAGTAAAGTGACTTGCCGGTAACGAGATTGAACGCGGTATTGGGATACCGACGATCGAATCTCGGGCAAGTAACGTACCGATTGACAAAGGGAATTGTATATGGGATTACTTGAATCCTCGACATCGTGGTTCATCCGATGAGATCATCGAGGAGCATGTGGGAGCCAACATGTGTATCCAGATCCCGCTGTTGGTTATTGACCGGAGAGTCGTCTCGGCCATGTCTGCATGTCTCCTGAACCCGTAGGGTCTACACACTTAAGGTTCGGTGACGCTAGGGTTGTATAGATATGAGTATGCAGTAATCCGAAAGTTGTTCGGAGTCCAGATGAGATCCTGGACGTCACGAGGAGTTCCGGAATGGTCCGGAGGTGAAGAATTATATATAGGAAGGGCAGTTTCGGCCATCGGGAAAGATTCGGGGTCACCGGTATTGTACTGGGACCACCGGATGGGTCCCGGGGGTCCACCGGGTGGGGCCACCCATCCCGGAGGGCCCCATGGGCTGAAGTGGGGAGGGGAACCAGCCCATAGTGGGCTGGTGCGCCCCCCCTTGGGCCCCCCTGCGCCTAGGGTTGGAAACCCTAGGGTGGGGGCGCCTCCACTTGCCTTGGGGGGCAAGCCTCCCCCTTGGCCGCCGCCCCCCAAGGAGATCCCATCTCCTAGGGCCGGCGCCCCCCAGGGGGCCTATATAAAGGAGGGGGAGGGAGGGCAGCCGCACCCAAGTCTTGGCGCCTCCCTCTCCCCTGCTACACATCTCCCTTTCGCAGAAGCTCGGCGAAGCCCTGCTGCGATCACTGCTGCATCCACCACCACACCGTCGTGCTGCTGGATCTTCATCAACCTCTCCTTCCTCCTTGCTGGATCAAGAAGGAGGAGACGTCTTCCGCTCCGTACGTGTGTTGAACGCGAAGGTGCCGTCCGTTCGGCACTTGGTCATCGGTGATTTGGATCACGGCGAGTACGACTCCATCATCCCCGTTCTCTTGAACGCTTCCGCTCGCGATCTACAAGGGTATGTAGATGCACTCTCCTCTCGTTGCTAGTTGACTCCATAGATTGGTCTTGGTGGAACGTAGGAAAAAAATTTGTTTTCTGCAACGTTCTCCAACAACTGGTACCTTCATATAAATTAGTTGTTAAATATTGGTTAGATCTTCTATGCAGCTTGATTTTCTTTGATCCATGTCTTCCTGCAACAACAAGGAGATCATATCACCATGAGGAGAGCCTGTGCCACTACCTTGTCAAGTTATATGTCAATGACGGAACCGATTCCTTGTTGGCGTCGACGACATCTGGTCGATGGCCACCATGTCTCCGGAGCCAGTGAAGGCCGCTGGCATGGTAGGAGAGGATCAGAGGAGGATGCGCCTAGTCTCCTTCGCCACAAGGAATTGGAGCAAGAGGAAATACTTGTCGGCCCCTGGCGCCGGAGGTGGGGTCCATGTGGCCTCCGGCCACAACGATGGTGACGACAGGGACGGACGCAACCATCGGAACGCAGAGGTCGACTGACCTGGACGGAAGGGGTACATATGGCACGGCGGGCCACAGCGGCAAGGTCTGGCAGAGGTTGGGCTTCGTTTTTAGATGTGTCTTCGAGATTTGTTACGGTTTGTGTCCTGCTCAGGAAGGTGAGACGGTGGCAGCTCCCTGAAGATGGAATAAGGTTCTCCTCCCCAAGCCCCCGTTCCGGTGATGCGTCTAGCATCGTCGGTAGGCGGGTGGAGCGGATCTGTCCTTGGTGGATTTGCTCGGATTTGTTAATCGTTCGTCTACCGTCGTGTGTTTTCAGGTTGGATCCTTCTGATATACGCTACTCTTCATCAGCGGCGGTTGCTGTTCTAGCGCGCTGGTCCTATGGGGCCTTAGCACGACGACTTCCCGACTGTCTACTATAACAAGTTTTGCCCGGCTCCGGTGAGGGAGGGGTGATGACGGCGGCGCGCGTTCAGCTCGCTTGAGGGCTTGTAGTTGTCGCTAGGTGGGCTACAGATTTGGATGTATTTTTTATTATTTTTGATATTCATTGTACTGTCATGATTGAAGATGAATAGATCGGATGTTTTCCTGCCGGGCGACCAGCCGAATTTCAACGGCGGACGCCATGGCTGTCGTGGTTCTAAGTCTGACAGTAGTGTAGGGGGGTTAGTATGGAGAGGCTAGATCTTAGCTATGTAGGAGCCGTAAGCACACAAAGATGTACGAGTTCAGGCCCTTCTCAGAGGAAGTAAAAGCCCTACGTCTCGGTGCCCAGAGGCGGTCGACTGGATTATAAGTGTGAGAATGACAGGGGTGTGAACCCTTGATACTGAGGAGGGGGGTGGCTTATATAGAATTCGCCAGCCCTCTCCTGCCCTCAGTAATGCAGGGTTTAAGGTACATTAAGGTTGGGCATTACTGATAACGCCCCTAATAAAGTGCTATGATGACCATAAAGACTACTTAATGACCGACTGTTTGCCTGTGGAGTGACTTTAGATCTCCTGGCAGTCGAGTGGTTGGCTTCGTGGTCGAGTGATAGCTTCTTGGTCGAGTGTCTTGAACCCGTCGAGTGGGTACCTTCAAGTCGATTGAAAGGTGACTTCTTCTAAGGATGTCCTTGGGTAAGGCTCTTAGGACAGGTCCGTGCCCCTACCCTAGGTACATAGCTTCATCATTAGCCCCCGAATGGATCGAGGTTAGAGTGGGGAAAGAGTTGGGGATCTTTCCGACTGGTTCTTTGCGCTGCATGAGTGTCTCGTTTTGGATCAATCGTCAGGGATGACATCATCAACTTTTTTTCAGTCGCCTTGATCCATTCCAAGTCTTTCGTCGAGTGGATTTCCTTGATCGTGGAGTTCCGAATGACGATGTGAAAGGGATCTTCTGTCTGACGAATCGTTCTGCAACCCGCAGATTTCGCGGGATTTGATTTTCGGGAAGCGCGCGGGACGGGAGCGGCCGCAGTAATCGGATGTGATAAGGCGGAAGCTCCTCGATCCCTGCGCCACCTTTTTCGCCACGTACCGCGCGCGCGTCTGCTGCGGGATTTGACGGGATAGCCTGGGCCTACCAGTCAGCCACTCGGAAGCGGCCCTTTATAAGCCGCCGGCTCGGGGTTTCCAACAGTGTGTTCTCTTCTTTCCTTCTCTCCTTGCAAAGTTCTCCGCCACCTCTGCTCTCACCCTAGCGCCACAGGCTCGTTCGAGCTCTGCCGGCGACGATGCTGAAGGACAAGACGTCCGCTCTGGAGCGCGCGAAGAAGGCGGCGGCGCAGGGGAAAGGGAAGAAGTCCGCTCGGGGTAGATCTTCCTCAAGGACTTCTCTGCCCAGAGGCTGGATCCAGGGCGACTGGATGCCGACGGTGCTGAAGCAGGAAGATCTCGACGATATGGTTGAGGGAGGAGTCATCCCTCACGAAGCCGCGCGTCTCCCGGGGAGAGAAGTTGAGCCCCAACCTCTTGATGGTGAGTGTGTGCTCCTCGCCACCCATATCGATCGCGGGTTTTCTCTGCCTCCTCATCCCTTTTTCTGGAGCTTTCTGAACTTCTTCAGAGCGCAGCTCCATCACTTCACTCCCAATTCCATCGTGTATCTGGCTGCTTTCATTTCCTTGTGTGAGGGTTTCTTGGGTTGCCGCCCCCATTGGGGACTCTTTAACCACATCTTCACTTGCCGTTCTCAATCGGTCAAAAAGGCCAAGTCGAGTGATGAAAGGACGCAGGTGATCCAGCTGTGCGGGGGCCTGGCGATCCAGACGAGGGGAAAAAGCTCCTTTCCAGCCATCACTTTCCCTGAGTCGGTCCGTGGTTGGCAGGCGACCTGGTTTTACTGCAAAGACCAGGCGACTCCGGGTCAGTCGACTGGACTTCCCCCTTTCTCTCTAGAACGAGCCCAAAAGCCTGCTTCTCTGAAAGTGACGCCAGAAGAAAAGGGCCAAGTCAAAGTGCTGGTTGGTCGAGTGGTTCAGCTTGTCCGCGACGGCGTGACTGGCATGGACTTGCTGGAGGTCTTCCTTAGGAGGCGCATCCAGCCGCTCCAGGCTCGCGATCATCCGATGTGGCTATATTCGGGTCTTGAAGACACCACTCGGATCCACCCGGAGGAGGTCACTGATGAGATGCTAGAAGGATGGCTGTCGAGCATCACAGGAAACAAAGACAATCCCCGAGGAGCCAGGAGGGTTCCTCCACTCGACAACACATACGAAGTGGACCAGGTCTGACCTTATGCACCTAACTGAGATCTTGCTTTCTTCATTGGTCTTCTTTGAATTGGTCGATTGATTTTCATCTTGTCTGTTGTTTTCCAAGCAACTACCAAGATGTACTCGACACCCAACGGTGCGCAGGAGTCGACTGCGGAAGGGGAGGCGAGCGGCGGTGAGAGTGGGGACGAACCAGCCGAGTGGGAATCCGATGGCGAAGGAGAGAGAGATGACGACGACGTCAACTCCAGCGAAGAGGAGGAGGATGAAGTTGAACCTCCTCGCTCGGAGAGGCGATCCAAGCTTATGCACGATCCGGCACGGGAACGTGGTACGTCGACTGCTCCTGTTGGGCAGTCGTCGAAACGCCCTCGGACCTCTTCTCCTACGCCGACCGAAAAGGCTCCCAAGCACCCACGCGCGACGCCATCCAAGCCGCCCAAGGCTCTGCCCAAGATGAAGATGACTGTCCCCACCATTTCTGGGTAACAACAGAACTTGTTCTCCTTTGTCGATCGTGGACAGATCCTTGGTCTATTCATATAGCTAACTGGCTGACTTTCGAAATTTGCAGTGCTGCTACTTCTGAGGTCTCCGCCAAGGGCGATGACCAGGAGATGGAGGATGCTGTTACTTCCAACCCTGGTACGATCACTGATGTTCTGCCCTTAGTCGACTGGATATTATTTGTAACTCTGGTCGATTGACTTTTGCTTGTAGCTCCTCCTAATGTTATTAACCTCCCGGATGACGATGACGACGTGCCGCTGAGGGTGAGAAGGAACAAGAAGGCGTTGGCTAGCAAGACCCCCCAAACTGCTCCGGCGTCTGAATCTGTGGCTCGGGATGGTGGCGATACCACTCGGGCTTCCGTGACTTTCGCTGCCCCTCGGACAAGTGTGCGGCCTTCGGCGTCGACTGCAAATCCGCCATCACTTTTCGCCACATATCCTGTCCCTGAGGACCAAGTAGGTGCCGCAAAAGAGGCTATACGTCAGGCGGGGATCATGATGGAACAAGTGAAGGTGGCTCGGGAGGCCAGCCAAGCAGCTTATGACGCGGGTTCGGCTCTTCAGAGCAACGTCCAGGTCAGTCGACTGAACACTTGGTCTGTTACGATAAGCTGTCTGAAGAATCTCTTTTCTTAAGATCTTTATATCTGTACACCCACTGGGTGTGTCTGCCAATTCTTGGACGAGTGGGGGCACGCTAAGTGCACCCACTGGGTGTAGTCCCCGAGACTACGGTGGACTGCTGGCAGTCGACTGTAGTCTTTATACTGTGTTGTTGTAGTTGTACTTCTTCACTCAGTCTGGTCAGGCCATGTCGAATGGAACTCTATCTGGTCGACTACGGGCAGTCGACCTTTTTTTTTGGTCGAACCAGTGGGGGCACGCTGAGTGCACCCACTGGGTGTAGTCCCCGAGACTGCTGTCGAATGTTTTGATTCGGCTGTAGTCTTAGAAACGCTACTATTGTCTCTTGGTTACTCGGAAGCAACCTATCCTTGACGTTTGTTGACTGGTTTTTTCGCAGAAATCCTGTGAACTTGCGGCTCGCTTCACTGAGTTGAAGGACCAACAGATCCAGCTCAACCTTGACTTAAAACTTGCTCAAGAGAACTTGCAGAAGGCTCGAGAAGAGGCAAAAGGTATGGCTGGTGAGGTCTACCATTCTTGACGAGTGACTTTTTCCTTTTTGCCAATCCTTGATGTTGATCGCACTCGACGTGCCGCAGATCAATTGGAGGAAGCTCTGAAGAAGAAGGATCAAGATCTTGCCGAAGCGCAGAAGGATGCCTTGAACAAAACAAAACTTGCTGAAGAAAAGCTGGCTTCAGTCTCTACTCTTGAACAGGAGAACTCCAGACTGAAAGCTGCTCTCGACGCAGCTAATAAGGAGGTCAGCCGACTAAAGAACGACAAGATTGCTCTGAATGACAAGGCAGGCAAACTGGCGGGGAAGAAGAACGATCTTGAGGTTTATCTCGGGGGACTTGCCAAGAAGTTGTTCATCGTGCTCGAAGGTAACAATTTTCACCCGACTGGCTTGCAGTAACCGAACTCGTGTAGAGCCGCTGCCTTATACTTGAACTGTTATTTGTAGAATTCTGTTAGAACTTTGAAGAGGAGACCAATCGACTGGAGCCAAGCTTGGACCCTGCCAATTCACTCGTGAAGGACGAGGCTGCTATGAATGTGCTCCGCCTGGAGTCCCGCATTGCCAGCGTGGTTGATTATCTGGCTCGACTGAAGGTTGCAGTGTCGCGGATCGACACGTCTCTCTGGCCCAGGCGACGCTTTCGAATGATCTCGAGTCCCTGATGACTCGACTGAATGACGTCCCTGGTCGAGTGACGGAATGGAAGAAGTCCTCTGCAAGGTGTGGTGCTGATGTTGCCTTGTCTCTGGTTCGCGTCCACTGCAAGGAGGTGCGAGAGGAGAAGTTGGCTGCCATTCAGGTTGCCAATACCAGGAAGCTCAGCTTTCAAGACTTCATGGAGACTTTCATTGTTGCTGCCACTCGTATTGCAGACGGGATCGACTTGGATGAGTTCGTTGCCCCTTCCAGTCCTCCGCCGGAGGAGTAAAAAACTTTTATGCTTCACTTTAAATTTCCCTCGGAATGCCGAGTGGATTCTGTAATCGTTAAACTCTGTCGAGCCGAGGGCTCGAGTACTTTGATCTGAGGTCTGGGACCTTTGGGTCTTATCCGAACTTGATTTACCGTTGAATATCTTCATAAATTATCCGTCGAGTGGAACTTGATCTTCACTCGAAATAACTTTGTATTTGTGGTGCAGCGCCGAAGGGAAAGGTAACGGTCGATTCGAATCCTGCCGTCCTTGCGGGTCGGGACGTGACCCGTACTTAGGCGAGCGCTGGGCTGCAGCTAAGCCCCCGAGTGAGAGGTTTGCTCTCTACTCGGTAGGATTTTATACACTTAGGCGAGTACTGGGCTGCAGCTAAGCCCCAGAGTGGGAGGTTTGCTCTCCACTCGGTAGGATTTTTATATACTTAGGCGAGTGCTTGGACTGCAGCTAAGCCTCCGAGTGGGAGGTTTGCTCTCCACTCGGTAGGATTTTAAACACTTAGGAGAGCACTATGCTGCAGCTAAGCCCCCGAGTGGGAGGATTGCTCTCCACTCGGTAGGATTTTTATATACTTAGGAGAGTGCATGGACTGCAGCTAAGCCTCCGAGTGGGAGGTTTGCTCTCCACTCGGTAGGATTTTAAACACTTAGGCGAGCACTGGGCTGCAGCTAAGCCCCAGAGTGGGAGTCTGGCTCACCACTTGGTAGGATTTCAGACACTTAGGCGAGCACTGGGCTGCAGCTAAGCCCCCGAGTGGGAGTCTGGCTCGCCACTCGGTAGGATTTCAAATACTTAGGCGAGCACTGGGCTGCAGCTAAGCCCCCGAGTGGGAGTCTGGCTCGCCACTCGGTAGGATTTTTTTTGCAAACTTAGGCGAAACGGATTCGCAGCTAAGCCACCCACTGGGGGATTTCGTACGCAAACAAGAGTGACAGCAAATACAGGAAGAACTGGAACACTCTTGCCTTTGATAAACATAAACTACAGAAGTTTTTCTTATTACATCTCATCCGAGTGAGAATTCAAGTGTAAAATGGGCGGAGTAGTTCCGCATTCCAAGCTCATGGCTCGTCGATCCGGCGATCAACGTTGTAGAGATGATATGCTCCATTGTGGAGGACTCTGGTGACGATGAAGGGACCTTCCCAAGTAGGAGCAAGTTTGTGTGGTTTCTGTTGATCCACTCGGAGGACCAAATCTCCTTCTTGGAAGGCTCGACTCTTTACATTTCTGGCATGGAATCGACGCAAGTCTTGCTGATAGATGGTCGATCTGATCATAGCCATTTCCCTTTCCTCCTCTAGGAGGTCGACTGCATCTTGCCGGGCTTGCTCTGCTTCGTCTTCGTTATAAAGCTCGACTCTAGGTGCATTGTGAAGTAGATCACTCGGCAGGACGACTTCGGCTTCGTAAACCAGAAAGAACGGCGTTCTCCCAGTCGACCGGTTCAGGGTGGTCCTCAGCCCCCACAAAACTGATGGAAGCTCGTCGACCCAAGCGCCTGCTGCGTGCTTGAGATCACGCATCAATCAAGGCTTCAGTCCTTTGAGAATCAGACCATTTGCTCTTTCAGCTTGTCCATTCGACTGGGGATGCGCGACCGACGCGTAGTCGACTCGCGTGCCTTGAGAGGCGCAAAAAGCTCTAAACTTGTCTGAATCGAAGTTTGACCCATTTTCAGTGATGATGCTATGCGGGACTCCATATCTGAATATTAACTCCCTGATGAAACTGATTGTTGTGCAAGCATCAAGATTCTTGATAGGTTTGGCCTCAATCCATTTGGTAAACTTGTCGACTGCTACAAGCACATGTGTGAATCCGCTCCTGCCTGTTCTCAGTGGTCCAACCATGTCCAGCCCCCAAACAGCGAAGGGCCATACGAGTGGAATCGTCTTCAAGGCTGATGCTGGCTTGTGCGACATGTTGGAGTAAAACTGGCAGCCTTCACACTTGTCAACTATCTCTTTCGCCATTTCATTTGCTCTGGGCCAGTAAAAACCCGCTCGGTATGCTTTAGCCACAATGGTCCGAGAAGACGCATGGTGACCACAGGTCCCCGAGTGGATATCATCAAGGATTATCTGACCTTCTTCTGGCATTATGCACTTCTGGCCGATTCCAGTTGCACTTTCTCTGTACAACTGCCCCTTTATGACTGTGAAGGCTTTGGATCGACGGACGATCTGTCGAGCCTCTTCCTCGTCTTCTGGGAGTTCTTTCCTCAAGATATAAGCAATGTATGGTACTGTCCAGTCGGGAGTGATTGCTAAGACTTCCATGATTAGATCGACCACGGTGGGAATTTCGACTTCAGTCGGATCTGTGGCACTTTTCGGCTGCGGGGGTTCCTCTGTAAAAGGATCCTCGTGGACTGATGGCGAGTGGATGTGCTCTAAAAACACATTACTGGGAATGGCTTCTCTTTTGGATCCTATCTTTGCCAAATCATCAGCCGCTTGGTTTTTCAGTCGGGGATGTGATGAAGCTCTAACCCCTCGAATTTCTTTTCCAACTTTCTTACTGCATTGCAATAACCAGTCATAGCTGGGCTTCTGACATCCCACTCCTTCATCACTTGATTAACCACCAAATCTGAGTCGCCATAGACCATGAGGCGATGGACGCCGAGTGAAATGGCCATGCGCAACCCATACAAAAGTGCTTCATATTCTGCTTCATTATTGGAGGAATCGAAGTGAATCTGGAGAACGTATCTGAGCTTATATCCTCGGGGGGAGACCAATACTACCCCAGCACCGGAACCATTCAGCATCTTAGATCCATCGAAGAACATGGTCCAGTGCTCCGAGTGAACTTGAGTCGGAAGTTGCTGTTCAATCCACTCGACAACGAAATCTACGATAGATTGGGACTTGATAGCCTTCTTTGCTTCGAACTTGATATCTAAGGGAAGGAGTTCAATCGCCCACTTCGCCACTCGACCAGTTGCATCTCTATTGTGCAAAATCTCTGACAGTGGAGCGTCGCTGACGACTGTAATGGAATGGTCAGAGAAGTAGTGTGCAACCTTCTTCGTGGTCACGTAAATCCCATATACAAGCTTCTGGTAATCGGGATATCTTTGCTTCGAAGGAGTCAAAACTTCAGACACATAATATACTGGGCGCTGAACTCTGAAGGCCTTTCCTTCTTCTTCCCGCTCGACCATAAGTACTGTACTGACAACTTGTCCCGTGGCCGCAATGTAAAGCAGCAGAGGCTCTTTACTGATTGGGGCAGCAAGCACCGGCTGGGTGGAGAGCAGAGCTTTGAGGTCTGCAAACGCTGCATCAGCTTCTAGAGTCCACTCGAACTTGTCAGATTTCTTCATCAGTCGGTAAAGAGGCAACGCCTTTTCACCGAGATGAGAAATGAATCGACTTAAAGCGGCCAAGCAACCTGTAAGCTTCTGGACATCGTGCACACGCTCAGGGCGCTTCATCCGGAGTATGGTGCCAACTTTTTCAGGATTGGCGTCGATTCCTCGTTCGGAAACGAGAAAACCGAGTAAATTTCCACCTGGAACTCCGAATGTACACTTTGATGGATTGAGCTTGATATCATACCTCCTGAGGTTGGCAAAGGTTTCGGCAAGGTCAGTCAGTAAGTCGGAACCTTTCCGTGACTTGACCACAATATCATCCATGTATGCTTCCACATTCCGACTGATCTGAGTGAGTAAACACTTCTGAATCATCCTCATGAACGTGGCTCCAGCATTCTTGAGGACGAAGGGCATGGTGACATAGCAGGAGCACCCGAATGGAGTGATGAAAGCTGTTTTGATCTCGTCGGGTCCATACAGACGGATCTGATGGAACCCTGAATAGGCGTCTAGAAAAGACAAACGCTCGCACCCCGTGGTCGAGTCGACTATCTGGTCGATGCGGGGGAGAGGGAAATGATCTTTCGGGCAGGCCCGATTGATATGTTTGAAGTCAATGCACATGCGAAGTGACTTGTCCTTCTTGGGGACCATGACAACATTGGCGAGCCACTCGGAGTGGTAAATCTCTCTGATGAACTCTGCCGCTAAGAGCCGAGCCACTTCCTCGCCAATAGCTTTCCTCTTCTGGACGGCGGACCGTCGAAGATGTTCTTTCACAGGCTTAAATTTCGGGTCGACTCGCAGACGGTGCTCAGCCAGTCCCCTGGGAACTCCAGGCATGTCAGAAGGCTTCCATGCGAAGATGTCCCAGTTCTCACAGAGGAACTGGATGAGCGCTTCTTCCTATTTGGAGTCGAGCGTTGTTGAGATGTGAGTCGGAGCTGCACTGGGATCAGACGGGTGAATGTGGACTGGCTTTGTCTCGCCGGACGACTGAAATGCTGACTCTGAAGCAGGCTGCTTGGCTCGTAGCAATTCACTCGGATCTGCAGTCTTCTGGTACTCCTGCAACTCGACCACTGCCATCTGGGCGTCAGCGATCTTTGAACCCTTCTGAAAACACTCTTCTGCTTTCTTCCGGTTGCCCGTAACAGTGATCACACCTCCAGGGCCAGGCATCTTCAATTTGAGATACACGTAGCACGGTCGAGCCATGAAGCGTGCATAAGCTGGTCTGCCCAAAATTGCATGATAAGCACTTTGGAAGTCCACAACCTCGAATGTCAACTTTTCCTTGCGGTAATTCTTCGAATCACTGAAAACCACATCAAGAGCAATCTGGCCGAGTGACTCGGCTTTCTTTCCGGGAATGACTCCATGGAAGCTCATGTTACTGGTACTGAGCCTGGACACCGGAATGCCCATCCCCTTCAATGTTTCTGCATACAGAATGTTCAGGCCGCTGCCACCATCCATCAGGACTTTGGTCAGTCGAGTGCCTTCGACGACTGGGTCGACCACCAGCGCTTGCCTCCCGGGGGTGGCAATGTGCGTGGGGTGATCAGACTGGTCGGACGTGATGCCAGTCTGAGACCACTTCAGGTAGCTGGGTGTTGCCGGGGCAACCATATTCACTTCACGGTTAATGACTTTCAGTCGACTTTTGCTCTCGACATCAGCAAAAATCATCAAGGTGGAATTGACTTGGGGGTACCCGTCGTCACTATCTTCCTTATCCTCAACTTTGTCTGACTTTTTTCCTTGTCCTTGGACTGCTTGCCCTGGAACTGCTGAATCACGAGCCGACACTGTCGAGTGGTATGCTTGGGGTAAATGAGTTTACCCTCTTCATCTTTCTTGGTGTGAATGTGACACGGCAGATCCAAAACATCGTTTCCGTCTTGATCTTTTACTTTCTTGGGGTTCCAGGGCCCCTTAGGTTTCCCCTTGAATTTTCCCTGGGTTACGGCCAGGGCCTCCCCAGGAGCGGCTGGCTTGGCCTTCCGCTTCTGCTTCCGACTGGAATTGCCTCCGGTTTCCTGGGCGACTGCTTTCTGCTTGCCACTCCGGAGTCGATCTTCATCTTCACCATTAGCGTATTTGGTGGCAATTTCCATCATCCGATTCAGAGACATTTCTCCGGTCCGACCGAACTTCAGGTTCAACTCTCTGTTCTTGACGCCTTCTTTAAAGGCATAAACTGCTTGACGATCTGGTACATTCTCAACTGTGTGATGTAGAGTGATCCACCTCTGGACGTAATCTCTCAGTGTTTCACTCGGCTTCTGCACGCAAGACCGCAGTTCTGTAAGGCCTGCCGGTCGTTTGCATGTTCCTTTGAAAGTCGTGACAAACACTCGGGAGAGGTCCTCCCAAGTGTAGATGCTACTGGGTGCTAGCTGATTCAGCCACGCTCATAGCCACCTCATCATTGCCGCCACCAATCTGGACAGCCACTCGGTAATCTTCGAGCCAAGTGCCAGGCTTAGACTCACCAGTGAACTTGTTGACTCCATTCGCCAACCTGAAGTTGGGAGGAATCACTGCGGCCCTGATGGCTCGACTGAAACACTCTGGCCCTGAAACATGTACTCTGCTGCTGGTAGGAGCATCTCTGTCATGTCCTTCTCTGTGAGCCCTGTTCCTGTCGATCAAACCTTGAACGAGGATGGACCTCGCGTCAAAGCCTGGTTCCCTGGGATCGACTGGAATCCTCCACCCAACACTATGAGGACGTCTGTCATCCTGCTGTCGAGGCGCATATGACCCACTCCTCGGGGGAGGGGTTGGCACTCGATGTCGATCATCATGATCGAATCGGTGGTCATACTTCTCGTTTCTTCTGTACTGATCTGGACGGTCTCCACGCCCCTCACGCCTCGGGGGCGATCCTGGGCTGTGAGCCGACTGCACTGTATCCGCTGCAACAGACCGACTTTGGATCCTATTCCGCGACTGAGAAACAGCGGAATTCTGGTTTCTTGCTGCCCGGAGCAACGCTCTGATCTGCAACAAGCCCCTGCCAGCCTCTGACTGGGAGGGCTGAATTGATTCTGCTATTCGGGCCGCGACTGCCAAATTCTGAACGGGAGTTCGATATACCTGCGTAGGCGGGAAGAGCTGACGTCGACTGGACTCGGGAGCCCGCTGACGCGCTCTCTCGTCGAGTACTCGCTGGAGATTCTCCAATCGAGTGCGCTTGGCCAAGTTAGCCAAGCGCGCGTCCTCCAATGCCCGGGCCTCGGGGGTTTCTCCTACGATAGGAGTGTGGAGTGCATCCATGTTCCGGCGGCGAAGTTCCTCTCGCTGCTGAGACGTGAGAGGCTCGGGGAGATATTCTTCATGGGGATGCGCCGAGTCGCCCCCACCCACGCCTCCGTCGGTACAGGGAAAACCGGGAGGACTGTGTGTCCCATCAATTGCGAGAACCTCCGCCGCAGGGTCACTGCTGTCGCATTCGGATGCGGTCTCTGCGGAGCCAGTCGACAGGTCGAACAGGCCGTAGAGAGATTCGTCGGGCTCGATTGCCGCGACTTGAGGGGTGGCCGTCTGGCGAGCCACCGCATGTCTCACCCACCTCTGAAGTCTCGACCGACCGGAGCGCTTGCGTCGGGGAGAGACAAGGTGGGGAGATGAAATGGGAGCCGACCGATACTGGGTCGACGGCTGCCGCAGAAGGACGCCACGAACACATGCGCGGAAATGCGTCGCCCCGCGGACGGGGAGCGCGTCGATGTCGAGTGGAGCCTCCTGAAGCCAAGCGGAGTCGTCGGCGATGAACGTAAGCGCGCCGAGACGGATCTCGCGGCCCTCCACCAAAACTCCGCACGAAATCATGATCAAGGAGATCGGAAAAAATCGCAACTCCTACAATCAAGCGCTAAGATTCCTGCCCCACGGTGGGCGCCAACTGTCGTGGTTCTAAGTCTGACAGTAGTGTAGGGGGGTTAGTATGGAGAGGCTAGATCTTAGCTATGTAGGAGCCGTAAGCACACAAAGATGTACGAGTTCAGGCCCTTCTCAGAGGAAGTAAAAGCCCTACGTCTCGGTGCCCGGAGGCGGTCGACTGGATTATAAGTGTGAGAATGACAGGGGTGCGAACCCTTGATACTGAGGAGGGGGGTGGCTTATATAGAGTTCGCCAGCCCTCTCCCGCCCTCAGTAATGCAGGGTTTAAGGTTCATTAAGGTTGGGCGTTACTGATAACGCCCCTAATAAAGTGATATGATGACCACAAAGACTACTTAATGACCGACCGTTTGCCTGTGGAGTGACTTTAGATCTCCTGGCAGTCGAGTGGTTGGCTTCGTGGTCAAGTGATAGCTTCTTGGTCGAGTGTCTTGAACCCGTCGAGTGGGTACCTTCAAGTCGATTGAAAGGTGACTTCTTCTAAGGATGTCCTTGGGTAAGGCTCTTAGGACAGGTCCGTGCCCCTACCCTAGGTACATAGCTTCATCAATGGCCGCATCCTAGCTCGCATCCACCATCTCCTTCCCCCGGACAGGTCTCCAACTCCCCATCTCCATCTCCCTTGCCTTTTTGTCACCATCCTCCCTACTTTCTTCTCTCTTTTATCCTTTTTTTAGTTTCTCTCATGATTTTCTTGGCGAAGTTGCGGCCTCTTCTGCAGGCGACTCATCCCCTACAGGGACACCGTTCCTGACACCCGAGCCTACATGGTCTGCAGGGAAGCTTGCTGGGGCGACGCATTGGCCATGCCCTAAGGGCATCTCCAAAACAGACATGTAAAACTCTTGTAAAGGTCCGGACCACGTGGTCCGAACACTTTGTACCATCCAATGCAGTTTCCTAAACGTCTGTGGACCACTCTACATGTCCATTTTTCCGAAACTGAAACCTAACTTGGGGGGCATTGCGGGAGTCCAGACAGCATATGAAGATCCGCTTGGCCCACTGTCAGTTGGACCACATGTCCTCACAACACATGTGCTTTGTTGTCTAGGTTCGCCTGGCCCACCTCTGTCGTCCTAATTTGATGCCTATTTAAGGGACATAGTTGGTTGACTAGCTCCCGCACCATGTCAATGGACGCGTTCGGACAAGGTCCACAGATGGATAGTGTGTTCGTTTTAGGGGATAGCATTGAAGATGCCCTAACTAGATCATCGACATCATCTAGTGGAGAGAGAGTGTTGTTGACAGTGTGAAGGGAAGAAGAAGATAAAAACAGGCTTCCATGCATGTGGGGTCGAGTGTGTTTGGTGGATTAAAAATGATATAAAAAATTAGTTCTAAAAGGTACTTCCTCTGTCCTAAATTATAATTTGGGACGGAGGTAGTACATTTTTGAAAGATACGACACCTAATTTGAAATTGAGATAAGGGGATATGCTAGAAATGCCCTATCTAGGTACACAAGGAACGGCTCTTGGCCGTACAAGTTCATGCAGAGTACTACTACATGTTCTACGTGTGAACTGATGAACACGCGCTAGCTAGTTTCCTTCCTGCGGCGGCAATACGAGTCCGTATTCGTGTCCTTGACCGTATTCGCGCAGAATACTAGCTTACTCGATCGTGTTAGCAATAATAGTATATATAGCCACG
The DNA here is from genome assembly GCA_032464435.1 of Aegilops umbellulata. Taxonomy (NCBI): domain Eukaryota; kingdom Viridiplantae; phylum Streptophyta; class Magnoliopsida; order Poales; family Poaceae; genus Aegilops; species Aegilops umbellulata. Next base: position 506,797,844 of record CP136059.1, read on the forward strand.
TGATGTATCCATAGCGTGGGAAGAGAAAACAAAAGCACAGCTCCACGATTTGGACGCGCACGTACGTGATCCTCGATCCATCGGGAAGCGAAATCACAAACATCGATCGATGGCGAGAGGTCGACGACGTTCCACGCACCGTCGCGGCGTCAGTAGCAATCAAACCATCGAGTCCTCGTCGTCTACTTGCGCCTCTCTTGATGCGTGCGTCTGCCGTGGCCAAAACCATCAGTCTCCATTGCACTCGCCGGCACCCTGGCCTGACCTGCCGGCAGACCTGCTCCGCGGCATCTCCGGCCGCCTGCGCGACGTCGCCGACTTCGTCCGCTTCCACGCCGTCTGCAAGGCATGGCGCGACACAGCGTCCGACGCTACCCTGACGAAGCAGCCCTCCTTTCTGCCATGGCTCCTCGCGCCCAACATCAAGGACCTCAAGTTCAGATGCGTTTTCTCCAGGAGAACCTACCGCGCCGCGCCGCCATCCAGCCACCGGGACTTGGTGGCTAGGGTCGACGGCGGCGCCGTCTGGTATTTGGTTGATGATGGCCCGTGCCCTACTCTCCGTGACATTCTCACCGGAGCCGTCGTCAAACATCTCCCCCCGTTCCCGAAACAAATCAAAGATTGCATCACCAAGGGGACTACCAGTAGTACACTTGGACTTGGGTATGACCTCCAAAGCGTCGTCTACGGTGACGGCGCCACACTTCTGTACGGCCTGTACGAGACCGACCCGGAGGACGACTCTATTGCCAGCTTCTGGGCAGCCCTCCTGCATCCCGGGGAAGCCACGTGGACGGTAGTCGAGCGGACGCTTGAATGCCCGGACATTACCAACTTCTACGTCACGTATCACCGTGGAAACATATTGGTCACCGTCGAGGATAACCTGTGGCACGCGGTGACACCGGACGATCACCACGGCGTTCGAGATGTGGTGGTGCCGAGCCCGTGGATGCCAGGGGAGCGCCAGGACTTCTTATACGGATACAACTACCTTCTCGAGTCCCACGGCGAGCTTCTCTGGGCATTCGTTGAGGTCCGCAAAGATTACATGGATTATTGGCGGCGGCGCGGTGAGGCCCTTGTCTCTTGCCTGCTTGGCGCTCTCTCGGTGTCCATTCACGCCCTAGAGGGGGAGGCGCCCGAGAAAATGCGGTGCCAACCGCGTCCTGTTTCTCGGGTGGCCCAACAGCTTTGCCGTGGATGCCTCGCAGCTAGGCGGTGATGCCGTGCCCAGCGGGTGTGCATATTTTATCTACAACATAGAGAACGGCATGCCGGGTCAGTCGTGTTATGTGTTTAGGTACAACCTCATCAACGGCAAGGCCAAATTCGTGGAGCAGTTGCCTGATGGATGGGACGATGATATGTGCATGTGGCTCTTCCCCCAGCCCGCTGTTGCTCCAAACCGGGTAGACGCAATTATATTTACACCTCTTTTTTTTTTTGCAAAATGCAATTATATTTAGACCTAATAACTCCACCAAAGTTATAGCTTGTACCGAACATGACTATCTCACATTCAACTTAGATATTGCTATTTCTTTGACGACATTCACAGTTGTGTGATCAATTCTTCTCGTCTGTTTGTGATTCGACCAACAACCTTAGACCTTTGCATCAACTTAGTAGTGAGGAAGAATTATTTTCGCGGAAATAGACAAACCATTTTTTTTCTAGTTTAGTGACTAGCGTTATACATGCAAAAACCACATTTATACTACTGACAACACGCATGCATCATGAGCATTATTCATTCAATGTAGCGGTTAGTAGTGCTATACTTTATTTGTTTTAATTTAACAAATGTCATAGGATAAGTTGATGGTTAAACTGTGTATTGCATCATTATAGTATTGGTTACATAAATGTACTAACCCCCTGTTCCGCTATAAATTTGATTTTGCTGGATCAGGAAATCAGTGAAAGGTGTGAGAGTTCAAAATGGTGGAAGTGGAAAAACCAACAGACAACTACAACTCCAAAAAGCACTATTCACATGGAGAGACCTCGGCCACAACATTACAAGTCTAATTTCACGGTGATCGTAAACAACCTACCTCCCAGGGTGAATAACTTTCAGCTGCGTCGGTTCTTCGGCCAGCACGGTAAGGTGTCCCAAGCTAAGGTGAGATGTAAGAAGAAGACCAATATCTCAAAGGGATTCGGGCATGTGACCATGGAGATGGTCGAGGAACATCCTAATGCTCTTGCTACACTTGATGGACTGGTGAGTGCATACATATTATGGCTTAACTAGATGATACCTTATGTGTTGCTGTGGGACTCAGTTGCAGTATACTTTCATGATATTTGATTATTTTGAATAATATGAGAACTAAAACTAAAAACATATATGATTTAATGTATTTAATTATTGACAAGGTGGGCCTTTTCCCATGCATGTTTGCATGACCATGTGGGTCTTCTTGCATGCATGTGTAACTTGATGAGGTGATGGGCCTTTTCCCATGCATGTTTGCATGATGAGGGTAGGTCTTGTGCATGCAGGTTTACATGATGAGGTGGCATGTGTGCATGTTCACGAAAATATGTTAGTGGGCTAGCTATTTAGATATAGAAGATTAAGGGTGTTTTCAGTTATCAAATTATGCATGATCACCTTTTGTTGGTTTGTAGATGTGTAACAATCAATGGATGCCTTCTTTCTCTTGTTTCAGGTTTTTGGTGGATGCATCCTTGAAGTGAGCATCGTGAAGGTGATGTGGAAGCCAGAACAACATGTGAATTTTGTCGGGTCGAGAGAGTATAGTCTTGACCATTGTATATATTTTGGTTTGGCGCTATTACTTTCTGCTCTAGTGGTGTTGTGGAAGATTATTTAATTACATGAATTGTACTTCCGGGACAGTATCACAGATGACTCGGTCAAACTGGAGCCGCATTTTATGCCTTCGTCTAAGATATTGTCCCATATCCCCCACCCTATCTTGTCGCCCAGACTTGTGATGCCTTTCCTTAGATCTTTAGGAAGTTGTATGAGTTATCTCACCAAAGACTCTACTTTGTAGATGAAGGGAAAGATTCTCCACTGCCTTTTGAGCCATCTACGATGATGGTTTATGTATTATCAGTGGAGAATATATAATAAGTTTTGGGGTAGGTGGTTAAATTTAATTAGAGCATTTTTTAAAATGTATGAATTCCACTACTTGGTTTTGGTTTGGCTCAACTTTCACTTTGTGTTCAGTAACATCCCTTGTGTATATTTTGTGAAAGGTAATTTCTAATTTTTACATCTGATGTATTGCAAAGTTTGAATACTAGCTTAAATTAAATTTGTGCTTACTTATATTACAAAATTGGCTTAATTTTGAATCATATGCAATCTTTTGGTGCAAAATTGAAACATTGATGCATATTCTTCCCGCTTCTCAAGATATTTCATCCGTGACCTCTCTCTCTCTCTCTCTCTCTCTCTCTCTCTCTCTCTCTCTCTCTCTCTCTCTCTCTCTCTCTCTCTCTCTCTCTCTCTGCACAAACACTCTCAAGCTCCCTAGTAGGACCGTACCCAAGCACTTTCGATGGGATTGGATCCGTGCAAATTTTATTCGAGGTGATACTGCATGGTCAAAGAAATTTCACCAAGACAGCCGAACCTAATAAAAAGATAATTCTTTGCACGAAAGGATGGAAAACGATCCTCTCCCGTCTATCCCACAGCACTAGAGCAATGATGTAGAGGAAGGGACGAGAGATTGGATATGGAGGCAGGTTGCCGGATACTGTAGTTGAGCTTTTTTATGGTACCTTATACTGCTATAGAATGGAGGGAGCAGTACACTAATTTCCGACCGTTGGTTTCCTGAGGTTAGTATAGTCATTTACTCATTTCCTATTATTAACGTAACAACAGTTCATATTTGTCGTTGCCGCTGCCGTCATACCACGCGATTGGTTACCCCTATTCGTCACCCACGGACGCCAGCTCACCGGCGCCCTAGTCAAGCGTGGCCGTCTCTAACCCTGGTCCTCCAGTCGCGGCCTTTGCATCAGTACAAACTGTAACCTCTCTCATTTTTTTGTCTTGGTCCCATGGTGGTTCTTGAGTCGATTGGGCTGCTTTGGAGGCCGAAACAGTGGTTTGCGCTGTTGTGATGATACCGATGTAAAAGATGTTGGGGAACGTTGCACGGCAAACAAAAAAAATTCTACGCACACACAAGATCTATCCATGGAGATGCATAGGTACGAGAGGGGGAGAGCATCTACATATCCTTGTAGATCGCTAAGCTGAAGCGTTTATCGTGCGGTTGATGTAGTCGTACTCTTCGCGATCCGATCACGACCCAACCGATCTAGTGCCGAACGGACGGCACCTCCGAGTTTAGCACACGTGCGGCTCGATGACGTCAACTCCTTCTTGATCTAGCAAGCGGGAGAGGAGAAGTAGATGGTATCACAACCAACACGACGGCATGGTGGTGATGGTGGTGGTGGAGCACCGACAGCGTTTCGCTAAGCGTTGCCGGGACGAGGCGGTGGAACTACGGCGTAACGGGAGAGAGAGGGTGTCAAGGGCTTGGCGTATCCTCTTGGGGCGCCCCCTCCCCTCTATATATAGGCGGAGGGGCATGGGAAACAACCCCTCCAAGCCCTAGGGCGCAGCTAAGGGGGAGAGGACTTGGACTCCAAATCCGATCATATTCCTACTAGGACTCCTTCCTTTTTTTTGTCTTCCCTAGTCACATGGGCTTTTGAGGACTTGGTGCGCCTAGCCCAAAATAAGGCCAAGGAACCTCCCTGCAGCCCATGCTAGCCCTTGGGTCGTGGTGGACCCACTTGTGGACTTCTGGACCCCTCCAGAATCCTCCGGAACCTTCTGGAAGCTTCCCAGTACAATACCAAAAAATTGCACATTTTTCCGAAACCCAAAATATGACTTTCCATATATAAATCTTTACCTCTCAGCCATTTTGAGACTCATTGCGAAAACCTTGCCGTACCGTCAATGCCAGAAGCAAGACGGCGTACCACCTTTGCCGAAGACAGTGGCGACAAGTGCTGGTATGCGTGCAAGCGACACAAGATCCAAGCTGCTCATGCATCAAGATAAGTTCTGTCAAACATCCTGCAGTACAGGAAAGATAAAATAAGGAATCTGTTGAAAACGTTCAAGAAAAATGCACTGTTGGAAACACTATTGAGGCATATACATTATTTAGCAAGCCTAGGCCAAAAAAAGTAGCAATTTCACAATTTTTCTGGCATAAACAAAGATGATATCCAGTAAACAAGCCTAATATAGGCAGAAAAGCTTTCTCAACAAGTATGAGACAAAATTCAAGATTGAATTGAAAATTATCATGGCGGGTATAACACATGTCACCCACATAACATTTTTGGCAATTGTCTAATTTAGGTGAGGTTGCGCTACAGATCATGAGTTCCACCAGTTTCATGGATTTCATCGGAGGCTGCACTATGCAGTGCACACACATCGATTTATAACTAATAATACAATTATCCGCCACAGAACAGAGGCATCATCATGCACACGTAAGCATATACTTCCTTGGTCCCATAATATAAGATATTTTTTACACTAAGCGGTGTCAACAATGTTCTTATATTATGGGATCAAGGGAGTAAATATAGACTACAGTTTTAACATAAGATTCCATGTCAACTCCCAGGAACGGAGTATTACTCACTCAGGTGACAACCAAGCTTGACAGTAAAGTCCAGAGCCTCTTGCCCAGCTCAGCGTCCTTGGCCTTGTCGCTCATCTCATACATGTTGTCACTCCAGTACATGCCCAACGCGCCATTCACGTCCAGGTGCAGCTCCACGTAGCACTGCGTCACCGCCCATGTTCCAATTCAAAATCCGAATCCAAATCAAATCAAACAACCCAGAAAGGCCAGTGTGTCAGAGCTAGCTAGACTGGAGGAATGAACTATGCCAAAATGACGAAATGATGCCCACTGACTTTCCACATTGCCCTGTTAACAAATGATGACTCACTGACTCAGATCTGGATCTACACTACCACCCATAGAATTCGTACTACTGTAGTCACCATGCCTACAGACACGGATTATGAGCTTCATGTGGATCACAAATCATCACCACAACAAATAGCTTTACTAGCTTGCCTTGTTTCAGTAACAGAACACATCAAAGGATGCATAAATGTGATCTACTCTAAGTAGACACTAGCAACTATAAATAGCACAAACCCATAGAGCATGGTAGAGAGGAACAGAGGGCATGATCCATGAAAATTGTAGATCCTAAATAAGTGTCAAATGCCAACAAAGAACATATACAGTACCATAATGGCCTAACCAGGAGGGGGACCAAACCTCAACGCCAAGATCACCACAGTCACAAGTTTGAGGTGGTTGGGCATGTTGCGTTCAAAGAAACTGCTATCTCAGAACTCTCTAATAAACACAACAAAATATAAGCTGTGTTCATGGTAGATAGACAGTATGCACCACTCATAAACTTGGTGAGCACATAATACCAACCAGCCACTCCTCAATAGTTTGTGAGATAGAGCTATCTTCCTGGGTGGAACAGGATGGTACTTTATGACTTCAACTGGAAATGTCTCGCATTGATCCAAAAAAACTAAGGAATCATAATATTGAACAGACCAGAATTTAAAAACAAAAGCTATATTCTGTAACCCATGATACTCATCATCGGAGAAGAGAGGGAGACACAGGTAGGAGATGGAGCTGAGAAGAACTCACCAGAGAGGTGTCATACACAACCGCCATCAGCGAGCGCACACTCACTCACTCCAGATCAGGATAGGGAAGTTGGCATGTCAAAATCTCTAGGACTGGCAACCCAGACTGCATATACCAGCGGCTGGTCCATATGTGTTCTTGGGATTGAGGACCTGAAAGTTGGTGTGTCCATTTAGAATAATCAAAAAGGTATGACCATTTTTTCAACACATAAATGGCAAAACCTACTGCAGTCTTAACAGAAATAAAAGGATCCGGTATGTACCCTCCATAAATGAAGAGAAACAATTCATACAGTAGATATTTATCACCAATAAGGAGACTAATCAAATGTGTTATGAATGTGCTTTCCCTATGGGATGAGAATAGGCTAATTAATTGAACAGACATGTGACAGTCTATGCATAGTAGGCATTGGCATTTCTCTTGAGAAAATAAAGTTCCACATATTCCAGCATCAGGACAAGCACTATTCCATTTCAGAAAAACAAGGATAAGTTCAAGTTCCAGCCAAAGAGAACTAGTCTAGATTTCCAAGAAATAGGGAAATGACCAAAGCAACAATTCATACGCCCAAGGTACAAGGAAATGACCAAAGCAATAGTAAATGGTCATATGAATAGTGATTGTAGTTGAGAAGCTCACCTGTGCAAGTTGTAGCCGAGGCCTGACATCACCACCGTCATGGCGAACAAAATCACAAAAAGCGCCACCGGTCCCATCCACCTTATCCATCATCTTGGACATGATGGGGCCCACCCTCAGGTTGGCCCAGTGCTTGGCCAAATTGCTCATCGATCGCTGCAACAATACACAATGGTTCAGTCCTAAATAACACCTTCATGTACTATTTACAAGTCGAGAGAATACGTATAGGACAAGAATAATGTAGCCTACAACAGCACCTATACACACAACAACCATAAACCAACTAATGGACACCAATTGTTCATAAAACCCTTCATGTCTTCACAGGAAACAAAATTCTCTAATATGCTCATCATATGCTTCTTGGACGTATGCAAGGGGAATATTTTAAACATGCAACAACAAGTACTACACCGAATTATTAGATTATATATCTACTAGTCATCTAGAAGATGGACATCGTCAATCAAACCCCTATCACATGAAGTGAGAGGTCCATCAACCATCATACGGAAGTACTGAAAAATTTGCAGTTAATTTACACTACAGAAAGAAACACAAAGTAAACCATTTTCATGATCACATACGAACTATTTTTATGCTTAGATTCTGTAGCCAAAAGAGTGAACACACAGTCGTATACTACAACAACAAAATCAGCAAATGTGGTGTTTCAACAAAAGGCCAACATTCAACAAAACATTACGAACTAGTAAGGTAGTAGCAGCAACATAGTAAACAAGCCTAATATAGGCAGAACAGCTTTCTCAATTAGTATGAGACAAATTTCAAGATTGAATTGAAAAATGATGACAATGGTCATAACACTTGTCATCCACATAACATTTTGGCAAAGGTCTAATTTAGGTGAGGTTGCACTACAGATCACGAGTTCCACAAGTTTCATGGATTTCATCATAGGCTACACTATGCAGTGCACACACATGGATTTATGCCTAATACTACCAACACGATTATCTGCCACAGAACAGAGGCATCATCATGCACACCTAAGCATATACTCCCTCGGTCCTCGGTCCCATAATATAAGATCATTTTTTTACAAAATGATCTTATCTTATGGGACCGAGGGAGTACATATAGAATGCAGTTTTAACAGGAGAAAACTACCAGAGGGGGACAACTTTGTGAGGTTCGCAGTATCAAAATACAAATCCAGATTCAGCATGATTTGATCACACCATGATCTGATCTTCAGACTACCAAATAATCAGTGAACAAATTCAAAAACATATAGTTCTGGCTTGCGATTTAACTAGAAAAAAAAAGGTTGTGGAGGATATATAACACCAGGAATGAGAGACAGAGTGTTGTCCAGCCTCACCACACATGATACTTGTGCTATGTCACCTAAACAACATACATACAGTATTGCTCAAGCCACAAATAAAAATTTGGGGGACTCCGTTAACTTGACTCTTTTAGTAAACAAACTAAAAATCCTCATCATGAGATTTAGGATAGCTCACAGGAACCAGGCAAGAAGACACTAATACTAAGCATCTTGGGTCTGTTCTTTTCACTATAGTGCTAGATATTAACATTATCATGCCAATCGGTCAAAACCTTGACATTATATAGATTCCAATCACAAGATTCTGTCTCAACTCTCAAGAACGGAATATGGTATTACTCACTCAGGTGACGATCGAGCTTGATAGTAAAGTCCAGAGTCTTTTGCCCAGCTCAACGTTCTTGGCCTTGTTGCTCATCTCATACATGTTGTTGTCACTCCAGTACATGCCCGACACGCCATTCGCGTCTGGTTGCAGCTCCACGTAGCACTGCATCGCCACTCCCTATTCCAATTTAAAATCCGAATCCAGATCAAATCAAACAACCCAGAAGGGCCAGTGTATCATAGCTAGCTAAACTGGAGGAGGAATGAACTATGCCAAGATGATGAAATAATGGTGCCCACTGACTTTCCACATAGCCCTATTAACAAATGATGACTCACTGACTCAGATCTGGATCTACACTACCACCAATAGAATATGTACTACTCTAGTCACCATGCCTGCAGACACAGACTATGAGCTCGATGTGGATCGCACAGCCTAGAACCCTAGAAATTCCCATCACATGGTGACAAGCAAAAGGTTTACCACGGCTCGGTGGCTATGAGCAGGTGAGAAAAGAGATGGGAGGAATCGAGTGGCTTACCTCGGGCGGGATCAAAGAAGAAGCTGCCACTGGAGGCACAGGGGAAGCCGCTCCTGCGCCACCGGAAGCAGAAACAACCGGGTACCACAACGGATAAGCCATGCAAACATCTCCAAAGCACAGATGTTCAATGGCGTCAGATATCTTAAGCTGCTTCGAACAGGACGGTGCTACCTCTTGAGCACTGCGTTGATTTTCCCTTGAAGAGGAAAGGGTGATGCAGCAAAGTAGCGTAAGTATTTCCCTCAGTTTTGAGAACCAAGGTATCAATCCAGTAGGAGGCCACGCACGAGTCCCTCGCACCTACACAAACAAATAAATCCTCGCAACCAACACGATAAGGGGTTGTCAATCCCTTCACGGTCACTTACGAGAGTGAGATCTGATAGATATGATAAGATAATATTTTTGGTATTTTTATGATAAAGATGCAAAGTAAAATAAAAGCAAAATAAAAGGCAACGGAAATAGCTTGTTGATGGGAGATTAATATGATGGAAAATAGACCCGGGGGCCATAGGTTTCACTAGTGGCTTCTCTCAAGAGCATAAGTATTTAAGGTGGGTGAACAAATTACTGTTGAGCAATTGACAGAATTGAGCATGGTTATGAGAATATCTAGGTATGATCATGTATATAGGCATCACGTCCGAGACAAGTAGACCGACTCCTGCCTGCATCTACTACTATTACTCCACACATCGACCGCTATCCAGCATGCATCTAGAGTATTAAGTTCATAAGAATAGAGTAACGCCTTAAGCAAGATGACATGATGTAGAGGGATAAATTCATGCAATATGATATAAACCCCATCTTGTTATCCTCGATGGCAACAATAAAATATGTGCCTTGCTGCCCCTACTGTCACTGGGAAAGAACACCGCAAGATTGAACCCAAAGCTAAGCACTTCTCCCATTGCAAGAAGATCAATCTATTAGGCCAAACCAAACTGATAATTCGAAGAGACTTGCAAAGATAACCAATCATACATAAAAGAATTCAGAAGATTCAAATATTGTTCATAGATAAACTTGATCATAAACCCACAATTCATCGGTCTCAACAAACATGCCACAAAAGAAGATTACATCGAATAGATCTCCATGAGAGGGGGACTAAATGATAGTTGAGTATTTGGACTTGCTATAAAACTCTGACATAGACTCTTTCTGATGTTATGATAAATTGCAATTGCTTCAATGACTGAGATTATAGTTTGTTGGTTCTCAATAAAGTTTTTGATTCATACTTCTGCATCGTGAATAGATTATTACTTGAGCATAAGAAATCATATGACAATATCCATATATGTTGCTGTTATGAGAATAATCATGATGCCTTCATGTCCGTATTTTATATTTATCGACACCTCTACCTCTAAACATGGGGACATATTTATCGTTATCGGCTTCCGCTTGAGGACAAGCGAGGTCTAAGCTTGGGGGAGTTGATACGTCCATTTTGCATCATGCTTTTATATCGATATTTTTTGCATTATGGGCTGTTACTACACGTTATGTTATAACACTTATGCCTATTCTCTCTTATTTTACAAGGTTTACATAAGGAGGGAGAATGCCGACAGCTGGAATTCTGGGCTGGAAAAGGAGAAAATATTAGAGACCTATTCTGAACAACTCCAAAAGTCCTGAAACTCCACGAAAGTCATTTTTGGAAATAATAAAAAATATTGAGCGGAAGAAGTTCACCAGCGAGGGACCCACCTGGCCACGAGGGTGGGGGCGCGCCCCCCTACCTCGTGGGGCACCCGTTGGCTCTCCGATGGCCATCTTCTGCTATATGAGGTCTTTCATCGAGGAAAAAATCAGAAGCAACCTTTCAGGACGAAACTCCGCCGCTACGAGGCGGAACCAATCTAGGGCTCCGGTAGAGCTGTTCTGCCGGGGACACTTCCCTCCGGGAGGGGGAAATCATCGCCATCGTCATCACCAACGCTCCTCTCATCGGGAGAGGGCAATCTCCATCAACATCTTCACTAGCACCATCTCATCTCAAAACCCTAGTGCATCTCTTGTATCCAATTCTTGTCTCCAAGTCCGGGATTGGTACTAGTAGGTTGCTAGTAGTGTTGATTACTCCTTATAGTTGATGCTAGTTGGTTTATTTGGTGGAAGATCATATGTTCAGATCCTTTATGCATATTAATACCCCTCTGATTATGAACATGAATATGCTTTGTGAGTAGTTACGTTTGTTCCTGAGGACATGGGAGAAGTCTTGCTATTAGTAGTCATGTGAATTTGGTATTCGTTCGATATTTTGATGAGATGTATGTTGTATAGCCTCTAGTGGTGTTATGTGAACGTCGACTACATAACACTTCACCATTATTTGGGCCTAGAGGAAGGCATTGGGAAGTAATAAGTAGATGATGGGTTGCTAGAGTGACAGAAGCTTAAACCCTAGTTTATGCGTTGCTTCGTAAGGGGCTGATTTGGATCCATATGTTTCATGCTATGGTTAGGTCTACCTTAATACTTTTGTTGTAGTTGCGGATGCTTGCAATAGAGGTTAATCATAAGTGGGATGCTTGTTCAAGTAAGAACACCACCCAAGCACCGGTCCACCCACATATCAAATTATCAAAGTACCGAACGTGAATCATATGAACGTGATGAAAACTAGCTTGACGATATTCCCATGGGTCCTCGGGAGCGCTTTTCCTTATATAAGAGTTTATCCAGGCTTGTCCTTTGCTACAAAAAGGATTGGGCCACCTTGTTGCACTTTATTTACTTTTGTTACTTGTTGCTCGTTACAAATTATCTTATCACAAAACTATCAGTTACCACTTATTTCAGTACTTGCAGAGAATACCTTGCTGAAAACCGCTTATCATTTCCTTCTGCTCCTCGTTGGGTTCGACACTCTTACTTATCGAAAGGACTACGATAGATCCCCTATACTTGTGGGTCATCAATCCTACGCCCCCACCTATGCCATGAGCGCAGGCGAAAGCCTCAGTTCCTCTATTTGGGCGACGATGGCACTTTGGTGTCGTGTTCCTTCCTGAAGGCGTCGGCTGGGGACTGCTCAGGGTGGTGGAGTTGCTGGTAGTTCGGAGTCGATGCGAGATGGCATGTAGGTGGAGCGGTGTGGCATCAACCGTATCATCGACGGTGGGTCTTGGTGGCATGGCGTAGTGGATACTCGGCATCTGATGCATGGAGATGGACTCGCGCAGGAGGAGGAAGTTGTCTGGCGTCATGGTGGCGTTGATGGCAGAGAGTCCTGACAAGGTCGGTGCATCAGTTCTGCTCTGAGGATGGACCGATGGAAGATGGAGGTGACGGCTCTTGCAGCGTGCGGTGCTCATTGGGAGTGTGCCGGACCGGTGTGTGACCCAATCCAGGTAGTGGCTTGGATGGGACACCCGACTTTAGATGTTAGGCTTTGGTGCGATGTCTGTTTGGTATTAGGCCCGGACATTCGGCACACCTTCATCAAGGGGATAGGAGTAGCAACAACGTTGCCAAGATGGTGGCTTTAGGCTTATTGATGTATCATCTTGTATGGTCTTTGTGAATAATCAATAATATGGCTGCATGCATCGTCCAGATGCGGAGGCCGGGATACATCCTCCTTTTTCTAAAAAAAATGATGGTTCTTGAGTTGACTAGGCTATCACTGGGTTGCAGATGGGATGGGATACTCTGCGGCGTGGACATGGCCTAGCGATCAGATTTGGTATTGAGAAAGAGCCAGAATTATGTATTTATAATGTGGTGTGAAGTGATCAAAATTCTAATCTAAAAGGTAGTGCAAATTTTCAACTAGGAGATCATTTGTTACTGTGATTCAATTCTTACCTGAAAGAGAAATATTCAGTGATAACTTGTCACACAGTTTCTTATACAGTTTACCTTTTGAAACTTTGAGACTTCTGTGCGTGTGACCACAGAATTCAAGCTGGTATCGACGCGTACCAGAAATGTCTGAAACTGATTGCTACATGAGTATGATTTATCTTCTACTCCATGTGGAGTACTAGATATCTCTCTTATGATCTATTGGATACAAGCTTCGATTATAGACGAATTGGATTACATGAGGAAGGGGAATGGAGGTAGAGGAAGAACAGAGGAAGGGGGAAGAAGGTAGCTGCCGGGTGCCTTGCCGATTGATCCACTGCATACCCTCGCCTTCTGTGTTCTTGTGGCTTATATGTAGCTGCAGCGATGGATCTCCGACGACCAAGTCCATGGGCTGGCCCAAGGAGCAGCCCATGTGAGTGTACAAGTTAGGAGGGCTCCTAACATTCACTCTTCCCTGAATCCCTATATCGACAGTTTGAATTGACAAGTTGGATCAACTCGAGGACAGTGCCTGCTCGAGGACACATGAAATAATTAAGTTCTACAGTAGTAACCAGCCATATGCAAGTGTGCAAAGATGTTGCATTACCATGGTATAATATACTGAACAATTGTAAGCATTGGAACATGGATTTGATCACAGCAAGAAATCACAAAAGATTCAGAGCATCTAAGTTTCGGAACTGAATTCAGTTGCAGAAAGAAAGCACAAATGGTCAGTGACATGTCATAACTGAATGGCATGATGGTTATGCTTGGGCAGGGAACATGTGTGTGTGCACAAAACTATTGTGCCAAGTGGCTGCATTTTCATGACCTATTGACGAATTGTAAGTGCAAGTACCTAAATGAGTAGCATTGCAACATAATTAATTTTGTTATAATAGAAGGGTGGTGTGCAACTGAGTATTTTGAAAGGATTGCAGGTTCCTCATCCTCCTATATTTCTCCTGCTGCAAGTGGTCATGGCAGGGTACAGATTGAGCTGAATATGGTAGGATTTCGGATGCTAATTACCAAGGCCCCAATTGCTGTACTTGCCATGCATGATGCAATCCATCGACCTCTGACGAAAGAGCCAAACTGTGCCTCACTATTAATTCTATCATCTACCTCTGACAGAGAGGTTCTTTGTAGCAGCCATCTTGTAGAGCTCCGGCTCGAGGTCCTGACGACGCAGTATAGATACCGCGGAATTTTACAGAGAAAAAATTGAAGTAAAAAGCGAAGGAAAAAAAAGTGAAACGCCGTTGCCGGGGATCGAACCCGGGTCACCCGCGTGACAGGCGGGAATACTTACCACTATACTACAACGACACTATTGAAAATGTGATTAACAGCGTCCCTGGCTAGGGGTGCAGCAGGGCGGTGGAGGCTCCGGTAGGGCGCGCGACAACAACGACGACGATGGCGGCATTACACCCGTTTCTACAGGCTTCTCGGCATGTAGATGAAGTGCGGTGGCCGCGGCGTAGCAGGGCTAGCTGTAGCTAGGCGTAGTTTGACGTAGTTTGCATGTTTTATCTGTTTTTTGTACAAATTTCAATGAAGTTTCCGAGTTTGTTCAAGATCGCCGAAGTTTGTGCAATTTTGTGTGAAATGTCGCCGAGCTCGCGCGTTTTTTGGGTTCGGCCTGGGGGCCTCGACTGGGCACGCAATCGCCCCCACGTGCAAAACAAGCGCCGGTTCGCCCCCAGGCGCCTCCTTTTCGGCGTCCTGGGGGGCCGAATGGCTGGAGATGCTCTAAGCTTTGACAGCTGAGACAATTCTTTGGCCCATAGCTTTAAACCCTTCCTCAATCTCTTTAGCTTGGCAGTGATCCTTTAGCTTGACAGCAAGAACATTATCTTGGTATCTTATAACTGACAGCAAGAACTGCTACTAATTCCCTAGGTCAAATTATCTCGGTAGCTTACAACATTAGTAAGTGTGCACGTGCAACGCACGTCTAGACTAATATTACAGTTATATGTGAAAATTCACTTGTATGTAAAAGGATAATCTGATAATAGCGAGAAATATTTAAAATGAATTGTTGTATACAAAAAGATAAATCTCCACCAAAGAAAAGGTATTGCATTCATGTTTCAAACTATTAGTATCATTTTTATTCTATGAATCTGGAATACCATGTTCAAGTACTCAGTTACATCCACTATTTAATGTTTCTATATACTCAAGATCTACATATATTTTTAGTAATTAGTACTATGATTATTCTCTTACAAGTCCAACTTCTCATAATCATCTTTCTATTTTGTCGTTGTCATCATCTGAACCAACACTGTTGAGTATCACATCTCTATGGAGTAGGGGAACAACCACTCTGACTTGTGGTGTAGATGGCGAGCTTCTTCAAGTAGAAGGCCAACAAGAATGGCACTCCCAGCATAATTTTGGTTGCTTGGCGGACATCTCATAACTTAGAAGTAGATTTCTAACTCACCTACAAGTCAGGCTAGAGTTCCAAGGAATACTGCAATGTGCCCATTAAATTGAATATATGATCCAGTACTATTCTCAATAAATGACATGGTACTATTATCCAAGCAAGTAAAACATAAATTTTAGCATATCATTATGTATGAAGACAAAAATTAGTCAATGCTTGGTGAGCATGGGTAGGTCATTGCATTTTCAGTACCAGCTATCATCATATGAATAACCGCATACCAGCAAGAGAAAGAGGAAGTGAGTGAACAACAATAGTTGGCCTTCAATAACAACAATCTCTTCCCAGACAACTTTCGTCCTTTTAGCCCGCCAAAAAGAAATTTTCAACTTACAAATATTTATTTTGACTAAATTTCGGCAGATGTCTACAAAGGTAAGTGGATTTGTAGTAGTAGAGCCATGATGCCTAAACATGCCATGCGATGAGATAGATGGTTCAAAAACATAATTTCAGTTGTGTGAAATTCAATAAAATTCTCCAGTTATCCATTAGAGAGCTACTGGTAAGGATAATAATAGACCTGAGAAGCATGTACTGAATTTAGCCTGTAGAAATTAAGAGAACAATGTTCTGAATTTAGCTTGTATAAATTCAGAGAAGCATGAGTGGATGAGCCGAGTCTACCTTTTCCTGGATGTTGTCTACCTTTTCTGACGGCCTCAACGGGGCAGCGGCGCGGGATCGACTGGAGGAGTGGTAGCAGCCTGCTTTCGTATTCTTGGGATTATATAGCATTTTATTGCCAACATGGCATGAACAGACGGCCAGAGAATCAGTATTGAAGTTTTAGCTAGCATTCAGATACACAATGGTAACCAAATGTGATAGGCGTCAATATAAAAAAAATGATCCCAAATATATATGAAATAAATAGATAATGAAACAAATCACTTCCAAGCAATAAATATGTGCTCTTAGAGATTCTAGAATTGAGTTCCTGGAGCTCTTTGAGGTAATCATTCTTTTTGTAATCCACTCCCTCCGTTCATAAATATTTGTCTTTCTAGAGATTTCAAATGGTGACTACATACGGAACAAAATGAGTGAATCTACACTCTAAAATATGTCTATATACATTCGTATGTGGTGACCATTTGAAATCTCTAGCAAGACAAATATTTAGGAACGGAGAGAGTAAAACATGAACACGTGGATGGTAACAAAAACTTTACTTTGCATTAAATATGTGCATGATCATAAATACAAGAGTTTCTGGTTGTAACCTGAAGGCGTCCAGCTCAATTGTAAATGTTAATCCTGAAACTGAATCTAGTCATTTGCCCTTGATAACCTGCACATTCTCTTGTTAAGTTGTTAAGAACTAAAGATGACATGAACCAGCATATGTATGTGCTGCTAAAAGACAAGTTCACATGTCCATTGACCAGCAGTAATGCAGTATACATGACAGGGTATTACTATCCTTCCTCTTCATGGGATCACATAAAAATGGGTCATATAAGCGCTGTTCTGGCAAATCCTTTTCTGCCATCCGGCATATTCGGACCAGGAGGCAGCTTTGACACCACCGGATGCTCAGCACTGTGATTCGATGGAAGAGTGCCAATTGGACGCCCGCCGTCCCGACTCTCGCCATGGTAAAGTCCCCAGCCATAGCTTCTTCCCCATGTCCTCGGTCTCTCCATTGCATCATTCCAGTTTGGTCACAGAAACCATCCTCAACCTATATAAGAAATACACCATTAGACAATCCATCCATAATGAAGTTTTTGATGCGTCAACATGCTGTAATAAATAGCTAGAGGTTAGAAAGAGAGATCCTCCGCTCAAACCTACTGAACAGAGAAGTTAGAAAGAGAGATCCTAGAGGGTGCAATTGATCCTGCCGCCACCCACGCCCTTACGCCGGCACCGCCGTGACGCCTCGCTGCAGCTTGAGAGGGACAGGAGAGTAGGTAGGGAAGAAGGAACATAGAGAGTGAGAGGGAGAGAAGCACCCTGGTCTGAAGAGCCTTCTCGGAGCTGCGCTCGTCGGCGTCAACGGCCCCTCCCCGTCATCCTTCTTCCACGTCTCTGCCGCGGAACCCTTGCTGCTGCGTGCGGCAGCAGCACCGCGTGGGCGTACGTCAAGCGTCTGCTGCAGCGAACGACGGAGGCTGCAGGGAGGGAGCACGGCGACCTGTGAAAGAGGGAGCGGCGGCGACGAGGTGTAGGAGGCAGGAAGGGCTGGAGCGAAGGGCGCCATGAGGGTGTACCGGGGGTAGTTCGGGAGAAGATTGGGTGTTACGTGATTGTAGGGATTTGTTTCCTTTCTTTTTGGAATCGATAGCGATGCTGGCAGAGCATTCGTCCGGCGCCTAAAATTGCTAAACGCACATCTAAGGAGGATTAGTTGTTAATCCTGACGGTTAGATTGATATGAGTGGGCCTGATCTAAGGCTCTAATTGTTCTGGTTTGTTTCGTGTGCATTAGATGGGGTGCAGTTACGGATGGATATGTTTGCTTGTTTAATAGTACTATAGATTGGAATCGATAGCGATGCTGGCAGAGTTTTCGTCCGGCGCCTAAAATTGCTAAACGCACATGTAAGGAGGATTAGTTGTTAATCCTGACGGTTAGATTGATATGAGTGGGCCTGATCTAAGGCTCTAATTGTTTTGGTTTGTTTCGTGTGCATTAGATGGGGTGCAGTTACGGATGGATATGTTTGCTTGTTTAATAGTAGTATAGATTGGAATCGATACCGATGCTGGAAGAGTTTTCGTCCGGCGCCTAAAATTGCTAAACGCACATCTAAGGAGGATTAGTTGTTAATCCAAACGGCTAGATTGATATGAGTGGGCCTGATCTAAGGCTTTAATTGTTTTGGTTTGTTTCGTGTGCATTAGATGGGGTGCAGTTACGGATGGATATGTTTGCTTGTTTAATAGTAGTATAGATTGGAATCGATAGCGATGCTGGCAGAGTTTTCGTCCGGCGCCTAAAATTGCTAAACGCACATCTAAGGAGGATTAGTTGTTAATCCTGACGGTTAGATTGATATGAGTGGGCCTGATCTAAGGCTCTAATTGTTTTGTTTTGTTTCGTGTGCATTAGATGGGGTGCAGTTACGGATGGATATGTTTGCTTGTTTAATAGTAGTATAGATTGGAATCGATAGCGATGCCGGAAGAGTTTTCGTCCGGCGCCTAAAATTGCTAAACGCACATCTAAGGAGGATTAGTTGTTAAGGTTGATATGACTGGGCCTGATCTAAGGCTCTAATTGTTTTGGTTTGTTTCGTGTGCATTAGATGGGGTGCAGTTACGGATGGATATGTTTGCTTGTTTAATAGTAGTATAGATTGGAATCGAGAGCGATGCTGGCAGAGTTTTTGTCTGGCGCCTAAAATTGCTAAACGCGCATCTAAGAAGGATTAGTTGTTAATCCCGATGGCTAGATTGATATGAGTGGGCCTGATCTAAGGCTCTAATTGTTTTGGTTTGTTTCATGTGCATTAGATGGGGTGCAGTTAGGGATGGATATGTTTGCTTGTTTAATAGTAGTATAGATTGGAATCGATAGCGATGCTGGCAGAGTTTTCGTCCGGCGCCTAAAATTGCTAAACGCACATCTAAGGAGGATTAGTTGTTAATCCTGACGATTAGATTGATATGAGTGGGCCTGATCTAAGGCTCTAATTATTTTGTTTTGTTTCGTGTGCATTAGATGGGGTGGAGTTACGGATGGATATGTTTGCTTGTTTAATAGTAGTATAGATTGGAATCGATAGCGATGCTGACAGAGTTTTCGTCCGGCGCCTAAAATTGCTAAACGCACATCTAAGGAGGATTAGTTGTTAATCCTGACGGTTAGGTTGATATGAGTGTGCCTGATCTAAGGCTCTAATTGTTTTGGTTTGTTTCGTGTGCATTAGATGGGGTGCAGTTACGAATGGATATGTTTGCTTGTTTAATAGTAGTATAGATTGGAATCGATAGCGATGCTGGCAGAGTTTTCGTCCGGCGCCTAAAATTGCTAAATGCACATCTAAGGAGGATTAGTTATTAATCCTGACGGTTAGATTGATATGAGTGGGCCTGATCTAAGGCTCTAAATGTTTTGGTTTGTTTCGTGTGCATTAGATGGGGTGCAGTTACGGATGGATATGTTTGCTTGTTTAATAGTAGTATATATTGGAATCGATAGCGATGCTGGCAGAGTTTTCGTCCGGCACTTAATATTGCTAAACGCACATCTAAGGAGGATTAGTTATTAATCCTGACGGTTAGATTGATATGAGTGGGCCTGATCTAAGGCTCTAATTGTTTTGGTTTGTTTCGTGTGCATTAGATGGGGTGCAGCTAGGGATGGATATGTTTGCTTGTTTAATAGTAGTATAGATTGGAATCGATAGCGATGCTGGCAGAGTTTTCGTCCGGCGCCTAAAATTGCTAAACGCACATCTAAGGAGGATTAGTTGTTAATCCTAACGGCTAGATTGATATGAGTGGGCCTGATCTAAGGCTCTAATTGTTTTTGTTTGTTTCGTGTGCATTAGATGGGGTGCAGTTACGGATGGATATGTTTGCTTGTTTAATAGTAGTATAGATTGGAATCGATAGCGATGCTGGCAGAGTTTTAGTTCGACGCCTAAAATTGCTAAACGCACATCTAAGGAGGATTAGTTGTTAATCCTGGCGGCTAGATTGATATGAGTGGGCCTGATTTAAGGCTCAAATGGTTTTGGTTTGTTTCGTTCGCATTAGATGGGGTGCAGTTAGGGATGGATATGTTTGCTTGTTTAATAGTAGTATAGATTGGAATCGATACCGATGCTGGCAGAGTTTTCGTCCGGCGCCTAAAATTGCTAAACGCACATCTAAGGAGGATTAGTTGTTAATCCTGACGGCTAGATTGATATGAGTGTGCCTGATCTAAGGCTCTAATTGTTTTGGTTTGTTTCGTGTGCATTAGATGGGGTGCAGTTACGGATGGATATGTTTGCTTGTTTTATAGTAGTATAGATTGGAATCGATAGCGATGCTGGAAGAGTTTTCGTCCGGCGCCTAAAATTGCTAAACGCACATCTAAGGAGGATTAGTTGTTAATCCTAACGGCTAGATTGATATGACTGGGCCTGATCTAAGGCTCTAATTGTTTTGTTTTGTTTCGTGTGCATTAGATGGGGTGCAGTTACGGATGGATATGTTTGCTTGTTTAATAGTAGTATAGATTGGAATCGAGAGCGATGCTGGCAGAGTTTTCGTCTGGCGCCTAAAATTGCTAAACGCGCATCTAAGAAGGATTAGTTGTTAATCCTGACGGCTAGATTGATATGAGTGGGCCTGATCTAAGGCTCTAATTGTTTTGGTTTATTTCATGTGCATTAGATGGGGTGCAGTTAGGGATGGATATGTTTGCTTGTTTAATAGTAGTATAGATTGGAATCGATAGCGATGCTGGCAGAGTTTTCGTCCGGCGCCTAAAATTGCTAAACGCACATCTAAGGAGGATTAGTTGTTAATCCTGACGATTAGATTGATATGAGTGGGCCTGATCTAAGGCTCTAATTATTTTGTTTTGTTTCGTGTGCATTAGATGGGGTGGAGTTACGGATGGATATGTTTGCTTGTTTAATAGTAGTATAGATTGAAATCGATAGCGATGCTGGCAGAGTTTTCGTCCGGCGCCTAAAATTGCTAAACACACATCTAAGGAGGATTAGTTGTTAATCCTGACGGTTAGGTTGATATGAGTGTGCCTGATCTAAGGCTCTAATTGTTTTGGTTTGTTTCGTGTGCATTAGATGGGGTGCAGTTACGGATGGATATGTTTGCTTGTTTAATAGTAGTATAGATTGGAATCGATAGCGATGCTGGCAGAGTTTTCGTCCGGCGCCTAAAATTGCTAAACGCACATCTAAGGAGGATTAGTTATTAATCCTGACGGTTAGATTGATATGAGTGGGCCTGATCTAAGGCTCTAAATTTTTTGGTTTGTTTCGTGTGCATTAGATGGGGTGCAGTTACGGATGGATATGTTTGCTTGTTTAATAGTAGTATAGATTGGAATCGATAGCGATGCTGGCAGAGTTTTCGTCCGGCACTTAATATTGCTAAACGCACATCTAAGGAGGATTAGTTATTAATCCTGACGGTTAGATTGATATGAGTGGGCCTGATCTAAGGCTCTAATTGTTTTGGTTTGTTTCGTGTGCATTAGATGGGGTGCAGTTACGGATGGATATGTTTGCTTGTTTAATAGTAGTATAGATTGGAATCGATAGCGATGCTGGAAGAGTTTTCGTCCGGCGCCTAAAATTGCTAAACGCACATCTAAGGAGGATTAGTTGTTAATCCTAACGGCTAGATTGATATGACTGGGCCTGATCTAAGGCTCTAATTGTTTTGTTTTGTTTCGTGTGCATTAGATGGGGTGCAGTTACGGATGGATATGTTTGCTTGTTTAATAGTAGTATAGATTGGAATCGAGAGCGATGCTGGCAGAGTTTTCGTCTGGCGCCTAAAATTGCTAAACGCGCATCTAAGAAGGATTAGTTGTTAATCCTGACGGCTAGATTGATATGAGTGGGCCTGATCTAAGGCTCTAATTGTTTTGGTTTGTTTCATGTGCATTAGATGGGGTGCAGTTAGGGATGAATATGTTTGCTTGTTTAATAGTAGTATAGATTGGAATCGATAGCGATGCTGGCAGAGTTTTCGTCCGGCGCCTAAAATTGCTAAACGCACATCTAAGGAGGATTAGTTGTTAATCCTGACGATTAGATTGATATGAGTGGGCCTGATCTAAGGCTCTAATTGTTTTGGTTTGTTTCGTGTGCATTAGATGGGGTGGAGTTACGGATGGATATGTTTGCTTGTTTAATAGTAGTATAGATTGGAATTGATAGCGATGCTGGCAGAGTTTTCGTCCGGCGCCTAAAATTGCTAAACGCACATCTAAGGAGGATTAGTTGTTAATCCTGACGGTGAGGTTGATATGAGTGTGCCTGATCTAAGGCTCTAATTGTTTTGGTTTGTTTCGTGTGCATTAGATGGGGTGCAGTTACGGATGGATATGTTTTCTTGTTTAATAGTAGTATAGATTGGAATCGATAGCGATGCTGGCAGAGTTTTCGTCCGGCGCCTAAAATTGCTAAACGCACATCTAAGGAGGATTAGTTATTAATCCTGACGGTTAGATTGATATGAGTGGGCCTGATCTAAGGCTCTAAATGTTTTGGTTTGTTTCCTGTGCATTAGATGGGGTGTAGTTACGGATGGATATGTTTGCTTGTTTAATAGTAGTATAGATTGGAATCGATAGCGATGCTGGCAGAGTTTTCGTCCGGCACTTAATATTGCTAAACGCACATCTAAGGAGGATTAGTTATTAATCCTGACGGTTAGATTGATATGAGTGGGCCAGATCTAAGGCTCTAATTGTTTTGGTTTGTTTCGTGTGCATTAGATGGGGTGCAGCTAGGGATGGATTTGTTTGCTTGTTTAATAGTAGTATAGATTGGAATCGGATAGCGATGCTGGCAGAGTTTTCGTCCGGCGCCTAAAATTGCTAAACGCACATCTAAGGAGGATTAGTTGTTAATCCTAACGGCTAGATTGATATGAGTGGGCCTGATCTAAGGCTCTAATTGTTTTGGTTTGTTTCGTGTGCATTAGATGGGGTGCAGTTACGGATGGATATGTTTGCTTGTTTAATAGTAGTATAGATTGGAATCGAGAGCGATGCTGGCAGAGTTTTCGTCCGGCGCCTAAAATTGCTAAATGCACTTCTAAGGAGGATTAGTTGTTAATCCTGACGGTTAGATTGATATGAGTGGGCCTGATCTAAGGGTCTAATTGTTTTGGTTTGTTTCGTGTGCATTAGATGGGGTGCAGTTACGGATGGATATGTTTGCTTGTTTAATAGTAGTATAGATTGGAATCGATAGCGATGCTGGCAGAGTTTTCGTCCGGCGCCTAAAATTGCTAAACGCACATCTAAGGAGGATTAGTTGTTAATCCTGACGATTAGATTGATATGAGTGGGCCTGATCTAAGGCTCTAATTATTTTGTTTTGTTTCGTGTGCATTAGATGGGGTGGAGTTACGGATGGATATGTTTGCTTGTTTAATAGTAGTATAGATTGGAATCGATAGCGATGCTGGCGGAGTTTTCGTCCGGCGCCTAAAATTGCTAAACGCACATCTAAGGAGGATTAGTTGTTAATCCTGACGGTTAGGTTGATATGAGTGTGCCTGATCTAAGGCTCTAATTGTTTTGGTTTGTTTCGTGTGCATTAGATGGGGTGCAGTTACGGATGGATATGTTTGCTTGTTTAATAGTAGTATAGATTGGAATCGATAGCGATGCTGGCAGAGTTTTCGTCCGGCGCCTAAAATTGCTAAACGCACATCTAAGGAGGATTAGTTATTAATCCTCACGGTTAGATTGATACGAGTGGGCCTGATCTAAGGCTCTAAATGTTTTGGTTTGTTTCATGTGCATTAGATGGGGTGCAGTTACGGATGGATATGTTTGCTTGTTTAATAGTAGTATAGATTGGAATCGATAGCGATGCTGGCAGAGTTTTCGTCCGGCGCCTAAAATTGCTAAACGCACATCTAAGGAGGATTAGTTATTAATCCTGACGGGTAGATTGATATGAGTGGGCCTGATCTAAGGCTCTAAATGTTTTGGTTTGTTTCGTGTGCATTAGATGGGGTGCAGTTACGGATGGATATGTTTGCTTGTTTAATAGTAGTATAGATTGGAATCGATAGCGATGCTGGCAGAGTTTTCGTCCGGCACTTAATATTGCTAAACGCACATCTAAGGAGGATTAGTTATTAATCCTGACGGTTAGATTGATATGAGTGGGCCTGATCTAAGGCTGTAATTGTTTTGGTTTGTTTCGTGTGCATTAGATGGGGTGCAGCTAGGGATGGATATGTTTGCTTGTTTAATAGTAGTATAGATTGGAATCGATAGCGATGCTGGCAGAGTTTTCGTCCGGCGCCTAAAATTGCTAAACGCACATCTAAGGAGGATTAGTTGTTAATCCTAACGGCTAGATTGATATGAGTGGGCCTGATCTAAGGCTCTAATTGTTTTGGTTTGTTTCGTGTGCATTAGATGGGGTGCAGTTACGGATGGATATGTTTGCTTGTTTAATAGTAGTATAGATTGGAATCGAGAGCGATGCTGGCAGAGTTTTCGTCCGGCGCCTAAAATTGCTAAACGCACATCTAAGGAGGATTAGTTGTTAATCCTGACGGTTAGATTGATAAGAGTGGGCCTGATCTAAGGCTCTAATTGTTTTGGTTTGTTTCGTGTGCATTAGATGGGGTGCAGTTACGGATGGATATGTTTGCTTGTTTAATAGTAGTATAGATTGGAATCGATAGCGATGCTGACAGAGTTTTCGTCCGGCACTTAATATTGCTAAACGCACATCTAAGGAGGATTAGTTATTAATCCTGACGGTTAGATTGATATGAGTGGGCCTGATCTAAGGCTCTAATTGTTTTGGTTTGTTTCGTGTGCATTAGATGGGGTGCAGCTAGGGATGGATATGTTTGCTTGTTTAATAGTAGTATAGATTGGAATCGATAGCGATGCTGGCAGAGTTTTCGTCCGGCGCCTAAAATTGCTAAACGCACATCTAAGGAGGACTAGTTGTTAATCCTGACGGTTAGATTGATATGAGTGGGCCTGATCTAAGGCTCTAAATGTTTTGGTTTGTTTCGTGTGCATTAGATGGGGTGCAGTTACGGATGGATATGTTTGCTTGTTTAATAGTAGTATAGGTTGGAATCGATAGCGATGCTGGCAGAGTTTTCTTCCGGCGCCTAAAATTACTAAACGCACATCTAAGGAGGATTAGTTGTTAATCCTGACGGTTAGATTGATATCAGTGGGCCTGATCTAAGTCTCTAATTGTTTTGGTTTATTTCGTGTGGATTAGATGGGGTGCTGTTACGGATGGATATGTTTGCTTGTTTAATAATAGTATAGATTGGAATCGATAGCGATGCTGGCAGAGTTTTCGTCCGGCGCCTGATATTGCTAAACGCACATCTAAGGAGGATTAGTTGTTAATGCTGACGGTTAGATTGGCATGAGTGGGCCTGATGTAAGGCTCTAATTGATTTGGTTTGTTTCGTGTGCATTAGATGGGGTAAACTTGTGCATTAGATGGGGTGTAGTTACGGAGGGATATGTTAGCTTTTTAATAGTAGTATAGATTGGAGTCGATAGCGATGCTGGCAGTGTTTTCGTCCGGCGCCTAAAATTGCTAAACGCACATCTAAGGAGGATTAGTTGTTAATCCTGACGGTTAGATTGATATGAGTGGGCCTGATCTAAGGCTCTAATTGTTTTGGTTTGTTTCGTGTGCATTAGATGGGGTGCAGTTACGGATGGATATGTTTGCTTGTTTAATAGTAGTATAGATTGAAATCGATAGCGATGCTGGCAGAGTTTTCGTCCGGCGCCTAATATTGCTAAACGCACATCTAAGGAGGATTAGTTGTTAATCCTGACGGTTAGATTGATATGAGTGGGCCTGATCTAAGGCTCTAATTGTTTTGGTTTATTTCGTGTGCATTAGAAGGGGTGCAGTTATGAAGGGATATGTTTGCTTGTTTAATAGTAGTATAGATTGGAATCAATATCGATGCTGGCAGAGTTTTCGTCCGGCGCCTAAAATTGCTAAATGCACATCTAAGGAGGATTAGTTGTTAATCCTGACGGTTAGATTGATATGAGTGGGCCTGATCTAAGGCTCTAATTGTTTTAGTATGTTTCGTGTGCATTAGATGAGGTGCAATTACGGATGGATATGTTTGCTTGTTTAATAGTAGTATAGATTGGAATCGATAGCGATGCTGGCAACGTTTTTGTCCGGCGCCTAAAATTGCTAAACGCACATCTAAGGAGGATTAGTTGTTAATCCTGACGGTTAGATTGATATGAGTGGGCCTGATCTAAGGCTCTAATTGTTTTGGTTTGTTTCGTGTGCATTAGATGGGGTGCAGTTACCGATGGATATGTTTGCTTGTTTGATAGTAGTATAGATTGGAATCGATAGCGATGCTGGAAGAGTTTTCGTCCGGCGCCTAAAATTGCTAAACGCACATCTAAGGAGGATTAGTTGTTAATCCTGACGGTTAGAGTGATATGAGTGGGCCTGATCTAAGGCTCTAATTGTTTTGGTTTGTTTCGTGTGCATTAGATGGGGTGCAGTTACGGATGGATATGTTTGGTTGTTTAATAGTAGTATAGATTGGAATCGATAGTGATGCTGGCAGAGTTTTCGTCCAGCGCCTAAAATTGCTAAACGCACTTCTAAGGAGGATTAGTTGTTAATCCTGACGACTAGATTGGTATGAGTGGGCCTGATCTAAGGATCTAATTGTTCTGGTTTGTTTCGTGTGCATTAGATGGGGTGCTGTTATGGATGGATATGTTTGCTTGTTTAATAGTAGTATAGATTGGAATCGATAGCGATGCTGGCAGAGTTTTCGTCCGACGCCTAAAATTGCTAAACGCACATCTAAGGAGGATTAGTTGTCATTCCTGACGGTTAGATTGATATGAGTGGGCCTGATCTAAGGCTCTAATTGTTTTTGTTTGTTTCGTGTGCATTAGATGGGGTGCAGTTACGAATGGATATGTTTGCTTGTTTAATAGTAGTATAGATTGGAATCGATAGCGATGCTGGAAGAGTTTTCGTCCGGCGCCTAAAATTACTAAACGCACATCTAAGGAGGATTAGTTGTTAATCCTGACGATTAGATTGATATGAGTGGGCCTGATCTAAGGCTCTAATTATTTTGTTTTGTTTCGTGTGCATTAGATGGGGTGGAGTTACGGATGGATATGTTTGCTTGTTTAATAGTAGTATAGATTGGAATCGATAGCGATGCTGGCAGAGTTTTCGTCCGGCGCCTAAAATTGCTAAACGCACATCTAAGAAGGATTAGTTGTTAATCCTGACGGTTAGGTTGATATGAGTGTGCCTGATCTAAGGCTCTAATTGTTTTGGTTTGTTTCGTGTGCATTAGATGGGGTGCAGTTACGGATGGATATGTTTGCTTGTTTAATAGTAGTATAGATTGGAATCGATAGCGATGCTGGCAGAGTTTTCGTCCGGCGCCTAAAATTGCTAAACGCACATCTAAGGAGGATTAGTTATTAATCCTCACGGTTAGATTGATACGAGTGGGCCTGATCTAAGGCTCTAAATGTTTTGGTTTGTTTCATGTGCATTAGATGGGGTGCAGTTACGGATGGATATGTTTGCTTGTTTAATAGTAGTATAGATTGGAATCGATAGCGATGCTGGCAGAGTTTTCGTCCGGCGCCTAAAATTGCTAAACGCACATCTAAGGAGGATTAGTTATTAATCCTGACGGTTAGATTGATATGAGTGGGCCTGATCTAAGGCTCTAAATGTTTTTGTTTGTTTCGTGTGCATTAGATGGGGTGCAGTTACGGATGGATATGTTTGCTTGTTTAATAGTAGTATAGATTGGAATCGATAGCGATGCTGGCAGAGTTTTCGTCCGGCACTTAATATTGCTAAACGCACATCTAAGGAGGATTAGTTATTAATCCTGACGGTTAGATTGATATGAGTGGGCCTGATCTAAGGCTCTAATTGTTTTGGTTTGTTTCGTGTGCATTAGATGGGGTGCAGCTAGGGATGGATATGTTTGCTTGTTTAATAGTAGTATAGATTGGAATCGATAGCGATGCTGGCAGAGTTTTCGTCCGGCGCCTAAAATTGCTAAACGCACATCTAAGGAGGATTAGTTGTTAATCCTAACGGCTAGATTGATATGAGTGGGCCTGATCTAAGGCTCTAATTGTTTTGGTTTGTTTCGTGTGCATTAGATGGGGTGCAGTTACGGATGGATATGTTTGCTTGTTTAATAGTAGTATAGATTGGAATCGAGAGCGATGCTGGCAGAGTTTTCGTCCGGCGCCTAAAATTGCTAAACGCACATCTAAGGAGGATTAGTTGTTAATCCTGACGGTTAGATTGATATGAGTGGGCCTGATCTAAGGCTCTAATTGTTTTGGTTTGTTTCGTGTGCATTAGATGGGGTGCAGTTACGGATGGATATGTTTGCTTGTTTAATAGTAGTATAGATTGGAATCGATAGCGATGCTGGAAGAGTTTTCGTCCGGCGCCTAAAATTGCTAAACGCACATCTAAGGAGGATTAGTTGTTAATCCTGACGGTTAGACTGATATGAGTGGGCCTGATCTAAGGCTCTAATTGTTTTGGTTTATTTCGTGTGCATTAGATGGGGTCCAGTTACGGATGGATATGTTTGCTTGTTTAATAGTAGTATAGATTGGAATCGATAGCGATGCTGGAAGAGTTTTCGTCCGGCGCCTAAAATTGCTAAACGCACATCTAAGGAGGATTAGTTGTTAATCCTAACGGCTAGATTGATATGACTGGGCCTGATCTAAGGCTCTAATTGTTTTGGTTTGTTTCGTGTGCATTAGATGGGGTGCAGTTACGGATGGATATGTTTGCTTGTTTAATAGTAGTATAGATTGGAATCGAGAGCGATGCTGGCAGAGTTTTCGTCTGGCGCCTAAAATTGCTAAACGCGCATCTAAGAGGGATTAGTTGTTAATCCTGACGGCTAGATTGATATGAGTGGGCCTGATCTAAGGCTCTAATTGTTTTGGTTTGTTTCATGTGCATTAGATGGGGTGCAGTTAGGGATGGATATGTTTGCTTGTTTAATAGTAGTATAGATTGGAATCGATAGCGATGCTGGCAGAGTTTTCGTCCGGCGCCTAAAATTGCTAAACGCACATCTAAGGAGGATTAGTTGTTAATCCTGACGATTAGATTGATATGAGTGGGCCTGATCTAAGGCTCTAATTATTTTGTTTTGTTTCGTGTGCATTAGATGGGGTGGAGTTACGGATGGATATGTTTGCTTGTTTAATAGTAGTATAGATTGGAATCGATAGTGATGCTGGCAGAGTTTTCGTCCGGCGCCTAAAATTGCTAAACGCACATCTAAGGAGGATTAGTTGTTAATCCTAACGGTTAGGTTGATATGAGTGTGCCTGATCTAAGGCTCTAATAATTTTGGTTTGTTTCGTGTGCATTAGATGGGGTGCAGTCACGGATGGATATGTTTGCTTGTTTAATAGTAGTATAGATTAGAATCGATAGCGATGCTGGCAGAGTTTTCGTCCGGCGCCTAAAATTGCTAAACGCACATCTAAGTAGGATTAGTTATTAATCCTGACGGTTAGATTGATACGAGTGGGCCTGATCTAAGGCTCTAAATGTTTTGGTTTGTTTCATGTGCATTAGATGGGGTGCAGTTACGGATGGATATGTTTGCTTGTTTAATAGTAGTATAGATTGGAATCGATAGCGATGCTGGCAGAGTTTTCGTCCGGCACTTAATATTGCTAAACGCACATCTAAGGAGGATTAGTTATTAATCCTGACGGTTAGATTGATATGAGTGGGCCTGATCTAAGGCTCTAATTGTTTTGGTTTGTTTCGTGTGCATTAGATGGGGTGCAGCTAGGGATGGATATGTTTGCTTGTTTAATAGTAGTATAGATTGGAATCGATAGCGATGCTGGCAGAGTTTTCGTCCGGCGCCTAAAATTGCTAAACGCACATCTAAGGAGGACTAGTTGTTAATCCTGACTGTTAGATTGATATGAGTGGGCCTGATCTAAGGCTCTAAATGTTTTGGTTTGTTTCGTGTGCATTAGATGGGGTGCAGTTACGGATGGATATGTTTGCTTGTTTAATAGTAGTATAGGTTGGAATCGATAGCGATGCTGGCAGAGTTTTCGTCCGGCGCCTAATATTGCTAAACGCACATCTAAGGAGGATTAGTTGTTAATCCTGACTGTTAGATGTATATGAGTGGGCCTGATCTAAGGCTCTAATTGTTTTGGTTTATTTCGTGTGCATTAGAAGGGGTGCAGTTATGAAGGGATATGTTTGCTTGTTTAATAGTAGTATAGATTGGAATCAATATCGATGCTGGCAGAGTTTTCGTCCAGCGCCTAAAATTGCTAAATGCACATCTAAGGAGGATTAGTTGTTAATCCTGACGGTTAGATTGATATGAGTGGGCCTGATCTAAGGCTCTAATTGTTTTAGTATGTTTCATGTGCATTAGATGAGGTGCAATTACGGATGGATATGTTTGCTTGTTTAATAGTAGTATAGATTGGAATCGATAGCGATGCTGGCAACGTTTTTGTCCGGCGCCTAAAATTGCTAAACGCACATCTAAGGAGGATTAGTTGTTAATCCTGACGGTTAGATTGATATGAGTGGGCCTGATCTAAGGCTCTAATTGTTTTGTTTTGTTTCGTGTGCATTAGATGGGGTGCAGTTACCGATGGATATGTTTGCTTGTTTGATAGTAGTATAGATTGGAATCGATAGCGATGCTGGAAGAGTTTTCGTCCGACGCCTAAAATTCCTAAACGCACATCTAAGGAGGATTAGTTGTTAATCCTGACGGTTAGAGTGATATGAGTGGGCCTGATCTAAGGCTCTAATTGTTTTGGTTTGTTTCGTGTGCATTAGATGGGGTGCAGTTACGGATGGATATGTTTGGTTGTTTAATAGTAGTATAGATTGGAATCGATAGTGATGCTGGCAGAGTTTTCGTCCAGCGCCTAAAATTGCTAAACGCACTTCTAAGGAGGATTAGTTGTTAATCCTGACGACTAGATTGGTATGAGTGGGCCTGATCTAAGGATCTAATTGTTTTGGTTTGTTTCGTGTGCATTAGATGGGGTGCTGTTATGGATGGATATGTTTGCTTGTTTAATAGTAGTATAGATTGGAATCGATAGCGATGCTGGCAGAGTTTTCGTCCGACGCCTAAAATTGCTAAACGCACATCTAAGGAGGATTAGTTGTCATTCCTGACGGTTAGATTGATATGAGTGGGCCTGATCTAAGGCTCTAATTGTTTTGGTTTGTTTCGTGTGCATTAGATGGGGTGCAGTTACGAATGGATATGTTTGCTTGTTTAATAGTAGTATAGATTGGAATCGAGAGCGATGCTGGCAGAGTTTTCGTCCGGCGCCTAAAATTGCTAAACGCACATCTAAGGAGGATTAGTTGTTAATCCTGACGGTTAGATTGATATGAGTGGGCCTGATCTAAGGCTCTAATTGTTTTGGTTTGTTTCGTGTGCATTAGATGGGGTGCAGTTACGGATGGATATGTTTGCTTGTTTAATAGTAGTATAGATTGGAATCGATAGCGATGCTGGAAGAGTTTTCGTCCGGCGCCTAAAATTGCTAAACGCACATCTAAGGAGGATTAGTTGTTAATCCTGACGGTTAGACTGATATGAGTGGGCCTGATCTAAGGCTCTAATTGTTTTGGTTTATTTCGTGTGCATTAGATGGGGTCCAGTTACGGATGGATATGTTTGCTTGTTTAATAGTAGTATAGATTGGAATCGATAGCGATGCTGGAAGAGTTTTCGTCCGGCGCCTAAAATTGCTAAACGCACATCTAAGGAGGATTAGTTGTTAATCCTAACGGCTAGATTGATATGACTGGGCCTGATCTAAGGCTCTAATTGTTTTGGTTTGTTTCGTGTGCATTAGATGGGGTGCAGTTACGGATGGATATGTTTGCTTGTTTAATAGTAGTATAGATTGGAATCGAGAGCGATGCTGGCAGAGTTTTCGTCTGGCGCCTAAAATTGCTAAACGCGCATCTAAGAGGGATTAGTTGTTAATCCTGACGGCTAGATTGATATGAGTGGGCCTGATCTAAGGCTCTAATTGTTTTGGTTTGTTTCATGTGCATTAGATGGGGTGTAGTTAGGGATGGATATGTTTGCTTGTTTAATAGTAGTATAGATTGGAATCGATAGCGATGCTGGCAGAGTTTTCGTCCGGCGCCTAAAATTGCTAAACGCACATCTAAGGAGGATTAGTTGTTAATCCTGACGGTTAGATTGATATGAGTGGGCCTGATCTAAGGCTCTAATTGTTTTGGTTTGTTTCGTGTGCATTAGATGGGGTGCAGTTACGGATGGATATGTTTGCTTGTTTAATAGTAGTATAGATTGGAATCGATAGCGATGCTGGAAGAGTTTTCGTCCGGCGCCTAAAATTGCTAAACGCACATCTAAGGAGGATTAGTTGTTAATCCTGACGGTTAGACTGATATGAGTGGGCCTGATCTAAGGCTCTAATTGTTTTGGTTTATTTCGTGTGCATTAGATGGGGTCCAGTTACGGATGGATATGTTTGCTTGTTTAATAGTAGTATAGATTGGAATCGATAGCGATGCTGGCAGAGTTTTCGTCCGACGCCTAAAATTGCTAAACGCACATCTAAGGAGTATTAGTTGTCATTCCTGACGGTTAGATTGATATGAGTGGGCCTGATCTAAGGCTCTAATTGTTTTGGTTTGTTTCGTGTGCATTAGATGGGGTGCAGTTACGGATGGATATGTTTGCTTGTTTAATGGTAGTATAGATTGGAATCGATAGCGATGCTGGCAGAGTTTTCGTCCGGCACGTAATATTGCTAAACGCACATCTAAGGAGGATTAGTTGTTAATCCTAACGGCTAGATTGATATGAGTGGGCCTGATCTAAGGCTCTAATTGTTTTGGTTTGTTTCGTGTGCATTAGATGGGGTGCAGTTAGTGATAGATATGTTTGCTTGTTTAATAGTAGTATAGATTGGAATCGATAGCGATGCTGGCAGAGTTTTCGTCAGGCGCCTAAAATTGCTAAACGCACATCTAAGGAGGATTAGTTGTTAATCCTCACGATTAGATTGATATGAGTGGGCCTGATCTAAGGCTCTAATTATTTTGTTTTGTTTCGTGTGCATTAGATGGGGTGCAGTTACGGATGGATATGTTTGCTTGTTTAATAGTAGTATAGATTGAAATCGATAGCGATGCTGGCAGAGTTTTCGTCCGGCGCCTAAAGTTGCTAAACGCACATCTAAGGAGGATTAGTTGTTAATCCTCACGATTAGATTGATATGAGTGGGCCTGATCTAAGGCTCTAATTATTTTGTTTTGTTTCGTGTGCATTAGATGGGGTGCAGTTACGGATGGATATGTTTGCTTGTTTAATAGTAGTATAGGTTGGAATCGATAGCGATGCTGGCAGAGTTTTCGTCCGGCGCCTAAAGTTGCTAAACGCACATCTAAGGAGGATTAGTTGTTAATCCTGACGGTTAGGTTGATATGAGTGTGCCTGATCTAAGGCTCTAATTGTTTTGGTTTGTTTCGTATGCATTAGATAGGGTGCAGTTACGGATGGATATGTTTGCTTGTTTAATAGTAGTATAGATTGGAATCGATAGCGATGCTGGCAGAGTTTTCGTCCGGCGCCTAAAATTGCTAAACGCACATCTAAGGAGGATTAGTTGTTAATCCTCACGATTAGATTGATATGAGTGGGCCTGATCTAAGGCTCTAATTATTTTGTTTTGTTTCGTGTGCATTAGATGGGGTGCAGTTACGGATGGATATGTTTGCTTGTTTAATAGTAGTATAGGTTGGAATCGATAGCGATGCTGGCAGAGTTTTCGTCCGGCGCCTAAAGTTGCTAAACGCACATCTAAGGAGGATTAGTTGTTAATCCTGACGGTTAGGTTGATATGAGTGTGCCTGATCTAAGGCTCTAATTGTTTTGGTTTGTTTCGTATGCATTAGATAGGGTGCAGTTACGGATGGATATGTTTGCTTGTTTAATAGTAGTATAGATTGGAATCGATAGCGATGCTGGCAGAGTTTTCGTCCGGCGCCTAAAATTGCTAAACGCACATGTAAGGAGGATTAGTTATTAATCCTGACGGTTAGATTGATATGAGTGGCCCTGATCTAAGGCTCTAATTGTTTTGGTTTGTTTCGTGTGCATTAGATGGGGTGCAGTTACGGATGGATATGTTTGCTTGTTTAATAGTAGTATAGATTGGAATCGATAGCGATGCTGGCAGAGTTTTCGTCCGGCACGTAATATTGCTAAACGCACATCTAAGGAGGATTAGTTATTAATCCTGACGGTTAGATTGATATGAGTGGGCCTGATCTAAGGCTCTAATTGTTTTGGTTTGTTTCGTGTGCATTAGATGGGGTGCAGTTACGGATGGATATGTTTGCTTGTTTAATAGTAGTATAGATTGAAATCGATAGCGATGCTGGCAGAGTTTTTGTCCGACGCCTAAAATTGCTAAACGCACATCTAAGGAGGATTAGTTATTAATCCTGACGGCTAGATTGATATGAGTGGGCCTGATCTAAGGCTCTAATTGTTTTGGTTTATTTCGTTTGCATTAGAAGGGGTGCAGTTACGAAGGGATATGTTTGCTTGTTTAATAGTAGTATAGATTGGAATCGATAGCCATGCTGGCAGAGTTTTCGTCCGGCGCCTAAAATTGCTAAACGCACATCTAAGGAGGATTAGTTGTTAATCCTGACGGTTAGATTGATATGAGTGGGCCTGATCTAAGGCTCTAATTGTTTTGGTTTGTTTCGCGTGCATTAGATGGGGTGGAGTTACGGATGGATATGTTTGCTTGTTTAATAATAGTATAGATTGGAATCGATAGCGATGCTGGCAGAGTTTTCGTCCGGCGCCTAATATTGCTAAACGCACATCTAAGGAGGATTAGTTGTTAATGCTGACGGTTAGATTGACATGAGTGGGCCTGATCTAAGGCTCTAATTGATTTGGTTTGTTTCGTGTGCATTAGATGGGGTAAACTTGTGCATTAGATGGGGTGTAGTTACGGAGGGATATGTTAGCTTTTTAATAGTAGTATAGATTGGAGTCGATAGCGATGCTGGCAGTGTTTTCGTCCGGCGCCTAAAATTGCTAAACGCACATCTAAGGAGGATTAGTTGTTAATCCTGACGGTTAGATTGATATGAGTGGGCCTGATCTAAGGCTCTAATTGTTTTGGTTTGTTTCGTGTGCATTAGATGGGGTGCAGTTACGGATGGATATGTTTGCTTGTTTAATAGTAGTATAGATTGAAATCGATAGCGATGCTGGCAGAGTTTTCGTCCGGCGCCTAATATTGCTAAACGCACATCTAAGGAGGATTAGTTGTTAATCCTGACGGTTAGATTGATATGAGTGGGCCTGATCTAAGGCTCTAATTGTTTTGGTTTATTTCGTGTGCATTAGAAGGGGTGCAGTTATGAAGGGATATGTTTGCTTGTTTAATAGTAGTATAGATTGGAATCAATATCGATGCTGGCAGAGTTTTCGTCCAGCGCCTAAAATTGCTAAATGCACATCTAAGGAGGATTAGTTGTTAATCCTGACGGTTAGATTGATATGAGTGGGCCTGATCTAAGGCTCTAATTGTTTTAGTATGTTTCGTGTGCATTAGATGAGGTGCAATTACGGATGGATATGTTTGCTTGTTTAATAGTAGTATAGATTGGAATCGATAGCGATGCTGGCAACGTTTTTGTCCGGCGCCTAAAATTGCTAAACGCACATCTAAGGAGGATTAGTTGTTAATCCTGACGGTTAGATTGATATGAGTGGGCCTGATCTAAGGCTCTAATTGTTTTGGTTTGTTTCGTGTGCATTAGATGGGGTGCAGTTACCGATGGATATGTTTGCTTGTTTGATAGTAGTATAGATTGGAATCGATAGCGATGCTGGAAGAGTTTTCGTCCGACGCCTAAAATTGCTAAACGCACATCTAAGGAGGATTAGTTGTTAATCCTGACGGTTAGAGTGATATGAGTGGGCCTGATCTAAGGCTCTAATTGTTTTGGTTTGTTTCGTGTGCATTAGATGGGGTGCAGTTACGGATGGATATGTTTGGTTGTTTAATAGTAGTATAGATTGGAATCGATAGTGATGCTGGCAGAGTTTTCGTCCAGCGCCTAAAATTGCTAAACGCACTTCTAAGGAGGATTAGTTGTTAATCCTGACGACTAGATTGGTATGAGTGGGCCTGATCTAAGGATCTAATTGTTTTGGTTTGTTTCGTGTGCATTAGATGGGGTGCTGTTATGGATGGATATGTTTGCTTGTTTAATAGTAGTATAGATTGGAATCGATAGCGATGCTGGCAGAGTTTTCGTCCGACGCCTAAAATTGCTAAACGCACATCTAAGGAGGATTAGTTGTCATTCCTGACGGTTAGATTGATATGAGTGGGCCTGATCTAAGGCTCTAATTGTTTTGGTTTGTTTCGTGTGCATTAGATGGGGTGCAGTTACGAATGGATATGTTTGCTTGTTTAATAGTAGTATAGATTGGAATCGATAGCGATGCTGAAAGAGTTTTCGTCCGGCGCCTAAAATTACTAAACGCACATCTAAGGAGGATTAGTTGTTAATCCTAACGGCTAGATTGATATGAGTGGGCCTGATCTAAGGCTCTAATTGTTTTGGTTTGTTTCATGTGCATTAGATGGGGTGCAGTTAGGGATGGATATGTTTGCTTGTTTAATAGTAGTATAGATTGGAATCGATAGCGATGCTGGCAGAGTTTTCGTCCGGCGCCTAAAATTGCTAAACGCACATCTAAGGAGGATTAGTTGTTAATCCTCACGATTAGATTGATATGAGTGGGCCTGATCTAAGGCTCTAATTATTTTGTTTTGTTTCGTGTGCATTAGATGGGGTGCAGTTACGGATGGATATGTTTGCTTGTTTAATAGTAGTATAGGTTGGAATCGATAGCGATGCTGGCAGAGTTTTCGTCCGGCGCCTAAAGTTGCTAAACGCACATCTAAGGGGGATTAGTTGTTAATCCTGACGGTTAGGTTGATATGAGTGTGCCTGATCTAAGGCTCTAATTATTTTGGTTTGTCTCGTATGCATTAGATGGGGTGCAGTTACGGATGGATATGTTTGCTTGTTTAATAGTAGTATAGATTGGAATCGATAGCGATGCTGGCAGAGTTTTCGTCCGGCGCCTAAAATTGCTAAACGCACATGTAAGGAGGATTAGTTATTAATCCTGACGGTTAGATTGATATGAGTGGGCCTGATCTAAGGCTCTAATTGTTTGGGTTTGTTTCGTGTGCATTAGATGGGGTGCAGTTACGGATGGATATGTTTGCTTGTTTAATAGTAGTATAGATTGGAATCGATAGCGATGCTGGCAGAGTTTTCGTCCGGCACGTAATATTGCTAAACGCACATCTAAGGAGGATTAGTTATTAATCCTGACGGTTAGATTGATATGAGTGGGCCTGATCTAAGGCTCTAATTGTTTTGGTTTGTTTCGTGTGCATTAGATGGGGTGCAGCTAGGGATGGATATGTTTGCTTGTTTAATAGTAGTATAGATTGGAATCGATAGCGATGCTGGCAGAGTTTTCGTCCGGCGCCTAAAATTGCTAAACGCACATCTAAGGAGGATTAGTTGTTAATCCTGACGGTTAGATTGATATGAGTGGGCCTGATCTAAGGCTCTAATTGTTTTGGTTTGTTTCGTGTGCATTAGATGGGGTGCTGTTATGGATGGATATGTTTGCTTGTTTAATAGTAGTATAGATTGGAATCGATAGCGATGCTGGCAGAGTTTTCGTCCGACGCCTAAAATTGCTAAACGCACATCTAAGGAGTATTAGTTGTCATTCCTGACGGTTAGATTGATATGAGTGGGCCTGATCTAAGGCTCTAATTGTTTTGGTTTGTTTCGTGTGCATTAGATGGGGTGCAGTTACGGATGGATATGTTTGCTTGTTTAATGGTAGTATAGATTGGAATCGATAGCGATGCTGGCAGAGTTTTCGTCCGGCATGTAATATTGCTAAACGCACATCTAAGGAGGATTTGTTGTTAATCCTAACGGCTAGATTGATATGAGTGGGCCTGATCTAAGGCTCTAATTGTTTTGGTTTGTTTCGTGTGCATTAGATGGGGTGCAGTTAGGGATGGATATGTTTGCTTGTTTAATAGTAGTATAGATTGGAATCGATAGCGATGCTGGCAGAGTTTTCGTCCGGCGCCTAAAATTGCTAAACGCACATCTAAGGAGGATTAGTTGTTAATCCTCACGATTAGATTGATATGAGTGGGCCTGATCTAAGGCTCTAATTATTTTGTTTTGTTTCGTGTGCATTAGATGGGGTGCAGTTACGGATGGATATGTTTGCTTGTTTAATAGTAGTATAGGTTGGAATCGATAGCGATGCTGGCAGAGTTTTCGTCCGGCGCCTAAAGTTGCTAAACGCACATCTAAGGAGGATTAGTTGTTAATCCTGACGGTTAGGTTGATATGAGTGTGCCTGATCTAAGGCTCTAATTGTTTTGGTTTGTTTCGTATGCATTAGATAGGGTGCAGTTACGGATGGATATGTTTGCTTGTTTAATAGTAGTATAGATTGGAATCGATAGCGATGCTGGCAGAGTTTTCGTCCGGCGCCTAAAATTGCTAAACGCACATGTAAGGAGGATTAGTTATTAATCCTGATGGTTAGATTGATATGAGTGGGCCTGATCTAAGGCTCTAATTGTTTTGGTTTGTTTCGTGTGCATTAGATGGGGTGTAGTTACGGATGGATATGTTTGCTTGTTTAATAGTAGTATAGATTGGAATCGATAGCGATGCTGGCAGAGTTTTCGTCCGGCACGTAATATTGCTAAACGCACATCTAAGGAGGATTAGTTATTAATCCTGACGGTTAGATTGATATGAGTGGGCCTGATCTAAGGCTCTAATTGTTTTGGTTTGTTTCGTGTGCATTAGATGGGGTGCAGCTAGGGATGGATATGTTTGCTTGTTTAATAGTAGTATAGATTGGAATCGATAGCGATGCTGGCAGAGTTTTCGTCCGGCGCCTAAAATTGCTAAACGCACATCTAAGGAGGATTAGTTGTTAATCCTGACGGTTAGATTGATATGAGTGGGCCTGATCTAAGGCTCTAATTGTTTTGGTTTGTTTCGTGTGCATTAGATGGGGTGCAGTTACGGATGGATATGTTTGCTTGTTTAATAGTAGTATAGATTGGAATCGATAGCGATGCTGGCAGAGTTTTCGTCCAGCACGTAATATTGCTAAACGCACATCTAAGGAGGATTAGTTATTAATCCTGACGGTTAGATTGATATGAGTGGGCCTGATCTAAGGCTCTAATTGTTTTGGTTTGTTTCGTGTGCATTAGATGGGGTGCAGCTAGGGATGGATATGTTTGCTTGTTTAATAGTAGTATA
The DNA here is from genome assembly GCA_032464435.1 of Aegilops umbellulata. Classification (NCBI taxonomy): domain Eukaryota; kingdom Viridiplantae; phylum Streptophyta; class Magnoliopsida; order Poales; family Poaceae; genus Aegilops; species Aegilops umbellulata. The sequence continues at coordinate 506,837,848 of CP136059.1, forward strand.
GATTGGAATCGATAGCGATGCTGACAGAGTTTTCGTCCGGCGCCTAAAATTGCTAAACGCACATCTAAGGAGGATTAGTTGTTAATCCTGACGGCTAGATTGATATGAGTGGGCCTGATCTAAGGCTCTAATTGTTTTGGTTTATTTCGTTTGCATTAGAAGGGATGCAGTTACGAAGGGATATGTTTGCTTGTTTAATAGTAGTATAGATTGGAATCGATAGCGATGCTGGCAGAGTTTTCGTCCGGCGCCTAAAATTGCTAAACGCACATCTAAGGAGGATTAGTTGTTAATCCTGACGGTTAGATTGATATGAGTGGGCCTGATCTAAGGCTCTAATTGTTTTGGTTTGTTTCGTGTGCATTAGATGGGGTGTAGTTACGGATGGATATGTTTGCTTGTTTAATAGTAGTATAGATTGGAATCGATAGCGATGCTGGCAGAGTTTTCGTCCGGCGCCTAAAATTACTAAACGCACATCTAAGGAGGATTAGTTGTTAATCCTGACGGTTAGATTGATATGAGTGGGCCTGATCTAAGGCTCTAATTGTTTAGATTTATTTCGTGTGCATTAGATGGGGTGCAGTTACGGATGGATATGTTTGCTTGTTTAATAGTAGTATAGATTGGAATCGATAGCGATGCTGGCAGAGTTTTCGTCCGGTGCCTAAAATTGCTAAACGCACATCTAAGGAGGATTAGTTGTTAATCCTGACGGTTAGATTGATATGAGTGTGCCTGATCTAAGGCTCCAATTGTTTTGGTTTGTTTCGTGTGCATTAGATGGGGTGTAGTTATGGAAGGATATGTTTGCTTGTTTAATAGTAGTATAGATTGGAATCGATAGCGATGCTGGCATAGTTTTCGTCCGGCGCCTAATATTGCTAAACGCATATCTAAGGAGGATTAGTTGTTAATGCTGACGGTTAGATTGATATGAGTGGGCCTGATCTAAGGCTCTAATTGATTTCGTTTGTTTCGTGTGCATTAGATGGGGTAAACTTGTGCATTAGATGGGGTGCAGTTACGGAGGGATATGTTAGCTTTTTAATAGTAGTATAGATTGGAGTCGATAGCGATGCTGGCAGAGTTTTCGTCCGGCGCCTAAAATTGCTAAACGCACATCTAAGGAGGATTAGTTTTTAATCCTGACGGTTAGATTGATATGAGTGGGCCTGATCTAAGGCTCTAATTGTTTTGGTTTGTTTCGTGTGCATTAGATGGGGTGCAGTTACGGATGGATATGTTTGCTTGTTTAATAGTAGTATAAATTGGAATCGATAGCGATGCTGGCAGAGTTTTCATCGGGCGCCTAAAATTGCTAAACGCACATCTAAGGAGGATTAGTTGTTAATCCTGACGGTTAGATTGATATGAGTGGGCCTGATCTAAGGCTCTAATTGTTTTGGTTTGTTTCGTGTGCATTAGATGGGGTGCAGTTACGGATGGATATGTTTGCTTGTTTAATAGTAGTATAGATTGGAATCGATAGCGATGCTGGCAGAGTTTTCGTCCAGCACGTAATATTGCTAAACGCACATCTAAGGAGGATTAGTTATTAATCCTGACGGTTAGATTGATATGAGTGGGCCTGATCTAAGGCTCTAATTGTTTTGGTTTGTTTCGTGTGCATTAGATGGGATGCAGCTAGGGATGGATATGTTTGCTTGTTTAATAGTAGTATAGATTGGAATCGATAGCGATGCTGACAGAGTTTTCGTCCGGCGCCTAAAATTGCTAAACGCACATCTAAGGAGGATTAGTTGTTAATCCTGACGGCTAGATTGATATGAGTGGGCCTGATCTAAGGCTCTAATTGTTTTGGTTTATTTCGTGTGCATTAGAAGGGGTGCAGTTACGAAGGGATATGTTTGCTTGTTTAATAGTAGTATAGATTGGAATCGATAGCGATGCTGGCAGAGTTTTCGTCCGGCGCCTAAAATTGCTAAACGCACATCTAAGGAGGATTAGTTGTTAATCCTGACGGTTAGATTGATATGAGTGGGCCTGATCTAAGGCTCTAATTGTTTTAGTTTGTTTCGTGTGCATTAGATGGGGTGTAGTTACGGATGGATATGTTTGCTTGTTTAATAGTAGTATAGATTGGAATCGATAGCGATGCTGGCAGAGTTTTCGTCCGGCGCCTAAAATTACTAAACGCACATCTAAGGAGGATTAGTTGTTAATCCTGACGGTTAGATTGATATGAGTGGGCCTGATCTAAGGCTCTAATTGTTTTGGTTTATTTCGTGTGCATTAGATGGGGTGCAGTTACGGATGGATATGTTTGCTTGTTTAATAGTAGTATAGATTGGAATCGATAGCGATGCTGGCAGAGTTTTCGTCCGGTGCCTAAAATTGCTAAACGCACATCTAAGGAGGATTAGTTGTTAATCCTGACGGTTAGATTGATATGAGTGTGCCTGATCTAAGACTCCAATTGTTTTGGTTTGTTTCGTGTGCATTAGATGGGGTGCAGTTACGGATGGATATGTTTGCTTGTTTAATAGTAGTATAGATTGGAATCGATAGCGATGCTGACAGAGTTTTCGTCCGGCGCCTAAAATTGCTAAACGCACATCTAAGGAGTATTAGTTGTCATTCCTGACGGTTAGATTGATATGAGTGGGCCTGATCTAAGGCTCTAATTGTTTTGGTTTGTTTCGTGTGCATTAGATGGGGTGCAGTTACGGATGGATATGTTTGCTTGTTTAATGGTAGTATAGATTGGAATCGATAGCGATGCTGGCAGAGTTTTCGTCCGGCACGTAATATTGCTAAACGCACATCTAAGGAGGATTAGTTGTTAATCCTGACGGTTAGATTGATATGAGTGGGCCTGATCTAAGGCTCTAATTGTTTTGGTTTGTTTCGTGTGCATTAGATGGGGTGCTGTTACGGATGGATATGTTTGCTTGTTTAATAGTAGTATAGATTGGAATCGATAGCGATGCTGACAGAGTTTTCGTCCGGCGCCTAAAATTGCTAAACGCACATCTAAGGAGGATTAGTTGTTAATCCTGACGGTTAGATTGATATGAGTGGGCCTGATCTAAGGCTCTAATTGTTTTGGTTTATTTCGTGTGCATTAGATGGGGTGCAGTTACGGATGGATATGTTTGCTTGTTTAATAGTAGTATAGATTGGAATCGATAGCGATGCTGGCAGAGTTTTCGTCCGGTGCCTAAAATTGCTAAACGCACATCTAAGGAGGATTAGTTGTTAATCCTGACGGTTAGATTGATATGAGTGTGCCTGATCTAAGGCTCCAATTGTTTTGGTTTGTTTCGTGTGCATTAGATGGGGTGTAGTTATGGATGGATATGTTTGCTTGTTTAATAGTAGTATAGATTGGAATCGATAGCGATGCTGGCAGAGTTTTCGTCCGGCGCCTAATATTGCTAAACGCACATCTAAGGAGGATTAGTTGTTAATGCTGACGGTTAGATTGATATGAGTGGGCCTGATCTAAGGCTCTAATTGTTTTGGTTTGTTTCGTGTGCATTAGATGGGGTGCAGTTACGGATGGATATGTTTGCTTGTTTAATAGTAGTATAAATTGGAATCGATAGCGATGCTGGCAGAGTTTTCATCGGGCGCCTAAAATTGCTAAACGCACATCTAAGGAGGATTAGTTGTTAATCCTGACGGTTAGATTGATATGAGTGGGCTTGATCTAATGCTCTAATTGTTTTGGTTTGTTTCGTGTGCATTAGATGGGGTGCAGTTACGGATGGATATGTTTGCTTGTTTAATAGTAGTATAGATTGGAATCGATAGCGATGCTGGCAGAGTTTTCGTCCAGCACGTAATATTGCTAAACGCACATCTAAGGAGGATTAGTTATTAATCCTGACGGTTAGATTGATATGAGTGGGCCTGATCTAAGGCTCTAATTGTTTTGGTTTGTTTCGTGTGCATTAGATGGGGTGCAGCTAGGGATGGATATGTTTGCTTGTTTAATAGTAGTATAGATTGGAATCGATAGCGATGCTGACAGAGTTTTCGTCCGGCGCCTAAAATTGCTAAACGCACATCTAAGGAGGATTAGTTGTTAATCCTGACGGCTAGATTGATATGAGTGGGCCTGATCTAAGGCTCTAATTGTTTTGGTTTATTTCGTGTGCATTAGAAGGGGTGCAGTTACGAAGGGATATGTTTGCTTGTTTAATAGTAGTATAGATTGGAATCGATAGCGATGCTGGCAGAGTTTTTGTCCGGCGCCTAAAATTGCTAAACGCACATCTAAGGAGGATTAGTTGTTAATCCTGACGGTTAGATTGATATGAGTGGGCCTGATCTAAGGCTCTAATTGTTTTGGTTTGTTTCGTGTGCATTAGATGGGGTGTAGTTACGGATGGATATGTTTGCTTGTTTAATAGTAGTATAGATTGGAATCGATAGCGATGCTGGCAGAGTTTTCGTCCGGCGCCTAAAATTACTAAACGCACATCTAAGGAGGATTAGTTGTTAATCCTGACGGTTAGATTGATATGAGTGGGCCTGATCTAGGGCTCTAATTGTTTTGGTTTATTTCGTGTGCATTAGATGGGGTGCAGTTACGGATGGATATGTTTGCTTGTTTAATAGTAGTATAGATTGGAATCGATTGCGATGCTGGCAGAGTTTTCGTCCGGTGCCTAAAATTGCTAAACGCACATCTAAGGAGGATTAGTTGTTAATCCTGACGGTTAGATTGATATGAGTGTGCCTGATCTAAGACTCCAATTGTTTTGGTTTGTTTCGTGTGCATTAGATGGGGTGCAGTTACGGATGGATATGTTTGCTTGTTTAATAGTAGTATAGATTGGAATTGATAGCGATGCTGACAGAGTTTTCGTCCGGCGCCTAAAATTGCTAAACGCACATCTAAGGAGTATTAGTTGTCATTCCTGACGGTTAGATTGATATGAGTGGGCCTGATCTAAGGCTCTAATTGTTTTGGTTTGTTTCGTGTGCATTAGATGGGGTGCAGTTACGGATGGATATGTTTGCTTGTTTAATGGTAGTATAGATTGGAATCGATAGCGATGCTGGCAGAGTTTTCGTCCGGCACGTAATATTGCTAAACGCACATCTAAGGAGGATTAGTTGTTAATCCTGACGGTTAGACTGATATGAGTGGGCCTGATCTAAGGCTCTAATTGTTTTGGTTTGTTTCGTGTGCATTAGATGGGGTGCTGTTACGGATGGATATGTTTGCTTGTTTAATAGTAGTATAGATTGGAATCGATAGCGATGCTGACAGAGTTTTCGTCCGGCGCCTAAAATTGCTAAACGCACATCTAAGGAGGATTAGTTGTTAATCCTGACGGTTAGATTGATATGAGTGGGCCTGATCTAAGGCTCTAATTGTTTTGGTTTATTTCGTGTGCATTAGATGGGGTGCAGTTACGGATGGATATGTTTGCTTGTTTAATAGTAGTATAGATTGGAATCGATAGCGATGCTGGCAGAGTTTTCGTCCGGTGCCTAAAATTGCTAAACGCACATCTAAGGAGGATTAGTTGTTAATCCTGACGGTTAGATTGATATGAGTGTGCCTGATCTAAGGCTCCAATTGTTTTGGTTTGTTTCGTGTGCATTAGATGGGGTGTAGTAATGGATGGATATGTTTGCTTGTTTAATAGTAGTATAGATTGGAATCGATAGCGATGCTGGCAGAGTTTTCGTCCGGCGCCTAATATTGCTAAACGTACATCTAAGGAGGATTAGTTGTTAATGCTGATGGTTAGATTGATATGAGTGGGCCTGATCTAAGGCTCTAATTGATTTGGTTTGTTTCGTGTGCATTAGATGGGATGTAGTTACGGATGGATATGTTTGCTTGTTTAATAGTAGTATAGATTGGAATCGATAGCGATGCTGGCAGAGTTTTCGTCCGGCGCCTAAAATTACTAAACGCACATCTAAGGAGGATTAGTTGTTAATCCTGACGGTTAGATTGATATGAGTGGGCCTGATCTAAGGCTCTAATTGTTTTGGTTTATTTCGTGTGCATTAGATGGGGTGCAGTTACGGATGGATATGTTTGCTTGTTTAATAGTAGTATAGATTGGAATCGATAGCGATGCTGGCAGAGTTTTCGTCCGGTGCCTAAAATTGCTAAACGCACATCTAAGGAGGATTAGTTGTTAATCCTGACGGTTAGATTGATATGAGTGTGCCTGATCTAAGGCTCCAATTGTTTTGGTTTGTTTCGTGTGCATTAGATGGGGTGTAGTTATGGATGGATATGTTCGCTTGTTTAATAGTAGTATGGATTAGAATCGATAGCGATGCTGGCAGAGTTTTCGTCCGGCGCCTAATATTGCTAAACGCACATCTAAGGAGGATTAGTTGTTAATGCTGACGGTTAGATTGATATGAGTGGGCCTGATCTTAGGCTCTAATTGATTTGGTTTGTTTCGTGTGCATTAGATGGGGTAAACTTGTGCATTAGATGGGGTGCAGTTACGGAGGGATATGTTAGCTTTTTAATAGTAGTATAGATTGGAGTCGATAGCGATGCTGGCAGAGTTTTCGTCCGGCGCCTAAAATTGCTAAACGCACATCTAAGGAGGATTAGTTGTTAATCCTGACGGTTAGATTGATATGAGTGGGCCTGATCTAAGGCTCTAATTGTTTTGGTTTATTTCGTGTGCATTAGATGGGGTGCAGTTACGGATGGATATGTTTGCTTGTTTAATAGTAGTATAGATTTTAATCGATAGCGATGCTGACAGAGTTTTCGTCCGGCGCCTAATATTGCTAAACGCACATCTAAGGAGGATTAGTTGTTAATGCTGACGGTTAGATTGATATGAGTGGGCCTGATCTAAGGCTCTAATTGTTTTGGTTTGTTTTGTGTGCATTAGATGGGGTGCAGTTACGGATGGATACGTTTGCTTGTTTAATAGTAGTATAGATTGGAGTCGATAGAGATGCTGGCAGAGTTTTCGTCCGGCGCCTAAAATTGTTAAACGCACATCTAAGGAGGATTAGTTGTTAATCCTGACGGTTAGATTGATATGAGTGGGCCTGATCTAAGGCTCTAATTGTTTTGGTTTGTTTCGTGTGCATTAGATGGGGTGCAGTTACGGATGGATATGTTTGCTTGTTTAATAGTAGTATAGATTGGAATCGATAGCGATGCTGACAGAGTTTTCGTCCGGCGCCTAAAATTGCTAAACGCACATCTAAGGAGGATTAGTTGTTAATCCTGACGGTTAGATTGATATGAGTGGGCCTGATCTAAGGCTCTAATTGTTTTGGTTTATTTCGTGTGCATTAGATGGGGTGCAGTTACGGATGGATATGTTTGCTTGTTTAATAGTAGTATAGATTGGAATCGATAGCGATGCTGGCAGAGTTTTCGTCCGGTGCCTAAAATTGCTAAACGCACATCTAAGGAGGATTAGTTGTTAATCCTGATGGTTAGATTGATATGAGTGTGCCTGATCTAAGACTCCAATTGTTTTGGTTTGTTTCGTGTGCATTAGATGGGGTGTAGTTATGGATGGATATGTTTGCTTGTTTAATAGTAGTATAGATTGGAATCGATAGCGATGCTGGCAGTGTTTTCGTCCGGCGCCTAATATTGCTAAACGCACATCTAAGGAGGATTAGTTGTTAATGCTGACGGTTAGATTGATATCAGTGGGCCTGATCTAAGGCTCTAATTGATTTGGTTTGTTTCGTGTGCATTAGATGGGGTAAACTTGTGCATTAGATGGGGTGCAGTTACGGAGGGATATGTTAGCTTTTTAATAGTAGTATAGATTGGAGTCGATAGCGATGCTGGCAGAGTTTTCGTCCGGCGCCTAAAATTGCTAAACGCACATCTAAGGAGGATTAGTTGTTAATCCTGACGGTTAGATTGATATGAGTGGGCCTGATCTAAGGCTCTAATTGTTTTGGTTTGTTTCGTGTGCATTAGATGGAGTGCAGTTACGGATGGATATGTTTGCTTGTTTAATAGTAGTATAGATTGGAATCGATAGCGATGCTGGCAGAGTTTTCGTCCGGCGCCTAAAATTGCTAAACGCACATCTAAGGAGGATTAGTTGTTAATCCTAACGGTTAGATTGATATGAGTGGGCCTGATCTAAGGCTCTAATTGTTTTGGTTTGTTTCGTGTGCATTAGATGGGGTGCAGTGACGGATGGATGTGTTTGCTTGTTTAATAGTAGTATAGATTGGAATCGATAGCGATGCTGACAGAGTTTTCGTCCGGCGCCTAAAATTGCTAAACGCACATCTAAGGAGGATTAGTTGTGAATCCTGACGGCTAGATTGATATGAGTGGGCCTGATCTAAGGCTCTAATTGTTTTGGTTTATTTCGTGTGCATTAGAAGGGGTGCAGTTACGAAGGGATATGTTTGCTTGTTTAATAGTAGTATAGATTGAAATCGATAGCGATGCTGGCAGAGTTTTCGTCCGGCGCCTAAAATTGCTAAACGCACATCTAAGGAGGATTAGTTGTTAATCCTGACGGTTAGATTGATATGAGTGGGCCTGATCTAAGGCTCTAATTGTTTTGGTTTGTTTCGTGTGCATTAGATGGGGTGCAGTTACGGATGGATATGTTTGCTTGTTTAATAGTAGTATAGATTGGAATCGATAGCGATGCTGACAGAGTTTTCGTCCGGCGCCTAAAATTGCTAAACGCACATCTAAGGAGGATTAGTTGTTAAACCTGACGGCTATATTGATATGAGTGGGCCTGATCTAAGGCTCTAATTGTTTTGGTTTGTTTCGTGTCCATTAGATGGGGTGCTGTTAGGGATGGATATGTTTGCTTGTTTAATAGTAGTATAGATTGGAATCGATAGCGATGCTGGTAGAGTTTTCGTCCGGCGCCTAAAATTGCTAAACGCACATCTTAGGAGGATTAGTTGTTAATCGGTTAGATTAATATGAGTGGGCCAGATCTAAGGCTCTAATTTTTTTGGTTTGTTTCGTGTGCATTAGATGGGGTGCAGTTACGGATGGATATGTTTGCTTGTTTAATAGTAGTATAGATTGGAATCGATAGCGATGCTGGTAGAGTTTTCGGCCGGCGCCTAAAATTGCTAAACACACATCTAAGGAGGATTAGTTGTTAATCCTGACGGTTAGATTGATATGAGTGGGCCTGATCTAAGGCTCTAAATGTTTTGGTTTGTTTCGTGTGCATTAGATGGGGTGCAGTTACGGATGGATATGTTTGCTTGTTTAATAGTAGTATAGATTGGAATCGATAGCGATGATGGTAGAGTTTTTGTCCAGCACGTAATATTGCTAAACGCACATATAAGGAGGATTAGTTATTAATCCTGACGGTTAGATTGATATGAGTGGGCCTGATCTAAGGCTCTAATTGTTTTGGTTTGTTTCGTGTGCATTAGATGGGGTGCAGCTAGGGATGGATATGTTTGCTTGTTTAATAGTAGTATAGATTGGAATCGATAGCGATGCTGGCAGAGTTTTCGTCCGGCGCCTAAAATTGCTAAACGCACATCTAAGGAGGATTAGTTGTTAATCCTAATGGTTAGATTGATATGAGTGGGCCTGATCTAAGGCTCTAACTGTTTTGGTTTGTTTCGTGTGCATTAGATGGGGTGCAGTTACGGATGGATATGTTTGCTTGTTTAATAGTAGTATAGATTGGAATCGATAGCGATACTGGCAGAGTTTTCGTCCGGCGCCTAAAATTACTAAACGCACATCTAAGGAGGATTAGTTGTTAATCCTGACGGTTAGATTGATATGAGTGGGCCTGATCTAAGGCTCTAATTGTTTTGGTTTATTTCGTGTGCATTAGATGGGGTGCAGTTACGGAAGGATATGTTTGCTTGTTTAATAGTAGTATAGATTGGAATCGATAGCGATGCTGGCAGAGTTTTCGTCCGGTGCCTAAAATTGCTAAACGCACATCTAAGGAGGATTAGTTGTTAATCCTGACGGTTAGATTGATATGAGTGTGCCTGATCTAAGGCTCCAATTGTTTTGGTTTGTTTCGTGTGAATTAGATGGGGTGTAGTTATGGATGGATATGTTTGCTTGTTTAATAGTAGTATAGATTGGAATCGATAGCGATGCTGGCAGAGTTTTCGTCCGGCGCCTAATATTGCTAAACGCACATCTAAGGAGGATTAGTTGTTAATGCTGACGGTTAGATTGATATGAGTGGGCCTGATCTAAGGCTCTAATTGATTTGGTTTGTTTCGTGTGCATTAGATGGGGTAAACTTGTGCATTAGATGGGGTGCAGTTACGGAGGGATATGTTAGCTTTTTAATAGTAGTATAGATTGGAGTCGATAGTGATGCTGGCAGAGTTTTCGTCCGGCGCCTAAAATTGCTAAACGCACATCTAAGGAGGATTAGTTGTTAATCCTGACGGTTAGATTGATATGAGTGGGCCTGATCTAAGGCTCTAATTGTTTTGGTTTGTTTCGTGTGCATTAGATGGGGTGCAGTTACGGATGGATATGTTTGCTTGTTTAATAGTAGTATAGATTGGAATCGATAGCGATGCTGGCAGAGTTTTCGTCTGGCGCCTAATATTGCTAAACGCACATCTAAGGAAGATTAGTTGTTAATCCTGACGGTTAGATTGATATGAGTGGGCCTGATCTAAGGCTCTAATTGTTTTGGTTTATTTCGTGTGCATTAGAAGGGGTGCAGTTACGAAGGGATATGTTTGCTTGTTTAATAGTAGTATAGATTGGAATCAATATCGATGCTGGCAGAGTTTTCGTCCGGCGCCTAAAATTGCTAAACGCACATCTAAGGAGGATTAGTTGTTAATCCTGACGGTTAGATTGATATGAGTGGGCCTGATCTAAGGCTCTAATTGTTTTGGTATGTTTCGTGTGCATTAGATGGGGTGCAATTACGGATGGATATGTTTGCTTGTTTAATAGTAGTATAGATTCGAATCGATAGCGATGCTGGCAGCATTTTCGTCCGGCGCCTAAAATTGCTAAACGCACATCTAAGGAGGATTAGTTGTTAATCCTGACGGTTAGATTGATGTGAGTGGGCGTGATCTAAGGCTCTAATTGTTTTGGTTTGTTTCGTGTGCATTAGATGGGGTGCAGTTACGGATGGATATGTTTGCTTGTTTAATAGTAGTATAGATTGGAATCGATAGCGATGCTGGAAGAGTTTTCGTCCGGTGCCTAAAATTGCTAAACGCACATCTAAGGAGGATTAGTTGTTAATCATGACGGTTAGATTGATATGAGTGGGCCTGATCTAAGGCTCTAATTGTTTTGGTTTGTTTCGTGTGTATTAGATGGGGTGCAGTTACGGATGGATATGTTTGCTTGTTTAATAGTAGTATAGATTGGAATCGATAGTGATGCTGGCAGAGTTTTCGTCCAGCGCCTAAAATTGCTAAACGCACTTCTAAGGAGGATTAGTTGTTAATCCTGACGGCTAGATTGATATGAGTGGGCCTGATCTAAGGCTCTAATTGTTTTGGTTTATTTCGTGTGCATTAGATGGGGTGCAGTTACGGATGGATATGTTTGCTTGTTTAATAGTAGTATAGATTGGAATCGATAGAGATGCTGGAAGAGTTTTCGTCCGGCGCCTAAAATTACTAAACGCACATCTAAGGAGGATTAGTGGTTAATCCTGACGGTTAGATTGATATGAGTGGGCCTGATCTAAGGCTCTAATTGTTTTGGTTTATTTCGTTTGCATTAGATGGGGTGCAGTTACGGATGGATATGTTTGCTTGTTTAATAGTAGTATAGATTGGAATCGATAGCGATGCTGGCAGAGTTTTTGTCGGGCGCCTAAAATTGCTAAACGCACATCTAAGGAGGATTAGTTGTTAATCCTGACGGTTAGATTGTTATGAGTGGGCCTGATCTAAGGCTCAAATTGTTTTGGTTGGTTTCGTGTGCATTAGATGGGGTGCAGTTACGGATGGATATGTTTGCTTGTTTAATAGTAGTATAGATTGGAATCGATAGCGATGCTGGCAGAGTTTTCGTCCGGCGCCTAATATTGCTAAACGCACATCTAAGGAGGATTAGTTGTTAATGCTGACGGTTAGATTGATATGAGTGGGCCTGATCTAAGGCTCTAATTGATTTGGTTTGTTTCGTGTGCATTAGATGGGGTGCAGTTACGGATGGATATGTTTGCTTGTTTAATAGTAGTATAGATTGGAATCGATAGCGATGCTGGCAGAGTTTTCGTCCGGCGCCTAATATTGCTAAACGCACATCTAAGGAGGATTAGTTGTTAATCCTGACGGTTAGATTGATATGAGTGGGCCTGATCTAAGGCTCTAATTGTTTTGGTTTATTTCGTGTGCATTAGAAGGGGTGCAGTTACGAAGGGATATGTTTGCTTGTTTAATAGTAGTATAGATTGGAATCAATATCGATGCTGGCAGAGTTTTCGTCCGGCGCCTAAAATTGCTAAACGCACATCTAAGGAGGATTAGTTGTTAATCCTGACGGTTAGATTGATGTGAGTGGGCGTGATCTAAGGCTCTAATTGTTTTGGTTTGTTTCGTGTGCATTAGATGGGGTGCAGTTACGGATGGATATGTTTGCTTGTTTAATAGTAGTATAGATTGGAATCGATAGCGATGCTGGAAGAGTTTTCGTCCGGTGCCTAAAATTGCTAAACGCACATCTAAGGAGGATTAGTTGTTAATCATGACGGTTAGATTGATATGAGTGGGCCTGATCTAAGGCTCTAATTGTTTTGGTTTGTTTCGTGTGTATTAGATGGGGTGCAGTTACGGATGGATATGTTTGCTTGTTTAATAGTAGTATAGATTGGAATCGATAGTGATGCTGGCAGAGTTTTCGTCCAGCGCCTAAAATTGCTAAACGCACTTCTAAGGAGGATTAGTTGTTAATCCTGACGGCTAGATTGATATGAGTGGGCCTGATCTAAGGCTCTAATTGTTTTGGTTTATTTCGTGTGCATTAGATGGGGTGCAGTTACGGATGGATATGTTTGCTTGTTTAATAGTAGTATAGATTGGAATCGATAGAGATGCTGGAAGAGTTTTCGTCCGGCGCCTAAAATTACTAAACGCACATCTAAGGAGGATTAGTGGTTAATCCTGACGGTTAGATTGATATGAGTGGGCCTGATCTAAGGCTCTAATTGTTTTGGTTTATTTCGTTTGCATTAGATGGGGTGCAGTTACGGATGGATATGTTTGCTTGTTTAATAGTAGTATAGATTGGAATCGATAGCGATGCTGGCAGAGTTTTTGTCGGGCGCCTAAAATTGCTAAACGCACATCTAAGGAGGATTAGTTGTTAATCCTGACGGTTAGATTGTTATGAGTGGGCCTGATCTAAGGCTCAAATTGTTTTGGTTGGTTTCGTGTGCATTAGATGGGGTGCAGTTACGGATGGATATGTTTGCTTGTTTAATAGTAGTATAGATTGGAATCGATAGCGATGCTGGCAGAGTTTTCGTCCGGCGCCTAATATTGCTAAACGCACATCTAAGGAGGATTAGTTGTTAATGCTGACGGTTAGATTGATATGAGTGGGCCTGATCTAAGGCTCTAATTGATTTGGTTTGTTTCGTGTGCATTAGATGGGGTGCAGTTACGGATGGATATGTTTGCTTGTTTAATAGTAGTATAGATTGGAATCGATAGCGATGCTGGCAGAGTTTTCGTCCGGCGCCTAATATTGCTAAACGCACATCTAAGGAGGATTAGTTGTTAATCCTGACGGTTAGATTGATATGAGTGGGCCTGATCTAAGGCTCTAATTGTTTTGGTTTATTTCGTGTGCATTAGAAGGGGTGCAGTTACGAAGGGATATGTTTGCTTGTTTAATAGTAGTATAGATTGGAATCAATATCGATGCTGGCAGAGTTTTCGTCCGGCGCCTAAAATTGCTAAACGCACATCTAAGGAGGATTAGTTGTTAATCCTGACGGTTAGATTGATGTGAGTGGGCGTGATCTAAGGCTCTAATTGTTTTGGTTTGTTTCGTGTGCATTAGATGGGGTGCGGTTACGGATGGATATGTTTGCTTGTTTAATAGTAGTATAGATTGGAATCGATAGCGATGCTGGAAGAGTTTTCGTCCGGTGCCTAAAATTGCTAAACGCACATCTAAGGAGGATTAGTTGTTAATCATGACGGTTAGATTGATATGAGTGGGCCTGATCTAAGGCTCTAATTGTTTTGGTTTGTTTCGTGTGTATTAGATGGGGTGCAGTTACGGATGGATATGTTTGCTTGTTTAATAGTAGTATAGATTGGAATCGATAGTGATGCTGGCAGAGTTTTCGTCCAGCGCCTAAAATTGCTAAACGCACTTCTAAGGAGGATTAGTTGTTAATCCTGACGGCTAGATTGATATGAGTGGGCCTGATCTAAGGCTCTAATTGTTTTGGTTTATTTCGTGTGCATTAGATGGGGTGCAGTTACGGATGGATATGTTTGCTTGTTTAATAGTAGTATAGATTGGAATCGATAGAGATGCTGGAAGAGTTTTCGTCCGGCGCCTAAAATTACTAAACGCACATCTAAGGAGGATTAGTGGTTAATCCTGACGGTTAGATTGATATGAGTGGGCCTGATCTAAGGCTCTAATTGTTTTGGTTTATTTCGTTTGCATTAGATGGGGTGCAGTTACGGATGGATATGTTTGCTTGTTTAATAGTAGTATAGATTGGAATCGATAGCGATGCTGGCAGAGTTTTTGTCGGGCGCCTAAAATTGCTAAACGCACATCTAAGGAGGATTAGTTGTTAATCCTGACGGTTAGATTGTTATGAGTGGGCCTGATCTAAGGCTCAAATTGTTTTGGTTGGTTTCGTGTGCATTAGATGGGGTGCAGTTACGGATGGATATGTTTGCTTGTTTAATAGTAGTATAGATTGGAATCGATAGCGATGCTGGCAGAGTTTTCGTCCGGCGCCTAATATTGCTAAACGCACATCTAAGGAGGATTAGTTGTTAATGCTGACGGTTAGATTGATATGAGTGGGCCTGATCTAAGGCTCTAATTGATTTGGTTTGTTTCGTGTGCATTAGAAGGGGTGCAGTTACGAAGGGATATGTTTGCTTGTTTAATAGTAGTATAGATTGGAATCAATATCGATGCTGGCAGAGTTTTCGTCCGGCGCCTAAAATTGCTAAACGCACATCTAAGGAGGATTAGTTGTTAATCCTGACGGTTAGATTGATGTGAGTGGGCGTGATCTAAGGCTCTAATTGTTTTGGTTTGTTTCGTGTGCATTAGATGGGGTGCAGTTACGGATGGATATGTTTGCTTGTTTAATAGTAGTATAGATTGGAATCGATAGCGATGCTGGAAGAGTTTTCGTCCGGTGCCTAAAATTGCTAAACGCACATCTAAGGAGGATTAGTTGTTAATCATGACGGTTAGATTGATATGAGTGGGCCTGATCTAAGGCTCTAATTGTTTTGGTTTGTTTCGTGTGTATTAGATGGGGTGCAGTTACGGATGGATATGTTTGCTTGTTTAATAGTAGTATAGATTGGAATCGATAGTGATGCTGGCAGAGTTTTCGTCCAGCGCCTAAAATTGCTAAACGCACTTCTAAGGAGGATTAGTTGTTAATCCTGACGGCTAGATTGATATGAGTGGGCCTGATCTAAGGCTCTAATTGTTTTGGTTTATTTCGTGTGCATTAGATGGGGTGCAGTTACGGATGGATATGTTTGCTTGTTTAATAGTAGTATAGATTGGAATCGATAGAGATGCTGGAAGAGTTTTCGTCCGGCGCCTAAAATTACTAAACGCACATCTAAGGAGGATTAGTGGTTAATCCTGACGGTTAGATTGATATGAGTGGGCCTGATCTAAGGCTCTAATTGTTTTGGTTTATTTCGTTTGCATTAGATGGGGTGCAGTTACGGATGGATATGTTTGCTTGTTTAATAGTAGTATAGATTGGAATCGATAGCGATGCTGGCAGAGTTTTTGTCGGGCGCCTAAAATTGCTAAACGCACATCTAAGGAGGATTAGTTGTTAATCCTGACGGTTAGATTGTTATGAGTGGGCCTGATCTAAGGCTCTAATTGTTTTGGTTGGTTTCGTGTGCATTAGATGGGGTGCAGTTACGGATGGATATGTTTGCTTGTTTAATAGTAGTATAGATTGGAATCGATAGCGATGCTGGCAGAGTTTTCGTCCGGCGCCTAATATTGCTAAACGCACATCTAAGGAGGATTAGTTGTTAATGCTGACGGTTAGATTGATATGAGTGGGCCTGATCTAAGGCTCTAATTGATTTGGTTTGTTTCGTGTGCATTAGATGGGGTGCAGTTACGGATGGATATGTTTGCTTGTTTAATAGTAGTATAGATTGGAATCGATAGCGATGCTGGCAGAGTTTTCGTCCGGCGCCTAATATTGCTAAACGCACATCTAAGGAGGATTAGTTGTTAATCCTGACGGTTAGATTGATATGAGTGGGCCTGATCTAAGGCTCTAATTGTTTTGGTTTATTTCGTGTGCATTAGAAGGGGTGCAGTTACGAAGGGATATGTTTGCTTGTTTAATAGTAGTATAGATTGGAATCAATATCGATGCTGGCAGAGTTTTCGTCCGGCGCCTAAAATTGCTAAACGCACATCTAAGGAGGATTAGTTGTTAATCCTGACGGTTAGATTGATATGAGTGGGCCTGATCTAAGGCTCTAATTGTTTTGGTATGTTTCGTGTGCATTAGATGGGGTGCAATTACGGATGGATATGTTTGCTTGTTTAATAGTAGTATAGATTCGAATCGATAGCGATGCTGGCAGCATTTTCGTCCGGCGCCTAAAATTGCTAAACGCACATCTAAGGAGGATTAGTTGTTAATCCTGACGGTTAGATTGATGTGAGTGGGCCTGATCTAAGGCTCTAATTGTTTTGGTTTGTTTCGTGTGCATTAGATGGGGTGCAGTTACGGATGGATATGTTTGCTTGTTTAATAGTAGTATAGATTGGAATCGATAGCGATGCTGGAAGAGTTTTCGTCCGGTGCCTAAAATTGCTAAACGCACATCTAAGGAGGATTAGTTGTTAATCATGACGGTTAGATTGATATGAGTGGGCCTGATCTAAGGCTCTAATTGTTTTGGTTTGTTTCGTGTGCATTAGATGGGGTGCAGTTACGGATGGATATGTTTGCTTGTTTAATAGTAGTATAGATTCGAATCGATAGCGATGCTGGCAGCATTTTCGTCCGGCGCCTAAAATTGCTAAACGCACATCTAAGGAGGATTAGTTGTTAATCCTGACGGTTAGATTGATGTGAGTGGGCCTGATCTAAGGCTCTAATTGTTTTGGTTTGTTTCGTGTGCATTAGATGGGGTGCAGTTACGGATGGATATGTTTGCTTGTTTAATAGTAGTATAGATTGGAATCGATAGCGATGCTGGAAGAGTTTTCGTCCGGTGCCTAAAATTGCTAAACGCACATCTAAGGAGGATTAGTTGTTAATCATGACGGTTAGATTGATATGAGTGGGCCTGATCTAAGGCTCTAATTGTTTTGGTTTGTTTCGTGTGCATTAGATGGGGTGCAGTTACGGATGGATATGTTTGCTTGTTTAATAGTAGTATAGATTGGAATCGATAGCGATGCTGGCAGAGTTTTTGTCCGGCGCCTAAAATTACTAAACGCACATCTAAGGAGGATTAGTGGTTAATCCTGACGGTTAGATTGATATGAGTGGGCCTGATCTAAGGCTCTAATTGTTTTGGTTTATTTCGTTTGCATTAGATGGGGTGCAGTTACGGATGGATATGTTTGCTTGTTTAATAGTAGTATAGATTGGAATCGATAGCGATGCTGGCAGAGTTTTCGTCGGGCGCCTAAAATTGCTAAACACACATCTAAGGAGGATTAGTTGTTAATCCTGACGGTTAGATTGATATGAGTGGGCCTGATCTAAGGCTCTAATTGTTTTGGTTTGTTTCGTGTGCATTAGATGGGGTGCAGTTACGGATGGATATGTTTGCTTGTTTAATAGTAGTATAGATTGGAATCGATAGCGATGCTGGCAGAGTTTTCGTCCGGCGCCTAATATTGCTAAACGCACATCTAAGGAGGATTAGTTGTTAATGCTGACGGTTAGATTGATATGAGTGGGCCTGATCTAAGGCTCTAATTGATTTGGTTTGTTTCGTGTGCATTAGATGGGGTAAACTTGTGCATTAGATGGGGTGAAGTTACGGAGGGATATGTTAGCTTTTCAATAGTAGTATAGATTGGAGTCGATAGCGATGCTGGCAGAGTTTTCGTCCGGCGCCTAAAATTGCTAAACGCACATCTAAGGAGGATTAGTTGTTAATCCTGACGGTTAGATTGATATGAGTGGGCCTGATCTAAGGCTCTAATTGTTTTGGTTTATTTCGTGTGCATTAGAAGGGGTGCAGTTACGAAGGGATATGTTTGCTTGTTTAATAGTAGTATAGATTGGAATCAATATCGATGCTGGCAGAGTTTTCGTCCGGCGCCTAAAATTGCTAAACGCACATGTAAGGAGGATTAGTTGTTAATCCTGACGGTTAGATTGATATGAGTGGGCCTGATCTAAGGCTCTAATTGTTTTGGTATGTTTCGTGTGCATTAGATGGGGTGCAATTACGGATGGATATGTTTGCTTGTTTAATAGTAGTATAGATTCGAATCGATAGCGATGCTGGCAGCATTTTCGTCCGGCGCCTAAAATTGCTAAACGCACATCTAAGGAGGATTAGTTGTTAATCCTGACGGCTAGATTGATATGAGTGGGCCTGATCTAAGGCTCTAATTGTTTTGGTTTATTTCGTGTGCATTAGATGGGGTGCAGTTACGGATGGATATGTTTGCTTGTTTAATAGTAGTATAGATTGGAATCGATAGAGATGCTGGAAGAGTTTTCGTCCGGCGCCTAAAATTACTAAACGCACATCTAAGGAGGATTAGTGGTTAATCCTGACGGTTAGATTGATATGAGTGGGCCTGATCTAAGGCTCTAATTGTTTTGGTTTATTTCGTTTGCATTAGATGGGGTGCAGTTACGGATGGATATGTTTGCTTGTTTCATAGTAGTATAGATTGGAATCGATAGCGATGCTGGCAGAGTTTTCGTCGGGCGCCTAAAATTGCTAAACGCACATCTAAGGAGGATTAGTTGTTAATCCTGACGGTTAGATTGATATGAGTGGGCCTGATCTAAGGCTCTAATTGTTTTGGTTGGTTTCGTGTGCATTAGATGGGGTGCAGTTACGGATGGATATGTTTGCTTGTTTAATAGTAGTATAGATTGGAATCGATAGCGATGCTGGCAGAGTTTTCGTCCGGCGCCTAATATTGCTAAACGCACATCTAAGGAGGATTAGTTGTTAATGCTGACGGTTAGATTGATATGAGTGGGCCTGATCTAAGGCTCTAATTGATTTGGTTTGTTTCGTGTGCATTAGATGGGGTGCAGTTACGGATGGATATGTTTGCTTGTTTAATAGTAGTATAGATTGGAATCGATAGCGATGCTGGCAGAGTTTTCGTCCGGCGCCTAATATTGCTAAACGCACATCTAAGGAGGATTAGTTGTTAATCCTGACGGTTAGATTGATATGAGTGGGCCTGATCTAAGGCTCTAATTGTTTTGGTTTATTTCGTGTGCATTAGAAGGGGTGCAGTTACGAAGGGATATGTTTGCTTGTTTAATAGTAGTATAGATTGGAATCAATATCGATGCTGGCAGAGTTTTCGTCCGGCGCCTAAAATTGCTAAACGCACATCTAAGGAGGATTAGTTGTTAATCCTGACGGTTAGATTGATATGAGTGGGCCTGATCTAAGGCTCTAATTGTTTTGGTATGTTTCGTGTGCATTAGATGGGGTGCAATTACGGATGGATATGTTTGCTTGTTTAATAGTAGTATAGATTCGAATCGATAGCGATGCTGGCAGCATTTTCGTCCGGCGCCTAAAATTGCTAAACGCACATCTAAGGAGGATTAGTTGTTAATCCTGACGGTTAGATTGATGTGAGTGGGCCTGATCTAAGGCTCTAATTGTTTTGGTTTGTTTCGTGTGCATTAGATGGGGTGCAGTTACGGATGGATATGTTTGCTTGTTTAATAGTAGTATAGATTGGAATCGATAGCGATGCTGGAAGAGTTTTCGTCCGGTGCCTAAAATTGCTAAACGCACATCTAAGGAGGATTAGTTGTTAATCATGACGGTTAGATTGATATGAGTGGGCCTGATCTAAGGCTCTAATTGTTTTGGTTTGTTTCGTGTGCATTAGATGGGGTGCAGTTACGGATGGATATGTTTGCTTGTTTAATAGTAGTATAGATTCGAATCGATAGCGATGCTGGCAGCATTTTCGTCCGGCGCCTAAAATTGCTAAACGCACATCTAAGGAGGATTAGTTGTTAATCCTGACGGTTAGATTGATGTGAGTGGGCCTGATCTAAGGCTCTAATTGTTTTGGTTTGTTTCGTGTGCATTAGATGGGGTGCAGTTACGGATGGATATGTTTGCTTGTTTAATAGTAGTATAGATTGGAATCGATAGCGATGCTGGAAGAGTTTTCGTCCGGTGCCTAAAATTGCTAAACGCACATCTAAGGAGGATTAGTTGTTAATCATGACGGTTAGATTGATATGAGTGGGCCTGATCTAAGGCTCTAATTGTTTTGGTTTGTTTCGTGTGCATTAGATGGGGTGCAGTTACGGATGGATATGTTTGCTTGTTTAATAGTAGTATAGATTGGAATCGATAGTGATGCTGGCAGAGTTTTCGTCCAGCGCCTAAAATTGCTAAACGCACTTCTAAGGAGGATTAGTTGTTAATCCTGACAGCTAGATTGATATGAGTGGGCCTGATCTAAGGCTCTAATTGTTTTGGTTTATTTCGTGTGCATTAGATGGGGTGCAGTTACGGATGGATATGTTTGCTTGTTTAATAGTAGTATAGATTGGAATCGATAGCGATGCTGGCAGAGTTTTCGTCCGGCGCCTAAAATTACTAAACGCACATCTAAGGAGGATTAGTGGTTAATCCTGACGGTTAGATTGATATGAGTGGGCCTGATCTAAGGCTCTAATTGTTTTGGTTTATTTCGTTTGCATTAGATGGGGTGCAGTTACGGATGGATATGTTTGTTTGTTTAATAGTAGTATAGATTGGAATCGATAGCGATGCTGGCAGAGTTTTCGTCGGGCGCCTAAAATTGCTAAACGCACATCTAAGGAGGATTAGTTGTTAATCCTGATGGTTAGATTGATATGAGTGGGCCTGATCTAAGGCTCTAATTGTTTTGGTTTGTTTCGTGTGCATTAGATGGGGTGCAGTTACGGATGGATATGTTTGCTTGTTTAATAGTAGTATAGATTGGAATCGATAGCGATGCTGGCAGAGTTTTCGTCCGGCGCCTAATATTGCTAAACGCACATCTAAGGAGGATTAGTTGTTAATGCTGACGGTTAGATTGATATGAGTGGGCCTGATCTAAGGCTCTAATTGATTTGGTTTGTTTCGTGTGCATTAGATGGGGTAAACTTGTGCATTAGATGGGGTGAAGTTACGGAGGGATATGTTAGCTTTTCAATAGTAGTATAGATTGGAGTCGATAGCGATGCTGGCAGAGTTTTCGTCCGGCGCCTAAAATTGCTAAACGCACATCTAAGGAGGATTAGTTGTTAATCCTGACGGTTAGATTGATATGAGTGGGCCTGATCTAAGGCTCTAATTGTTTTGGTTTATTTTGTGTGCATTAGAAGGGGTGCGGTTACGAAGGGATATGTTTGCTTGTTTAATAGTAGTATAGATTGGAATCAATATCGATGCTGGCAGAGTTTTCGTCCGGCGCCTAAAATTGCTAAACGCACATGTAAGGAGGATTAGTTGTTAATCCTGACGGTTAGATTGATATGAGTGGGCCTGATCTAAGGCTCTAATTGTTTTGGTATGTTTCGTGTGCATTAGATGGGGTGCAATTACGGATGGATATGTTTGCTTGTTTAATAGTAGTATAGATTCGAATCGATAGCGATGCTGGCAGCATTTTCGTCCGGCGCCTAAAATTGCTAAACGCACATCTAAGGAGGATTAGTTGTTAATCCTGACAGTTAGATTGATGTGAGTGGGCCTGATCTAAGGCTCTAATTGTTTTGGTTTGTTTCGTGTGCATTAGATGGGGTGCAGTTACGGATGGATATGTTTGCTTGTTTAATAGTAGTATAGATTGGAATCGATAGCGATGCTGGAAGAGTTTTCGTCCGGTGCCTAAAATTGCTAAACGCACATCTAAGGAGGATTAGTTGTTAATCATGACGGTTAGATTGATATGAGTGGGCCTGATCTAAGGCTCTAATTGATTTGGTTTGTTTCGTGTGCATTAGATGGGGTAAACTTGTGCATTAGATGGGGTGCAGTTACGGAGGGATATGTTAGCTTTTTAATAGTAGTATAGATTGGAGTCGATAGCGATGCTGGCAGAGTTTTCGTCCGGCGCCTAAAATTGCTAAACGCACATCTAAGGAGGATTAGTTGTTAATCCTGACGGTTAGATTGATATGAGTGGGCCTGATCTAAGGCTCTAATTGTTTTGGTTTGTTTCGTGTGCATTAGATGGGGTGCAGTTACGGATGGATATGTTTGCTTGTTTAATAGTAGTATAGATTGGAATCGATAGCGATGCTGGCAGAGTTTTCGTCCGGCGCCTAATATTGCTAAACGCACATCTAAGGAGGATTAGTTGTTAATCCTGACGGTAAGATTGATATGAGTGGGCCTGATCTAAGGCTCTAATTGTTTTGGTTTATTTCGTGTGCATTAGAAGGGGTGCAGTTACGAAGGGATATGTTTGCTTGTTTAATAGTAGTATAGATTGGAATCAATATCGATGCTGGCAGAGTTTTCGTCCGGCGCCAAAAGTTGCTAAACACACATCTAAGGAGGATTAGTTGTTAATCCTGACGGTTAGATTGATATGAGTGGGCCTGATCTAAGGCTCTAATTGTTTTGGTATGTTTCGTGTGCATTAGATGGGGTGCAATTACGGATGGATATGTTTGCTTGTTTAATAGTAGTATAGATTCGAATCGATAGCGATGCTGGCAGCATTTTCGTCCGGCGCCTAAAATTGCTAAACGCACATCTAAGGAGGATTAGTTGTTAATCCTGACGGTTAGATTGATGTGAGTGGGCCTGATCTAAGGCTCTAATTGTTTTGGTTTGTTTCGTGTGCATTAGATGGGGTGTAGTTACGGATGGATATGTTTGCTTGTTTAATAGTAGTATAGATTGGAATCGATAGCGATGCTGGAAGAGTTTTCGTCCGGTGCCTAAAATTGCTAAACGCACATCTAAGGAGGATTAGTTGTTAATCATGACGGGTAGATTGATATGAGTGGGCCTGATCTAAGGCTCTAATTGTTTTGGTTTGTTTCGTGTGCATTAGATGGGGTGCAGTTACGGATGGATATGTTTGCTTGTTTAATAGTAGTATAGATTGGAATCGATAGTGATGCTGGCAGAGTTTTCGTCCAGCGCCTAAAATTGCTAAACGCACTTCTAAGGAGGATTAGTTGTTAATCCTGACGGCTAGATTGATATGAGTGGGCCTGATCTAAGGCTCTAATTGTTTTGGTTTATTTCGTGTGCATTAGATGGGGTGCAGTTACGGATGGATAGGTTTGCTTGTTTAATAGTAGTATAGATTGGAATCGATAGCGATGCTGGCAGAGTTTTCGTCCGGCGCCTAAAATTACTAAACGCACATCTAAGGAGGATTAGTGGTTAATCCTGACGGTTAGATTGATATGAGTGGGCCTGATCTAAGGCTCTAATTGTTTTGGTTTATTTCGTTTGCATTAGATGGGGTGCAGTTACGGATGGATATGTTTGCTTGTTTAATAGTAGTATAGATTGGAATCGATAGCGATGCTGGCAGAATTTTCGTCGGGCGCCTAAAATTGCTAAACGCACATCTAAGGAGGATTAGTTGTTAATCCTGACGGTTAGATTGATATGAGTGGGCCTGATCTAAGGCTCTAATTGTTTTGGTTTGTTTCGTGTGCATTAGATGGGGTGCAGTTACGGATGGATATGTTTGCTTGTTTAATAGTAGTATAGATTGGAATCGATAGCGATGCTGGCAGAGTTTTCGTCCGGCGCCTAATATTGCTAAACGCACATCTAAGGAGGATTAGTTGTTAATGCTGACGGTTAGATTGATATGAGTGGGCCTGATCTTAGGCTCTAATTGATTAGGTTTGTTTCGTGTGCATTAGATGGGGTAAACTTGTGCATTAGATGGGGTGAAGTTACGGAGGGATATGTTAGCTTTTCAATAGTAGTATAGATTGGAGTCGATAGCGATGCTGGCAGAGTTTTCGTCCGGCGCCTAAAATTGCTAAACGCACATCTAAGGAGGATTAGTTGTTAATCCTGACGGTTAGATTGATATGAGTGGGCCTGATCTAAGGCTCTAATTGTTTTGGTTTATTTCGTGTGCATTAGAAGGGGTGCAGTTAAGAAGGGATATGTTTGCTTGTTTAATAGTAGTATAGATTGGAATCAATATCGATGCTGGCAGAGTTTTCGTCCGGCGCCTAAAATTGCTAAACGCACATCTAAGGAGGATTAGTTGTTAATCCTGACGGTTAGATTGATATGAGTGGGCCTGATCTAAGGCTCTAATTGTTTTGGTATGTTTCGTGTGCATTAGATGGGGTGCAATTACGGATGGATATGTTTGCTTGTTTAATAGTAGTATAGATTCGAATCGATAGCGATGCTGGCAGCATTTTCGTCCGGCGCCTAAAATTGCTAAACGCACATCTAAGGAGGATTAGTTGTTAATCCTGACGGTTAGATTGATGTGAGTGGGCCTGATCTAAGGCTCTAATTGTTTTGGTTTGTTTCGTGTGCATTAGATGGGGTGCAGTTACGGATGGATATGTTTGCTTGTTTAATAGTAGTATAGATTGGAGTCGATAGCGATGCTGGCAGAGTTTTCGTCCGGCGCCTAAAATTGCTAAACACACATCTAAGGAGGATTAGTTGTTAATCCTGACGGTTAGATTGATATGACTGGGCCTGATCTAAGGCTCTAATTGTTTTGGTTTGTTTCGTGTGCATTAGATGGGGTGCAGTTACGGATGGATATGTTTGCTTGTTTAATAGTAGTATAGATTGGAATCGATAGCGATGCTGGCAGAGTTTTCGTCCGGCGCCTAAAATTGCTAAACACACATCTAAGGAGGATTAGTTGTTAATCCTGACGGTTAGATTGATATGACTGGGCCTGATCTAAGGCTCTAATTGTTTTGGTTTGTTTCGTGTGCATTAGATGGGGTGCAGTTACGGATGGATATGTTTGCTTGTTTAATAGTAGTATAGATTGGAATCGATAGCGATGCTGGCAGAGTTTTCGTCCGGCGCCTAATATTGCTAAACGCACATCTAAGGAGGATTAGTTGTTAATCCTGACGGTTAGATTGATATGAGTGGGCCTGATCTAAGGCTCTAATTGTTTTGGTTTATTTCGTGTGCATTAGAAGGGGTGCAGTTACGAAGGGATATGTTTGCTTGTTTAATAGTAGTATAGATTGGAATCAATATCGATGCTGGCAGAGTTTTCGTCCGGCGCCTAAAATTGCTAAACGCACATCTAAGGAGGATTAGTTTTTAATCCTGACGATTAGATTGATATGAGTGGGCCTGATCTAAGGCTCTAATTATTTTGTTTTGTTTCGTGTGCATTAGATGGGGTGGAGTTACGGATGGATATGTTTGCTTGTTTAATAGCAGTATAGATTGGAATCGATAGCGATGCTGGCAGAGTTTTCGTCCAGCGCCTAAAATTGCTAAATGCATTTCTAAGGAGGATTAGTTGTTAATCCTGACGGCTAGATTGATATGAGTGGGCCTGATCTAAGGCTCTAATTGTTTTGGTATGTTTCGTGTGCATTAGATGGGGTGCAATTACGGATGGATATGTTTGCTTGTTTAATAATAGTATAGATTGGAATCGATAGCGGTGCTGGCAGCGTTTTCGTCCGGCGCCTAAAATTGCTAAACGCACATCTAAGGAGGATTAGTTGTTAATCCTGACGGTTAGATTGATATGAGTGGGCCTGATCTAAGGCTCTAATTGTTTTGGTTTGTTTTGTGTGCATTAGATGGGGTGCAGTTACGGATGGATATGTTTGCTTGTTTAATAGTAGTATAGATTGGAATCGATAGTGATGCTGGCAGAGTTTTCATCCAGCGCCTAAAATTGCTAAACGCACTTCTAAGGAGGATTAGTTGTTAATCCTGACGGTTAGATTGATGTGAGTGGGCCTGATCTAAGGCTCTAATTGTTTTGGTTTGTTTCGTGTGCATTAGATGGGGTGCAGTTACGGATGGATATGTTTGCTTGTTTAATAGTAGTATAGATTGGAGTCGATAGCGATGCTGGCAGAGTTTTCGTCCGGCGCCTAAAATTGCTAAACACACATCTAAGGAGGATTAGTTGTTAATCCTGACGGTTAGATTGATATGACTGGGCCTGATCTAAGGCTCTAATTGTTTTGGTTTGTTTCGTGTGCATTAGATGGGGTGCAGTTACGGATGGATATGTTTGCTTGTTTAATAGTAGTATAGATTGGAATCGATAGCGATGCTGGCAGAGTTTTCGTCCGGCGCCTAAAATTGCTAAACACACATCTAAGGAGGATTAGTTGTTAATCCTGACGGTTAGATTGATATGACTGGGCCTGATCTAAGGCTCTAATTGTTTTGGTTTGTTTCGTGTGCATTAGATGGGGTGCAGTTACGGATGGATATGTTTGCTTGTTTAATAGTAGTATAGATTGGAATCGATAGCGATGCTGGCAGAGTTTTCGTCCGGCGCCTAATATTGCTAAACGCACATCTAAGGAGGATTAGTTGTTAATCCTCACGGTTAGATTGATATGAGTGGGCCTGATCTAAGGCTCTAATTGTTTTGGTTTATTTCGTGTGCATTAGAAGGGGTGCAGTTACGAAGGGATATGTTTGCTTGTTTAATAGTAGTATAGATTGGAATCAATATCGATGCTGGCAGAGTTTTCGTCCGGCGCCTAAAATTGCTAAACGCACATCTAAGGAGGATTAGTTTTTAATCCTGACGATTAGATTGATATGAGTGGGCCTGATCTAAGGCTCTAATTATTTTGTTTTGTTTCGTGTGCATTAGATGGGGTGGAGTTACGGATGGATATGTTTGCTTGTTTAATAGCAGTATAGATTGGAATCGATAGCGATGCTGGCAGAGTTTTCGTCCAGCGCCTAAAATTGCTAAATGCATTTCTAAGGAGGATTAGTTGTTAATCCTGACGGCTAGATTGATATGAGTGGGCCTGATCTAAGGCTCTAATTGTTTTGGTATGTTTCGTGTGCATTAGATGGGGTGCAATTACGGATGGATATGTTTGCTTGTTTAATAATAGTATAGATTGGAATCGATAGCGGTGCTGGCAGCGTTTTCGTCCGGCGCCTAAAATTGCTAAACGCACATCTAAGGAGGATTAGTTGTTAATCCTGACGGTTAGATTGATATGAGTGGGCCTGATCTAAGGCTCTAATTGTTTTGGTTTGTTTTGTGTGCATTAGATGGGGTGCAGTTACGGATGGATATGTTTGCTTGTTTAATAGTAGTATAGATTGGAATCGATAGTGATGCTGGCAGAGTTTTCATCCAGCGCCTAAAATTGCTAAACGCACTTCTAAGGAGGATTAGTTGTTAATCCTGACGGCTAGATTGATCTGAGTGGGCCTGATCTAAGGCTCTAATTGTTTTGGTTTATTTCATGTGCATTAGATGGGGTGCAGTTACGGATGGATATGTTTGCTTGTTTAATAGTAGTATAGATTGGAATCGATAGCGATGCTGGCAGAGTTTTCGTCCGGCGCCTAAAATTACTAAACGCACATCTAAGGAGGATTAGTGGTTAATCCTGACGGTTAGATTGATATGAGTGGGCCTGATCTAAGGCTCTAATTGTTTTGGTTTATTTCGTTTGCATTAGATGGGGTGCAGTTACGGATGGATATGTTTGCTTGTTTAATAGTAGTATAGATTGGAATCGATAGCGATGCTGGCAGAGTTTTCGTCGGGCGCCTAAAATTGCTAAACGCACATCTAAGCAGGATTAGTTGTTAATCCTGACGGTTAGATTGATATGAGTGGGCCTGATCTAAGGCTCTAATTGTTTTGGTTTATTTCGTGTGCATTAGAAGGGGTGCAGTTACGAAGGGATATGTTTGCTTGTTTAATAGTAGTATAGATTGAAATCGATAGCGATGCTGGCAGAGTTTTCGTCCGGCGCCTAAAATTGCTAAACGCACATCTAAGGAGGATTAGTTGTTAATCCTGACGGTTAGATTGATATGAGTGGGCCTGATCTAAGGCTCTAATTGTTTTGGTTTGTTTCGTGTGCATTAGATGGGGTGCAGTTACGGATGGATATGTTTGCTTGTTTAATAGTAGTATAGATTGGAATCGATAGCGATGCTGACAGAGTTTTCGTCCGGCGCCTAAAATTGCTAAACGCACATCTAAGGAGGATTAGTTGTTAAACCTGACGGCTAGATTGATATGAGTGGGCCTGATCTAAGGCTCTAATTGTTTTGGTTTGTTTCGTGTCCATTAGATGGGGTGCTGTTAGGGATGGATATGTTTGCTTGTTTAATAGTAGTATAGATTGGAATCGATAGCGATGCTGGTAGAGTTTTCGTCCGGCGCCTAAAATTGCTAAACGCACATCTTAGGAGGATTAGTTGTTAATCGGTTAGATTAATATGAGTGGGCCAGATCTAAGGCTCTAATTTTTTTGGTTTGTTTCGTGTGCATTAGATGGGGTGCAGTTACGGATGGATATGTTTGCTTGTTTAATAGTAGTATAGATTGGAATCGATAGCGATGCTGGTAGAGTTTTCGGCCGGCGCCTAAAATTGCTAAACACACATCTAAGGAGGATTAGTTGTTAATCCTGACGGTTAGATTGATATGACTGGGCCTGATCTAAGGCTCTAATTGTTTTGGTTTGTTTCGTGTGCATTAGATGGGGTGCAGTTACGGATGGATATGTTTGCTTGTTTAATAGTAGTATAGATTGGAATCGATAGCGATGCTGGCAGAGTTTTCGTCCGGCGCCTAATATTGCTAAACGCACATCTAAGGAGGATTAGTTGTTAATCCTGACGGTTAGATTGATATGAGTGGGCCTGATCTAAGGCTCTAATTGTTTTGGTTTATTTCGTGTGCATTAGAAGGGGTGCAGTTACGAAGGGATATGTTTGCTTGTTTAATAGTAGTATAGATTGGAATCAATATCGATGCTGGCAGAGTTTTCGTCCGGCGCCTAAAATTGCTAAACGCACATCTAAGGAGGATTAGTTTTTAATCCTGACGATTAGATTGATATGAGTGGGCCTGATCTAAGGCTCTAATTATTTTGTTTTGTTTCGTGTGCATTAGATGGGGTGGAGTTACGGATGGATATGTTTGCTTGTTTAATAGCAGTATAGATTGGAATCGATAGCGATGCTGGCAGAGTTTTCGTCCAGCGCCTAAAATTGCTAAATGCATTTCTAAGGAGGATTAGTTGTTAATCCTGACGGCTAGATTGATATGAGTGGGCCTGATCTAAGGCTCTAATTGTTTTGGTATGTTTCGTGTGCATTAGATGGGGTGCAATTACGGATGGATATGTTTGCTTGTTTAATAATAGTATAGATTGGAATCGATAGCGGTGCTGGCAGCGTTTTCGTCCGGCGCCTAAAATTGCTAAACGCACATCTAAGGAGGATTAGTTGTTAATCCTGACGGTTAGATTGATATGAGTGGGCCTGATCTAAGGCTCTAATTGTTTTGGTTTGTTTTGTGTGCATTAGATGGGGTGCAGTTACGGATGGATATGTTTGCTTGTTTAATAGTAGTATAGATTGGAATCGATAGTGATGCTGGCAGAGTTTTCATCCAGCGCCTAAAATTGCTAAACGCACTTCTAAGGAGGATTAGTTGTTAATCCTGACGGTTAGATTGATGTGAGTGGGCCTGATCTAAGGCTCTAATTGTTTTGGTTTGTTTCGTGTGCATTAGATGGGGTGCAGTTACGGATGGATATGTTTGCTTGTTTAATAGTAGTATAGATTGGAGTCGATAGCGATGCTGGCAGAGTTTTCGTCCGGCGCCTAAAATTGCTAAACACACATCTAAGGAGGATTAGTTGTTAATCCTGACGGTTAGATTGATATGACTGGGCCTGATCTAAGGCTCTAATTGTTTTGGTTTGTTTCGTGTGCATTAGATGGGGTGCAGTTACGGATGGAT
This sequence comes from Aegilops umbellulata, assembly GCA_032464435.1. Classification (NCBI taxonomy): domain Eukaryota; kingdom Viridiplantae; phylum Streptophyta; class Magnoliopsida; order Poales; family Poaceae; genus Aegilops; species Aegilops umbellulata. The sequence continues at coordinate 506,868,140 of CP136059.1, forward strand.
ATGTTTGCTTGTTTAATAGTAGTATAGATTGGAATCGATAGCGATGCTGGCAGAGTTTTCGTCCGGCGCCTAAAATTGCTAAACACACATCTAAGGAGGATTAGTTGTTAATCCTGACGGTTAGATTGATATGACTGGGCCTGATCTAAGGCTCTAATTGTTTTGGTTTGTTTCGTGTGCATTAGATGGGGTGCAGTTACGGATGGATATGTTTGCTTGTTTAATAGTAGTATAGATTGGAATCGATAGCGATGCTGGCAGAGTTTTCGTCCGGCGCCTAATATTGCTAAACGCACATCTAAGGAGGATTAGTTGTTAATCCTGACGGTTAGATTGATATGAGTGGGCCTGATCTAAGGCTCTAATTGTTTTGGTTTATTTCGTGTGCATTAGAAGGGGTGCAGTTACGAAGGGATATGTTTGCTTGTTTAATAGTAGTATAGATTGGAATCAATATCGATGCTGGCAGAGTTTTCGTCCGGCGCCTAAAATTGCTAAACGCACATCTAAGGAGGATTAGTTTTTAATCCTGACGATTAGATTGATATGAGTGGGCCTGATCTAAGGCTCTAATTATTTTGTTTTGTTTCGTGTGCATTAGATGGGGTGGAGTTACGGATGGATATGTTTGCTTGTTTAATAGCAGTATAGATTGGAATCGATAGCGATGCTGGCAGAGTTTTCGTCCAGCGCCTAAAATTGCTAAATGCATTTCTAAGGAGGATTAGTTGTTAATCCTGACGGCTAGATTGATATGAGTGGGCCTGATCTAAGGCTCTAATTGTTTTGGTATGTTTCGTGTGCATTAGATGGGGTGCAATTACGGATGGATATGTTTGCTTGTTTAATAATAGTATAGATTGGAATCGATAGCGGTGCTGGCAGCGTTTTCGTCCGGCGCCTAAAATTGCTAAACGCACATCTAAGGAGGATTAGTTGTTAATCCTGACGGTTAGATTGATATGAGTGGGCCTGATCTAAGGCTCTAATTGTTTTGGTTTGTTTTGTGTGCATTAGATGGGGTGCAGTTACGGATGGATATGTTTGCTTGTTTAATAGTAGTATAGATTGGAATCGATAGTGATGCTGGCAGAGTTTTCATCCAGCGCCTAAAATTGCTAAACGCACTTCTAAGGAGGATTAGTTGTTAATCCTGACGGCTAGATTGATATGAGTGGGCCTGATCTAAGGCTCTAATTGTTTTGGTTTATTTCATGTGCATTAGATGGGGTGCAGTTACGGATGGATATGTTTGCTTGTTTAATAGTAGTATAGATTGGAATCGATAGCGATGCTGGCAGAGTTTTCGTCCGGCGCCTAAAATTACTAAACGCACATCTAAGGAGGATTAGTGGTTAATCCTGACGGTTAGATTGATATGAGTGGGCCTGATCTAAGGCTCTAATTGTTTTGGTTTATTTCGTTTGCATTAGATGGGGTGCAGTTACGGATGGATATGTTTGCTTGTTTAATAGTAGTATAGATTGGAATCGATAGCGATGCTGGCAGAGTTTTCGTCGGGCGCCTAAAATTGCTAAACGCACATCTAAGCAGGATTAGTTGTTAATCCTGACGGTTAGATTGATATGAGTGGGCCTGATCTAAGGCTCTAATTGTTTTGGTTTATTTCGTGTGCATTAGAAGGGGTGCAGTTACGAAGGGATATGTTTGCTTGTTTAATAGTAGTATAGATTGAAATCGATAGCGATGCTGGCAGAGTTTTCGTCCGGCGCCTAAAATTGCTAAACGCACATCTAAGGAGGATTAGTTGTTAATCCTGACGGTTAGATTGATATGAGTGGGCCTGATCTAAGGCTCTAATTGTTTTGGTTTGTTTCGTGTGCATTAGATGGGGTGCAGTTACGGATGGATATGTTTGCTTGTTTAATAGTAGTATAGATTGGAATCGATAGCGATGCTGACAGAGTTTTCGTCCGGCGCCTAAAATTGCTAAACGCACATCTAAGGAGGATTAGTTGTTAAACCTGACGGCTAGATTGATATGAGTGGGCCTGATCTAAGGCTCTAATTGTTTTGGTTTGTTTCGTGTCCATTAGATGGGGTGCTGTTAGGGATGGATATGTTTGCTTGTTTAATAGTAGTATAGATTGGAATCGATAGCGATGCTGGTAGAGTTTTCGTCCGGCGCCTAAAATTGCTAAACGCACATCTTAGGAGGATTAGTTGTTAATCGGTTAGATTAATATGAGTGGGCCAGATCTAAGGCTCTAATTTTTTTGGTTTGTTTCGTGTGCATTAGATGGGGTGCAGTTACGGATGGATATGTTTGCTTGTTTAATAGTAGTATAGATTGGAATCGATAGCGATGCTGGTAGAGTTTTCGGCCGGCGCCTAAAATTGCTAAACACACATCTAAGGAGGATTAGTTGTTAATCCTGACGGTTAGATTGATATGACTGGGCCTGATCTAAGGCTCTAAATGTTTTGGTTTGTTTCGTGTGCATTAGATGGGGTGCAGTTACGGATGGATATGTTTGCTTGTTTAATAGTAGTATAGATTGGAATCGATAGCGATGCTGGTAGAGTTTTTGTCCAGCACGTAATATTGCTAAACGCACATATAAGGAGGATTAGTTATTAATCCTGACGGTTAGATTGATATGAGTGGGCCTGATCTAAGGCTCTAATTGTTTTGGTTTGTTTCGTGTGCATTAGATGGGGTGCAGCTAGGGATGGATATGTTTGCTTGTTTAATAGTAGTATAGATTGGAATCGATAGCGATGCTGGCAGAGTTTTCGTCCGGCGCCTAAAATTGCTAAACGCACATCTAAGGAGGATTAGTTGTTAATCCTAACGGTTAGATTGATATGAGTGGGCCTGATCTAAGGCTCTAATTGTTTTGGTTTGTTTCGTGTGCATTAGATGGGGTGCAGTTACGGATGGATATGTTTGCTTGTTTAATAGTAGTATAGATTGGAATCGATAGCGATACTGGCAGAGTTTTCGTCCGGCGCCTAAAATTACTAAACGCACATCTAAGGAGGATTAGTTGTTAATCCTGACGGTTAGATTGATATGAGTGGGCCTGATCTAAGGCTCTAATTGTTTTGGTTTATTTCGTGTGCATTAGATGGGGTGAAGTTACGGAAGGATATGTTTGCTTGTTTAATAGTAGTATAGATTGGAATCGATAGCAATGCTGGCAGAGTTTTCGTCCGGTGCCTAAAATTGCTAAACGCACATCTAAGGAGGATTAGTTGTTAATCCTGACGGTTAGATTGATATGAGTGTGCCTGATCTAAGGCTCCAATTGTTTTGGTTTGTTTCGTGTGCATTAGATGGGGTGTAGTTATGGATGGATATGTTTGCTTGTTTAATAGTAGTATAGATTGGAATCGATAGCGATGCTGGCAGAGTTTTCGTCCGGCGCCTAATATTGCTAAACGCACATCTAAGGAGGATTAGTTGTTAATGCTGACGGTTAGATTGATATGAGTGGGCCTGATCTAAGGCTCTAATTGATTTGGTTTGTTTCGTGTGCATTAGATGGGGTAAACTTGTGCATTAGATGGGGTGCAGTTACGGAGGGATATGTTAGCTTTTTAATAGTAGTATAGATTGGAGTCGATAGCGATGCTGGCAGAGTTTTCGTCCGGCGCCTAAAATTGCTAAACGCACATCTAAGGAGGATTAGTTGTTAATCCTGACGGTTAGATTGATATGAGTGGGCCTGATCTAAGGCTCTAATTGTTTTGGTTTGTTTCGTGTGCATTAGATGGGGTGCAGTTACGGATGGATATGTTTGCTTGTTTAATAGTAGTATAGATTGGAATCGATAGCGATGCTGGCAGAGTTTTCGTCCGGCGCCTAATATTGCTAAACGCACATCTAAGGAGGATTAGTTGTTAATCCTGACAGTTAGATTGATATGAGTGGGCCTGATCTAAGGCTCTAATTGTTTTGGTTTATTTCGTGTGCATTAGAAGGGGTGCAGTTACGAAGGGATATGTTTGCTTGTTTAATAGTAGTATAGATTGGAATCAATATCGATGCTGGCAGAGTTTTCGTCCGGCGCCTAAAATTGCTAAACGCACATCTAAGGAGGATTAGTTTTTAATCCTGACGATTAGATTGATATGAGTGAGCCTGATCTAAGGCTCTAATTATTTTGTTTTGTTTCGTGTGCATTAGATGGGGTGGAGTTACGGATGGATATGTTTGCTTGTTTAATAGTAGTATAGATTGGAATCGATAGCGATGCTGGCAGAGTTTTCGTCCAGCGCCTAAAATTGCTAAATGCACTTCTAAGGAGGATTAGTTGTTAATCCTGACGGCTAGATTGATATGAGTGGGCCTGATCTAAGGCTCTAATTGTTTTGGTTTATTTCGTGTGCATTAGATGGGGTGCAGTTACGGATGGATATGTTTGCTTGTTTAATAGTAGTATAGATTGGAATCGATAGCGATGCTGGCAGAGTTTTCGTCCGGCGCCTAAAATTACTAAACGCACATCTAAGGAGGATTAGTGGTTAATCCTGACGGTTAGATTGATATGAGTGGGCCTGATCTAAGGCTCTAATTGTTTTGGTTTATTTCGTTTGCATTAGATGGGGTGCAGTTACGGATGGATATGTTTGCTTGTTTAATAGTAGTATAGATTGGAATCGATAGCGATGCTGGCAGAGTTTTCGTCGGGCGCCTAAAATTGCTAAACGCACATCTAAGCAGGATTAGTTGTTAATCCTGACGGTTAGATTGATATGAGTGGGCCTGATCTAAGGCTCTAATTGTTTTGGTTTATTTCGTGTGCATTAGAAGGGGTGCAGTTACGAAGGGATATGTTTGCTTGTTTAATAGTAGTATAGATTGAAATCGATAGCGATGCTGGCAGAGTTTTCGTCCGGCGCCTAAAATTGCTAAACGCACATCTAAGGAGGATTAGTTGTTAATCCTGACGGTTAGATTGATATGAGTGGGCCTGATCTAAGGCTCTAATTGTTTTGGTTTGTTTCGTGTGCATTAGATGGGGTGCAGTTACGGATGGATATGTTTGCTTGTTTAATAGTAGTATAGATTGGAATCGATAGCGATGCTGACAGAGTTTTCGTCCGGCGCCTAAAATTGCTAAACGCACATCTAAGGAGGATTAGTTGTTAAACCTGACGGCTAGATTGATATGAGTGGGCCTGATCTAAGGCTCTAATTGTTTTGGTTTGTTTCGTGTCCATTAGATGGGGTGCTGTTAGGGATGGATATGTTTGCTTGTTTAATAGTAGTATAGATTGGAATCGATAGCGATGCTGGTAGAGTTTTCGTCCGGCGCCTAAAATTGCTAAACGCACATCTTAGGAGGATTAGTTGTTAATCGGTTAGATTAATATGAGTGGGCCAGATCTAAGGCTCTAATTTTTTTGGTTTGTTTCGTGTGCATTAGATGGGGTGCAGTTACGGATGGATATGTTTGCTTGTTTAATAGTAGTATAGATTGGAATCGATAGCGATGCTGGTAGAGTTTTCGGCCGGCGCCTAAAATTGCTAAACACACATCTAAGGAGGATTAGTTGTTAATCCTGACGGTTAGATTGATATGAGTGGGCCTGATCTAAGGCTCTAAATGTTTTGGTTTGTTTCGTGTGCATTAGATGGGGTGCAGTTACGGATGGATATGTTTGCTTGTTTAATAGTAGTATAGATTGGAATCGATAGCGATGCTGGTAGAGTTTTTGTCCAGCACGTAATATTGCTAAACGCACATATAAGGAGGATTAGTTATTAATCCTGACGGTTAGATTGATATGAGTGGGCCTGATCTAAGGCTCTAATTGTTTTGGTTTGTTTCGTGTGCATTAGATGGGGTGCAGCTAGGGATGGATATGTTTGCTTGTTTAATAGTAGTATAGATTGGAATCGATAGCGATGCTGGCAGAGTTTTCGTCCGGCGCCTAAAATTGCTAAACGCACATCTAAGGAGGATTAGTTGTTAATCCTAACGGTTAGATTGATATGAGTGGGCCTGATCTAAGGCTCTAATTGTTTTGGTTTGTTTCGTGTGCATTAGATGGGGTGCAGTTACGGATGGATATGTTTGCTTGTTTAATAGTAGTATAGATTGGAATCGATAGCGATACTGGCAGAGTTTTCGTCCGGCGCCTAAAATTACTAAACGCACATCTAAGGAGGATTAGTTGTTAATCCTGACGGTTAGATTGATATGAGTGGGCCTGATCTAAGGCTCTAATTGTTTTGGTTTATTTCGTGTGCATTAGATGGGGTGAAGTTACGGAAGGATATGTTTGCTTGTTTAATAGTAGTATAGATTGGAATCGATAGCGATGCTGGCAGAGTTTTCGTCCGGTGCCTAAAATTGCTAAATGCACATCTAAGGAGGATTAGTTGTTAATCCTGACGGTTAGATTGATATGAGTGTGCCTGATCTAAGGCTCCAATTGTTTTGGTTTGTTTCGTGTGCATTAGATGGGGTGTAGTTATGGATGGATATGTTTGCTTGTTTAATAGTAGTATAGATTGGAATCGATAGCGATGCTGGCAGAGTTTCCGTCCGGCGCCTAATATTGCTAAACGCACATCTAAGGAGGATTAGTTGTTAATGCTGACGGTTAGATTGATATGAGTGGGCCTGATCTAAGGCTCTAATTGATTTGGTTTGTTTCGTGTGCATTAGATGGGGTGCAGTTACGGAGGGATATGTTAGCTTTTTAATAGTAGTATAGATTGGAGTCGATAGCGATGCTGGCAGAGTTTTCGTCCGGCGCCTAAAATTGCTAAACGCACATCTAAGGAGGATTAGTTGTTAATCCTGACGGTTAGATTGATATGAGTGGGCCTGATCTAAGGCTCTAATTGTTTTGGTTTGTTTCGTGTGCATTAGATGGGGTGCAGTTACGGATGGATATGTTTGCTTGTTTAATAGTAGTATAGATTGGAATCGATAGCCATGCTGGCAGAGTTTTCGTCCGGCGCCTAATATTGCTAAACGCACATCTAAGGAGGATTAGTTGTTAATCCTGACGGTTAGATTGATATGAGTGGGCCTGATCTAAGGCTCTAATTGTTTTGGTTTATTTCGTGTGCATTAGAAGGGGTGCAGTTACGAAGGGATATGTTTGCTTGTTTAATAGTAGTATAGATTGGAATCAATATCGATGCTGGCAGAGTTTTCGTCCGGCGCCTAAAATTGCTAAACGCACATCTAAGGAGGATTAGTTTTTAATCCTGACGATTAGATTGATATGAGTGAGCCTGATCTAAGGCTCTAATTATTTTGTTTTGTTTCGTGTGCATTAGATGGGGTGGAGTTACGGATGGATATGTTTGCTTGTTTAATAGTAGTATAGATTGGAATCGATAGCGATGCTGGCAGAGTTTTCGTCCAGCGCCTAAAATTGCTAAATGCACTTCTAAGGAGGATTAGTTGTTAATCCTGACGGCTAGATTGATATGAGTGGGCCTGATCTAAGGCTCTAATTGTTTTGGTATGTTTCGTGTGCATTAGATGGGGTGCAATTACGGATGGATATGTTTGCTTGTTTAATAATAGTATAGATTGGAATCGATAGCGATGCTGGCAGCGCTTTCGTCCGGCGCCTAAAATTGCTAAACGCACATCTAAGGAGGATTAGTTGTTAATCCTGACGGTTAGATTGATATGAGTGGGCCTGATCTAAGGCTCTAATTGTTTTGGTTTGTTTTGTGTGCATTAGATGGGGTGCAGTTACGGATGGATATGTTTGCTTGTTTAATAGTAGTATAGATTGGAATCGATAGTGATGCTGGCAGAGTTTTCGTCCAGCGCCTAAAATTGCTAAATGCACTTCTAAGGAGGATTAGTTGTTAATCCTAACGGCTAGATTGATATGAGTGGGCCTGATCTAAGGCTCTAATTGTTTTGGTTTGTTTCGTGTGCATTAGATGGGGTGGTGTTATGGATGGATATGTTTGCTTGTTTAATAGTAGTATAGATTGGAATCGATAGCGATGCTGGCAGAGTTTTCGTCCGGCGCCTAAAATTGCTAAACGCACATCTAAGGAGGATTAGTTATCAATCCTCACGGTTAGATTGATATGAGTGGGCCTGATCTAAGGCTCTAATTGTTTTGGTTTGTTTCGTGTGCATTAGGTGGGTTGCAGTTACGGATGGATATGTTTGCTTGTTTAATAGTAGTATAGATTGGAATCGATAGCGATGCTGGCAGAGTTTTCGTCCGGCACGTAATATTGCTAAACGCACATCTAAGGAGGATTAGTTATTAATCCTGACGGTTAGATTGATATGAGTGGGCCTGATCTAAGGCTCTAATTCATGTGCATTAGATGGGGTGCAGCTAGGGATGGATATGTTTGCTTGTTTAATAGTAGTATAGATTGGAATCGATAGCGATGCTGGCAGAGTTTTCGTCCGGCGCCTAAAATTGCTAAACGCACATCTAAGAAGGATTAGTTGTTAATCCTGACGGTTAGATTGATATGAGTGGGCCTGATCTAAGGCTCTAATTGTTTTGGTTTTTTCGTGTGCATTAGATGGGGTGCAGTTACGGATGGATATGTTTGCTTGTTTAATAATAGTATAGATTGGAATCGATAGCGATGCTGGCAGAGTTTTCGTCCGGCGCCTAAAATTGCTAAACGCACATTTAAGGAGGATTAGTTGTTAATCCTGACGGCTAGATTGATATGAGTGGGCCTGATCTAAGGCTCTAATTGTTTTGGTTTGTTTCGTGTCCATTAGATGGGGTTCTGTTAGGGATGGATATGTTTGCTTGTTTAATAGTAGTATAGATTGGAATCGATAGCGATGCTGGCAGAGTTTTCGTCCGGCGCCTTAAATTGCTAAACGCACATCTTAGGAGGATTAGTTGTTAATCGGTTAGATTGATATGAGTGGGCCTGATCTAAGGCTCTAATTGTTTTGGTTTGTTTCGTTTGCATTAGATGGGGTGCAGTTACGGATGGATATGTTTGCTTGTTTAATAGTAGTATAGATTGGAATCGATAGCGATGCTGGTAGAGTTTTCGGCCGGCGCCTAAAATTGCTAAACGCACATCTAAGGAGGATTTGTTGTTAATCCTGACGGTTAGATTGATATGAGTGGGCCTGATCTAAGGCTCTAAATGTTTTGGTTTGTTTCGTGTGCATTAGATGGGGTGCAGTTACGGATGTATATGTTTGCTTGTTTAATAGTAGTATAGATTGGAATCGATAGCGATGCTGGCAGAGTTTTCGTCCGGCACGTAATATTGCTAAACGCACATCTAAGGAGGATTAGTTATTAATCCTGACGGTTAGATTGATATGAGTGGGCCTGATCTAAGGCTCTAATTGTTTTGGTTTGTTTCGTGTGCATTAGATGGGGTGCAGCTAGGGATGGATATGTTTGCTTGTTTAATAGTAGTATAGATTGGAATCGATAGCGATGCTGGCAGAGTTTTCGTCGGGCGCCTAAAATTGCTAAACGCACATCTAAGGAGGATTAGTTGTTAATCCTGACGGTTAGATTGATATGAGTGGGCCTGATCTAAGGCTCTAATTGTTTTGGTTTGTTTCGTGTGCATTAGATGGGGTGCAGTTACGGATGGATATGTTTGCTTGTTTAATAGTAGTATAGATTGGAATCGATAGCGATGCTGGCAGAGTTTTCGTCCGGCGCCTAAAATTACTAAACGCACATCTAAGGAGGATTAGTTGTTAATCCTGACGGTTAGATTGATATGAGTGGGCCTGATCTAAGGCTCTAATTGTTTTGGTTTATTTCGTGTGCATTAGATGGGGTGCAGTTACGGATGGATATCTTTGCTTGTTTAATAGTAGTATAGATTGGAATCGATAGCGATGCTGGCAGAGTTTTCGTCCGGTGCCTAAAATTGTTAAACGCACATCTAAGGAGGATTAGTTGTTAATCCTGACGGTTAGATTGATATGAGTGTGCCTGATCTAAGGCTCCAATTGTTTTGGTTTGTTTCGTGTGCATTAGATGGGGTGTAGTTACGGATAGATATGTTTGCTTGTTTAATAGTAGTATAGATTGGAATCGATAGCGATGCTGGCAGAGTTTTCGTCCGGCGCCTAAAATTGCAAAACGCACATCTAAGGAGGATTAGTTATTAATCATGACGGTTAGATTGATATGAGTGGGCCTGATCTAAGGCTCTAATTGTTTTGGTTTGTTTCGTGTGCATTAGATGGGGTGCAGTTACGGATGGATATGTTTGCTTGTTTAATGGTAGTATAGATTGGAATCGATAGCGATGCTGGCAGAGTTTTCGTCCGGCACGTAATATTGCTAAACGCACATCTAAGGAGGATTAGTTATTAATCCTGACGGTTAGATTGATATGAGTGGGCCTGTAACACCCCGGATGTAACTTGCCATATTTGTAACTCCAACTCTTGCCATTTTCGGCAATGTGATATGATATTCCCTCCGATCTGAGTCCGCGAAGGGTTGACTTCTCCTCCCTCCCGAATTTCTTCTAAGTCTTTTATATTTTGCATTTTCGTCACATGTTCATCGTACCATATCTCTGCATCCGTAGATCCTTTTCGTGCGTATAATATGTCAAATTGTTCGACCCGAGCAGTACATCATTTCATCTCATTGCATCATTTTCATTTGAGCTCATCTTGATGCCTGAAATGCTGTTGGAAGAGGGCTATGTGATGTTAGTTTCGGATCTGTTTCAGTAGATGCACTTTTGTCATTTTTGCCATGATTGATGTGTGCACCCTATGAAGTTGAGTCCTACATGTGTTTTGTAACATGCCATGCCATCTTTCCAGAGATTTATGCCATGTATTTTTGTGATCTATGTGGTGACTAGCACAAGCATGCAAACTAGGGTACATAATGTTGCTGATTCCAGGGACTTAGTAATTTCACTAAGTCATTTCCTGCTGGTATTTTTATGCCATGTGTTCATGTTGTTTTAGAGAGATCTATGCCTCTTTTGAGCATGACCAGTAAGAGTGTCTTGAGCATATGGATTTTCGCTATCAATCCATGCCTTTGTTTGTACTTATGGAGTGCTATAGCTTGAGTCAATCGAGCTCTACTTTTGCTACAAAATGTTGCTGGCAGACTGTTTACATGTTATTCGTTTTTTCCAAGCTTGTTGTAGTTCATCCTTGCATGCTATGATGTTTTTCTTGCCATGTCTAGGTTCTATGCCATGTCTTCTTGATGGATGTATGCTTAGTTTATCATGCAATGCTCTGTAGTGAGTGCATCGAGCTCACGAACATGCCTACTTGTTATCTGTTTTTGACATGTCCAGTTTTCTGCAAAGTCTGAAACCTGTAACGAAACTTGCTTATCTGACATAGGTGTTATTATATTTTCCAGTCCTTTTTGGCTTATGGTCAGTAAGGGACTTTTGTTAAGTTATTTGAGTAGATTCATGTCATGCCTTGTTTTGCTATATTATGTTCCTGTAGCATGTTGTTTCCTTTCTCTAAACATGTCATCCTGATGTTAATTTCTGGCATGTTATTTTCACTAAGTCTGTGAACCTGTTATCTTTTGCACTTTTGCCATGCTTGTTTGAACCTGTTGTGGTGTGATTTAGCCATAGATCAGTGTTCATCTTTTGTCAAGCATCTTGAGTAGATTACTGTCATATGCTTTTCTGGTACGTTTAGGTGCAGTAGCTTAATTTCTTGTTGCTTGCTAAGTAGCATCATGCTGTTAATGGCAGAATCTTGTCATTCTTGTTTTGCTTGCCATTTGCAAACCGTGCATCCGGTTCCGGTGATCTTTATATCGATTTCAACCGAAATCACCTCACCTTTCCAGTGCCATACTTGGTTTCCCAAGATTATGCATTGTTCATCCTTGTCCTTCCGGAGCATGCATATGCATTGCATATCACATCTCGCATATCATGCCATGTTTTGCATCATGTTGTTTGTGCATTGCATCGTGGTTGATGTTTGTCGCCTTTGCTTGTGTTCTTGTCTTGGGTAGAGCCGGGAGATGAGTACGTGAATGAGGAACCTGTTGAGAACGCTTACGAGGACCAAGCTTTCGACAACTCTGAGAACCTTGCAGGCAAGATGACCATACCCTCGAAATCACTTCTATCTTTGCTTGCTAGATGCTCGCTCTTTTGCTATGCCTATGTTGTGATACCTACCACTTGCTATATCATGCCACCCATATTGCCATGCCATCTTTCCAGAGATTTATGCCATGTATTTTTGTGATCTATGTGGTGACTAGCACAAGCATGCAAACTAGGGTACATAATGTTGCTGATTCCAGGGACTTAGTAATTTCACTAAGTCATTTCCTGCTGGTATTTTTATGCCATGTGTTCATGTTGTTTCGGAGAGATCTATGCCTCTTTTAAGCATGATCAGTAAGAGGTCTTGAGCATATGGATTTTCTCTATCCATCCATGCCTTTGTTTGTATTTATGGAGTGCTATAGCTTGAGTCAATCGAGCTCTACTTTTGCTATAAAATGTTGCTGGCATATTGTTTACATGTTATTCGTTTTTGCCAAGCTTGTTGTAGTTCATCCTTTCATGCTATGATGTTGTTCTTGCCATGCCTAGGTTCTATGCCATGTCTTCTTGATGGATGTATGCTTATTTTATCATGCAATGCTCTGTAGTGAGTGCATCGAGCTCACGAACATGCCTACTTGTTATCTGTTTTTGACATGTCCAGTTTTCTGCTAAGTCTGAAACCTGTAACGAAACTTGCTTATCTGACATGGGTGTTATTATATTTTCTATTCCTTTTTGGCTTATGGTCAGTAAGGGACTTTTGTTAAGTGCTTTGAGTAGATTCATTCCATGCCTTGTTTTGCTATATTATGTTCCTGTAGCATGTTGCTTCCTTGCTCTAAACATGTCATCCTGATGTTAATTTCTAGCATGTTGTTATTTTCACAAAGTCTGTGAACCTGTTATCTTTTGCACTTTTGCCATGCTTGTTTGAACCTGTTGTGGTGTGATTTAGCCATAGCTCATTGTTCATCTTTTGTCAAGCATCTTGAGTAGATTACTGTCATATGCTTTGCTGGTACGTTTCGGTGCAGTAGCTTAATTTTTTGTTACTTGCTAAGTAGCATCATGCTGTTAATGGCAGAATCTTGTCATTCTTGTTTTGCTTGCCATTTGCAAACCGTGCATCCGGTTCCGGTGATCTTTATATCGATTTCAACCGAAATCACCTCACCTTTCCAGTGGCATACTTGGTTTCCCAAGATTATGCCTTGTTCATCCTTGTCCTTCCGGAGCATGCATATGCATTGCATATCACATCTCGCATATCATGCCATGTTTTGCATCATGTTGTTTGTGCATTGCATCGTGGTTGATGTTTGTCCCCTTTGCTTGTGTTCTTGTCTTGGGTAGAGCCGGGAGACGAGTACGTGAACGAGGAACCTGTTGAGAACGCTTACGAGGACCAAGCTTTCGACAACTCTGAGAACCTTGCAGGCAAGATGACCATACCCTCGAAATCACTTCTATCTTTGCTTGCTAGATGCTCGCTCTTTTGCTATGCCTATGCTGCGATACCTACCACTTGCTATATCATGCCACCCATATTTCCATGTCAGCCTCTAACCATCCATGTCCTAGCAAACCGTTGATTGGCTATGTTACCGCTTTGCTCAGCCCCTCTTATAGCGTTGTTAGTTGCAGCTGAAGATGAAGTTTGTTCCTTGTTGGAACATGGACATGTTGTTCCTTGTTGGGATATGTTTACTTGTTGGGATATCACAATATCTCTTATTTTAATTAATGCATCTATATACTTGGTAAAGAGTGGAAGGCTCGGCCTTATGCCTGGTGTTTTGTTCCACTCTTGCCACCCTAGTTTCCGTCATACCGGTGTTTCCGGATTTTTTGCGTTCCTTACACGGTTGGGTGATTTATGGGACCCCCTTGACAGTTCGCTTTGAATAAGACTCCTCCAGCAAGGCCCAACATTGGTTTTACAATTTGCCACCTAAGCCTTTTTCCCTTGGGTTCTGCAGACTCAAGGATCATCTTTATTTTAACCCCCCCCCCGAGCCAGTTCTCCTTCGATTGCTGGTCCAAACTAGAGCCCTTTGCAGCGCCACCTCGGGGCAACTTGAGGTCTGGTTTTAGTTGTACGGAGTGTTCATCTGGATGTGCCCTGAGACCGAGATATGTGCAGCTCCTATCAGGATTTGTCGGCATAACCGGGCGGCTTTGCTGGATTTGTTTTATTACTGTCGAAATGTCTTGTAGTCCGGGATTCCGCGACTGATCGGGTCTTCCCGGTAGAAGGAATATCCTTCGTTGACCGTGAGAGCTTATAATGGGCTAAGTTGGGACACCCCTGTAGGGTATTATCTTTCGAAAGCCGTGCCCGCGGTTATGAGGCAGATGGGAATTTGTTAATGTCCGGTTGTAGAAAACCCGAAGTTGACCTTAATTAAAACACATCAACCGCGTGTGTAACCGTGATGGTCTCTTCTCGGCGGGGTCCGGGAAGTGAACACGGTGTTGGAGTTATGTTTGACGTAGGTTGTTCTAGGATCACTTCTTGATCACTTCTAGCTTCACGGCCGTGCTTTGCTTCTCTTCTCGCTCTCTTTTGCGTTGTTAGCCACCATATATGCTAGTCGCTTGCTGCAGCTCCACCTCACAACCCCTTCCTACCTTTAAGCTTAAATAGTCTTGATCTCGCGGGTGTGAGATTGCTGAGTCCCCGTGACTCACAGATTCTACCAAAACAGTTGCAGGTACCAACGATGCCAGTGCAGATGACGCGACCGAGCTCACGTGGGAGTTCGACGAGGAACGTGGCCGTTACTATGTGTCTTTTCCTGATGATCAGTAGTGGAGCCCAGTTGGGGATGATTCGGGGATCTGTGTAGCATTTGGGGTAGTCTTCTTTCATTTTGGTACCGTAGTCGGACCTTGAGTGTAATTTGAATGATGGATGTTTATTTATGTATTGTGTGAAGTGGCGACTGTAAGCCAACTATGTATCTCTTTCCCTTATGTATTACATGGGTTGTGTGAAGATTACCTCACTTGCGACATTGCTTTCAATGCGGTTATGCCTCTAAGTCATGCCTCGACACGTGGGAGATATAGCCGCATCGAGGGCGTGACAACTTGGTATCAGAGCCTTCCCCGACCTTAGGAGCCCCACTGATTGATCATTTTTAGCGGCCGAGTTGTGTCTAGAAAAATATTTTGAGTCATTTAGGAATTATATATCGGAGAGTTTAGGAATTCTTTTTACTTCCCAGTCTCCTCATCGCTCTGGTAAGGCATCCTGACGTAGAGTTTTGACTCTTCTCTTCTCAAATTTCACTAAAAAAAATTTAGGATCACGCGGGTACCTTAGAATCGTTCCGATGGTTTTATGATGACAACATTGTCTTGGTTGCCTCCCGTCAGCAGGGGTTTAGTGGAGGTGTCCCGGGGAGTTGAGCTCCGAGGTGTTGTCGTCATAATTTTATCGTTGCGGTTTTGGAATACCTGAGTTTAGTACACCGACATCGAAAATCTCTTTTGTACAGTTGTTGGTGAGATAACCCTGATAGCCCAGTACTGAGGCGAGTGCAGGAGTATTGCCATGACTTGTATAACGGATGCTTTTCGAAGGTTGAGGTAGATGATTTCCGAAGGTTTCTTGGTTATGTGTTGAAGGATGGATACAGCTGGATCTAGGTATTGTTAGTTTGGGTGATATATTTTGTGTCCCCTGTATCCCCAACACCTGATTGCATAACCAGAAAGTTTCGGGAGTTTATAAGTGGGAATTCATGTAGCTCTAGTACTTCTTCCCGCAGATATTTGGTTCGTGATTGGGTAATCCTTACCAAGTATTTGTTCACGTCCGTACCTTGTTGATTTTATTCCATACTTTTTTCTAAGTGGCTTCTCAACTTATGGAAGTGTGATGATTTACTTTGGAATTCATTCGTTCATTCTTGTTCGGATGTTTATTGTGAAGACTATATGTTGCAATTTCGATCCTTTGATTCAGCTTGAATATATATCTTTTTCAAGATGCTAATGGATGTCACCCTCTTCAGGATGGCTCCGCCAACGCGTCAGAATCCGGAACGCAATGAAGGAAGTCAGGCTAACCCTCCGCCACCACCTCCGCCTCCGGAGGCATGGCAAGCCCTGATGACTGCCACAAATGCCAACGCTCAGATTTTGATTCAGCTCTTGCAAGATCGCAACCAAGGGCAAGGTAATCAAGGGAATCAAGGCCAAGGCAACAATCAGCCGCACTTCGCTTCACTCAACCAGTTCCTTGCTAATCAGCCAAAGACCTTCAGCTACTGTGTCGAGGCCACAGACGCCGATGATTGGCTCGTGGATATCAGCAAGCACTTCGAATGTAGCAATGTCAGACCTGAGGACTTTGTCAAGTTTGCCTCGTTTCAACTCAAAGATGAAGCTGCTGAGTGGTTCCAACAATACAAAGATTCCAGAGGAGGTCGTGAGATTACCTGGGATGATTTCCGCCGTGACTTCAAAGCTCATCACATTCCAGAAAGTGTTGTTGAGAGTAAGCGTGAGGAATTCCGCAATCTCAAGCAAGGAAACATGTCTGTGTATCAATACAACACTCAGTTCCAGAAGCTCTCTCGTTTTGCGAGGCAAGACATCCCTGATGAGAAGAGCATGATTTACCAATTCAGGCGTGGTCTCAGAGAAGATTTGCAACTAGCTCTCGTGCTTTTTGAGCCATTAAAGTATGATGAATTCTACAACATGGCACTGAAATTAGAAGCTGCTCAGCTCAAGTGTGAGGCATCTAAGAAGAGAGTTAGAGACGCAGTTCAGTCTTCTTCTTCCTCACTTGTGGCAGCTAAGCAACAGAAGTTCTGGTTGCCTCCTCCTCCTCCGTTCCACCAGCCTTATCAGCAGAAGAACTCAGGTGGTCGTGGATCTTCCCACCCACCCAACCCTGGCTATTAGAACAAGTCTCAGAATCAAGCTCCAAGGACAAATGCTCCTTATCATCGTCCGCTCTCATAGGTGACTTGCAACAAATGTCAGCAAAAGGGTCACTATGCGAACAAGTGCTTCAACCAAAGGCGCCTTCCGCCTCTTCCTCCTGTGAAATCTTCCAGCAATGCAGTGGTCAAGCATAATTCCCAGTCTGCAAAGGTGAACATGTTGAATGCAGCTCAAGCGGAGGATTCTTCAGAAGTGATCATGGGTAATCTCTCAGTTAATGATATTCCTGCAAAAGTCTTATTTGATACTAGAGCATCGCATTCTTTCATTTCAAGACCTTTTGTGGCTATGCATGATTTGGGTACTCAAGTTTTGCCGAGACCTTTGTCTATTGTGTCCCCGGGCAAGCAAATGACATCTAATGTTTGTGTCCCGGATGTTTCTGTCAAGATGGGCAACTATAGATTCTTGGCTAAACCAATTGTTCTTGTTGACTCTGGTATTGATCTAATTCTCGGGATGTGTCGTGGGTTTGTCACGTCAGATGTCCTAGCCAAAGGACTTAGTCATGGAGCCATCACAATGGGTTAACTCGAAGGGGTTAAAGCGGACACAGAGACACAGAGTTTATACTAGTTCGGCCCCTTCGATGAAGGTAAAAGCCTACGTCTAGTTTGTGGTGGAATTGATGAAGTCTCGATGACTAGGGAGCAGATAAGCTTTGCCTAGGCCTCGAGTTGTTGTCCCCTGAACCGATATCGGGTCATCCCCTTATATACACGGGTGACGCCCCTCAGTTCATAGAGTCCCAACCTCCGGTTTATACTCGTACCCGGGTTGGTCTCTTGCTTATTCCTAACTTACAATACAAGTTGAACACAGGCCGGTTTACGGCTACAGATGTTAAACCGACTATGGCTTCAGCCTTTACATAGCCTCCTGGGCTTTAACATTCTGGAGCTACTGATGAAATTAACCCGGCCCAGACGGTCGGTTTAGGCCCAGCGGTAATATCCACAACATTAGGCCCCAGGTTGATTTGAAGGATCTCATGTCAACCCTTAGCTTAAACCTTCATATTCGGCATCTTCCCTTCATTGCTAAACCGATATGTCGTCATTTCCTCTAACGGCCATAAACCGGCATGACATCATCATGAAGCTAGCTTTTATGGTGCCTTCTTTGTTTAACCAATTCGCAATAATCAAGGCGACAGCTCTGCTTCCAAAACCCGTGGCTCCTGGATTCGCGCGCCCGATACACGTGCCTTGCCTTATAAATAGGGGTGAAAGGTCATTTCTTCTCTCCTTCACCCTTTCCTCTTCGTCTTCTCCGCGCCGCCAGCCTCCAAGCTCCGTCGCTGCCGCTGACCTCTGCATCACTTCGGGCCGCTGCATCAACCTGACCGGACCAGAGAAAACTGCGGCGTTCCTCCGCACCCCCCGGAGCTCCGGTGAGATCCCATCTTCTCAACTCAGACCCGCCTCTAGGGTTTGCTGCGTTCTTCCCGTTCCTCGAGTTCTTCGCGTTCTTCGTGTTCAAACTGGATATACCTTCAGATGACCCCGCGACTTTTGCTCCGTTCAGTAGCAGTTTTCCGCCTCTGTTTTCAGGGTAATATACTTAGATCGTAGATCTGATCCATAGTTTTGACCTTGCTATTCTTGCACAATCTTCAAAAGCTCATGAGTTTTTACCCCTTTATGAGATCGCCTCAGATCCAATATCACACTGAGACAATGTGAAACCTGTTTCCGCACACCTGCTCTTTTGCATTTTCAACTGTTCCACGGTCTTCGATCTAGCGGTTTAACCTTGCTGTAGACAATCACCAAATCGGTGCATACCATTAGTCCCCTTGTTGAACCGCCAGCAATCTTTTGATAGACCGCACCGCTTTACTAATGTCAGATTGTAATTGATTTCCTCCGGTTTAACATTGATAGCATTAACACGATAAAATCTGTGCAAAACATAAATCCTGAACCGAAATCATTTTCCTTTTGTAGACTTCCCCATGGCTAAGCAAGTGTATGAGTGCAACTAGGCTCCTTCCCGGGTCACCGAAACTCAGCTGAATAATCTGGTCCTGACCGGTGCATTGAGCAGCAAAAACGCGATTCATTGGAGGGTGCCAGGCAAAGAGTGCCCCCCTACACCCCGAGATGGCGAAGTCGTTGTGTTTGCGGATCACTTAGCCCGCGGTTTCAACCCGCCCGGTTCAAAATTTTATCGCGACGTTTTGGCTAATTTCCAACTCCATCCACAAGATATTGGCCCCAATTCTGTCACTCACATATGCCACTTTCAAGTGCTCTGTGATGTGTTTTTTCAAGAGGAACCCACAGTTGAGTTGTTCCGAGATTGCTTTCACTTAAACCGCCGCACAGAATTTACTGATGGCTCCAACATGGAACTGGGTGGCGTGTCAATCCAGAAGAGGAAAGAGGTCACTTACCCTGATGCGAAACTGCATAGTCACCCCCAAGAGTGGAATAACTCCTGGTTTTATTGTAAAGACACCTCCCCAGAGAACGAGAATATCCTGCCCGGTTTTCGTCCAGAACGGCTCAGCAACACTCACCCCCTTCCTCAGAGGCTGACTGCTAAAGAGAGGAGTAAATACGCTCCTCAACTGTCCAAGCTCAGAGCCTTCATGGCCAACGGTTTAACAGGAGTCGACCTCGCTCGTTGCTGGATATCTTGGAGTATATTGCCACTCAGTCAACGCTCCGGTTTGATGTGTGAATACTCAGGCCGTGTTGATGATCCGTTACGTCATGTAAAAATCCAGCTTACGGATGACGAGGTCACCGAAGCCGTAAAGAAGATTTTAAATGAACCGGAACGCGTCTGTGCACGAACTGGCCTTCTTCCCTTCTGCGCCATCAACAAACCACCAGCGGTAAATCAAAATTTCTTCTCATTAAGTCTGATGTTATTTTGTGCGCGTATGACTGATTCTAATGTCTGTTGACGCAGGGTGATGACCCGTTCTGGAGCAAAAAGCTCCCTCAAGGAAAGGTGGATAAACCGGAGCAATCGACCCGGCCTAAGACGAGAGTTGTCAAAAAGTCTGCTCACAAAAGGAAAACCACGGCCTCTTCCGATCCTGCCGACGATGAGGTGGGTAATCCGGGTTTTGAAGCTGATCTTGACTCCCTCGGTTTATTGTTCGTATAGCTTATTGACGATGCAATTTGTCAGGATGATGCCGAAGCGAGCCATGCTGATGATGTAGAGGTAATTACCATTTCTTCCGATTCAAGCCTTCTGCCTTCCCACAAAATCCGTCAGGCGAACCGTAAAGTTAAGTTTTCCCATCCTCTTGCTTACTTGGATCCCAACTTTCTTATGAAGACCCGTCAGCACGAGGTGCGTCGTACAACCCGACACAGCGGTCAGGTAGTTACCTCCGCCGGTTTACCGAACAGTCCGGTTCAGAGACGTCGTTCAGAGGTCTCTAACTTGCTTGTCAAATTTTGTCCTAAAGCGGGCTGTTTTCATCAACCGCTTAATCCGTCTGACTCCGATTATCAGGTCACCTCGCACTCATCCTCTGGCGAGTCAACTGGTACTCAGCTGCCTCCGCTCAAAACCGTGCTTGGGTAAGCTTACTTTTCTCATCAAGTTGTCCATTGTTGTAATCTTCCCCATATGCTGTCTTCAACTTTGCTGCTTCTTTCAGAGCTAAACCAAGGCCGAGCAAAAAAGCTCGCCAAGACAAAACAGGAGAAGAAAACACTCCTCCTGAACCGGACACTGCCCCGAACATTGAAACGACCATCCCTGAAGATGTAATTGATGACCCATTAGTCCGAGATGAAGTCATTGTTCCTGAAGAAAGCTCTGTTAACCCCTCCGGCCCAATGGATCAACCAGCCAGCCCGATTCATGCTGAGAAAACCATTAGTTCCTCAAAGCCTGCCGAGAAACCGACCGTGCCAGTCCAGACCGACGACCACAACGATGATGAAGTCATGATTACCGGCATAGGTCGTACTGAACCGGGAAATCCCATCGCTTTGGCCAAGCACACCGCTAAAGAAGAAATTTCTGCTTTAAGTAAAGGTAAATGGGATGTTGATCTGGCCACGTACTCTACTCTTGGCGCTCAAGACATTCATTCTGGCTATTTAAACCGGCTATATACTAGCCGTGACTATGAAGCCAATCTTGTGAAGATGATGAAAGACAAATTCGAGGTAACTTCCATGCCCTCACTCCTGCTTCTTACCACCGTAGCCCCCAAGGGTCGGTTTAACTTTATCATAATTGAATTGACACTTGCAATCATCATACCGTAGCATCCGAAATATCATTAAAGCAAATAGCCATTAGCCCCCAAGTGCCAAGTTGAATATTTGTATTGAGCTTGGGACTTTGATAATGACCTGAGAACTTGAGATCAAATAAGCATTAGCCCCCAAGTACAAAGTATCTAACTTGTTATGTGCTTGGTACTTCCTTTGTTTAAACTGTATAACTTGTCGGACTGCAGGCTGAACTGAAGGTCAAAGAGAGCCAAATCGCTGATCTTCAAGAGAATCTGAAGTCCCAGCAAGCAGAAACTTCCAAAGCCAAGGAGGAACTAACCAGCGCTTTAGGCAGCATGGAACAATTGAAGGAAGGTTTTGCGAAGGAGCGGGCGGACTGGGCTACAGAAAAGGCCGCTTTAACCAAGAAGATTGAAAACGCAGAAGCTGCCCTTAAACCGGTAACGGATGAATTGACCAGCGTGAAGCGACAGGTGCACGCAATGGCTGCAGCCATCTTTGGTAAGCCTCCTGTAACATGTGTAATGACCTTGATTCTTCTATAAAACGGCTCGGTTTACGACCTGCTGATCGTATTACAGGCACTCGCATCCATCACTTGGGATCAGACGTGCGTATGAAGCTGAAAGCGGTCTATACCTTAGTCGAGCAGCTGTACACGGGCGCTCAGCGGATTATCACCACTGCTTCCCACAACAATCCGGCACCCACATTGATCCAGGACACCCTGAAGAGGTTGTCGATGCTCCCTGCTCGGATTGAAGAGCTAAAAAGATCTGCTGCTCGAACCGGAGCCATTAATGCCTTAATCCGGGCCAAAGCATGGGTGCCTGATTTTGATCCCGTTGAAGCGGCTCAAGGCTATCCTAGCTTAAAGGAGGATGGCTCCGAATTCGATGAAGAAGAATTGAGAAAGATAAACCGGGCAGTGCGCCCTCTGGCCTGCCAATTGGTAGAAGAAGCAAACTTGTCTCATTATCAAGCCCAGTATGACGATCAGAACAAGCGGGTAGCTGTGCCGATCCCTAAAGCGGAAAACTTAATTCCTCCAATCCGTAAGCACACTTATGCCCCTGATATTGAACCGTCGTCACTGATACATGAGGAAGCCGTTTTTCAAGCATTAATGGGGATCGATTGGACCACTGTTGACTTCCAGCCGCTGGGTAGGGAGGAGGACGCTGAAGTGGAGCCGGATGATCTAGAACCATCAAACCGGAACGGCACGCAGGCGTGAACCGAGGGCAGTTTTAACTGGTTTCCTTTTGATACAATCATCTTATTCGGGCACCGTTTTGCCTTGTAATAGGATAGATCGTACCTTATGCTTCATGAGATGCCTTCGCGCATCAGCACTGATACCCTCCTTTGGAAAATCATTATTGCCAACTTATATCTCCTGTGATCACAAAAGTTTAAACTACCAGGGCGGTTGTACCGTCATCCAGTTTGTGAATTATTATAGTTACGCAAGGAAACTTGCAAGTATGATCCAAATTTTGTGATACGAAATACCTGTCATATAATGGGCATGAAATAGGCGTTCGTAGCCAATGTTGAAGCGGGAGTTGATAACTCTTAAACCTTCATGGGAGAATCAAACCCCTGTGTATGTAACACCGGTTTACAATGTAAACCGTCCTTTAATGATAGCAGCCGTTCGTTGCTCGAAAGAGGATATTTAGCAGAAAAAACTCAAACCAAGCCAAATTGGCTATATTGGACCGGTGCCGAATGTTGTCGGTTTAAGAGAAAAGTAATAAAATATCAACTCTTAAAAAAGGAAAGAGATCAAAATACGGTGACAAAAAACCTTTTGCAAAAGAAGAGCTCTATTGAGCTTGGTCAGACGGAATTACCATGGTCAGACGCAACCAAGCCCCCCGAAGGTGTAGCAATGGTGCCAGTCAGCCAGGACCCCAAAATGACGCGTGGCATTATGCCGGCCAAGTGGCATTGCTATGGTTCGGGTTTGACCAAGCCCCCAAATGACTCTAAGGCCCGTAGGCCGACCAAGAGGCGTGACCGGTTCAGACGTGACCGTGTCCCCAAATGATTCTAGTGGCTTTCGCCGGCCAAGAGGTATTGCGTCGGTTCGGACACGACCGAGCCCCCAAATGACTCTGGTGGCTTTCGCCGGCCAAGAGGTATTGCATCGGTTCAAACATGACCGAGCCCCCAAATGACTCTGGTGGCTTTCGCCGGCCAAGAGGTATTGCATCGGTTCAAACATGACCGAGCCCCCAAATGACTCATAGGAATAGCTATGTTCTCTTTGGTTCGAACACGACCTATGTTTGAACAGGAAGCCTCAAGTGATCTTGTTAAGACTTGCAAGGGGTAAATCGGATGTTGCTTAAAGACAACCCCGTGTGACCACACATGATATAAAAGAACAGATACCCCGCTTTAGCTGAGGATCCGGTTTATTATAATATATACATAGTCATGATATATACATAAGCAGAGCCCATGGCTCAGGTATAGTAAGGCCGAAGATGAGCTATATTCCATGGTCTGTCGGTCTCTTGTCCTAATTTGCGTGAGTCTTTGTGCTCTCGAACATCTATCAGGTAGTATGAACCATTGTGCAGACTCTTGCTGACCACGAAAGGCCCTTCCCAAGGCGGAGACAATTTATGCATCTCGGTTTGATCTTGAATAAGTCGAAGCACCAAATCTCCCTCCTGAAAGGTTCTGGTCCTGATCCGACGACTGTGATAGCGACGAAGATCCTGTTGGTAGATCGCTGAACGGGCAGCTGCTATGTCTCACTCTTCATCTAGACTGTCCAAAGCGTCCTGTCTAGAACTTTCATTGTCTGTTTCAACGTAAGCTGCCACACGAGGTGAATCGTGTCGTCTGTCACTAGGAAGAACTGCCTCTGCCCCATAAACCATGAAGAACGGCGTATATCCAGTTGACCTGTTAGGCGTGGTGTTGATGCTCCATAACACAGAGGGTAACTCTTCGACCCAGCAACCCGGCGTCCGCTGCAAAGGAACCATAAGCCTAGGCTTAATGCCTCTCAAGATCTCCTGATTAGCTCTCTCTGCTTGACCATTGGACTGTGGGTGCGCCACTGATGACACATCAAGGCGGATGTGCTCTCGTTCGCAAAACTCCTTCATGGCACCTTTAGATAAATTGGTACCATTGTCTGTGATGATGCTGTGTGGAAAACCAAACCGGAAAACCACTTTTTTGATGAACCAAACTGCGGTGGCCGCATCACACTTGCTAGCGGGCTCTGCTTCTACCCACTTTGTAAATTTGTCCACCGCCACCAGAAGGTGGGTCTTCTTGTCCTTGGACCTTTTGAAAGGCCCAACCATGTCCAGCCCCCAGGTTGCAAACGGCCAAGTAATTGGAATCATCCTCAATTCTTGAGCCGGGACGTGAACGCGTCTTGAGAATTTTTGACAACCATCACACCGCCTGACCAGATCCTCCGCATCCGCATGAGCAGTCAGCCAATAGAAACCGTGACGAAAAGCTTTTGCCACTAAAGACTTTGAACCGGCGTGGTGACCACAGTCTCCTTCGTGGATCTCACGCAAAATTTCATGGCCTTCCTCAGGAGATACGCACCGTTGAAAGGCTCCTGTCACACTGTGATGATGTAGTTCGCCGTTTTCCACTACCATGGACTTGGACCGCCGTACTATCTGCCTGGATAAAACCTCATCCTCTGGCAACTCCCCCCGGTTCATGTACGCCAGGTAAGGGAGCGTCCAATCTGGGATGACATGTAATGCCGCGACCAATTGAGCCTCTGGGTCAGGAACCGCCAAATCTGCTTCGCCAGGCAGTTGAACCGACGGGTTGTAAAGCACATCAAGGAACACATTAGGTGGTACCGGTTTATGCTGTGACCCTAGTCGACTTAAAGCATCCGCCGCCTCGTTCTTTCGTCGGTCCACATGGTCCACCTGATAACCTTTGAAGTGACCTACGACCACATCAACCTCACGACGATAAGCAGCCATGAGTGGATCTTTAGAATCCCATGTACCAGACACCTGCTGGGCCACCAAATCGGAGTCGCCAAAGCACTTAACCCGGCTTAAATTCATCTCCTTAGCCATCCGGAGACCATGGAGCAAGGCCTCATATTCTGCTGCATTGTTAGTACAAGGGAACATTAAACGGAGAACATAACAAAACTTATCACCTCGTGGGGAAGTTTGTATGACTCCAGCCCCCGATCCTTCCAATTGACGTGACCCGTCAAAATGAATGGTCCAGTAAGTGTGATCCGGCTTCTCTTCAGGTACTTGCAACTCCGTCCAATCATTGATAAAATCCACCAATGCCTGAGACTTTATCGCAGTGCGAGGCACATACTTTAAACCGTGCGGTCCAAGCTCTATAGCCCACTTGGCAATCCGACCAGTCGCTTCCCGGTTCTGGATGATATCACCCAAAGGAGCAGAACTGACCACCGTGATAGGGTGGCCTTGGAAATACTGCTTCAGCTTCCGGCTTGCCATAAAAGCTCCATATACTAGCTTTTGCCAATGCGGATATCGTTGTTTGGATTCAATCAGCACCTCGCTGATGTAATAAACCGGATGCTGAACCGGGTATTCTTTGCCTGCCTCCTTCCGCTCTACCACAATAGCCACACTGACCGCGCAAGCGTTAGCAGCTACATACAACAGCAATGGTTCCTTATCAGTGGGAGCAGCGAGTACGGGCGGATTGACCAGCTGTCGCTTTAAATCCTCGAACGCCTGATCAGCGGCAGAATTCCAGACGAACTGATCTGTCTTTTTCAACATTTGATACAGAGGAATTGCTTTCTCTCCGAGGCGGCTGATAAACCGGCTTAACGCAGCAATTCTGCCTGCCAGACGTTGGACGTCATTGATGCATTTCAGTTTAGCTAGAGAGGTGATAGCCGTAATTTTGTCCGGATTAGCCTCTATTCCCCTGTTGGACACCAAGAAACCCAATAGCTTGCCAGCTGGTACACCAAAGACACACTTGGCCGGATTGAGCATCATCTTGTATATCCTTAAGTTATCAAAGGTCTCCTTCAAATCATCGACCAACGTTTCCTTCTTCCTTGACTTGACCACAATGTCATCCACATAAGCTTGCACATTACGGCCAATCTGCTTGTGGAGACAATTTTGCACACACCGTTGATAAGTTGCCTGGGCACTTTTGAGCCCAAAAGGCATAGATACATAGCAGAAGGCTCCAAAGGGAGTAATGAATGCCGTCTTCTCCTGGTCCTTAACCGCCATCTTAATCTGATGATAACCGAAGTATGCATCCAGAAAGCATAAACGCAACTCGCCGTAGCATCAATGATTTGATCAATACGGGGGAGGGCAAAAGGATCTGCAGGGCAGGCCTTATTAAGATCTGTATAGTCCACACACATACGCCAAGTGCCGTTTTTCTTAAGGACCAGCACCGGATTAGCAAGCCATTCAGGGTGAAAAACTTCAATGATGAAGCCGGCCGCTAAGAGCCGGGCCACCTCTTCTCCAATAGCCTTTCTTCTCTCCTCGTTGAACCGACGGAGGAACTGTTTCACCGGTTTGTATTTAGGATCCACATTAAGGGTGTGCTCAGCGAGTCGCCTCGGTACACCTGGCATGTCAGAGGGCTTCCATGCAAAGATGTCCCGATTCTCACGGAGGAACTCGATGAGCGCGCTTTCCTATTTTGGATCCAGATTGGTACTGATGCTGAATTTCTTGGATGAATCACCAGCTACGAAATCAACAAGCTTGGTCTCCGCGGCTGACGTGAATTTTAAAACCGGATCATGCTCTGTGGTAGGCTTCTTTAAAGGAGTCATATCCGTCGGATCAACATTATCCTTGTAGTATTTGAGCTCCTCCGCAGCACAAACCGATTCCGCATAGGCGGCATCTCCCTCTTCACACTCCAAAGCGATCCTGCGGCTCCCGTGAACCGTGATGGTTCCCTTGTGGCCTGGCATCTTGAGCTGCAGATATACATAACAGGGCCGTGCCATGAATTTGGCATAAGCCGGCCGACCAAACAGGGCATGGTACGGGCTTTGGATCTTCACCACCTCAAAAGTCAGTGTTTCTGATCGGGAATCGTGATCATCTCCGAAAGCCACCTCCAATGCTATCTTGCCCACGGGATACGCAGACTTGCCTGGCACCACGCCATGGAAAACCGTGTTTGAAGGCCGTAGATCTTTATCCTTGAGCCCCATACGTCGAAAGGTCTCATAGTACAGGATGTTAATACTGCTGCCCCCATCCATGAGCACCTTGGTGAACTTATAACCTCCTACCTGAGGCGCCACCACCAATGCCAGCTGACCCGGATTATCCACCCGAGGAGGGTGATCCTCTCTACTCCAGGTGATCGGCTGCTCTGACCATCGTAGATATCGGGGCACGGCCGGTTCAACAAAGTTAACTGCCCTCTTCCGGACTTTCTGGTCTCGCTTGTCCAAGCTAGTGGTGAATACATGGTACTGGCCACTGTTTAACTGCTTCGGATTGCTCTGGTATCCCGACTGCTGCTGATTATAGCCCCCATGATCATTCTGGTTATGTTGATTACCATGTCCGCCCGGATTACCAGTCCCGCTCGGATTACCATTAAACCCTGAACCGGAGTTTCTTCCACCATGGTTTGGCCCGGATCCTGAACCACCACCGGGATTGTGATCATACCAGAAGGCGTTGGAATTCTTGAACTCTCGCATGATGTAACAATCCTTCCATAGATGGTTTGCTGGTTCCTCCGTTGTTCCATGCTTTGGGCAGGGCTGATTCAACAAACTATTTAAGCGCTCTGGATTGGGGCTGGGTCCACCACCGCGGCCCTTGCCCCTACGCGGCCGGCCCCCATTCTGCACATTGGTGTTAGCCACAAAATCCATGGAACCATCCGCTATACGCTTGCCTCCAACGCCTCTCCCTGGGTGATGCTGCTGACCTCTGAAGTTGCCATTCTTCTTTCCCTTCCCTGCCTTTTCATCATCAGACTCGGGATCCTTGGTACTATCAGAATCAGCATACTTTACCAAAGCAGCCATGAGAGTCCCTATGTCAGTGCAATGGCGCTTCATTCGTCCTAATTTCAATCTCAAGGGCCCAAACCGGCAATTACTTTCCAAAGTCACAACTGCAGTGTCAGCATTGATGCGGTCTGATGAATGCAAGATTTGCGAAACGCGGCGCACCCAATGAGTGGTTGACTCCCCTTCCGCCTGGACGCAGGCGGCTAAGTCCACTATCGACATGGGCTGCCTGCACGTATCCTTGAAATTACTGATAAACCGAGCTCGCAATTGAGCCCATGAACCGATGGTATTGGGCGGCAGGCTTTTTAACCAAGTGCGGGCCGTTCCTTCAAGCATCATAGAGAAATATTTTGCACATGCAGCTTCATCTACGTCAAGCATCTCCATGGCCATCTCGTAACTCTCTACCCACGCCTCCGAGGGTTGATCTGCTGTATAATATGGTACCTTGCGCGGCCCCTTGAAGTCCTTAGGCAGGCGCACGTTGCGCAAAGCAGGTATAAGGCAAAGCACCCCCAAAGCGCTAGAAGCAAGCCCTGGTTTGACCGAAGTGGTGGGACGAACCGGCGTAGTCTGATGTGCTGCCAATGCGGTTTCTCTGCGTGCACGGGCCCAGTCTACCAACTCCTGAGCATCAGGAGCCGGATTGTCGCCGCGGGGCCCTCCATGCCGCGCATTGCTGGACTCAGCCTGTTCTTCCAGGTGCCTGTTATAACTCCGGATTGGACGTGGAGTAGAATGAATCCGCTCGCGGCTGTATGAATACGCCTCCTGTTGGACCAGCGCCGTTCTGAGGAGCTCCTTGACCCGGCGCGTCTCTATGGCCTGTAACGAATCTCCCTCGACCGGAATAGCCTCTAGACGTGCTGCCGCAGCAACAAGATTATCCAGCGGGTTGGAGTAATGATTCGGGGGTGTGGTCACAATCCGCGGCTCCGGGTTATAACGGGGTAGATCTACTATGCGGGGCTGAACCGGCGCGCTTGTCCCGGGCGCCTCTGCTCGGTTTACCACTGGTTGATTACTGGTCCCTGCTCCAGGAGTTTTGAAAAGATCCCTTCCTTCAAAAACCGGTGGCAGGCGGGACCGATATTTCCTCCTCATGACCTCCCGCGAAGCGTTCTGATCCAGCATGAACTTATAGGCTTGCGCGTCCAAAGCGGCCCGTTCCGCAGTCATCCTGACCTCCTCGGCCGCCAGATCCGCCTTGGCCTGACTAATCTGCTCTCTCACCTTTGCAATCTCTGCGTTATGAGCATCCCGATCCGCCGGATTAGCCTCTGTCAAGAGCGCCGCCAGTGCGTCGAACAGATCGGATAATACTTGAACGGGTGGGCGCACAGAACCTCCTGCTCCGGCAGCCGTTGAACCGGAAACTATTGCTGCGGCCGTCGATGAATGAGGCGCTGCTTGGGTGCCAGCCATGAATATGCCGACCCGACTAGGCAGATCGGAGGGATCCGGAATACTGTTGCCATCGGAACAGCCCCCAATCCGATCATCATGCACTTGATACAGGGACTCAGCTTCCCCGGTTGACGACTCATCACCGGAATAAACCACGGTTTCGCCACCAGATTCTGATCCATCCTCATAGTTTCGCCCGTGGATGACTCCCACAAAGGCACGCTTTACGGCTGGCTTAACCCGGGCAGGTCACCCACGCTGAGCTGTCTCGATGAGGTCGGTGCAGGTGTCCGGCTGAGGGCCCGGTTCACCAATCTTGCCAATGAAAACGTGTATTCCGCCAAAGGGGACCCGGTACCCGTACTCAATCGAGCCGTCCTTAGGGCCCCAGCTTGCGTCGTCGATGTAGATCTTGCCGCGGCGACTCTTGGTCATCCAGCCCACGGCATATCCCTTGAGTCCTTCAAAGCAGCCCTCCAAGAACTTGAAACCATCGTGCGATAGCCCCACGGTGGGCGCCAACTGTCGTGGGTTTGTCACGTCAGATGTCCCAGCCAAAGGACTTAGTCGTGGAGCCATCGCAACGGGTTAACTCGAAGGGGTTAAAGCGGACACAGGGACACAGAGTTTATACTAGTTTGGCCCCTTCGATGAAGGTAAAAGCCTACGTCTAGTTTGTGGTGGAATTGATGAAGTCTCGATGACTAGGGAGCAGATAAGCTTCGCCTAGGCCTCAAGTTGTTGTCCCCTGAACCGATATCGGGTCATCCCCTTATATACACGGGTGACGCCCCTCAGTTCATAGAGTCCCAACCTCCGGTTTATACTCGTACCCGGGTTGGTCTCTTGCTTATTCCTAACTTACAATACAAGTTGAACACATGCCGGTTTACGGCTACAGATGTTAAACCGACTATGGCTTCAGCCTTTACATAGCCTCCTGGGCTTTAACATTCTGGAGCTACTGATGAAATTAACCCGGCCCAGACGGTCGGCTTAGGCCCAGCGGTAATATCCACAACAGGAAGGACTGGCTCTATAAGCACAAGGCTAAGCTTGATTGTGCTGCCAGGGAAATTCAATTGACTCACTCTTCTGACGATGTGATCATTTATGCCGCTCGTGATGATACCATTCGGTTGTTTTCTCTCAATGAGAAGGGCGAATTGGATCCTATCTCTCAGATTCCAGTCGTTTGTGAGTACCAATATGTCTTTCCTGAAGAGCTTCCGGGTATGCCTCCTCACCGGCAGTTGATTTCGTTATTGATCTTGAGCCTGACACGGAACCCGTTTGCAAGCGTCCATACAAGCTTGGGCCTAAAGAGCTGAAGGAATTAAAGAAACAGCTCGATGAACAAGAGCGTCTGGGTTTGATCAGACCGAGTTCTTCTCCATGGGGTTGTGGTGTTCTTTTTGTCCAGAAGAAGGATGGCACGGACCGACTTTGCATCGATTACCGTCCATTGAACAAGAAGACAATCAAGAACAAGTATCCACTTCCCAACATCAATGAGCTATTCGAGCAACTTAAAGGTGCTAAGGTGTTCTCCAAGCTTGACCTTCGTATGGGTTATCATCAAATTCGCATTCGTGAAGAAGATATTCCCAAGACAGCATTCGGAACAAGCTTTGGTTCTTATGAATATACTGTCATGTCATTCGGCCTTGCCAATGCTCCTCCAACATTCACTCGCTTGATGAATTTCATCTTCAATCCCTACACCAATGAATTTGTCTTGGTCTATCTCGATGATATTTTGGTCTTCTCCAAGAATAAGAAGGATCATGCCATACATTTGCGATTGGTGTTCGACAAGCTCAGAGAGTATCAATTATATGCGAAGTTCTCCAAATGTGAATTTTGGCTTGATGAAGTTCTTTACCTTGGGCATATCATCTCTGCCAAGGGCATTGCTGTTAATCCTGAGAAGGTGTCTGCCGTCGTGAATTGGGAACCTCCTCAGAATGTCAAGCAGCTTCGCAGTTTTCTTGGACTTGCAAGTTATTGCCGAAGATTCGTTGAGAATTTCTCAAAGATTGCAAAGCCTCTTTCCAACCTCCTCCAGAAGCATGTGAAGTATGTCTGGTCTCCTGAGTGTGACGTTGCTTTCAACACTCTCAAAGAGAAACTTGTCACTGCTCCAGTGTTGACTCCTCCTGATGATTCCAAGCCTTATGAAGTTTTCTGTGATGCTTCTCTTCAAGGCCTCGGTGCCGTGTTAATGCAAGAGAAGAAGGTTGTGGCCTATACCTCTCGTCAGTTGAAGCCCAACGAAAAGAACTACCCACTCATGATCTTGAGTTGGCGGCAGTTGTCCATGCTCTAATAACATGGAGACATCTCCTTTTGGGAAGGAAAGTGGACATATTCACCGATCACAAGAGCCTAAAGTACATCTTCACTCAGCCCAACCTCAACCTCAGGCAGACTCGATGGGTCGAAATGATTCAAGAGTATAATCCGAGTATTGAATATACTCCAGGCAAGGCTAATGTGATTGCAGACGCTTTGAGCAGGAAGGCTTACTGCAACAGCTTAATCCTCAAGCCCTTTCAACCGAATCTTTCTGAAGCTTTCCGCAAGTTGAATCTTCAAGTTGTTACTTAAGGTTTTCTTGCCAACCTCATCGTCTCTCCTACTTTGGAAGATCAAATTCGTGAGGCACAACTGATGGATACCATGGTGAAGAAGGTGAAACGTGGTATTGACAAGGGCATTTCCAAATACAAGTGCTATCGCGTTGATGACAGAGATACTCTTTTCTTCGAGGACCGGATCGTGGTTCCAAAGGGTGATCTTCGTAAAGTCATTATGAACGAAGCGCACAACTCTCTTCTGTCAATTCATCCTGGAAGAACGAAGATGTACCATGACATCAAGCAGTCGTATTGGTGGACTCGAATGAAGCGAGAGATTGCTCAATTCGTGAATGAATGTGATGTCTGCAGAAGGGTGAAAGCAGAACACCAACGACCAGCTGGTCTTCTCCAACCTCTTGCTATTCCAGAATGGAAGTTTGATCATATCGAAATGGACTTCGTGACTGGTTTTCCTAAGTCCAAGCGTGGAAATGATGCTATCTTCGTCGTCATCGACAAGCTCACCAAAGTGGCTCATTTTCTTCCTATCAAAGAGTCTATCACAGCAGTGCAGCTGGCAGAGCTCTACACATCCAGAATTGTCTCCTTGCATGGCATTCCACAATTGATCTCTTCAGACCGTGGCAGCATCTTTACCTCCAAGTTTTGGGATTCTTTTCAGAAGGCCATGGGCACAAATATTCGCTTCAGCACAGCTTTCCACCCTCAAACTAGTGGACAAGTCGAGCGTGTCAACCAAATTCTTGAAGATATGCTCAGAGCTTGTGTTATCTCTTTCGGCATGAAGTGGGAGGATTGTCTTCCTTATGCTGAGTTCTCTTACAACAACAGCTTTCAAGCCAGCTCGGGCAAAGCCCCATTTGAGATTCTCTATGGCAGAAAGTGCCGTACTCCTCTCAACTGGTCTGAGACGGGCGAACGCCAACTTCTTGGCAACGATTTGTTCTCAGAGGCTGAGGCAATGTGCAAGGTCATTCGTGAGAACCTCAAAGCCGCGCAATCACGCCAGAAGAGCTATCACGATAGCAAACACCGAGATGTGGCATTCGAGATCGGAGACCATGTCTACCTCCGCGTCTCTCCAATGAAAGGAACTCGTCGCTTCGGTATCAAGGGGAAACTTGCCCCTAGATACGTGGGTCCTTTCAAGATCATCGGCAAACGAGGCGATCTCGCCTATCAACTTGAGCTTCCCCCAACTTTGCAAATGTGCACGATGTCTTCCACGTGTCACAGCTTCGCAAGTGCTTCAAGACGCCTGAGCGCACCATCAACTTCGAAGAGATTGATCTTCAAGAAGATTTGTCCTATCATGAGCACCCCGTTGCTATTCTTGAAGAAACTAAGCGCAAGACTCGCAACAAGTCAATCAAATTCCTGAAAGTGAAATGGTCGCAGCATTCAGACCGAGAAGCCACCTGGGAGCGCGAGGACTACCTCTGTTCCGAATATCCGGAGTTCTTTCAGTCCTAGATCTCGGGACGAGATCCTCTCGTAGTGGTGGAGTGTTGTAACACCCCGATGTCACTTGCCATATTTGTAACTCCAACTCTTGCCATTTTCGGCAATGTGATATGATATTCCCTCCGTGGTTGGTTTCCCGTCATTTTGCATTTTGTTCATGTCATGCATTTCATATCATGTCGTCATGTGCATCGCATTTGCATACGTGTTCGTCTCATGAATCCGAGCATTTTCCCCGTTGTCCGTTTTGCAATCCGGCGCTCCTATGTCCCCCGGCGTCCCCTTTTACCTTTTTCCGTGAGCGGGTATTAAACCTTCTCGGAATGGACCGAGGTTTGTCAAGCGTCCTTGGTATAACACCGGTAGACCGCCTGTCAAGTTTCGGGTCATTCGGAGGTCGTTTGGTACTCCAATGGTTAACCGGGTAACCGTGAAGGCCTCGTGTGTGTTGCAGCCCAAAACCCCTCCAAAACAGCCCAATAACCCATCTAAGTCACTCCCATGTCCATCGCCGTTCGATCATGATCGCGTGGCCGAAAACCTCACCTCATTTGGAGCTTCCTAGCTCCTTCTACCTATAAAAACACCTCTCCCGTCCAAATCCCGGATCATTTCGCACCCTAACCCTAGCCCCGCGCCCTCCTCCTCCAGATCCGGCCCGGGGACGGCCGGATCCGCCTCCACCAGCGCCGCCCCGACCTCCTCTCGCCGCCTCCTTCTTCCTCTCCGGCGACGAGCTCCGGGGAGCTCGCCCCGATCCGATCTGAGTCCGCGAAGGGTTGACTTTTCCTCCCTCCCGAATTTCTTCCAAGTCTTTTATATTTTGCATTTTCGTCACATGTTCATCGCACCATATCTCTGCATACGTAGATCCTTTTCGTGCGTATAATATGTCAAATTGTTCGACCCGAGGAGTACATCATTTCTTCTCATTGCATCATTTTCATTTGAGCTCATCTTGATGCCTGAAATGCTGTTGGAAGAGGGCTATGTGATGTTAGTTTCGGATCTGTTTCAGTAGATGCACTTTTGTCATTTTTGCCATGATTGATGTGTGCACCCTATGAAGTTGAGTCCTACATGTGTTTTGTAACATGCCATGCCATCTTTCCATAGATTTATGCCATGTATTTTTGTGATCTATGTGGTGACTAGCACAAGCATGCAAACTAGGGTACATAATGTTGCTGATTCCAGGGACTTAGTAATTTCACTAAGTCATTTCCTGCTGGTATTTTTATGCCATGTGTTCATGTTGTTTTAGAGAGATCTATGCCTCTTTTGAGCATGACCAGTAAGAGTGTCTTGAGCATATGGATTTTCGCTATCAATCCATGCCTTTGTTTGTACTTATGGAGTGCTATAGCTTGAGTCAATCGAGCTCTACTTTTGCTACAAAATGTTGCTGGCAGACTGTTTACATGTTATTCGTTTTTTCCAAGCTTGTTGTAGTTCATCCTTGCATGCTATGATGTTTTTCTTGCCATGTCTAGGTTCTATGCCATGTCTTCTTGATGGATGTATGCTTAGTTTATCATGCAATGCTCTGTAGTGAGTGCATCGAGCTCACGAACATGCCTACTTGTTATCTGTTTTTGACATGTCCAGTTTTCTGCAAAGTCTGAAACCTGTAACGAAACTTGCTTAACTGACATAGGTGTTATTATATTTTCCAGTCCTTTTTGGCTTATGGTCAGTAAGGGACTTTTGTTAAGTTATTTGAGTAGATTCATGTCATGCCTTGTTTTGCTATATTATGTTCCTGTAGCATGTTGTTTCCTTTCTCTAAACATGTCATCCTGATGTTAATTTCTGGCATGTTGTTATTTTCACTAAGTCTGTGAACCTGTTATCTTTTGCACTTTTGCCATGCTTGTTTGAACCTGTTGTGGTGTGATTTAGCCATAGATCAGTGTTCATATTTTGTCAAGCATCTTGAGTAGATTACTGTCATATGCTTTTCTGGTACGTTTAGGTGCAGTAGCTTAATTTCTTGTTGCTTGCTAAGTAGCATGATGCTGTTAATGGCAGAATCTTGTCATTCTTGTTTTGCTTGCCATTTGCAAACCGTGCATCCGGTTCCGGTAATCTTTATATCGATTTCAACCGAAATCACCTCACCTTTCCAGTGCCATACTTGGTTTCCCAAGATTATGCCTTGTTCATCCTTGTCCTTCCGGAGCATGCATATGCATTGCATATCACATCTCGCATATCATGCCATGTTTTGCATCATGTTGTTTGTGCATTGCATCGTGGTTGATGTTTGTCGCCTTTGCTTGTGTTCTTGTCTTGGGTAGAGCCGGGAGATGAGTACGTGAATGAGGAACCTGTTGAGAACGCTTACGAGGACCAAGCTTTCGACAACTCTGAGAACCTTGCAGGCAAGATGACCATACCCTCGAAATCACTTCTATCTTTGCTTGCTAGATGCTCGCTCTTTTGCTATGCCTATGTTGTGATACCTACCACTTGCTATATCATGCCACCCATATTGCCATGTCAGCCTCTAACCATCTATGTCCTAGCAAACCGTTGATTGGCTATGTTACCGCTTTGCTCAGCCCCTCTTATAGCGTTGTTAGTTGCAGGTGAAGATGAAGTTTGTTCCTTGTTGGAACATGGACATGTTGTTCCTTGTTGGGATATGTTTACTTGTTGGGATATCACAATATCTCTTATTTTAATTAATGCATCTATATACTTGGTAAAGGGTGGAAGGCTCGGCCTTATGCCTGGTGTTTTGTTCCACTCTTGCCACCGTAGTTTCCGTCATACCGGTGTTATGTTCCCGGATTTTTTGCGTTCCTTACACGGTTGGGTGATTTATGGGACCCCCTTGACAGTTCGCTTTGAATACGACTCCTCTAGCAAGGCCCAACATTGGTTTTACAATTTGCCACCTAAGCCTTTTTCCCTTGGGTTCTGCAGACTCAAGGGTCATCTTTATTTTAACCCCCCCCCGGGCCAGTTCTCCTTCGATTGCTGGTCCAAACTAGAGCCCTTTGCAGCGCCACCTCGGGGCAACTTGAGGTCTGGTTTTAGTTGTACGGAGTGTTCATCTGGATGTGCCCTGAGACCGAGATATGTGCAGCTCCTATCAGGATTTCTCGGCATAACCGGGCGGCTTTGCTGGATTTGTTTTATTACTGTTGAAATGTCTTGTAGTCCGGGATTCTGAGACTGATCGGGTCTTCCCGGTAGAAGGAATATCCTTCGTTGACCGTGAGAGCTTATAATGGGCTAAGTTGGGACACCCCTGTAGGGTATTATCTTTCGAAAGCCGTGCCCGCGGTTATGAGGTAGATGGGAATTTGTTAATGTCCGGTTGTAGAAAACCCGAAGTTGACCTTAATTAAAACACATCAACCGCGTGTGTAACCGTGATTGTCTCTTCTCGGCGGGGTCCGGGAAGTGAACACGGTGTTGGAGTTATGTTTGACGTAGGTTGTTCTAGGATCACTTCTTGATCACTTCTAGCTTCACGACCGTGCTTTGCTTCTCTTCTCGCTCTCTTTTGCGTTGTTAGCCACCATATATGCTAGTCGCTTGCTGCAGCTCCACCTCACAACCCCTTCCTACCTTTAAGCTTAAATAGTCTTGATCTCGCGGGTGTGAGATTGCTGAATCCCCGTGACTCACAAATTCTACAAAAACAGTTGCAGGTACCAACGATGCCAGTGCAGATGACGCGACCGAGCTCACGTGGGAGTTCGACATGGAACGTGGCCGTTACTATGTGTCTTTTCCTGATGATCAGTAGTGGAGCCCAGTTGGGGATGATTCGATGATCTGTGGAGCATTTGGGGTAGTCTTCTTTCATTTTGGTACCATAGTCGGACCTTGAGTGTAATTTGAATGATGGATGTTTATTTATGTATTGTGTGAAGTGGCGACTGTAAGCCAACTATGTATCTCTTTCCCATATGTATTACATGGGTTGTGTGAAGATTACCTCACTTGCGACATTGCTTTCAATGCGGTTATGCCTCTAAGTCGTGCCTCGACACGTGGGAGATATAGCCGCATCGAGGGCGTGACAGGGCCTGATCTAAGGCTCTAACTGTTTTGGTTTGTTTCGTGTGCATTAGATGGGGTGCAGTTACGGATGGATATGTTTGCTTGGTTAATAGTAGTATAGATTGGAATCGATAGCGATGCTTGCAGAGTTTTAGTTCGACGCCTAAAATTGCTAAACGCACATCTAAGGAGGATTAGTTGTTAATCCTGGCGGCTAGATTGATATGAGTGGGCCTGATTTAAGCCTCTAATTGTTTTGGTTTGTTTCGTGTGCATTAGATGGGGTGCAGTTAGGGATGGATATGTTTGCTTGTTTAATAGTAGTATAGATTGGAATCGATAGCGATGCTGGCAGAGTTTTCGTCTGGCGCCTAAAATTGCTAAACGCACATCTAAGGAGGATTAGTTGTTAATCCTGACGATTAGATTGATATGAGTGGGCCTGATCTAAGGCTCTAATTGTTTTGTTTTGTTTCGTGTGCATTAGATGGGGTGCAGTTACGGATGGATATGTTTGCTTGTTTAATAGTAGTATAGATTGGAATCGATAATGATGCTGGCAGAGTTTTCGTCCGGCGCCTAAAATTGCTAAACGCACATCTAAGGAGGATTAGTTATTAATCCTGACGGTTAGATTGATATGAGTGGGCCTGATCTAAGGCTCTAATTGTTTTGGTTTGTTTCGTGTGCATTAGATGGGGTGAAGTTAGGGATGGATATGTTTGCTTGTTTATTAGTAGTATAGATTGGAATCGATAGCGATGATGGCAGAGTTTTCGTCCGACGCCTAAAATTGCTAAACGCACATCTAAGGAGGATTAGTTGTTAATCCTGATGGCTAGATTGATATGAGTGGGCCTGATCTAAGGCTCTAATTGTTTTGGTTTGTTTCGTGTTTATTAGATGGGGTGCAGTTATGGATGGATATGTTTGCTTGTTTAATAGTAGTATAGACTGGAATCGATAGCGATGCTGGCAGAGTTTTCGTCCGGCGCCTAAAATTGCTAAACGCACATCTAAGGAGGTTTAGTTGTTAATCCTGACGGCTAGATTGATATGAGTGGGCCTGATCTAAGGCTCTAATTGTTTTGGTTTGTTTCGTGTGCATTAGATGGGGTGCAGTTAGGGATGGATATGTTTGCTTGTTTAATAGTAGTATAGATTGGAATCGATAGCGATGCTGGCAGAGTTTTCGTCCGGCGCATAAAATTGCTAAACGCACATCTAAGGAGGATTAGTTATTAATCCTGACGGTTAGATTGATATGAGTGGGCCTGATCTAAGGCTCTAATTGTTTTGGTTTGTTTCGTGTGCATTAGATGGGGTGAAGTTAGGGATGGATATGTTTGCTTGTTTAATAGTAGTATAGATTGGAATCGATAGCGATGATGGCAGAGTTTTCGTCCGACGCCTAAAATTGCTAAACGCACATCTAAGGAGGATTAGTTGTTAATCCTGATGGCTAGATTGATATGAGTGGGCCTGATCTAAGGCTCTAATTGTTTTGGTTTGTTTCGTGTGCATTAGATGGGGTGCAGTTACGGATGGATATGTTTGCTTGTTTAATAGTAGTATAGATTGGAATCGATAGCGATGCTGGCAGAGTTTTCGTACGGCGCCTAAAATTGCTAAACGCACATCTAAGGAGGTTTAGTTGTTAATCCTGACGGCTAGATTGATATGAGTGGGCCTGATCTAAGGCTCTAATTGTTTTGGTTTGTTTCGTGTGCATTAGATGGGGTGCAGTTAGGGATGGATATGTTTGCTTGTTTAATAGTAGTATAGATTGGAATCGATAGCGATGCTGGCAGAGTTTTCGTCCGGCGCCTAAAATTGCTAAACGCACATCTAAGGAGGATTAGTTGTTAATCCTGACAGTTAGATGGATATGAGTGGGCCTGATCTAGGGCTCTAACTGTTTTCGTTTGTTTCATGTTCATTAGATGGGGTGCAGTTACGGATCGATACGTTTGCTTGTTTAATAGTAGTATAGATTGGAATCGATAGCGATGCTGGCAGAGTTTGAGTTCGACGCCTAAAATTGCGAAACGCACATCTAAGGAGGATTAGTTGTTAATCCTGGCGGCTAGATTGATATGAGTGGGCCTAATTTAAGGCTCTAATTGTTTTGGTTTGTTTCGTGTGCATTAGATGGGGTGCAGTTAGGGATGGATATGTTTGCTTGTTTAATAGTAGTATAGATTGGAATCGATAGCGATGCTGGCAGAGTTTCCGTCCGGCGACTAAAATTGCTAAACGCACATCTAAGGAGGATTAGTTGTTAATCCTAACGGTTAGATTGATATGAGTGTGCCTGATCTAAGGCTCTAATTGTTTTGGTTTGTTTCGTGTGCATTAGATGGGGTGCAGTTACGGATGGATATGTTTGCTTCTTTAATAGTAGTATAGATTGGAATCGATAGCGATGCTGGCAGAGTTTTCGTCTGGCGCCTAAAATTGCTAAACGCACATCTAAGGAGGATTAGTTGTTAATCCTGACGGTTAGATTGATATGAGTGGGCCTGATCTAAGGTTCTAATTGTTTTGGTTTGTTTCGTGTGCATTAGATGGGGTGCAGTTAGGGATGGATATGTTTGTTTGTTTAACAGTAGTATAGATTGGAATCAATAGCGATGCTGGCAGAGTTTTCGTCCGGCGCCTAAAATTGCTAAACGCACATCTAAGGAGGATTAGCAGTTAATCCTGACGATTAGATTGATATGAGTGGGCCTGATCTAAGGCTCTAAATGTTTTGTTTTGTTTCGTGTGCATTAGATGGGGTGCAGTTACGGATGGATATGTTTGCTTGTTTAATAGTAGTATAGATTGGAATCGATAGCGATGCTGGCAGAGTTTTCGTCCGGCGCCTAAAATTGCTAAACGCACATCTAAGGAGGATTAGTTGTTAATCCTGACGGTTAGATTGATATGAGTGTGCCTGATCTAAGGCTCTAATTGTTTTGGTTTGTTTCGTGTGCATTAGATGGGGTGCAGTTACGGATGGATATGTTTGCTTGTTTAATAGTAGTATAGATTGGAATCGATAGCGATGCTGGCAGAGTTTTCGTCCGGCGCCTAAAATTGCAAAACGCACATCTAAGGAGGATTAGTTATTAATCCTGACGGTTAGATTGATATGAGTGGGCTTGATCTAAGGCTCTAATTGTTTTGGTTTGTTTCGTGTGCATTAGATGGGGTGCAGTTAGGGATGGATATGTTTGCTTGTTTAATAGTAGTATAGATTGGAATCGATAGCGATGCTGGCAGAGTTTTCGTCCGCCGCCTAAAATTGCTAAACGCACATCTAAGGAGGATTAGTTGTTAATCCTGACGGCTAGATTGATATGAGTGGGCCTGATCTAAGGCTCTAATTGCTTTGGTTTGTTTCGTGTGCATTAGATGGGGTGCAGTTACGGATGGATATGTTTGCTTGTTTAATAGTAGTATAGATTGGAATCGATAGCGATGCTGGCAGAGTTTTCGTCCGGCGCCTAAAATTGCTAAACGCACATCTAAGGAGGTTTAGTTGTTAATCCTGACGGCTAGATTGATATGAGTGGGCCTGATCTAAGGCTCTAATTGTTTTGGTTTGTTTCGTGTGCATTAGATGGGGTGCAGTTAGGGATGGATATGTTTGCTTGTTTAATAGTAGTATAGACTGGAATCGATAGCGATGCTGGCACAGTTTTCGTCCGGCGCCTAAAATTGCTAAAAACACATCTAAGGAGGATTAGTTGTTAATCCTGACGGTTAGATTGATATGAGTGTGCCTCATCTAAGGCTCTAATTGTTTTGGTTTGTTTCGTGTGCATTAGATCGGGTGCAGTTACGGATGGATATGTTTGCTTGTTTAATAGTAGTATAGATTGGAATCGATAGCGATGCTGGCAGAGTTTTCGTCTGGCGCCTAAAATTGCTAAACGCACATCTAAGGAGGATTAGTTGTTAATCCTGACGATTAGATTGATATGAGTGGGCCTGATCTAAGGCTCTAATTGTTTTGTTTTGTTTCGTGTGCATTAGATGGGGTGCAGTTACGGATGGATATGTTTGCTTGTTTAATAGTAGTATAGATTGGAATCGATAGCGATGCTGGCAGAGTTTTCGTCCGGCGCCTAAAATTGCTAAACGCACATCTAAGGAGGATTAGTTGTTAATCCTGACGGTTAGATTGATATGAGTGTGCCTGATCTAAGGCTCTAATTGTTTTGGTTTGTTTCGTGTGCATTAGATGGGGTGCAGTTACGGATGGATATGTTTGCTTGTTTAATAGTAGTATAGATTGGAATCGATAGCGATGCTGGCAGAGTTTTCGTCCGGCGCCTAAAATTGCAAAACGCACATCTAAGGAGGATTAGTTATTAATCCTGACGGTTAGATTGATATGAGTGGGCTTGATCTAAGGCTCTAATTGTTTTGGTTTGTTTCGTGTGCATTAGATGGGGTGCAGTT
The DNA here is from genome assembly GCA_032464435.1 of Aegilops umbellulata. Classification (NCBI taxonomy): domain Eukaryota; kingdom Viridiplantae; phylum Streptophyta; class Magnoliopsida; order Poales; family Poaceae; genus Aegilops; species Aegilops umbellulata. The sequence goes on from CP136059.1 coordinate 506,910,281, forward strand.
AGGGATGGATATGTTTGCTTGTTTAATAGTAGTATAGATTGGAATCGATAGCGATGCTGGCAGAGTTTTCGTCCGGCGCCTAAAATTGCTAAACGCACATCTAAGGAGGATTAGTTGTTAATCCTGACGGCTAGATTGATATGAGTGGGCCTAATCTAAGGCTCTAATTGCTTTGGTTTGTTTCGTGTGCATTAGATGGGGTGCAGTTACGGATGGATATGTTTGCTTGTTTAATAGTAGTATAGATTGGAATCGATAGCGATGCTGGCAGAGTTTTCGTCCGGCGCCTAAAATTGCTAAACGCACATCTAAGGAGGTTTAGTTGTTAATCCTGACGGCTAGATTGATATGAGTGGGCCTGATCTAAGGCTCTAATTGTTTTGGTTTGTTTCGTGTGCATTAGATGGGGTGCAGTTAGGGATGGATATGTTTGCTTGTTTAATAGTAGTATAGACTGGAATCGATAGCGATGCTGGCACAGTTTTCGTCCGGCGCCTAAAATTGCTAAAAACACATCTAAGGAGGATTAGTTGTTAATCCTGACGGTTAGATTGATATGAGTGGGCCTCATCTAAGGCTCTAATTGTTTTGGTTTGTTTCGTGTGCATTAGATCGGGTGCAGTTACGGATGGATATGTTTGCTTGTTTAATAGTAGTATAGATTGGAATCGATAGCGATGCTGGCAGAGTTTTCGTCTCGCGCCTAAAATTGCTAAACGCACATCTAAGGTGGATTAGTTGTTAATCCTGACGATTAGATTGATATGAGTGGGCCTGATCTGAGGCTCTAATTGTTTTGTTTTGTTTCGTGTGCATTAGATGGGGTGAAGTTACGGACGGATATGTTTGCTTGTTTAATAGTAGTATAGATTGGAATCGATAGCGATGCTGGCAGAGTTTTCGTCCGGCGCCTAAAATTGCTAAACGCACATCTAAGGAGGATTAGTTATTAATCCTGACGGTTAGATTGATATGAGTGTGCCTGATCTAAGGCTCTAATTGTTTTGGTTTGTTTCATGTGCATTAGATGGGGTGCAGTTACGGATGGATATGTTTGCTTGTTTAATAGTAGTATAGATTGGAATCGATAGCGATGCTGGCAGAGTTTTCGTCCGGCGCCTAAAATTGCAAAACGCACATCTAAGGAGGATTAGTTATTAATCCTGACGGTTAGATTGATATGAGTGGGCCTGATCTAAGGCTCTAATTGTTTTGGTTTATTTCGTGTGCATTAGATGGGGTGCAGTTACAGATGGATATGTTTGCTTGTTTAATAGTAGTATAGATTGGAATCGATAGCGATGCTGGCATAGTTTTCGTACGGCGCCTAAAATTGCTAAACGCACATCTAAGGAGGATTAGTTGTTAATCCTGACGGCTAGATTGATATGAGTGGTCCTGATCTAAGGCTCTAATTATTTTGGTTTGTTTTGTGTGCATTAGATGGGGTGCAGTTACGGATGGATATGCTTGCTTGTTTAATAGTAGTATAGATTGGAATCGATAGCGATGCTGGCAGAGTTTTCGTCCGGCGCCTAAAATTGCTAAACGCACATCTAAGGAGGTTTAGTTGTTAATCCTGATGGCTAGATTGATATGAGTGGGCCTGATCTAAGGCTCTAATTATTTTGGTTTGTTTTGTGTGCATTAGATGGGGTGCAGTTACGGATGGATATGTTTGCTTGTTTAATAGTAGTATAGATTGGAATCGATAGCGATGCTGGCAGAGTTTTTGTCCGGCGCCTAAAATTGCTAAACGCACATCTAAGGAGGATTAGTTGTTAATCCTGACGGTTAGATTGATATGAGTGGGCCTGATCTAAGGCTTTAATTGTTTTGGATTGTTTCATGTGCATTAGATGGGGTGCAGTTACGGATGGATATGTTTGCTTGTTTAATAGTAGTATAGATTGGAGTCGATAGCAATGCGGGCAGAGTTTTCGTCCGGCGCCTAAAATTTCTAAACGCACATCTAAGGAGGATTAGTTATTAATCCTGACGGTTAGATTGATATGAGTGGGCCTGATCTAAGGCTCTAATTGTTTTGGTTTGTTTCATGTGCATTAGATGGGGTGCAGTTACGGATGGATATGTTTGCTTGTTTAATAATAGTATAGATTGGAATCGATAGCGATGCGGGCAGAGTTTTCGTCCGGCGCCTAAAATTGCTAAACGCACATCTAAGGAGGATTAGTTATTAATCCTGACGGTTAGATTGATATGAGTGTGCCTGATCTAAGGCTCTAATTGTTTTGGTTTGTTTCGTGTGCATTAGATGGGGTGCAGTTAGGGATGGATATGTTTGCTTGTTTAATAGTAGTATAGATTGGAGTCGATAGCGATGATGGCAGAGTTTTCGTCCGGCGCCTAAAACTGCTAAACGCACATCTAAGGAGGATTAGTTATTAATCCTGACGGTTAGATTGATATGAGTGTGCCTGATCTAAGGCTCTAATTGTTTTGGTTTGTTTCGTGTGCATTAGATGGGGTGCAGTTACGGATGGATATGTTTGCTTGTTTAATAGTAGTATAGATTGGAATCGATAGCGATGCTGGCAGAGTTTTCGTCCGGCGCCTAAAATTGCAAAACGCACATCTAAGGAGGATTAGTTATTAATCCTGACGGTTAGATTGATATGAGTGGGCCTGATCTAAGGCTCTAATTGTTTTGGTTTGTTTCGTGTGCATTAGATTGGGTGCAATTACGGATGGATATGTTTGCTTGTTTAATAGTAGTATAGATTGGAATCGATAGCGATGCTGGCAGAGTTTTCGTCCGGCGCCTAAAATTGCTAAACGCACATCTAAGGAGGATTAGTTGTTAATCCTGACGGCTAGATTGATATGAGTGGGCCTGATCTAAGGCTCTAATTGTTTTGGTTTATTTCGTGTGCATTAGATGGGGTGCAGTTACGGATGGATATGTTTGCTTGTTTAATAGTAGTATAGATTGGAATCGATAGCGATGCTGGCAGAGTTTTCGTCCGGCGCCTAAAATTGCTAAACGCACATCTAAGGAGGTTTAGTTGTTAATCCTGACGGCTAGATTGATATGAGTGGGCCTGATCTAAGGCTCTAATTGTTTTGGTTTGTTTTGTGTGCATTAGATGGGGTGCAGTTACGGATGGATATGTTTGCTTGTTTAATAGTAGTATAGATTGGAATCGATAGCGATGCTGGCAGAGTTTTCGTCCGGCGCCTGAAATTGCAAAACGCACATCTAAGGAGGATTAGTTATTAATCCTGACGGTTAGATTGATATGAGTGGGCCTGATCTAAGGCTCTAATTGTTTTGGTTTGTTTCGTGTGCATTAGATGGGGTGCAGTTAGGGATGGATATGTTTGCTTGTTTAATAGTAGTATAGATTGGAATCGATAGCGATGCTGGCAGAGTTTTCGTCCGGCGCCTAAAATTGCAAAACGCACATCTAAGGAGGATTAGTTATTAATCCTGGCGGTTAGATTGATATGAGTGGGCCTGATCTAAGGCTCTAATTGTTTTGGTTTGTTTCGTGTGCATTAGATGGGGTGCAGTTACGGATGAATATGTTTGCTTGTCTAATAGTAGTATATATTAGAATCGATAGCGATGCTGGCAGAGTTTTCGTACGGCGCCTAAAATTGCTAAACGCACATCTAAGGAGGATTAGTTGTTAATCCTGACGGCTAGATTGATATGAGTGGTCCTGATCTAAGGCTCTAATTATTTTGGTTTGTTTTGTGTGCATTAGATGGGGTGCAGTTACGGATGGATATGCTTGCTTGTTTAATAGTAGTATAGATTGGAATCGATAGCGATGCTGGCAGAGTTTTCGTCCGGCGCCTAAAATTGCTAAACGCACATCTAAGGAGGTTTAGTTGTTAATCCTGATGGCTAGATTGATATGAGTGGGCCTGATCTAAGGCTCTAATTATTTTGGTTTGTTTTGTGTGCATTAGATGGGGTGCAGTTACGGATGGATATGTTTGCTTGTTTAATAGTAGTATAGATTGGAATCGATAGCGATGCTGGCAGAGTTTTTGTCCGGCGCCTAAAATTGCTAAACGCACATCTAAGGAGGATTAGTTGTTAATCCTGACGGTTAGATTGATATGAGTGGGCCTGATCTAAGGCTTTAATTGTTTTGGATTGTTTCATGTGCATTAGATGGGGTGCAGTTACGGATGGATATGTTTGCTTGTTTAATAGTAGTATAGATTGGAGTCGATAGCAATGCGGGCAGAGTTTTCGTCCGGCGCCTAAAATTGCTAAACGCACATCTAAGGAGGATTAGTTATTAATCCTGACGGTTAGATTGATATGAGTGGGCCTGATCTAAGGCTCTAATTGTTTTGGTTTGTTTCATGTGCATTAGATGGGGTGCAGTTACGGATGGATATGTTTGCTTGTTTAATAATAGTATAGATTGGAATCGATAGCGATGCGGGCAGAGTTTTCGTCCGGCGCCTAAAATTGCTAAACGCACATCTAAGGAGGATTAGTTATTAATCCTGACGGTTAGATTGATATGAGTGTGCCTGATCTAAGGCTCTAATTGTTTTGGTTTGTTTCGTGTGCATTAGATGGGGTGCAGTTAGGGATGGATATGTTTGCTTGTTTAATAGTAGTATAGATTGGAATCGATAGCGATGCTGGCAGAGTTTTCGTCCGGCGCCTAAAACTGCTAAACGCACATCTAAGGAGGATTAGTTATTAATCCTGACGGTTAGATTGATATGAGTGTGCCTGATCTAAGGCTCTAATTGTTTTGGTTTGTTTCGTGTGCATTAGATGGGGTGCAGTTACGGATGGATATGTTTGCTTGTTTAATAGTAGTATAGATTGGAATCGATAGCGATGCTGGCAGAGTTTTCGTCCGGCGCCTAAAATTGCAAAACGCACATCTAAGGAGGATTAGTTATTAATCCTGACGGTTAGATTGATATGAGTGGGCCTGATCTAAGGCTCTAATTGTTTTGGTTTGTTTCGTGTGCATTAGATTGGGTGCAATTACGGATGGATATGTTTGCTTGTTTAATAGTAGTATAGATTGGAATCGATAGCGATGCTGGCAGAGTTTTCGTCCGGCGCCTAAAATTGCTAAACGCACATCTAAGGAGGATTAGTTGTTAATCCTGACGGCTAGATTGATATGAGTGGGCCTGATCTAAGGCTCTAATTGTTTTGGTTTATTTCGTGTGCATTAGATGGGGTGCAGTTACGGATGGATATGTTTGCTTGTTTAATAGTAGTATAGATTGGAATCGATAGCGATGCTGGCAGAGTTTTCGTCCGGCGCCTAAAATTGCTAAACGCACATCTAAGGAGGTTTAGTTGTTAATCCTGACGGCTAGATTGATATGAGTGGGCCTGATCTAAGGCTCTAATTGTTTTGGTTTGTTTTGTGTGCATTAGATGGGGTGCAGTTACGGATGGATATGTTTGCTTGTTTAATAGTAGTATAGATTGGAATCGATAGCGATGCTGGCAGAGTTTTCGTCCGGCGCCTAAAATTGCAAAACGCACATCTAAGGAGGATTAGTTATTAATCCTGACGGTTAGATTGATATGAGTGGGCCTGATCTAAGGCTCTAATTGTTTTGGTTTGTTTCGTGTGCATTAGATGGGGTGCAGTTAGGGATGGATATGTTTGCTTGTTTAATAGTAGTATAGATTGGAATCGATAGCGATGCTGGCAGAGTTTTCGTCCGGCGCCTAAAATTGCAAAACGCACATCTAAGGAGGATTAGTTATTAATCCTGGCGGTTAGATTGATATGAGTGGGCCTGATCTAAGGCTCTAATTGTTTTGGTTTGTTTCGTGTGCATTAGATGGGGTGCAGTTACGGATGAATATATTTGCTTGTTTAATAGTAGTATATATTAGAATCGATAGCGATGCTGGCAGAGTTTTCGTACGGCGCCTAAAATTGCTAAACGCACATCTAAGGAGGATTAGTTGTTAATCCTGACGGCTAGATTGATATGAGTGGTCCTGATCTAAGGCTCTAATTATTTTGGTTTGTTTTGTGTGCATTAGATGGGGTGCAGTTACGGATGGATATGCTTGCTTGTTTAATAGTAGTATAGATTGGAATCGATAGCGATGCTGGCAGAGTTTTCGTCCGGCGCCTAAAATTGCTAAACGCACATCTAAGGAGGTTTAGTTGTTAATCCTGACGGCTAGATTGATATGAGTGGGCCTGATCTAAGGCTCTAATTATTTTGGTTTGTTTTGTGTGCATTAGATGGGGTGCAGTTACGGATGGATATGTTTGCTTGTTTAATAGTAGTATAGATTGGAATCGATAGCGATGCTGGCAGAGTTTTTGTCCGGCGCCTAAAATTGCTAAACGCACATCTAAGGAGGATTAGTTGTTAATCCTGACGGTTAGATTGATATGAGTGGGCCTGATCTAAGGCTTTAATTGTTTTGGATTGTTTCATGTGCATTAGATGGGGTGCAGTTACGGATGGATATGTTTGCTTGTTTAATAGTAGTATAGATTGGAGTCGATAGCAATGCGGGCAGAGTTTTCGTCCGGCGCCTAAAATTGCTAAACGCACATCTAAGGAGGATTAGTTATTAATCCTGACGGTTAGATTGATATGAGTGGGCCTGATCTACGGCTCTAATTGTTTTGGTTTGTTTCATGTGCATTAGATGGGGTGCAGTTACGGATGGATATGTTTGCTTGTTTAATAATAGTATAGATTGGAATCGATAGCGATGCGGGCAGAGTTTTCGTCCGGCGCCTAATATTGCTAAACGCACATCTAAGGAGGATTAGTTATTAATCCTGACGGTTAGATTGATATGAGTGGTCCTGAACTAAGGCTCTAATTGTTTTGGTTTGTTTCGTGTGCATGAGATGGGGTGAAGTTAGGGATGGATATGTTTCCTTTTTTAATAGTAGTATAGATTGGAATCGATAGCGATGCTGGCAGAGTTTTCGTCCAGCGCCTAATATTGCTAAACGCACATCTAAGGAGAATTAGTTATTAATCCTGACGGTTAGATTGATATGACTGGGCCTGATCTAAGGCTCTAATTGTTTTGGTTTGTTTCGTGTGCATTAGATGGGGTGTAGTTAGGGATGGATATGTTTGCTTGTTTAATAGTAGTATAGATTGGAATCGATAGCGATGCTGGCAGAGTTTTCGTCCGGCGCCTAAAATTGCTAAACGCACATCTAAGGAGGATTAGTTGTTAATCCTGACAGTTAGATTGATATGAGTGGGCCTGATCTAGGGCTCTAATTGTTTTCGTTTGTTTCATGTTCATTAGATGGGGTGCAGTTACGGATGGATACGTTTGCTTGTTTAATAGTAGTATAGATTGGAATCGATAGCGATGCTGGCAGAGTTTGAGTTCGACGCCTAAAATTGCTAAACGCACATCTAAGGAGGATTAGTTGTTAATCCTGGCGGCTAGATTGATATGAGTGGGCCTAATTTAAGGCTCTAATTGTTTTGGTTTGTTTCGTGTGCATTAGATGGGGTGCAGTTAGGGATGGATATGTTTGCTTGTTTAATAGTAGTATAGATTGGAATCGATAGCGATGCTGGCAGAGTTTTCGTCCGGCGCCTAAAATTGCTAAACGCACATCTAAGGAGGATTAGTTATTAATCCTGACGGTTAGATTGATATGAGTGTGCCTGATCTAAGGCTCTAATTGTTTTGGTTTGTTTCGTGTGCATTAGATGGGTTGCAGTTACGGATGGATATGTTTGCTTGTTTAATAGTAGTATAGATTGGAATCGATAGCGATGCTGGCAGAGTTTTCGTCCGGCGCCTAAAATTGCAAAACGCACATCTAAGGAGGATTAGTTATTAATCCTGACGGTTAGATTGATATGAGTGGGCCTGATCTAAGGCTCTAATTGTTTTGGTTTGTTTCGTGTGCATTAGATTGGGTGCAGTTACGGATGGATATGTTTGCTTGTTTAATAGTAGTATAGATTGGAATCGATAGCGATGCTGGCAGAGTTTTCGTCCGGCGCCTAAAATTGCTAAACGCACATCTAAGGAGGATTAGTTGTTAATCCTGACGGCTAGATTGATATGAGTGGGCCTGATCTAAGGCTCTAATTGTTTTGGTTTATTTCGTGTGCATTAGATGGGGTGCAGTTACGGATGGATATGTTTGCTTGTTTAATAGTAGTATAGATTGGAATCGATAGCGATGCTGGCAGAGTTTTCGTCCGGCGCCTAAAATTGCTAAACGCACATCTAAGGAGGTTTAGTTGTTAATCCTGACGACTAGATTGATATGAGTGGGCCTGATCTAAGGCTCTAATTGTTTTGGTTTGTTTTGTGTGCATTAGATGGGGTGCAGTTACGGATGGATATGTTTGCTTGTTTAATAGTAGTATAGATTGGAATCGATAGCGATGCTGGCAGAGTTTTCGTCCGGCGCCTAAAATTGCAAAACGCACATCTAAGGAGGATTAGTTATTAATCCTGACGGTTAGATTGATATGAGTGGGCCTGATCTAAGGCTCTAATTGTTTTGGTTTGTTTCGTGTGCATTAGATGGGGTGCAGTTAGGGATGGATATGTTTGCTTGTTTAATAGTAGTATAGATTGGAATCGATAGCGATGCTGGCAGAGTTTTCGTCCGGCGCCTAAAATTGCAAAACGCACATCTAAGGAGGATTAGTTATTAATCCTGGCGGTTAGATTGATATGAGTGGGCCTGATCTAAGGCTCTAATTGTTTTGGTTTGTTTCGTGTGCATTAGATGGGGTGCAGTTACGGATGAATATGTTTGCTTGTTTAATAGTAGTATATATTAGAATCGATAGCGATGCTGGCAGAGTTTTCGTACGGCGCCTAAAATTGCTAAACGCACATCTAAGGAGGATTAGTTGTTAATCCTGACGGCTAGATTGATATGAGTGGTCCTGATCTAAGGCTCTAATTATTTTGGTTTGTTTTGTGTGCATTAGATGGGGTGCAGTTACGGATGGATATGCTTGCTTGTTTAATAGTAGTATAGATTGGAATCGATAGCGATGCTGGCAGAGTTTTCGTCCGGCGCCTAAAATTGCTAAACGCACATCTAAGGAGGTTTAGTTGTTAATCCTGACGGCTAGATTGATATGAGTGGGCCTGATCTAAGGCTCTAATTATTTTGGTTTGTTTTGTGTGCATTAGATGGGGTGCAGTTACGGATGGATATGTTTGCTTGTTTAATAGTAGTATAGATTGGAATCGATAGCGATGCTGGCAGAAGTTTTATCCGGCGCCTAAAATTGCTAAACGCACATCTAAGGAGGATTAGTTGTTAATCCTGACGGTTAGATTGATATGAGTGGGCCTGATCTAAGGCTTTAATTGTTTTGGATTGTTTCATGTGCATTAGATGGGGTGCAGTTACGGATGTATATGTTTGCTTGTTTAATAGTAGTATAGATTGGAGTCGATAGCAATGCGGGCAGAGTTTTCGTCCGGCGCCTAAAATTGCTAAACGCACATCTAAGGAGGATTAGTTATTAATCCTGACGGTTAGATTGATATGAGTGGGCCTGATCTAAGGCTCTAATTGTTTTGGTTTGTTTCATGTGCATTAGATGGGGTGCAGTTACGGATGGATATGTTTGCTTGTTTAATAATAGTATAGATTGGAATCGATAGCGATGCGGGCAGAGTTTTCGTCCGGCGCCTAATATTGCTAAACGCACATCTAAGGAGGATTAGTTATTAATCCTGACGGTTAGATTGATATGAGTGGTCCTGAACTAAGGCTCTAATTGTTTTGGTTTGTTTCGTGTGCATGAGATGGGGTGAAGTTAGGGATGGATATGTTTCCTTTTTTAATAGTAGTATAGATTGGAATCGATAGCGATGCTGGCAGAGTTTTCGTCCAGCGCCTAATATTGCTAAACGCACATCTAAGGAGAATTAGTTATTAATCCTGACGGTTAGATTGATATGACTGGGCCTGATCTAAGGCTCTAATTGTTTTGGTTTGTTTCGTGTGCATTAGATGGGGTGTAGTTAGGGATGGATATGTTTGCTTGTTTAATAGTAGTATAGATTGGAATCGATAGCGATGCTGGCAGAGTTTTCGTCCGGCGCCTAAAATTGCTAAACGCACATCTAAGGAGGATTAGTTGTTAATCCTGACAGTTAGATTGATATGAGTGGGCCTGATCTAGGGCTCTAATTGTTTTCGTTTGTTTCATGTTCATTAGATGGGGTGCAGTTACGGATGGATACGTTTGCTTGTTTAATAGTAGTATAGATTGGAATCGATAGCGATGCTGGCAGAGTTTGAGTTCGACGCCTAAAATTGCTAAACGCACATCTAAGGAGGATTAGTTGTTAATCCTGGCGGCTAGATTGATATGAGTGGGCCTAATTTAAGGCTCTATTTTTTTGGTTTGTTTCGTGTGCATTAGATGGGGTGCAGTTAGGGATGGATATGTTTGCTTGTTTAATAGTAGTATAGATTGGAATCGATAGCGATGCTGGCAGAGTTTTCGTCCGGCGCCTAAAATTGCTAAACGCACATCTAAGGAGGATTAGTTGTTAATTCTGACGGTTAGATTGATATGAGTGTGCCTGATCTAAGGCTCTAATTGTTTTGGTTTGTTTCGTGTGCATTAGATGGGGTGCAGTTACGGATGGATATGTTTGCTTGTTTAATAATAGTATAGATTGGAATCGATAGCGATGCTGGCAGAGTTTTCATCTGGCGCCTAAAATTGCTAAACGCACATCTAAGGAGGATTAGTTGTTAATCCTGACGGTTAGATTGATATGAGTGGGCCTGATCTAAGGCTCTAATTGTTTTGGTTTGTTTCGTGTGCATTAGATGGGGTGCAGTTAGGGATGGATATGTTTGTTTGTTTAACAGTAGTATAGATTGGAATCAATAGCGATGCTGGCAGAGTTTTCGTCCGGCGCCTAAAATTGCTAAACGCACATCTAAGGAGGATTAGTAGTTAATCCTGACGATTAGATTGATATGAGTGGGCCTGATCTAAGGCTCTAATTGTTTTGTTTTGTTTCATGTGCATTAGATGGGGTGCAGTTACGGATGGATATGTTTGCTTGTTTAATCGTAGTATAGATTGGAATCGATAGCGATGCTGGCAGAGTTTTCGTCCGGCGCCTAAAATTGCTAAACGCACATCTAAGGAGGATTAGTTGTTAATCCTGACGGTTAGATTGATATGAGTGTGCCTGATCTAAGGCTCTAATTGTTTTGGTTTGTTTCGTGTGCATTAGATGGGGTGCAGTTACGGATGGATATGTTTGCTTGTTTAATAGTAGTATAGATTGGAATCGATAGCGATGCTGGCAGAGTTTTCGTCCGGCGCCTAAAATTGCAAAACGCACATCTAAGGAGGATTAGTTATTAATCCTGACGGTTAGATTGATATGAGTGGGCTTGATCTAAGGCTCTAATTGTTTTGGTTTGTTTCGTGTGCATTAGATGGGGTGCAGTTAGGGATGGATATGTTTGCTTGTTTAATAGTAGTATAGATTGGAATCGATAGCGATGCTGGCAGAGTTTTCGTCCGGCGCCTAAAATTGCTAAACGCACATCTAAGGAGGATTAGTTGTTAATCCTGACGGCTAGATTGATATGAGTGGGCCTGATCTAAGGCTCTAATTGCTTTGGTTTGTTTCGTGTGCATTAGATGGGGTGCAGTTACGGATGGATATGTTTGCTTGTTTAATAGTAGTATAGATTGGAGTCGATAGCAATGCGGGCAGAGTTTTCGTCCGGCGCCTAAAATTGCTAAACGCACATCTAAGGAGGATTAGTTATTAATCCTGACGGTTAGATTGATATGAGTGGGCCTGATCTAAGGCTCTAATTGTTTTGGTTTGTTTCATGTGCATTAGATGGGGTGCAGTTACGGATGGATATGTTTGCTTGTTTAATAATAGTATAGATTGGAATCGATAGCGATGCGGGCAGAGTTTTCGTCCGGCGCCTAATATTGCTAAACGCACATCTAAGGAGGATTAGTTATTAATCCTGACGGTTAGATTGATATGAGTGGTCCTGAACTAAGGCTCTAATTGTTTTGGTTTGTTTCGTGTGCATGAGATGGGGTGAAGTTAGGGATGGATATGTTTCCTTTTTTAATAGTAGTATAGATTGGAATCGATAGCGATGCTGGCAGAGTTTTCGTCCAGCGCCTAATATTGCTAAACGCACATCTAAGGAGAATTAGTTATTAATCCTGACGGTTAGATTGATATGACTGGGCCTGATCTAAGGCTCTAATTGTTTTGGTTTGTTTCGTGTGCATTAGATGGGGTGTAGTTAGGGATGGATATGTTTGCTTGTTTAATAGTAGTATAGATTGGAATCGATAGCGATGCTGGCAGAGTTTTCGTCCGGCGCCTAAAATTGCTAAACGCACATCTAAGGAGGATTAGTTGTTAATCCTGACAGTTAGATTGATATGAGTGGGCCTGATCTAGGGCTCTAATTGTTTTCGTTTGTTTCATGTTCATTAGATGGGGTGCAGTTACGGATGGATACGTTTGCTTGTTTAATAGTAGTATAGATTGGAATCGATAGCGATGCTGGCAGAGTTTGAGTTCGACGCCTAAAATTGCTAAACGCACATCTAAGGAGGATTAGTTGTTAATCCTGGCGGCTAGATTGATATGAGTGGGCCTAATTTAAGGCTCTATTTTTTTGGTTTGTTTCGTGTGCATTAGATGGGGTGCAGTTAGGGATGGATATGTTTGCTTGTTTAATAGTAGTATAGATTGGAATCGATAGCGATGCTGGCAGAGTTTTCGTCCGGCGCCTAAAATTGCTAAACGCACATCTAAGGAGGATTAGTTGTTAATTCTGACGGTTAGATTGATATGAGTGTGCCTGATCTAAGGCTCTAATTGTTTTGGTTTGTTTCGTGTGCATTAGATGGGGTGCAGTTACGGATGGATATGTTTGCTTGTTTAATAATAGTATAGATTGGAATCGATAGCGATGCTGGCAGAGTTTTCATCTGGCGCCTAAAATTGCTAAACGCACATCTAAGGAGGATTAGTTGTTAATCCTGACGGTTAGATTGATATGAGTGGGCCTGATCTAAGGCTCTAATTGTTTTGGTTTGTTTCGTGTGCATTAGATGGGGTGCAGTTAGGGATGGATATGTTTGTTTGTTTAACAGTAGTATAGATTGGAATCAATAGCGATGCTGGCAGAGTTTTCGTCCGGCGCCTAAAATTGCTAAACGCACATCTAAGGAGGATTAGTAGTTAATCCTGACGATTAGATTGATATGAGTGGGCCTGATCTAAGGCTCTAATTGTTTTGTTTTGTTTCATGTGCATTAGATGGGGTGCAGTTACGGATGGATATGTTTGCTTGTTTAATCGTAGTATAGATTGGAATCGATAGCGATGCTGGCAGAGTTTTCGTCCGGCGCCTAAAATTGCTAAACGCACATCTAAGGAGGATTAGTTGTTAATCCTGCCGGTTAGATTGATATGAGTGTGCCTGATCTAAGGCTCTAATTGTTTTGGTTTGTTTCGTGTGCATTAGATGGGGTGCAGTTACGGATGGATATGTTTGCTTGTTTAATAGTAGTATAGATTGGAATCGATAGCGATGCTGGCAGAGTTTTCGTCCGGCGCCTAAAATTGCAAAACGCACATCTAAGGAGGATTAGTTATTAATCCTGACGGTTAGATTGATATGAGTGGGCTTGATGTAAGGCTCTAATTGTTTTGGTTTGTTTCGTGTGCATTAGATGGGGTGCAGTTAGGGATGGATATGTTTGCTTGTTTAATAGTAGTATAGATTAGAATCGATAGCGATGCTGGCAGAGTTTTTGTCCGGCGCCTAAAATTGCTAAACGCACATCTAAGGAGGATTAGTTGTTAATCCTGACGGCTAGATTGATATGAGTGGGCCTGATCTAAGGCTCTAATTGCTTTGGTTTGTTTCGTGTGCATTAGATGGGGTGCAGTTACGGATGGATATGTTTGCTTGTTTAATAGTAGTATAGATTGGAATCGATAGCAATGCTGGCATAGTTTTCGTCCGGCGCCTAAAATTGCTAAACGCACATCTAAGGAGGTTTAGTTGTTAATCCTGACGGCTAGATTGATATGAGTGGGCCTGATCTAAGGCTCTAATTGTTTTGGTTTGTTTCGTGTGCATTAGATGGGGTGCAGTTAGGGATGGATATGTTTGCTTGTTTAATAGTAGTATAGATTGGAATCGATAGCGATGCTGGCAGAGTTTTCGTCCGGCGCCTAAAATTGCTAAAAACACATCTAAGGAGGATTAGTTGTTAATCCTGACAGTTAGATTGATATGAGTGGGCCTGATCTAGGGCTCTAATTGTTTTCGTTTGTTTCATGTGCATTAGATGGGGTGCGGTTATGGATGGATACGTTTGCTTGTTTAATAGTATTATAGATTGGAATCGATAGCGATGCTGGCAGAGTTTTAGTTCGACGCCTAAATTTGCTAAACGCACATCTAAGGAGGATTAGTTGTTAATCCTGGCGGCTAGATTGATATGAGTGGGCCTGATTTAAGGCTCTAATTGTTTTGGTTTGTTTCGTGTGCATTAGATGGGGTGCAGTTAGGGATGGATATGTTTGCTTGTTTAATAGTAGTATAGATTGGAATCGATAGCGATGCTGGCAGAGTTTTCGTCCGGCGCCTAAAATTGCTAAACGCACATCTAAGGAGGATTAGTTGTTAATCCTGACGGTTAGATTGATATGAGTGAGCCTCATCTAAGGCTCTAATTGTTTTGGTTTGTTTCGTGTGCATTAGATCGGGTGCAGTTATGGATGGATATGTTTGCTTGTTTAATAGTTGTATAGATTGGAATCGATAGCGATGCTGGCAGAGTTTTCGTCTGGCGCCTAAAATTGCTAAACGCACATCTAAGGAGGATTAGTTGTTAATCCTGACGATTAGATTGATATGAGTGGGCCTGATCTGAGGCTCTAATTGTTTTGTTTTGTTTCGTGTGCATTAGATGGGGTGAAATTACGGACGGATATGTTTGCTTGTTTAATAGTAGTATAGATTGGAATCGATAGCGATGCTGGCAGAGTTTTCGTCCGGCGCCTAAAATTGCTTAACGCACATCTAAGGAGGATTAGTTGTTAATCCTGACGGTTAGATTGATATGAGTGTGCCTGATCTAAGGCTCTAATTGTTTTGGTTTGTTTCGTGTGCATTAGATGGGGTGCAGTTACGGATGGATATGTTTGCTTGTTTAATAGTAGTATAGATTGGAATCGATAGCGATGCTGGCAGAGTTTTCGTCCGGCGCCTAAAATTGCAAAACGCACATCTAAGGAGGATTAGTTATTAATCCTGACGGTTAGATTGATATGAGTGGGCCTGATCTAAGGCTCTAATTGTTTTGGTTTGTTTCGTGTGCATTAGATTGGGTGTAGTTACGGATGGATATGTTTGCTTGTTTAATAGTAGTATAGATTGGAATCGATAGCGATGCTGGCAGAGTTTTCGTCCGGCGCCTAAAATTGCTAAACGCACATCTAAGGAGGATTAGTTATTAATCCTGACGGCTAGATTGATATGAGTGGGCCTGATCTAAGGCTCTAATTGTTTTGGTTTATTTCGTGTGCATTAGATGGGGTGCAGTTACGGATGGATATGTTTGCTTGTTTAATAGTAGTATAGATTGGAATCGATAGCGATGCTGGCAGAGTTTTCGTCCGGCGCCTAAAATTGCTAAACGCACATCTAAGGAGGTTTAGTTGTTAATCCTGACGGCTAGATTGATATGAGTGGGCCTGATCTAAGGCTCTAATTGTTTTGGTTTGTTTTGTGTGCATTAGATGGGGTGCAGTTACGGATGGATATGTTTGCTTGTTTAATAGTAGTATAGATTGGAATCGATAGCGATGCTGGCAGAGTTTTCGTCCGGCGCCTAAAATTGCAAAACGCACATCTAAGGAGGATTAGTTATTAATCCTGACGGTTAGATTGATATGAGTGGGCCTGATCTAAGGCTCTAATTGTTTTGGTTTGTTTCGTGTGCATTAGATGGGGTGCAGTTAGGGATGGATATGTTTGCTTGTTTAATAGTAGTATAGATTGGAATCGATAGCGATGCTGGCAGAGTTTTCGTCCGGCGCCTAAAATTGCAAAACGCACATCTAAGGAGGATTAGTTATTAATCCTGGCGGTTAGATTGATATGAGTGGGCCTGATCTAAGGCTCTAATTGTTTTGGTTTGTTTCGTGTGCATTAGATGGGGTGCAGTTACGGATGAATATGTTTGCTTGTTTAATAGTAGTATATATTAGAATCGATAGCGATGCTGGCAGAGTTTTCGTACGGCGCCTAAAATTGCTAAACGCACATCTAAGGAGGATTAGTTGTTAATCCTGACAGCTAGATTGATATGAGTGGTCCTGATCTAAGGCTCTAATTATTTTGGTTTGTTTTGTGTGCATTAGATGGGGTGCAGTTACGGATGGATATGCTTGCTTGTTTAATAGTAGTATAGATTGGAATCGATAGCGATGCTGGCAGAGTTTTCGTCCGGCGCCTAAAATTGCTAAACGCACATCTAAGGAGGTTTAGTTGTTAATCCTGATGGCTAGATTGATATGAGTGGGCCTGATCTAAGGCTCTAATTATTTTGGTTTGTTTTGTGTGCATTAGATGGGGTGCAGTTACGGATGGATATGTTTGCTTGTTTAATAGTAGTATAGATTGGAATCGATAGCGATGCTGGCAGAGTTTTTGTCCGGCGCCTAAAATTGCTAAACGCACATCTAAGGAGGATTAGTTGTTAATCCTGACGGTTAGATTGATATGAGTGGGCCTGATCTAAGGCTTTAATTGTTTTGGATTGTTTCATGTGCATTAGATGGGGTGCAGTTACGGATGGATATGTTTGCTTGTTTAATAGTAGTATAGATTGGAGTCGATAGCAATGCGGGCAGAGTTTTCGTCCGGCGCCTAAAATTGCTAAACGCACATCTAAGGAGGATTAGTTATTAATCCTGACGGTTAGATTGATATGAGTGGGCCTGATCTAAGGCTCTAATTGTTTTGGTTTGTTTCATGTGCATTAGATGGGGTGCAGTTACGGATGGATATGTTTGCTTGTTTAATAATAGTATAGATTGGAATCGATAGCGATGCGGGCAGAGTTTTCGTCCGGCGCCTAATATTGCTAAACGCACATCTAAGGAGGATTAGTTATTAATCCTGACGGTTAGATTGATATGAGTGGTCCTGAACTAAGGCTCTAATTGTTTTGGTTTGTTTCGTGTGCATGAGATGGGGTGAAGTTAGGGATGGATATGTTTCCTTTTTTAATAGTAGTATAGATTGGAATCGATAGCGATGCTGGCAGAGTTTTCGTCCGGCGCCTAAAATTGCTAAACGCACATCTAAGGAGGATTAGTTGTTAATCCTGACGATTAGATTGATATGAGTGGGCCTGATCTAAGGCTCTAATTGTTTTGTTTTGTTTCGTGTGCAGTAGATGGGGTTCAGTTACGGATGGATATGTTTGCTTGTTTAATCGTAGTATAGATTGGAATCGATAGCGATGCTGGCAGAGTTTTCGTCCGGCGCCTAAAATTGCTGAACGCACATCTAAGGAGGATTAGTTGTTAATCCTGACAGTTAGAATTATATGAGTGGGCCTGATCTAGGGCTCTAATTGTTTTCGTTTGTTTCATGTGCATTAGATGGGGTGCAGTTACGGATGGAGACGTTTGCTTGTTTAATAGTAGTATAGATTGGAATCGATAGCGATGCGGGCAGAGTTTTCGTCCGGCGCCTAAAATTGCTAAACGCACATCTAAGGAGGATTAGTTATTAATCCTGACGGTTAGATTGATATGAGTGGGCCTGAACTAAGGCTCTAATTGTTTTGGTTTGTTTCGTGTGCATTAGAAGGGGTGAAGTTAGGGATGGATATGTTTGCTTGTTTAATAGTAGTATAGATTGGAATCGATAGCGATGCTGGCAGAGTTTTCGTCTGGCACGTAATATTGCTAAACGCACATCTAAGGAGGATTAGTTATTAATCCTGACGGTTAGATTGATATGAGTGGGCCTGATCTAAGGCTCTAATTGTTTTGGTTTGTTTCGTGTGCATTAGATGGGGTGCAGTGAGGGATGGATATGTTTGCTTGATTAATAGTAGTATAGATTGGAATCGATAGCGATGCTGGCAGAGTTTTCGTCCGGCGCCTAAAATTGCAAAACGCACATCTAAGGAGGATTAGTTATTAATCCTGGCGGTTAGATTGATATGAGTGGGCCTGATCTAAGGCTCTAATTGTTTTGGTTTGTTTCGTGTGCATTAGATGGGGTGCAGTTACGGATGAATATGTTTGCTTGTTTAATAGTAGTATAGATTGGAATCGATAGCGATGCTGGCAGAGTTTTCGTCCGGCGCCTAAAATTGCTAAACGCACATCTAAGGAGGATTAGTTGTTAATCCTGGCGGCTAGATTGATATGAGTGGGCCTGATCTAAGGCTCTAATTGTTTTGGTTTGTTTTGTGTGCATTAGATGGGGTGCAGTTACGGATGGATATGTTTGCTTGTTTAATAGTAGTATAGATTGGAATCGATAGCGATGCTGGCAGAGTTTTCGTCCGGCGCCTAAAATTGCTAAACGCACATCTAAGGAGGTTTAGTTATTAATCCTGACGGCTAGATTGATATGAGTGGGCCTGATCTAAGGCTCTAATTATTTTGGTTTCTTTTGTGTGCATTAGATGGGGTGCAGTTACGGATGGATATGTTTGCTTGTTTAATAGTAGTATAGATTGGAATCGATAGCGATGCTGGCAGAGTTTTTGTCCGGCGCCTAAAATTGCTAAATGCACATCTAAGGAGGATTAGTTGTTAATCCTGACGGTTAGATTGATATGAGTGGGCCTGATCTAAGGCTTTAATTGTTTTGGTTTGTTTCATGTGCATTAGATGGGGTGCAGTTACGGATGGATATGTTTGCTTGTTTAATAGTAGTATAGATTGGAATCGATAGCGATGCGGGCAGAGTTTTCGTCCGGCGCCTAAAATTGCTAAACGCACATCTAAGGAGGATTAGTTATTAATCCTGACGGTTAGATTGATATGAGTGGGCCTGATCTAAGGCTCTAATTGTTTTGGTTTGTTTCATGTCCATTAGATGGGGTGCAGTTACGGATGGATATGTTTGCTTGTTTAATAGTAGTATAGATTGGAATCGATAGCGATGAGGGCAGAGTTTTCGTCCGGCGCCTAATATTGCTAAACGCACATCTAAGGAGGATTAGTTATTAATCCTGACGGTTAGATTGATATGAGTGGGCCTGAACTAAGGCTCTAATTGTTTTGGTTTGTTTCGTGTGCATTAGATGGGGTGAAGTTAGGGATGGATATGTTTCCTTGTTTAATAGTAGTATAGATTGGAGTCGATAGCGATGCTGGCAGAGTTTTCGTCCAGCGCCTAATATTGCTAAACGCACATCTAAGGAGAATTAGTTATTAATCCTGACGGTTAGCTTGATATGACTGGGCCTGATCTAAGGCTCTAATTGTTTTGGTTTGTTTCGTGTGCATTAGATGGGGTGCAGTTACGGATGGATATGTTTGCTTGTTTAATCGTAGTATAGATTGGAATCGATAGCGATGCTGGCAGAGTTTTCGTCCGGCGCCTAAAATTGCTAAACGCACATCTAAGGAGGATTAGTTGTTGATCCTGACGGGTAGATTGATATGAGTGGGCCTGATCTAAGGCTCTAATTGTTTTGGTTTGTTTCGTTTGCATCAGATGGGGTGCAGTTACGGATGGATATGTTTTCTTGTTTAATAGTAGTATAGATTGGAATCGATAGTGATGCTGGCAGAGTTTTCGTCCGACGCCTAAAATTGCTAAACGCACATCTAAGGAGGATTAGTTGTTAATCCTGGCGGCTAGATTGATATGAGTGGGCCTGATCTAAGGCTCCAATTGTTTTGGTTTGTTTCGTGTGCATTGGATGGGGTGCAGTTAGGGATGGATATGTTTGCTTGTTTAATAGTAGTATAGATTGGAATCGATAGCGATGCTGCCAGAGTTTTCGTCCGGCGCCTAAAATTGCTAAACGCACATCTAAGGAGGATTACTTGTTAATCCTGACAGTTAGAATTATATGAGTGGGCCTGAACTAAGGCTCTAATTATTTCCGTTTGTTTCATGTGCATTAGATGGGGTGCGGTTACGGATGGATACGTTTGCTTGTTTAATAGTAGTATAGATTGGAATCGATAGCGATGCGGGCAGAGTTTTCGTCCGGCGCCTAAAATTGCTAAACGCACATCTAAGGAGGATTAGTTGTTAATCCTGACGGCTAGATTGATATGAGTGGGCCTGATCTAAGGCTCTAATTGTTTTGGTTTGTTTCGTGTGCATTAGATGGGGTGCAGTTACGGATGGATATGTTTGCTTGTTTAATAGTAGTATAGATTGGAATCGATAGCGATGCTGGCAGAGTTTTCGTCCGATGGCTAAAATTGCTAAACGCACATCTAAGGAGGATTAGTTGTTAATCCTGGCAGCTAGATTGATATGAGTGGGCCTGATCTAAGGCTCTAATTGTTTTGGTTTGTTTCGTGTGCATTAGATGGGGTGCAGTTAGGGATGGATATGTTTGCTTGTTTAATAGTAGTATAGATTGGAATTGATAGCGATGCTGGCAAAGTTTTCGTCCGGCGCCTAAAATTGCTAAACGCACATCTAAGGAGGATTAGTTGTTAATCCTGACGGTTAGATTGATATGAGTGGGCCTGATCTAAGGCTCTAATTGTTTTGGTTTGTTTCGTGTGCATTAGATGGGGTGCAGTTAGGGATGGATATGTTTGCTTGTTTAATAGTAGTATAGATTGGAATTGATAGCGATGCTGGCAAAGTTTTCGTCCGGCGCCTAAAATTGCTAAACGCACATCTAAGGAGGATTAGTTGTTAATCCTGACGGTTAGATTGATATGAGTGGGCCTGATCTAAGGCTCTAATTGTTTTGGTTTGTTTCGTGTGCATTAGATGGGGTGCAGTTACGGATGGATATGTTTTTTTGTTTAATAGTAGTATAGATTGGAATCGATAGCGATGCTGGCAGAGTTTTTGTCCGACGCCTAAAATTGCTAAACGCACATCTAAGGAGGATTAGTTGTTAATCCTGGCGGCTAGATTGATATGAGTGGGCCTGATCTAAGGCTCTAATTGTTTTGGTTTGTTTCGTGTGCATTAGATGGGGTGCAGTTAGGGATGGATATGTTTGCTTGATTAATAGTAGTATAGATTGGAATCGATAGCGATGCTGGCAGAGTTTTCGTCCGGCGCCTAAAATTGCTAAACGCACATCTAAGGAGGATTAGTTGTTAATCCTGACGATTAGATTGATATGAGTGGGCCTGATCTAAGGCTCTAATTGTTTTGTTTTGTTTCGTGTGCATTAGATGGGGTGCAGTTACGGATGGATATGTTTGCTTGTTTAATAGTAGTATAGATTGGAATCGATAGCGATGCTGGCAGAGTTTTCGTCCGGCGCCTAAAATTGCTGAACGCACATCTAAGGAGGATTAGTTGTTAATCCTGACAGTTAGAATTATATGAGTGGGCCTGATCTAGGGCTCTAATTGTTTTCGTTTGTTTCATGTGCATTCGATGGGGTGCAGTTACGGATGGATACGTTTGCTTGTTTAATAGTAGTATAGATTGGAATTGATAGCGATGCGGGCAGAGTTTTCGTCCGGCGCCTAAAATTGCTAAACGCACATCTAAGGAGGATTAGTTATTAATCCTGACGGTTAGATTGATATGAGTGGGCCTGAACTAAGGCTCTAATTGTTTTGGTTTGTTTCGTGTGCATTAGATGGGGTGAAGTTAGGGATGGATATGTTTGCTTGTTTAATAGTAGTATAGATTGGAATCGATAGCGATGCGGGCAGAGTTTTCGTCCGGCGCCTAAAATTGCTAAACGCACATCTAAGGAGGATTAGTTATTAATCCTGACGGTTAGATTGATATGAGTGGGCCTGATCTAAGGCTCTAATTGTTTTGGTTTGTTTCATGTCCATTAGATGGGGTGCAGTTACGGATGGATATGTTTGCTTGTTTAATAGTAGTATAGATTGGAATCGATAGCGATGAGGGCAGAGTTTTCGTCCGGCGCCTAATATTGCTAAACGCACATCTAAGGAGGATTAGTTATTAATCCTGACGGTTAGATTGATATGAGTGGGCCTGAACTAAGGCTCTAATTGTTTTGGTTTGTTTCGTGTGCATTAGATGGGGTGAAGTTAGGGATGGATATGTTTCCTTGTTTAATAGTAGTATAGATTGGAATCGATAGCGATGCTGGCAGAGTTTTCGTCCAGCGCCTAATATTGCTAAACGCACATCTAAGGAGAATTAGTTATTAATCCTGACGGTTAGCTTGATATGACTGGGCCTGATCTAAGGCTCTAACTGTTTTGGTTTGTTTCGTGTGCATTAGATGGGGTGCAGTTACGGATGGATATGTTTGCTTGTTTAATCGTAGTATAGATTGGAATCGATAGCGATGCTGGCAGAGTTTTCGTCCGGCGCCTAAAATTGCTAAACGCACATCTAAGGAGGATTAGTTGTTGATCCTGACAGGTAGATTGATATGAGTGGGCCTGATCTAAGGCTCTAATTGTTTTGGTTTGTTTCGTTTGCATTAGATGGGGTGCAGTTACGGATGGATATGTTTTCTTGTTTAATAGTAGTATAGATTGGAATCGATAGTGATGCTGGCAGAGTTTTCGTCCGACGCCTAACATTGCTAAACGCACATCTAAGGAGGATTAGTTGTTAATCCTGGCGGCTAGATTGATATGAGTGGGCCTGATCTAAGGCTCCAATTGTTTTGGTTTGTTTCGTGTGCATTGGATGGGGTGCAGTTAGGGATGGATATGTTTGCTTGTTTAATAGTAGTATAGATTGGAATCGATAGCGATGCTGCCAGAGTTTTCGTCCGGCGCCTAAAATTGCTAAACGCACATCTAAGGAGGATTAGTTGTTAATCCTGACAGTTAGAATTATATGAGTGGGCCTGATCTAGGGCTCTAATTATTTCCGTTTGTTTCATGTGCATTAGATGGGGTGCAGTTACGGATGGATACGTTTGCTTGTTTAATAGTAGTATAGATTGGAATCGATAGCGATGCGGGCAGAGTTTTCGTCCGGCGCCTAAAATTGCAATACGCACATCTAAGGAGGATTAGTTATTAATCCTCACGGTTAGATTGAT
Organism: Aegilops umbellulata; assembly: GCA_032464435.1. Lineage (NCBI taxonomy): Eukaryota > Viridiplantae > Streptophyta > Magnoliopsida > Poales > Poaceae > Aegilops > Aegilops umbellulata. The sequence continues at coordinate 506,933,507 of CP136059.1, forward strand.
ATGAGTGGGCCTGAACTAAGGCTCTAATTGTTTTGGTTTGTTTCGTGTGCATTAGATGGGGTGAAGTTAGGGATGGATATGTTTGCTTGTTTAATAGTAGTATAGATTGGAACCGATAGCGATGCTGGCAGAGTTTTCGTCCGACGCCTAATATTGCTAAACGCACATCTAAGGAGGATTAGTTATTAATCCTGACGGTTAGATTGATATGAGTGGGCCTGATCTAAGGCTCTAATTGTTTTGGTTTGTTTCGTGTGCATTAGATGGGGTGCAGTTAGGGATGGATATGTTTGCTTGTTTAATAGTAGTATAGATTGGAATCGATAGCGATGCTGGCAAAGTTTTCGTCCGGCGCCTAAAATTGCTAAACGCACATCTAAGGAGGATTAGTTGTTAATCCTGACGGCTAGATTGATATGAGTGGGCCTGATCTAAGGCTCTAATTGTTTTGGTTTGTTTCGTGTGCATTAGATGGGGTGCAGTTACGGATGGATATGTTTGCTTGTTTAATAGTAGTATAGATTGGAATCGATAGCGATGCTGGCAGAGTTTTCGTCGGATGGCTAAAATTGCTAAACGCACATCTAAGGAGGATTAGTTGTTAATCCTGGCGGCTAGATTGATATGAGTGGGCCTGATCTAAGGCTCTAATTGTTTTGGTTTGTTTCGTGTGCATTAGATGGGGTGCAGTTACGGAAGGATATGTTTTTTTGTTTAATAGTAGTATAGATTGGAATCGATAGCGATGCTGGCAGAGTTTTTGTCCGACGCCTAAAATTGCTAAACGCACATCTAAGGAGGATTAGTTGTTAATCCTGGCGGCTAGATTGATATGAGTGGGCCTGATCTAAGGCTCTAATTGTTTTGGTTTGTTTCGTGTGCATTAGATGGGGTGCAGTTAGGGATGGATATGTTTGCTTGATTAATAGTAGTATAGATTGGAATCGATAGCGATGCTGGCAGAGTTTTCGTCCGGCGCCTAAAATTGCTAAACGCACATCTAAGGAGGATTAGTTGTTAATCCTGACGATTAGATTGATATGAGTGGGCCTGATCTAAGGCTCTAATTGTTTTGTTTTGTTTCGTGTGCATTAGATGGGGTGCAGTTACGGATGGATATGTTTTCTTGTTTAATAGTAGTATAGATTGGAATCGATAGTGATGCTGGCAGAGTTTTCGTCCGACGCCTAACATTGCTAAACGCACATCTAAGGAGGATTAGTTGTTAATCCTGGCGGCTAGATTGATATGAGTGGGCCTGATCTAAGGCTCCAATTGTTTTGGTTTGTTTCGTGTGCATTGGATGGGGTGCAGTTAGGGATGGATATGTTTGCTTGTTTAATAGTAGTATAGATTGGAATCGATAGCGATGCTGCCAGAGTTTTCGTCCGGCGCCTAAAATTGCTAAACGCACATCTAAGGAGGATTAGTTGTTAATCCTGACAGTTAGAATTATATGAGTGGGCCTGATCTAGGGCTCTAATTATTTCCGTTTGTTTCATGTGCATTAGATGGGGTGCAGTTACGGATGGATACGTTTGCTTGTTTAATAGTAGTATAGATTGGAATCGATAGCGATGCGGGCAGAGTTTTCGTCCGGCGCCTAAAATTGCTAAACGCACATCTAAGGAGGATTAGTTATTAATCCTGACGGTTAGATTGATATGAGTGGGCCTGATCTAAGGCTCTAATTGTTTTGGTTTGTTTCGTGTGCATTAGATGGGGTGAAGTTAGGGATGGATATGTTTGCTTGTTTAATAGTAGTATAGATTGGAATCGATAGCGATGCTGGCAAAGTTTTCGTCCCGCGCCTAAAATTGCTAAACGCACATCTAAGGAGGATTAGTTATTAATCCTGACGGTTAGATTGATATGAGTGGGCCTGATCTAAGGCTCTAATTGTTTTGGTTTGTTTCGTGTGCATTAGATGGGGTGCAGTTAGGGATGGATATGTTTGCTTGTTTAATAGTAGTATAGATTGGAATCGATAGCGATGCTGGCAAAGTTTTCGTCCCGCGCCTAAAATTGCTAAACGCACATCTAAGGAGGATTAGTTGTTAATCCTGGCGGCTAGATTGATATGAGTGGGCCTGATCTAAGGCTCTAATTGTTTTGGTTTGTTTCGTGTGCATTAGATGGGGTGCAGTTACGGATGGATATGTTTTTTTGTTTAATAGTAGTATAGATTGGAATCGATAGCGATGCTGGCAGAGTTTTTGTCCGACGCCTAAAATTGCTAAACGCACATCTAAGGAGGATTAGTTGTTAATCCTGGCGGCTAGATTGATATGAGTGGGCCTGATCTAAGGCTCTAATTGTTTTGGTTTGTTTCGTGTGCATTAGATGGGGTGCAGTTAGGGATGGATATGTTTGCTTGATTAATAGTAGTATAGATTGGAATCGATAGCGATGCTGGCAGAGTTTTCGTCCGGCGCCTAAAATTGCTAAACGCACATCTAAGGAGGATTAGTTGTTAATCCTGACGATTAGATTGATATGAGTGGGCCTGATCTAAGGCTCTAATTGTTTTGTTTTGTTTCGTGTGCATTAGATGGGGTGCAGTTACGGATGGATATGTTTGCTTGTTTAATAGTAGTATAGATTGGAATCGATAGCGATGCTGGCAGAGTTTTCGTCCGGCGCCTAAAATTGCTGAACGCACATCTAAGGAGGATTAGTTGTTAATCCTGACAGTTAGAATTATATGAGTGGGCCTGATCTAGGGCTCTAATTGTTTTCGTTTGTTTCATGTGCATTAGATGGGGTGCAGTTACGGATGGATACGTTTGCTTGTTTAATAGTAGTATAGATTGGAATTGATAGCGATGCGGGCAGAGTTTTCGTCCGGCGCCTAAAATTGCTAAACGCACATCTAAGGAGGATTAGTTATTAATCCTGACGGTTAGATTGATATGAGTGGGCCTGAACTAAGGCTCTAATTGTTTTGGTTTGTTTCGTGTGCATTAGATGGGGTGAAGTTAGGGATGGATATGTTTGCTTGTTTAATAGTAGTATAGATTGGAATCGATAGCGATGCGGGCAGAGTTTTCGTCCGGCGCCTAAAATTGCTAAACGCACATCTAAGGAGGATTAGTTATTAATCCTGACGGTTAGATTGATATGAGTGGGCCTGATCTAAGGCTCTAATTGTTTTGGTTTGTTTCATGTCCATTAGATGGGGTGCAGTTACGGATGGATATGTTTGCTTGTTTAATAGTAGTATAGATTGGAATCGATAGCGATGAGGGCAGAGTTTTCGTCCGGCGCCTAATATTGCTAAACGCACATCTAAGGAGGATTAGTTATTAATCCTGACGGTTAGATTGATATGAGTGGGCCTGAACTAAGGCTCTAATTGTTTTGGTTTGTTTCGTGTGCATTAGATGGGGTGAAGTTAGGGATGGATATGTTTCCTTGTTTAATAGTAGTATAGATTGGAATCGATAGCGATGCTGGCAGAGTTTTCGTCCAGCGCCTAATATTGCTAAATGCACATCTAAGGAGAATTTGTTATTAATCCTGACGGTTAGCTTGATATGACTGGGCCTGATCTAAGGCTCTAATTGTTTTGGTTTGTTTCGTGTGCATTAGATGGGGTGCAGTTACGGATGGATATGTTTGCTTGTTTAATAGTAGTATAGATTGGAATCGATAGCGATGCTGGCAGAGTTTTCGTCGGATGGCTAAAATTGCTAAACGCACATCTAAGGAGGATTAGTTGTTAATCCTGGCGGCTAGATTGATATGAGTGGGCCTGATCTAAGGCTCTAATTGTTTTGGTTTGTTTCGTGTGCATTAGATGGGGTGCAGTTACGGATGGACATGTTTTTTTGTTTAATAGTAGTATAGATTGGAATCGATAGCGATGCTGGCAGAGTTTTTGTCCGACGCCTAAAATTGCTAAACGCACATCTAAGGAGGATTAGTTGTTAATCCTGGCGGCTAGATTGATATGAGTGGGCCTGATCTAAGGCTCTAATTGTTTTGGTTTGTTTCGTGTGCATTAGATGGGGTGCAGTTAGGGATGGATATGTTTGCTTGATTAATAGTAGTATAGATTGGAATCGATAGCGATGCTGGCAGAGTTTTCGTCCGGCGCCTAAAATTGCTAAACGCACATCTAAGGAGGATTAGTTGTTAATCCTGACGATTAGATTGATATGAGTGGGCCTGATCTAAGGCTCTAATTGTTTTGTTTTGTTTCGTGTGCATTAGATGGGGTGCAGTTACGGATGGATATGTTTGCTTGTTTAATAGTAGTATAGATTGGAATCGATAGCGATGCTGGCAGAGTTTTCGTCCGGCGCCTAAAATTGCTGAACGCACATCTAAGGAGGATTAGTTGTTAATCCTGACAGTTAGAATTATATGAGTGGGCCTGATCTAGGGCTCTAATTGTTTTCGTTTGTTTCATGTGCATTAGATGGGGTGCAGTTACGGATGGATACGTTTGCTTGTTTAATAGTAGTATAGATTGGAATTGATAGCGATGCGGGCAGAGTTTTCGTCCGGCGCCTAAAATTGCTAAACGCACATCTAAGGAGGATTAGTTATTAGTCCTGAAGGTTAGATTGATATGAGTGGGCCTGAACTAAGGCTCTAATTGTTTTGGTTTGTTTCGTGTGCATTAGATGGGGTGAAGTTAGGGATGGATATGTTTGCTTGTTTAATAGTAGTATAGATTGGAATCGATAGCGATGCGGGCAGAGTTTTCGTCCGGCGCCTAAAATTGCTAAACGCACATCTAAGGAGGATTAGTTATTAATCCTGACGGTTAGATTGATATGAGTGGGCCCGATCTAAGGCTCTAATTGTTTTGGTTTGTTTCATGTCCATTAGATGGGGTGCAGTTACGGATGGATATGTTTGCTTGTTTAATAGTAGTATAGATTGGAATCGATAGCGATGAGGGCAGAGTTTTCGTGCGGCGCCTAATATTGCTAAACGCACATCTAAGGAGGATTAGTTATTAATCCTGACGGTTAGATTGATATGAGTGGGCCTGAACTAAGGCTCTAATTGTTTTGGTTTGTTTCGTGTGCATTAGATGGGGTGAAGTTAGGTATGGATATGTTTCCTTGTTTAATAGTAGTATAGATTGGAATCGATAGCGATGCTGGCAGAGTTTTCGTCCAGCGCCTAATATTGCTAAACGCACATCTAAGGAGAATTAGTTATTAATCCTGACGGTTAGATTGATATGACTGGGCCTGATCTAAGGCTCTAATTGTTTTGGTTTGTTTCGTGTGCATTAGATGGGGTGCAGTTACGGATGGATATGTTTGCTTGTTTAATCGTAGTATAGATTGGAATCGATAGCGATGCTGGCAGAGTTTTCGTCCGGCGCCTAAAATTGCTAAACGCACATCTAAGGAGGATTAGTTATTGATCCTGACGGGTAGATTGATATGAGTGGGCCTGATCTAAGGCTCTAATTGTTTTGGTTTGTTTCGTTTGCATTAGATGGGGTGCAGTTACGGATGGATATGTTTTCTTGTTTAATAGTAGTATAGATTGGAATCGATAGTGATGCTGGCAGAGTTTTCGTCCGACGCCTAACATTGCTAAACGCACATCTAAGGAGGATTAGTTGTTAATCCTGGCGGCTAGATTGATATGAGTGGGCCTGATCTAAGGCTCCAATTGTTTTGGTTTGTTTCGTGTGCATTGGATGGGGTGCAGTTAGGGATGGATATGTTTGCTTGTTTAATAGTAGTATAGATTGGAATCGATAGCGATGCTGCCAGAGTTTTCGTCCGGCGCCTAAAATTGCTAAACGCACATCTAAGGAGGATTAGTTGTTAATCCTGACAGTTAGAATTATATGAGTGGGCCTGATCTAGGGCTCTAATTATTTCCGTTTGTTTCATGTGCATTAGATGGGGTGCAGTTACGGATGGATACGTTTGCTTGTTTAATAGTAGTATAGATTGGAATCGATAGCGATGCGGGCAGAGTTTTCGTCCGGCGCCTAAAATTGCTAAACGCACATCTAAGGAGGATTAGTTATTAATCCTGACGGTTAGATTGATATGAGTGGGCCTGAACTAAGGCTCTAATTGTTTTGGTTTGTTTCGTGTGCATTAGATGGGGTGAAGTTAGGGATGGATATGTTTGCTTGTTTAATAGTAGTATAGATTGGAATCGATAGCGATGCTGGCAGAGTTTTCGTCCGACGCCTAATATTGCTAAACGCACATCTAAGGAGGATTAGTTATTAATCCTGACGGTTAGATTGATATGAGTGGGCCTGCTCTAAGGCTCTAATTGTTTTGGTTTGTTTCGTGTGCATTAGATGGGGTGCAGTTAGGGATGGATATGTTTGCTTGTTTAATAGTAGTATAGATTGGAATCGATAGCGATGCTGGCAAAGTTTTCGTCCGGCGCCTAAAATTGCTAAACGCACATCTAAGGAGGATTAGTTGTTAATCCTGACGGCTAGATTGATATGAGTGGGCCTGATCTAAGGCTCTAATTGTTTTGGTTTGTTTCGTGTGCATTAGATGGGGTGCAGTTACGGATGGATATGTTTGCTTGTTTAATAGTAGTATAGATTGGAATCGATAGCGATGCTGGCAGAGTTTTCGTCCGATGGCTAAAATTGCTAAACGCACATCTAAGGAGGATTAGTTGTTAATCCTGGCGGCTAGATTGATATGAGTGGGCCTGATCTAAGGCTCTAATTGTTTTGGTTTGTTTCGTGTGCATTAGATGGGGTGCAGTTAGGGATGGATATGTTTGCTTGTTTAATAGTAGTATAGATTGGAATCGATAGCGATGCTGGCAGAGTTTTCGTCTGGCACGTAATATTGCTAAACGCACATCTAAGGAGGATTAGTTATTAATCCTGACGGTTAGATTGATATGAGTGGGCCTGATCTAAGGCTCTAATTGTTTTGGTTTGTTTCGTGTGCATTAGATGGGGTGCAGTTACGGATGGATATGTTTGCTTGTTTAATAGTAGTATAGATTGGAATCGATAGCGATGCTGGCAGAGTTTTCGTCCGACGCCTAAAATTGCTAAACGCACATCTAAGGAGGATTAGTTGTTAATCCTGGCGGCTAGATTGATATGAGTGGGCCTGATCTAAGGCTCTAATTGTTTTGGTTTGTTTCGTGTGCATTAGATGGGGTGCAGTTACGGATGGATATGTTTTTTTGTTTAATAGTAGTATAGATTGGAATCGATAGCGATGCTGGCAGAGTTTTTGTCCGACGCCTAAAATTGCTAAACGCACATCTAAGGAGGATTAGTTGTTAATCCTGGCGGCTAGATTGATATGAGTGGGCCTGATCTAAGGCTCTAATTGTTTTGGTTTGTTTCGTGTGCATTAGATGGGGTGCAGTTAGGGATGGATATGTTTGCTTGATTAATAGTAGTATAGATTGGAATCGATAGCGATGCTGGCAGAGTTTTCGTCCGGCGCCTGAAATTGCTAAACGCACATCTAAGGAGGATTAGTTGTTAATCCTGACGATTAGATTGATATGAGTGGGCCTGATCTAAGGCTCTAATTGTTTTGTTTTGTTTCGTGTGCATTAGATGGGGTGCAGTTACGGATGGATATGTTTGCTTGTTTAATAGTAGTATAGATTGGAATCGATAGCGATGCTGGCAGAGTTTTCGTCCGGCGCCTAAAATTGCTGAATGCACATCTAAGGAGGATTAGTTGTTAATCCTGACAGTTAGAATTATATGAGTGGGCCTGATCTAGGGCTCTAATTGTTTTCGTTTGTTTCATGTGCATTAGATGGGGTGCAGTTACGGATGGATACGTTTGCTTGTTTAATAGTAGTATAGATTGGAATTGATAGCGATGCGGGCAGAGTTTTCGTCCGACGCCTAAAATTGCTAAACGCACATCTAAGGAGGATTAGTTATTAATCCTGACGGTTAGATTGATATGAGTGGGCCTGAACTAAGGCTCTAATTGTTTTGGTTTGTTTCGTGTGCATTAGATGGGGTGAAGTTAGGGATGGATATGTTTGCTTGTTTAATAGTAGTATAGATTGGAATCGATAGCGATGCTGGCAGAGTTTTCGTCCGACGCCTAATATTGCTGAACGCACATCTAAGGAGGATTAGTTATTAATCCTGACGGTTAGATTGATATGAGTGGGCCTGATCTAAGGCTCTAATTGTTTTGGTTTGTTTCGTGTGCATTAGATGGGGTGCAGTTAGGGATGGATATGTTTGCTTGTTTAATAGTAGTATAGATTGGAATCGATAGCGATGCTGGCAAAGTTTTCGTCCGGCGCCTAAAATTGCTAAACGCACATCTAAGGAGGATTAGTTGTTAATCCTGACGGCTAGATTGATATGAGTGGGCCTGATCTAAGGCTCTAATTGTTTTGGTTTGTTTCGTGTGCATTAGATGGGGTGCAGTTACGGATGGATATGTTTGCTTGTTTAATAGTAGTATAGATTGGAATCGATAGCGATGCTGGCAGAGTTTTCGTCCGATGGCTAAAATTGCTAAACGCACATCTAAGGAGGATTAGTTGTTATTCCTGGCGTCTAGATTGATATGAGTGGGCCTGATCTAAGGCTCTAATTGTTTTGGTTTGTTTCGTGTGCATTAGATGGGGTGCAGTTAGGGATGGATATGTTTGCTTGTTTAATAGTAGTATAGATTGGAATCGATAGCGATGCTGGCAGAGTTTTCATCTGGCACGTAATATTGCTAAACGCACATCTAAGGAGGATTAGTTATTAATCCTGACGGTTAGATTGATATGAGTGGGCCTGATCTAAGGCTGTAATTGTTTTGGTTTGTTTTGTGTGCATTAGATGGGGTGCAGTTACGGATGGATATGTTTGCTTGTTTAATAGTAGTATAGATTGGAATCGATAGCGATGCTGGCAGAGTTTTCATCCGACGCCTAAAATTGCTAAACGCACATCTAAGGAGGATTAGTTGTTAATCCTGGCGGCTAGATTGATATGAGTGGGCCTGATCTAAGGCTCTAATTGTTTTGGTATGTTTCGTGTGCATTAGATGGGGTGCAGTTACGGATGGATATGTTTTTTTGTTTAATAGTAGTATAGATTGGAATCGATAGCGATGCTGGCAGAGTTTTTGTCCGATGCCTAAAATTGCCAAACGCACATCTAAGGAGGATTAGTTGTTAATCCTGGCGGCTAGATTGATATGAGTGGGCCTGATCTAAGGCTCTAATTGTTTTGGTTTGTTTCGTGTGCATTAGATGGGGTGCAATTAGGGATGGATATGTTTGCTTGATTAATAGTAGTATAGATTGGAATCGATAGCGATGCTGGCAGAGTTTTCGTCCGGCGCCAGAAATTGCTAAACGCACATCTAAGGAGGATTAGTTGTTAATCCTGACGATTAGATTGATATGAGTGGGCCTGATCTAAGGCTCTAATTGTTTTGTTTTGTTTCGTGTGCATTAGATGGGGTGCAGTTACGGATGGATATGTTTGCTTGTTTAATAGTAGTATAGATTGGAATCGATAGCGATGCTGGCAGAGTTTTCGTCCGGCGCCTAAAATTGCTGAACGCACATCTAAGGAGGATTAGTTGTTAATCCTGACAGTTAGAATTATATGAGTGGGCCTGATCTAGGGCTCTAATTGTTTTCGTTTGTTTCATGTGCATTAGATGGGGTGCAGTTACGGATGGATACGTTTGCTTGTTTAATAGTAGTGTAGATTGGAATTGATAGCGATGCGGGCCGAGTTTTCGTCCGGCGCCTAAAATTGCTAAACGCACATCTAAGGAGGATTAGTTATTAATCCTGACGGTTAGATTGATATGAGTGGGCCTGATCTAAGGCTCTAATTGTTTTGGTTTGTTTCGTGTGCATTAGATGGGGTGCAGTTAGGGATGGATATGTTTGCTTGTTTAATAGTAGTATAGATTGGAATCGATAGCGATGCTGGCAGAGTTTTCGTCCGGCGCCTAAAATTGCTAAACGCACATCTAAGGAGGATTAGTTGTTAATCCTGACGGCTAGATTGATATGAGTGGGCCTGATCTAAGGCTCTAATTGTTTTGGTTTGTTTCGTGTGCATTAGATGGGGTGCAGTTACGGATGGATATGTTTGCTTGTTTAATAGTAGTATAGATTGGAATCGATAGCGATGCTGGCAGAGTTTTCGTCCGATGGCTAAAATTGCTAAACGCACATCTAAGGAGGACTAGTTGTTAATCCTGGCGGCTAGATTGATATGAGTGGGCCTGATCTAAGGCTCTAATTGTTTTGGTTTGTTTCGTGTGCATTAGATGGGGTGCAGTTAGGGATGGATATGTTTGCTTGTTTAATAGTAGTATAGATCGGAATCGATAGCGATGCTGGCAGAGTTTTCGTCTGGCACGTAATATTGCTAAACGCACATCTAAGGAGGATTAGTTATTAATCCTGACGGTTAGATTGATATGAGTGGGCCTGATCTAAGGCTCTAATTGTTTTGGTTTGTTTTGTGTGCATTAGATGGGGTGCAGTTACGGATGGATATGTTTGCTTGTTTAATAGTAGTATAGATTGGAATCGATAGCGATGCTGGCAGAGTTTTCGTCCGACGCCTAAAATTGCTAAACGCACATCTAAGGAGGATTAGTTGTTAATCCTGGCGGCTAGATTGATATGAGTGGGCCTGATCTAAGGCTCTAATTGTTTTGGTTTGTTTCGTGTGCATTAGATGGGGTGCAGTTACGGATGGATATGTTTTTTTGTTTAATAGTAGTATAGATTGGAATCGATAGCGATGCTGGCAGAGTTTTCGTCCGACGCCTAAAATTGCTAAACGCACATCTAAGAGGATTAGTTGTTAATCATGGCGGCTAGATTGATATGAGTGGGCCTGATCTAAGGCTCTAATTGTTTTGGTTTGTTTCGTGTGCATTAGATGGGGTGCAGTTAGGGATGGATATGTTTGCTTGATTAATAGTAGTATAGATTGGAATCGATAGCGATGCTGGCAGAGTTTTCGTCCGGCGCCTAAAATTGCTAAATGCACATCTAAGGAGGATTAGTTGTTAATCCTGACGATTAGATTGATATGAGTGGGCCTGATCTAAGGCTCTAATTGTTTTGTTTTTTTTCGTGTGCATTAGATGGGGTGCAGTTACGGATGGATATGTTTGCTTGTTTAATAGTAGTATAGATTGGAATCGATAGCGATGCTGGCAGAATTTTCGTCCGGCGCCTAAAATTGCTGAACGCACATCTAAGGAGGATTAGTTGTTAATCCTGACAGTTAGAATTATATGAGTGGGCCTGATCTAGGGCTCTAATTGTTTTCGTTTGTTTCATGTGCATTAGATGGGGTGCAGTTACGGATGGATACGTTTGCTTGTTTAATAGTAGTATAGATTGGAATCGATAGCGATGCGGGCAGAGTTTTCGTCCGGCGCCTAAAATTGCTAAACGCACATCTAAGGAGGATTAGTTATTAATCCTGACGGTTAGATTGATATGAGTGGGCCTGAACTAAGGCTCTAATTGTTTCGGTTTGTTTCGTGTGCATTAGAAGGGGTGAAGTTAGGGATGGATATGTTTGCTTGTTTAATAGTAGTATAGATTGGAATCGATAGCGATGCTGGCAGAGTTTTCGTCCGACGCCTAATATTGCTAAACGCACATCTAAGGAGGATTAGTTATTAATCCTGACGGTTAGATTGATATGAGTGGGCCTGATCTAAGGCTCTAATTGTTTTGGTTTGTTTCGATTGCATTAGATGGGGTGCAGTTAGGGATGGATATGTTTGCTTGTTTAATAGTAGTATAGATTGGAATCGATAGCGATGCTGGCAGAGTTTTCGTATGGCACGTAATATTGCTAAACGGACATCTAAGGAGGATTAGTTATTAATCCTGACGGTTAGATTGATATGAGTGGGCCTGATCTAAGGCTCTAATTGTTTTGGTTTGTTTCGTGTGCATTAGATGGGGTGCAGTTAGGGATGGATATGTTTGCTTGATTAATAGTAGTATAGATTGGAATCGATAGCGATGCTGGCAGAGTTTTCGTCCGACGCCTAAAATTGCTAAATGCACATCTAAGGAGGATTAGTTGTTAATCCTGACGATTAGATTGATATGAGTGGGCCTGATCTAAGGCTCTAATTGTTTTGTTTTGTTTCGTGTGCATTAGATGGGGTGCAGTTACGGATGGATATGTTTGCTTGTTTAATAGTAGTATAGATTGGAATCGATAGCAATGCTGGCAGAATTTTCGTCCGGCGCCTAAAATTGCTGAACGCACATCTAAGGAGGATTAGTTGTTAATCCTGACAGTTAGAATTATATGAGTGGGCCTGATCTAGGGCTCTAATTGTTTTCGTTTGTTTCATGTGCATTAGATGGGGTGCAGTTACGGATGGATACGTTTGCTTGTTTAATAGTAGTATAGATTGGAATCGATAGCGATGCGGGCAGAGTTTTCGTCCGGCGCCTAAAATTGCTAAACGCACATCTAAGGAGGATTAGTTATTAATCCTGACGGCTAGATTGATATGAGTGGGCCTGAACTAAGGCTCTAATTGTTTTGGTTTGTTTCGTGTGCATTAGAAGGGGTGAAGTTAGGGATGGATATGTTTGCTTGTTTAATAGTAGTATAGATTGGAATCGATAGCGATGCTGGCAGAGTTTTCGTCCGACGCCTAATATTGCTAAACGCACATCTAAGGAGGATTAGTTATTAATCCTGACGGTTAGATTGATATGAGTGGGCCTGATCTAAGGCTCTAATTGTTTTGGTTTGTTTCGATTGCATTAGATGGGGTGCAGTTAGGGATGGATATGTTTGCTTGTTTAATAGTAGTATAGATTGGAATCGATAGCGATGCTGGCAGAGTTTTCGTATGGCACGTAATATTGCTAAACGCACATCTAAGGAGGATTAGTTATTAATCCTGACGGTTAGATTGATATGAGTGGGCCTGATCTAAGGCTCTAATTGTTTTGGTTTGTTTCGTGTGCATTAGATGGGGTGCAGTTAGGGATGGATATGTTTGCTTGTTTAATAGTAGTATAGATTGGAATCGATAGCGATGCTGGCAGAGTTTTCGTCCGGCGCCTAAAATTGCAAAACGCACAGCTAAGGAGGATTAGTTATTAATCCTGGCGGTTAGATTGATATGAGTGGGCCTGATCTAAGGCTCTAATTGTTTTGGTTTGTTTCGTGTGCATTAGATGGGGTGCAGTTACGGATGAATATGTTTGCTTGTTTAATAGTAGTATAGATTGGAATCGATAGCGATGCTGGCAGAGTTTTCGTCCGGCGCCTAAAATTGCTAAACGCACATCTAAGGAGGATTAGTTGTTAATCCTGGCGGCTAGATTGATATGAGTGGGCCTGATCTAAGGCTTTAATTGTTTTGGTTTGTTTTGTGTGCATTAGATGGGGTGCAGTTACGGATGGATATGTTTGCTTGTTTAATAGTAGTATAGATTGGAATCGATAGCGATGCTGGCAGAGTTTCCGTCCGGCGCCTAAAATTGCTAAACGCACATCTAAGGAGGTTTAGTTGTTAATCCTGACGGCTAGATTGATATGAGTGTGTCGGTGTACTAAAGTAGGGGTACCTTAGTACCCCAGACTTGTGCACGGACAGTCGTAGCACCCTGCGGCAAGGCCCGCCCGGGAAGCGCCAAGAGAAGACCAAGCACTCAAGACAAGGCCCCCGGCAAGAGGAGCTTGCCGGGCCAAGAAGGCAAGACCCCGGCAAGAGGAGCTCGCCGGGACGACTGGGCCCATGTAAGGCCATCCAAGAGCAAAGTATACGGGACAGAAGATCGAGCCCCCGACAAGAGGAGCTTGTCGGGAAGGCCGAACCCAGGCACCACAAGAGAAGCCCGCCGTGGCGCGCCAAGCGCCCCGGCAAGGCCTGATAGCTGGCGCGCTATCAGGCACAGGAAGACGACCCCCCGCGGCAAGCCACTTGCCGCGGCAAGATCGCCACCTCAAGACTGCGCTCCAGCTCGCCCGCCCACGCGTCGCTCCGGGGCTTCCCCCGAAGGCACGTGGCGAGGCACCGCGCAGCCTGGGGCATGCAGCGGCATGCAGCCGCCATCGTGGCGAACGGTGGCGCACCTAACGGTCCGCCTCGGTGCTGTCCGGGCGACCGTGACGGGCATTTAATGCCCTTGTCCCCTACCGTCAGAAGTAGGTATGATAACACTGTGCCGCACTGTAGCGCCACCGTTCCCGCACTATTACAGCTACCACCCCTTTTACACTTTTACCCCTTTCTATTACGTTGACACCTGTCGGTGACCCCTTTGCGCTATAAAAGGAGGCCCGTGTGCAACGTAGGGGGGGTTGGGTGCCGGAAGGGTTCGGTTCCGGAAGGGTTCGGTTCGGAGATTCGGCATCCAGACAGCTATACGCTCGGTGCAGCTAGCTCCCCAAGCTCCCGAGCTCCCCAGTTCAATACAACCAAGCAGGAGTAGGGTTTTACGCGTCCATCGCGGCCCGAACCTAGGTAAACCGCTCGTGTGCCCGCCTCGATTTGCTCTCTGTGCTCCCTCCGCCCCCCTCACCGGACAACGGAAGGGGCTCCGGCCCCATAGGTGCTCGCGGGGGGACGCCCATCCGCCCCGACATCTTTGGCGCGCCAGGTAGGGGGGCGAGCACCGGGGGACCGCCCGCTCCTGCGGATCCCAGGATCCGTCCAGTCGAAGCAGGTGCCCCCGATAAGCCTTGCCCCGGCGAGCAGATCAGCAGCCTGAACGCTGAGGAACAGCCCGCTCCTGCGGATCCGAGGATCTGTCCAGTCGAAGCGGGGGTTCCCGACAAGCTGTGGCGTTCCTTCCCACGGGCTCGTGTGCGGCCCTCCTCGAGTACCCACTCGCGCAGAGACTGGGCAAGAAGCAGCTGCTCCTTGAGGAGGACCGCCTTCTGGCCGCTGGGCGAACGATTCGCCTCCAGCGAACTCTGCGCCGCTCCCGTAGCCGCAGAAGTTAGCGCCAGAAGTCGCGAGAAAGGCGACCTCGTTCCCCGGCGCGCCTCGTCCGCCGGGGTGCCGAACAAGTTGACGCCGACCGTGGGAGGAATCTCGCCAGCGCGGTTGCCGGAACCCGTTCCGCCAACCATCCTCTCTGCCCGAGTCTTGCCGCAGTTGCATGTGATCCTTGGCGCAGAGAGGGGCGCGGATCCCCAAGCATAGCTACGCCTAGCTCCGGAAGGTCGTGAGGCCCTGTGCCTTGCTTACCCCCAGGATGGGCTGGATGCTGCCCAAGGAGGGTCTACCCTACCGGGCGGCGAGCGATAAGAAAAGATAAGTTGCCGGAGCTCGAGCAATTGCTCCTTTAATTTTTAAGAGTTATCTCCCTCGAACGACCGAGCCTGGGTTGAGAAGCCTGAGCGCGGAAGGACCGGCACGAGGCTGGTTGCGCCCTCGTTTCGTTTCGAGTCCGCTCAACGACTCGAGTGTGCTACATCCCGAGTAGCGTCCTCACTTTGTTTCGAGCTCGCCCGGCACCCTAAGCGTGCTGCGACCGCAGTCGCACCGTTTACTTTGCCTCGAGCCTGCTCAACAATCTGAGTGAGCGGCAACCAGCCGCGGCGAGGTTTCTTGCCGGTGGCAGCCCCGCCAGCGGGTCGCTGACGTCCCGCACTCGGCACCCGTGGCAAGGCGGAGGCCTACGCCGGCAAGTCCCCGAAAGCGTAGGGCGGAAACAAACAAGGCGCCGGTCGAGTAGAGGGGGTGACAGTGCGATGCATAGCCTAAGATGAAAAATTATATTACAAAATGCCTTACTGCTGCCCTAACCAGCCGTTTCCGTGGCATATTTAACAGCGGCGAGGGAAGGGAGACGAAGAATCCGGTAGCTCCGCAAGTGCGCGCGAGCGGCGGAGGAAAAATGGAGGCGGAGCGCAGATGGGATCTCTGGAGAAGGGAGAGGACGCAGTAAGGGCGAAGGAGGGGAACCGCTCCCGCTTCCTCTGCCTTATATGGGGAAGGGGCGGACACTCCATTCTCGCCATCGAGAAATCGTGCGCGACGTGACGCGCGCCTGCGCGGTTCAGCCCCGCGCACGCCACCCACGTCACGCTCACCCCGCACGCACCGCCCCCACGACGCCGCGGTAAGCGCGCGCCGCCTGGGGAAGGCGCGGCGGATGCGGAGTTAAGGAGCAGCGCGACCAAGGCCATGCGTGCCCGTGCACCGTTAGGGCCTGGCCCAACAACGCTCGGCACCATGTGTGGCCCAGGCCCGGGGGCTCCTGTCGGTGTACTAAAGTAGGGGTACCTTAGTACCCCAGACTTGTGCACGGACAGTCGTAGCACCCTGCGGCAAGGCCCGCCCGGGAAGCGCCAAGAGAAGACCAAGCACTCAAGACAAGGCCCCCGGCAAGAGGAGCTTGCCGGGCCAAGAAGGCAAGACCCCGGCAAGAGGAGCTCGCCGGGACGACTGGGCCCATGTAAGGCCATCCAAGAGCAAAGTATACGGGACAGAAGATCGAGCCCCCGACAAGAGGAGCTTGTCAGGAAGGCCGAACCCAGGCACCACAAGAGAAGCCCGCCGTGGCGCGCCAAGCGCCCCGGCAAGGCCTGATAGCTGGCGCGCTATCAGGCACAGGAAGACGACCCCCCGCGGCAAGCCACTTGCCGCGGCAAGATCGCCACCTCAAGACTGCGCTCCAGCTCGCCCGCCCACGCGTCGCTCCGGGGCTTCCCCCGAAGGCACGTGGCGAGGCACCGCGCAGCCTGGGGCATGCAGCGGCATGCAGCCGCCATCGTGGCGAACGGTGGCGCACCTAACGGTCCGCCTCGGTGCTGTCCGGGCGACCGTGACGGGCATTTAATGCCCTTGTCCCCTACCGTCAGAAGTAGGTATGATAACACTGTGCCGCACTGTAGCGCCACCGTTCCCGCACTATTACAGCTACCACCCCTTTTACACTTTTACCCCTTTCTCTTACGTTGACACCTGTCGGTGACCCCTTTGCGCTATAAAAGGAGGCCCGTGTGCAACGTAGGGGGGGTTGGGTGCCGGAAGGGTTCGGTTCCGGAAGGGTTCGGTTCGGAGATTCGGCATCCAGACAGCTATACGCTCGGTGCAGCTAGCTCCCCAAGCTCCCGAGCTCCCCAGTTCAATACAACCAAGCAGGAGTAGGGTTTTACGCGTCCATCGCGGCCCGAACCTGGGTAAACCGCTCGTGTGCCCGCCTCGATCTGCTCTCTGTGCTCCCTCCGCCCCCCTCACCGGACAACGGAAGGGGCTCCGGCCCCATAGGTGCTCGCGGGGGGACGCCCGTCCGCCCCGACAGAGTGGGCCTGATCTCAGGCTCTAATTATTTTGGTTTCTTTTGTGTGCATTAGATGGGGTGCAGTTACAGATGGATATGTTTGCTTGTTTAATAGTAGTATAGATTGGAATCGATAGCGATGCTGGCAGAGTTTTTGTCCGGCGCCTAAAATTGCTAAACGCACATCTAAGGAGGATTAGTTGTTAATCCTGACGGTTAGATTGATATGAGTGGGCCTGATCTAAGTCTTTAATTGTTTTGGTTTGTTTCATGTGCATTTGATGGGGTGCAGTTACGGATGGATATGTTTGCTTGTTTAATAGTAGTATAGATTGGAATCGATAGCGATGCGGGCAGAGTTTTCGTCCGGCGCCTAAAATTGCTAAACGCACATCTAAAGAGGATTAGTTATTAATCCTGACGGTTAGATTGATATGAGTGGGCCTGATCTAAGGCTCTAATTGTTTTGGTTTGTTTCATGTCCATTAGATGGGGTGCAGTTACGGATGGATATGTTTGCTTGTTTAATAGTAGTATAGATTGGAATCGATAGCGATGAGGGCAGAGTTTTCGTCCAGCGCCTAATATTGCTAAACGCACATCTAAGGAGGATTAGTTATTAATCCTGACGGTTAGATTGATATGAGTGGGCCTGATCTAAGGCTCTAATTGTTTTTGTTTGTTTCGATTGCATTAGATGGGGTGCAGTTAGGGATGGATATGTTTGCTTGTTTAATAGTAGTATAGATTGGAATCGATAGCGATGCTGGCAGAGTTTTCGTATGGCACGTAATATTGCTAAACGCACATCTAAGGAGGATTAGTTATTAATCCTGACGGTTAGATTGATATGAGTGGGCCTGATCTAAGGCTCTAATTGTTTTGGTTTGTTTCGTGTGCATTAGATGGGGTGCAGTTAGGGATGGATATGTTTGCTTGTTTAATAGTAGTATAGATTGGAATCGATAGCGATGCTGGCAGAGTTTTCGTCCGGCGCCTAAAATTGCAAAACGCACATCTAAGGAGGATTAGTTATTAATCCTGGCGGTTAGATTGATATGAGTGGGCCTGATCTAAGGCTCTAATTGTTTTGGTTTGTTTCGTGTGCATTAGATGGGGTGCAGTTACGGATGAATATGTTTGCTTGTTTAATAGTAGTATAGATTGGAATCGATAGCGATGCTGGCAGAGTTTTCGTCCGGCGCCTAAAATTGCTAAACGCACATCTAAGGAGGATTAGTTGTTAATCCTGGCGGCTAGATTGATATGAGTGGGCCTGATCTAAGGCTCGAATTGTTTTGGTTTGTTTTGTGTGCATTAGATGGGGTGCAGTTACGGATGGATATGTTTGCTTGTTTAATAGTAGTATAGATTGGAATCGATAGCGATGCTGGCAGAGTTTCCGTCCGGCGCCTAAAATTGCTAAACGCACATCTAAGGAGGTTTAGTTGTTAATCCTGACGGCTAGATTGATATGAGTGGGCCTGATCTAAGGCTCTAATTATTTTGGTTTCTTTTGTGTGCATTAGATGGGGTGCAGTTACGGATGGATATGTTTGCTTGTTTAATAGTAGTATAGATTGGAATCGATAGCGATGCTGGCAGAGTTTTTGTCCGGCGCCTAAAATTGCTAAACGCACATCTAAGGAGGATTAGTTGTTAATCCTGACGGTTAGATTGATATGAGTGGGCCTGATCTAAGGCTTTAATTGTTTTGGTTTGTTTCATGTGCATTTGATGGGGTGCAGTTACGGATGGATAAGTTTGCTTGTTTAATAGTAGTATAGATTGGAATCGATAGCGATGCGGGCAGAGTTTTCGTTCGGCGCCTAAAATTGCTAAACGCACATCTAAGGAGGATTAGTTATTAATCCTGACGGTTAGATTGATATGAGTGGGCCTGATCTAAGGCTCTAATTGTTTTGGTTTGTTTCATGTCCATTAGATGGGGTGCAGTTACGGATGGATATGTTTGCTTGTTTAATAGTAGTATAGATTGGAATCGATAGCGATGAGGGCAGAGTTTTCGTCCGGCGCCTAATATTGCTAAACGCACATCTAAGGAGGATTAATTATTAATCCTGACGGTTAGATTGATATGAGTGGGCCTGATCTAAGGCTCTAATTGTTTTGGTTTGTTTCGATTGCATTAGATGGGGTGCAGTTAGGGATGGATATGTTTGCTTGTTTAATAGTAGTATAGATTGGAATCGATAGCGATGCTGGCAGAGTTTTCGTATGGCACGTAATATTGCTAAACGCACATCTAAGGAGGATTAGTTATTAATCCTGACGGTTAGATTGATATGAGTGGGCCTGATCTAAGGCTCTAATTGTTTTGGTTTGTTTCGTGTGCATTAGATGGGGTGCAGTTAGGGATGGATATGTTTGCTTGTTTAATAGTAGTATAGATTGGAATCGATAGCGATGCTGGCAGAGTTTTCGTCCGGCGCCTAAAATTGCAAAACGCACATCTAAGGAGGATTAGTTATTAATCCTGGCGGTTAGATTGATATGAGTGGGCCTGATCTAAGGCTCTAATTGTTTTGGTTTGTTTCGTGTGCATTAGATGGGGTGCAGTTACGGATGAATATGTTTGCTTGTTTAATAGTAGTATAGATTGGAATCGATAGCGATGCTGGCAGAGTTTTCGTCCGGCGCCTAAAATTGCTAAACGCACATCTAAGGAGGATTAGTTGTTAATCCTGGCGGCTAGATTGATATGAGTGGGCCTGATCTAAGGCTCGAATTGTTTTGGTTTGTTTTGTGTGCATTAGATGGGGTGCAGTTACGGATGGATATGTTTGCTTGTTTAATAGTAGTATAGATTGGAATCGATAGCGATGCTGGCAGAGTTTCCGTCCGGCGCCTAAAATTGCTAAACGCACATCTAAGGAGGTTTAGTTGTTAATCCTGACGGCTAGATTGATATGAGTGGGCCTGATCTAAGGCTCTAATTATTTTGGTTTCTTTTGTGTGCATTAGATGGGGTGCAGTTACGGATGGATATGTTTGCTTGTTTAATAGTAGTATAGATTGGAATCGATAGCGATGCTGGCAGAGTTTTTGTCCGGCGCCTAAAATTGCTAAACGCACATCTAAGGAGGATTAGTTGTTAATCCTGACGGTTAGATTGATATGAGTGGGCCTGATCTAAGGCTTTAATTGTTTTGGTTTGTTTCATGTGCATTTGATGGGGTGCAGTTACGGATGGATATGTTTGCTTGTTTAATAGTAGTATAGATTGGAATCGATAGCGATGCGGGCAGAGTTTTCGTCCGGCGCCTAAAATTGCTAAACGCACATCTAAGGAGGATTAGTTATTAATCCTGACGGTTAGATTGATATGAGTGGGCCTGATCTAAGGCTCTAATTGTTTTGGTTTGTTTCATGTCCATTAGATGGGGTGCAGTTACGGATGGATATGTTTGCTTGTTTAATAGTAGTACAGATTGGAATCGATAGCGATGAGGGCAGAGTTTTCGTCCGGCGCCTAATATTGCTAAACGCACATCTAAGGAGGATTAATTATTAATCCTGACGGTTAGATTGATATGAGTGGGCCTGATCTAAGGCTCTAATTGTTTTGGTTTGTTTCGATTGCATTAGATGGGGTGCAGTTAGGGATGGATATGTTTGCTTGTTTAATAGTAGTATAGATTGGAATCGATAGCGATGCTGGCAGAGTTTTCGTATGGCACGTAATATTGCTAAACGCACATCTAAGGAGGATTAGTTATTAATCCTGACGGTTAGATTGATATGAGTGGGCCTGATCTAAGGCTCTAATTGTTTTGGTTTGTTTCGTGTGCATTAGATGGGGTGCAGTTAGGGATGGATATGTTTGCTTGTTTAATAGTAGTATAGATTGGAATCGATAGCGATGCTGGCAGAGTTTTCGTCCGGCGCCTAAAATTGCAAAACGCACATCTAAGGAGGATTAGTTATTAATCCTGGCGGTTAGATTGATATGAGTGGGCCTGATCTAAGGCTCTAATTGTTTTGGTTTGTTTCGTGTGCATTAGATGGGGTGCAGTTACGGATGAATATGTTTGCTTGTTTAATAGTAGTATAGATTGGAATCGATAGCGATGCTGGCAGAGTTTTCGTCCGGCGCCTAAAATTGCTAAACGCACATCTAAGGAGGATTAGTTGTTAATCCTGGCGGCTAGATTGATATGAGTGGGCCTGATCTAAGGCTCTAATTGTTTTGGTTTGCTTTGTGTGCATTAGATGGGGTGCAGTTACGGATGGATATGTTTGCTTGTTTAATAGTAGTATAGATTGGAATCGATAGCGATGCTGGCAGAGTTTCCGTCCGGCGCCTAAAATTGCTAAACGCACATCTAAGGAGGTTTAGTTGTTAATCCTGACGGCTAGATTGATATGAGTGGGCCTGATCTAAGGCTCTAATTATTTTGGTTTCTTTTGTGTGCATTAGATGGGGTGCAGTTACGGATGAAATATGTTTGCTTGTTTAATAGTAGTATAGATTGGAATCGATAGCGATGCTGGCAGAGTTTTTGTCCGGCGCCTAAAATTGCTAAACGCACATCTAAGGAGGATTAGTTGTTAATCCTGACGGTTAGATTGATATGAGTGGGCCTGATCTAAGGCTTTAATAGTTTTGGTTTGTTTCATGTGCATTTGATGGGGTGCGGTTACGGATGGATATGTTTGCTTGTTTAATAGTAGTATAGATTGGAATCGATAGCGATGCGGGCAGAGTTTTCGTCCGGCGCCTAAAATTGCTAAACGCACATCTAAGGAGGATTAGTTATTAATCCTGACGGTTATATTGATATGAGTGGGCCTGATCTAAGGCTCTAATTGTTTTGGTTTGTTTCATGTCAATTAGATGGGGTGCAGTTACGGATGGATATGTTTGCTTGTTTAATAGTAGTATAGATTGGAATCGATAGCGATGAGGGCAGAGTTTTCGTCCGGCGCCTAATATTGCTAAACGCACATCTAAGGAGGATTAGTTATTAATCCTGACGGTTAGATTGATATGAGTGGGCCTGAACTAAGGCTCTAATTGTTTTGGTTTGTTTCGTGTGCATTAGATGGGGTGAAGTTAGGGATGGATATGTTTCCTTGTTTAATAGTAGTATAGATTGGAATCGATAGCGATGCTGGCAGAGTTTTCGTCCAGCGCCTAATATTGCTAAACGCACATCTAAGGAGAATTAGTTATTAATCCTGACGGTTAGATTGATATGACTGGGCCTGATCTAAGGCTCTAATTGTTTTGGTTTGTTTCGTGTGCATTAGATGGGGTGCAGTTACGGATGAATATGTTTGCTTGTTTAATCGTAGTATAGATTGGAATCGATAGCGATGCTGGCAGAGTTTTCGTCCGGCGCCTAAAATTGCTAAACGCACATGTAAGGAGGATTAGTTGTTAATCCTGACGGGTAGATTGATATGAGTGGGCCTGATCTAAGGCTCTAATTGTTTTGGTTTGTTTCGTGTGCATTAGATAGGGTGCAGTTACGGATGGATATGTTTTCTTGTTTAATAGTAGTATAGATTGGAATCGATAGTGATGCTGGCAGAGTTTTCGTCCGACGCCTAAAATTGCTAAACGCACATCTAAGGAGGATTAGTTGTTAATCCTGGCGGCTAGATTGATATGAGTGGGCCTGATCTAAGGCTCCAATTGTTTTGGTTTGTTTCGTGTGCATTGGATGGGGTGCAGTTAGGGATGGATATGTTTGCTTGTTTAATAGTAGTATAGATTGGAATCGATAGCGATGCTGCCAGAGTTTTCGTCCGGCGCCTAAAATTGCTAAACGCACATCTAAGGAGGATTAGTTGTTAATCCTGACAGTTAGAATTATATGAGTGGGCCTGATCTAGGGCTCTAATTATTTCCGTTTGTTTCATGTGCATTAGATGGGGTGCAGTTACGGATGGATACGTTTGCTTGTTTAATAGTAGTATAGATTGGAATCGATAGCGATGCGGGCAGAGTTTTCGTCCGGCGCCTAAAATTGCTAAACGCACATCTAAAGAGGATTGGTTATTAATCCTGACGGTTAGATTGATATGAGTGGGCCTGAACTAAGGCTCTAATTGTTTTGGTTTGTTTCGTGTGCATTAGATAGGGTGAAGTTAGGGATGGATATGTTTGCTTGTTTAATAGCAGTATAGATTGGAATCGATAGCGATGCTGGCAGAGTTTTTGTCCGACGCCTAATATTGCTAAACGCACATCTAAGGAGGATTAGTTATTAATCCTGACGGTTAGATTGATATGAGTGGGCCTGATCTAAGGCTCTAATTGTTTTGGTTTGTTTCGTGTGCATTAGATGGGGTGCAGTTAGGGATGGATATGTTTGCTTGTTTAATAGTAGTATAGATTGGAATCGATAGCGATGCTGGCAGAGTTTTCGTCTGGCACGTAATATTGCTAAACGCACATCTAAGGAGGATTAGTTATTAATCCTGACGGTTAGATTGATATGAGTGGGCCTGATCTAAGGCTCTAATTGTTTTGGTTTGTTTCGTGTGCATTAGAGGGGTGCAGTTAGGGATGGATATGTTTGCTTGTTTAATAGTAGTATAGATTGGAATCGATAGCGATGCTGGCAGAGTTTTCGTCCGGCGCCGAAAATTGCAAAACGCACATCTAAGGAGGATTAGTTATTAATCCTGGCGGTTAGATTGATATGAGTGGGCCTGATCTAAGGCTCTAATTGTTTTGGTTTGTTTCGTGTGCATTAGATGGGGTGCAGTTACGGATGAATATGTTTGCTTGTTTAATAGTAGTATAGATTGGAATCGATAGCGATGCTGGCAGAGTTTTCGTCCGGCGCCTAAAATTGCTAAACGCACATCTAAGGAGGATTAGTTGTTAATCCTGGCGGCTAGATTGATATGAGTGGGCCTGATCTAAGGCTCTAATTGTTTTGGTTTGTTTTGTGTGCATTAGATGGGGTGCAGTTACGGATGGATATGTTTGCTTGTTTAATAGTAGTATAGATTGGAATCGATAGCGATGCTGGCAGAGTTTCCGTCCGGCGCCTAAAATTGCTAAACGCACATCTAAGGAGGTTTAGTTGTTAATCCTGACGGCTAGATTGATATGAGTGGGCCTGATCTAAGGCTCTAATTATTTAGGTTTCTTTTGTGTGCATTAGATGGGGTGCAGTTACGGATGGATATGTTTGCTTGTTTAATAGTAGTATAGATTGGAATCGATAGCGATGCTGGCAGAGTTTTTGTCCGGCGCCTAAAATTGCTAAACGCACATCTAAGGAGGATTAGTTGTTAATCCTGACGGTTAGATTGATATGAGTGGGCCTGATCTAAGGCTTTAATTGTTTCGGTTTGTTTCATGTGCATTAGATGGGGTGCAGTTACGGATGGATATGTTTGCTTGTTTAATAGTAGTATAGATTGGAATCGATAGCGATGCGGGCAGAGTTTTCGTCCGGCGCCTAAAATTGCTAAACGCACATCTAAGGAGGATTAGTTATTAATCCTGACGGTTAGATTGATATGAGTGGGCCTGATCTAAGGCTCTAATTGTTTTGGTTTGTTTCATGTCCATTAGATGGGGTGCAGTTACAGATGGATATGTTTGCTTGTTTAATAGTAGTATAGATTGGAATCGATAGCGATGAGGGCAGAGTTTTCGTCCGGCGCCTAATATTGCTAAACGCACATCTAAGGAGGATTAGTTATTAATCCTGACGGTTAGATTGATATGAGTGGGCCTGATCTAAGGCTCTAATTGTTTTGGTTTGTTTCATGTGCATTAGATAGGGTGCAGTTACGGATGGATATGTTTTCTTGTTTAATAGTAGTATAGATTGGAATCGATAGTGATGCTGGCAGAGTTTTCGTCCGACGCCTAAAATTGCTAAACGCACATCTAAGGAGGATTAGTTGTTAATCCTGGCGGCTAGATTGATATGAGTGGGCCTGATCTAAGGCTCCAATTGTTTTGGTTTGTTTCGTGTGCATTGGATGGGGTGCAGTTAGGGATGGATATGTTTGCTTGTTTAATAGTAGTATAGATTGGAATCGATAGCGATGCTGCTAGAGTTTTCGTCCGGCGCCTAAAATTGCTAAACGCACATCTAAGGAGGATTAGTTGTTAATCCTGACAGTTAGAATTATATGAGTGGGCCTGATCTAGGGCTCTAATTATTTCCGTTTGTTTCATGTGCATTAGATGGGGTGCAGTTACGGATGGATACGTTTGCTTGTTTAATAGTAGTATAGATTGGAATCGATAGCGATGCGGGCAGAGTTTTCGTCCGGCGCCTAAAATTGCTAAACGCACATCTAAAGTGGATTAGTTATTAATCCTGACGGTTAGATTGATATGAGTGGGCCTGAACTAAGGCTCTAATTGTTTTGGTTTGTTTCGTGTGCATTAGATAGGGTGAAGTTAGGGATGGATATGTTTGCTTGTTTAATAGCAGTATAGATTGGAATCGATAGCGATGCTGGCAGAGTTTTTGTCCGACGCCTAATATTGCTAAACGCACATCTAAGGAGGATTAGTTATTAATCCTGACGGTTAGATTGATATGAGTGGGCCTGATCTAAGGCTCTAATTGTTTTGGTTTGTTTCGTGTGCATTAGATGGGGTGCAGTTAGGGATGGATATGTTTGCTTGTTTAATAGTAGTATAGATTGGAATCGATAGCGATGCTGGCAGAGTTTTCGTCTGGCACGTAATATTGCTAAACGCACATCTAAGGAGGATTAGTTATTAATCCTGACGGTTAGATTGATATGAGTGGGCCTGATCTAAGGCTCTAATTGTTTTGGTTTGTTTCGTGTGCATTAGATGGGATGCAGTTAGGGATGGATATGTTTGCTTGTTTAATAGTAGTATAGATTGGAATCGATAGCGATGCTGGCAGAGTTTTCGTCCGGCGCCGAAAATTGCAAAACGCACATCTAAGGAGGATTAGTTATTAATCCTGGCGGTTAGATTGATATGAGTGGGCCTGATCTATGGCTCTAATTGTTTTGGTTTGTTTCGTGTGCATTAGATGGGGTGCAGTTACGGATGAATATGTTTGCTTGTTTAATAGTAGTATAGATTGGAATCGATAGCGATGCTGGCAGAGTTTTCGTCCGGCGCCTAAAATTGCTAAACGCACATCTAAGGAGGATTAGTTGTTAATCCTGGCGGCTAGATTGATATGAGTGGGCCTGATCTAAGGCTCTAATTGTTTTGGTTTGTTTTGTGTGCATTAGATGGGGTGCAGTTACGGATGGATATGTTTGCTTGTTTAATAGTAGTATAGATTGGAATCGATAGCGATGCTGGCAGAGTTTCCGTCCGGCGCCTAAAATTGCTAAACGCACATCTAAGGAGGTTTAGTTGTTAATCCTGACGGCTAGATTGATATGAGTGGGCCTGATCTAAGGCTCTAATTATTTAGGTTTCTTTTGTGTGCATTAGATGGGGTGGAGTTACGGATGGATATGTTTGCTTGTTTAATAGTAGTATAGATTGGAATCGATAGCGATGCTGGCAGAGTTTTTGTCCGGCGCCTAAAATTGCTAAACGCACATCTAAGGAGGATTAGTTGTTAATCCTGACGGTTAGATTGATATGAGTGGGCCTGATCTAAGGCTTTAATTGTTTTGGTTTGTTTCATGTGCATTAGATGGGGTGCAGTTACGGATGGATATGTTTGCTTGTTTAATAGTAGTATAGATTGGAATCGATAGCGATGCGGGCAGAGTTTTCGTCCGGCGCCTAAAATTGCTAAACGCACATCTAAGGAGGATTAGTTATTAATCCTGACGGTTAGATTGATATGAGTGGGCCTGATCTAAGGCTCTAATTGTTTTGGTTTGTTTCATGTCCATTAGATGGGGTGCAGTTACGGATGGATATGTTTGCTTGTTTAATAGTAGTATAGATTGGAATCGATAGCGATGAGGGCAGAGTTTTCGTCCGGCGCCTAATATTGCTAAACGCACATCTAAGGAGGATTAGTTATTAATCCTGACGGTTAGATTGATATGAGTGGGCCTGAACTAAGGCTCTAATTGTTTTGGTTTGTTTCGTGTGCATTAGATGGGGTGAAGTTAGGGATGGATATGTTTCCTTGTTTAATAGTAGTATAGATTGGAATCGATAGCGATGCTGGCAGAGTTTTCGTCCAGCGCCTAATATTGCTAAACGCACATCTAAGGAGAATTAGTTATTAATCCTGACGGTTAGATTGATATGACTGGGCCTGATCTAAGGCTCTAATTGTTTTGGTTTGTTTCGTGTGCATTAGATGGGGTGCAGTTACGGATGAATATGTTTGCTTGTTTAATCGTAGTATAGATTGGAATCGATAGCGATGCTGGCAGAGTTTTCGTCCGGCGCCTAAAATTGCTAAACGCACATCTAAGGAGGATTAGTTGTTAATCCTGACGGGTAGATTGATATGAGTGGGCCTGATCTAAGGCTCTAATTGTTTTGGTTTGTTTCGTGTGCATTGGATGGGGTGCAGTTAGGGATGTATATGTTTGCTTGTTTAATAGTAGTATAGATTGGAATCGATAGCGATGCTGCCAGAGTTTTCGTCCGGCGCCTAAAATTGCTAAACGCACATCTAAGGAGGATTAGTTGTTAATCCTGACAGTTAGAATTATATGAGTGGGCTTGATCTAGGGCTCTAATTATTTCCGTTTGTTTCATGTGCATTAGATGGGGTGCAGTTACGGATGGATACGTTTGCTTGTTTAATAGTAGTATAGATTGGAATCGATAGCGATGCGGGCAGAGTTTTCGTCCGGCGCCTAAAATTGCTAAACGCACATCTAAGGAGGATTAGTTATTAATCCTGGCGGTTAGATTGATATGAGTGGGCCTGAACTAAGGCTCTAATTGTTTTTGTTTGTTTCGTGTGCATTAGATGGGGTGAAGTTAGGGATGGATATGTTTGCTTGTTTAATAGTAGTATAGATTGGAATCGATAGCGATGCTGGCAGAGTTTTCGTCTGGCACGTAATATTGCTAAACGCACATCTAAGGAGGATTAGTTATTAATCCTGACGGTTAGATTGATATGAGTGGGCCTGATCTAAGGCTCTAATTGTTTTGGTTTGTTTCGTGTGCATTAGATGGGATGCAGTTAGGGATGGATATGTTTGCTTGTTTAATAGTAGTATAGATTGGAATCGATAGCGATGCTGGCAGAGTTTTCGTCCGGCGCCGAAAATTGCAAAACGCACATCTAAGGAGGATTAGTTATTAATCCTGGCGGTTAGATTGATATGAGTGGGCCTGATCTATGGCTCTAATTGTTTTGGTTTGTTTCGTGTGCATTAGATGGGGTGCAGTTACGGATGAATATGTTTGCTTGTTTAATAGTAGTATAGATTGGAATCGATAGCGATGCTGGCAGAGTTTTCGTCCGGCGCCTAAAATTGCTAAACGCACATCTAAGGAGGATTAGTTGTTAATCCTGGCGGCTAGATTGATATGAGTGGGCCTGATCTAAGGCTCTAATTGTTTTGGTTTGTTTTGTGTGCATTAGATGGGGTGCAGTTACGGATGGATATGTTTGCTTGTTTAATAGTAGTATAGATTGGAATCGATAGCGATGCTGGCAGAGTTTCCGTCCGGCGCCTAAAATTGCTAAACGCACATCTAAGGAGGTTTAGTTGTTAATCCTGACGGCTAGATTGATATGAGTGGGCCTGATCTAAGGCTCTAATTATTTAGGTTTCTTTTGTGTGCATTAGATGGGGTGGAGTTACGGATGGATATGTTTGCTTGTTTAATAGTAGTATAGATTGGAATCGATAGCGATGCTGGCAGAGTTTTTGTCCGGCGCCTAAAATTGCTAAACGCACATCTAAGGAGGATTAGTTGTTAATCCTGACGGTTAGATTGATATGAGTGGGCCTGATCTAAGGCTTTAATTGTTTTGGTTTGTTTCATGTGCATTAGATGGGGTGCAGTTACGGATGGATATGTTTGCTTGTTTAATAGTAGTATAGATTGGAATCGATAGCGATGCGGGCAGAGTTTTCGTCCGGCGCCTAAAATTGCTAAACGCACATCTAAGGAGGATTAGTTATTAATCCTGACGGTTAGATTGATATGAGTGGGCCTGATCTAAGGCTCTAATTGTTTTGGTTTGTTTCATGTCCATTAGATGGGGTGCAGTTACGGATGGATATGTTTGCTTGTTTAATAGTAGTATAGATTGGAATCGATAGCGATGAGGGCAGAGTTTTCGTCCGGCGCCTAATATTGCTAAACGCACATCTAAGGAGGATTAGTTATTAATCCTGACGGTTAGATTGATATGAGTGGGCCTGAACTAAGGCTCTAATTGTTTTGGTTTGTTTCGTGTGCATTAGATGGGGTGAAGTTAGGGATGGATATGTTTCCTTGTTTAATAGTAGTATAGATTGGAATCGATAGCGATGCTGGCAGAGTTTTCGTCCAGCGCCTAATATTGCTAAACGCACATCTAAGGAGAATTAGTTATTAATCCTGACGGTTAGATTGATATGACTGGGCCTGATCTAAGGCTCTAATTGTTTTGGTTTGTTTCGTGTGCATTAGATGGGGTGCAGTTACGGATGAATATGTTTGCTTGTTTAATCGTAGTATAGATTGGAATCGATAGCGATGCTGGCAGAGTTTTCGTCCGGCGCCTAAAATTGCTAAACGCACATCTAAGGAGGATTAGTTGTTAATCCTGACGGGTAGATTGATATGAGTGGGCCTGATCTAAGGCTCTAATTGTTTTGGTTTGTTTCGTGTGCATTGGATGGGGTGCAGTTAGGGATGTATATGTTTGCTTGTTTAATAGTAGTATAGATTGGAATCGATAGCGATGCTGCCAGAGTTTTCGTCCGGCGCCTAAAATTGCTAAACGCACATCTAAGGAGGATTAGTTGTTAATCCTGACAGTTAGAATTATATGAGTGGGCTTGATCTAGGGCTCTAATTATTTCCGTTTGTTTCATGTGCATTAGATGGGGTGCAGTTACGGATGGATACGTTTGCTTGTTTAATAGTAGTATAGATTGGAATCGATAGCGATGCGGGCAGAGTTTTCGTCCGGCGCCTAAAATTGCTAAACGCACATCTAAGGAGGATTAGTTATTAATCCTGGCGGTTAGATTGATATGAGTGGGCCTGAACTAAGGCTCTAATTGTTTTTGTTTGTTTCGTGTGCATTAGATGGGGTGAAGTTAGGGATGGATATGTTTGCTTGTTTAATAGTAGTATAGATTGGAATCGATAGCGATGCTGGCAGAGTTTTCGTTCGACGCCTAATATTGCTAAACGCACATCTAAGGAGGATTAGTTATTAATCCTGACGGTTAGATTGATATGAGTGGGCCTGATCTAAGGATCTAATTGTTTTGGTTTGTTTCGTGTGCATTAGATGGGGTGCAGTTAGGGATGGATATGTTTGCTTGTTTAATAGTAGTATAGATTGGAATCGATAGCGATGCTGGCAGAGTTTTCGTCCGGCGCCTAAAATTGCTAAACGCACATCTAAGGAGGATTAGTTGTTAATCCTGACGGCTAGATTGATATGAGTGGGCCTGATCTAAGGCTCTAATTGTTTTCGTTTGTTTCGTGTGCATTAGATGGGGTGCAGTTACGGATGGATATGTTTGCTTGTTTAATAGTAGTATAGATTGGAATCGATAGCGATGCTGGCAGAGTTTTCGTCCGATGGCTAAAATTGCTAAACGCACATCTAAGGAGGATTAGTTGTTAATCCTGGCGGCTAGATTGATATGAGTGGGCCTGATCTAAGGCTCTAATTGTTTTGGTTTGTTTCGTGTGCATTAGATGGGGTGCAGTTAGGGATGGATATGTTTGCTTGTTTAATAGTAGTATAGATTGGAATCGATAGCGATGCTGGCAGAGTTTTCGTCTGGCACGTAATATTGCTAAACGCACATCTAAGGAGGATTAGTTATTAATCCTGACGGTTAGATTGATATGAGTGGGCCTGATCTAAGGCTCTAATTGTTTTGGTTTGTTTTGTGTGCATTAGATGGGGTGCAGTTACGGATGGATATGTTTGCTTGTTTAATAGTAGTATAGATTGGAATCGATAGCGATGCTGGCAGAATTTTCGTCCGGCGCCTAAAATTGCTAAACGCACATCTAAGGAGGATTAGTTACTAATCCTGACGGTTAGATTAATATGAGTGGGCCTGATCTAAGGCTCTAATTGTTTTGGTTTGTTTCATGTGCATTAGATGGGGTGCAGTTACGGATGGATATGTTTCTTGTTTAATAGTAGTATAGATTGGAATCGATAGCGATGCGGGCAGAGTTTTCGTCCGGCGCCTAAAATTGCTAAATGCACATCTAAGGAGGATTAGTTATTAATCCTGACGGTTAGATTGATATGAGTGGGCCTGATCTAAGGCTCTAATTGTTTTGGTTTGTTTCATGTGCATTAGATGGGGTGCAGTTACGGATGGATATGTTTGCTTGTTTAATAGTAGTATAGATTGGAATCGATAGCGATGAGGGCAGAGTTTTCGTCCGGCGCCTAATATTGCTAAACGCACATCTAAGGAGGATTAGTTATTAATCCTGACGGTTAGATTGATATGAGTGGGCCTGAACTAAGGCTCTAATTGTTTTGGTTTGTTTCGTGTGCATTAGATGGGCTGAAGTTAGGGATGGATATGTTTCCTTGTTTAATAGTAGTATAGATTGGAATCGATAGCGATGCTGGCAGAGTTTTCGTCCAGCGCCTAATATTGCTAAACGCACATCTAAGGAGAATTAGTTATTAATCCTGACGGTTAGATTGATATGACTGGGCCTGATCTAAGGCTCTAATTGTTTTGGTTTGTTTCGTGTGCATTAGATGGGGTGTAGTTACGGATGGATATGTTTGCTTGTTTAATAGTAGTATAGATTGGAATCGATAGCGATGCTGGCAGAGTTTTCGTCCGACGCCTAAAATTGCTAAACGCACATCTAAGGAGGATTAGTTGTTAATCCTGACGTCTAGATTGATATGAGTGGGCCTGATCTAAGGCTCTAATTGTTTTGGTTTGTTTCGTGTGCATTAGATGGGGTGCGGTTACGGATGGATATGTTTTCTTGTTTAATAGTAGTATAGATTGGAATCGATAGTGATGCTGGCAGAGTTTTCGTCCGGCGCCTAAAATTGCTAAACGCACATCTAAGGAGGATTAGTTGTTAATCCTGGCGGCTAGATTGATATGAGTGGGCCTGATCTAAGGCTCCAATTGTTTTGGTTTGTTTCGTGTGCATTAGATGGGGTGCAGTTAGGGATGGATATGTTTGCTTGTTTAATAGTAGTATAGATTGGAATCGATAGCGATGCTGGCAGAGTTTTCGTCTGGCACGTAATATTGCTAAACGCACATCTAAGGAGGATTAGTTATTAATCCTGACGGTTAGATTGATATGAGTGGGCCTGATCTAAGGCTCTAATTGTTTTGGTTTGTTTTGTGTGCATTAGATGGGGTGCAGTTACGGATGGATATGTTTGCTTGTTTAATAGTAGTATAGATTGGAATCGATAGCGATGCTGGCAGAGTTTTCGTCCGGCGCCTAAAATTGCTAAACGCACATCTAAGGAGGATTAGTTACTAATCCTGACGGTTAGATTAATATGAGTGGGCCTGATCTAAGGCTCTAATTGTTTTGGTTTGTTTCATGTGCATTAGATGGGGTGCAGTTACGGATGGATATGTTTGCTTGTTTAATAGTAGTATAGATTGGAATCGATAGCGATGCGGGCAGAGTTTTCGTCCGGCGCCTAAAATTGCTAAACGCACATCTAAGGAGGATTAGTTATTAATCCTGACGGTTAGATTGATATGAGTGGGCCTGATCTAAGGCTCTAATTGTTTTGGTTTGTTTCATGTGCATTAGATGGGGTGCAGTTACGGATGGATATGTTTGCTTGTTTAATAGTAGTATAGATTGGAATCGATAGCGATGAGGGCAGAGTTTTCGTCCGGCGCCTAATATTGCTAAACGCACATCTAAGGAGGATTAGTTATTAATCCTGACGGTTAGATTGATATGAGTGGGCCTGAACTAAGGCTCTAATTGTTTTGGTTTGTTTCGTGTGCATTAGATGGGCTGAAGTTAGGGATGGATATGTTTCCTTGTTTAATAGTAGTATAGATTGGAATCGATAGCGATGCTGGCAGAGTTTTCGTCCAGCGCCTAATATTGCTAAACGCACATCTAAGGAGAATTAGTTATTAATCCTGACGGTTAGATTGATATGACTGGGCCTGATCTAAGGCTCTAATTGTTTTGGTTTGTTTCGTGTGCATTAGATGGGGTGCAGTTACGGATGGATATGTTTGCTTGTTTAATAGTAGTATAGATTGGAATCGATAGCGATGCTGGCAGAGTTTTCGTCCGACGCCTAAAATTGCTAAACGCACATCTAAGGAGGATTAGTTGTTAATCCTGACGTCTAGATTGATATGAGTGGGCCTGATCTAAGGCTCTAATTGTTTTGGTTTGTTTCGTGTGCATTAGATGGGGTGCAGTTACGGATGGATATGTTTTCTTGTTTAATAGTAGTATAGATTGGAATCGATAGTGATGCTGGCAGAGTTTTCGTCCGGCGCCTAAAATTGCTAAACGCACATCTAAGGAGGATTAGTTATTAATCCTGACGGTTAGATTGATATGAGTGGGCCTGAACTAAGGCTCTAATTGTTTTGGTTTGTTTCGTGTGCATTAGATGGGCTGAAGTTAGGGATGGATATGTTTGCTTGTTTAATAGTAGTATAGATTGGAATCGATAGCGATGCTGGCAGAGTTTTCGTCTGGCACGTAATATTGCTAAACGCACATCTAAGGAGGATTAGTTATTAATCCTGACGGTTAGATTGATATGACTGGGCCTGATCTAAGGCTCTAATTGTTTTGGTTTGTTTCGTGTGCATTAGATGGGGTGCAGTTACGGATGGATATGTTTGCTTGTTTAATAGTAGTATAGATTGGAATCGATAGCGATGCTGGCAGAGTTTTCGTCCGACGCCTAAAATTGCTAAACGCACATCTAAGGAGGATTAGTTGTTAATCCTGACGTCTAGATTGATATGAGTGGGCCTGATCTAAGGCTCTAATTGTTTTGGTTTGTTTCGTGTGCATTAGATGGGGTGCAGTTACGGATGGATATGTTTTCTTGTTTAATAGTAGTATAGATTGGAATCGATAGTGATGCTGGCAGAGTTTTCGTCCGGCGCCTAAAATTGCTAAACGCACATCTAAGGAGGATTAGTTGTTAATCCTGGCGGCTAGATTGATATGAGTGGGCCTGATCTAAGGCTCCAATTGTTTTGGTTTGTTTCGTGTGCATTAGATGGGGTGCAGTTAGGGATGGATATGTTTGCTTGTTTAATAGTAGTATAGATTGGAATCGATAGCGATGCTGGCAGAGTTTTCGTCTGGCACGTAATATTGCTAAACGCACATCTAAGGAGGATTAGTTATTAATCCTGACGGTTAGATTGATATGAGTGGGCCTGATCTAAGGCTCTAATTGTTTTGGTTTGTTTTGTGTGCATTAGATGGGGTGCAGTTACGGATGGATATGTTTGCTTGTTTAATAGTAGTATAGATTGGAATCGATAGCGATGCTGGCAGAGTTTTCGTCCGGCGCCTAAAATTGCTAAACGCACATCTAAGGAGGATTAGTTACTAATCCTGACGGTTAGATTAATATGAGTGGGCCTGATCTAAGGCTCTAATTGTTTTGGTTTGTTTCATGTGCATTAGATGGGGTGCAGTTACGGATGGATATGTTTGCTTGTTTAATAGTAGTATAGATTGGAATCGATAGCGATGCGGGCAGAGTTTTCGTCCGGCGCCTAAAATTGCTAAACGCACATCTAAGGAGGATTAGTTATTAATCCTGACGGTTAGATTGATATGAGTGGGCCTGATCTAAGGCTCTAATTGTTTTGGTTTGTTTCATGTGCATTAGATGGGGTGCAGTTACGGATGGATATGTTTGCTTGTTTAATAGTAGTATAGATTGGAATCGATAGCGATGAGGGCAGAGTTTTCGTCCGGCGCCTAATATTGCTAAACGCACATCTAAGGAGGATTAGTTATTAATCCTGACGGTTAGATTGATATGAGTGGGCCTGAACTAAGGCTCTAATTGTTTTGGTTTGTTTCGTGTGCATTAGATGGGCTGAAGTTAGGGATGGATATGTTTCCTTGTTTAATAGTAGTATAGATTGGAATCGATAGCGATGCTGGCAGAGTTTTCGTCCAGCGCCTAATATTGCTAAACGCACATCTAAGGAGAATTAGTTATTAATCCTGACGGTTAGATTGATATGACTGGGCCTGATCTAAGGCTCTAATTGTTTTGGTTTGTTTCGTGTGCATTAGATGGGGTGCAGTTACGGATGGATATGTTTGCTTGTTTAATAGTAGTATAGATTGGAATCGATAGCGATGCTGGCAGAGTTTTCGTCCGACGCCTAAAATTGCTAAACGCACATCTAAGGAGGATTAGTTGTTAATCCTGACGTCTAGATTGATATGAGTGGGCCTGATCTAAGGCTCTAATTGTTTTGGTTTGTTTCGTGTGCATTAGATGGGGTGCAGTTACGGATGGATATGTTTTCTTGTTTAATAGTAGTATAGATTGGAATCGATAGTGATGCTGGCAGAGTTTTCGTCCGGCGCCTAAAATTGCTAAACGCACATCTAAGGAGGATTAGTTGTTAATCCTGGCGGCTAGATTGATATGAGTGGGCCTGATCTAAGGCTCCAATTGTTTTGGTTTGTTTCGTGTGCATTGGATGGGGTGGAGTTAGGGATGGATATGTTTGCTTGTTTAATAGTAGTATAGATTGGAATCGATAGCGATGCTGCCAGAGTTTTCGTCCGGCGCCTAAAATTGCTAAACGCACATCTAAGGAGGATTAGTTGTTAATCCTGACAGTTAGAATTATATGAGTGGGCCTGATCTAGGGCTCTAATTATTTCCGTTTGTTTCATGTGCATTAGATGGGGTGCAGTTACGGATGGATACGTTTGCTTGTTTAATAGTAGTATAGATTGGAATCGATAGCGATGCGGGCAGAGTTTTCGTCCGGCGCCTAAAATTGCTAAACGCACATCTAAGGAGGATTAGTTATTAATCCTGGCGGTTAGATTGATATGAGTGGGCCTGAACTAAGGCTCTAATTGTTTTGGTTTGTTTCGTGTGCATTAGATGGGGTGAAGTTAGGGATGGATATGTTTGCTTGTTTAATAGTAGTATAGATTGGAATCGATAGCGATGCTGGCAGAGTTTTCGTTCGACACCTAATATTGCTAAACGCACATCTAAGGAGGATTAGTTATTAATCCTGACGGTTAGATTGATATGAGTAGGCCTGATCTAAGGATCTAATTGTTTTGGTTTGTTTCGTGTGCATTAGATGGGGTGCAGTTAGGGATGGATATGTTTGCTTGTTTAATAGTAGTATAGATTGGAATCGTTAGCGATGCTGGCAGAGTTTTCGTCCGGCGCCTAAAATTGCTAAACGCACATCTAAGGAGGATTAGTTGTTAATCCTGACGGCTAGATTGATATGAGTGGGCCTGATCTAAGGCTCTAATTGTTTTGGTTTGTTTCGTGTGCATTAGATGGGGTGCAGTTACGGATGGATATGTTTGCTTGTTTAATAGTAGTATAGATTGGAATCGATAGCGATGCTGGCAAAGTTTTCGTCCGATGGCTAAAATTGCTAAACGCACATCTAAGGAGGATTAGTTGTTAATCCTGGCGGCTAGATTGATATGAGTGGGCCTGATCTAAGGCTCTAATTGTTTTGGTTTGTTTCGTGTGCATTAGATGGGGTGCAGTTAGGGATGGATATGTTTGCTTGTTTAATAGTAGTATAGATTGGAATCGATAGCGATGCTGGCAGAGTTTTCCTCTGGCATGTAATATTGCTAAACGCACATCTAATTAGGATTAGTTATTAATCCTGACGGTTAGATTGATATGAGTGGGCCTGATCTAAGGCTCTAATTGTTTTGGTTTGTTTTGTGTGCATTAGATGGGGTGCAGTTACGGATGGATATGTTTGCTTGTTTAATAGTAGTATAGATTGGAATCGATAGCGATGCTGGCAGAGTTTTCGTCCGGCGCCTAAAATTGCTAAACGCACATCTAAGGAGGATTAGTTACTAATCCTGACGGTTAGATTAATATGAGTGGGCCTGATCTAAGGCTCTAATTGTTTTGGTTTGTTTCATGTGCATTAGATGGGGTGCAGTTACGGATGGATATGTTTGCTTGTTTAATAGTAGTATAGATTGGAATCGATAGCGATGCGGGCAGAGTTTTCGTCCGGCGCCTAAAATTGCTAAACGCACATCTAAGGAGGATTAGTTATTAATCCTGACGGTTAGATTGATATGAGTGGGCCTGATCTAAGGCTCTAATTGTTTTGGTTTGTTTCATGTGCATTAGATGGGGTGCAGTTACGGATGGATATGTTTGCTTGTTTAATAGTAGTATAGATTGGAATCGATAGCGATGAGGGCAGAGTTTTCGTCCGGCGCCTAATATTGCTAAACGCACATCTAAGGAGGATTAGTTATTAATCCTGACGGTTAGATTGATATGAGTGGGCCTGAACTAAGGCTCTAATTGTTTTGGTTTGTTTCGTGTGCATTAGATGGGCTGAAGTTAGGGATGGATATGTTTCCTTGTTTAATAGTAGTATAGATTGGAATCGATAGCGATGCTGGCAGAGTTTTCGTCCAGCGCCTAATATTGCTAAACGCACATCTAAGGAGAATTAGTTATTAATCCTGACGGTTAGATTGATATGACTGGGCCTGATCTAAGGCTCTAATTGTTTTGGTTTGTTTCGTGTGCATTAGATGGGGTGCAGTTACGGATGGATATGTTTGCTTGTTTAATAGTAGTATAGATTGGAATCGATAGCAATGCTGGCAGAGTTTTCGTCCGGCGCCTAAAATTGCTAAACGCACATCTAAGGAGGATTAGTTGTTAATCCCGACGTCTAGATTGATATGAGTGGGCCTGATCTAAGGCTCTAATTGTTTTGGTTTGTTTCGTGTGCATTAGATGGCGTGCAGTTACGGATGGATATGTTTTCTTGTTTAATAGTAGTATAGATTGGAATCGATAGCGATGCTGGCAGAGTTTTCGTTCGACGCCTAATATTGCTAAACGCACATCTAAGGAGGATTAGTTATTAATCCTGACGGTTAGATTGATAGGAGTGGGCCTGATCTAAGGATCTAATTGTTTTGGTTTGTTTCGTGTGCATTAGATGGGGTGCAGTTAGGGATGGATATGTTTGCTTGTTTAATAGTAGTATAGATTGGAATCGATAGCGATGCTGGCAGAGTTTTCGTTCGACGCCGAATATTGCTAAACGCACATCTAAGGAGGATTAGTTATTAATCCTGACGGTTAGATTGATATGAGTGGGCCTGATCTAAGGCTCTAATTGTTTTGGTTTGTTTCATGTGCATTAGATGGGGTGCAGTTACGGATGGATATGTTTGCTTGTTTAATAGTAGTATAGATTGGAATCGATAGCGATGAGGGCAGAGTTTTCGTCCGGCGCCTAATATTGCTAAACGCACATCTAAGGAGGATTAGTTATTAATCCTGACGGTTAGATTGATATGAGTGGGCCTGAACTAAGGCTCTAATTGTTTTGGTTTGTTTCGTGTGCATTAGATGGGCTGAAGTTAGGGATGGATATACTTGCTTGTTTAATAGTAGTATAGATTGGAATCGATAGCGATGCTGGCAGAGTTTTCGTCCGATGCCTAAAATTCCTAAACACACATCTAAGGAGGATTAGTTGTTAATCCTGGCGGCTAGATGGATATGAGTGGGCCTGATCTAAGGCTCTAATTGTTTTGGTTTGTTTCGTGTGCATTAGATGGGGTGAAGTTAGGGATGGATATGTTTGCTTGTTTAATAGTAGTATAGATTGGAATCGATAGCGATGCTGGTAGAGTTTTCGTCCGGCACGTAATAT
Source organism: Aegilops umbellulata (assembly GCA_032464435.1). Classification (NCBI taxonomy): domain Eukaryota; kingdom Viridiplantae; phylum Streptophyta; class Magnoliopsida; order Poales; family Poaceae; genus Aegilops; species Aegilops umbellulata. The sequence continues at coordinate 506,972,738 of CP136059.1, forward strand.
TGCTAAACGCACATATAAGGAGGATTAGTTATTAATCCTGACGCTTAGATTGATATGAGTGGGCCTGATCTAAGGCTCTAATTGTTTTGTTTTGTTTCGTGTGCATTAGATGGGGTGCAGTTACGGATGGATATGTTTGCTTGTTTAATAGTAGTATAGATTGGAATCGATAGCGATGCTGGCAGAGTTTTCGTCCGGCGCCTAAAATTGCTAAACGCACATCTAAGGAGTATTAGTTGTTAATCCTGACGGTTAGATTGATATGAGTGGGCCTGATCTAAGGCTCTAATTGTTTTGGTTTGTTTCGTGTGCATTAGATGGGGTGTAGTTACGGATGGATATGTTTGCTTGTTTAATAGTAGTATAGATTGGAATCAATAGCGATGCTGGCAGAGTTTTCGTCCGGCGCCTAAAATTGCAAAACGCACATTTAAGGAGGATTAGTTATTAATCGTGACTGTTAGATTGATATGAGTGGGCCTGATCTAAGGCTCTAATTGTTTTGGTTTGTTTCGTGTGCATTAGATGGGGTGCGGTTACGGATGGATATGTTTGCTTGTTTAATAGTAGTATAGATTGGAATCGATAGCGATGCTGGCAGAGTTTTCGTCCGGCGCCTAAAATTGCTAAACGCACATCTAAGGAGGATTAGTTGTTAATCCTGACGGCTAGATTGATATGAGTGGGCCTAATCTAAGGCTCTAATTGTTTTTGTTTGTTTCGTGTGCATTAGATGGGGTGCAATTACGGATGGATATGTTTGCTTGTTTAATAGTAGTATAGATTGGAATCGATAGCGATGCTGGCAGAGTTTTCGTCCGGCGCCTAAAATTGTTAAACACACATCTAAGGAGGTTTAGTTGTTAATCCTGACGGCTAGATTGATATGAGTGGGCCTGATCTAAGGCTCTAATTGTTTTGGTTTGTTTTGTGTGCATTAGATGGGGTGAAGTTACGGATGGATATGTTTGCTTGTTGAATAGTAGTATAGATTGGAATCGATAGCGATGCTGGCAGAGTTTTCGTCAGGCGCCTAAAATTGATAAACGCACATCTAAGGAGGATTAGTTGTTAATCCTGATGGTTAGATTGATATGAGTGGGCCTGATCTAAGGCTCTAATTGTTTTGGTTTGTTTCATGTGCATTAGATGGGGTGCAGTTACGGATGGATATGTTTGCTTGTTTAATAGTAGTATAGATTGGAATCGATAGCGATGCGGGCAGAGATTTCGTCCGGCGCCTAAAATTGCTAAATGCACATCTAAGGAGGATTAGTTATTAATCCTGACGGGTAGATTGATATGAGTGGGCCTGAACTAAGGCTCTAATTGTTTTGGTTTGTTTCGTGTGCATTAGATGGGGTGAAGTTAGGGATGGATATGTTTCCTTGTTTAATAGTAGTATAGATTGGAATCGATTGCGATGCTGGCAGAGTTTTCGTCCGGCGCCTAATATTGCTAAACACACATCTAAGGAGGATTAGTTATTAATCCTGACGGTTAGATTGATATGAGTGGGCCTGATCTAAGGCTCTAATTGCTTTGGTTTGTTTCGTGTGCATTAGATGGGGTGCAGTTAGAGATGGATATGTTTGCTTGTTTAATAGTAGTATAGATTGGAATCGATAGCGATGCTGGCAGAGTTTTCGTCAGGCGCCTAAAATTGCTAAACGCACATCTGAGGAGGATTAGTTGTTAATCCTGACTGTTAGATTGATATGAGTGGGCCTGATCTAAGGCTCTAATCGTTTTGGTTTGTTTCGTGTGCATTAGATGGGGTGAAGTTACGGATGGATATGTTAGCTTGTTTAATAGTAGTATAGATTGGAATCGATAGCGATGCTGGCAGAGTTTTCGTCCGGCGCCTAAAATTGCAAAACGCACATCTAAGGAGGATTAGTTATTAATCGTGACGGTTAGATTGATATGAGTGGGCCTGATCTAAGGCTCTAATTGTTTTGGTTTGTTTCGTGTGCATTAGATGGGGTGCGGTTACGGATGGATATATTTGCTTGTTTAATAGTAGTATAGATTGGAATCGATAGCGATGCTGGCAGAGTTTTCGTCCGGCGCCTAAAATTGCTAAACGCACATCTAAGGAGGATTAGTTGTTAATCCTGACGGCTAGATTGATATGAGTGGGCCTGATCTAAGGCTCTAATTGTTTTGGTTTGTTTCGTGTGCATTAGATGGGGTGCAATTACGGATGGATATGTTTGCTTGTTGAATAGCAGTATAGATTGGAATCGATAGCGATGCTGGCAGAGTTTTCGTCCGGCGCCTAAAATTGTTAAACGCACATCTAAGGAGGTTTAGTTGTTAATCCTGACGGCTAGATTGATATGAGTGGGCCTGATCTAAGGCTCTAATTGTTTTGGTTTGTTTTGTGTGCATTAGATGGGGTGCAGTTACGGATGGATATGTTTGCTTGTTTAATAGTAGTATAGATTGGAATCGATAGCGATGCTGGCAGAGTTTTCGTCAGGCGCCTAAAATTGCTAAACGCACATCTAAGGAGGATTAGTTGTTAATCCTGATGGTTAGATTGATATGAGTGGGCCTGATCTAAGGCTCTAATTGTTTTGGTTTGTTTCATGTGCATTAGATGGGGTGCAGTTACGGATGGATATGTTTGCTTGTTTAATAGTAGTATAGATTGGAATCGAGAGCGATGCGGGCAGAGTTTTCGTCCGGCGCCTAAAATTGCTAAATGCACATCTAAGGAGGATTAGTTATTAATCCTGACGGGTAGATTGATATGAGTGGGCTTGAACTAAGGCTCTAATTGTTTTGGTTTGTTTCGTGTGCATTAGATGGGGTGAAGTTAGGGATGGATATGTTTCCTTGTTTAATAGTAGTATAGATTGGAATCGATAGCGATGCTGGCAGAGTTTTCGTCCGGCGCCTAATATTGCTAAACACACATCTAAGGAGGATTAGTTATTAATCCTGACGGTTAGATTGATATGAGTGGGCCTGATCTAAGGCTCTAATTGTTTTGGTTTGTTTCGTGTGCATTAGATGGGGTGCAGTTAGAGATGGATATGTTTGCTTGTTTAATAGTAGTATAGATTGGAATCGATAGCGATGCTGGCAGAGTTTTCGTCCGGCGCCTAAAATTGCTAAACGCACATCTAAGGAGGATTAGTTGTTAATCCTGACTGTTAGATTGATATGAGTGGGCCTGATCTAAGGCTCTAATCGTTTTGGTTTGTTTTGTGTGCATTAGATGGGGTGCAGTTACGGATGGATATGTTTGCTTGTTTAATAGGAGTATAGATTGGAATCGATAGCGATGTTGGCAGAGTTTTCGTCCGGCGCCTAAAATTGCTAAACGCACATCTAAGGAGGATTAGTTGTTAATCCTGACAGTTAGATTGATATGAGTGGGCCTGATCTAAGGCTCTAATTATTTTGGTTTGTTTCGTGTGCATTAGATGGGGTGCAGTTAGGGATGGATATGTTTGCTTGTTTAATAGTAGTATAGATTGGAATCGATAGTGATGCTGGCAGAGTTTTCGTCCGGCGCCTAAAATTGCTTAACGCACATCTAAGGAGGATTAGTTGTTAATCCTGACGGTTAGATTGATATGAGTGGGCCTAATCTAAGGCTCTAATCGTTTTGGTTTGTTTCGTGTGCATTAGATGGGGTGCAGTTACGGATGGATATGTTTGCTTGTTTGATAGTAGTATAAATTGGAATCGATAGCGATGCTGGCAGAGTTTTCGTCAGGCGCCTAAAATTGCTAAACGCACATCTAAGGAGGATTAGTTGTTAATCCTGACGGCAAGATTGATATGAGTGGGCCTGATCTAATGCTCTAATTGTTTTGGTTTGTTTCATGTGCATTAGATGGTGTGAAGTTAGGGATGGATATGTTTCCTTGTTTAATAGTAGTATAAATTGGAATCGATAGCGATGCTGGCAGAGTTTTCGTCCAGCGCCTAATATTGCTAAACGCACATCTAAGGAGAATTATTTATTAATCCTTACGGTTAGATTGATATGAGTGGGCTTGATCTAAGGCTCTAATTGTTTTGATTTGTTTCGTGTGCATTAGATGGGGTGCAGTTACGGATGGATATGTTTGCTTGTTTAAAGTAGTATAGATTGGAATCGATAGCGATGCTGGCAGAGTTTTAGTTCGACGCCTAAAATTGCTAAACGCACATCTAAGGAGGATTAGTTGTTAATCCTGGCGGCTAGATTGATATGAGTGGGCCTGATTTAAGGCTCAAATGGTTTTGGTTTGTTTCGTTCGCATTAGATGGGGTGCAGTTAGGGATTGATATGTTTGCTTGTTTAATAGTAGTATAGATTGGAATCGATAGCGATGCTGGCAGAGTTTTCGTCCGGCGCCTAAAATTGCTAAACGCATATCTAAGGAGGATTAGTTGTTAATCCTGACGGCTAGATTGATATGAGTGTGCCTGATCTAAGGCTCTAATTGTTTTGGTTTGTTTCGTGTGCATTAGATAGGGTGCAGTTACGGATGGATATGTTTGCTTGTTTAATAGTAGTATAGATTGGAATCGATAGCGATGCTGGCAGAGTTTTCGTCCGGCGCCTAAAATTGCTAAACGCACATCTAAGGAGGATTAGTTGTTAATCCTGACGGCTAGATTGATATGAGTGGGCCTGATCTAAGGCTCTAATTGTTTTTGTTTGTTTCATGTGCATTAGATGGGGTGCAATTACGGATGGATATGTTTGCTTGTTTAATAGTAGTATAGATTGGAATCGATAGCGATGCTGGCAGAGTTTTCGTCCGGCGCCTAAATTTGTTAAACGCACATCTAAGGAGGTTTAGTTGTTAATCCTGACGGCTAGATTGATATGAGTGGGCCTGATCTAAGGCTCTAATTGTTTTGGTTTGTTTTGTGTGCATTAGATGGGGTGAAGTTACGGCTGGATATGTTTGCTTGTTGAATAGTAGTATAGATTGGAATCGATAGCGATGCTGGCAGAGTTTTCGTCAGGCGCCTAAAATTGATAAACGCACATCTAAGGAGGCTTAGTTGTTAATCCTGACGGCAAGATTGATATGAGTGGGCCTGATCTAATGCTCTAATTGTTTTGGTTTGTTTCATGTGCATTAGATGGTGTGAAGTTAGGGATGGATATGTTTCCTTGTTTAATAGTAGTATAAATTGGAATCGATAGCGATGCTGGCAGAGTTTTCGTCCAGCGCCTAATATTGCTAAACGCACATCTAAGGAGAATTATTTATTAATCCTTACGGTTAGATTGATATGAGTGGGCTTGATCTAAGGCTCTAATTGTTTTGATTTGTTTCGTGTGCATTAGATGGGGTGCAGTTACGGATGGATATGTTTGCTTGTCTGATAGTAGTATAGATTGGAATCGATAGCGATGCTGGCAGAGTTTTCATCCGGCGCCTAAAATTGCTAAACGCACATCTAAGGAGGATTAGTTGTTAATCCTGACGGCAAGATTGATATGAGTGGGCCTGATCTAATGCTCTAATTGTTTTGGTTTGTTTCATGTGCATTAGATGGTGTGAAGTTAGGGATGGATATGTTTCCTTGTTTAATAGTAGTATAAATTGGAATCGATAGCGATGCTGGCAGAGTTTTCGTCCAGCGCCTAATATTGCTAAACGCACATCTAAGGAGAATTATTTATTAATCCTTACGGTTAGATTGATATGAGTGGGCTTGATCTAAGGCTCTAATTGTTTTGATTTGTTTCGTGTGCATTAGATGGGGTGCAGTTACGGATGGATATGTTTGCTTGTTTAATAGTAGTATAGATTGGAATCGATAGCGATGCTGGCAGAGTTTACGTCCGGCGCCTAAAATTGCAAAACGCACATCTAAGGAGGATTAGTTATTAATCCTGGCGGTTAGATTGATATGAGTGGGCCTTATCTAAGGCTCTAGTTGTTTTGGTTTGTTTCGTGTGCATTAGATGGGGTGCAGTTACGGATGGATATGTTTGCTTGTTTAATAGTAGTATAGATTGGAATCGATAGCGATGCGGGCAGAGTTTTCGTCCGGCGCCTAAAATTGCTAAACGCACATCTAAGGAGGTTTAGTTGTTAATCCTGACGGCTAGATTGATATGAGTGGGCCTGATCTAAGGCTCTAATTGTTTTGGTTTGTTTTGTGTGCATTAGATGGGGTGCAGTTACGGATGGATATGTTTGCTTGTTTAATAGTAGTATAGATTGGAATCGATAGCGATGCTGGCAGAGTTTTCGTCTGGCGCCTAAAATTGCTAAACGCACATCTAAGGAGGTTTAGTTGTTAATCCTGGCGGCTAGATTGATATGAGTGGGCCTGATCTAAGGCTCTAATTGTTTTGGTTTGTTTCATGTGCACTAGATCGGGTGCAGTTACGGATGGATATGTTTGCTTGTTTAATAGTAGTTTAGATTGGAACCGATAGCGATGCGGGCAGAGTTTTCGTCCGGCGGCTAAAATTGCTAAACGCACATCTAAGGAGGATTAGTTATTAATCCTGACGGTTAGATTGATATGAGTGGGCCTGATCTAAGGCTCTAATTGTTTTGGTTTGTTTCATGTGCATTAGATGGGGTGCAGTTACGGATGGATATGTTTGCTTGTTTAATAGTAGTATAGATTGGAATCGATAGCGATGCAGGCAGAGTTTTCGTCCGGCGCCTAAAATTGCTAAACGCACATCTAAGGAGGGTTAGTTGTTAATCCTGACTGTTAGATTGATATGAGTGGGCCTGATCTTAGGCTCTAATCGTTTTGGTTTGTTTCGTGTGCATTAGATGGGGTGCAGTTACGGATGGATATGTTTGCTTGTTTAATAGTAGTATAGATTGGAATCGATAGCGATGCTGGCAGAGTTTTCGTCCGGCACCTAAAATTGCTAAACGCACATCTAAGGAGGATTAGTTGTTAATCCTGACGGCTAGATTGATATGAGTGGGCCTGATCTAAGGCTCTAACTGTTTTGGTTTGTTTCGTGTGCATTAGATGGGGTGCAGTTAGGGATGGATATGTTTGCTTGTTTAATAGTAGTATAGATTGGAATCGATAGCGATGCTGGCAGAGTTTTCGTCCGGCGCCTAAAATTGCAAAACGCACATCTAAGGAGGATTAGTTATTAATCCTGGCGGTTAGATTGATATGAGTGGGCCTGATCTAAGGCTCTAGTTGTTTTGATTTGTTTCGTGTGCATTAGATGGGGTGCAGTTACGGATGGATATGTTTGCTTGTTTAATAGTAGTATAGATTGGAATCGATAGCGATGCTGGCAGAGTTTTCGTCCAGCGCCTAAAATTGCTAAACGCACATCTAAGGAGGATTAGTTGTTAATCCTGACGGCTAGATTGATATGAGTGGGCCTGATCTAAGGCTCTAATTGTTTTGGTTTGTTTTGTGTGCATTAGATAGGGTGCAGTTACGGATGGATACGTTTGCTTGTTTAATAGTAGTATAGATTGGAATCGATAGAGATGCTGGCAGAGTTTTCGTCCGGCGCCTAAAATTGCTAAACGCACATCTAAGGAGGTTTAGTTGTTAATCCTCACGGCTAGATTGATATGAGTGGGCCTGATCTAAGGCTCTAATTATTTTGGTTTGTTTTGTGTGCATTAGATGGGGTGCTGTTACGGATGGATATGTTTGCTTGTTTAATAGTAGTATAGATTGGAATCGATAGCGATGCTGGCAGAGTTTTTGTTCGGCGCCTAAAATTGCTAAACGCACATCTAAGGAGGATTAGTTGTTAATCCTGGCGGTTAGATTGATATGAGTGGGCCTGATCTAAGGCTCTAATTGTTTTGGTTTGTTTCATGTGCATTAGATGGGGTGCAGTTACGGATGGATATGTTTGCTTGTTTAATAGTAGTATAGATTGGAATCGATAGCGATGCAGGCAGAGTTTTCGTCCGGCGCCTAAAATTGCTAAACGCACATCTAAGGAGGGTTAGTTGTTAATCCTGACTGTTAGATTGATATGAGTGGGCCTGATCTAAGGCTCTAATCGTTTTGGTTTGTTTCGTGTGCATTAGATGGGGTGCAGTTACGGATGGATATGTTTGCTTGTTTAATAGTAGTATAGATTGGAATCGATAGCGATGTTGGCAGAGTTTTCGTCCGGCGCCTAAAATTGCTAAACGCACATCTAAGGAGGATTAGTTGTTAATCCTGACGGCTAGATTGATATGAGTGGGCCTGATCTAAGGCTCTAATTGTTTTGGTTTGTTTCGTGTGCATTAGATGGGGTGCAGTTAGGGATGGATATGTTTGTTTGTTTAATAGTAGTATAGATTGGAATCGATAGCGATGCTGGCAGAGTTTTCGTCCGGCGCCTAAAATTGCTAAACGCACATCTAAGGAGGATTAGTTGTTAATCCTGACGGCTAGATTGATATGAGTGGGCCTGATCTAAGGCTCTAATTGTTTTGGTTTGTTTCGTGTGCATTAGATGGGGTGCAGTTAGGGATGGATATGTTTGTTTGTTTAATAGTAGTATAGATTGGAATCAATAGCGATGCTGGCAGAGTTTTCGTCCGGCGCCTAAAATTGCTAAACGCACATCTAAGGAGGATTAGTTGTTTATCCTGACGGTTAGATTGATATGAGTGGGCCTGATCTAAGGCTCTAATTGTTTTGGTTTGTTTCGTGTGCATTAGATGGGGTGCAGTTAGGGATGCATATGTTTGCTTGTTTAATAGTAGTATAGATTGGAATCGATAGTGATGCTGGCAGAGTTTTCGTCCGGCGCCTAAAATTGCTAAACGCACATCTAAGGAGGATTAGTTGTTAATCCTGTCGGTTAGATTGATATGAGTGGGCCTAATCTAAGGCTCTAATCGTTTTGGTTTGTTTCGTGTGCATTAGATGGGGTGCAGTTACGGATGGATATGTTTGCTTGTTTAATAGTAGTATAGATTGGAATCGATAGCGATGCTGGCAGAGTTTTCGTCCAACGCCTAAAATTGCTAAACGCACATCTAAGGAGGATTAGTTGTTAATCCTGGCGGCTAGATTGATATGAGTGGGCCTGATCTAAGGCTCTAATTGTTTTGGTTTGTTTCGTGTGCATTAGATGGGGTGCAGTTAGGGATGGATATGTTTGCTTATTTAATAGTAGTATAGATTGGAATCGATAGCGATGCTGGCAGAGTTTTCGTCCAGCGCCTAATATTGCTAAACGCACATCTAAGGAGAATTAGTTATTAATCCTGACGGCTAGATTGATATGAGTGGGCCTGATCTAAGGCTCTAATTGTTTTGGTTTGTTTCGTGTGCATTAGGCGGGGTGCAGTTAGGGATGGATATGTTTGTTTGTTTAATAGTAGTATAGATTGGAATCAATAGCGATGCTGGCAGAGTTTTCGTCCGGCGCCTAAAATTGCTAAACGCACATCTAAGGAGGATTAGTTGTTAATCCTGACGGTTAGATTGATATGAGTGGGCCTGATCTAAGGCTCTAGTTGTTTTATTTTGTTTCGTGTGCATTAGATGGGGTGCAGTTACGGATGGATATGTTTGCTTATTTAATAGTAGTATAGATTGGAATCGATAGCGATGCTGGCAGAGTTTTCGTCCGACGCCTAAAATTGCTAAACGCACATCTAAGGAGGATTAGTTGTTAATCCTGGCGGCTAGATTGATATGAGTGGGCCTGATCTAAGGCTCTAATTGTTTTGGTTTGTTTCGTGTGCATTAGATGGGGTGCAGTTACGGATGGATATGTTTGCTTGTTTAATAGTAGTATAGATTGGAATCGATAGCGATGCTGGCAGAGTTTTCGTCCGGCGCCTAAAATTGCTAAACGCACATCTAAGGAGGATTAGTTGTTAATCCTGACGGTTAGATTGATATGAGTGGGCCTGATCTAAGGCTCTAATTGTTTTGGTTTGTTTCGTGTGCATTAGATGGGGTGCAGTTAGGGATGGATATGTTTGCTTGTTTAATAGTAGTATAGATTGGAATCGATAGTTATGCTGGCAGATTTTTCGTCCGGCGCCTAAAATTGCTAAACGCACAGCTAAGGAGGATTAGTTGTTAATCCTGACAGTTAGATTGATATGAGTGGGCCTGATCTAAGGCTCTAATCGTTTTGGTTTGTTTCGTGTGCATTAGATGGGGTGCAGTTACGGATGGATATGTTTGCTTGTTTAATAGTAGTATAGATTGGAATCGATAGTGATGCTGGCATAGTTTTCGTCCGACGCCTAAAATTGCTAAACGCACATCTAAGGAGGATTAGTTGTTAATCCTGGCGGCTAGATTGATATGAGTGGGCCTGATCTAAGGCTCTAATTGTTTTGGTTTGTTTTGTGTGCATTAGATGGGGTGCAGTTAGGGATGGATATGTTTGCTTGTTTAATAGTAGTATAGATTGGAATCGATAGCGATGCTGGCAGAGTTTTCGTCCAGCGCCTAATATTGCTAAACGCACATCTAAGGAGAATTAGTTATTAATCCTGACGGTTAGATTGATATGAGTGGGCTTGATCTAAGGCTCTAATTGTTTTGGTTTGTTTCGTGTGCATTAGATGGGGTGCAGTTACGGATGGATATGTTTGCTTGTTTAATAGTAGTATAGATTGGAATCGATAGCGATGCTGGCAGAGTTTTCGTCCGGCGCCTAAAATTGCTAAACGCACATCTAAGGAGGATTAGTTGTTAATCCTGACGGCTAGATTGATATGAGTGGGCCTGATCTAAGGCTCTAATTGTTTTGGTTTGTTTCGTGTGCATTAGATGGGGTGCAATTACGGATGGATATGTTTGCTTGTTTAATAGTAGTATAGATTGGAATCGATAGCGATGCTGGCAGAGTTTTCGTCCGGCGCCTAAAATTGCTAAACGCACATCTAAGGAGGATTAGTTGTTAATCCTGACGGCTAGATTGATATGAGTGGGCCTGATCTAAGGCTCTAATTGTTTTGGTTTGTTTCGTGTGCATTAGATGGGGTGCAGTTACGGATGCATATGTTTGCTTGTTTAATAGTAGTATAGATTGGAATCGATAGCGATGCTGGCAGTGTTTTCGTCCGACGCCTAAAATTGCTAAACGCACATCTAAGGAGGATTAGTTGTTAATCCTGGCGGCTAGATTGATATGAGTGGGCCTGATCTAAGGCTCTAATTGTTTTGGTTTGTTTCGTGTGCATTAGATGGGGTGCAGTTAAGGATGGATATGTTTGCTTGTTTAATAGTAGTATAGATTGGAATCGATAGCGATGCTGGCAGAGTTTTCGTCCGGCGCCTAAAATTGCTAAACGCACATCTAAGGAGGATTAGTTGTTAATCCTGACGGCTAGATTGATATGAGTGGGCCTGATCTAAGGCTCTAATTGTTTTGGTTTGTTTCGTGTGCATTAGGCGGGGTGCAGTTAGGGATGGATATGTTTGTTTGTTTAATAGTAGTATAGATTGGAATCAATAGCGATGCTGGCAGAGTTTTCGTCCGGCGCCTAAAATTGCTAAACGCACATCTAAGGAGGATTAGTTTTTAATCCTGACGGTTAGATTGATATGAGTGGGCCTGATCTAAGGCTCTAGTTGTTTTGGTTTGTTTCGTGTGCATTAGATGGGGTGCAGTTACGGATGGATATGTTTGCTTGTTTAATAGTAGTATAGATTGGAATCGATAGCGATGCTGGCAGAGTTTTCGTCCGACGCCTAAAATTGCTAAACGCACATCTAAGGAGGATTAGTTGTTAATCCTGGCGGTTAGATTGATATGAGTGGGCCTGATCTAAGGCTCTAATTGTTTTGGTTTGTTTCGTGTGCATTAGATGGGGTGCAGTTAGGGATGGATATGTTTGCTTGTTTAATAGTAGTATAGATTGGAATCGATAGCGATGCTGGCAGAGTTTTCGTCCAGCGCCTAATATTGCTAAACGCACATCTAAGGAGAATTAGTTATTAATCCTGACGGTTAGATTGATATGAGTGGGCTTGATCTAAGGCTCTGATTGTTTTGGTTTGTTTCGTGTGCATTAGATGGGGTGCAGTTACGGATGGATATGTTTGCTTGTTTAATAGTAGTATAGATTGGAATCGATAGCGATGCTGGCAGAGTTTTCGTCCGACGCCTAAAATTGCTAAACGCACATCTAAGGAGGATTAGTTGTTAATCCTGGTGTCACGCCCTCGATGCGGCTATATCTCCCACGTGTCGAAGCACAACTTAGAGGCATAACCGCATTGAAAGCAATGTCGCAAGTGAGGTAATCTTCACACAACCCATGTAATACATAAGGGAAAGAGATACATAGTTGGCTTACAATCGCCACTTCACACAAATACATGAATAAAACAATACATCATACAGTTACAATCAGGGCCCGACTACGGAGCCAAAATGAAAGAAGAAACCCCAAAAGCGACAAAGGACCAAGATCGACCCCAACTGGGCTCCACTACTGATCGACTAGAACGAAACAACATAGAGGACAAGAACTTCATCGAACTCCTCCTTGAGCACGGGTGTGTCACCTGCACTGTCTCATCGGCACCTGCAAACTGGTTTTGGAAGTATCTGGTGAGTCACGGGGACTCAGCAATCTCACACCCGCGAGATCAAGACTATTTAAGCTTATGGGTAGGGGTAAAAGGTATGAGGTGGAGCTGCAGCAAGCGACTAGCATATATGGTGGCTAACATATGCAAATGACAGCGAGAAGAGAAGGCAAAGCACGGTCGAACAACTATGATCAATAAGTGATCCTGAACTACTTACGTCAAGCATAACTCCAACAACCGTGTTCACTTCCCGGACCCAGCCGAGAAGAGACCATCACGGTTACACACGCGGTTGGTGTATTTTAATTAAGATCAACTTCGGGTTTTCTACAACCGGACATTAACAAATTCCCATCTGCCCATAACCGCGGGCACGGCTTTCGAAAGTTCAAAACCCTGCAGGGGTGTCCCAACTTAACCCATGATAAGCTCTCGCGATCAACGAAGGATATTCCTTCTCCCCGGGAAGACCCGATCAGTCTCGGAATCCCGGCTACAAGACATTTCGACAGCAATAAAACAAGTCCAGCAAAACCGCCCGATGCGGCGACATCCTGATAGGAGCTGCACATATCTCGTTCTCAGGGCAACACCGGATAAGCGAAGCGTACAGGAACCAACATAACCCAAGTTGCCAAGGGACGGTCCCGCACGGTGCTCTAGTTTGGACCAACACTTAGACAAGCATTGGCCCGGGGGGCTAAAAAAGATGACCCTCAGGCTGATCAGGCCCAAGGGAAAGGGATAGGTGGTAGGCAAATGGTAAAACCAAGGTTGGGCCTGCTGGAAAAGTCTTATTCAAAGCGAACTGTCAAGGGGGTCCCATAAATCACCCGACCGCGTTAGGGACGCAAAATCCGGGAACATAATACCGATATGATGGAAACTAGGGCGGCAAGAGTGGAACAAAACACCAGGCATAAGGCCGAGCCTTCCACCCTTTACCAAGTATATAGATGCATTAATTAAATAAGATATATTGTGATATCCCAACAAGTAAACATGTACCAAGCAAGGAACAACATCTCCATGTTCCAACATGGAACAACTTCATCTTCACCTGCAACTAACAACGCTATATGAGGGGTTGAGCAAAGCGGTAACATAGCCAAACAACGGTTTGCTAGGACAAGGTGGGTTAGAGGCTTGGTTTAGCAATATGGGAGGCATGATAAGCAAGTGGTAGGTATCGCAGCATAGGCATAGCAAAAGAGCGAGCAATCTAGCAAGCAAAGATAGAAGTGATTTCGAGCGTATGGTCATCTTGCCTGAAATCCCGCAAGGAAGAAGAACGAGTCCATGAAGAAGACAAACGGACGTAATCGAACGGGTCCTCACAAACACGATGATAACGGAATCAACCCGAAGAAGCAACACCGGAAAGAAGCACACAACATAGTAAACAACCAACACATAAACATGGCATGATGCACAAACAAGCATGATGCATGTCCGGTTTAATGATTCATGGCATGGCAAATGCAACAAACAACACTACAAATTAAGTGGAGCTCAATATTCAACGAGTTGCATATTGGCGAAACACCACAACATTTATTTAGTTCTCTCTTGTTTATGCACCCAACAATATTAAATGTTGATTAACATGGCAAGGGGTGATGCATATGAAAACTACCTATCTAGGCAAGTTTAAATGAGGCTGGAACAACAAACAACAATTCCGGAAACTCCTCATAAGCAAATAATAGATTTGGTACTGTTCTGACCTAAACACAATTTTAATGTTGTTAAACAGGAAAATAAAGTGGACCATGTTAAACTAGGCATTTTTCTACCCCATTTACATATATAATTTATTTAATTCCGAGTTACGGTTAATTAGTTATGAATTAAATCATTTTAACATGGCATTTGAGCAAATTTAAACAAACAGCAAGTTAAACATTTTAAACATGCATGAAAGTGGGATATTATTAAAGTACACAATTTTCTGAGCATTTTTCATATATAAATCATTTTAATCCGATGCACGGTTCAAGAGTTATTATATGCATGAAGATTAGGGTCTTTTCTGTAAAACGGTAAATCACTGGATAAAAGAGAAATTCGCCAGACGGAAAAAAAACATCATGGGCCGAATCTGGCAGGCCAATAGTGCACAGGGGGGGCGCTGGGGTGTGGTGCTCACCCTGGGCTTGGCCTGTTGGTGCGGCCCACGCGGGCGCTGGCGCGGAGCTGGGCCGTGGGGAGGCCCACGCGGCTGGCGAAGGGGCGCTGGGCCTGGGAGGCCAAGGCGGCGTCCTTGTCTCGCCCGAGCAGAGGACCAAGGCGGCGGCGGCTTCGGCAGGGGTGCGGGGGCGCCTCCCAGCGAAGCAGCGGAGGTTGGGGAAGGCGTGAGGTGGCGAGGAGCACGGGACTGGTCAGATCCAGCCACTGGAGACCATCGGGGTTCCGTTCCCGGCCGGATCGAGAAGAAGCAAAGTCGTCGGGGCGGCGAGCTCCTGTGAGGGATACAGAGAGAGAGAGATCGAGACGTGAGGAGGAGAAAGAAAAATGGAGGACGGGAGAGGAAGACGGCAGGAGCGAGGCGGCCTGGTCCGCTGCGGTACTGGCCGGCGGCGACGTCTCCGGTGGTCAGCTGGCGCGCGGGAGACGAGGTGAGGAGGAGACGCTCGGTTCGAGGGGACGAGCGACGGGAGGAGCGGGCGGCGACGCGGTCCGGGCGCAGATGGGCTTCCAGGGCCCCGATTTGGGTTCCGCGGGCCCTGCGCGAGGTGGGAGACAGGGGCGCGTGGTTGGCGGCTCAGGTGGCGACGCGGTCGGTGGCTGATCGCCAAGTGGCGGCGGGGGGGCTTGGCCGGCGTGGAAAACGAGGCAAAGGAGGTGGGAGGCGGCTGGGAGATGATTGGGGCGCGGAATTTTAGGAGGAGGGTTAGGAAGCTGCCCAAAATGTCATGGGAGTTCTATATATAGCAGGTTTGCTAGGGTTTAGGGAGTTTTGGGGCATTCCGATCCCTCGGATCACGATCCGATGGCACCGGTCAGAGTGGAGGGCTAGGTGGGCTGTGCTGGAGAAATAGACTGAGAAGAGAGGAGAGGAGTGCAGCCCGGCAACTATTTCCGGAGACCGAAAACGTCCGGCGAAAGTACCGGCAACGGTACCGCTATATGTTTAACGGTTGAACTATCAAACGGACTCCGAATGCGATGGAATTTGGCAGGCGGTCTGTCTACACTATATTAAGGCCGCTCGACAAGTTTCACCCCATTCCGAGAACATTTTTACGCCACTTATAAAAATAATATTCGGACATGCCGCGGGCGCGTGCAAGTGTGGCTGGGCTCAGAACGGGCAACGGAGGGAACAAAGAGACCGGGACGGATGCAAGTTTCGAAAACATGAAGATGCAATGCGGATGATGACATGGCAAGATGCGACACGCAAGAAAATGACAAGGCAACAACAGCGAATAACTGGCGGACACCTGGCGCATCGGATCCGGGGCGTTACAACACTCCACCACTACGAGAGGATCTCGTCCCGAGATCTAGAATGGCACCGGAGGGGAAAACGGAAGAGAAAGAGAAGAGGTAAAACTAAGTTGCTTCTTTGACAAACGAGTGAAACCAAAGAACCTTGAGAGGTTTAACAAATTGAAAGAGAGAATACCATGGAGATGAACGAGATTTCGAATACTCCGTTAGCAAAGAGGAACAAGGAACATATGAGAACCTTGTTGTTTTGAAGACAAGAAACAAGGGCTTAACGAACCAAAGAATATGAAACCACCGGTATAATGTGATCGCCAAGGAACAAGGACGATAGAATTTGGACAGCACTCCGGTAGAAACGAGATGTACAAGGAATGATAAGGGTCAATAACGACAACACTCCGGTTAAACAAGATAGAGAAGGAAAAAGAATGAAATAATTTTGACAGCACTCCGACTGTAAATGGAAGGAATTGAACAAGAACTAGACAAGATGAGAGGATACTTGATGAAATCAACAACACACTGCCTCCGGAACAATTGAAAGAATGGCACAATAGGTAAGAAGGATTTCAAACATCACTCAGGTTGAAAAGTGATACGAAACTTGATAAAATGAAAAGAACTTGAGCAGAGGGCACAACACTCTGGTTAAATCGATAAGCAAGGAAAAGGACACGATCCTCACAATTTGATATGATGTGCGAAGAGAGCAACATCACAATGCCTCCAGAACAAAAGAATGGAAAACTAGATGGTTGAAAAGAGAAGAACGGAGAAAATGAATGACAACTCTCGCAAATAAAATTGAAAGAGAAAGCTTACGAAGAAAAAGTTGAACGGAGTTGTTGGATTATCAACAACGAAACGAATAAGCTTGATATGGTCTTAAGGAATGCATCTCAATTATGAGGTGATAACCTGCCACTCACGGGAAAAGAATTGGATTGATAAGAACATGGAGATGAGAAGGCTATATCACCGGGAGGATAAAAGAAGAACTTGGGTCAATGATAGCACCGTAAATAGCAACAATCCTTAGGGAAAGCTTTAGATGAAATATAACCCAAGATAACTCCAATGACGAGATTGATGGATTTAAATATCTCATTGTTGACAACATGTGAATCATGAGACGTGAACTCCAATAATCAAGAATGACATAATACCACCTCGAATGATACGGTTGAAAGGATTGCACTTCAAAATGCAAGATGAAGAATACTTGAGCTCCTCTGAAAAGAATCTCGATGAACACTTCGAGAAGGAATTAAATCCTTGATGAACCATCATGTAGAGCCTCCATGAAGAACTCCGGTAATAAAAGGATGATCAAAAGAATTGTAGGATGAAAAGAATAAGATTGGAGCCTTGCAATGATTTAGATGGATCTTCGTGATGATGAGAGCTTGGAACTCCGAGGAAGACAAGATGAAACAATTGAAATCAAGTATTTTGATGAATCTCCGGAATAAGGAATTGAATTTACTCGATGAAACAAGAATAAGAATTACATTATGCTTATCCTTCACCAATTCAAATTGATGACAAACAATGGATTTGGCATACTACTTATTACCATAGAAAAGATTAAGATAGATATGGCGCAAACTTCAGACGGTAATGATGGAACCACCGGTAGGATTGAAACAACGAATAGATTGATAAGATAACAAAGAAAGAGAACTCTTGAACGAAGCACCGTAAGAATTGAAACTGAACGAAGAAAAGATAAAGAAACACTGGGAAGAATTAGCAAATGAACAAAGATACTTGAGAGAATTTAGATACATGAGAACGAAGAGATCATGAACTGATTAGAGGATAACTTGAATGATGCACCGGTAAGATTTGGAGAACGAGAGCCGCAATCTTGAATGATTAATTCTTCTGAAATGATGGCCTTCGGAGAATCAAACTGAAAAGACTCCTGAAATGCTCCGGATGGGTGAAAAGAATTTTCACAATCGAAAACAATTATGAGAGGATGGCAACAAGCTAGAACAATGAATCTTGAGTAGAATGGAGCAAGATTTAAGAGAAACTCTTCTACGGTCTTCAAATGCTGAGAATGACGACGAGAAACACCAAGAATTTAGTTGAGACACTCCGGAATGAAAATTGGAAAAGTTGAACCAACGATGAAAGAATTTGAAGCGATCTTGGAGAAGGAATATGACTGATGATAATTCATACTTACATCAAACTTTGAAAAGAATTTTAGAAGCTCCGGGAGAATTAGAAGAGTCAGGTAAGATCCTGGGAAAAGACCTGTGGGTTAGGGCCCACTCAAAAGAAACACCGTTGAAAAGATTGCTTGGAAGGGATATTGAACCGGTTGAATTAAATGGCTTGAATGAGATAACATCCTCGAAAGAACTTGAGTGAATTGAGAATGGAAACTTGAATCTTCTGAGATATCTTCAGCGCTCCCAAACAAAAGAATAGCGAGAAGTGAATGATTAAGAGGTGCACCGGTACGAGAAAAAAAAACATTTGAAACGAGAAAAAGATATGATCGACAAAGCTTGAATTGAAACCACCGGAGAAGAAAAGAATGACGAATGATGAACTTGAAGTTGTTGCGCATCTTCATAGAAAATCGCCGGTTAAGAACATTGAAAGAAAGAATGAAGAAACTTCCATCAATAAAAAAGGATACTTGATTAAGAAATCCGAGTCCTTGGAGAAAAAGGGTGGGAGGGCGGGAAAACAAAGGCAACTTGGAACGGATGAAGCAAACACCGTTGAGAAGAACTGATAAATGATCTGGCATAAATTGAACGAATATGATGAACTTGAAGGGAAGCACACCGGTTGAAAAAGGATTGACATGACAACCTCGATGATCAAGAAGGATTAGTATTCACATAGAAATATGAGAACAACGTTTAGGAAAGGTATGGATTCAACATTTGACTTCGAAGCAACTCGAATACCACAAACCAAAACAAAACAAAGGATTGGCTTGGAAAATAAGCCGGAAACAAACCTATGATAGATCCCATATCGTATCATGTGTCTGTTGGAAAGAATTCCTACGTGATACTTGAATTCCCACTTATAAACTCCCGAAACTTTCTGGTTATGCAATCAGGTGTTGGGGATACAGGGGAAGCATAATATCTCACCCAAACTAGCAAATCCTACAACCAGCTGTATCCATCCTTCAACACATAACCAAGAAACCTTCGGAAATCGTCTACCTCAACCTTTGAAAACACATCCGTTATACGAGTTATGGCAATACTCCTGCACTCGCCACAGTACTGGGCTATCAGGGTTATCTCACCAACAACTGTACAAAAGAGATTTTCGATGTCGGCGTACTAAACTCAGGTATTCCAAAACCGCAACGATAAGATTATGACGACAACACCTCGGAGCTCAACTCCCCGGGACACTGCCACAACCCCTAAATGTCAGGAGGCAACCAAGACAATGTTGTCATCATAAAACCATCGGAACGATTCTAATATACCCGCGTGATCCTAAAAAAAAATTAGTGAAATTTGAGAAGAGAAGAGTCAAAACTCTACGTCAGGATGCCTTACCAGAAGGTCGAAGGGACTGGGTAGCAAAAAGAATTCCTAAACTCTCCGATGTATAATTCCTAAATGACTCAAAACATTTTTCTAGACACAACTCGGCCGCTAAAAACGATCAATCAGTGGGGGCTCCTAAGGTCGGGGAAGGCTCTGATTACCAACTTGTCACACCCTCGATGCGGCTATATCTCCCACGTGTCGAAGCACGACTTAGAGGCATAACCGCATTGAAAGCAATGTCGCAAGTGAGGTAATCTTCACACAACCCATGTAATACATAAGGGAAAGAGATACATAGTTGGCTTACAATCGCCACTTCACACAAATACATGAATAAAACAATACATCATACAGTTACAATCAGGGCCCGACTACGGAGCCAAAATAAAAGAAGAAACCCCAAAAGCGACAAAGGACCAAGATCGACCCCAACTGGGCTCCACTACTGATCGACTAGAACGAAACAACATAGAGGACAACAACTTCATCGAACTCCTCCTTGAGCACGGGTGTGTCACCTGCACGGTCTCATCGGCACCTGCAAACTGGTTTTGGAAGTATCTGGTGAGTCACGGGGACTCAGCAATCTCACACCCGCGAGATCAAGACTATTTAAGCTTATGGGTAGGGGTAAAAGGTATGAGGTGGAGCTGCAGCAAGCGACTAGCATATATGGTGGCTAACATACGCAAATGAGAGCGAGAAGAGAAGGCAAAGCACGGTCGAACAACTATGATCAATAAGTGATCCTGAACTACTTACGTCAAGCATAACTCCAACAACCGTGTTCACTTCCCGGACCCAGCCGAGAAGAGACCATCACGGTTACACACGCGGTTGGTGTATTTTAATTAAGATCAACTTCGGGTTTTCTACAACCGGACATTAACAAATTCCCATCTGCCCATAACCGCGGGCACGGCTTTCGAAAGTTCAAAACCCTGCAGGGGTGTCCCAACTTAACCCATGATAAGCTCTCGCGATCAACGAAGGATATTCCTTCTCCCCGGGAAGACCCGATCAGTCTCAGAATCCCGGCTACAAGACATTTCGACAGCAATAAAACAAGTCCAGCAAAACCGCCCGATGCGCCGACATCCTGATAGGAGCTGCACATATCTCGTTCTCAGGGCAACACCGGATAAGCGAAGCGTACAGGAACCAACATAACCCAAGTTGCCAAGGGACGGTCCCGCACGGTGCTCTAGTTTGGACCAACACTTAGACAAGCATTGGCCCGGGGGGCTAAAAAAAGATGACCCTCAGGCTGATCAGGCCCAAGGGAAAGGGATAGGTGGTAGGCAAATGGTAAAACCAAGGTTGGGCCTGCTGGAAAAGTCTTATTCAAAGCGAACTGTCAAGGGGGTCCCATAAATCACCCGACCGCGTTAGGGACGCAAAATCCGGGAACATAATACCGATATGTTGGAAACTAGGGCGGCAAGAGTGGAACAAAACACCAGGCATAAGGCCGAGCCTTCCACCCTTTACCAAGTATATAGATGCATTAATTAAATAAGATATATTGTGATATCCCAACAAGTAAACATGTACCAAGCAAGGAACAACATCTCCATGTTCCAACATGGAACAACTTCATCTTCACCTGCAACTAACAACGCTATAAGAGGGGCTGAGCAAAGCGGTAACATAGCCAAACAACGGTTTGCTAGGACAAGGTGGGTTAGAGGCTTGGTTTAGCAATATGGGAGGCATGATAAGCAAGTGGTAGGTATCGCAGCATAGGCATAGCAAAAGAGCGAGCAATCTAGCAAGCAAAGATAGAAGTGATTTCGAGGGTATGGTCATCTTGCCTGAAATCCCGCAAGGAAGAAGAACGAGTCCATGAAGAAGACAAACGGACGTAGTCGAACGGGTCCTCACAAACGCGATGATAACGGAATCAACCCGAAGAAGCAACACCGGAAAGAAGCACACAACATAGTAAACAACCAACACATAAACATGGCATGATGCACAAACAAGCATGATGCATGTCCGGTTTAATGATTCATGGCATGGCAAATGCAACAAACAACACTACAAATTAAGTGGAGCTCAATATTCAACGAGTTGCATATTGGCGAAACACCACAATATTTATTTAGTTCTCTCTTGTTTATGCACCCAACAATATTAAATGTTGATTAACATGGCAAGGGGTGATGCATATGAAAACTACCTATCTAGGCAAGTTTAAATGAGGCCGGAACAACAAACAACAATTCCGGAAACTCCTCATAAGCAAATAATAGATTTGGTACTGTTCTGACCTAAACACAATTTTAATGTTGTTAAACAGGAAACTAAAGTGGACCATGTTAAACTAGGCATTTTTCTACCCCATTTACATATATAATTTATTTAATTCCGAGTTACGGTTAATTAGTTATGAATTAAATCATTTTAACATGGCATTTGAGCAAATTTAAACAAACAGCAAGTTAAACATTTTAAACATGCATGAAAGTGGGATATTATTAAACTACACAATTTTCTGAGCATTTTTCATATATAAATCATTTTAATCCGATGCACGGTTCAAGAGTTATTATATGCATGAAGATTAGGGTCTTTTCTGTAAAACGGTAAATCACTGGATAAAAGAGAAATTCGCCAGACGGAAAAAAAACATCATGGGCCGAATCTGGCAGGACAATAGTGCACAGGGGGGGCGCTGGGGTGTGGTGCTCACCCTGGGCTTGGCCCGTTGGTGCAGCCCACGCGGGCGCTGGCGCGGAGCTGGGCCTTGGGGAGGCCCACGCGGCTGGCGAAGGGGCGTTGGGCCTGGGAGGCCAAGGCGGCATCCTTGTCTCGCCCGAGCAGAGGACCAAGGCGGCGGCGGCTTCGGCAGGGGTGCGGGGGCGCCTCCCAGCGAAGCAGCGGAGGTTGGGGAAGGCGTGAGGTGGCGAGGAGCACGGGACTGGTCAGATCCAGCCACTGGAGACCATCGGGGTTCCGTTCCCGGCCGGATCGAGAAGAAGCAAAGTCGTCGGGGCGGCGAGCTCCTGTGAGGGATACAGAGAGAGAGATCGAGACGTGAGGAGGAGAAAGAAAAATGGAGGACGGGAGAGGAAGACGGCAGGAGCGAGGCGGCCTGGTCCGCTGCGGTACTGGCCGGCGGCGACGTCTCCGGTGGTCAGCCGGCGCGCGGGAGACGAGGTGAGGAGGAGACGCTCGGTTCGAGGGGACGAGCGACGGGAGGAGCGGGCGGCGACACGGTCCGGGCGCAGATGGGCTTCCGGGGCCCCGATTTGGGTTCCGCGGGCCCTGCGCGAGGTGGGAGACAGGGGCGCGTGGTTGGCGGCTCAGGTGGCGACGCGGTCGGTGGATGATCGCCAAGTGGCGGCGGGGGGGGCTTGGCCGGCGCGGAAAACAAGGCAGAGGAGGTGGGAGGCGGCTGGGAGATGATTGGGGCGCGGAATTTTAGGAGGAGGGTTAGGAAGCTGCCCAAAATGTCATGGGAGTTCTATATATAGCAGGTTTGCTAGGGTTTAGGGAGTTTTGGGGCATTCCGATCCCTCGGATCACGATCCGATGGCACCGGTCAGAGTGGAGGGCTAGGTGGGCTGTGCTGGAGAAATAGACTGAGAAGAGAGGAGAGGAGTGCAGCCCGGCAACTATTTCCGGAGACCGAAAACATCCGGCGAAAGTACCGGCAACGGTACCGCTATATGTTTAACGGTTGAACTATCAAACGGACTCCGAATGCGATGGAATTTGGCAGGCGGTCTGTCTACACTATATTAAGGCCGCTCGACAAGTTTCACCCCATTCCGAGAACATTTTTACGCCACTTATAAAAATAATATTCGGACATGCCGCGGGCGCGTGCAAGTGTGGCTGGGCTCAGAACGGGCAACGGAGGGAACAAAGAGACCGGGACGGATGCAAGTTTCGAAAACATGAAGATGCAATGCGGATGATGACATGGCAAGATGCGACACGCAAGCAAATGACAAGGCAACAACAGCGAATAACTGGCGGACACCTGGCGCATCGGATCCGGGGCGTTACACCTGGCGGCTAGATTGATATGAGTGGGCCTGATCTAAGGCTCTAATTGTTTTGGTTTGTTTCGTGTGCAGTAGATGGGGTGCAGTTACGGATGGATATGTTTGCTTGTTTAATAGTAGTATAGATTGGAATCGATAGCGATGCTGGCAGAGTTTTCGTCCGGCGCCTAAAATTGCTAAACGCACATCTAAGGAGGATTAGTTGTTAATCCTGACGGTTAGATTGATATGAGTGGGCCTGATCTAAGGCTCTAATTGTTTTGGTTTGTTTCGTGTGCATTAGATGGGGTGCAGTTAGGGATGGATATGTTTGCTTGTTTAATAGTAGTATAGATTGGAATCGATAGTGATGCTGGCAGAGTTTTCGTCCGGCGCCTAAAATTGCTAAACGCACATCTAAGGAGGATTAGTTGTTAATCTTGACGGTTAGATTGATATGAGTGGGCCTGATCTAAGGCTCTAATAGTTTTGGTTTGTTTCGTGTGCATTAGATGGGGTGCAGTTACGGATGGATATGTTTGCTTGTTTAATAGTAGTATAGATTGGAATCGATAGTGATGCTGGCAGAGTTTTCGTCCGACGCCTAAAATTGCTAAACGCACATCTAAGGAGGATTAGTTGTTAATCCTGGCGGCTAGATTGATATGAGTGGGCCTGATCTAAGGCTCTAATTGTTTTGGTTTGTTTCGTGTGCATTAGATGGGGTGCAGTTAGGGATGGATATGTTTGCTTGTTTAATAGTAGTATAGATTAGAATCGATAGTGATGCTGGCAGAGTTTTCGTCCAGCGCCTAATATTGCTAAACGCACATCTAAGGAGAATTAGTTATTAATCCTGACGGTTAGATTGATATGAGTGGGCTTGATCTAAGGCTCTAATTGTTTTGGTTTGTTTCGTGTGCATTAGATGGGGTGCAGTGACGGATGGATATGTTTGCTTGTTTAATAGTAGTATAGATTGGAATCGATAGCGATGCTGGAAGAGTTTTCGTCCGGCGCCTAAAATTGCTAAACGCACATCTAAGGAGGATTAGTTGTTAATCCTGACGGCTAGATTGATATGAGTGGGCCTGATCTAAGGCTCTAATTGTTTTGGTTTGTTTCGTGTGCATTAGATGGGGTGCAGTTACGGATGGATATGTTTGCTTGTTTAATAGTAGTATAGATTGGAATCGATAGCGATGCTGGCAGAGTTTTCGTCCGGCGCCTAAAATTGCTAAACGCACATCTAAGGAGGATTAGTTGTTAATCCTGACGGCTAGATTGATATGAGTGGGCCTGATCTAAGGCTCTAATTGTTTTGGTTTGTTTCGTGTGCATTAGATGGGGTGCAGTTACGGATGCATATGTTTGCTTGTTTAATAGTAGTATAGATTGGAATCGATAGCGATGCTGGCAGAGTTTTCGTCCGACGCCTAAAATTGCTAAACGCACATCTAAGGAGGATTAGTTGTTAATCCTGGCGGCTAGATTGATATGAGTGGGCCTGATCTAAGGCTCTAATTGTTTTGGTTTGTTTCGTGTGCATTAGATGGGGTGCAGTTAGGGATGGATATGTTTGCTTGTTTAATAGTAGTATAGATTGGAATCGATAGTGATGCTGGCAGAGTTTTCGTCCAGCGCCTAATATTGCTAAACGCACATCTAAGGAGAATTAGTTATTAATCCTGACGATTAGATTGATATGAGTGGGCTTGATCTAAGGCTCTAATTGTTTTGGTTTGTTTCGTGTGCATTAGATGGGGTGCAGTTACGGATGGATATGTTTGCTTGTTTAATAGTAGTATAGATTGGAATCGATAGCGATGCTGGCAGAGTTTTCGTCTGGCGCCTAAAATTGCTAAACGCACATCTAAGGAGGATTAGTTGTTAATCCTGACGGCTAGATTGATATGAGTGGGCCTGATCTAAGGCTCTAATTGTTTTGGTTTGTTTCGTGTGCATTAGATGGGGTGCAGTTACGGATGGATATGTTTGCTTGTTTAATAGTAGTATAGATTGGAATCGATAGCGATGCTGGCAGAGTTTTCGTCCGGCGCCTAAAATTGCTAAACGCATATCTAAGGAGGATTAGTTGTTAATCCTGACGGCTAGATTGATATGAGTGGGCCTGATCTAAGGCTCTAATTGTTTTGGTTTGTTTCGTGTGCATTAGATGGGGTGCAGTTACGGATGCATATGTTTGCTTGTTTAATAGTAGTATAGATTGGAATCGATAGCGATGCTGGCAGAGTTTTCGTCCGACGCCTAAAATTGCTAAACGCACATCTAAGGAGGATTAGTTGTTAATCCTGGCGGCTAGATTGATATGAGTGGGCCTGATCTAAGGCTCTAATTGTTTTGGTTTGTTTCGTGTGCATTAGATGGGGTGCAGTTAAGGATGGATATGTTTGCTTGTTTAATAGTAGTATAGATTGGAATCGATAGCGATGCTGGCAGAGTTTTCGTCCGGCGCCTAAAATTGCTAAACGCACATCTAAGGAGGATTAGTTGTTAATCCTGACGGTTAGATTGATATGAGTGGGCCTGATCTAAGGCTCTAATTGTTTTGGTTTGTTTCGTGTGCATTAGATGGGGTGCAGTTAGGGATGGATATGTTTGCTTGTTTAATAGTAGTATAGATTGGAATCGATAGCGCTGCTGGCAGAGTTTTCGTCCAGCGCCTAATATTGCTAAACGCACATCTAAGGAGAATTAGTTATTAATCCTGACGGTTAGATTGATATGAGTGGGCTTGATCTAAGGCTCTAATTCTTTTGGTTTGTTTCGTGTGCATTAGATGGGGTGCAGTTACGGATGGATATGTTTGCTTGTTTAATAGTAGTACAGATTGGAATCGATAGCGATGCTGGCAGAGTTTTCGTCCGACGCCTAAAATTGCTAAAGGCACATCTAAGGAGGATTAGTTGTTAATCCTGGCGGCTAGATTGATATGAGTGGGCCTGATCTAAGGCTCTAATTGTTTTGGTTTGTTTCGTGTGCATTAGATGGGGTGCAGTTACGGATGGATATGTTTGCTTGTTTAATAATAGTATAGATTGGAATCGATAGCGATGCTGGCAGAGTTTTCGTCCGGCGCCTAAAATTGCTAAACGCACATCTAAGGAGGATTAGTTGTTAATCCTGACGGTTAGATTGATATGAGTGGGCCTGATCTAAGGCTCAAATTGTTTTGGTTTGTTTCGTGTGCATTAGATGGGGTGCAGTTAGGGATGGATATGTTTGCTTGTTTAATAGTAGTATAGATTGGAATCGATAGTGATGCTGGCAGAGTTTTCGTCCGGCGCCTAAAATTGCTAAACGCACATCTAAGGAGGATTAGTTGTTAATCCTAACAGTTAGATTGATATGAGTGGGCCTGATCTAAGGCTCTAATAGTTTTGGTTTGTTTCGTGTGCATTAGATGGGGTGCAGTTACGGATGGATATGTTTGCTTGTTTAATAATAGTATAGATTGGAATCGATAGCGATGCTGGCAGAGTTTTCGTCCGGCGCCTAAAATTGCTAAACGCACATCTAAGGAGGATTAGTTGTTAATCCTAACAGTTAGATTGATATGAGTGGGCCTGATCTAAGGCTCTAATAGTTTTGGTTTGTTTCGTGTGCATTAGATGGGGTGCAGTTACGGATGGATATGTTTGCTTGTTTAATAGTAGTATAGATTGGAATCGATAGTGATGCTGGCAGAGTTTTCGTCCGACGCCTAAAATTGCTAAACGCACATCTAAGGAGGATTAGTTGTTAATCCTGGCGGCTAGATTGATATGAGTGGGCCTGATCTAAGGCTCTAATTGTTTTGGTTTGTTTCGTGTGCATTAGATGGGGTGCAGTTAGGGATGGATATGTTTGCTTGTTTAATAGTAGTATAGATTGGAATCGATAGCGATGCTGGCAGACTTTTCGTCCAGCGCCTAATATTGCTAAACGCACATCTAAGGAGAATTAGTTATTAATCCTGACGGTTAGATTGATATGAGTGGGCTTGATCTAAGGCTCTAATTGTTTTGGTTTGTTTCGTGTGCATTAGATGGGGTGCAGTTACGGATGGATATGTTTGCTTGTTTAATAGTAGTATAGATTGGACTCGATAGCGATGCTGGCAGAGTATTCGTCCGGCGCCTAAAATTGCTAAACGCACATCTAAGGAGGATTAGTTGTTAATCCTGACGGCTAGATTGATATGAGTGGGCCTGATCTAAGGCTCTAATTGTTTTGGTTTGTTTCGTGTGCATTAGATGGGGTGCAGTTACGGATGGATATGTTTGCTTGTTTAATAGTAGTATAGATTGGAATCGATAGCGATGCTGGCAGAGTTTTCGTCCGGCGCCTTAAATTGCTAAACGCACATCTAAGGAGGATTAGTTGTTAATCCTGACGGCTAGATTGATATGAGTGGGCCTGATCTAAGGCTCTAATTGTTTTGGTTTGTTTCGTGTGCATTAGATGGGGTGCAGTTACGGATGCATATGTTTGCTTGTTTAATAGTAGTATAGATTGGAATCGATAGCGATGCTGGCAGAGTTTTCGTCCGGCGCCTAAAATTGCTAAACGCACATCTAAGGAGGATTAGTTGTTAATCCTGACGATTAGATTGATATGAGTGGGCCTGATCTAAGGCTCTAATTGTTTTGTTTTGTTTCGTGTGCATTAGATGGGGTGCAGTTAAGGATGGATATGTTTGCTTGTTTAATAGTAGTATAGATTGGAATCGATAGCGATGCTGGCAGAGTTTTCGTCCGGCGCCTAAAATTGCAAAAAGCACATCTAAGGAGGATTAGTTATTAATCGTGACGGTTAGATTGATATGAGTGGGCCTGATCTAAGGCTCTAATTGTTTTGGTTTGTTTCGTGTGCATTAGATTGGGTGCAGTCACGGATGGATATTTTAGCTTGTTTAATAGTAGTATAGATTGGAATCGATAGCGATGTTGGCAGAGTTTTCGTCCGGCGCCTAAAATTGCTAAACGCACATCTAAGGAGGATTAGTTGTTAATCCTGATGGCTAGATTGATATGAGTGGGCCTGATCTAAGGCTCTAATCGTTTTGGTTTGTTTCGTGTGCATTAGATGGGGTGCAGTTACGGATGGATATGTTTGCTTGTTTAATAGTAGTATAGATTGGAATCGATAGTGATGCTGGCAGAGTTTTCGTCCGACGCCTAAAATTGCTAAACGCACATCTAAGGAGGATTAGTTGTTAATCCTGGCGGCTAGATTGATATGAGTGGGCCTGATCTAAGGCTCTAATTGTTTTGGTTTGTTTCGTGTGCATTAGATGGGGTGCAGTTAGGGGATGATATGTTTGCTTGTTTAATAGTAGTATAGATTGGAATCGATAGTGATGCTGGCAGAGTTTTCGTCCAGCGCCTAATATTGCTAAACGCACATCTAAGGAGAATTAGTTATTAATCCTGACGGTTAGATTGATATGAGTGGGCTTGATCTAAGGCTCTAATTTTTTTGGTTTGTTTCGTGTGCATTAGATGGGGTGCAGTTACGGATGGATATGTTTGCTTGTTTAATAGTAGTATAGATTGGAATCGATAGCGATGCTGGCAGAGTTTTCGTCCGGCGCCTAAAATTGCTAAACGCACATCTAAGGTGGATTAGTTGTTAATCCTGACGGTTAGATTGATATGAGTGGGCCTGATCTAAGGCTCTAATTGTTTTGTTTTGTTTCGTGTGCATTAGATGGGGTGCAGTTACGGATGGATATGTTTGCTTGTTTAATAGTAGTATAGATTGGAATCGATAGCGATGTTGGCAGAGTTTTCGTCCGGCGCCTAAAATTGCTAAACGCACATCTAAGGAGGATTAGTTGTTAATCCTGACGGCTAGATTGATATGAGTGGGCCTGATCTAAGGCTCTAATTGTTTTGGTTTGTTTCGTGTGCATTAGATGGGGTGCAGTTACGGATGCATATGTTTGCTTGTTTAATAGTAGTATACATTGGAATCGATAGCGATGCTGGCAGAGTTTTCGTCCGACGCCTAAAATTGCTAAACGCACATCTAAGGAGGATTAGTTGTTAATCCTGGCGGCTAGATTGATATGAGTGGGCCTGATCTAAGGCTCTAATTTTTTTGGTTTGTTTCGTGTGCATTAGATGGGGTGCAGTTAAGGATGGATATGTTTGCTTGTTTAATAGTAGTATAGATTGGAATCGATAGCGATGCTGGCAGAGTTTTCGTCCGGCGCCTAAAATTGCTAAACGCACATCTAAGGAGGATTAGTTGTTAATCCTGACGGTTAGATTGATATGAGTGGGCCTGATCTAAGGCTCTAATTGTTTTGGTTTGTTTCGTGTGCATTAGATGGGGTGCAGTTAGGGATGGATATGTTTGCTTGTTTAATAGTAGTATAGATTGGAATCGATAGCGATGCTGGCAGAGTTTTCGTCCAGCGCCTAATATTGCTAAACGCACATCTAAGGAGAATTAGTTATTAATCCTGACGGTTAGATTGATATGAGTGGGCTTGATCTAAGGCCCTAATTCTTTTGGTTTGTTTCGTGTGCATTAGATGGGGTGCAGTTACGGATCGATATGTTTGCTTGTTTAATAGTAGTATAGATTGGAATCGATAGCGATGCTGGCAGAGTTTTCGTCCAGCGCCTAATATTGCTAAACGCACATCTAAGGAGAATTAGTTATTAATCCTGACGGTTAGATTGATATGAGTGGGCTTGATCTAAGGCCCTAATTCTTTTGGTTTGTTTCGTGTGCATTAGATGGGGTGCAGTTACGGATCGATATGTTTGCTTGTTTAATAGTAGTATAGATTGGAATCGATAGCGATGCTGGCAGAGTTTTCGTCCGACGCCTAAAATTGCTAAACGCACATCTAAGGAGGATTAGTTGTTAATCCTGGCGGCTAGATTGATATGAGTGGGCCTGATCTAAGGCTCTAATTGTTTCGGTTTGTTTCGTGTGCATTAGATGGGGTGCAGTTACGGATGGATATGTTTGCTTGTTTAATAATAGTATAGATTGGAATCGATAGCGATGCTGGCAGAGTTTTCGTCCGGCGCCTAAAATTGCTAAACGCACATCTAAGGAGGATTAGTTGTTAATCCTGACGGTTAGATTGATATGAGTGGGCCTGATCTAAGGCTCAAATTGTTTTGGTTTGTTTCGTGTGCATTAGATGGGGTGCAGTTAGGGATGGATATGTTTGCTTGTTTAATAGTAGTATAGATTGGAATCGATAGTGATGCTGGCAGAGTTTTCGTCCGGCGCCTAAAATTGCTAAACGCACATCTAAGGAGGATTAGTTGTTAATCCTGACAGTTAGATTGATATGAGTGGGCCTGATCTAAGGCTCTAATAGTTTTGGTTTGTTTCGTGTGCATTAGATGGGGTGCAGTTACGGATGGATATGTTTGCTTGTTTAATAGTAGTATAGATTGGAATCGATAGTGATGCTGGCAGAGTTTTCGTCCGACGCCTAAAATTGCTAAACGCACATCTAAGGAGGATTAGTTGTTAATCCTGGCGGCTAGATTGATATGAGTGGGCCTGATCTAAGGCTCTAATTGTTTTGGTTTGTTTCGTGTGCATTAGATGGGGTGCAGTTAAGGATGGATATGTTTGCTTGTTTAATAGTAGTATAGATTGGAATCGATAGCGATGCTGGCAGACTTTTCGTCCAGCGCCTAATATTGCTAAACGCACATCTAAGGAGAATTAGTTATTAATCCTGACGGTTAGATTGATATGAGTGGGCTTGATCTAAGGCTCTAATTGTTTTGGTTTGTTTCGTGTGCATTAGATGGGGTGCAGTTACGGATGGATATGTTTGCTTGTTTAATACTAGTATAGATTGGACTCGATAGCGATGCTGGCAGAGTATTCGTCCGGCGCCTAAAATTGCTAAACGCACATCTAAGGAGGATTAGTTGTTAATCCTGACGGCTAGATTGATATGAGTGGGCCTGATCTAAGGCTCTAATTGTTTTGGTTTGTTTCGTGTGCATTAGATGGGGTGCAGTTACGGATGGATATGTTTGCTTGTTTAATAGTAGTATAGATTGGAATCGATAGCGATGCTGGCAGAGTTTTCGTCCGGCGCCTTAAATTGCTAAACGCACATCTAAGGAGGATTAGTTGTTAATCCTGACGGCTAGATTGATATGAGTGGGCCTGATCTAAGGCTCTAATTGTTTTGGTTTGTTTCGTGTGCATTAGATGGGGTGCAGTTACGGATGCATATGTTTGCTTGTTTAATAGTAGTATAGATTGGAATCGATAGCGATGCTGGCAGAGTTTTCGTCTGACGGCTAAAATTGCTAAACGCACATCTAAGGAGGATTAGTTGTTAATCCTGGCGGCTAGATTGATATGAGTGGGCCTGATCTAAGGCTCTAATTGTTTTGGTTTGTTTCGTGTGCATTAGATGGGGTGCAGTTAAGGATGGATATGTTTGCTTGTTTAATAGTAGTATAGATTGGAATCGATAGCGATGCTGGCAGAGTTTTCGTCCGGCGCCTAAAATTGCTAAACGCACATCTAAGGAGGATTAGTTGTTAATCCTGACGATTAGATTGATATGAGTGGGCCTGATCTAAGGCTCTAATTGTTTTGTTTTGTTTCGTGTGCATTAGATGGGGTGCAGTTACGGATGGATATGTTTGCTTGTTTAATAGTAGTATAGATTGGAATCGATAGCGATGCTGGCAGAGTTTTCGTCCGGCGCCTAAAATTGCAAAAAGCACATCTAAGGAGGATTAGTTATTAATCGTGACGGTTAGATTGATATGAGTGGGCCTGATCTAAGGCTCTAATTGTTTTGGTTTGTTTCGTGTGCATTAGATTGGGTGCAGTCACGGATGGATATGTTTGCTTGTTTAATAGTAGTATAGATTGGAATCGATAGCGATGTTGGCAGAGTTTTCGTCCGGCGCCTAAAATTGCTAAACGCACATCTAAGGAGGATTAGTTGTTAATCCTGACGGCTAGATTGATATGAGTGGGCCTGATCTAAGGCTCTAATCGTTTTGGTTTGTTTCGTGTGCATTAGATGGGGTGCAGTTACGGATGGATATGTTTGCTTGTTTAATAGTAGTATAGATTGGAATCGATAGTGATGCTGGCAGAGTTTTCGTCCGACGCCTAAAATTGCTAAACGCACATCTAAGGAGGATTAGTTGTTAATCCTGGTGGCTAGATTGATATGAGTGGGCCTGATCTAAGGCTCTAATTGTTTTGGTTTGTTTCGTGTGCATTAGATGGGGTGCAGTTAGGGGATGATATGTTTGCTTGTTTAATAGTAGTATAGATTGGAATCGATAGTGATGCTGGCAGAGTTTTCGTCCAACGCCTAATATTGCTAAACGCACATCTAAGGAGAATTAGTTATTAATCCTGACGGTTAGATTGATATGAGTGGGCTTGATCTAGCGCTCTAATTTTTTTGGTTTGTTTCTTGTGCATTAGATGGGGTGCAGTTACGGATGGATATGTTTGCTTGTTTAATAGTAGTATAGATTGGAATCGATAGCGATGCTGGCAGAGTTTTCGTCCGGCGCCTAAAATTGCTAAACGCACATCTAAGGTGGATTAGTTGTTAATCCTGACGGTTAGATTGATATGAGTGGGCCTGATCTAAGGCTCTAATTGTTTTGTTTTGTTTCGTGTGCATTAGATGGGGTGCAGTTACGGATGGATATGTTTGCTTGTTTAATAGTAGTATAGATTGGAATCGATAGCGATGTTGGCAGAGTTTTCGTCCGGCGCCTAAAATTGCTAAACGCACATCTAAGGAGGATTAGTTGTTAATCCTGACGGCTAGATTGATATGAGTGGGCCTGATCTAAGGCTCTAATTGTTTTGGTTTGTTTCGTGTGCATTAGATGGGGTGCAGTTAAGGATGGATATGTTTGCTTGTTTAATAGTAGTATAGATTGGAATCGATAGCGATGCTGGCAGAGTTTTCGTCCGGCGCCTAAAATTGCTAAACGCACATCTAAGGAGGATTAGTTGTTAATCCTGACGATTAGATTGATATGAGTGGGCCTGATCTAAGGCTCTAATTGTTTTGTTTTGTTTCGTGTGCATTAGATGGGGTGCAGTTACGGATGGATATGTTTGCTTGTTTAATAGTAGTATAGATTGGAATCGATAGCGATGCTGGCAGAGTTTTCGTCCGGCGCCTAAAATTGCAAAAAGCACATCTAAGGAGGATTAGTTATTAATCGTGACGGTTAGATTGATATGAGTGGGCCTGATCTAAGGCTCTAATTGTTTTGGTTTGTTTCGTGTGCATTAGATTGGGTGCAGTCACGGATGGATATGTTTGCTTGTTTAATAGTAGTATAGATTGGAATCGATAGCGATGTTGGCAGAGTTTTCGTCCGGCGCCTAAAATTGCTAAACGCACATCTAAGGAGGATTAGTTGTTAATCCTGACGGCTAGATTGATATGAGTGGGCCTGATCTAAGGCTCTAATCGTTTTGGTTTGTTTCGTGTGCATTAGATGGGGTGCAGTTACGGATGGATATGTTTGCTTGTTTAATAGTAGTATAGATTGGAATCGATAGTGATGCTGGCAGAGTTTTCGTCCGACGCCTAAAATTGCTAAACGCACATCTAAGGAGGATTAGTTGTTAATCCTGGCGGCTAGATTGATATGAGTGGGCCTGATCTAAGGCTCTAATTGTTTTGGTTTGTTTCGTGTGCATTAGATGGGGTGCAGTTAGGGGATGATATGTTTGCTTGTTTAATAGTAGTATAGATTGGAATCGATAGTGATGCTGGCAGAGTTTTCGTCCAACGCCTAATATTGCTAAACGCACATCTAAGGAGAATTAGTTATTAATCCTGACGGTTAGATTGATATGAGTGGGCTTGATCTAAGGCTCTAATTTTTTTGGTTTGTTTCTTGTGCATTAGATGGGGTGCAGTTACGGATGGATATGTTTGCTTGTTTAATAGTAGTATAGATTGGAATCGATAGCGATGCTGGCAGAGTTTTCGTCCGGCGCCTAAAATTGCTAAACGCACATCTAAGGTGGATTAGTTGTTAATCCTGACGGTTAGATTGATATGAGTGGGCCTGATCTAAGGCTCTAATTGTTTTGTTTTGTTTCGTGTGCATTAGATGGGGTGCAGTTACGGATGGATATGTTTGCTTGTTTAATAGTAGTATAGATTGGAATCGATAGCGATGTTGGCAGAGTTTTCGTCCGGCGCCTAAAATTGCTAAACGCACATCTAAGGAGGATTAGTTGTTAATCCTGACGGCTAGATTGATATGAGTGGGCCTGATCTAAGGCTCTAATCGTTTTGGTTTGTTTCGTGTGCATTAGATGGGGTGCAGTTACGGATGGATATGTTTGCTTGTTTAATAGTAGTATAGATTGGAATCGATAGTGATGCTGGCAGAGTTTTCGTCCGACGCCTAAAATTGCTAAACGCACATCTAAGGAGGATTAGTTGTTAATCCTGGCGGCTAGATTGATATGAGTGGGCCTGATCTAAGGCTCTAATTGTTTTGGTTTGTTTCGTGTGCATTAGATGGGGTGCAGTTAGGGGATGATATGTTTGCTTGTTTAATAGTAGTATAGATTGGAATCGATAGTGATGCTGGCAGAGTTTTCGTCCAGCGCCTAATATTGCTAAACGCACATCTAAGGAGAATTAGTTATTAATCCTGACGGTTAGATTGATATGAGTGGGCTTGATCTAAGGCTCTAATTTTTTTGGTTTGTTTCGTGTGCATTAGATGGGGTGCAGTTACGGATGGATATGTTTGCTTGTTTAATAGTAGTATAGATTGGAATCGATAGCGATGCTGGCAGAGTTTTCGTCCGGCGCCTAAAATTGCTAAACGCACATCTAAGGAGGATTAGTTGTTAATCCTGACGGTTAGATTGATATGAGTGGGCCTGATCTAAGGCTCTAATTGTTTTGGTTTGTTTCGTGTGCATTAGATGGGGTGCAGTTAGGGATGGATATGTTTGCTTGTTTAATAGTAGTATAGATTGGAATCGATAGCGATGCTGGCAGAGTTTTCGTCCAGCGCCTAATATTGCTAAACGCACATCTAAGGAGAATTAGTTATTAATCCTGACGGTTAGATTGATATGAGTGGGCCTGATCTAAGGCTCTAATAGTTTTGGTTTGTTTCGTGTGCATTAGATGGGGTGCAGTTACGGATGGATATGTTTGCTTGTTTAATAGTAGTATAGATTGGAATCGATAGTGATGCTGGCAGAGTTTTCGTCCGACGCCTAAAATTGCTAAACGCACATCTAAGGAGGATTAGTTGTTAATCCTGGCGGCTAGATTGATATGAGTGGGCCTGATCTAAGGCTCTAATTGTTTTGGTTTGTTTCGTGTGCATTAGATGGGGTGCAGTTAGGGATGGATATGTTTGCTTGTTTAATAGTAGTATAGATTAGAATCGATAGTGATGCTGGCAGAGTTTTCGTCCAGCGCCTAATATTGCTAAACGCACATCTAAGGAGAATTAGTTATTAATCCTGACGGTTAGATTGATATGAGTGGGCTTGATCTAAGGCTCTAATTGTTTTGGTTTGTTTCGTGTGCATTAGATGGGGTGCAGTGACGGATGGATATGTTTGCTTGTTTAATAGTAGTATAGATTGGAATCGATAGCGATGCTGGAAGAGTTTTCGTCCGGCGCCTAAAATTGCTAAACGCACATCTAAGGAGGATTAGTTGTTAATCCTGACGGCTAGATTGATATGAGTGGGCCTGATCTAAGGCTCTAATTGTTTTGGTTTGTTTCGTGTGCATTAGATGGGGTGCAGTTACGGATGGATATGTTTGCTTGTTTAATAGTAGTATAGATTGGAATCGATAGCGATGCTGGCAGAGTTTTCGTCCGGCGCCTAAAATTGCTAAACGCACATCTAAGGAGGATTAGTTGTTAATCCTGACGGCTAGATTGATATGAGTGGGCCTGATCTAAGGCTCTAATTGTTTTGGTTTGTTTCGTGTGCATTAGATGGGGTGCAGTTACGGATGCATATGTTTGCTTGTTTAATAGTAGTATAGATTGGAATCGATAGCGATGCTGGCAGAGTTTTCGTCCGACGCCTAAAATTGCTAAACGCACATCTAAGGAGGATTAGTTGTTAATCCTGGCGGCTAGATTGATATGAGTGGGCCTGATCTAAGGCTCTAATTGTTTTGGTTTGTTTCGTGTGCATTAGATGGGGTGCAGTTAGGGATGGATATGTTTGCTTGTTTAATAGTAGTATAGATTGGAATCGATAGTGATGCTGGCAGAGTTTTCGTCCAGCGCCTAATATTGCTAAACGCACATCTAAGGAGAATTAGTTATTAATCCTGACGATTAGATTGATATGAGTGGGCTTGATCTAAGGCTCTAATTGTTTTGGTTTGTTTCGTGTGCATTAGATGGGGTGCAGTTACGGATGGATATGTTTGCTTGTTTAATAGTAGTATAGATTGGAATCGATAGCGATGCTGGCAGAGTTTTCGTCTGGCGCCTAAAATTGCTAAACGCACATCTAAGGAGGATTAGTTGTTAATCCTGACGGCTAGATTGATATGAGTGGGCCTGATCTAAGGCTCTAATTGTTTTGGTTTGTTTCGTGTGCATTAGATGGGGTGCAGTTACGGATGGATATGTTTGCTTGTTTAATAGTAGTATAGATTGGAATCGATAGCGATGCTGGCAGAGTTTTCGTCCGGCGCCTAAAATTGCTAAACGCATATCTAAGGAGGATTAGTTGTTAATCCTGACGGCTAGATTGATATGAGTGGGCCTGATCTAAGGCTCTAATTGTTTTGGTTTGTTTCGTGTGCATTAGATGGGGTGCAGTTACGGATGCATATGTTTGCTTGTTTAATAGTAGTATAGATTGGAATCGATAGCGATGCTGGCAGAGTTTTCGTCCGACGCCTAAAATTGCTAAACGCACATCTAAGGAGGATTAGTTGTTAATCCTGGCGGCTAGATTGATATGAGTGGGCCTGATCTAAGGCTCTAATTGTTTTGGTTTGTTTCGTGTGCATTAGATGGGGTGCAGTTAAGGATGGATATGTTTGCTTGTTTAATAGTAGTATAGATTGGAATCGATAGCGATGCTGGCAGAGTTTTCGTCCGGCGCCTAAAATTGCTAAACGCACATCTAAGGAGGATTAGTTGTTAATCCTGACGGTTAGATTGATATGAGTGGGCCTGATCTAAGGCTCTAATTGTTTTGGTTTGTTTCGTGTGCATTAGATGGGGTGCAGTTAGGGATGGATATGTTTGCTTGTTTAATAGTAGTATAGATTGGAATCGATAGCGCTGCTGGCAGAGTTTTCGTC
This sequence comes from Aegilops umbellulata, assembly GCA_032464435.1. Lineage (NCBI taxonomy): Eukaryota > Viridiplantae > Streptophyta > Magnoliopsida > Poales > Poaceae > Aegilops > Aegilops umbellulata. Next base: position 507,010,546 of record CP136059.1, read on the forward strand.
CAGCGCCTAATATTGCTAAACGCACATCTAAGGAGAATTAGTTATTAATCCTGACGGTTAGATTGATATGAGTGGGCTTGATCTAAGGCTCTAATTCTTTTGGTTTGTTTCGTGTGCATTAGATGGGGTGCAGTTACGGATGGATATGTTTGCTTGTTTAATAGTAGTACAGATTGGAATCGATAGCGATGCTGGCAGAGTTTTCGTCCGACGCCTAAAATTGCTAAAGGCACATCTAAGGAGGATTAGTTGTTAATCCTGGCGGCTAGATTGATATGAGTGGGCCTGATCTAAGGCTCTAATTGTTTTGGTTTGTTTCGTGTGCATTAGATGGGGTGCAGTTACGGATGGATATGTTTGCTTGTTTAATAATAGTATAGATTGGAATCGATAGCGATGCTGGCAGAGTTTTCGTCCGGCGCCTAAAATTGCTAAACGCACATCTAAGGAGGATTAGTTGTTAATCCTGACGGTTAGATTGATATGAGTGGGCCTGATCTAAGGCTCAAATTGTTTTGGTTTGTTTCGTGTGCATTAGATGGGGTGCAGTTAGGGATGGATATGTTTGCTTGTTTAATAGTAGTATAGATTGGAATCGATAGTGATGCTGGCAGAGTTTTCGTCCGGCGCCTAAAATTGCTAAACGCACATCTAAGGAGGATTAGTTGTTAATCCTAACAGTTAGATTGATATGAGTGGGCCTGATCTAAGGCTCTAATAGTTTTGGTTTGTTTCGTGTGCATTAGATGGGGTGCAGTTACGGATGGATATGTTTGCTTGTTTAATAATAGTATAGATTGGAATCGATAGCGATGCTGGCAGAGTTTTCGTCCGGCGCCTAAAATTGCTAAACGCACATCTAAGGAGGATTAGTTGTTAATCCTAACAGTTAGATTGATATGAGTGGGCCTGATCTAAGGCTCTAATAGTTTTGGTTTGTTTCGTGTGCATTAGATGGGGTGCAGTTACGGATGGATATGTTTGCTTGTTTAATAGTAGTATAGATTGGAATCGATAGTGATGCTGGCAGAGTTTTCGTCCGACGCCTAAAATTGCTAAACGCACATCTAAGGAGGATTAGTTGTTAATCCTGGCGGCTAGATTGATATGAGTGGGCCTGATCTAAGGCTCTAATTGTTTTGGTTTGTTTCGTGTGCATTAGATGGGGTGCAGTTAGGGATGGATATGTTTGCTTGTTTAATAGTAGTATAGATTGGAATCGATAGCGATGCTGGCAGACTTTTCGTCCAGCGCCTAATATTGCTAAACGCACATCTAAGGAGAATTAGTTATTAATCCTGACGGTTAGATTGATATGAGTGGGCTTGATCTAAGGCTCTAATTGTTTTGGTTTGTTTCGTGTGCATTAGATGGGGTGCAGTTACGGATGGATATGTTTGCTTGTTTAATAGTAGTATAGATTGGACTCGATAGCGATGCTGGCAGAGTATTCGTCCGGCGCCTAAAATTGCTAAACGCACATCTAAGGAGGATTAGTTGTTAATCCTGACGGCTAGATTGATATGAGTGGGCCTGATCTAAGGCTCTAATTGTTTTGGTTTGTTTCGTGTGCATTAGATGGGGTGCAGTTACGGATGGATATGTTTGCTTGTTTAATAGTAGTATAGATTGGAATCGATAGCGATGCTGGCAGAGTTTTCGTCCGGCGCCTTAAATTGCTAAACGCACATCTAAGGAGGATTAGTTGTTAATCCTGACGGCTAGATTGATATGAGTGGGCCTGATCTAAGGCTCTAATTGTTTTGGTTTGTTTCGTGTGCATTAGATGGGGTGCAGTTACGGATGCATATGTTTGCTTGTTTAATAGTAGTATAGATTGGAATCGATAGCGATGCTGGCAGAGTTTTCGTCCGGCGCCTAAAATTGCTAAACGCACATCTAAGGAGGATTAGTTGTTAATCCTGACGATTAGATTGATATGAGTGGGCCTGATCTAAGGCTCTAATTGTTTTGTTTTGTTTCGTGTGCATTAGATGGGGTGCAGTTAAGGATGGATATGTTTGCTTGTTTAATAGTAGTATAGATTGGAATCGATAGCGATGCTGGCAGAGTTTTCGTCCGGCGCCTAAAATTGCAAAAAGCACATCTAAGGAGGATTAGTTATTAATCGTGACGGTTAGATTGATATGAGTGGGCCTGATCTAAGGCTCTAATTGTTTTGGTTTGTTTCGTGTGCATTAGATTGGGTGCAGTCACGGATGGATATTTTAGCTTGTTTAATAGTAGTATAGATTGGAATCGATAGCGATGTTGGCAGAGTTTTCGTCCGGCGCCTAAAATTGCTAAACGCACATCTAAGGAGGATTAGTTGTTAATCCTGATGGCTAGATTGATATGAGTGGGCCTGATCTAAGGCTCTAATCGTTTTGGTTTGTTTCGTGTGCATTAGATGGGGTGCAGTTACGGATGGATATGTTTGCTTGTTTAATAGTAGTATAGATTGGAATCGATAGTGATGCTGGCAGAGTTTTCGTCCGACGCCTAAAATTGCTAAACGCACATCTAAGGAGGATTAGTTGTTAATCCTGGCGGCTAGATTGATATGAGTGGGCCTGATCTAAGGCTCTAATTGTTTTGGTTTGTTTCGTGTGCATTAGATGGGGTGCAGTTAGGGGATGATATGTTTGCTTGTTTAATAGTAGTATAGATTGGAATCGATAGTGATGCTGGCAGAGTTTTCGTCCAGCGCCTAATATTGCTAAACGCACATCTAAGGAGAATTAGTTATTAATCCTGACGGTTAGATTGATATGAGTGGGCTTGATCTAAGGCTCTAATTTTTTTGGTTTGTTTCGTGTGCATTAGATGGGGTGCAGTTACGGATGGATATGTTTGCTTGTTTAATAGTAGTATAGATTGGAATCGATAGCGATGCTGGCAGAGTTTTCGTCCGGCGCCTAAAATTGCTAAACGCACATCTAAGGTGGATTAGTTGTTAATCCTGACGGTTAGATTGATATGAGTGGGCCTGATCTAAGGCTCTAATTGTTTTGTTTTGTTTCGTGTGCATTAGATGGGGTGCAGTTACGGATGGATATGTTTGCTTGTTTAATAGTAGTATAGATTGGAATCGATAGCGATGTTGGCAGAGTTTTCGTCCGGCGCCTAAAATTGCTAAACGCACATCTAAGGAGGATTAGTTGTTAATCCTGACGGCTAGATTGATATGAGTGGGCCTGATCTAAGGCTCTAATTGTTTTGGTTTGTTTCGTGTGCATTAGATGGGGTGCAGTTACGGATGCATATGTTTGCTTGTTTAATAGTAGTATACATTGGAATCGATAGCGATGCTGGCAGAGTTTTCGTCCGACGCCTAAAATTGCTAAACGCACATCTAAGGAGGATTAGTTGTTAATCCTGGCGGCTAGATTGATATGAGTGGGCCTGATCTAAGGCTCTAATTTTTTTGGTTTGTTTCGTGTGCATTAGATGGGGTGCAGTTAAGGATGGATATGTTTGCTTGTTTAATAGTAGTATAGATTGGAATCGATAGCGATGCTGGCAGAGTTTTCGTCCGGCGCCTAAAATTGCTAAACGCACATCTAAGGAGGATTAGTTGTTAATCCTGACGGTTAGATTGATATGAGTGGGCCTGATCTAAGGCTCTAATTGTTTTGGTTTGTTTCGTGTGCATTAGATGGGGTGCAGTTAGGGATGGATATGTTTGCTTGTTTAATAGTAGTATAGATTGGAATCGATAGCGATGCTGGCAGAGTTTTCGTCCAGCGCCTAATATTGCTAAACGCACATCTAAGGAGAATTAGTTATTAATCCTGACGGTTAGATTGATATGAGTGGGCTTGATCTAAGGCCCTAATTCTTTTGGTTTGTTTCGTGTGCATTAGATGGGGTGCAGTTACGGATCGATATGTTTGCTTGTTTAATAGTAGTATAGATTGGAATCGATAGCGATGCTGGCAGAGTTTTCGTCCAGCGCCTAATATTGCTAAACGCACATCTAAGGAGAATTAGTTATTAATCCTGACGGTTAGATTGATATGAGTGGGCTTGATCTAAGGCCCTAATTCTTTTGGTTTGTTTCGTGTGCATTAGATGGGGTGCAGTTACGGATCGATATGTTTGCTTGTTTAATAGTAGTATAGATTGGAATCGATAGCGATGCTGGCAGAGTTTTCGTCCGACGCCTAAAATTGCTAAACGCACATCTAAGGAGGATTAGTTGTTAATCCTGGCGGCTAGATTGATATGAGTGGGCCTGATCTAAGGCTCTAATTGTTTCGGTTTGTTTCGTGTGCATTAGATGGGGTGCAGTTACGGATGGATATGTTTGCTTGTTTAATAATAGTATAGATTGGAATCGATAGCGATGCTGGCAGAGTTTTCGTCCGGCGCCTAAAATTGCTAAACGCACATCTAAGGAGGATTAGTTGTTAATCCTGACGGTTAGATTGATATGAGTGGGCCTGATCTAAGGCTCAAATTGTTTTGGTTTGTTTCGTGTGCATTAGATGGGGTGCAGTTAGGGATGGATATGTTTGCTTGTTTAATAGTAGTATAGATTGGAATCGATAGTGATGCTGGCAGAGTTTTCGTCCGGCGCCTAAAATTGCTAAACGCACATCTAAGGAGGATTAGTTGTTAATCCTGACAGTTAGATTGATATGAGTGGGCCTGATCTAAGGCTCTAATAGTTTTGGTTTGTTTCGTGTGCATTAGATGGGGTGCAGTTACGGATGGATATGTTTGCTTGTTTAATAGTAGTATAGATTGGAATCGATAGTGATGCTGGCAGAGTTTTCGTCCGACGCCTAAAATTGCTAAACGCACATCTAAGGAGGATTAGTTGTTAATCCTGGCGGCTAGATTGATATGAGTGGGCCTGATCTAAGGCTCTAATTGTTTTGGTTTGTTTCGTGTGCATTAGATGGGGTGCAGTTAAGGATGGATATGTTTGCTTGTTTAATAGTAGTATAGATTGGAATCGATAGCGATGCTGGCAGACTTTTCGTCCAGCGCCTAATATTGCTAAACGCACATCTAAGGAGAATTAGTTATTAATCCTGACGGTTAGATTGATATGAGTGGGCTTGATCTAAGGCTCTAATTGTTTTGGTTTGTTTCGTGTGCATTAGATGGGGTGCAGTTACGGATGGATATGTTTGCTTGTTTAATACTAGTATAGATTGGACTCGATAGCGATGCTGGCAGAGTATTCGTCCGGCGCCTAAAATTGCTAAACGCACATCTAAGGAGGATTAGTTGTTAATCCTGACGGCTAGATTGATATGAGTGGGCCTGATCTAAGGCTCTAATTGTTTTGGTTTGTTTCGTGTGCATTAGATGGGGTGCAGTTACGGATGGATATGTTTGCTTGTTTAATAGTAGTATAGATTGGAATCGATAGCGATGCTGGCAGAGTTTTCGTCCGGCGCCTTAAATTGCTAAACGCACATCTAAGGAGGATTAGTTGTTAATCCTGACGGCTAGATTGATATGAGTGGGCCTGATCTAAGGCTCTAATTGTTTTGGTTTGTTTCGTGTGCATTAGATGGGGTGCAGTTACGGATGCATATGTTTGCTTGTTTAATAGTAGTATAGATTGGAATCGATAGCGATGCTGGCAGAGTTTTCGTCTGACGGCTAAAATTGCTAAACGCACATCTAAGGAGGATTAGTTGTTAATCCTGGCGGCTAGATTGATATGAGTGGGCCTGATCTAAGGCTCTAATTGTTTTGGTTTGTTTCGTGTGCATTAGATGGGGTGCAGTTAAGGATGGATATGTTTGCTTGTTTAATAGTAGTATAGATTGGAATCGATAGCGATGCTGGCAGAGTTTTCGTCCGGCGCCTAAAATTGCTAAACGCACATCTAAGGAGGATTAGTTGTTAATCCTGACGATTAGATTGATATGAGTGGGCCTGATCTAAGGCTCTAATTGTTTTGTTTTGTTTCGTGTGCATTAGATGGGGTGCAGTTACGGATGGATATGTTTGCTTGTTTAATAGTAGTATAGATTGGAATCGATAGCGATGCTGGCAGAGTTTTCGTCCGGCGCCTAAAATTGCAAAAAGCACATCTAAGGAGGATTAGTTATTAATCGTGACGGTTAGATTGATATGAGTGGGCCTGATCTAAGGCTCTAATTGTTTTGGTTTGTTTCGTGTGCATTAGATTGGGTGCAGTCACGGATGGATATGTTTGCTTGTTTAATAGTAGTATAGATTGGAATCGATAGCGATGTTGGCAGAGTTTTCGTCCGGCGCCTAAAATTGCTAAACGCACATCTAAGGAGGATTAGTTGTTAATCCTGACGGCTAGATTGATATGAGTGGGCCTGATCTAAGGCTCTAATCGTTTTGGTTTGTTTCGTGTGCATTAGATGGGGTGCAGTTACGGATGGATATGTTTGCTTGTTTAATAGTAGTATAGATTGGAATCGATAGTGATGCTGGCAGAGTTTTCGTCCGACGCCTAAAATTGCTAAACGCACATCTAAGGAGGATTAGTTGTTAATCCTGGTGGCTAGATTGATATGAGTGGGCCTGATCTAAGGCTCTAATTGTTTTGGTTTGTTTCGTGTGCATTAGATGGGGTGCAGTTAGGGGATGATATGTTTGCTTGTTTAATAGTAGTATAGATTGGAATCGATAGTGATGCTGGCAGAGTTTTCGTCCAACGCCTAATATTGCTAAACGCACATCTAAGGAGAATTAGTTATTAATCCTGACGGTTAGATTGATATGAGTGGGCTTGATCTAGCGCTCTAATTTTTTTGGTTTGTTTCTTGTGCATTAGATGGGGTGCAGTTACGGATGGATATGTTTGCTTGTTTAATAGTAGTATAGATTGGAATCGATAGCGATGCTGGCAGAGTTTTCGTCCGGCGCCTAAAATTGCTAAACGCACATCTAAGGTGGATTAGTTGTTAATCCTGACGGTTAGATTGATATGAGTGGGCCTGATCTAAGGCTCTAATTGTTTTGTTTTGTTTCGTGTGCATTAGATGGGGTGCAGTTACGGATGGATATGTTTGCTTGTTTAATAGTAGTATAGATTGGAATCGATAGCGATGTTGGCAGAGTTTTCGTCCGGCGCCTAAAATTGCTAAACGCACATCTAAGGAGGATTAGTTGTTAATCCTGACGGCTAGATTGATATGAGTGGGCCTGATCTAAGGCTCTAATTGTTTTGGTTTGTTTCGTGTGCATTAGATGGGGTGCAGTTAAGGATGGATATGTTTGCTTGTTTAATAGTAGTATAGATTGGAATCGATAGCGATGCTGGCAGAGTTTTCGTCCGGCGCCTAAAATTGCTAAACGCACATCTAAGGAGGATTAGTTGTTAATCCTGACGATTAGATTGATATGAGTGGGCCTGATCTAAGGCTCTAATTGTTTTGTTTTGTTTCGTGTGCATTAGATGGGGTGCAGTTACGGATGGATATGTTTGCTTGTTTAATAGTAGTATAGATTGGAATCGATAGCGATGCTGGCAGAGTTTTCGTCCGGCGCCTAAAATTGCAAAAAGCACATCTAAGGAGGATTAGTTATTAATCGTGACGGTTAGATTGATATGAGTGGGCCTGATCTAAGGCTCTAATTGTTTTGGTTTGTTTCGTGTGCATTAGATTGGGTGCAGTCACGGATGGATATGTTTGCTTGTTTAATAGTAGTATAGATTGGAATCGATAGCGATGTTGGCAGAGTTTTCGTCCGGCGCCTAAAATTGCTAAACGCACATCTAAGGAGGATTAGTTGTTAATCCTGACGGCTAGATTGATATGAGTGGGCCTGATCTAAGGCTCTAATCGTTTTGGTTTGTTTCGTGTGCATTAGATGGGGTGCAGTTACGGATGGATATGTTTGCTTGTTTAATAGTAGTATAGATTGGAATCGATAGTGATGCTGGCAGAGTTTTCGTCCGACGCCTAAAATTGCTAAACGCACATCTAAGGAGGATTAGTTGTTAATCCTGGCGGCTAGATTGATATGAGTGGGCCTGATCTAAGGCTCTAATTGTTTTGGTTTGTTTCGTGTGCATTAGATGGGGTGCAGTTAGGGGATGATATGTTTGCTTGTTTAATAGTAGTATAGATTGGAATCGATAGTGATGCTGGCAGAGTTTTCGTCCAACGCCTAATATTGCTAAACGCACATCTAAGGAGAATTAGTTATTAATCCTGACGGTTAGATTGATATGAGTGGGCTTGATCTAAGGCTCTAATTTTTTTGGTTTGTTTCTTGTGCATTAGATGGGGTGCAGTTACGGATGGATATGTTTGCTTGTTTAATAGTAGTATAGATTGGAATCGATAGCGATGCTGGCAGAGTTTTCGTCCGGCGCCTAAAATTGCTAAACGCACATCTAAGGTGGATTAGTTGTTAATCCTGACGGTTAGATTGATATGAGTGGGCCTGATCTAAGGCTCTAATTGTTTTGTTTTGTTTCGTGTGCATTAGATGGGGTGCAGTTACGGATGGATATGTTTGCTTGTTTAATAGTAGTATAGATTGGAATCGATAGCGATGTTGGCAGAGTTTTCGTCCGGCGCCTAAAATTGCTAAACGCACATCTAAGGAGGATTAGTTGTTAATCCTGACGGCTAGATTGATATGAGTGGGCCTGATCTAAGGCTCTAATCGTTTTGGTTTGTTTCGTGTGCATTAGATGGGGTGCAGTTACGGATGGATATGTTTGCTTGTTTAATAGTAGTATAGATTGGAATCGATAGTGATGCTGGCAGAGTTTTCGTCCGACGCCTAAAATTGCTAAACGCACATCTAAGGAGGATTAGTTGTTAATCCTGGCGGCTAGATTGATATGAGTGGGCCTGATCTAAGGCTCTAATTGTTTTGGTTTGTTTCGTGTGCATTAGATGGGGTGCAGTTAGGGGATGATATGTTTGCTTGTTTAATAGTAGTATAGATTGGAATCGATAGTGATGCTGGCAGAGTTTTCGTCCAGCGCCTAATATTGCTAAACGCACATCTAAGGAGAATTAGTTATTAATCCTGACGGTTAGATTGATATGAGTGGGCTTGATCTAAGGCTCTAATTTTTTTGGTTTGTTTCGTGTGCATTAGATGGGGTGCAGTTACGGATGGATATGTTTGCTTGTTTAATAGTAGTATAGATTGGAATCGATAGCGATGCTGGCAGAGTTTTCGTCCGGCGCCTAAAATTGCTAAACGCACATCTAAGGAGGATTAGTTGTTAATCCTGACGGTTAGATTGATATGAGTGGGCCTGATCTAAGGCTCTAATTGTTTTGGTTTGTTTCGTGTGCATTAGATGGGGTGCAGTTAGGGATGGATATGTTTGCTTGTTTAATAGTAGTATAGATTGGAATCGATAGCGATGCTGGCAGAGTTTTCGTCCAGCGCCTAATATTGCTAAACGCACATCTAAGGAGAATTAGTTATTAATCCTGACGGTTAGATTGATATGAGTGGGCTTGATCTAAGGCTCTAATTCTTTTGGTTTGTTTCGTGTGCATTAGATGGGGTGCAGTTACGGATGGATATGTTTGCTTGTTTAATAGTAGTATAGATTGGAATCGATAGCGATGCTGGCAGAGTTTTCGTCCGACGCCTAAAATTGCTAAACGCACATCTAAGGAGGATTAGTTGTTAATCCTGGCGGCTAGATTGATATGAGTGGGCCTGATCTAAGGCTCTAATTGTTTTGGTTTGTTTCGTGTGCATTAGATGGGGTGCAGTTACGGATGGATATGTTTGCTTGTTTAATAATAGTATAGATTGGAATCGATAGCGATGCTGGCAGAGTTTTCGTCCGGCGCCTAAAATTGCTAAACGCACATCTAAGGAGGATTAGTTGTTAATCCTGACGGTTAGATTGATATGAGTGGGCCTGATCTAAGGCTCAAATTGTTTTGGTTTGTTTCGTGTGCATTAGATGGGGTGCAGTTAGGGATGGATATGTTTGCTTGTTTAATAGTAGTATAGATTGGAATCGATAGTGATGCTGGCAGAGTTTTCGTCCGGCGCCTAAAATTGCTAAACGCACATCTAAGGAGGATTAGTTGTTAATCCTGACAGTTAGATTGATATGAGTGGGCCTGATCTAAGGCTCTAATAGTTTTGGTTTGTTTCGTGTGCATTAGATGGGGTCCAGTTACGGATGGATATGTTTGCTTGTTTAATAGTAGTATAGATTGGAATCGATAGTGATGCTGGCAGAGTTTTCGTCCGACGCCTAAAATTGCTAAACGCACATCTAAGGAGGATTAGTTGTTAATCCTGGCGGCTAGATTGATATGAGTGGGCCTGATCTAAGGCTCTAATTGTTTTGGTTTGTTTCGTGTGCATTAGATGGGGTGCAGTCAGGGGATGATATGTTTGCTTGTTTAATAGTAGTATAGATTGGAATCGATAGTGATGCTGGCAGAGTTTTCGTCCAACGCCTAATATTGCTAAACGCACATCTAAGGAGAATTAGTTATTAATCCTGACGGTTAGATTGATATGAGTGGGCTTGATCTAAGGCTCTAATTTTTTTGGTTTGTTTCTTGTGCATTAGATGGGGTGCAGTTACGGATGGATATGTTTGCTTGTTTAATAGTAGTATAGATTGGAATCGATAGCGATGCTGGCAGAGTTTTCGTCCGGCGCCTAAAATTGCTAAACGCACATCTAAGGTGGATTAGTTGTTAATCCTGACGGTTAGATTGATATGAGTGGGCCTGATCTAAGGCTCTAATTGTTTTGTTTTGTTTCGTGTGCATTAGATGGGGTGCAGTTACGGATGGATATGTTTGCTTGTTTAATAGTAGTATAGATTGGAATCGATAGCGATGTTGGCAGAGTTTTCGTCCGGCGCCTAAAATTGCTAAACGCACATCTAAGGAGGATTAGTTGTTAATCCTGACGGCTAGATTGATATGAGTGGGCCTGATCTAAGGCTCTAATCGTTTTGGTTTGTTTCGTGTGCATTAGATGGGGTGCAGTTACGGATGGATATGTTTGCTTGTTTAATAGTAGTATAGATTGGAATCGATAGTGATGCTGGCAGAGTTTTCGTCCGACGCCTAAACTTGCTAAACGCACATCTAAGGAGGATTAGTTGTTAATCCTGGCGGCTAGATTGATATGAGTGGGCCTGATCTAAGGCTCTAATTGTTTTGGTTTGTTTCGTGTGCATTAGATGGGGTGCAGTTAGGGGATGATATGTTTGCTTGTTTAATAGTAGTATAGATTGGAATCGATAGTGATGCTGGCAGAGTTTTCGTCCAGCGCCTAATATTGCTAAACGCACATCTAAGGAGAATTAGTTATTAATCCTGACGGTTAGATTGATATGAGTGGGCTTGATCTAAGGCTCTAATTTTTTTGGTTTGTTTCGTGTGCATTAGATGGGGTGCAGTTACGGATGGATATGTTTGCTTGTTTAATAGTAGTATAGATTGGAATCGATAGCGATGCTGGCAGAGTTTTCGTCCGGCGCCTAAAATTGCTAAACGCACATCTAAGGAGGATTAGTTGTTAATCCTGACGGTTAGATTGATATGAGTGGGCCTGATCTAAGGCTCTAATTGTTTTGGTTTGTTTCGTGTGCATTAGATGGGGTGCAGTTAGGGATGGATATGTTTGCTTGTTTAATAGTAGTATAGATTGGAATCGATAGCGATGCTGGCAGAGTTTTCGTCCAGCGCCTAATATTGCTAAACGCACATCTAAGGAGAATTAGTTATTAATCCTGACGGTTAGATTGATATGAGTGGGCTTGATCTAAGGCTCTAATTCTTTTGGTTTGTTTCGTGTGCATTAGATGGGGTGCAGTTACGGATGGATATGTTTGCTTGTTTAATAGTAGTATAGATTGGAATCGATAGCGATGCTGGCAGAGTTTTCGTCCGACGCCTAAAATTGCTAAACGCACATCTAAGGAGGATTAGTTGTTAATCCTGGCGGCTAGATTGATATGAGTGGGCCTGATCTAAGGCTCTAATTGTTTTGGTTTGTTTCGTGTGCATTAGATGGGGTGCAGTTACGGATGGATATGTTTGCTTGTTTAATAATAGTATAGATTGGAATCGATAGCGATGCTGGCAGAGTTTTCGTCCGGCGCCTAAAATTGCTAAACGCACATCTAAGGAGGATTAGTTGTTAATCCTGACGGTTAGATTGATATGAGTGGGCCTGATCTAAGGCTCAAATTGTTTTGGTGTGTTTCGTGTGCATTAGATGGGGTGCAGTTAGGGATGGATATGTTTGCTTGTTTAATAGTAGTATAGATTGGAATCGATAGTGATGCTGGCAGAGTTTTCGTCCGGCGCCTAAAATTGCTAAACGCACATCTAAGGAGGATTAGTTGTTAATCCTGACAGTTAGATTGATATGAGTGGGCCTGATCTAAGGCTCTAATAGTTTTGGTTTGTTTCGTGTGCATTAGATGGGGTCCAGTTACGGATGGATATGTTTGCTTGTTTAATAGTAGTATAGATTGGAATCGATAGTGATGCTGGCAGAGTTTTCGTCCGACGCCTAAAATTGCTAAACGCACATCTAAGGAGGATTAGTTGTTAATCTTGGCGGCTAGATTGATATGAGTGGGCCTGATCTAAGGCTCTAATTGTTTTGGTTTGTTTCGTGTGCATTAGATGGGGTGCAGTTAGGGATGGATATGTTTGCTTGTTTAATAGTAGTAGAGATTGGAATCGATAGCGATGCTGGCAGACTTTTCGTCCAGTGCCTAATATTGCTAAACGCACATCTAAGGAGAATTAGTTATTAATCCTGACGGTTAGATTGATATGAGTGGGCTTGATCTAAGGCTCTAATTGTTTTGGTTTGTTTCGTGTGCATTAGATGGGGTGCAGTTACGGATGGATATGTTTGCTTGTTTAATAGTAGTATAGATTGGACTCGATAGCGATGCTGGCAGAGTATTCGTCCGGCGCCTAAAATTGCTAAACGCACATCTAAGGAGGATTAGTTGTTAATCCTGACGGCTAGATTGATATGAGTGGGCCTGATCTAAGGCTCTAATTGTTTTGGTTTGTTTCGTGTGCATTAGATGGGGTGCAGTTACGGATGGATATGTTTGCTTGTTTAATAGTAGTATAGATTGGAATCGATAGCGATGCTGGCAGAGTTTTCGTCCGGCGCCTTAAATTGCTAAACGCACATCTAAGGAGGATTAGTTGTTAATCCTGACGGCTAGATTGATATGAGTGGGCCTGATCTAAGGCTCTAATTGTTTTGGTTTGTTTCGTGTGCATTAGATGGGGTGCAGTTACGGATGCATATGTTTGCTTCTTTAATAGTAGTATAGATTGGAATCGATAGCGATGCTGGCAGAGTTTTCGTCTGACGCCTAAAATTGCTAAACGCACATCTAAGGAGGATTAGTTGTTAATCCTGGCGGCTAGATTGATATGAGTGGGCCTGATCTAAGGCTCTAATTGTTTTGGTTTGTTTCGTGTGCATTAGATGGGGTGCAGTTAAGGATGGATATGTTTGCTTGTTTAATAGTAGTATAGATTGGAATCGATAGCGATGCTGGCAGAGTTTTCGTCCGGCGCCTAAAATTGCTAAACGCACATCTAAAGAGGATTAGTTGTTAATCCTGACGATTAGATTGATATGAGTGGGCCTGATCTAAGGCTCTAATTGTTTTGTTTTGTTTCGTGTGCATTAGATGGGGTGCAGTTACGGATGGATATGTTTGCTTGTTTAATAGTAGTATAGATTGGAATCGACAGCGATGCTGGCAGAGTTTTCGTCCGGCGCCTAAAATTGCAAAACGCACATCTAAGGAGGATTAGTTATTAATCGTGACGGTTAGATTGATATGAGTGGGCCTGATCTAAGGCTCTAATTGTTTTGGTTTGTTTCGTGTGCATTAGATTGGGTGCAGTCACGGATGGATATGTTTGCTTGTTTAATAGTAGTATAGATTGGAATCGATAGCGATGTTGGCAGAGTTTTCGTCCGGCGCCTAAAATAGCTAAACGCACATCTAAGGAGGATTAGTTGTTAATCCTGACGGCTAGATTGATATGAGTGGGCCTGATCTAAGGCTCTAATCGTTTTGGTTTGTTTCGTGTGCATTAGATGGGGTGCAGTTACGGATGGATATGTTTGCTTGTTTAATAGTAGTATAGATTGGAATCGATAGTGATGCTGGCAGAGTTTACGTCCGACGCCTAAAATTGCTAAACGCACATCTAAGGAGGATTAGTTGTTAATCCTGGCGGCTAGATTGATATGAGTGGGCCTGATCTAAGGCTCTAATTGTTTTGGTTTGTTTCGTGTGCATTAGATGGGGTGCAGTTAGGGGATGATATGTTTGCTTGTTTAATAGTAGTATAGATTGGAATCGATAGTGATGCTGGCAGAGTTTTCGTCCAGCGCCTAATATTGCTAAACGCACATCTAAGGAGAATTAGTTATTAATCCTGACGGTTAGATTGATATGAGTGGGCTTGATCTAAGGCTCTAATTTTTTTGGTTTGTTTCGTGTGCATTAGATGGGGTGCAGTTACGGATGGATATGTTTGCTTGTTTAATAGTAGTATAGATTGGAATCGATAGCGATGCTGGCAGAGTTTTCGTCCGGCGCCTAAAATTGCTAAACGCACATCTAAGGTGGATTAGTTGTTAATCCTGACGGTTAGATTGATATGAGTGGGCCTGATCTAAGGCTCTAATTGTTTTGTTTTGTTTCGTGTGCATTAGATGGGGTGCAGTTAGGGATGGATATGTTTGCTTGTTTAATAGTAGTATAGATTGGAATCGATAGCGATGCTGGCAGAGTTTTCGTCCGGCGCCTAAAATTGCTAAACGCACATCTAAGGAGGATTAGTTGTTAATCCTGGCGGCTAGACTGATATGAGTGGGCCTGATCTAAGGCTCTAATTGTTTTGGTTTGTTTCGTGTGCATTAGATGGGGTGAAGTTAGGGATGGATATGTTTGCTTGTTTAATAGTAGTATAGATTGGAATCGATAGCGATGCTGGTAGAGTTTTCGTCCGGCACGTAATATTGCTAAACGCACATCTAAGGAGGATTAGTTATTAATCCTGACGGTTAGATTGATATGAGTGGGCCTGATCTAAGGCTCTAATTGTTTTGTTTTGTTTCGTGTGCATTAGATGGGGTGCAGTTACGGATGGATATGTTTGCTTGTTTAATAGTAGTATACATTGTAATCGATAGCGATGCTGGCAGAGTTTTCGTCCGGTGCCTAAAATTGCTAAACGCACATCTAAGGAGTATTAGTTGTTAATCCTGACGGTTAGATTGATATGAGTGGGCCTGATCTAAGGCTCTAATTGTTTTGGTTTGTTTCGTGTGCATTAGATGGGGTGCAGTTACGGATGGATATGTTTGCTTGTTTAATAGTAGTATAGATTGGAATCGATAGCGATGCAGGCAGAGTTTTCGTCCGGCGCCTAAAATTGCAAAACGCACATCCAAGGAGGATTAGTTATTAATCGTGACGGTTAGATTGATATGGGTGGGCCTGATCTAAGGCTCTAATTGTTTTGGTTTGTTTCGTGTGCATTAGATGGGGTGCGGTTACGGATGGATATGTTTGCTTGTTTAATAGTAGTATAGATTGGAATCGATAGCGATGCTGGCAGAGTTTTCGTCCGGCGCCTAAAATTGCTAAACGCACATCTAAGGAGGATTAGTTGTTAATCCTGACGGCTAGATTGATATGAGTGGACCTGATCTAAGGCTCTAATTGTTTTGGTTTGTTTCGTGTGCATTAGATGGGGTGCAATTACGGATGGATATGTTTGCTTGTTTAATAGTAGTATAGATTGGAATCGATAGCGATGCTGGCAGAGTTTTCGTCCGGCGCCTAAAATTGTTAAACGCACATCTAAGGAGGTTTAGTTGTTAATCCTGACGGCTAGATTGATATGAGTGGGCCTGATCTAAGGCTCTAATTGTTTTGGTTTGTTTTGTGTGCATTAGATGGGGTGTAGTTACGGATGGATATGTTTGCTTGTTTAATAGTAGTATAGATTGGAATCGATAGCGATGCTGGCAGAGTTTTCGTCAGGCGCCTAAAATTGCTAAACGCACATCTAAGGAGGATTAGTTGTTAATCCTGATGGTTAGATTGATATGAGTGGGCCTGATCTATGGCTCTAATTGTTTTGGTTTGTTTCATGTGCATTAGATGGGGTGCAGTTACAGATGGATATGTTTGCTTGTTTAATAGTAGTATAGATTGGAATCTATAGCGATGCGGGCAGAGTTTTCGTCCGGCGCCTAAAATTGCTAAATGCACATCTAAGGAGGATTACTTATTAATCCTGACGGGTAGACTGATATGAGTGGGCCTGAACTAAGGCTCTAATTGTTTTGGTTTGTTTCGTGTGCATTAGATGGGGTGCAGTTACGGATGGATATGTTTGCTTGTTTAATAGCAGTATAGATTGGAATCGATAGCGATGCTGGCAGAGTTTTCGTCCGGCGCCTAATATTGCTAAACACACATCTAAGGAGGATTAGTTATTAATCCTGACGGTTACATTGATATGAGTGGGCCTGATCTAAGGCTCTAATTGTTTTGGTTTGTTTCGTGTGCATTAGATGGGGTGCAGTTATGGATGGGTATGTTTGCTTGTTTAATAGTAGTATAGATTGGAATCGATAGCGATGCTGGCAGAGTTTTCGTCCGGCGCCTAAAATTGCAAAACGCACATCTAAGGAGGATTACTTATTAATCGTGACGGTTAGATTGATATGAGTGGGCCTGATCTAAGGCTCTAATTGTTTTGGTTTGTTTCGTGTGCATTAGATGGGGTGCGGTTACGGATGGATATGTTTGCTTGTTTAATAGTAGTATAGATTGGAATCGATAGCGATGCTGGCAGAGTTTTCGTCCGGCGCCTAAAATTGCTAAACGCACATCTAAGGAGGATTAGTTGTTAATCCTGACGGCTAGATTGATATGAGTGGGCCTGATCTAAGACTCTAATTGTTTTGGTTTGTTTCGTGTGCATTAGATGGGGTGCAATTACGGATGGATATGTTTGCTTGTTTAATAGTAGTATAGATTGGAATCGATAGCGATGCTGGCAGAGTTTTCGTCCGGCGCCTAAAATTGTTAAACGCACATCTAAGGAGGTTTAGTTGTTAATCCTGACGGCTAGATTGATATGAGTGGGCCTGATCTAAGGCTCTAATTGTTTTGGTTTGTTTTGTGTGCATTAGATGGGGTGCAATTACGGATGGATATGTTTGCTTGTTTAATAGTAGTATAGATTGGCATCGATAGCGATGCTGGCAGAGTTTTCGTCAGGCGCCTAAAATTGCTAAACGCACATCTAAGGAGGATTAGTTGTTAATCCTGATGGTTAGATTGATATGAGTGGGCCTGATCTAAGGCTCTAATTGTTTTGGTTTGTTTCATGTGCATTAGATGGGGTGCAGTTACGGATGGATATGTTTGCTTGTTTAATAGTAGTATAGATTGGAATCGATAGCGATGCGGGCAGAGTTTTCGTCCGGCGCCTAAAATTGCTAAATGCATATCTAAGGAGGATTAGTTATTAATCCTGACGGGTAGATTGGTATGAGTGGGCCTGAACTAAGGCTCTAATTGTTTTGGTTTGTTTCATGTGCATTAGATGGGGTGCAGTTACGGATGGATATGTTTGCTTGTTTAATAGTAGTATAGATTGGAATCGATAGCGATGCTGGCAGAGTTTTCGTCCGGCGCCTAAAATTGCTAAACGCACATCTAAGGAGGATTAGTTGTTAATCCTGACGGCTAGATTGATATGAGTGGGCCTGATCTAAGGCTCTAATTGTTTTGGTTTGCTTCGTGTGCATTAGATGGGGTGCAGTTACGGATGGATATGTTTGCTTGTTTAATAGTAGTATAGATTGGAATCGATAGCGAAGCTGGCAGATTTTTCGTCCGGCGCCTAAAATTGCTAAACGCACATCTAAGGAGGATTAGTTGTTAATCCTGACGGCTAGATTGATATGAGTGGGCCTGATCTAAGGCTCTAATTGTTTTGGTTTGTTTCGTGTGCATTAGATGGGGTGCAGTTACGGATGCATATGTTTGGTTGTTTAATAGTAGTATAGATTGGAATCGATAGCGATGCTGGCAGAGTTTTCGTCCGACGCCTAAAATTGCTAAACGCACATCTAAGGAGGATTAGTTGTTAATCCTGGCGGCTAGATTGATATGAGTGGGCCTGATCTAAGGCTCTAATTGTTTTGGTTTGTTTCGTGTGCATTAGATGGGGTGCAGTTAAGGATGGATATGTTTGCTTGTTTAATAGTAGTATAGATTGGAATCGATAGCGATGCTGGCAGAGTTTTCGTCCGGCGCCTAAAATTGCTAAACGCACATCTAAGGAGGATTAGTTGTTAATCCTGACGATTAGATTGATATGAGTGGGCCTGATCTAAGGCTCTAATTGTTTTGGTTTGTTTCGTGTGCATTAGATGGGGTGCAGTTAGGGATGGATATGTTTGCTTGTTTAATAGTAGTATAGATTGGAATCGATAGCGATGCTGGCAGAGTTTTCGTCCAGCGCCTAATATTGCTAAACGCACATCTAAGGAGAATTAGTTATTAATCCTGACGGTTAGATTGATATGAGTGGGCTTGATCTAAGGCTCTAATTGTTTTGGTTTGTTTCGTGTGCATTATATGGGGTGCAGTTACGGATGGATATGTTTGCTTGTTTAATAAAAGTATAGATTGGAATCGATAGCGATGCTGGCAGAGTTTTCGTCCGACGCCTAAAATTGCTAAACGCACATCTAAGGAGGATTAGTTGTTAATCCTGGCGGCTAGATTGATATGAGTGGGCCTGATCTAAGGCTCTAATTGTTTTGGTTTGTTTCCTATGCATTAGATGGGGTGCAGTTACGGATGGATATGTTTGCTTGTTTAATAGTAGTATAGATTGGAATCGATAGCGATGCTGGCAGAGTTTTCGTCCGGCGCCTAAAATTGCTAAACGCACATCTAAGGAGGATTAGTTGTTAATCCTGACGGTTAGATTGATATGAGTGGGCCTGATCTAAGGCTCTAATAGTTTTGGTTTGTTCCGTGTGCATTAGATGGGGTGCAGTTACGGATGGATATGTTTGCTTGTTTAATAGTAGTATAGATTGGAATGGATAGTGATGCTGGCAGAGTTTTCATCCGACGCCTAAAATTGCTAAACGCACATCTAAGGAGGATTAGTTGTTAATCCTGGCGGCAAGATTGATATGAGTGGGCCTGATCTATGGCTCTAATTGTTTTGGTTTGTTTCGTGTGCATTAGATGGGGTGCAGTTAGGGATGGATATGTTTGCTTGTTTAATAGTAGTATAGATTGGAATCGATAGCGATGCTGGCAGAGTTTTCGTCCAGCGCCTAATATTGCTAAACGCACATCTAAGGAGAATTAGTTATTAATCCTGACGGTTAGATTGATATGAGTGGGCTTGATCTAAGGCTCTAATTGTTTTGGTTTGTTTCGTGTGCATTAGATGGGGTTCAGTTACGGATGGATATGTTTGCTTGTTTAATAGTAGTATAGATTGGAATCGATAGCGATGCTGGCAGAGTATTCGTCCGGCGCCTAAAATTGCTAAACGCACATCTAAGGAGGATTAGTTGTTAATCCTGACGGCTAGATTGATATGAGTGGGCCTGATCTAAGGCTCTAATTGTTTTGGTTTGTTTCGTGTGCATTAGATGGGGTGCAGTTACGGATGGATATGTTTGCTTGTTTAATAGTAGTATAGATTGGAATCGATAGCGATGCTGGCAGAGTTTTCGTCCGGCGCCTTAAATTGCTAAATGCACATCTAAGGAGGATTAGTTGTTAATCCTGACGGCTAGATTGATATGAGTGGGCCTGATCTAAGGCTCTAATTGTTTTGGTTTGTTTCGTGTGCATTAGATGGGGTGCAGTTACGGATGCATATGTTTTCTTGCTTAATAGTAGTATAGATTGGAATCGATAGCGATGCTGGCAGAGTTTTCGTCCAGCGCCTAATATTGCTAAACGCACATCTAAGGAGAATTAGTTATTAATCCTGACGGTTAGATTGATATGAGTGGGCTTGATCTAAGGCTCTAATTGTTTTGGTTTGTTTCGTGTGCATTATATGGGGTGCAGTTACGGATGGATATGTTTGCTTGTTTAATAAAAGTATAGATTGGAATCGATAGCGATGCTGGCAGAGTTTTCGTCCGACGCCTAAAATTGCTAAACGCACATCTAAGGAGGATTAGTTGTTAATCCTGGCGGCTAGATTGATATGAGTGGGCCTGATCTAAGGCTCTAATTGTTTTGGTTTGTTTCCTGTGCATTAGATGGGGTGCAGTTACGGATGGATATGTTTGCTTGTTTAATAGTAGTATAGATTGGAATCGATAGCGATGCTGGCAGAGTTTTCGTCCGGCGCCTAAAATTGCTAAACGCACATCTAAGGAGGATTAGTTGTTAATCCTGACGGTTAGATTGATATGAGTGGGCCTGATCTAAGGCTCTAATTGTTTTGGTTTGTTTCGTGTGCATTAGATGGGGTGCAGTTAGGGATGGATATGTTTGCTTGTTTAATAGTAGTATAGATTGGAATCGATAGTGATGCTGGCAGAGTTTTCGCCCGGCGCCTAAAATTGCTAAACGCACATCTAAGGAGGATTAGTTGTTAATCCTGACGGGTAGATTGATATGAGTGGGCCTGATCTAAGGCTCTAATAGTTTTGGTTTGTTCCGTGTGCATTAGATGGGGTGCAGTTACGGATGGATATGTTTGCTTGTTTAATAGTAGTATAGATTGGAATGGATAGTGATGCTGGCAGAGTTTTCATCCGACGCCTAAAATTGCTAAACGCACATCTAAGGAGGATTAGTTGTTAATCCTGGCGGCAAGATTGATATGAGTGGGCCTGATCTATGGCTCTAATTGTTTTGGTTTGTTTCGTGTGCATTAGATGGGGTGCAGTTAGGGATGGATATGTTTGCTTGTTTAATAGTAGTATAGATTGGAATCGATAGCGATGCTGGCAGAGTTTTCGTCCAGCGCCTAATATTGCTAAACGCACATCTAAGGAGAATTAGTTATTAATCCTGACTGTTAGATTGATATGAGTGGGCTTGATCTAAGGCTCTAATTGTTTTGGTTTGTTTCGTGTGCATTAGATGGGGTGCAGTTACGGATGGATATGTTTGCTTGTTTAATAGTAGTATAGATTGGAATCGATAGCGATGCTGGCAGAGTATTCGTCCGGTGCCTAAAATTGCTAAACGCACATCTAAGGAGGATTAGTTGTTAATCCTGACGGCTAGATTGATATGAGTGGGCCTGATCTAAGGCTCTAATTGTTTTGGTTTGTTTCGTGTGCATTAGATGGGGTGCAGTTACGGATGGATATGTTTGCTTGTTTAATAGTAGTATAGATTGGAATCGATAGCGACGCTGGCAGAGTTTTCGTCCGGCGCCTTAAATTGCTAAACGCACATCTAAGGAGGATTAGTTGTTAATCCTGACGGCTAGATTGATATGAGTGGGCCTGATCTAAGGCTCTAATTGTTTTGGTTTGTTTCGTGTGCATTAGATGGGGTGCAGTTACGGATGCATATGTTTTCTTGCTTAATAGTAGTATAGATTGGAATCGATAGCGATGCTGGCAGAGTTTTCGTCTGACGCCTAAAATTGCTAAACGCACATCTAAGGAGGATTAGTTGTTAATCCTGGCGGCTAGATTGATATGAGTGGGCCTGATCTAAGGCTCTAATTGTTTTGGTTTGTTTCGTGTGCATTAGATGGGGTGCAGTTAAGGATGGATATGTTTGCTTGTTTAATAGTAGTATAGATTGGAATCGATAGCGATGCTGGCAGAGTTTTCGTCCGGCGCCTAAAATTGCTAAACGCACATCTAAGGAGGATTAGTTGTTAATCCTTACGATTAGATTGATATGAGTGGGCCTGATCTAAGGCTCTAATTGTTTTGTATTGTTTCGTGTGCATTAGATGGGGTGCAGTTACGGATGGATATGTTTGCTTGTTTAATAGTAGTATAGATTGGAATCGATAGCGATGCTGGCAGAGTTTTCGTCCGGCACCTAAAATTGCAAAACGCACATCTAAGGAGGATTAGTTATTGATCGTGACGGTTAGATTGATATGAGTGGGCCTGATCTAAGGCTCTAATTGTTTTGGTTTGTTTCGTGTGCATTAGATTGGGTGCAGTCACGGATGGATATGTTTGCTTGTTTAATAGTAGTATAGATTGGAATCGATAGCGATGTTGGCAGAGTTTTCGTTCGGCGCCTGAAATTGCTAAACGCACATCTAAGGAGGATTAGTTGTTAATCCTGACGGCTAGATTGATATGAGTGGGCCTGATCTAAGGCTCTAATCGTTTTGGTTTGTTTCGTGTGCATTAGATGGGGTGCAGTTACGGATGGATATGTTTGCTTGTTTAATAGTAGTATAGATTGGAATCGATAGTGATGCTGGCAGAGTTTTCGTCCGGCGCCTAAAATTGCTAAACGCACATCTAAGGAGGATTAGTTGTTAATCCTGGCGGCTAGATTGATATGAGTGGGCCTGATCTAAGGCTCTAACTGTTTTGGTTTGTTTCGTGTGCATTAGATGGGGTGCAGTTAGGGATGGATATGTTTGCTTGTTTAATAAAAGTATAGATTGGAATCGATAGCGATGCTGGCAGAGTTTTCGTCCGACGCCTAAAATTGCTAAACGCACATCTAAGGAGGATTAGTTATTAATCCTGACGGTTAGATTGATATGAGTGGGCTTGATCTAAGGCTCTAATTGTTTTGGTTTGCTTCGTGTGCATTAGATGGGGTGCAGTTACGGATGGATATGTTTGCTTGTTTAATAGTAGTATAGATTGGAATCGATAGCGATGCTGGCAGAGTTTTCGTCCGGCGCCTAAAATTGCTAAACGCACATCTAAGGAGGATTAGTTGTTAATCCTGATGGTTAGATTGATATGAGTGGGCCTGATCTAAGGCTCTAATTGTTTTGTTTTGTTTCGTGTGCATTAGATGGGGTGCAGTTAAGGATGGATATGTTTGCTTGTTTAATAGTAGTATAGATTGGAATCGATAGCGATGCTGGCAGAGTTTTCGTCCGGCGCCTAAAATTGCTAAACGCACATCTAAGGAGGATTAGTTGTTAATCCTTACGATTAGATTGATATGAGTGGGCCTGATCTAAGGCTCTAATTGTTTTGTTTTGTTTTGTGTGCATTAGATGGGGTGCAGTTACGGATGGATATGTTTGCTTGTTTAATAGTAGTATAGATTGGAATCGATAGCGATGCTGGCAGAGTTTTCGTCCGGCACCTAAAATTGCAAAACGCACATCTAAGGAGGATTAGTTATTGATCGTGACGGTTAGATTGATATGATTGGGCCTGATCTAAGGCTCTAATTGTTTTGGTTTGTTTCGTGTGCATTAGATTGGGTGCAGTCACGGATGGATATGTTTGCTTGTTTAATAGTAGTATAGATTGGAATCGATAGCGATGTTGGCAGAGTATTCGTCCGGCGCCTAAAATTGCTAAACGCACATCTAAGGAGGATTAGTTGTTAATCCTGACGGCTAGATTGATATGAGTGGGCCTGATCTAAGGCTCTAATTGTTTTGGTTTGTTTCGTGTGCATTAGATGGGGTGCAGTTACGGATGGATATGTTTGCTTGTTTAATAGTAGTATAGATTGGAATCGATAGCGATGCTGGCAGAGTTTTCGTCCAGCGCCTAATATTGCTAAACGCACATCTAAGGAGAATTAGTTATTAATCCTGACGGTTAGATTGATATGAGTGGGCCTGATCTAAGGCTCTAACTGTTTTGGTTTGTTTCGTGTGCATTAGATGGGGTGCAGTTAGGGATGGATATGTTTGCTTGTTTAATAAAAGTATAGATTGGAATCGATAGCGATGCTGGCAGAGTTTTCGTCCGACGCCTAAAATTGCTAAACGCACATCTAAGGAGGATTAGTTGTTAATCCTGGCGGCTAGATTGATATGAGTGGGCCTGATCTAAGGCTCTAATTGTTTTGGTTTGTTTCCTGTGCATTAGATGGGGTGCAGTTACGGATGCATATGTTTTCTTGCTTAATAGTAGTATAGATTGGAATCGATAGCGATGCTGGCAGAGTTTTCGTCTGACGCCTAAAATTGCTAAACGCACATCTAAGGAGGATTAGTTGTTAATCCTGGCGGCTAGATTGATATGAGTGGGCCTGATCTAAGGCTCTAATTGTTTTGGTTTGTTTCGTGTGCATTAGATGGGGTGCAGTTAAGGATGGATATGTTTGCTTGTTTAATAGTAGTATAGATTGGAATCGATAGCGATGCTGGCAGAGTTTTCGTCCGGCGCCTAAAATTGCTAAACGCACATCTAAGGAGGTTTAGTTGTTAATCCTTACGATTAGATTGATATGAGTGGGCCTGATCTAAGGCTCTAATTGTTTTGTTTTGTTTCGTGTGCATTAGATGGGGTGCAGTTACGGATGGATATGTTTGCTTGTTTAATAGTAGTATAGATTGGAATCGATAGCGATGCTGGCAGAGTTTTCGTCCGGC
The DNA here is from genome assembly GCA_032464435.1 of Aegilops umbellulata. NCBI lineage: Eukaryota > Viridiplantae > Streptophyta > Magnoliopsida > Poales > Poaceae > Aegilops > Aegilops umbellulata. The sequence goes on from CP136059.1 coordinate 507,035,094, forward strand.
ACCTAAAATTGCAAAACGCACATCTAAGGAGGATTAGTTATTGATCGTGACGGTTAGATTGATATGAGTGGGCCTGATCTAAGGCTCTAATTGTTTTGGTTTGTTTCGTGTGCATTAGATTGGGTGCAGTCACGGATGGATATGTTTGCTTGTTTAATAGTAGTATAGATTGGAATCGATAGCGATGTTGGCAGAGTTTTCGTCCGGCGCCTAAAATTGCTAAACGCACATCTAAGGAGGATTAGTTGTTAATCCTGACGGCTAGATTGATATGAGTGGGCCTGATCTAAGGCTCTAATCGTTTTGGTTTGTTTCGTGTGCATTAGATGGGGTGCAGTTACGGATGGATATGTTTGCTTGTTTAATAGTAGTATAGATTGGAATCGATAGTGATGCTGGCAGAGTTTTCGTCCGGCGCCTAAAATTGCTAAACGCACATCTAAGGAGGATTAGTTGTTAATCCTGGCGGCTAGATTGATATGAGTGGGCCTGATCTAAGGCTCTAACTGTTTTGGTTTGTTTCGTGTGCATTAGATGGGGTGCAGTTAGGGATGGATATGTTTGCTTGTTTAATAAAAGTATAGATTGGAATCGATAGCGATGCTGGCAGAGTTTTCGTCCGACGCCTAAAATTGCTAAACGCACATCTAAGGAGGATTAGTTATTAATCCTGACGGTTAGATTGATATGAGTGGGCTTGATCTAAGGCTCTAATTGTTTTGGTTTGCTTCGTGTGCATTAGATGGGGTGCAGTTACGGATGGATATGTTTGCTTGTTTAATAGTAGTATAGATTGGAATCGATAGCGATGCTGGCAGAGTTTTCGTCCGGCGCCTAAAATTGCTAAACGCACATCTAAGGAGGATTAGTTGTTAATCCTGATGGTTAGATTGATATGAGTGGGCCTGATCTAAGGCTCTAATTGTTTTGTTTTGTTTTGTGTGCATTAGATGGGGTGCAGTTAAGGATGGATATGTTTGCTTGTTTAATAGTAGTATAGATTGGAATCGATAGCGATGCTGGCAGAGTTTTCGTCCGGCGCCTAAAATTGCTAAACGCACATCTAAGGAGGATTAGTTGTTAATCCTTACGATTAGATTGATATGAGTGGGCCTGATCTAAGGCTCTAATTGTTTTGTTTTGTTTTGTGTGCATTAGATGGGGTGCAGTTACGGATGGATATGTTTGCTTGTTTAATAGTAGTATAGATTGGAATCGATAGCGATGCTGGCAGAGTTTTCGTCCGGCACCTAAAATTGCAAAACGCACATCTAAGGAGGATTAGTTATTGATCGTGACGGTTAGATTGATATGAGTGGGCCTGATCTAAGGCTCTAATTGTTTTGGTTTGTTTCGTGTGCATTAGATTGGGTGCAGTCACGGATGGATATGTTTGCTTGTTTAATAGTAGTATAGATTGGAATCGATAGCGATGTTGGCAGAGTATTCGTCCGGCGCCTAAAATTGCTAAACGTACATCTAAGGAGGATTAGTTGTTAATCCTGACGGCTAGATTGATATGAGTGGGCCTGATCTAAGGCTCTAATTGTTTTGGTTTGTTTCGTGTGCATTAGATGGGGTGCAGTTACGGATGGATATGTTTGCTTGTTTAATAGTAGTATAGATTGGAATCGTTAGCGATGCTGGCAGAGTTTTCGTCCAGCGCCTAATATTGCTAAACGCACATCTAAGGAGAATTAGTTATTAATCCTGACGGTTAGATTGATATGAGTGGGCCTGATCTAAGGCTCTAACTGTTTTGGTTTGTTTCGTGTGCATTAGATGGGGTGCAGTTAGGGATGGATATGTTTGCTTGTTTAATAAAAGTATAGATTGGAATCTATAGCGATGCTGGCAGAGTTTTCGTCCGACGCCTAAAATTGCTAAACGCACATCTAAGGAGGATTAGTTGTTAATCCTGGCGGCTAGATTGATATGAGTGGGCCTGATCTAAGGCTCTAATTGTTTTGGTTTGTTTCCTGTGCATTAGATGGGGTGCAGTTACGGATGCATATGTTTTCTTGCTTAATAGTAGTATAGATTGGAATCGATAGCGATGCTGGCAGAGTTTTCGTCTGACGCCTAAAATTGCTAAACGCACATCTAAGGAGGATTAGTTGTTAATCCTGGCGGCTAGATTGATATGAGTGGGCCTGATCTAAGGCTCTAATTGTTTTGGTTTGTTTCGTGTGCATTAGATGGGGTGCAGTTAAGGATGGATATGTTTGCTTGTTTAATAGTAGTATAGATTGGAATCGATAGCGATGCTGGCAGAGTTTTCGTCCGGCGCCTAAAATTGCTAAACGCACATCTAAGGAGGTTTAGTTGTTAATCCTTACGATTAGATTGATATGAGTGGGCCTGATCTAAGGCTCTAATTGTTTTGTTTTGTTTCGTGTGCATTAGATGGGGTGCAGTTACGGATGGATATGTTTGCTTGTTTAATAGTAGTATAGATTGGAATCGATAGCGATGCTGGCAGAGTTTTCGTCCGGCACCTAAAATTGCAAAACGCACATCTAAGGAGGATTAGTTATTGATCGTGACGGTTAGATTGATATGAGTGGGCCTGATCTAAGGCTCTAATTGTTTTGGTTTGTTTCGTGTGCATTAGATTGGGTGCAGTCACGGATGCATATGTTTGCTTGTTTAATAGTAGTATAGATTGGAATCGATAGCGATGTTGGCAGAGTTTTCGTCCGGCGCCTAAAATTGCTAAACGCACATCTAAGGAGGATTAGTTGTTAATCCTGACGGCTAGATTGATATGAGTGGGCCTGATCTAAGGCTCTAATCGTTTTGGTTTGTTTCGTGTGCATTAGATGGGGTGCAGTTACGGATGGATATGTTTGCTTGTTTAATAGTAGTATAGATTGGAATCGATAGTGATGCTGGCAGAGTTTTCGTCCGGCGCCTAAAATTGCTAAACGCACATCTAAGGAGGATTAGTTGTTAATCCTGGCGGCTAGATTGATATGAGTGGGCCTGATCTAAGGCTCTAACTGTTTTGGTTTGTTTCGTGTGCATTAGATGGGGTGCAGTTAGGGATGGATATGTTTGCTTGTTTAATAAAAGTATAGATTGGAATCGATAGCGATGCTGGCAGAGTTTTCGTCCGACGCCTAAAATTGCTAAACGCACATCTAAGGAGGATTAGTTGTTAATCCTGGCGGCTAGATTGATATGAGTGGGCCTGATCTAAGGCTCTAATTGTTTTGGTTTGTTTCCTGTGCATTAGATGGGGTGCAGTTACGGATGGATATGTTTGCTTGTTTAATAGTAGTATAGATTGGAATCGATAGCGATGCTGGCAGAGTTTTCGTCCGGCGCCTAAAATTGCTAAACGCACATCTAAGGAGGATTAGTTGTTAATCCTGACGGTTAGATTGATATGAGTGGGCCTGATCTAAGGCTCTAATTGTTTTGGTTTGTTTCGTGTGCATTAGATGGGGTGCAGTTAGGGATGGATATGTTTGCTTGTTTAATAGTAGTATAGATTGGAATCGATAGTGATGCTGGCAGAGTTTTCGCCCGGCGCCTAAAATTGCTAAACGCACATCTAAGGAGGATTAGTTGTTAATCCTGACGGTTAGATTGATATGAGTGGGCCTGATCTAAGGCTCTAATAGTTTTGGTTTGTTCCGTGTGCATTAGATGGGGTGCAGTTACGGATGGATATGTTTGCTTGTTTAATAGTAGTATAGATTGGAATGGATAGTGATGCTGGCAGAGTTTTCATCCGACGCCTAAAATTGCTAAACGCACATCTAAGGAGGATTAGTTGTTAATCCTGGCGGCAACATTGATATGAGTGGGCCTGATCTAAGGCTCTAATTGTTTTGGTTTGTTTCGTGTGCATTAGATGGGGTGCAGTTAGGGATGGATATGTTTGCTTGTTTAATAGTAGTATAGATTGGAATCGATAGCGATGCTGGCAGAGTTTTCGTCCAGCGCCTAATATTGCTAAACGCACATCTAAGGAGAATTAGTTATTAATCCTGACGGTTAGATTGATATGAGTGGGCTTGATCTAAGGCTCTAATTGTTTTGGTTTGTTTCGTGTGCATTAGATGGGGTTCAGTTACGGATGGATATGTTTGCTTGTTTAATAGTAGTATAGATTGGAATCGATAGCGATGCTGGCAGAGTATTCGTCCGGCGCCTAAAATTGCTAAACGCACATCTAAGGAGGATTAGTTGTTAATCCTGACGGCTAGATTGATATGAGTGGGCCTGATCTAAGGCTCTAATTGTTTTGGTTTGTTTCGTGTGCATTAGATGGGGTGCAGTTACGGATGGATATGTTTGCTTGTTTAATAGTAGTATAGATTGGAATCGATAGCGATGCTGGCAGAGTTTTCGTCCGGCGCCTTAAATTGCTAAACGCACATCTAAGGAGGATTAGTTGTTAATCCTGACGGCTAGATTGATATGAGTGGGCCTGATCTAAGGCTCTAATTGTTTTGGTTTGTTTCGTGTGCATTAGATGGGGTGCAGTTACGGATGCATATGTTTGCTTGCTTAATAGTAGTATAGATTGGAATCGATAGCGATGCTGGCAGAGTTTTCGTCTGACGCCTAAAATTGCTAAACGCACATCTAAGGAGGATTAGTTGTTAATCCTGGCGGCTAGATTGATATGAGTGGGCCTGATCTAAGGCTCTAATTGTTTTGGTTTGTTTCGTGTGCATTAGATGGGGTGCAGTTAAGGATGGATATGTTTGCTTGTTTAATAGTAGTATAGATTGGAATCGATAGCGATGCTGGCAGAGTTTTCGTCCGGCGCCTAAAATTGCTAAACGCACATCTAAGGAGGATTAGTTGTTAATCCTTACGATTAGATTGATATGAGTGGGCCTGATCTAAGGCTCTAATTGTTTTGTTTTGTTTCGTGTGCATTAGATGGGGTGCAGTTACGGATGGATATGTTTGCTTGTTTAATAGTAGTATAGATTGGAATCGATAGCGATGCTGGCAGAGTTTTCGTCCGGCACCTAAAATTGCAAAACGCACATCTAAGGAGGATTAGTTATTGATCGTGACGGTTAGATTGATATGAGTGGGCCTGATCTAAGGCTCTAATTGTTTTGGTTTGTTTCGTGTGCATTAGATTGGGTGCAGTCACGGATGGATATGTTTGCTTGTTTAATAGTAGTATAGATTGGAATCGATAGCGATGTTGGCAGAGTTTTCGTCCGGCGCCTAAAATTGCTAAACGCACATCTAAGGAGGATTAGTTGTTAATCCTGACGGCTAGATTGATATGAGTGGGCCTGATCTAAGGCTCTAATCGTTTTGGTTTGTTTCGTGTGCATTAGATGGGGTGCAGTTACGGATGGATATGTTTGCTTGTTTAATAGTAGTATAGATTGGAATCGATAGTGATGCTGGCAGAGTTTTCGTCCGACGCCTAAAATTGCTAAACGCACATCTAAGGAGGATTAGTTGTTAATCCTGGCGGCTAGATTGATATGAGTGGGCCTGAGCTAAGGCTCTAATTGTTTTGGTTTGTTTCATGTGCATTAGATGGGGTGCAGTTAGGGGATGATATGTTTGCTTGTTTAATAGTAGTATAGATTGGAATCGATAGTGATGCTGGCAGAGTTTTCGTCCAGCGCCTAATATTGCTAAACGCACATCTAAGGAGAATTAGTTATTAATCCTGACGGTTAGATTGATATGAGTGGGCTTGATCTAAGGCTCTAATTGTTTTGGTTTGCTTCGTGTGCATTAGATGGGGTGCAGTTACGGATGGATATGTTTGCTTGTTTAATAGTAGTATAGATTGGAATCGATAGCGATGCTGGCAGAGTTTTCGTCCGGCGCCTAAAATTGCTAAACGCACATCTAAGGAGGATTAGTTGTTAATCCTGATGGTTAGATTGATATGAGTGGGCCTGATCTAAGGCTCTAATTGTTTTGTTTTGTTTCGTGTGCATTAGATGGGGTGCAGTTAAGGATGGATATGTTTGGTTGTTTAATAGTAGTATAGATTGGAATCGATAGCGATGCTGGCAGAGTTTTCGTCCGGCGCCTAAAATTGCTAAACGCACATCTAAGGAGGATTAGTTGTTAATCCTTACGATTAGATTGATATGAGTGGGCCTGATCTAAGGCTCTAATTGTTTTGTTTTGTTTCGTGTGCATTAGATGGGGTGCAGTTACGGATGGATATGTTTGCTTGTTTAATAGTAGTATAGATTGGAATCGATAGCGATGCTGGCAGAGTTTTCGTCCGGCACCTAAAATTGCAAAACGCACATCTAAGGAGGATTAGTTATTGATCGTGACGGTTAGATTGATATGAGTGGGCCTGATCTAAGGCTCTAATTGTTTTGGTTTGTTTCGTGTGCATTAGATTGGGTGCAGTCACGGATGGATATGTTTGCTTGTTTAATAGTAGTATAGATTGGAATCGATAGCGATGCTGGCAGAGTTTTCGTCCGGCGCCTTAAATTGCTAAACGCACATCTAAGGAGGATTAGTTGTTAATCCTGACGGCTAGATTGATATGAGTAGGCCTGATCTAAGGCTCTAATTGTTTTGGTTTGTTTCGTGTGCATTAGATGGGGTGCAGTTACGGATGCATATGTTTGCTTGCTTAATAGTAGTATAGATTGGAATCGATAGCGATGCTGGCAGAGTTTTCGTCTGACGCCTAATATTGCTAAACGCACATCTAAGGAGGATTAGTTGTTAATCCTGGCGGCTAGATTGATATGAGTGGGCCTGATCTAAGGCTCTAATTGTTTTGGTTTGTTTCGTGTGCATTAGATGGGGTGCAGTTAAGGATGGATATGTTTGCTTGTTTAATAGTAGTATAGATTGGAATCGATAGCGATGCTGGCAGAGTTTTCGTCCGGCGCCTAAAATTGCTAAACGCACATCTAAGGAGGATTAGTTGTTAATCCTTACGATTAGATTGATATGAGTGGGCCTGATCTAAGGCTCTAATTGTTTTGTTTTGTTTCGTGTGCATTAGATGGGGTGCAGTTACGGATGGATATGTTTGCTTGTTTAATAGTAGTATAGATTGGAATCGATAGCGATGCTGGCAGAGTTTTCGTCCGGCACCTAAAATTGCAAAACACACATCTAAGGAGGATTAGTTATTGATCGTGACGGTTAGATTGATATGAGTGGGCCTGATCTAAGGCTCTAATTGTTTTGGTTTGTTTCGTGTGCATTAGATTGGGTGCAGTCACGGATGGATATGTTTGCTTGTTTAATAGTAGTATAGATTGGAATCGATAGCGATGTTGGCAGAGTTTTCGTCCGGCGCCTAAAATTGCTAAACGCACATCTAAGGAGGATTAGTTGTTAATCCTGACGGCTAGATTGATATGAGTGGGCCTGATCTAAGGCTCTAATCGTTTTGGTTTGTTTCGTGTGCATTAGATGGGGTGCAGTTACGGATGGATATGTTTGCTTGTTTAATAGTAGTATAGATTGGAATCGATAGTGATGCTGGCAGAGTTTTCGTCCGACGCCTAAAATTGCTAAACGCACATCTAAGGAGGATTAGTTGTTAATCCTGGCGGCTAGATTGATATGAGTGGGCCTGATCTAAGGCTCTAATTGTTTTGGTTTGTTTCATGTGCATTAGATGGGGTGCAGTTAGGGGATGATATGTTTGCTTGTTTAAAAGTAGTATAGATTGGAATCGATAGTGAAGCTGGCAGAGTTTTCGTCCAGCGCCTAATATTGCTAAACGCACATCTAAGGAGAATTAGTTATTAATCCTGACGGTTAGATTGATATGAGTGGGCTTGATCTAAGGCTCTAATTGTTTTGGTTTGCTTCGTGTGCATTAGATGGGGTGCAGTTACGGATGGATATGTTTGCTTGTTTAATAGTAGTATAGATTGGAATCCATAGCGATGCTGGCAGAGTTTTCGTCCGGCGCCTAAAATTGCTAAACGCACATCTAAGGATGATTAGTTGTTAATCCTGATGGTTAGATTGATATGAGTGGGCCTGATCTAAGGCTCTAATTGTTTTGTTTTGTTTCGTGTGCATTAGATGGGGTGCAGTTAAGGATGGATATGTTTGCTTGTTTAATAGTAGTATAGATTGGAATCGATAGCGATGCTGGCAGAGTTTTCGTCCGGCGCCTAAAATTGCTAAACGCACATCTAAGGAGGATTAGTTGTTAATCCTGGCGGCTAGACTGATATGAGTGGGCCTGATCTAAGGCTCTAATTGTTTTGGTTTGTTTTGTGTGCATTAGATGGGGTGCAGTTACGGATGGATATGTTTGCTTGTTTAATAGTAGTATAGATTGGAATCGATAGCGATGCTGGCAGAGTTTTCGTCCGGCGCCTAAAATTGCTAAACGCACATCTAAGGAGGATTAGTTGTTAATCCTGACGATTAGATTGATATGAGTGGGCCTGATCTAAGGCTCTAATTGTTTTGGTTTGTTTCCTGTGCATTAGATGGGGTGCAGTTACGGATGGATATGTTTGCTTGTTTAATAGTAGTATAGATTGGAATCGATAGCGATGCTGGCAGAGTTTTCGTCCGGCGCCTAAAATTGCTAAACGCACATCTAAGGAGGATTAGTTGTTAATCCTGACGGTTAGATTGATATGAGTGGGCCTGATCTAAGGCTCTAATTGTTTTGGTTTGTTTCGTGTGCATTAGATGGGGTGCAGTTAGGGATGGATATGTTTGCTTGTTTAATAGTAGTATAGATTGGAATCGATAGTGATGCTGGCAGAGTTTTCGCCCGGCGCCTAAAATTGCTAAACGCACATCTAAGGAGGATTAGTTGTTAATCCTGACGGTTAGATTGATATGAGTGGGCCTGATCTAAGGCTCTAATAGTTTTGGTTTGTTCCGTGTGCATTAGATGGGGTGCAGTTACGGATGGATATGTTTGCTTGTTTAATAGTAGTATAGATTGGAATGGATAGTGATGCTGGCAGAGTTTTCATCCGACGCCTAAAATTGCTAAACGCACATCTAAGGAGGATTAGTTGTTAATCCTGGCGGCAACATTGATATGAGTGGGCCTGATCTAAGGCTCTAATTGTTTTGGTTTGTTTCGTGTGCATTAGATGGGGTGTAGTTAGGGATGGATATGTTTGCTTGTTTAATAGTAGTATAGATTGGAATCGATAGCGATGCTGGCAGAGTTTTCGTCCAGCGCCTAATATTGCTAAACGCACATCTAAGGAGAATTAGTTATTAATCCTGACGGTTAGATTGATATGAGTGGGCCTGATCTAAGGCTCTAATTGTTTTGTTTTGTTTCGTGTGCATTAGATGGGGTGCAGTTACGGATGGATATGTTTGCTTGTTTAATAGTAGTATAGATTGGAATCGATAGCGATGCTGGCAGAGTTTTCGTCCGGCGCCTAAAATTGCTAAACGCACATCTAAGGAGGATTAGTTGTTAATCCTGGCGGCTAGACTGATATGAGTGGGCCTGATCTAAGGCTCTAATTGTTTTGGTTTGTTTTGTGTGCATTAGATGGGGTGCAGTTACGGATGGATATGTTTGCTTGTTTAATAGTAGTATAGATTGGAATCGATAGCGATGCTGGCAGAGTTTTCGTCCGGCGCCTAAAATTGCTAAACGCACATCTAAGGAGGATTAGTTGTTAATCCTGACGGTTAGATTGATATGAGTGGGCCTGATCTAAGGCTCTAATTGTTTTGGTTTGTTTCATGTGCATTAGACGGGGTGCAGTTACGGATGGATATGTTTGCTTGTTTAATAGTAGTATAGATTGGAATCGATAGCGATGCGGGCAGAGTTTTCGTCAGGCGCCTAAAATTGCTAAACGCACATCTAAGGAGGATTAGTTGTTAATCTTGATGGTTAGATTGATATGAGTGGGCCTGATCTAAGGCTCTAATTGTTTTGGTTTGTTTCATGTGCATTAGATGGGCTGCAGTTACGGATGGATATGTTTGCTTATTTAACAGTAGTATAGATTGGAATCAATAGCGATGCTGGCAGAGTTTTCGTCCGGCGCCTAAAATTCCTAAACGCACATCTAAGGAGGATTAGTAGTTAATCCTGACGATTAGATTGATATGAGTGGGCCTGATCTAAGGCTCTAATTGTTTTGGTTTGTTTCGTGTGCATTAGATGGGGTGCAGTTAGGGATGGATATGTTTGCTTGTTTAATAGTAGTATAGATTGGAATCGATAGCGATGCTGGCAGAGTTTTCGTCCGATGCCTAAAATTGCTAAACGCACATCTAAGGAGGATTAGTTGTTAATCCTGGCGGCTAGATGGATATGAGTGGGCCTGATCTAAGGCTCTAATTGTTTTGGTTTGTTTCGTGTGCATTAGATGGGGTGAAGTTAGGGATGGATATGTTTGCTTGTTTAATAGTAGTATAGATTGGAATCGATAGCGATGCTGGTAGAGTTTTCGTCCGGCACGTAATATTGCTAAACGCACATCTAAGGAGGATTAGTTATTAATCTTGACGGTTAGATTGATATGAGTGGGCCTGATCTAAGGCTCTAATTGTTTTGTTTTGTTTCGTGTGCATTAGATGGGGTGCAGTTACGGATGGATATGTTTGCTTGTTTAATAGTAGTATACATTGGAATCGATAGCGATGCTGGCAGAGTTTTCGTCCGGTGCCTAAAATTGCTAAACGCACATCTAAGGAGTATTAGTTGTTAATCCTGACGGTTAGATTGATATGAGTGGGCCTGATCTAAGGCTCTAATTGTTTTGGTTTGTTTCGTGTGCATTAGATGGGGTGCAGTTACGGATGGATATGTTTGCTTGTTTAATAGTAGTATAGATTGGAATCGATAGCAATGCTGGCAGAGTTTTCGTCCGGCGCCTAAAATTGCAAAACGCACATCTAAGGAGGATTAGTTATTAATCGTGACGGTTAGATTGATATGGGTGGGCCTGATCTAAGGCTCTAATTGTTTTGGTTTGTTTCGTGTGCATTAGATGGGGTGCGGTTACGGATGGATATGTTTGCTTGTTTAATAGTAGTATAGATTGCAATCGATAGCGATGCTGGCAGAGTTTTCGTCCGGCGCCTAAAATTGCTAAACGCATATCTAAGGAGGATTAGTTGTTAATCCTGACGGCTAGATTGATATGAGTGGGCCTGATCTAAGGCTCTAATTGTTTTGGTTTGTTTCGTGTGCATTAGATGGGGTGCAATTACAGATGGATATGTTTGCTTGTTTAATAGTAGTATAGATTGGAATCGATAGCGATGCTGGCAGAATTTTCGTCCGGCGCCTAAAATTGTTAAACGCACATCTAAGGAGGTTTAGTTGTTAATCCTGACGGCTAGATTGATATGAGTGGGCCTGATCTAAGGCTCTAATTGTTTTGGTTTGTTTTGTGTGCATTAGATGGGGTGTAGTTACGGATGGATATGTTTGCTTGTTTAATAGTAGTATAGATTGGAATCGATAGCGATGCTGGCAGAGTTTTCGTCAGGCGCCTAAAATTGCTAAACGCACATCTTAGGAGGATTAGTTGTTAATCCTGATGGTTAGATTGATATGAGTGGGCCTGATCTAAGGCTCTAATTATTTTGGTTTGTTTCATGTGCATTAGATGGGGTGCAGTTACGGATGGATATGTTTGCTTGTTTAATAGTAGTATAGATTGGAATCGATAGCGATGCGGGCAGAGTTTTCGTCCGGCGCCTAAAATTGCTAAATGCACATCTAAGGAGGATTAGTTATTAATCCTGACGGGTAGATTGATATGAGTGGGCCTGAACTAAGGCTCTAATTGTTTTGGTTTGTTTCGTGTGCATTAGATGGGGTGCAGTTACGGATGGATATGTTTGCTTGTTTAATAGTATTATAGATTGGAATCGATAGCGATGCTGGCAGAGTTTTCGTCCGGCGCCTAATATTGCTAAACACACATCTAAGGAGGATTAGTTATTAATCCTGACGGTTAGATTGATATGAGTGGGCCTGATCTAAGGCTCTAATTGTTTTGGTTTGTTTCGTGTGCATTAGATGGGGTGCAGTTACGGATGGATATGTTTGCTTGTTTAATAGTAGTATAGATTGGAATCGATAGCGATGCTGGCAGAGTTTTCGTCCGGCGCCTAAAATTGCAAAACGCACATCTAAGGAGGATTAGTTATTAATCGTGACGGTTAGATTGATATGAGTGGGCCTGATCTAAGGCTCTAATTGTTTTGGTTTGTTTCGTGTGCATTAGATGGGGTGCGGTTACGGATGGATATGTTTGCTTGTTTAATAGTAGTATAGATTGGAATCGATAGCGATGCTGGCAGAGTTTTCGTCCGGCGCCTAAAATTGCTAAACGCACATCTAAGGAGGATTAGTTGTTAATCCTGACGGCTAGATTGATATGAGTGGGCCTGATCTAAGGCTCTAATTGTTTTGGTTTGTTTCGTGTGCATTAGATGGGGTGCAATTACGGATGGATATGTTTGCTTGTTTAATAGTAGTATAGATTGGAATCGATAGCGATGCTGGCAGAGTTTTCGTCCGGCGCCTAAAATTGTTAAACGCACATCTAAGGAGGTTTAGTTGTTAATCCTGACGGCTAGATTGATATGAGTGGGCCTGATCTAAGGCTCTAATTGTTTTGGTTTGTTTTGTGTGCATTAGATGGGGTGCAATTACGGATGGATATGTTTGCTTGTTTAATAGTAGTATAGATTGGAATCGATAGCGATGCTGGCAGAGTTTTCGTCAGGCGCCTAAAATTGCTAAACGCACATCTAAGGAGGATTAGTTGTTAATCCTGATGGTTAGATTGATATGAGTGGGCCTGATCTAAGGCTCTAATTGTTTTGGTTTGTTTCATGTGCATTAGATGGGGTGCAGTTACGGATGGATATGTTTGCTTGTTTAATAGTAGTATAGATTGGAATCGATAGCGATGCGGGCAGAGTTTTCGTCCGGCGCCTAAAATTGCTAAATGCGTATCTAAGGAGGATTAGTTATTAATCCTGACGGGTAGATTGATATGAGTGGGCCTGAACTAAGGCTCTAATTGTTTTGGTTTGTTTCATGTGCATTAGATGGGGTGCAGTTACAGATGGATATGTTTGCTTGTTTAATAGTAGTATAGATTGGAATCGATAGCGATGCTGGCAGACTTTTCGTCCGGCGCCTAAAATTGCTAAACGCACATCTAAGGAGGATTAGTTGTTAATCCTGACGGCTAGATTGATATGAGTGGGCCTGATCTAAGGCTCTAATTGTTTTGGTTTGTTTCGTGTGCATTAGATGGGGTGCAGTTACGGATGGATATGTTTGCTTGTTTAATAGTAGTATAGATTGGAATCGATAGCGAAGCTGGCAGAGTTTTCGTCCGGCGCCTAAAATTGCTAAACGCACATCTAAGGAGGATTAGTTGTTAATCCTGACGGCTAGATTGATATGAGTGGGCCTGATCTAAGGCTCTAATTGTTTTGGTTTGTTTCGTGTGCATTAGATGGGGTGCAGTTACGGATGCATATGTTTGCTTGTTTAACAGTAGTATAGATTGGAATCGATAGCGATGCTGGCAGAGTTTTCGTCCGACGCCTAAAATTGCTAAACGCACATCTAAGGAGGATTAGTTGTTAATCCTGGCGGCTAGATTGATATGAGTGGGCCTGATCTAAGGCTCTAATTGTTTTGGTTTGTTTCGTGTGCATTAGATGGGGTGCAGTTAAGGATGGATATGTTTGCTTGTTTAATAGTAGTATAGATTGGAATCGATAGCGATGCTGGCAGAGTTTTCGTCCGGCGCCTAAAATTGCTAAACGCACATCTAAGGAGGATTAGTTGTTAATCCTGACGATTAGATTGATATGAGTGGGCCTGATCTAAGGCTCTAATTGTTTTGGTTTGTTTCTTGTGCATTAGATGGGGTGCAGTTAGGGATGGATATGTTTGCTTGTTTAATAGTAGTATAGATTGGAATCGATAGCGATGCTGGCAGAGTTTTCGTCCAGCGCCTAATATTGCTAAACGCACATCTAAGGAGAATTAGTTATTAATCCTGACGGTTAGATTGATATGAGTGGGCCTCATCTAAGGCTCTAATTGTTTTGGTTTTTTTCGTGTGCATTATATGGGGTGCAGTTACGGATGGATATGTTTGCTTGTTTAATAAAAGTATAGATTGGAATCGATAGCGATGCTGGCAGAGTTTTCGTCCGACGCCTAAAATTGCTAAACGCACATCTAAGGAGGATTAGTTGTTAATCCTGGCGGCTAGATTGATATGAGTGGGCCTGATCTAAGGCTCTAATTGTTTTGGTTTGTTTCGTGTGCATTAGATGGGGTGCAGTTACGGATGGATATGTTTGCTTGTTTAATAGTAGTATAGATTGGAATCGATAGCGATGCTGGCAGAGTTTTCGTCCGGCGCCTAAAATTCCTAAACGCACATCTAAGGAGGATTAGTTGTTAATCCTGACGGTTAGATTGATATGAGTGGGCCTGATCTAAGGCTCTAATTGTTTTGGTTTGTTTCGTGTGCATTAGATGGGGTGCAGTTAGGGATGGATATGTTTGCTTGTTTAATAGTAGTATAGATTGGAATCGATAGTGATGCTGGCAGAGTTTTCGTCCGGCGCCTAAAATTGCTAAACGCACATCTAAGGAGGATTAGTTGTTAATCCTGACGGTTAGATTGATATGAGTGGGCCTGATCTAAGGCTCTAATAGTTTTGGCTTGTTCCGTGTGCATTAGATGGGGTGCAGTTACGGATGGATATGTTTGCTTGTTTAATAGTAGTATAGATTGGAATGGATAGTGATGCTGGCAGAGTTTTCATCCGACGCCTAAAATTGTTAAACGCACATCTAAGGAGGATTAGTTGTTAATCCTGGCGGCAAGATTGATATGAGTGGGCCTGATCTAAGGCTCTAATTGTTTTGGTTTGTTTCGTGTGCATTAGATGGGGTGCAGTTAGGGATGGATATGTTTGCTTGTTTAATAGTAGTATAGATTGGAATCGATAGCGATGCTGGCAGAGTTTTCGTCCAGCGCCTAATATTGATAAACGCACATCTAAGGAGAATTAGTTATTAATCCTGACGGTTAGATTGATATGAGTGGGCTTGATCTAAGGCTCAAATTGTTTTGGTTTGTTTCGTGTGCATTAGATGGGGTGCAGTTACGGATGGATATGTTTGCTTGTTTAATAGTAGTATAGATTGGAATCGATAGCGATGCTGGCAGAGTATTCGTCCGGCGCCTAAAATTGCTAAACGCACATCTAAGGAGGATTAGTTGTTAATCCTGACGGCTAGATTGATATGAGTGGGCCTGATCTAAGGCTCTAATTGTTTTGGTTTGTTTCGTGTGCATTAGATGGGGTGCAGTTACGGATGGATATGTTTGCTTGTTTAATAGTAGTATAGATAGGAATCGATAGCGATGCTGGCAGAGTTTTCGTCCGGCGCCTTAAATTGCTAAACGCACATCTAAGGAGGATTAGTTGTTAATCCTGACGGCTAGATTGATATGAGTGGGCCTGATCTAAGGCTCTAATTGTTTTGGTTTGTTTCGTGTGCATTAGATGGGGTGCAGTTACGGATGCATATGTTTGCTTGTTTAATAGTAGTATAGATTGGAATCGATAGCGATGCTGGCAGAGTTTTCGTCTGACGCCTAAAATTGCTAAACGCACATCTAAGGAGGATTAGTTGTTAATCCTGGCGGCTAGATTGATATGAGTGGGCCTGATCTAAGGCTCTAATTGTTTTGGTTTGTTTCGTGTGCATTAGATGGGGTGCAGTTAAGGATGGATATGTTTGCTTGTTTAATAGTAGTATAGATTGGAATTGATAGCGATGCTGGCAGAGTTTTCGTCCGGCGCCTAAAATTGCTAAACGCACATCTAAGGAGGATTAGTTGTTAATCCTTACGATTAGATTGATATGAGTGGGCCTGATCTAAGGCTCTAATTGTTTTGTTTTGTTTCGTGTGCATTAGATGGGGTGCAGTTACGGATGGATATGTTTGCTTGTTTAATAGTAGTATAGATTGGAATCGATAGCGATGCTGGCAGAGTTTTCGTCCGGCACCTAAAATTGCAAAACGCACATCTAAGGAGGATTAGTTATTAATCGTGACGGTTAGATTGATATGAGTGGGCCTGATCTAAGGCTCTAATTGTTTTGGTTTGTTTCGTGTGCATTAGATTGGGTGCAGTCACGGATGGATATGTTTGCTTGTTTAATAGTAGTATAGATTGGAATCGATAGCGATGTTGGCAGAGTTTTCGTCCGGCGCCTAAAATTGCTAAACGCACATCTAAGGAGGATTAGTTGTTAATCCTGACGGCTAGATTGATATGAGTGGGCCTGATCTAAGGCTCTAATCGTTTTGGTTTGTTTCGTGTGCATTAGATGGGGTGCAGTTACGGATGGATATGTTTGCTTGTTTAATAGTAGTATAGATTGGAATCGATAGTGATGCTGGCAGAGTTTTCGTCCGACGCCTAAAATTGCTAAACGCACATCTAACGAGGATTAGTTGTTAATCCTGGCGGCTAGATTGATATGAGTGGGCCTGATCTAAGGCTCTAATTGTTTTGGTTTGTTTCATGTGCATTGGATGGGGTGCAGTTAGGGGATGATATGTTTGCTTGTTTAATAGTAGTATAGATTGGAATCGATAGTGATGCTGGCAGAGTTTTCGTCCAGCGCCTAATATTGCTAAACGCACATCTAAGGAGAATTAGTTATTAATCCTGACGGTTAGATTGATATGAGTGGGCTTGATCTAAGGCTCTAATTGTTTTGGTTTGTTTCGTGTGCATTAGATGGGGTGCAGTTACGGATGGATATGTTTGCTTGTTTAATAGTAGTATAGATTGGAATCGATAGCGATGCTGGCAGAGTTTTCGTCCGGCGCCTAAAATTGCTAAACGCACATCTAAGGAGGATTAGTTGTTAATCCTGACGGTTAGATTGATATGAGTGGGCCTGATCTAAGGCTCTAATTGTTTTGTTTTGTTTCGTGTGCATTAGATGGGGTGCAGTTACGGATGGATATGTTTGCTTGTTTAATAGTAGTATAGATTGGAATCGATAGCGATGCTGGCAGAGTTTTCGTCCGGCGCCTAAAATTGCTAAACGCACATCTAAGGAGGATTAGTTGTTAATCCTGGCGGCTAGACTGATATGAGTGGGCCTGATCTAAGGCTCTAATTGTTTTGGTTTGTTTTGTGTGCATTAGATGGGGTGCAGTTACGGATGGATATGTTTGCTTGTTTAATAGTAGTATAGATTGGAATCGATAGCGATGCTGGCAGAGTTTTCGTCCGGCGCCTAAAATTGCTAAACGCACATCTAAGGAGGATTAGTTGTTAATCCTGACGGTTAGATTGATATGAGTGGGCCTGATCTAAGGCTCTAATTGTTTTGGTTTGTTTCATGTGCATTAGACGGGGTGCAGTTACGGATGGATATGTTTGCTTGTTTAATAGTAGTATAGATTGGAATCGATAGCGATGCGGGCAGAGTTTTCGTCAGGCGCCTAAAATTGCTAAACGCACATCTAAGGAGGATTAGTTGTTAATCCTGACGGCTAGATTGATATGAGTGGGCCTGATCTAAGGATCTAATCGTTTTGGTTTGTTTCGTGTGCATTAGATGGGGTGCAGTTACGGATGGATATGTTTGCTTGTTTAATAGTAGTATAGATTGGAATCGATAGTGATGCTGGCAGAGTTTTCGTCCGACGCCTAAAATTGCTAAACGCACATCTAAGGAGGATTAGTTGTTAATCCTGGCGGCTAGATTGATATGAGTGGGCCTGATCTAAGGCTCTAATTGTTTTGGTTTGTTTCGTGTGCATTAGATGGGGTGCAGTTAGGGGATGATATGTTTGCTTGTTTAATAGTAGTATAGATTGGAATCGATAGTGATGCTGGCAGAGTTTTCGTCCAGCGCCTAATATTGCTAAACGCACATCTAAGGAGAATTAGTTATTAATCCTGACGGTTAGATTGATATGAGTGGGCTTGATCTAAGGCTCTAATTGTTTTGGTTTGCTTCGTGTGCATTAGATGGGGTGCAGTTACGGATGGATATGTTTGCTTGTTTAATAGTAGTATAGATTGGAATCGATAGCGATGCTGGCAGAGTTTTCGTCCGGCGCCTAAAATTGCTAAACGCACATCTAAGGAGGATTAGTTGTTAATCCTGATGGTTAGATTGATATGAGTGGGCCTGATCTAAGGCTCTAATTGTTTTGTTTTGTTTCGTGTGCATTAGATGGGGTGCAGTTAAGGATGGATATGTTTGCTTGTTTAATAGTAGTATAGATTGGAATCGATAGCGATGCTGGCAGAGTTTTCGTCCGGTGCCTAAAATTGCTAAACGCACATCTAAGGAGGATTAGTTGTTAATCCTTACGATTAGATTGATATGAGTGGGCCTGATCTAAGGCTCTAATTGTTTTGTTTTGTTTCGTGTGCATTAGATGGGGTGCAGTTACGGATGGATATGTTTGCTTGTTTAATAGTAGTATAGATTGGAATCGATAGCGATGCTGGCAGAGTTTTCGTCCGGCACCTAAAATTGCAAAACGCACATCTAAGGAGGATTAGTTATTGATCGTGACGGTTAGATTGATATGAGTGGGCCTGATCTAAGGCTCTAATTGTTTTGGTTTGTTTCGTGTGCATTAGATTGGGTGCAGTCACGGATGGATATGTTTGCTTGTTTAATAGTAGTATAGATTGGAATCGATAGCGATGTTGGCAGAGTTTTCGTCCGGCGCCTAAAATTGCTAAACGCACATCTAAGGAGGATTAGTTGTTAATCCTGTAGGCTAGATTGATATGAGTGGGCCTGATCTAAGGCTCTAATCGTTTTGGTTTGTTTCGTGTGCATTAGATGGGGTGCAGTTACGGATGGATATGTTTGCTTGTTTAATAGTAGTATAGATTGGAATCGATAGTGATGCTGGCAGAGTTTTCGTCCGACGCCTAAAATTGCTAAACGCACATCTAACGAGGATTAGTTGTTAATCCTGGCGGCTAGATTGATATGAGTGGGCCTGATCTAAGGCTCTAATTGTTTTGGTTTGTTTCATGTGCATTGGATGGGGTGCAGTTAGGGGATGATATGTTTGCTTGTTTAATAGTAGTATAGATTGGAATCGATAGTGATGCTGGCAGAGTTTTCGTCCAGCGCCTAATATTGCTAAACGCACATCTAAGGAGAATTAGTTATTAATCCTGACGGTTAGATTGATATGAGTGGGCTTGATCTAAGGCTCTAATTGTTTTGGTTTGTTTCGTGTGCATTAGATGGGGTGCAGTTACGGATGGATATGTTTGCTTGTTTAATAGTAGTATAGATTGGAATCGATAGCGATGCTGGCAGAGTTTTCGTCCGGCGCCTAAAATTGCTAAACGCACATCTAAGGAGGATTAGTTGTTAATCCTGACGGTTAGATTGATATGAGTGGGCCTGATCTAAGGCTCTAATTGTTTTGTTTTGTTTCGTGTGCATTAGATGGGGTGCAGTTACGGATGGATATGTTTGCTTGTTTAATAGTAGTATAGATTGGAATCGATAGCGATGCTGGCAGAGTTTTCGTCCGGCGCCTAAAATTGCTAAACGCACATCTAAGGAGGATTAGTTGTTAATCCTGGCGGCTAGACTGATATGAGTGGGCCTGATCTAAGGCTCTAATTGTTTTGGTTTGTTTTGTGTGCATTAGATGGGGTGCAGTTACGGATGGATATGTTTGCTTGTTTAATAGTAGTATAGATTGGAATCGATAGCGATGCTGGCAGAGTTTTCGTCCGGCGCCTAAAATTGCTAAACGCACATCTAAGGAGGATTAGTTGTTAATCCTGACGGTTAGATTGATATGAGTGGGCCTGATCTAAGGCTCTAATTGTTTTGGTTTGTTTCATGTGCATTAGACGGGGTGCAGTTACGGATGGATATGTTTGCTTGTTTAATAGTAGTATAGATTGGAATCGATAGCGATGCGGGCAGAGTTTTCGTCAGGCGCCTAAAATTGCTAAACGCACATCTAAGGAGGATTAGTTGTTAATCCTGACGGCTAGATTGATATGAGTGGGCCTGATCTAAGGATCTAATCGTTTTGGTTTGTTTCGTGTGCATTAGATGGGGTGCAGTTACGGATGGATATGTTTGCTTGTTTAATAGTAGTATAGATTGGAATCGATAGTGATGCTGGCAGAGTTTTCGTCCGACGCCTAAAATTGCTAAACGCACATCTAAGGAGGATTAGTTGTTAATCCTGGCGGCTAGATTGATATGAGTGGGCCTGATCTAAGGCTCTAATTGTTTTGGTTTGTTTCGTGTGCATTAGATGGGGTGCAGTTAGGGGATGA
Source organism: Aegilops umbellulata (assembly GCA_032464435.1). Lineage (NCBI taxonomy): Eukaryota > Viridiplantae > Streptophyta > Magnoliopsida > Poales > Poaceae > Aegilops > Aegilops umbellulata. Next base: position 507,055,410 of record CP136059.1, read on the forward strand.
TATGTTTGCTTGTTTAATAGTAGTATAGATTGGAATCGATAGTGATGCTGGCAGAGTTTTCGTCCAGCGCCTAATATTGCTAAACGCACATCTAAGGAGAATTAGTTATTAATCCTGACGGTTAGATTGATATGAGTGGGCTTGATCTAAGGCTCTAATTGTTTTGGTTTGCTTCGTGTGCATTAGATGGGGTGCAGTTACGGATGGATATGTTTGCTTGTTTAATAGTAGTATAGATTGGAATCGATAGCGATGCTGGCAGAGTTTTCGTCCGGCGCCTAAAATTGCTAAACGCACATCTAAGGAGGATTAGTTGTTAATCCTGATGGTTAGATTGATATGAGTGGGCCTGATCTAAGGCTCTAATTGTTTTGTTTTGTTTCGTGTGCATTAGATGGGGTGCAGTTAAGGATGGATATGTTTGCTTGTTTAATAGTAGTATAGATTGGAATCGATAGCGATGCTGGCAGAGTTTTCGTCCGGTGCCTAAAATTGCTAAACGCACATCTAAGGAGGATTAGTTGTTAATCCTTACGATTAGATTGATATGAGTGGGCCTGATCTAAGGCTCTAATTGTTTTGTTTTGTTTCGTGTGCATTAGATGGGGTGCAGTTACGGATGGATATGTTTGCTTGTTTAATAGTAGTATAGATTGGAATCGATAGCGATGCTGGCAGAGTTTTCGTCCGGCACCTAAAATTGCAAAACGCACATCTAAGGAGGATTAGTTATTGATCGTGACGGTTAGATTGATATGAGTGGGCCTGATCTAAGGCTCTAATTGTTTTGGTTTGTTTCGTGTGCATTAGATTGGGTGCAGTCACGGATGGATATGTTTGCTTGTTTAATAGTAGTATAGATTGGAATCGATAGCGATGTTGGCAGAGTTTTCGTCCGGCGCCTAAAATTGCTAAACGCACATCTAAGGAGGATTAGTTGTTAATCCTGACGGCTAGATTGATATGAGTGGGCCTGATCTAAGGCTCTAATCGTTTTGGTTTGTTTCGTGTGCATTAGATGGGGTGCAGTTACGGATGGATATGTTTGCTTGTTTAATAGTAGTATAGATTGGAATCGATAGTGATGCTGGCAGAGTTTTCGTCCGACGCCTAAAATTGCTAAACGCACATCTAACGAGGATTAGTTGTTAATCCTGGCGGCTAGATTGATATGAGTGGGCCTGATCTAAGGCTCTAATTGTTTTGGTTTGTTTCGTGTGCATTAGATGGGGTGCAGTTAGGGGATGATATGTTTGCTTGTTTAATAGTAGTATAGATTGGAATCGATAGTGATGCTGGCAGAGTTTTCGTCCAGCGCCTCATATTGCTAAACGCACATCTAAGGAGAATTAGTTATTAATCCTGACGGTTAGATTGATATGAGTGGGCTTGATCTAAGGCTCTAATTGTTTTGTTTTGTTTCGTGTGCATTAGATGGGGTGCAGTTACGGATGGATATGTTTGCTTGTTTAATAGTAGTATAGATTGGAATCGATAGCGATGCTGGCAGAGTTTTCGTCCGGCGCCTAAAATTGCTAAACGCACATCTAACGAGGATTAGTTGTTAATCCTGACGGTTAGATTGATATGAGTGGGCCTGATCTAAGGCTCTAATTGTTTTGTTTTGTTTCGTGTGCATTAGATGGGGTGCAGTTACGGATGGATATGTTTGCTTGTTTAATAGTAGTATAGATTGGAATCGATAGCGATGCTGGCAGAGTTTTCGTCCGGCGCCTAAAATTGCTAAACGCACATCTAAGGAGGATTAGTTGTTAATCCTGGCGGCTAGACTGATATGAGTGGGCCTGATCTAAGGCTCTAATTGTTTTGGTTTGTTTTGTGTGCATTAGATGGGGTGCAGTTACGGATGGATATGTTTGCTTGTTTAATAGTAGTATAGATTGGAATCGATAGCGATGCTGGCAGAGTTTTCGTCCGGCGCCTAAAATTGATAAACGCACATCTAAGGAGGATTAGTTGTTAATCCTGACGGTTAGATTGATATGAGTGGGCCTGATCTAAGGCTCTAATTGTTTTGGTTTGTTTCATGTGCATTAGACGGGGTGCAGTTACGGATGGATATGTTTGCTTGTTTAATAGTAGTATAGATTGGAATCGATAGCGATGCGGGCAGAGTTTTCGTCAGGCGCCTAAAATTGCTAAACGCACATCTAAGGAGGATTAGTTGTTAATCCTGATGGTTAGATTGATATGAGTGGGCCTGATCTAAGGCTCTAATTGTTTTGGTTTGTTTCATGTGCATTAGATGGGGTGCAGTTACGGATGGATATGTTTGCTTATTTAACAGTAGTATAGATTGGAATCAATAGCGATGCTGGCAGAGTTTTCGTCCGGCGCCTAAAATTGCTAAACGCACATCTAAGGAGGATTAATAGTTAATCCTGACGATTAGATTGATATGAGTGGGCCTGATCTAAGGCTCTAATTGTTTTGGTTTGTTTCGTGTGCATTAGATGGGGTGCAGTTAGGGATGGATATGTTTGCTTGTTTAATAGTAGTATAGATTGGAATCGATAGCGATGCTGGCAGAGTTTTCGTCCGATGCCTAAAATTGCTAAACGCACATCTAAGGAGGATTAGTTGTTAATCCTGGCGGCTAGATGGATATGAGTGGGCCTGATCTAAGGCTCTAATTGTTTTGGTTTGTTTCATGTGCATTAGACGGGGTGCAGTTACGGATGGATATGTTTGCTTGTTTAATAGTAGTATAGATTGGAATCGATAGCGATGCGGGCAGAGTTTTCGTCAGGCGCCTAAAATTGCTAAACGCACATCTAAGGAGGATTAGTTGTTAATCCTGAGGGTTAGATTGATATGAGTGGGCCTGATCTAAGGCTCTAATTGTTTTGGTTTGTTTCATGTGCATTAGATGGGGTGCAGTTACGGATGGATATGTTTGCTTGTTTAATAGTAGTATAGATTGGAATCGATAGCGATGCTGGCAGAGTTTTCGTCCGGCGCCTAAAATTGCTAAACGCACATCTAAGGAGGATTAGTTGTTAATCCTGATGGTTAGATTGATATGAGTGGGCCTGATCTAAGGCTCTAATTGTTTTGTTTTGTTTCGTGTGCATTAGATGGGGTGCAGTTAAGGATGGATATGTTTGCTTGTTTAATAGTAGTATAGATTGGAATCGATAGCGATGCTGGCAGAGTTTTCGTCCGGCGCCTAAAATTGCTAAACGCACATCTAAGGAGGATTAGTTGTTAATCCTTACGATTAGATTGATATGAGTGGGCCTGATCTAAGGCTCTAATTGTTTTGTTTTGTTTCGTGTGCATTAGATGGGGTGCAGTTACGGATGGATATGTTTGCTTGTTTAATAGTAGTATAGATTGGAATCGATAGCGATGCTGGCAGAGTTTTCGTCCGGCACCTAAAATTGCAAAACGCACATCTAAGGAGGATTAGTTATTGATCGTGACGGTTAGATTGATATGAGTGGGCCTGATCTAAGGCTCTAATTGTTTTGGTTTGTTTCGTGTGCATTAGATTGGGTGCAGTCACGGATGGATATGTTTGCTTGTTTAATAGTAGTATAGATTGGAATCGATAGCGATGTTGGCAGAGTTTTCGTCCGGCGCCTAAAATTGCTAAACGCACATCTAAGGAGAATTAGTTGTTAATCCTGACGGCTAGATTGATATGAGTGGGCCTGATCTAAGGCTCTAATCGTTTTGGTTTGTTTCGTGTGCATTAGATGGGGTGCAGTTACGGATGGATATGTTTGCTTGTTTAATAGTAGTATAGATTGGAATCGATAGTGATGCTGGCAGAGTTTTCGTCCGACGCCTAAAATTGCTAAACGCACATCTAAGGAGGATTAGTTGTTAATCCTGGCGGCTAGATTGATATGAGTGGGCCTGATCTAAGGCTCTAATTGTTTTGGTTTGTTTCGTGTGCATTAGATGGGGTGCAGTTAGGGGATGATATGTTTGCTTGTTTAATAGTAGTATAGATTGGAATCGATAGTGATGCTGGCAGAGTTTTCGTCCAGCGCCTAATATTGCTAAACGCACATCTAAGGAGAATTAGTTATTAATCCTGACGGTTAGATTGATATGAGTGGGCTTGATCTAAGGCTCTAATTGTTTTGGTTTGTTTCGTGTGCATTAGATGGGGTGCAGTTACGGATGGATATGTTTGCTTGTTTAATAGTAGTATAGATTGGAATCGATAGCGATGCTGGCAGAGTTTTCGTCCGGCGCCTAAAATTGCTAAACGCACATCGAAGGAGGATTAGTTGTTAATCCTGACGGTTAGATTGATATGAGTGGGCCTGATCTAAGGCTCTAATTGTTTTGTTTTGTTTCGTGTGCATTAGATGGGGTGCAGTTACGGATGGATATGTTTGCTTGTTTAATAGTAGTATAGATTGGAATCGATAGCGATGCTGGCAGAGTTTTCGTCCGGCGCCTAAAATTGCTAAACGCACATCTAAGGAGGATTAGTTGTTAATCCTGGCGGCTAGACTGATATGAGTGGGCCTGATCTAAGGCTCTAATTGTTTTGGTTTGTTTTGTGTGCATTAGATGGGGTGCAGTTACGGATGGATATGTTTGCTTGTTTAATAGTAGTATAGATTGGAATCGATAGCGATGCTGGCAGAGTTTTCGTCCGGCGCCTAAAATTGCCAAACGCACATCTAAGGAGGATTAGTTGTTAATCCTGACGGTTAGATTGATATGAGTGGGCCTGATCTAAGGCTCTAATTGTTTTAGTTTGTTTCATGTGCATTAGACGGGGTGCAGTTACGGATGGATATGTTTGCTTGTTTAATAGTAGTATAGATTTGAATCGATAGCGATGCGGGCAGAGTTTTCGTCAGGCGCCTAAAATTGCTAAACGCACATCTAAGGAGGATTAGTTGTTAATCCTGATGGTTAGATTGATATGAGTGGGCCTGATCTAAGGCTCTAATTGTTTTGGTTTGTTTCATGTGCATTAGATGGGGTGCAGTTACGGATGGATATGTTTGCTTATTTAACAGTAGTATAGATTGGAATCAATAGCGATGCTGGCAGAGTTTTCGTCCGGCGCCTAAAATTGCTAAACGCACATCTAAGGAGGATTAGTAGTTAATCCTGACGATTAGATTGATATGAGTGGGCCTGATCTAAGGCTCTAATTGTTTTGGTTTGTTTCGTGTGCATTAGATGGGGTGCAGTTAGGGATGGATATGTTTGCTTGTTTAATAGTAGTATAGATTGGAATCGATAGCGATGCTGGCAGAGTTTTCGTCCGATGCCTAAAATTGCTAAACGCACATCTAAGGAGGATTAGTTGTTAATCCTGGCGGCTAGATGGATATGAGTGGGCCTGATCTAAGGCTCTAATTGTTTTGGTTTGTTTCGTGTGCATTAGATGGGGTGCAGTTAGGGGATGATATGTTTGCTTGTTTAATAGTAGTATAGATTGGAATCGATAGTGATGCTGGCAGAGTTTTCGTCCAGCGCCTAATATTGCTAAACGCACATCTAAGGAGAATTAGTTATTAATCCTGACGGTTAGATTGATATGAGTGGGCTTGATCTAAGGCTCTAATTGTTTTGGTTTGTTTCGTGTGCATTAGATGGGGTGCAGTTACGGATGGATATGTTTGCTTGTTTAATAGTAGTATAGATTGGAATCGATAGCGATGCTGGCAGAGTTTTCGTCCGGCGCCTAAAATTGCTAAACGCACATCTAAGGAGGATTAGTTGTTAATCCTGACGGTTAGATTGATATGAGTGGGCCTGATCTAAGGCTCTAATTGTTTTGTTTTGTTTCGTGTGCATTAGATGGGGTGCAGTTACGGATGGATATGTTTGCTTGTTTAATAGTAGTATAGATTGGAATCGATAGCGATGCTGGCAGAGTTTTCGTCCGGCGCCTAAAATTGCTAAACGCACATCTAAGGAGGATTAGTTGTTAATCCTGGCGGCTAGACTGATATGAGTGGGCCTGATCTAAGGCTCTAATTGTTTTGGTTTGTTTTGTGTGCATTAGATGGGGTGCAGTTACGGATGGATATGTTTGCTTGTTTAATAGTAGTATAGATTGGAATCGATAGCGATGCTGGCAGAGTTTTCGTCCGGCGCCTAAAATTGCTAAACGCACATCTAAGGAGGATTAGTTGTTAATCCTGACGGTTAGATTGATATGAGTGGGCCTGATCTAAGGCTCTAATTGTTTTGGTTTGTTTCATGTGCATTAGACGGGGTGCAGTTACGGATGGATATGTTTGCTTGTTTAATAGTAGTATAGATTGGAATCGATAGCGATGCGGGCAGAGTTTTCGTCAGGCGCCTAAAATTGCTAAACGCACATCTAAGGAGGATTAGTTGTTAATCCTGATTGTTAGATTGATATGAGTGGGCCTGATCTAAGGCTCTAATTGTTTTGGTTTGTTTCATGTGCAATAGATGGGGTGCAGTTACGGATGGATATGTTTGCTTATTTAACAGTAGTATAGATTGGAATCAATAGCGATGCTGGCAGAGTTTTCGTCCGGCGCCTAAAATTCCTAAACGCACATCTAAGGAGGATTAGTAGTTAATCCTGACGATTAGATTGATATGAGTGGGCCTGATCTAAGGCTCTAATTGTTTTGGTTTGTTTCGTGTGCATTAGATGGGGTGCGGTTAGGGATGGATATGTTTGCTTGTTTAATAGAAGTATAGATTGGAATCGATAGCGATGCTGGCAGAGTTTTCGTCCGATGCCTAAAATTGCTAAACGCACATCTAAGGAGGATTAGTTGTTAATCCTGGCGGCTAGATGGATATGAGTGGGCCTGATCTAAGGCTCTAATTGTTTTGGTTTGTTTCGTGTGCATTAGATGGGGTGAAGTTAGGGATGGATATGTTTGCTTGTTTAATAGTAGTATAGATTGGAATCGATAGCGATGCTGGTAGAGTTTTCGTCCGGCACGTAATATTGCTAAACGCACATCTAAGGAGGATTAGTTATTAATCCTGACGGTTAGATTGATATGAGTGGGCCTGATCTAAGGCTCTAATTGTTTTGTTTTGTTTCGTGTGCATTAGATGGGGTGCAGTTACGGATGGATATGTTTGCTTGTTTAATAGTAGTATACATTGGAATCGATAGCGATGCTGGCAGAGTTTTCGTCCGGTGCCTAAAATTGCTAAACGCACATCTAAGGAGTATTAGTTGTTAATCCTGACGGTTAGATTGATATGAGTGGGCCTGATCTAAGGCTCTAATTGTTTTGGTTTGTTTCGTGTGCATTAGATGGGGTGCAGTTACGGATGGATATGTTTGCTTGTTTAATAGTAGTATAGATTGGAATCGATAGCGATGCTGGCAGAGTTTTCGTCCGGCGCCTAAAATTGCAAAACGCACATCTAAGGAGGATTAGTTATTAATCGTGACGGTTAGATTGATATGGGTGGGCCTGATCTAAGGCTCTAATTGTTTTGGTTTGTTTCGTGTGCATTAGATGGGATGCGGTTACGGATGGATATGTTTGCTTGTTTAATAGTAGTATAGATTGGAATCGATAGCGATGCTGGCAGAGTTTTCGTCCGGCGCCTAAAATTGCTAAACGCACATCTAAGGAGGATTAGTTGTTAATCCTGACGGCTAGATTGATATGAGTGGGCCTGATCTAAGGCTCTAATTGTTTTGGTTTGTTTCGTGTGCATTAGATGGGGTGCAATTACAGATGGATATGTTTGCTTGTTTAATAGTAGTATAGATTGGAATCGATAGCGATGCTGGCAGAGTTTTCGTCCGGCGCCTAAAATTGTTAAACGCACATCTAAGGAGGTTTAGTTGTTAATCCTGACGGCTAGATTGATATGAGTGGGCCTGATCTGAGGCTCTAATTGTTTTGGTTTGTTTCGTGTGCATTAGATGGGGCGTAGTTACGGATGGATATGTTTGCTTGTTTAATAGTAGTATAGATTGGAATCGATAGCGATGCTGGCAGAGTTTTCGTCAGGCGCCTAAAATTGCTAAACGCACATCTTAGGAGGATTAGTTGTTAATCCTGATGGTTAGATTGATATGAGTGGGCCTGATCTAAGGCTCTAATTGTTTTGGTTTGTTTCATGTGCATTAGATGGGGTGCAGTTACGGATGGATATGTTTGCTTGTTTAATAGTAGTATAGATTGGAATCGATAGCGATGCGGGCAGAGTTTTCGTCCGGCGCCTAAAATTGCTAAATGCACATCTAAGGAGGATTAGTTATTAATCCTGACGGGTAGATTGATATGAGTGGGCCTGAACTAAGGCTCTAATTGTTTTGGTTTGTTTCGTGTGCATTAGATGGGGTGCAGTTACGGATGGATATGTTTGCTTGTTTAATAGTAGTATAGATTGGAATCGATAGCGATGCTGGCAGAGTTTTCGTCCGATGCCTAAAATTCCTAAACGCACATCTAAGGAGGATTAGTTGTTAATCCTGGCGGCTAGATGGATATGAGTGGGCCTGATCTAAGGCTCTAATTGTTTTGGTTTGTTTCGTGTGCATTAGATGGGGTGAAGTTAGGGATGGATATGTTTGCTTGTTTAATAGTAGTATAGATTGGAATCGATAGCGATGCTGGTAGAGTTTTCGTCCGGCACGTAATATTGCTAAACGCACATCTAAGGAGGATTAGTTATTAATCCTGACGGTTAGATTGATATGAGTGGGCCTGATCTAAGGCTCTAATTGTTTTGTTTTGTTTCGTGTGCATTAGATGGGGTGCAGTTACGGATGGATATGTTTGCTTGTTTAATAGTAGTATACATTGGAATCGATAGCGATGCTGGCAGAGTTTTCGTCCGGTGCCTAAAATTGCTAAACGCACATCTAAGGAGTATTAGTTGTTAATCCTGACGGTTAGATTGATATGAGTGGGCCTGATCTAAGGCTCTAATTGTTTTGGTTTGTTTCGTGTGCATTAGATGGGGTGCAGTTACGGATGGATATGTTTGCTTGTTTAATAGTAGTATAGATTGGAATCGATAGCGATGCTGGCAGAGTTTTCGTCCGGCGCCTAAAATTGCAAAACGCACATCTAAGGAGGATTAGTTATTAATCGTGACGGTTAGATTGATATGGGTGGGCCTGATCTAAGGCTCTAATTGTTTTGGTTTGTTTCGTGTGCATTAGATGGGGTGCGGTTACAGATGGATATGTTTGCTTGTTTAATAGTAGTATAGATTGGAATCGATAGCGATGCTGGCAGAGTTTTCGTCCGGCGCCTAAAATTGCTAAACGCACATCTAAGGAGGATTAGTTGTTAATCCTGACGGCTAGATTGATATGAGTGGGCCTGATCTAAGGCTCTAATTGTTTTGGTTTGTTTCATGTGCATTAGATGGGGTGCAATTACAGATGGATATGTTTGCTTGTTTAATAGTAGTATAGATTGGAATCGATAGCGATGCTGGCAGAGTTTTCGTCTGGCGCCTAAAATTGTTAAACGCACATCTAAGGAGGTTTAGTTGTTAATCCTGACGGCTAGATTGATATGAGTGGGCCTGATCTAAGGCTCTAATTGTTTTGGTTTGTTTCGTGTGCATTAGATGGGGTGTAGTTACGGATGGATATGTTTGCTTGTTTAATAGTAGTATAGATTGGAATCGATAGCGATGCTGGCAGAGTTTTCGTCAGGCGCCTAAAATTGCTAAACGCACATCTTAGGAGGATTAGTTGTTAATCCTGATGGTTAGATTGATATGAGTGGGCCTGATCTAAGGCTCTAATTGTTTTGGTTTGTTTCATGTGCATTAGATGGGGTGCAGTTACGGATGGATATGTTTGCTTGTTTAATAGTAGTATAGATTGGAATCGATAGCGATGCGGGCAGAGTTTTCGTCCGGCGCCTAAAATTGCTAAATGCACATCTAAGGAGGATTAGTTATTAATCCTGACGGGTAGATTGATATGAGTGGGCCTGAACTAAGGCTCTAATTGTTTTGGTTTGTTTCGTGTGCATTAGATGGGGTGCAGTTACGGATGGATATGTTTGCTTGTTTAATAGTAGTATAGATTGGAATCGATAGCGATGCTGGCAGAGTTTTCGTCCGGCGCCTAATATTGCTAAACACACATCTAAGGAGGATTAGTTATTAATCCTGACGGTTAGATTGATATGAGTGGGCCTGATCTAAGGCTCTAATTGTTTTGGTTTGTTTCGTGTGCATTAGATGGGGTGCAGTTACGGATGGATATGTTTGCTTGTTTAATAGTAGTATAGATTGGAATCGATAGCGATGCTGGCAGAGTTTTCGTCCGGCGCCTAAAATTGCAAAACGCACATCTAAGGAGGATTAGTTATTAATCGTGACGGTTAGATTGATATGAGTGGGCCTGATCTAAGGCTCTAATTGTTTTGGTTTGTTTCGTGTGCATTAGATGGGGTGCGGTTACGGATGGATATGTTTGCTTGTTTAATAGTAGTATAGATTGGAATCGATAGCGATGCTGGCAGAGTTTTCGTCCGGCGCCTAAAATTGCTAAACGCACATCTAAGGAGGATTAGATGTTAATCCTAACGGCTAGATTGATATGAGTGGGCCTGATCTAAGGTTCTAATTGTTTTGGTTTGTTTCGTGTGCATTAGATGGGGTGCAATTACGGATGGATATGTTTGCTTGTTTAATAGTAGTATAGATTGGAATCGATAGCGATGCTGGCAGAGTTTTCGTCCGGCGCCTAAAATTGTTAAACGCACATCTAAGGAGGTTTAGTTGTTAATCCTGACGGCTAGATTGATATGAGTGGGCCTGATCTAAGGCTCTAATTGTTTTGGTTTGTTTTGTGTGCATTAGATGGGGTGCAATTACGGATGGATATGTTTGCTTGTTTAATAGTAGTATAGATTGGAATCGATAGCGATGCTGGCAGAGTTTTCGTCAGGCGCCTAAAATTGCTAAACGCACATCTAAGGAGGATTAGTTGTTAATCCTGATGGTTAGATTGATATGAGTGGGCCTGATCTAAGGCTCTAATTGTTTTGGTTTGTTTCATGTGCATTAGATGGGGTGCAGTTACGGATGGATATGTTTGCTTGTTTAATAGTAGTATAGATTGGAATCGATAGCGATGCGGGCAGAGTTTTCGTCCGGCGCCTAAAATTGCTAAATGCATATCTAAGGAGGATTAGTTATTAATCCTGACGGGTAGATTGATATGAGTGGGCCTGAACTAAGGCTCTAATTGTTTTGGTTTGTTTCATGTGCATTAGATGGGGTGCAGTTACGGATGGATATGTTTGCTTGTTTAATAGTAGTATAGATTGGAATCGATAGCGATGCTGGCAGAGTTTTCGTCCGGCGCCTAAAATTGCTAAACGCACATCTAAGGAGGATTAGTTGTTAATCCTGACGGCTAGATTGATATGAGTGGGCCTGATCTAAGGCTCTAATTGTTTTGGCTTGTTTCGTGTGCATTAGATGGGGTGCAGTTACGGATGGATATGTTTGCTTGTTTAATAGTAGTATAGATTGGAATCGATAGCGAAGCTGGCAGAGTTTTCGTCCGGCGCCTAAAATTGCTAAACGCACATCTAAGGAGGATTAGTTGTTAATCCTGACGGCTAGATTGATATGAGTGGGCCTGATCTAAGGCTCTAATTGTTTTGGTTTGTTTCGTGTGCATTAGATGGGGTGCAGTTACGGATGCATATGTTTGCTTGTTTAATAGTAGTATAGATTGGAATCGATAGCGATGCTGGCAGAGTTTTCGTCCGACGCCTAAAATTGCTAAACGCACATCTAAGGAGGATTAGTTGTTAATCCTGGCGGCTAGATTGATATGAGTGGGCCTGATCTAAGGCTCTAATTGTTTTGGTTTGTTTCGTGTGCATTAGATGGGGTGCAGTTAAGGATGGATATGTTTGCTTGTTTAATAGTAGTATAGATTGGAATCGATAGCGATGCTGGCAGAGTTTTCATCCGGCGCCTAAAATTGCTAAACGCACATCTAAGGAGGATTAGTTGTTAATCCTGACGATTAGATTGATATGAGTGGGCCTGATCTAAGGCTCTAATTGTTTTGGTTTGTTTCGTGTGCATTAGATGGGGTGCAGTTAGGGATGGATATGTTTGCTTGTTTAATAGTAGTATAGATTGGAATCGATAGCGATGCTGGCAGAGTTTTCGTCCGGCGCCTAAAATTGCTAAACGCACATCTAAGGAGGATTAGTTGTTAATCCTCATGGATAGATTGATATGAGTGGGCCTGATCTAAGGCTCTAATTGTTTTGTTTTGTTTCGTGTGCATTAGATGGGGTGCAGTTACGGATGGATATGTTTGCTTGTTTAATAGTAGTATAGATTGGAATCGATAGCGATGCTGGCAGAGTTTTCGTCCGGCGCCTAAAATTGCTAAACGCACATCTAAGGAGGATTAGTTGTTAATCCTGGCGGCTAGACTGATATGAGTGGGCCTGATCTAAGGCTCTAATTGTTTTGGTTTGTTTTGTGTGCATTAGATGGGGTGCAGTTACGGATGGATATGTTTGCTTGTTTAATAGTAGTATAGATTGGAATCGATAGCGATGCTGGCAGAGTTTTCGTCCGGCGCCTAAAATTGCTAAACGCACATCTAAGGAGGATTAGTTGTTAATCCTGACGGTTAGATTGATATGAGTGGGCCTGATCTAAGGCTCTAATTGTTTTGGTTTGTTTCGTGTGCATTAGATGGGGTGCAGTTAGGGATGGATATGTTTGCTTGTTTAATAGTAGTATAGATTGGAATCGATAGTGATGCTGGCAGAGTTTTCGTCCGGCGCCTAAAATTGCTAAACGCACATCTAAGGAGGATTAGTTGTTAATCCTGACGGTTAGATTGATATGAGTGGGCCTGATCTAAGGCTCTAATAGTTTTGGTTTGTTCCGTGTGCATTAGATGGGGTGCAGTTACGGATGGATATGTTTGCTTGTTTAATAGTAGTATAGATTGGAATGGATAGTGATGCTGGCAGAGTTTTCATCCGACGCCTAAAATTGTTAAACGCACATCTAAGGAGGATTAGTTGTTAATCCTGGCGGCAAGATTGATATGAGTGGGCCTGATCTAAGGCTCTAATTGTTTTGGTTTGTTTCGTGTGCATTAGATGGGGTGCAGTTAGGGATGGATATGTTTGCTTGTTTAATAGTAGTATAGATTGGAATCGATAGCGATGCTGGCAGAATTTTCGTCCAGCGCCTAATATTGCTAAACGCACATCTAAGGAGAATTAGTTATTAATCCTGACGGTTAGATTGATATGAGTGGGCTTGATCTAAGGCTCTAATTGTTTTGGTTTGTTTCGTGTGCATTAGATGGGGTGCAGTTACGGATGGATATGTTTGCTTGTTTAATAGTAGTATAGATTGGAATCGATAGCGATGCTGGCAGAGTATTCGTCCGGCGCCTAAAATTGCTAAACGCACATCTAAGGAGGATTAGTTGTTAATCCTGACGGCTAGATTGATATGAGTGGGCCTGATCTAAGGCTCTAATTGTTTTGGTTTGTTTCGTGTGCATTAGATGGGGTGCAGTTACGGATGGATATGTTTGCTTGTTTAATAGTAGTATAGATTGGAATCGATAGCGATGCTGGCAGAGTTTTCGTCCGGCGCCTTAAATTGCTAAACGCACATCTAAGGACGATTAGTTGTTAATCCTGACGGCTAGATTGATATGAGTGGGCCTGATCTAAGGCTCTAATTGTTTTGGTTTGTTTCGTGTGCATTAGATGGGGTGCAGTTACGGATGCATATGTTTGCTTGTTTAATAGTAGTATAGATTGGAATCGATAGCGATGCTGGCAGAGTTTTCGTCTGACGCCTAAAATTGCTAAACGCACATCTAAGGAGGATTAGTTGTTAATCCTGGCGGCTAGATTGATATGAGTGGGACTGATCTAAGGCTCTAATTGTTTTGGTTTGTTTCGTGTGCATTAGATGGGGTGCAGTTAAGGATGAATATGTTTGCTTGTTTAATAGTAGTATAGATTGGAATTGATAGCGATGCTGGCAGAGTTTTCGTCCGGCGCCTAAAATTGCTAAACGCACATCTAAGGAGGATTAGTTGTTAATCCTTACGATTAGATTGATATGAGTGGGCCTGATCTAAGGCTCTAATTGTTTTGTTTTGTTTCGTGTGCATTAGATGGGGTGCAGTTACGGATGGATATGTTTGCTTGTTTAATAGTAGTATAGATTGGAATCGATAGCGATGCTGGCAGAGTTTTCGTCCGGCACCTAAAATTGCAAAACGCACATCTAAGGAGGATTAGTTATTAATCGTGACGGTTAGATTGATATGAGTGGGCCTGATCTAAGGCTCTAATTGTTTTGGTTTGTTTCGTGTGCATTAGATTGGGTGCAGTCACGGATGGATATGTTTGCTTGTTTAATAGTAGTATAGATTGGAATCGATAGCGATGTTGACAGAGTTTTCGTCCGGCGCCTAAAATTGCTAAACGCACATCTAAGGAGGATTAGTTGTTAATCCTGACGGCTAGATTGATATGAGTGGGCCTGATCTAAGGCTCTAATCGTTTTGGTTTGTTTCGTGTGCATTAGATGGGGTGCAGTTATGGATGGATATGTTTGCTTGTTTAATAGTAGTATAGATTGGAATCGATAGTGATGCTGGCAGAGTTTTCGTCCGACGCCTAAAATTGCTAAACGCATATCTAAGGAGGATTAGTTGTTAATCCTGGCGGCTAGATTGATATGAGTGGGCCTGATCTAAGGCTCTAATTGTTTTGGTTTGTTTCGTGTGCATTGGATGGGGTGCAGTTAGGGGATGATATGTTTGCTTGTTTAATAGTAGTATAGATTGGAATCGATAGTGATGCTGGCAGAGTTTTCGTCCAGCGCCTAATATTGCTAAACGCACATCTAAGGAGAATTAGTTATTAATCCTGATGGTTAGATTGATATGAGTGGGCTTGATCTAAGGCTCTAATTGTTTTGGTTTGTTTCGTGTGCATTAGATGGGGTGCAGTTACGGATGGATATGTTTGCTTGTTTAATAGTAGTATAGATTGGAATCGATAGCGATGCTGGCAGAGTTTTCGTCCGGCGCCTAAAATTGCTAAACGCACATCTAAGGAGGATTAGTTGTTAATCCTGACGGTTAGATTGATATGAGTGGGCCTGATCTAAGGCTCTAATTGTTTTGTTTTGTTTCGTGTGCATTAGATGGGGTGCAGTTACGGATGGATATGTTTGCTTGTTTAATAGTAGTATAGATTGGAATCGATAGCGATGCTGGCAGAGTTTTCGTCCGGCGCCTAAAATTGCTAAACGCACATCTAAGGAGGATTAGTTGTTAATCCTGGCGGCTAGACTGATATGAGTGGGCCTGATCTAAGGCTCTAATTGTTTTGGTTTGTTTTGTGTGCATTAGATGGGGTGCAGTTACGGATGGATATGTTTGCTTGTTTAATAGTAGTATAGATTGGAATCGATAGCGATGCTGGCAGAGTTTTCGTCCGGCGCCTAAAATTGCTAAACGCACATCTAAGGAGGATTAGTTGTTAATCCTGACGGTTAGATTGATATGAGTGGGCCTGATCTAAGGCTCTAATTGTTTTGGTTTGTTTCATGTGCATTAGACGGGGTGCAGTTACGGATGGATATGTTTGCTTGTTTAATAGTAGTATAGATTGGAATCGATAGCGATGCGGGCAGAGTTTTCGTCAGGCGCCTAAAATTGCTAAACGCACATCTAAGGAGGATTAGTTGTTAATCCTGATGGTTAGATTGATATGAGTGGGCCTGATCTAAGGCTCTAATTGTTTTGGTTTGTTTCATGTGCATTAGATGGGGTGCAGTTACGGATGGATATGTTTGCTTATTTAACAGTAGTATAGATTGGAATCAATAGCGATGCTGGCAGAGTTTTCGTCCGGCGCCTAAAATTGCTAAACGCACATCTAAGGAGGATTAGTAGTTAATCCTGACGATTAGATTGATATGAGTGGGCCTGATCTAAGGCTCTAATTGTTTTGGTTTGTTTCGTGTGCATTAGATGGGGTGCAGTTAGGGATGGATATGTTTGCTTGTTTAATAGTAGTATAGATTGGAATCGATAGCGATGCTGGCAGAGTTTTCGTCCGATGCCTAAAATTGCTAAACGCACATCTAAGGAGGATTAGTTGTTAATCCTGGCGGCTAGATGGATATGAGTGGGCCTGATCTAAGGCTCTAATTGTTTTGGTTTGTTTCATGTGCATTAGATGGGGTGAAGTTAGGGATGGATATGTTTGCTTATTTAACAGTAGTATAGATTGGAATCAATAGCGATGCTGGCAGAGTTTTCGTCCGGCACGTAATATTGCTAAACGCACATCTAAGGAGGATTAGTTATTAATCCTGACGGTTAGATTGATATGAGTGGGCCTGATCTAAGGCTCTAATTGTTTTGTTTTGTTTCGTGTGCATTAGATGGGGTGCAGTTACGGATGGATATGTTTGCTTGGTTAATAGTAGTATAGATTGGAATCGATAGCGATGCTGGCAGAGTTTTCGTCCGGTGCCTAAAATTGCTAAACGCACATCTAAGGAGGATTAGTTGTTAATCCTGACGGTTAGATTGATATGAGTGGGCCTGATCTAAGGCTCCAATTGTTTTGGTTTGTTTCGTGTGCATTAGATGGGGTGCAGTTACGGATGGATATGTTTGCTTGTTTAATAGTAGTATAGATTGGAATCGATAGCGATGCTGGCAAAGTTTTCGTCCGATGCCTAAAATTGCTAAACGCACATCTAAGGAGGATTAGTTGTTAATCCTGGCGGCTAGATGGATATGAGTGGGCCTGATCTAAGGCTCTAATTGTTTTGGTTTGTTTCATGTGCATTAGATGGGGTGAAGTTAGGGATGGATATGTTTGCTTTTTTAATAGTAGTATAGATTGGAATCGATAGCGATGCTGGTAGAGTTTTCGTCCGGCACGTAATATTGCTAAACGCACATCTAAGGAGGATTAGTTATTAATCCTGACGGTTAGATTGATATGAGTGGGCCTGATCTAAGGCTCTAATTGTTTTGTTTTGTTTCGTGTGCATTAGATGGGGTGCAGTTACGGATGGATATGTTTGCTTGTTTAATAGTAGTATAGATTGGAATCGATAGCGATGCTGGCAGAGTTTTCGTCCGGTGCCTAAAATTGCTAAACGCACATCTAAGGAGGATTAGTTGTTAATCCTGACGGTTAGATTGATATGAGTGGGCCTGATCTAAGGCTCTAATTGTTTTGGTTTGTTTCGTGTGCATTAGATGGGGTGCAGTTACGGATGGATATGTTTGCTTGTTTAATAGTAGTATAGATTGGAATCGATAGCGATGCTGGCAGAGTTTTCGTCCGGCGCCTAAAATTGCAAAACGCACATCTAAGGAGGATTAGTTATTAATCGTGACGGTTAGATTGATATGAGTGGGCCTGATCTAAGGCTCTAATTGTTTTGGTTTGTTTCGTGTGCATTAGATGGGGTGCGGTTACGGATGGATATGTTTGCTTGTTTAATAGTAGTATAGATTGGAATCGATAGCGATGCTGGCAGAGTTTTCGTCCGGCGCCTAAAATTGCTAAACGCACATCTAAGGAGGATTAGTTGTTAATCCTGACGGCTAGATTGATATGAGTGGGCCTGATCTAAGGCTCTAATTGTTTTGGTTTGTTTCGTGTGCATTAGATGGGGTGCAATTACGGATGGATATGTTTGCTTGTTTAATAGTAGTATAGATTGGAATCGATAGCGATGCTGGCAGAGTTTTCGTCCGGCGCCTAAAATTGTTAAACGCACATCTAAGGAGGTTTAGTTGTTAATCCTGACGGCTAGATTGATATGAGTGGGCCTGATCTAAGGCTCTAATTGTTTTGGTTTGTTTTGTGTGCATTAGATGGGGTGCAGTTACGGATGGATATGTTTGCTTGTTTAATAGTAGTATAGATTGGAATCGATAGCGATGCTGGCAGAGTTTTCGTCAGGCGCCTAAAATTGCTAAACGCACATCTAAGGAGGATTAGTTGTTAATCCTGATGGTTAGATTGATATGAGTGGGCCTGATCTAAGGCTCTAATTGTTTTGGTTTGTTTCATGTGCATTAGATGGGGTGCAGTTACGGATGGATATGTTTGCTTGTTTAATAGTAGTATAGATTGGAATCGATAGCGATGCGGGCAGAGTTTTCGTCCGGCGCCTAAAATTGCTAAATGCACATCTAAGGAGGATTAGTTATTAATCCTGACGGGTAGATTGATATGAGTGGGCCTGAACTAAGGCTCTAATTGTTTTGGTTTGTTTCGTGTGCATTAGATGGGGTGAAGTTAGGGATGGATATGTTTCCTTGTTTAATAGTAGTATAGATTGGAATCGATAGCGATGCTGGCAGAGTTTTCGTCCGGCGCCTAATATTGCTAAACACACATCTAAGGAGGATTAGTTATTAATCCTGACGGTTAGATTGATATGAGTGGGCCTGATCTAAGGCTCTAATTGTTTTGGTTTGTTTCGTGTGCATTAGATGGGGTGCAGTTAGAGATGGATATGTTTGCATGTTTAATAGTAGTATAGATTGGAATCGATAGCGATGCTGGCAGAGTTTTCGTCCGGCGCCTAAAATTGCTAAACGCACATCTAAGGAGGATTAGTTGTTAATCCTGACTGTTAGATTAATATGAGTGGGCCTGAACTAAGGCTCTAATCGTTTTGGTTTGTTTCGTGTGCATTAGATGGGGTGCAGTTACGGATGGATATGTTTGCTTGTTTAATAGTAGTATAGATTGGAATCGATAGCGATGCTGGCAGAGTATTCGTCCGGCGCCTAAAATTGCTAAACGCACATCTAAGGAGGATTAGTTGTTAATCCTGACGGCTAGATTGATATGAGTGGGCCTGATCTAAGGCTCTAATTGTTTTGGTTTGTTTCATGTGCATTGGATGGGGTGCAGTTAGGTATGGATATGTTTGCTTGTTTAATAGTAGTATAGATTGGAATCGATAGCGATGTTGGCAGAGTTTTCGTCCGGCGCCTAAAATTGCTAAACGCACATCTAAGGAGGATTAGTTGTTAATCCTGACGGTTAGATTGATATGAGTGGGCCTGATCTACGGCTCTAATATTTTGGTTTGTTTCGTGTGCATTAGATGGGGTGCAGTTACGGATGGATATGTTTGCTTGTTTAATAGTAGTATAGATTGGAACCGATAGTGATGCTGGCAGAGTTTTCGTCCGGCGCCTAAAATTGCTTAACGCACATCTAAGGAGGATTAGTTGTTAATCCTGACGGTTAGATTGATATGAGTGGGCCTGATCTAAGGCTCTAATCGTTTTGGTTTGTTTCGTGTGCATTAGATGGGGTGCAGTTACGGATGGATATGTTTGCTTGTTTAATAGTAGTATAAATTGGAATCGATAGTGATGCTGGCAGAGTTTTCGTCAGGCGCCTAAAATTGCTAAAGGCACATCTAAGGAGTATTAGTTGTTAATCCTGACGGCTAGATTGATATGAGTGGGCCTGATCTAATGCTCTAATTGTTTTGGTTTGTTTCATGTGCATTAGATGGGGTGAAGTTAGGGATGGATATGTTTTCTTTTTTAATAGTAGTATAAATTAGAATCGATAGCGATGCTGGTAGAGTTTTCGTCCAGCGCCTAATATTGCTAAACGCACATCTAAGGAGAATTAGTTATTAATCCTTACGGTTAGAATTATATGAGTGGGCCTGATCTAAGGCTCTAATTGTTTTGATTTGTTTCTTGTGCATTAGATGGGGTGCAGTTACGGATGGATATGTTTGCTCGTTTAATAGTAGTATAGATTGGAATCGATAGCGATGCTGGCAGAGTTTTAGTTCGACGCCTAAAATTGCTAAACACACATCTAAGGAGGATTAGTTGTTAATCCTGACGGCTAGATTGATATGAGTGGGCCTGATTTAAGGCTCAAATGGTTTTGGTTTGTTTCGTGTGCATTAGATGGGGTGCAGTTAGGGATGGATATGTTTGCTTGTTTAATAGTAGTATAGATTGGAATCGATAGCGATGCTGGCAGAGTTTTTGTCCGGCGCCTAAAATTGCTAAACGCATATCTAAGGAGGATTAGTTGTTAATCCTGACGGCTAGATTGATATGAGTGTGCCTGATCTAAGGCTCTAATTGTTTTGGTTTGTTTCGTGTGCATTAGATGGGGTGCAGTTAGGGGATGATATGTTTGCTTGTTTAATAGTAGTATAGATTGGAATCGATAGTGATGCTGGCAGAGTTTTCGTCCAGCGCCTAATATTGCTAAACGCACATCTAAGGAGAATTAGTTATTAATCCTGACGGTTAGATTGATATGAGTGGGCTTGATCTAACGCTCTAATTGTTTTGGTTTGTTTCGTGTGCATTAGATGGGGTGCAGTTACGGATGGATATGTTTGCTTGTTTAATAGTAGTATAGATTGGAATCGATAGCGATGCTGGCAGAGTTTTCGTCCGGCGCCTAAAATTGCTAAACGCACATCTAAGGAGGATTAGTTGTTAATCCTCATGGATAGATTGATATGAGTGGGCCTGATCTAAGGCTCTAATTGTTTTGTTTTGTTTCGTGTGCATTAGATGGGGTGCAGTTACGGATGGATATGTTTGCTTGTTTAATAGTAGTATAGATTGGAATCGATAGCGATGCTGGCAGAGTTTTCGTCCGGCGCCTAAAATTGCTAAACGCACATCTAAGGAGGATTAGTTGTTAATCCTGGCGGCTAGACTGATATGAGTGGGCCTGATCTAAGGCTCTAATTGTTTTGGTTTGTTTTGTGTGCATTAGATGGGGTGCAGTTACGGATGGATATGTTTGCTTGTTTAATAGTAGTATAGATTGGAATCGATAGCGATGCTGGCAGAGTTTTCGTCCGGCGCCTAAAATTGCTAAACGCACATCTAAGGAGGATTAGTTGTTAATCCTGACGGTTAGATTGATATGAGTGGGCCTGATCTAAGGCTCTAATTGTTTTGGTTTGTTTCATGTGCATTAGACGGGGTGCAGTTACGGATGGATATGTTTGCTTGTTTAATAGTAGTATAGATTGGAATCGATAGCGATGCGGGCAGAGTTTTCGTCCGGCGCCTAAAATTGCTAAACGCACATCTAAGGAGGATTAGTTATTAATCCTGACAGCTAGATTGATATGAGTGGGCCTGATCTAAGGCTCTAATTGTTTTGGTTTGTTTCGTGTGCATTAGATGGGGTGCAGTTAGGGATGGATATGTTTGCTTGTTTAATAGTAGTATAGATTGGAATCGATAGCGATGCTGGCAGAGTTTTTGTCCGGCGCCTAAAATTGCTAAACGCACATCTAAGGAGGATTAGTTGTTAATCCTGACGGCTAGATTGATATGAGTGGGCCTGATCTAAGGCTCTAATTGTTTTGGTTTGTTTCGTGTGCATTAGATGGGGTGCAGTTACGGATGGATATGTTTGCTTGTTTAATAGTAGTATAGATTGGAATCGATAGCGATGCTGGCAGAGTTTTCGTCCGATGCCCAAAATTGTTAAACGCACATCTAAGGAGGATTAGTTGTTAATCCTGGCGGCTAGATTGATATGAGTGGGCCTGATCTAAGGCTCTAATTGTTTTGGTTTGTTTCGTGTGCATTAGATGGGGTGCAGTTAGGGATGGATATGTTTGCTTGTTTAATAGTAGTATAGATTGGAATCGATAGCGATGCTGGCAGAGTTTATGTCCGGCACGTAATATTGCTAAACGCACATCTAAGGAGGATTAGTTATTAATCCTGACAGTTAGATTGATATGAGTGGGCCTGATCTAAGGCTCTAATTGTTTTGGTTTGATTCGTGTGCATTAGATGGGGTGCAGTTAGGGATGGATATGTTTGCTTGTTTAATAGTAGTATAGATTGGAATCGATAGCGATGCTGGCAGAGTTTTCGTCCGGCGCCTAAAATTGCAAAACCCACATCTAAGGAGGATTAGTTATTTATCCTGGCGGTTAGATTGATATGAGTGGGCCTGATCTAAGGCTCTAATTGTTTTGGTTTGTTTCGTGTGCATTAGATGGGGTGCAGTTACGGATGAATATATTTGCTTGTTTAATAGTAGTATAGATTGGAATCGATAGCGATCCTGGCAGAGTTTTCGTCCGGCGCCTAAAATTGCTAAATGCACATCTAAGGAGGATTAGTTGTTAATCCTGACGGCTAGATTGATATGAGTGGGCCTGATCTAAGGCTCTAATTATTTTGGTTTGTTTCCTGTGCATTAGATGGGGTGCAGTTACGGATGGATATGTTTGCTTGTTTAATAGTAGTATAGATTGGAATCGATAGCGATGCAGGCAGAGTTTTCGTCCGGCGCCTAATATTGCTAAACGCACATCTAAGGAGGATTAGTTATTAATCCTAGCGGTTAGATTGATATGAGTGGGCCTGAACTAAGGCTCTAATTGTTTTGGTTTGTTTCGTGTGCATTAGATGGGGTGAAGTTAGGGATGGATATGTTTCCTTGTTTAATAGTAGTATAGATTGGAATCGATAGCGATGCTGGCAGAGTTTTCGTCCAGCGCCTAAAATTGCTAAACGCACATCTAAGGAGGATTAGTTGTTAATCCTGATGGTTAGATTGATATGAGTGGGCCTGATCTAAGGCTCTATTTGTTTTGGTTTGTTTCATGTGCATTAGATGGGGTGCAGTTACGGATGGATATGTTTGCTTGTTTAATAGTAGTATAGATTGGAATCGATAGCGATGCGGGCAGAGTTTTCGTCCGGCGCCTAAAATTGCTAAACGCACATCTATGGAGGATTAGTTGTTAATCCTGACGGCTAGATTGATATGAGTGGGCCTGATCTAAGGCTCTAATTGTTTTGGTTTGTTTCGTGTGCATTAGATGGGGTGCAGTTACGGATGGATATGTTTGCTTGTTTAATAGTAGTATAGATTGGAATCGATAGCGATGCTGGCAGAGTTTTCGTCCGGCGCCTAAAATTGCTAAACGCACATCTAAGGAGGATTAGTTGTTAATCCTGACGGCTAGATTGATATTAGTGGGCCTGATCTAAGGCTCTAATTGTTTTGGTTTGTTTCGTGTGCATTAGATTGGGTGCAGTTACGGATGGATATGTTTGCTTGTTTAATAGTAGTATAAATTGGAATCGATAGCGATGCTTGTAGAATTTTTGTCCCGCGCCTACAATTGCTAAACGCACATCTAAGGAGGATTAGTTGTTAATCCTGACGGCTAGATTGATATGAGTGGGCCTGATCTAAGGCTCTAATCGTTTTGGTTTGTTTCGTGTGCATTAGATGGGGTGCAGTTACGAATGGATATGTTTGCTTGTTTAATAGTAGTATAGATTGGAATCGATAGCGATGCTGGCAGAGTTTTCGTCCGGCGCCTAAAATTGCTAAACGCACATCTAAGGAGGTTTAGTTGTTAATCCTGACGGCTAGATTGATATGAGTGGGCCTGATCTAAGGCTCTAATTGTTTTGGTTTGTTTCGTGTGCATTAGATGGGGTGCAGTTAGGGATGGATATGTTTGCTTGTTTAATAGTAGTATAGATTGGAATCGATAGCGATGCTGGCAGAGTTTTCGTCCGGCGCCTAAAATTGCTAAACGCACATCTAAGGAGGATTAGTTGTTAATCCTGACGGTTAGATTGATACGAGTGGGCCTGATCTAAGGCTCTAACTGTTTTGGTTTGTTTCGTGTGCATTAGATGGGGTGCAGTTAGGGATGGATATGTTTGCTTGTTTAATAGTAGTATAGATTGGAATCGATAGCGATGCTGGCAGAGTTTTCGACCGGCGCCTAAAATGCAAAACGCACATCTAAGGAGGATTAGTTATTAATCCTGGCGGTTAGATTGATATGAGTGGGCCTGATCTAAGGCTCTAGTTCTTTTGGTTTGTTTCGTGTGCATTAGATGGGGTGCAGTTACGGATGGATATGTTTGCTTGTTTAATAGTAGTATAGATTGGAATCGATAGCGATGCTGGCAGAGTTTTCGTCCAGCGCCTAAAATTGCTAAACGCACATCTAAAGAGGATTAGTTGTTAATCCTGACGGCTAGATTGATATGAGTGGGCCTGATCTAAGGCTCTAATTGTTTTGGTTTGTTTTGTGTGCATTAGATGGGGTGCAGTTACGGATGGATATGTTTGCTTGTTTAATAGTTGTATAGATTGGAATCGATAGCGATGCTGGCAGAGTTTTCGTCCAGCGCCTAAAATTGCTAAACGCACATCTAAGGAGGTTTAGTTGTTAATCCTTACGGCTAGATTGATATGAGTGGGCCTGATCTAAGGCTCTAATTATTTTGGTTTGTTTTGTGTGCATTAGATGGGGTGCAGTTACGGATGGATATGTTTGCTTGTTTAATAGTAGTATAGATTGGAATCGATAGCGATGCTGGCAGAGTTTTTGTCCGGCGCCTAAAATTGCTAAACGCAGATCTAAGGAGGATTAGTTGTTAATCCTGGCGGTTAGATTGATATGAGTGGGCCTGATCTAAGGCTCTAATTGTTTTGGTTTGTTTCATGTGCATTAGATCGGGTGCAGTTACGGATGGATATGTTTGCTTGTTTAATAGTAGTTTAGATTGGAACCGATAGCGATGCGGGTAGAGTTTTCGTCCGGCGCCTAAAATTGCTAAACGCACATCTAAGGAGGATTAGTTATTAATCCTGACGGTTAGATTGATATGAGTGGGCCTGATCTAAGGCTCTAATTGTTTTGGTTTGTTTCATGTGCATTAGATGGGGTGCAGTTACGGATGGATATGTTTGCTTGTTTAATAGTAGTATAGATTGGAATCGATAGCGATGCAGGAAGAGTTTTCGTCCGGCGCCTAAAATTGCTAAACGCACATCTAAGGAGGATTAGTTGTTAATCCTGACTGTTAGATTGATATGAGTGGGCCTGATCTAAGGCTCTAATCGTTTTGGTTTGTTTCGTGTGCATTAGATGGGGTGCAGTTACGGATGGATATGTTTGCTTGTTTAATAGTAGTATAGATTGGAATCGATAGCGATGCTGGCAGAGTTTTCGTCCGGCGCCTAAAATTGCTAAACGCACATCTAAGGAGGATTAGTTGTTAATCCTGACGGCTAGATTGATATGAGTGGGCCTGATCTAAGGCCCTAATTGTTTTGGTTTGTTTCGTGTGCATTAGATGGGGTGCAGTTACGGATGGATATGTTTGCTTGTTTAATAGTAGTATAGATTGGAATCGATAGCGATGCTGGCAGAGTTTTCGTCCGGCGCCTAAAATTGCTAAATGCACATCTAAGGAGGATTAATTGTTAATCCTGACGGCTAGATTGATATGAGTGGGCCTGATCTAAGGCCCTAATTGTTTTGGTTTGTTTCGTGTGCATTAGATGGGGTGCAGTTACGGATGGATATGTTTGCTTGTTTAATAGTAGTATAGATTGGAATCGATAGCGATGCTGGCAGAGTTTTCGTCCGGCGCCTAAAATTGCTAAACGCACATCTAAGGAGGATTAGTTGTTAATCCTGACGGCTAGATTGATATGAGTGGGCCTGATCTAAGGCTCTAATCGTTTTGGTTTGTTTCGTGTGCATTAGATGGGGTGCAGTTATGGATGGATATGTTTGCTTGTTTAATAGTAGTATAGATTGGAATCGATAGTGATGCTGGCAGAGTTTTCGTCCGACGCCTAAAATTGCTAAACGCATATCTAAGGAGGATTAGTTGTTAATCCTGGCGGCTAGATTGATATGAGTGGGCCTGATCTAAGGCTCTAATTGTTTTGGTTTGTTTCGTGTGCATTGGATGGGGTGCAGTTAGGGGATGATATGTTTGCTTGTTTAATAGTAGTATAGATTGGAATCGATAGTGATGCTGGCAGAGTTTTCGTCCAGCGCCTAATATTGCTAAACGCACATCTAAGGAGAATTAGTTATTAATCCTGATGGTTAGATTGATATGAGTGGGCTTGATCTAAGGCTCTAATTGTTTTGGTTTGTTTCGTGTGCATTAGATGGGGTGCAGTTACGGATGGATATGTTTGCTTGTTTAATAGTAGTATAGATTGGAATCGATAGCGATGCTGGCAGAGTTTTCGTCCGGCGCCTAAAATTGCTAAACGCACATCTAAGGAGGATTAGTTGTTAATCCTGACAGTTAGATTGATATGAGTGGGCCTGATCTAAGGCTCTAATTGTTTTGTTTTGTTTCGTGTGCATTAGATGGGGTGCAGTTACGGATGGATATGTTTGCTTGTTTAATAGTAGTATAGATTGGAATCGATAGCGATGCTGGCAGAGTTTTCGTCCGGCGCCTAAAATTGCTAAACGCACATCTAAGGAGGATTAGTTGTTAATCCTGGCGGCTAGACTGATATGAGTGGGCCTGATCTAAGGCTCTAATTGTTTTGGTTTGTTTTGTGTGCATTAGATGGGGTGCAGTTACGGATGGATATGTTTGCTTGTTTAATAGTAGTATAGATTGGAATCGATAGCGATGCTGGCAGAGTTTTCGTCCGGCGCCTAAAATTGCTAAACGCACATCTAAGGAGGATTAGTTGTTAATCCTGACGGTTAGATTGATATGAGTGGGCCTGATCTAAGGCTCTAATTGTTTTGGTTTGTTTCATGTGCATTAGACGGGGTGCAGTTACGGATGGATATGTTTGCTTGTTTAATAGTAGTATAGATTGGAATCGATAGCGATGCGGGCAGAGTTTTCGTCAGGCGCCTAAAATTGCTAAACGCACATCTAAGGAGGATTAGTTGTTAATCCTGATGGTTAGATTGATATGAGTGGGCCTGATCTAAGGCTCTAATTGTTTTGGTTTGTTTCATGTGCATTAGATGGGGTGCAGTTACGGATGGATATGTTTGCTTATTTAACAGTAGTATAGATTGGAATCAATAGCGATGCTGGCAGAGTTTTCGTCCGGCGCCTAAAATTGCTAAACGCACATCTAAGGAGGATTAGTAGTTAATCCTGACGATTAGATTGATATGAGTGGGCCTGATCTAAGGCTCTAATTGTTTTGGTTTGTTTCGTGTGCATTAGATGGGGTGCAGTTAGGGATGGATATGTTTGCTTGTTTAATAGTAGTATAGATTGGAATCGATAGCGATGCTGGCAGAGTTTTCGTCCGATGCCTAAAATTGCTAAACGCACATCTAAGGAGGATTAGTTGTTAATCCTGGCGGCTAGATGGATATGAGTGGGCCTGATCTAAGGCTCTAATTGTTTTGGTTTGTTTCATGTGCATTAGATGGGGTGAAGTTAGGGATGGATATGTTTGCTTATTTAACAGTAGTATAGATTGGAATCAATAGCGATGCTGGCAGAGTTTTCGTCCGGCACGTAATATTGCTAAACGCACATCTAAGGAGGATTAGTTATTAATCCTGACGGTTAGATTGATATGAGTGGGCCTGATCTAAGGCTCTAATTGTTTTGTTTTGTTTCGTGTGCATTAGATGGGGTGCAGTTACGGATGGATATGTTTGCTTGGTTAATAGTAGTATAGATTGGAATCGATAGCGATGCTGGCAGAGTTTTCGTCCGGTGCCTAAAATTGCTAAACGCACATCTAAGGAGGATTAGTTGTTAATCCTGACGGTTAGATTGATATGAGTGGGCCTGATCTAAGGCTCCAATTGTTTTGGTTTGTTTCGTGTGCATTAGATGGGGTGCAGTTACGGATGGATATGTTTGCTTGTTTAATAGTAGTATAGATTGGAATCGATAGCGATGCTGGCAAAGTTTTCGTCCGATGCCTAAAATTGCTAAACGCACATCTAAGGAGGATTAGTTGTTAATCCTGGCGGCTAGATGGATATGAGTGGGCCTGATCTAAGGCTCTAATTGTTTTGGTTTGTTTCATGTGCATTAGATGGGGTGAAGTTAGGGATGGATATGTTTGCTTTTTTAATAGTAGTATAGATTGGAATCGATAGCGATGCTGGTAGAGTTTTCGTCCGGCACGTAATATTGCTAAACGCACATCTAAGGAGGATTAGTTATTAATCCTGACGGTTAGATTGATATGAGTGGGCCTGATCTAAGGCTCTAATTGTTTTGTTTTGTTTCGTGTGCATTAGATGGGGTGCAGTTACGGATGGATATGTTTGCTTGTTTAATAGTAGTATAGATTGGAATCGATAGCGATGCTGGCAGAGTTTTCGTCCGGTGCCTAAAATTGCTAAACGCACATCTAAGGAGGATTAGTTGTTAATCCTGACGGTTAGATTGATATGAGTGGGCCTGATCTAAGGCTCTAATTGTTTTGGTTTGTTTCGTGTGCATTAGATGGGGTGCAGTTACGGATGGATATGTTTGCTTGTTTAATAGTAGTATAGATTGGAATCGATAGCGATGCTGGCAGAGTTTTCGTCCGGCGCCTAAAATTGCAAAACGCACATCTAAGGAGGATTAGTTATTAATCGTGACGGTTAGATTGATATGAGTGGGCCTGATCTAAGGCTCTAATTGTTTTGGTTTGTTTCGTGTGCATTAGATGGGGTGCGGTTACGGATGGATATGTTTGCTTGTTTAATAGTAGTATAGATTGGAATCGATAGCGATGCTGGCAGAGTTTTCGTCCGGCGCCTAAAATTGCTAAACGCACATCTAAGGAGGATTAGTTGTTAATCCTGACGGCTAGATTGATATGAGTGGGCCTGATCTAAGGCTCTAATTGTTTTGGTTTGTTTCGTGTGCATTAGATGGGGTGCAATTACGGATGGATATGTTTGCTTGTTTAATAGTAGTATAGATTGGAATCGATAGCGATGCTGGCAGAGTTTTCGTCCGGCGCCTAAAATTGTTAAACGCACATCTAAGGAGGTTTAGTTGTTAATCCTGACGGCTAGATTGATATGAGTGGGCCTGATCTAAGGCTCTAATTGTTTTGGTTTGTTTTGTGTGCATTAGATGGGGTGCAGTTACGGATGGATATGTTTGCTTGTTTAATAGTAGTATAGATTGGAATCGATAGCGATGCTGGCAGAGTTTTCGTCAGGCGCCTAAAATTGCTAAACGCACATCTAAGGAGGATTAGTTGTTAATCCTGATGGTTAGATTGATATGAGTGGGCCTGATCTAAGGCTCTAATTGTTTTGGTTTGTTTCATGTGCATTAGATGGGGTGCAGTTACGGATGGATATGTTTGCTTGTTTAATAGTAGTATAGATTGGAATCGATAGCGATGCGGGCAGAGTTTTCGTCCGGCGCCTAAAATTGCTAAATGCACATCTAAGGAGGATTAGTTATTAATCCTGACGGGTAGATTGATATGAGTGGGCCTGAACTAAGGCTCTAATTGTTTTGGTTTGTTTCGTGTGCATTAGATGGGGTGAAGTTAGGGATGGATATGTTTCCTTGTTTAATAGTAGTATAGATTGGAATCGATAGCGATGCTGGCAGAGTTTTCGTCCGGCGCCTAATATTGCTAAACACACATCTAAGGAGGATTAGTTATTAATCCTGACGGTTAGATTGATATGAGTGGGCCTGATCTAAGGCTCTAATTGTTTTGGTTTGTTTCGTGTGCATTAGATGGGGTGCAGTTAGAGATGGATATGTTTGCATGTTTAATAGTAGTATAGATTGGAATCGATAGCGATGCTGGCAGAGTTTTCGTCCGGCGCCTAAAATTGCTAAACGCACATCTAAGGAGGATTAGTTGTTAATCCTGACTGTTAGATTAATATGAGTGGGCCTGAACTAAGGCTCTAATCGTTTTGGTTTGTTTCGTGTGCATTAGATGGGGTGCAGTTACGGATGGATATGTTTGCTTGTTTAATA
Source organism: Aegilops umbellulata (assembly GCA_032464435.1). NCBI lineage: Eukaryota > Viridiplantae > Streptophyta > Magnoliopsida > Poales > Poaceae > Aegilops > Aegilops umbellulata. The sequence goes on from CP136059.1 coordinate 507,085,171, forward strand.
GTAGTATAGATTGGAATCGATAGCGATGTTGGCAGAGTTTTCGTCCGGCGCCTAAAATTGCTAAACGCACATCTAAGGAGGATTAGTTGTTAATCCTGACTGTTAGATTAATATGAGTGGGCCTGATCTAAGGCTCTAATCGTTTTGGTTTGTTTCGTGTGCATTAGATGGGGTGCAGTTACGGATGGATATGTTTGCTTGTTTAATAGTAGTATAGATTGGAATCGATAGCGATGCTGGCAGAGTATTCGTCCGGCGCCTAAAATTGCTAAACGCACATCTAAGGAGGATTAGTTGTTAATCCTGACGGCTAGATTGATATGAGTGGGCCTGATCTAAGGCTCTAATTGTTTTGGTTTGTTTCATGTGCATTGGATGGGGTGCAGTTAGGTATGGATATGTTTGCTTGTTTAATAGTAGTATAGATTGGAATCGATAGCGATGTTGGCAGAGTTTTCGTCCGGCGCCTAAAATTGCTAAACGCACATCTAAGGAGGATTAGTTGTTAATCCTGACGGTTAGATTGATATGAGTGGGCCTGATCTACGGCTCTAATATTTTGGTTTGTTTCGTGTGCATTAGATGGGGTGCAGTTACGGATGGATATGTTTGCTTGTTTAATAGTAGTATAGATTGGAACCGATAGTGATGCTGGCAGAGTTTTCGTCCGGCGCCTAAAATTGCTTAACGCACATCTAAGGAGGATTAGTTGTTAATCCTGACGGTTAGATTGATATGAGTGGGCCTGATCTAAGGCTCTAATCGTTTTGGTTTGTTTCGTGTGCATTAGATGGGGTGCAGTTACGGATGGATATGTTTGCTTGTTTAATAGTAGTATAAATTGGAATCGATAGTGATGCTGGCAGAGTTTTCGTCAGGCGCCTAAAATTGCTAAAGGCACATCTAAGGAGTATTAGTTGTTAATCCTGACGGCTAGATTGATATGAGTGGGCCTGATCTAATGCTCTAATTGTTTTGGTTTGTTTCATGTGCATTAGATGGGGTGAAGTTAGGGATGGATATGTTTTCTTTTTTAATAGTAGTATAAATTAGAATCGATAGCGATGCTGGTAGAGTTTTCGTCCAGCGCCTAATATTGCTAAACGCACATCTAAGGAGAATTAGTTATTAATCCTTACGGTTAGAATTATATGAGTGGGCCTGATCTAAGGCTCTAATTGTTTTGATTTGTTTCTTGTGCATTAGATGGGGTGCAGTTACGGATGGATATGTTTGCTCGTTTAATAGTAGTATAGATTGGAATCGATAGCGATGCTGGCAGAGTTTTAGTTCGACGCCTAAAATTGCTAAACACACATCTAAGGAGGATTAGTTGTTAATCCTGACGGCTAGATTGATATGAGTGGGCCTGATTTAAGGCTCAAATGGTTTTGGTTTGTTTCGTGTGCATTAGATGGGGTGCAGTTAGGGATGGATATGTTTGCTTGTTTAATAGTAGTATAGATTGGAATCGATAGCGATGCTGGCAGAGTTTTTGTCCGGCGCCTAAAATTGCTAAACGCATATCTAAGGAGGATTAGTTGTTAATCCTGACGGCTAGATTGATATGAGTGTGCCTGATCTAAGGCTCTAATTGTTTTGGTTTGTTTCGTGTGCATTAGATGGGGTGCAGTTAGGGGATGATATGTTTGCTTGTTTAATAGTAGTATAGATTGGAATCGATAGTGATGCTGGCAGAGTTTTCGTCCAGCGCCTAATATTGCTAAACGCACATCTAAGGAGAATTAGTTATTAATCCTGACGGTTAGATTGATATGAGTGGGCTTGATCTAACGCTCTAATTGTTTTGGTTTGTTTCGTGTGCATTAGATGGGGTGCAGTTACGGATGGATATGTTTGCTTGTTTAATAGTAGTATAGATTGGAATCGATAGCGATGCTGGCAGAGTTTTCGTCCGGCGCCTAAAATTGCTAAACGCACATCTAAGGAGGATTAGTTGTTAATCCTCATGGATAGATTGATATGAGTGGGCCTGATCTAAGGCTCTAATTGTTTTGTTTTGTTTCGTGTGCATTAGATGGGGTGCAGTTACGGATGGATATGTTTGCTTGTTTAATAGTAGTATAGATTGGAATCGATAGCGATGCTGGCAGAGTTTTCGTCCGGCGCCTAAAATTGCTAAACGCACATCTAAGGAGGATTAGTTGTTAATCCTGGCGGCTAGACTGATATGAGTGGGCCTGATCTAAGGCTCTAATTGTTTTGGTTTGTTTTGTGTGCATTAGATGGGGTGCAGTTACGGATGGATATGTTTGCTTGTTTAATAGTAGTATAGATTGGAATCGATAGCGATGCTGGCAGAGTTTTCGTCCGGCGCCTAAAATTGCTAAACGCACATCTAAGGAGGATTAGTTGTTAATCCTGACGGTTAGATTGATATGAGTGGGCCTGATCTAAGGCTCTAATTGTTTTGGTTTGTTTCATGTGCATTAGACGGGGTGCAGTTACGGATGGATATGTTTGCTTGTTTAATAGTAGTATAGATTGGAATCGATAGCGATGCGGGCAGAGTTTTCGTCCGGCGCCTAAAATTGCTAAACGCACATCTAAGGAGGATTAGTTATTAATCCTGACAGCTAGATTGATATGAGTGGGCCTGATCTAAGGCTCTAATTGTTTTGGTTTGTTTCGTGTGCATTAGATGGGGTGCAGTTAGGGATGGATATGTTTGCTTGTTTAATAGTAGTATAGATTGGAATCGATAGCGATGCTGGCAGAGTTTTTGTCCGGCGCCTAAAATTGCTAAACGCACATCTAAGGAGGATTAGTTGTTAATCCTGACGGCTAGATTGATATGAGTGGGCCTGATCTAAGGCTCTAATTGTTTTGGTTTGTTTCGTGTGCATTAGATGGGGTGCAGTTACGGATGGATATGTTTGCTTGTTTAATAGTAGTATAGATTGGAATCGATAGCGATGCTGGCAGAGTTTTCGTCCGATGCCCAAAATTGTTAAACGCACATCTAAGGAGGATTAGTTGTTAATCCTGGCGGCTAGATTGATATGAGTGGGCCTGATCTAAGGCTCTAATTGTTTTGGTTTGTTTCGTGTGCATTAGATGGGGTGCAGTTAGGGATGGATATGTTTGCTTGTTTAATAGTAGTATAGATTGGAATCGATAGCGATGCTGGCAGAGTTTATGTCCGGCACGTAATATTGCTAAACGCACATCTAAGGAGGATTAGTTATTAATCCTGACAGTTAGATTGATATGAGTGGGCCTGATCTAAGGCTCTAATTGTTTTGGTTTGATTCGTGTGCATTAGATGGGGTGCAGTTAGGGATGGATATGTTTGCTTGTTTAATAGTAGTATAGATTGGAATCGATAGCGATGCTGGCAGAGTTTTCGTCCGGCGCCTAAAATTGCAAAACCCACATCTAAGGAGGATTAGTTATTTATCCTGGCGGTTAGATTGATATGAGTGGGCCTGATCTAAGGCTCTAATTGTTTTGGTTTGTTTCGTGTGCATTAGATGGGGTGCAGTTACGGATGAATATATTTGCTTGTTTAATAGTAGTATAGATTGGAATCGATAGCGATCCTGGCAGAGTTTTCGTCCGGCGCCTAAAATTGCTAAATGCACATCTAAGGAGGATTAGTTGTTAATCCTGACGGCTAGATTGATATGAGTGGGCCTGATCTAAGGCTCTAATTATTTTGGTTTGTTTCCTGTGCATTAGATGGGGTGCAGTTACGGATGGATATGTTTGCTTGTTTAATAGTAGTATAGATTGGAATCGATAGCGATGCAGGCAGAGTTTTCGTCCGGCGCCTAATATTGCTAAACGCACATCTAAGGAGGATTAGTTATTAATCCTAGCGGTTAGATTGATATGAGTGGGCCTGAACTAAGGCTCTAATTGTTTTGGTTTGTTTCGTGTGCATTAGATGGGGTGAAGTTAGGGATGGATATGTTTCCTTGTTTAATAGTAGTATAGATTGGAATCGATAGCGATGCTGGCAGAGTTTTCGTCCAGCGCCTAAAATTGCTAAACGCACATCTAAGGAGGATTAGTTGTTAATCCTGATGGTTAGATTGATATGAGTGGGCCTGATCTAAGGCTCTATTTGTTTTGGTTTGTTTCATGTGCATTAGATGGGGTGCAGTTACGGATGGATATGTTTGCTTGTTTAATAGTAGTATAGATTGGAATCGATAGCGATGCGGGCAGAGTTTTCGTCCGGCGCCTAAAATTGCTAAACGCACATCTATGGAGGATTAGTTGTTAATCCTGACGGCTAGATTGATATGAGTGGGCCTGATCTAAGGCTCTAATTGTTTTGGTTTGTTTCGTGTGCATTAGATGGGGTGCAGTTACGGATGGATATGTTTGCTTGTTTAATAGTAGTATAGATTGGAATCGATAGCGATGCTGGCAGAGTTTTCGTCCGGCGCCTAAAATTGCTAAACGCACATCTAAGGAGGATTAGTTGTTAATCCTGACGGCTAGATTGATATTAGTGGGCCTGATCTAAGGCTCTAATTGTTTTGGTTTGTTTCGTGTGCATTAGATTGGGTGCAGTTACGGATGGATATGTTTGCTTGTTTAATAGTAGTATAAATTGGAATCGATAGCGATGCTTGTAGAATTTTTGTCCCGCGCCTACAATTGCTAAACGCACATCTAAGGAGGATTAGTTGTTAATCCTGACGGCTAGATTGATATGAGTGGGCCTGATCTAAGGCTCTAATCGTTTTGGTTTGTTTCGTGTGCATTAGATGGGGTGCAGTTACGAATGGATATGTTTGCTTGTTTAATAGTAGTATAGATTGGAATCGATAGCGATGCTGGCAGAGTTTTCGTCCGGCGCCTAAAATTGCTAAACGCACATCTAAGGAGGTTTAGTTGTTAATCCTGACGGCTAGATTGATATGAGTGGGCCTGATCTAAGGCTCTAATTGTTTTGGTTTGTTTCGTGTGCATTAGATGGGGTGCAGTTAGGGATGGATATGTTTGCTTGTTTAATAGTAGTATAGATTGGAATCGATAGCGATGCTGGCAGAGTTTTCGTCCGGCGCCTAAAATTGCTAAACGCACATCTAAGGAGGATTAGTTGTTAATCCTGACGGTTAGATTGATACGAGTGGGCCTGATCTAAGGCTCTAACTGTTTTGGTTTGTTTCGTGTGCATTAGATGGGGTGCAGTTAGGGATGGATATGTTTGCTTGTTTAATAGTAGTATAGATTGGAATCGATAGCGATGCTGGCAGAGTTTTCGACCGGCGCCTAAAATGCAAAACGCACATCTAAGGAGGATTAGTTATTAATCCTGGCGGTTAGATTGATATGAGTGGGCCTGATCTAAGGCTCTAGTTCTTTTGGTTTGTTTCGTGTGCATTAGATGGGGTGCAGTTACGGATGGATATGTTTGCTTGTTTAATAGTAGTATAGATTGGAATCGATAGCGATGCTGGCAGAGTTTTCGTCCAGCGCCTAAAATTGCTAAACGCACATCTAAAGAGGATTAGTTGTTAATCCTGACGGCTAGATTGATATGAGTGGGCCTGATCTAAGGCTCTAATTGTTTTGGTTTGTTTTGTGTGCATTAGATGGGGTGCAGTTACGGATGGATATGTTTGCTTGTTTAATAGTTGTATAGATTGGAATCGATAGCGATGCTGGCAGAGTTTTCGTCCAGCGCCTAAAATTGCTAAACGCACATCTAAGGAGGTTTAGTTGTTAATCCTTACGGCTAGATTGATATGAGTGGGCCTGATCTAAGGCTCTAATTATTTTGGTTTGTTTTGTGTGCATTAGATGGGGTGCAGTTACGGATGGATATGTTTGCTTGTTTAATAGTAGTATAGATTGGAATCGATAGCGATGCTGGCAGAGTTTTTGTCCGGCGCCTAAAATTGCTAAACGCAGATCTAAGGAGGATTAGTTGTTAATCCTGGCGGTTAGATTGATATGAGTGGGCCTGATCTAAGGCTCTAATTGTTTTGGTTTGTTTCATGTGCATTAGATCGGGTGCAGTTACGGATGGATATGTTTGCTTGTTTAATAGTAGTTTAGATTGGAACCGATAGCGATGCGGGTAGAGTTTTCGTCCGGCGCCTAAAATTGCTAAACGCACATCTAAGGAGGATTAGTTATTAATCCTGACGGTTAGATTGATATGAGTGGGCCTGATCTAAGGCTCTAATTGTTTTGGTTTGTTTCATGTGCATTAGATGGGGTGCAGTTACGGATGGATATGTTTGCTTGTTTAATAGTAGTATAGATTGGAATCGATAGCGATGCAGGAAGAGTTTTCGTCCGGCGCCTAAAATTGCTAAACGCACATCTAAGGAGGATTAGTTGTTAATCCTGACTGTTAGATTGATATGAGTGGGCCTGATCTAAGGCTCTAATCGTTTTGGTTTGTTTCGTGTGCATTAGATGGGGTGCAGTTACGGATGGATATGTTTGCTTGTTTAATAGTAGTATAGATTGGAATCGATAGCGATGCTGGCAGAGTTTTCGTCCGGCGCCTAAAATTGCTAAACGCACATCTAAGGAGGATTAGTTGTTAATCCTGACGGCTAGATTGATATGAGTGGGCCTGATCTAAGGCCCTAATTGTTTTGGTTTGTTTCGTGTGCATTAGATGGGGTGCAGTTACGGATGGATATGTTTGCTTGTTTAATAGTAGTATAGATTGGAATCGATAGCGATGCTGGCAGATTTTTCGTCCGGCGCCTAAAATTGCTAAATGCACATCTAAGGAGGATTAATTGTTAATCGTGACGGCTAGATTGATATGAGTGGGCCTGATCTAAGGCTCTAATTGTTTTGGTTTGTTTCCTGTGCATTAGATGGGGTGCAGTTACGGATGCATATGTTTGCTTGTTTAATAGTTGTATAGATTGGAATCGATAGCGATGCTGGCAGAGTTTTCGTCCGACGCCTAAAATTGCTAAACGCACATCTAAGGAGGATTAGTTGTTAATCCTGGCGGCTAGATTGATATGAGTGGGCCTGATCTAAGGCTCTAATTGTTTTGGTTTGTTTCATGTGCATTAGATCGGGTGCAGTTACGGATGGATATGTTTGCTTGTTTAATAGTAGTTTAGATTGGAACCGATAGCGATGCGGGCAGAGTTTTCGTCCGGCGCCTAAAATTGCTAAACGCACATCTAAGGAGGATTAGTTATTAATCCTGACGGTTAGATTGATATGAGTGGGCCTGATCTAAGGCTCTAATTGTTTTGGTTTGTTTCATGTGCATTAGATGGGGTGCAGTTACGGATGGATATGTTTGCTTGTTTAATAGTAGTATAGATTGGAATCGATAGCGATGCAGGAAGAGTTTTCGTCCGGCGCCTAAAATTGCTAAACGCACATCTAAGGAGGATTAGTTGTTAATCCTGACTGTTAGATTGATATGAGTGGGCCTGATCTAAGGCTCTAATCGTTTTGGTTTGTTTCGTGTGCATTAGATGGGGTGCAGTTACGGATGGATATGTTTGCTTGTTTAATAGTAGTATAGATTGGAATCGATAGCGATGCTGGCAGAGTTTTCGTCCGGCGCCTAAAATTGCTAAACGCACATCTAAGGAGGATTAGTTGTTAATCCTGACGGCTAGATTGATATGAGTGGGCCTGATCTAAGGCTCTAATTATTTTGGTTTGTTTCGTGTGCATTAGATGGGGTGCAGTTACGGATGGATATGTTTGCTTGTTTAATAGTAGTATAGATTGGAATCGATAGCGATGCTGGCAGAGTTTTCGTCCGGCGCCTAAAATTGCTAAACGCACATCTAAGGAGGATTAATTGTTAATCGTGACGGCTAGATTGATATGAGTGGGCCTGATCTAAGGCTCTAATTGTTTTGGTTTGTTTCGTGTGCATTAGATGGGGTGCAGTTACGGATGCATATGTTTGCTTGTTTAATAGTAGTATAGATTGGAATCGATAGCGATGCTGGCAGAGTTTTCGTCCGACGCCTAAAATTGCTAAACGCACATCTAAGGAGGATTAGTTGTTAATCCTGGCGGCTAGATTGATATGAGTGGGCCTGATCTAAGGCTCTAATTGTTTTGGTTTGTTTCGTGTGCATTAGATGGGGTGCAGTTACGGATGGATATGTTTGCTTGTTTAATAGTAGTATAGATTGGAATCGATAGCGATGCTGGCAGAGTTTTCGTCCGGCGCCTAAAATTGCTAAACGCACATCTAAGGAGGATTAGTTGTTAATCCTGACGGCTAGATTGATATGAGTGGGCCTGATCTAAGGCTCTAATTGTTTTGGTTTGTTTCGTGTGCATTAGATGGGGTGCAGTTACGGATGGATATGTTTGCTTGTTTAATAGTAGTATAGATTGGAATCGATAGCGATGCTGGCAGAGTTTTCGTCCGGCGCCTAAAATTGCAAAACGCACATCTAAGGAGGATTAGTTATTAATCGTGACGGTTAGATTGATATGAGTGGGCCTGATCTAAGGCTCTAATTCTTTTGGTTTGTTTCGTGTGCATTAGATTGGGTGCAGTCACGGATGGATATGTTTGCTTGTTTAATAGTAGTATAGATTGGAATCGATAGCGATGTTGGCAGAGTTTTCGTCCGGCGCCTAAAATTGCTAAACGCACATCTAAGGAGGATTAGTTGTTAATCCTGACGGCTAGATTGATATGAGTGGGCCTGATCTAAGGCTCTAATCGTTTTGGTTTGTTTTGTGTGCATTAGATGGGGTGCAGTTACGGATGGATATGTTTGCTTGTTTAATAGTAGTATAGATTGGAATCGATAGCGATGCTGGCAGAGTTTTCGTCCGGCGCCTAAAATTGCTAAACGCACATCTAAGGAGGATTAGTTGTTAATCCTGGCGGCTATATTGATATGAGTGGGCCTGATCTAAGGCTCTAATTGTTTTGGTTTGTTTCGTGTGCATTAGATGGGGTGCAGTTAGGGATGGATATGTTTGCTTGTTTAATAGTAGTATAGATTGGAATCGATAGCGATGCTGGCAGAGTTTTCGTCCAGCGCATAATATTGCTAAACGCACATCTAAGGAGAATTAGTTATTAATCCTGACGGTTAGATTGATATGAGTGGGCTTGATCTAAGGCTCTAATTGTTTTGGTTTGTTTCGTGTGCATTAGATGGGGTGCAGTTACGGATGGATATGTTTGCTTGTTTAATAGTAGTATAGATTGGAATCGATAGCGATGCTGGCAGAGTATTCGTCCGGCGCCTAAAATTGCTAAACGCACATCTAAGGAGGATTAGTTGTTAATCCTGACGGCTAGATTGATATGAGTGGGCCTGATCTAAGGCTCTAATTGTTTTGGTTTGTTTCGTGTGCATTAGATGGGGTGCAGTTACGGATGGATATGTTTGCTTGTTTAATAGTAGTATAGATTGGAATCGATAGCGATGCTGGCAGAGTTTTCGTCCGGCGCCTTAAATTGCTAAACGCACATCTAAGGAGGATTAGTTGTTAATCCTGACGGCTAGATTGATAGGAGTGGGCCTGATCTAAGGCTCTAATTGTTTTGGTTTGTTTCGTGTGCATTAGATGGGGTGCAGTTACGGATGCATATGTTTGCTTGTTTAATAGTAGTATAGATTGGAATCGATAGCGATGCTCGCAGAGTTTTCGTCCGACGCCTAAAATTGCTAAACGCACATCTAAGGAGGATTAGTTGTTAATCCTGGCGGCTAGATTGATATGAGTGTGCCTGATCTAAGGCTCTAATTGTTTTGGTTTGTTTCGTGTGCATTAGATGGGGTGCAGTTAAGGATGGATATGTTTGCTTGTTTAATAGTAGTATAGATTGGAATCGATAGCGATGCTGGCAGAGTTTTCGTCCGGCGCCTAAAATTGCTAAACGCACATCTAAGGAGGATTAGTTGTTAATCCTGGCGGCTATATTGATATGAGTGGGCCTGATCTAAGGCTCTAATTGTTTTGGTTTGTTTCGTGTGCATTAGATGGGGTGCAGTTAGGGATGGATATGTTTGCTTGTTTAATAGTAGTATAGATTGGAATCGATAGCGATGCTGGCAGAGTTTTCGTCCAGCGCATAATATTGCTAAACGCACATCTAAGGAGAATTAGTTATTAATCCTGACGGTTAGATTGATATGAGTGGGCTTGATCTAAGGCTCTAATTGTTTTGGTTTGTTTCGTGTGCATTAGATGGGGTGCAGTTACGGATGGATATGTTTGCTTGTTTAATAGTAGTATAGATTGGAATCGATAGCGATGCTGGCAGAGTATTCGTCCGGCGCCTAAAATTGCTAAACGCACATCTAAGGAGGATTAGTTGTTAATCCTGACGGCTAGATTGATATGAGTGGGCCTGATCTAAGGCTCTAATTGTTTTGGTTTGTTTCGTGTGCATTAGATGGGGTGCAGTTACGGATGGATATGTTTGCTTGTTTAATAGTAGTATAGATTGGAATCGATAGCGATGCTGGCAGAGTTTTCGTCCGGCGCCTTAAATTGCTAAACGCACATCTAAGGAGGATTAGTTGTTAATCCTGACGGCTAGATTGATATGAGTGGGCCTGATCTAAGGCTCTAATTGTTTTGGTTTGTTTCGTGTGCATTAGATGGGGTGCAGTTACGGATGCATATGTTTGCTTGTTTAATAGTAGTATAGATTGGAATCGATAGCGATGCTCGCAGAGTTTTCGTCCGACGCCTAAAATTGCTAAACGCACATCTAAGGAGGATTAGTTGTTAATCCTGGCGGCTAGATTGATATGAGTGTGCCTGATCTAAGGCTCTAATTGTTTTGGTTTGTTTCGTGTGCATTAGATGGGGTTCAGTTAAGGATGGATATGTTTGCTTGTTTAATAGTAGTATAGATTGGAATCGATAGCGATGCTGGCAGAGTTTTCGTCCGGCGCCTAAAATTGCTAAACGCACATCTAAGGAGGATTAGTTGTTAATCCTGACGATTAGATTGATATGAGTGGGCCTGATCTAAGGCTCTAATTGTTTTGTTTTGTTTCGTGTGCATTAGATGGGGTGCAGTTACGGATGGATATGTTTGCTTGTTTAATAGTAGTATAGATTGGAATCGATAGCGATGCTGGCAGAGTTTTCGTCCGGCGCCTAAAATTGCAAAACGCACATCTAAGGAGGATTAGTTATTAATCGTGACGGTTAGATTGATATGAGTGGGCCTGATCTAAGGCTCTAATTGTTTTGGTTTGTTTCGTGTGCATTAGATTGGGTGCAGTCATGGATGGATATGTTTGCTTGTTTAATAGTAGTATAGATTGGAATCGATAGCGATGTTGGCAGAGTTTTCGTCCGGCGCCTAAAATTGCTAAACGCACATCTAAGGAGGATTAGTTGTTAATCCTGACGGCTAGATTGATATGAGTGGGCCTGATCTAAGGCTCTAATCGTTTTGGTTTGTTTTGTGTGCATTAGATGGGGTGCAGTTACGGATGGATATGTTTGCTTGTTTAATAGTAGTATAGATTGGAATCGATAGCGATGCTGGCAGAGTTTTCGTCCGGCGCCTAAAATTGCTAAACGCACATCTAAGGAGGATTAGTTGTTAATCCTGGCGGCTAGATTGATATGAGTGGGCCTGATCTAAGGCTCTAATTGTTTTGGTTTGTTTCGTGTGCATTAGATGGGGTGCAGTTAGGGATGGATATGTTTGCTTGTTTAATAGTAGTATAGATTGGAATCGATAGCGATGCTGGCAGAGTTTTCGTCCAGCGCCTAATATTGCTAAACGCACATCTAAGGAGAATTAGTTATTAATCCTGACGGTTAGATTGATATGAGTGGGCTTGATCTAAGGCTCTAATTGTTTTGGTTTGTTTCATGTGCATTAGATGGGGTGCAGTTACGGATGGATATGTTTGCTTGTTTAATAGTAGTATAGATTGGAATCGATAGCGATGCTGGCAGAGTATTCGTCCGGCGCCTAAAATTGCTAAACGCACATCTAAGGAGGATTAGTTGTTAATCCTGATGGCTAGATTGATATGAGTGGGCCTGATCTAAGGCTCTAATTGTTTTGGTTTGTTTCGTGTGCATTAGATGGGGTGCAGTTAGGGATGGATATGTTTGCTTGTTTAATAGTAGTATAGATTGGAATCGATAGCGATGCTGGCAGAGTTTTCGTCCAGCGCCTAATATTGCTAAACGCACATCTAAGGAGAATTAGTTATTAATCCTGACGGTTAGATTGATATGAGTGGGCTTGATCTAAGGCTCTAATTGTTTTGGTTTGTTTCATGTGCATTAGATGGGGTGCAGTTACGGATGGATATGTTTGCTTGTTTAATAGTAGTATAGATTGGAATCGATAGCGATGCTGGCAGAGTTTTCGTCCGGCGCCTTAAATTGCTAAACGCACATCTAAGGAGGATTAGTTGTTAATCCTGACGGCTAGATTGATATGAGTAGGCCTGATCTAAGGCTCTAATTGTTTTGGTTTGTTTCGTGTGCATTAGATGGGGTGCAGTTACGGATGCATATGTTTGCTTGCTTAATAGTAGTATAGATTGGAATCGATAGCGATGCTGGCAGAGTTTTCGTCTGACGCCTAAAATTGCTAAACGCACATCTAAGGAGGATTAGTTGTTAATCCTGGCGGCTAGATTGATATGAGTGGGCCTGATCTAAGGCTCTAATTGTTTTGGTTTGTTTCGTGTGCATTAGATGGGGTGCAGTTAAGGATGGATATGTTTGCTTGTTTAATAGTAGTATAGATTGGAATCGATAGCGATGCTGGCAGAGTTTTCGTCCGGCGCCTAAAATTGCTAAACGCACATCTAAGGAGGATTAGTTGTTAATCCTGACGATTAGATTGATATGAGTGGGCCTGATCTAAGGCTCTAATTGTTTTGGTTTGTTTCGTGTGCATTAGATGGGGTGCAGTTAGGGATGGATATGTTTGCTTGTTTAATAGTAGTATAGATTGGAATCGATAGCGATGCTGGCAGAGTTTTCGTCCAGCGCCTAATATTGCTAAACGCACATCTAAGGAGGATTAGTTGTTAATCCTGGCGGCTAGATTGATATGAGTGGGCCTGATCTAAGGCTCTAATTGTTTTGGTTTGTTTCGTGTGCATTAGATGGGGTGCAGTTAAGGATGGATATGTTTGCTTGTTTAATAGTAGTATAGATTGGAATCGATAGCGATGCTGGCAGAGTTTTCGTTCGGCGCCAAAAATTGCTAAACGCACATCTAAGGAGGATTAGTTGTTAATCCTGACTGTTAGATTGATATGAGTGGGCCTGATCTAAGGCTCTAATCGTTTTGGTTTGTTTCGTGTGCATTAGATGGGGTGCAGTTACGGATGGATATGTTTGCTTGTTTAATAGTAGTATAGATTGGAATCGATAGCGATGCTGGCAGAGTTTTCGTCCGGCGCCTAAAATTGCAAAACGCACATCTAAGGAGGATTAGTTATTAATCGTGACGGTTAGATTGATATGAGTGGGCCTGATCTAAGGCTCTAATTGTTTTGGTTTGTTTCGTGTGCATTAGATTGGGTGCAGTCACGGATGGATATGTTTGCTTGTTTAATAGTAGTATAGATTGGAATCGATAGCGATGTTGGCAGAGTTTTCGTCCGGCGCCTAAAATTGCTAAACGCACATCTAAGGAGGATTAGTTGTTAATCCTGACTGCTAGATTGATATGAGTGGGCCTGATCTAAGGCTCTAATCGTTTTGGTTTGTTTTGTGTGCATTAGATGGGGTGCAGTTACGGATGGATATGTTTGCTTGTTTAATAGTAGTATAGATTGGAATCGATAGCGATGCTGGCAGAGTTTTCGTCCGGCGCCTAAAATTGCTAAACGCACATCTAAGGAGGATTAGTTGTTAATCCTGGCGGCTAGATTGATATGAGTGGGCCTGATCTAAGGCTCTAATTGTTTTGGTTTGTTTCGTGTGCATTAGATCGGGTGCAGTTACGGATGCATATGTTTGCTTGTTTAATAGTAGTATAGATTGGAATCGATAGCGATGCTGGCAGAGTTTTTGTCCGACGCCTAAAATTGCTAAACGCACATCTAAGGAGGATTAGTTGTTAATCCTGGCGGCTAGATTGATATGAGTGGGCCTGATCTAAGGCTCTAATTGTTTTGGTTTGTTTCGTGTGCATTAGATGGGGTGCAGTTAAGGATGGATATGTTTGCTTGTTTAATAGTAGTATAGATTGGAATCGATAGCGATGCTGGCAGAGTTTTCGTCCGGCGCCTAAAATTGCTAAACGCACATCTAAGGAGGATTAGTTGTTAATCCTGACGATTAGATTGATATGAGTGGGCCTGATCTAAGGCTCTAATTGTTTTGGTTTGTTTCGTGTGCATTAGATGGGGTGCAGTTAGGGATGGATATGTTTGCTTGTTTAATAGTAGTATAGATTGGAATCGATAGCGATGCTGGCAGAGTTTTCGTCCAGCGCCTAATATTGCTAAACGCACATCTAAGGAGAATTAGTTATTAATCCTGACGGTTAGATTGATATGAGTGGGCTTGATCTAAGGCTCTAATTGTTTTGGTTTGTTTCGTGTGCATTAGATGGGGTGCAGTTACGGATGGATATGTTTGCTTGTTTAATAGTAGTATAGATTGGAATCGATAGCGATGCTGGCAGAGTTTTCGTCCGACGCCTAAAATTGCTAAACGCACATCTAAGGAGGATTAGTTGTTAATCCTGACGGTTAGATTGATATGAGTGGGCCTGATCTAAGGCTCTAATTGTTTTGGTTTGTTTCGTGTGCATTAGATGGGGTGCAGTTACGGATGGATATGTTTGCTTGTTTAATAGTAGTATAGATTGGAATCGATAGCGATGCTGGCAGAGTTTTCGTCCGACGCCTAAAATTGCTAAACGCACATCTAAGGAGGATTAGTTGTTAATCCTGGCGGCTAGATTGATATGAGTGTGCCTGATCTAAGGCTCTAATTGTTTTGGTTTGTTTCGTGTGCATTAGATGGGGTGCAGTTAAGGATGCATATGTTTGCTTGTTTAATAGTAGTATAGATTGGAATCGATAGCGATGCTGGCAGAGTTTTCGTCCGGCGCCTAAAATTGCTAAACGCACATCTAAGGAGGATTAGTTGTTAATCCTGACGATTAGATTGATATGAGTGGGCCTGATCTAAGGCTCTAATTGTTTTGTTTTGTTTCGTGTGCATTAGATGGGGTGCAGTTACGGATGGATATGTTTGCTTGTTTAATAGTAGTATAGATTGGAATCGATAGCGATGCTGGCAGAGTTTTCGTCCGGCGCCTGAAATTGCAAAACGCACATCTAAGGAGGATTAGTTATTAATCGTGACGGTTAGATTGATATGAGTGGGCCTGATCTAAGGCTCTAATTGTTTTGGTTTGTTTCGTGTGCATTAGATTGGGTGCAGTTACGGATGGATATGTTTGCTTGTTTAATAGTAGTATAGATTGGAATCGATAGCGATGTTGGCAGAGTTTTCGTCCGGCGCCTAAAATTGCTAAACGCACATCTAAGGAGGATTAGTTGTTAATCCTGACGGCTAGATTGATATGAGTGGGCCTGATCTAAGGCTCTAATCGTTTTGGTTTGTTTTGTGTGCATTAGATGGGGTGCAGTTACGGATGGATATGTTTGCTTGTTTAATAGTAGTATAGATTGGAATCGATAGCGATGCTGGCAGAGTTTTCGTCCGGCGCCTAAAATTGCTAAACGCACATCTAAGGAGGATTAGTTGTTAATCCTGGCGGCTAGATTGATATGAGTGGGCCTGATCTAAGGCTCTAATTGTTTTGGTTTGTTTCGTGTGCATTAGATGGGGTGCAGTTAGGGATGGATATGTTTGCTTGTTTAATAGTAGTATAGATTGGAATCGATAGCGATGCTGGCAGAGTTTTCGTCCAGCGCCTAATATTGCTAAACGCACATCTAAGGAGAATTAGTTATTAATCCTGACGGTTAGATTGATATGAGTGGGCTTGATCTAAGGCTCTAATTGTTTTGGTTTGTTTCATGTGCATTAGATGGGGTGCAGTTACGGATGGATATGTTTGCTTGTTTAATAGTAGTATAGATTGGAATCGATAGCGATGCTGGCAGAGTATTCGTCCGGCGCCTAAAATTGCTAAACGCACATCTAAGGAGGATTAGTTGTTAATCCTGATGGCTAGATTGATATGAGTGGGCCTGATCTAAGGCTCTAATTGTTTTGGTTTGTTTCATGTGCATTAGATGGGGTGCAGTTACGGATGGATATGTTTGCTTGTTTAATAGTAGTATAGATTGGAATCGATAGCGATGCTGGCAGAGTTTTCGTCCGGCGCCTTAAATTGCTAAACGCACATCTAAGGAGGATTAGTTGTTAATCCTGACGGCTAGATTGATATAAGTGGGCCTGATCTAAGGCTCTAATTGTTTTGGTTTGTTTCGTGTGCATTAGATGGGGTGCAGTTACGGATGCATATGTTTGCTTGTTTAATAGTAGTATAGATTGGAATCGATAGCGATGCTGGCAGAGTTTTCGTCCGACGCCTAAAATTGCTAAACGCACATCTAAGGAGGATTAGTTGTTAATCCTGGCGGCTAGATTGATATGAGTGGGCCTGATCTAAGGCTCTAATTGTTTTGGTTTGTTTCGTGTGCATTAGATGGGGTGCAGTTAAGGATGGATATGTTTGCTTGTTTAATAGTAGTATAGATTGGAATCGATAGCGATGCTGGCAGAGTTTTCGTCCGGCGCCTAAAATTGCTAAACGCACATCTAAGGAGGATTAGTTGTTAATCATGACTGTTAGATTGATATGAGTGGGCCTGATCTAAGGCTCTAATCGTTTTGGTTTGTTTCGTGTGCATTAGATGGGGTGCAGTTACGGATGGATATGTTTGCTTGTTTAATAGTAGTATAGATTGGAATCGATAGCGATGCTGGCAGAGTTTTCGTCCGGCGCCTAAAATTGCAAAACGCACATCTAAGGAGGATTAGTTATTAATCGTGACGGTTAGATTGATATAAGTGGGCCTGATCTAAGGCTCTAATTGTTTTGGTTTGTTTCGTGTGCATTAGATTGGGTGCAGTCACGGATGGATATGTTTGCTTGTTTAATAGTAGTATAGATTGGAATCGATAGCGATGTTGGCAGAGTTTTCGTCCGGCGCCTAAAATTGCTAAACGCACATCTAAGGAGGATTAGTTGTTAATCCTGACTGCTAGATTGATATGAGTGGGCCTGATCTAAGGCTCTAATCGTTTTGGTTTGTTTTGTGTGCATTAGATGGGGTGCAGTTACGGATGGATATGTTTGCTTGTTTAATAGTAGTATAGATTGGAATCGATAGCGATGCTGGCAGAGTTTTCGTCCGGCGCCTAAAATTGCTAAACGCACATCTAAGGAGGATTAGTTGTTAATCCTGGCGGCTAGATTGATATGAGTGGGCCTGATCTAAGGCTCTAATTGTTTTGGTTTGTTTCGTGTGCATTAGATCGGGTGCAGTTACGGATGCATATGTTTGCTTGTTTAATAGTAGTATAGATTGGAATCGATAGCGATGCTGGCAGAGTTTTTGTCCGACGCCTAAAATTGCTAAACGCACATCTAAGGAGGATTAGTTGTTAATCCTGGCGGCTAGATTGATATGAGTGGGCCTGATCTAAGGCTCTAATTGTTTTGGTTTGTTTCGTGTGCATTAGATGGGGTGCAGTTAAGGATGGATATGTTTGCTTGTTTAATAGTAGTATAGATTGGAATCGATAGCGATGCTGGCAGAGTTTTCGTCCGGCGCCTAAAATTGCTAAACGCACATCTAAGGAGGATTAGTTGTTAATCCTGACGATTAGATTGATATGAGTGGGCTTGATCTAAGGCTCTAATTGTTTTGGTTTGTTTCGTGTGCATTAGATGGGGTGCAGTTACGGATGGATATGTTTGCTTGTTTAATAGTAGTATAGATTGGAATCGATAGCGATGCTGGCAGAGTTTTCGTCCGACGCCTAAAATTGCTAAACGCACATCTAAGGAGGATTAGTTGTTAATCCTGACGGTTAGATTGATATGAGTGGGCCTGATCTAAGGCTCTAATTGTTTTGGTTTGTTTCGTGTGCATTAGATGGGGTGCAGTTACGGATGGATATGTTTGCTTGTTTAATAGTAGTATAGATTGGAATCGATAGCGATGCTGGCAGAGTTTTCGTCCGGCGCCTAAAATTGCTAAACGCACATCTAAGGAGGATTAGTTGTTAATCCTGACGGCTAGATTGATATGAGTGGGCCTGATCTAAGGCTCTAATTGTTTTGGTTTGTTTCGTGTGCATTAGATGGGGTGCAGTTACGGATGCATATGTTTGCTTGTTTAATAGTAGTATAGATTGGAATCGATAGCGATGCTGGCAGAGTTTTCGTCCGACGCCTAAATATGCTAAACGCACATCTAAGGAGGATTAGTTGTTAATCCTGGCGGCTAGATTGATATGAGTGGGCCTGATCTAAGGCTCTAATTGTTTTGGTTTGTTTCGTGTGCATTAGATGGGGTGCAGTTAAGGATGGATATGTTTGCTTGTTTAATAGTAGTATAGATTGGAATCGATAGCGATGCTGGCAGAGTTTTCGTCCGGCGCCTAAAATTGCTAAACGCACATCTAAGGAGGATTAGTTGTTAATCCTGACGATTAGATTGATATGAGTGGGCCTGATCTAAGGCTCTAATTGTTTTGGTTTGTTTCGTGTGCATTAGATGAGGTGCAGTTAGGGATGGATATGTTTGCTTGTTTAATAGTAGTATAGATTGGAATCGATAGCGATGCTGGCAGAGTTTTCGTCCAGCGCCTAATATTGCTAAACGCACATCTAAGGAGAATTAGTTATTAATCCTGACGGTTAGATTGATATGAGTGGGCTTGATCTAAGGCTCTAATTGTTTTGGTTTGTTTCGTGTGCATTAGATGGGGTGCAGTTACGGATGGATATGTTTGCTTGTTTAATAGTAGTATAGATTGGAATCGATAGCGATGCTGGCAGAGTTTTCGTCCGACGCCTAAAATTGCTAAACGCACATCTAAGGAGGATTAGTTGTTAATCCTGGCGGCTAGATTGATATGAGTGGGCCTGATCTAAGGCTCTAATTGTTTTGGTTTGTTTCGTGTGCATTAGATGGGGTGCAGTTACGGATGGATATGTTTGCTTGTTTAATAGTAGTATAGATTTGTGACGCCCCCGATTCAATCGTACACTAATCATGCACGCAAATGTGTACGATCAAGATCAGGGACTCACGGGAGTATATCACAACACAACTCTACAAATAAAATAAGTCATACAAGCATCATAATACAAGCCAGGGGCCTCGAGGGCTCGAATACAAGTGCTCGATCATAGACGAGTCAGCGGAAGCAACAATATCTGAGTACAGACATAAGTTAAACAAGGTTGCCTTAAGAAGGCTAGCACAAACGGGGATACAGATCGAACGAGGCGCAGGCCTCCTGCCTGGGATCCTCCTAACTACTCCTGGTCGTCGCCAGCGGGCTGCACGTAGCAGTAGGCACCTCCAGAGTAGTGGGAGTCGTCGTCGAAGGTGGCGTCTGGATCCTGGGCTCCAACATCTGGTTGCGACAACCAGGTAGAAGGGATAGGGGGAAAAGAAGGAGAAAGCAACCGTGAGTACTCATCCAAAGTACTCGCAAGCAATGAACTACACTACATATGCATGGATATATGTGTAAAGGAGCATATCGGTGGACTGAACTGCAGAATGCCAGAATAAGAGGGGGATATCTAATCATATCGAAGACTATGCTTCTGGCAGCCTCCTTCTTGCAGCATAAAGAAGAGAGTAGACTGAAGTCCTCCAAGTAGCATCGCATAGCATAATCCTACCCGGCGATCCCCTCCTCGATGCCCTGTTGGAGAGCAATCACCGGGATGTATCTGGCACTTGGAAGGGTGTGTTTTATTAAGTATCCAGTTCTAGTTGTCATAAGGTCAAGGTACAACTCCGGGTCGTCCTTTTACCGAGGGACACGGCTATTCGAATAGATAAACTTCCCTGCAGGGGTGCACCACATAGCCCAACACGCTTGATCCCATTTGGCCGGACACACTTTCCTGGGTCATGCCCGGCCTCGGAAGATCAACACGTCGCAGCCCCACCTAGGCACAACAGAGCGGTCAGCACGCCGGTCTAAACCTATGCGCGCAGGGGTCTGGGCCCATCGCCCTGAGCACACCTGCACGTTGCGAACGCGGCCGGTGAGCAGACCTAGTAACCTCCAGTACAACGGAAGTCACGTTACGCGGTCCAACCCGGCGCGCGCCACTCAGTCGCTGACGTCAAGAAGTGCTTCGGCTGATACCACGACGTCGGGATACCCATAACTACTCCCGCGTAGGTGGTTAGTGCGTATAGACCAAATGGCCAGACTCAGATCAAATACCCAGATCTCGTTAAGCGTGTTAAGTATCGCGAACGCCGACTAGGGCCAGGCCCACCTCTCTCCTAGGTGGTCTGAACCTGCCCTGTCGCTCCGCCTCAAAGTAACAGTCGGGGGCCGTCGGGAACCCAGGCCCACCTCTACCGGGATGGAGCCACCTGCCCCTTCAGCCCCCATCTCCGAACAGTATCACATGTAATGTAACAGTGTATAGTATATAGTATATGCCCGCGGTCACTTCCCAAAGTGATCACGGCCCAGTAGTATAGCATGGCAGACGGACAAGAGTGTAGGGCCACTGATGGAACACTAGCATCCTATACTAAGCAGTAGGATAACAGGTAAAGGTAACAACAGTAGTAGCAAGGTCAGGCTATGCAGCAGTATAGGATTAACTGAAAGCAGTAACATGCTACACTACTCTAATGCAAGCAGTATAGAGGAGAGTAGGCGATATCTGGTGATCAAGGGAGGGGCTTGCCTGGTTGCTCTGGCAAGAGAGAGGGGTCGTCAACTCCGTAGTCGAACGGGGCAGCAGCAGCGTCGGTCTCGGTGTCTAGCGAGAGAAGAGGGGGAAGAAACAATAAATATTTAAGCAAGCAGATGCATAATGATGCATGACATGACAAGTAACGGCGTTAGAGGTGCCCTAACGCGGTATGGGATGATACCGGTGAAGGGGGGGAAACATCCGGGAAAATATCCCCGGTGTTTCGCGTTTTCGGGCAGAGGAGCCGGAGGGGGAAAGTTGCGGGTTCGATAGGTTAGGGGTGTGTGGCGGACGAACGGGTTGCGTATCCGGATGCGTCACGTCGTTCTGAGCAACTTTCATGTTGAAAATAATTTAATCCGAGTTACGGATTAAAAGATATGATTTTCTAAAGATTTTATTAATTTCTGGAATTTAATTAATTATCTAAATATAACATTATCCAAAACAGTGCACGCTGACGTCAGCATGACATCAGCATGACGTCAGCAGTCAACAGGGGCGTTGACTGGTCAAATCTGACGTGTGGGTCCCACCTGTCATTCTGTGATTAAGCTAATCAGAGATTAACTAACTAATCATTGTTTAATTAGACTAATTAGATAATTAGGTTAATCTAATTATGATTAATTAGCTTAATTAATTCCTTAATTAATTAATTAACTTAATTATTATTATTTAATTAATTAATTTAATTATTATTATTTAATTAATTAATTTAATTATTATTATTTAATTAATTAATTTAATTATTATTATTTTTAATTCCCCTTTTTTTTTTCTAAAATCGTTCTGGGCAGGGGCCCACTAGTCAGTGACCCGGGGGGGCCTTAACGGGCGCAGGGGAAGCGGGCGCAGGGCACGGGCGCCGCCCGAATGGCCACCGCGGGCGCCCGACCGTCGGCGTCGGCGAGGGCAGAGTGAGGCGAGGCTGGCGGGGCGCCACCGGCGACCGTACCAGCGGCAGCAGGGCGCAGGGGGGCCAGGGCGGCACGGCATCGAGGAGGACAAGGCGCGGGGAGGAGGAGGCCGAGGGTGGTGGCCGGAGTGGGGAACGGACCGGCGAGCGAGGGGGGGCGCGGGCAGCAGGGGGAAGGAAGGGGCGGACGAGGCGCCGAGGGCGCCGGCGACGACGCATAGGGCGCGGGCGCGTGCGCGCGCACGGTCAGGGCGCGGCCGCACCACGGGCGGGCGCCGGAGGGCGACGTAGATGGGGGAGGGCGAACAGGGGATGGCCACGGGCGCTCACCGGGGTTCGCCGGGTCTATGGCGTGGGCTCGGGGGCGGTCGGGGTAGACGGGGACGAGCGGCGGAGCGGGAGGAGGCCGGCCGGCGAGGTCCAGGGGCGTCGGGGCGCGGCGTCGGGGCGGCGCCCGATGACGGCGCTCGGGGAGTGGACGAGGAGGCGAGGCGGCGACGGTGGGGAGGTCCCCAGGCGGCGGCGGCGGGCGCGTCCGATCCGGGCGACGGGGGCGAGGCCGTTCGGGCCCCGATCGAGATCGGATCGGGGGGAGGGGGGCGCATCGTGCGGGGGGGGGGAGAAAGTGGTGGCGGCTAGGGTTGCCAGGGGGTGGGGAATAAGGGAGGCGGGGTTGGGCCGGCCGGCTGGCCTGGTGGCCTGCTGGGCCACAAGGCCCACGGGGGAAGGGGGGGTTCTGTCTTCTGGTTTTTTTTTTTGTTAGTTTAGTCTTTTTTTCCTTTTCTTTTTCTTTTTGTATTTTCTTTCTTTTCTGTTATAATTCAATTTAAATTATTTATGCATTTTATAATACAGTACCTTCTACACCATAATTATCTAGGTAATATTTAGCACAACCCGAACATTTTTATTTTAATGTTTGAAAACTTTTATTGTTTATCCTGCAATTAAATTTTGAATTTGGATCGGTTTTGAATTAACCCGAGATTAGGAACAGTAACGGTGGTGACATGGCATCATTAGCAGTGTTTTACTGTAGCTTGATTACCCGGGCGTCACAATTCTCCTCCACTACAAGAAATCTCGTCCCGAGATTTAAGAGGGGAGTAAGGGGGAAAGGGCTGGGTACGAAATCCTAACGAATCTTCTTGGTCTTGGTAGCTCTTCTCGAAGAGGTCAATCCATAGCGTTGATGTCTTCATTTCTCTGCTTCAGGTCCTTATGATGAAGTCGACATCCTTTCTTCGGGATCTTCATCGTATTTACGAATAGGTAACGGGGTAGATCGGAAACGACAGAATGCTATAAGGGTAATAACCTGGGGATTAACCCATGAATGAGCATATGAGTACCTCTCGAGTTGAACTAACAGAATACATCGAGAGTAAAGTTGGAAGGTCCGACAAGAAGTTTCAAGCAGCCAGGCAATCGTTCAATGCCTAGCCATAAGGTGAAAGGGGTTTTAAGCAACGGAAAATTTATTGTTTCCGATGCCAGAATTGATGATCTCATGGAAGGTGGCCCATGAATTACATATGAGTCCAAGCGGGAGGAATAATTCTAGGAACAAGGGGTGTACAGGAGAGTCAGGTTACGATCCTGTGGAACTGTGGGTTATGGGCCCACCATGTGGGTTAAAGGTAGGAAGGGGGGATTGACATCTTGTACGGTCACAATAGCAAGGCATGCCAGAGGGTAGCCTGTTAGTTATGTCGGCAACAACATCGATACCAAGGGCGAGGGACGCAGAGAACCATTTTCCTGCTCGTTGAACGAGGCGGACCAATAGGCAAGGTTCCCGTCCGTCGGTGGTTACCGAAATGTCATCAACAATAGTAACAGGGTCTGACTGATAAGGTGGTGCACCGAGGTGTTTTCGTAAGCAGGGAAATATTACTGCTTAGATCATATAAACCTCAAGAAAGGTTAAACCAAACAATGGAAAGGATAATATGGTTATCAAATTAATCAGAACAATGGAAAGGAAAATGTGTTTAAACACATATATCAGGGGTATATCCTTCCCAAGGACAAGCAGAGCATAATATCCAAGACATGATATAATGTAGAAAACTCATTAGGTAAGGGGAAGAATTTTCATGACATTACCCATACAACGGTGTTTGGATAATAGAGCAGGAAGCATTTAGCATTGGGCTTCAAATGTTCTTATTGAAAATCGGAGTACCACAGACATGCTTCGAGATAGCATTGACAAGGTCTTTAAGCAAAGATCGGACTTTGGATACACGAAGGATTCATCAGGGACAACTCGTAGAATAAGTCTTACCATTTCTCATGGAAGAATAGATAACCTTGCTAAAAAGGAAAACTATAACATTAGGGCCTCCGACCAGGTGTGCTAGGCACGACATCACTTTACCGGGTCATATCAAGACCAATGTGATAACTCTTGGAAATATGTTCCAACCATCATATCTGACCGAGATTCAGATCTGATTGGCGTCAGGATACCTCGGACTCAGGATGCCTGAGAAGAAAGGTGCAACACAAATTGTCGAGATGACATTGTAAGATTCTCGGGAAATTAACTACGGAAGCGAGTTCCGAAAGAAAAGCTCATCATTAAAACAATGAAGGGAGAAGGAGGTAGCTAATGAATTCATCGACAATTCATCGAGTCTTCCAAAAGATGGGTTTTCCACAAGTATGTGAACAAGGAGATATCATTAGTCAGATGAAATGATATAAGGGGATATGCTCGAGGAAACATACCCAGTTTAAGCATTGGTTGATAGGTGCACCCGAAATACGGGTTGGGTTGCACGACCAATGTCGGAATGGTGATTCAATAATCAATAGTCTAAGAATGACGGCCGACCATTAACTTCAAAGCAATAGGATTGCTAGAAGGGCAGAATCCAAACAGCACCGCTCACTTGTTGGTACCCCGGATGGAATCAACACGAGGACCCAAGAAGAATGGTGATGGTGAGAAGTATCACCATACCAAGAATTCTTAAGCGGTGGTGAAATCCTCACAACATTGATGTCGTAAGAGATGTTAATGTTCCAAGGTAAGGGAGAACAATTCCTGGATAGCAAGGAATTCAAGGTATAACCACAACACGAACAAGTTTGTGTTGTAAAGAAGGCAAGGAAGTAGTCGATGACGCACAAATCATCGAGGGGCAAGGATGGTAATTCTTATCATGAATTTGATTGTTATTCTGGAATAGCTCAGAAAGTTGATAATGATCACGACACATTTGTCGAGAGATTACCTGAAGATGTAATCGATCCGCGATCACATCAAGTCAAAAGAATGATGAAGCAAGAGGTTATTGGAACCATGGGTACGACACAAACTCGAAACCAAGCTTGTTATCTGAGGTGGAATGATAAGACAAGGAAATCAACGTAAGCTTAGCTCAGCGTCAAAAATTGTGTTCCGGGAAGAAGGACCCGGTAGCACAGTTAATGATATAGCCGATCAGGCTAGGAATGACATGATCGAGTATAAACTCGGACTTAAAGAAGATTATCAAGAGTTGTTGAACCGTATGGTAGACTCGGTTCAGTTATCGGTGTCTTTGAGGGTTTAATAACTCACAGCCCATGAAAACTGTAATCAGTGAGAATGTGGTACTTGATGAAGACTCATAAGAAGTTATGCAGTTCCAAGATAATCTCGAGATACCAAGGGGGTAATACTCGACGACAGATCAAAGTAGAGGTTGGACTGGTGTATTGGTCCATAGATGACAAGTGATTAAACTTGTCCGAGAAATGGGATCAAAGAGAAAATATGGTCGGAACCATGATTGTAAAAGGCCAGACCCCAGATATAAGATGGACTTATATCAAGGAATAATTAATTTTCAATCAGAAGCATCGATGAGAAGATGTACATCGTGTCCATGGGCATGAACATAAAGTTCAAGGTCGACTCCCACTTCTCCAATGCATAATCTTTCATTCACTTCTCGCGTTCGATAAAGTTGTATTGTTGAAATTTTATCTGGCAAAATACCAGAAGAGTATGACTCGTGAAAACTTTCGGGTTCACATGGTTTAGAGAAGGCATAGGTTCAACCCATAGGGCTTCTTAGAAACATATACCACAAGGTTCAGAAGTAAATAACACAAGCTCAAAAGTAGAGCATGGTTGTCAAAAGTAGAGGATACAATTTACCAAAGGCATTATGTATCGGAGAAAGGACTCACAAGGTGATTAATTATGAAGGACACTGTCGGATATAATAATCCAACAGTGGATATGGCGACCCACAAAGGAGCTGATGTGAGTATCGATACCCAATCAGAGGAAGAAAGAATGCAAATGCATCGGTTTATAGAACATCTGAATAATTCAACGTTTATAGCAGAGGAATTATGATTTTCAAATCAAGGGATCAGAAGAAATCGTTCTGATCGAAAATGAATAAGTTCAATAGACTTAGAAGCACAAACGATCAAGGCATTGATTGGTTAAGAACCAGCTCATGCTTAGAAGGACGTCTGAGCCGGGAAGATAATTTAAAAGAATCAACTGATGAGTGCGTGCTTCCACACACATGTTGAATCGATAGGATCAAAATGATGGTGTCAAAGGATACTAATGAATATTGCTACACATATGGAAAGCATCCATATTGCAAACAGACAAGTATTTGCAAAGCAATAAAGCTGCTAAGGATTTTCGGGGGATTGAATAGTATTTCAAAGACTTTTGTGAAACACCTGAACAACTGGGGAGGAGCGGATACTCGGAAAGTGCGAGAATTTCTTCTTAGGGGTATTCAGGTGGCAAGGAACTGCAAGGCAGTATGCACAAAGTATTCTCGAAACAATAGAGAGAATTTCGATGTATCTTGTAATAACAAGATCAACTGGGGATGAATGTATGGATGACAAGTGTACGTGGTTATCCATAGAGGTTTATCGATGGATGGAAATTGCAAAAGCGATGGCACAAAGACTCGAAAGAGTATCAGAAAGTAACTTCGAAACCTTCGGGTGCAGCCGGTGATCATCTGGACTGAAGGGCTCTCCGGGAGAAAGAGTTTTCGAGAACCTAAAGTTAGATTTTTAGAAAATCATTTAACCCGAATAGAAGAGAGATCAGAGTCCCAGAGTAAAGATCGAGGAGTAAAAGATTCTAATACCACCCAATGGCGACGTGGGCCCGTAAGGCACACAGCCATGTTAGTAAAAGTTTTTGCAATGTCTAGACTCGACTTCGGCCAAGGAGTGTGGAAGGGGGATTCCTACAGGCAGTCGGCTCTGATACCAACTTGTGACGCCCCCGATTCAATCGTACACTAATCATGCACGCAAATGTGTACGATCAAGATCAGGGACTCACGGGAAGATATCACAACACAACTCTACAAATAAAATAAGTCATACAAGCATCATAATACAAGCCAGGGGCCTCGAGGGCTCGAATACAAGTGCTCGATCATAGACGAGTCAGCGGAAGCAACAATATCTGAGTACAGACATAAGTTAAACAAGGTTGCCTTAAGAAGGCTAGCACAAACGGGGATACAGATCGAACGAGGCGCAGGCCTCCTGCCTGGGATCCTCCTAACTACTCCTGGTCGTCGCCAGCGGGCTGCACGTAGCAGTAGGCACCTCCAGAGTAGTGGGAGTCGTCGTCGAAGGTGGCGTCTGGATCCTGGGCTCCAACATCTGGTTGCGACAACCAGGTAGAAGGGATAGGGGGAAAAGAAGGAGAAAGCAACCGTGAGTACTCATCCAAAGTACTCGCAAGCAAGGAACTACACTACATATGCATGGATATATGTGTAAAGGAGCATATCGGTGGACTGAACTGCAGAATGCCAGAATAAGAGGGGGATATCTAATCATATCGAAGACTACGCTTCTGGCAGCCTCCTTCTTGCAGCATAAAGAAGAGAGTAGACTGAAGTCCTCCAAGTAGCATCGCATAGCATAATCCTACCCGGCGATCCCCTCCTCGATGCCCTGTTGGAGAGCAATCACCGGGATGTATCTGGCACTTGGAAGGGTGTGTTTTATTAAGTATCCAGTTCTAGTTGTCATAAGGTCAAGGTACAACTCCGGGTCGTCCTTTTACCGAGGGACACGGCTATTCGAATAGATAAACTTCCCTGCAGGGGTGCACCACATAGCCCAACACGCTTGATCCCATTTGGCCGGACACACTTTCCTGGGTCATGCCCGGCCTCGGAAGATCAACACGTCGCAGCCCCACCTAGGCACAACAGAGCGGTCAGCACGCCGGTCTAAACCTATGCGCGCAGGGGTCTGGGCCCATCGCCCTGAGCACACCTGCACGTTGCGAACGCGGCCGGTGAGCAGACCTAGTAACCTCCAGTACAACGGAAGTCACGTTACGCGGTCCAACCCGGCGCGCGCCACTCAGTCGCTGACGTCAAGAAGTGCTTCGGCTGATACCACGACGTCGGGATACCCATAACTACTCCCGCGTAGGTGGTTAGTGCGTATAGACCAAATGGCCAGACTCAGATCAAATACCCAGATCTCGTTAAGCGTGTTAAGTATCGCGAACGCCGACTAGGGCCAGGCCCACCTCTCTCCTAGGTGGTCTGAACCTGCCCTGTCGCTCCGCCTCAAAGTAACAGTCGGGGGCCGTCGGGAACCCAGGCCCACCTCTACCGGGATGGAGCCACCTGCCCCTTCAGCCCCCATCTCCGAACAGTATCACATGTAATGTAACAGTGTATAGTATATAGTATATGCCCGCGGTCACTTCCCAAAGTGATCACGGCCCAGTAGTATAGCATGGCAGACGGACAAGAGTGTAGGGCCACTGATGGAACACTAGCATCCTATACTAAGCAGTAGGATAACAGGTAAAGGTAACAACAGTAGTAGCAAGGTCAGGCTATGCAGCAGTATAGGATTAACTGAAAGCAGTAACATGCTACACTACTCTAATGCAAGCAGTATAGAGGAGAGTAGGCGATATCTGGTGATCAAGGGAGGGGCTTGCCTGGTTGCTCTGGCAAGAGAGAGGGGTCGTCAACTCCGTAGTCGAACGGGGCAGCAGCAGCGTCGGTCTCGGTGTCTAGCGAGAGAAGAGGGGGAAGAAACAATAAATATTTAAGCAAGCAGATGCATAATGATGCATGACATGACAAGTAACGGCGTTAGAGGTGCCCTAACGCGGTATGGGATGATACCGGTGAAGGGGGGGAAACATCCGGGAAAATATCCCCGGTGTTTCGCGTTTTCGGGCAGAGGAGCCGGAGGGGGAAAGTTGCGGGTTCGATAGGTTAGGGGTGTGTGGCGGACGAACGGGTTGCGTATCCGGATGCGTCACGTCGTTCTGAGCAACTTTCATGTTGAAAATAATTTAATCCGAGTTACGGATTAAAAGATATGATTTTCTAAAGATTTTATTAATTTCTGGAATTTAATTAATTATCTAAATATAACATTATCCAAAACAGTGCACGCTGACGTCAGCATGACATCAGCATGACGTCAGCAGTCAACAGGGGCGTTGACTGGTCAAATCTGACGTGTGGGTCCCACCTGTCATTCTGTGATTAAGCTAATCAGAGATTAACTAACTAATCATTGTTTAATTAGACTAATTAGATAATTAGGTTAATCTAATTATGATTAATTAGCTTAATTAATTCCTTAATTAATTAATTAACTTAATTATTATTATTTAATTAATTAATTTAATTATTATTATTTAATTAATTAATTTAATTATTATTATTTAATTAATTAATTTAATTATTATTATTTTTAATTCCCCTTTTTTTTTCTTTTCTAAAATCGTTCTGGGCAGGGGCCCACTAGTCAGTGACCCGGGGGGGCCTTAACGGGCGCAGGGGAAGCGGGCGCAGGGCACGGGCGCCGCCCGAATGGCCACCGCGGGCGCCCGACCGTCGGCGTCGGCGAGGGCAGAGTGAGGCGAGGCTGGCGGGGCGCCACCGGCGACCGTACCAGCGGCAGCAGGGCGCAGGGGGGCCAGGGCGGCACGGCATCGAGGAGGACAAGGCGCGGGGAGGAGGAGGCCGAGGGTGGTGGCCGGAGTGGGGAACGGACCGGCGAGCGAGGGGGGGCGCGGGCAGCAGGGGGAAGGAAGGGGCGGACGAGGCGCCGAGGGCGCCGGCGACGACGCACAGGGCGCGGGCGCGTGCGCGCGCACGGTCAGGGCGCGGCCGCACCACGGGCGGGCGCCGGAGGGCGACGTAGATGGGGGAGGGCGAACAGGGGATGGCCACGGGCGCTCACCGGGGTTCGCCGGGTCTATGGCGTGGGCTCGGGGGCGGTCGGGGTAGACGGGGACGAGCGGCGGAGCGGGAGGAGGCCGGCCGGCGAGGTCCAGGGGCGTCGGGGCGCGGCGTCGGGGCGGCGCCCGATGACGGCGCTCGGGGAGTGGACGAGGAGGCGAGGCGGCGACGGTGGGGAGGTCCCCAGGCGGCGGCGGCGGGCGCGTCCGATCCGGGCGACGGGGGCGAGGCCGTTCGGGCCCCGATCGAGATCGGATCGGGGGGAGGGGGGGCGCATCGTGCGGGGGCGGGGGAGAAAGTGGTGGCGGCTAGGGTTGCCAGGGGGTGGGGAATAAGGGAGGCGGGGTTGGGCCGGCCGGCTGGCCTGGTGGCCTGCTGGGCCACAAGGCCCACGGGGGAAGGGGGGGTTCTGTCTTCTGGTTTTTTTTTTGTTAGTTTAGTCTTTTTTTCCTTTTCTTTTTCTTTTTGTATTTTCTTTCTTTTCTGTTATAATTCAATTTAAATTATTTATGCATTTTATAATACAGTACCTTCTACACCATAATTATCTAGGTAATATTTAGCACAACCCGAACATTTTTATTTTAATGTTTGAAAACTTTTATTGTTTATCCTGCAATTAAATTTTGAATTTGGATCGGTTTTGAATTAACCCGAGATTAGGAACAGTAACGGTGGTGACATGGCATCATTAGCAGTGTTTTACTGTAGCTTGATTACCCGGGCGTCACAAGATTGGAATCGATAGCGATGCTGGCAGAGTTTTCGTCCGGCGCCTAAAATTGCTAAACGCACATCTAAGGAGGATTAGTTGTTAATACTGACGGTTAGATTGATACGAGTGGGCCTGATCTAAGGCTCTAATTGTTTTGGTTTGTTTCGTGTGCATTAGATGGGGTGCAGTTAGGGATGGATATGTTTGCTTGTTTAATAGTAGTATAGATTGGAATCGATAGTGATGCTGGCAGAGTTTTCGTCCGGCGCCTAAAATTGCTAAACGCACATCTAAGGAGGATTAGTTGTTAATCCTAACGGTTAGATTGATATGAGTGGGCCTGATCTAAGGCTCTAATCGTTTTGGTTTGTTTCGTGTGCATTAGATGGGATGCAGTTACGGATGGATATGTTTGCTTGTTTAATAGTAGTATAGATTGGAATCGATAGTGATGCTGGCAGAGTTTTTGTCCGACGCCGAAAATTGCTAAACACACAACTAAGGAGGATTTGTTGTTAATCCTGGCGGCTAGATTGATATGAGTGGGCCTGATCTAAGGCTCTAATTGTTTTGGTTTGTTTCGTGTGCATTAGATGGGGTGCAGTTAGGGATGGATATGTTTGCTTGTTTAATAGTAGTATATATTGGAATCGATAGCGATGCTGGCAGAGTTTTCGTCCAGCGCCTAATATTGCTAAACGCACATCTAAGGAGAATTAGTTATCAATCCTGACGGTGAGATTGATATGAGTGGGCTTGATCTAAGGCTCTAATTGTTTTGGTTTGTTTCATGTGCATTAGATGGGGTGCAGTTACGGATGGATATGTTTGCTTGTTTAATAGTAGTATAGATTGGAATCGATAGCGATGCTGGCAGAGTTTTCGTCCGGCGCCTAAAATTGCTAAACGCACATCTAAGGAGGATTAGTTGTTAATCCTGACGGCTAGATTGATATGAGTGGGCCTGATCTAAGGCTCTAATTGTTTTGGTTTGTTTCATGTGCATTAGATGGGGTGCAGTTACGGATGGATATGTTTGCTTGTTTAATAGTAGTATAGATTGGAATCGATAGCGATGCTGGCAGAGTTTTCGTCCGGCGCCTAAAATTGCTAAACGCACATCTAAGGAGGATTAGTTGTTAATCCTGACGGCTAGATTGATATGAGTGGGCCTGATCTAAGGCTCTAATTGTTTTGGTTTGTTTCGTGTGCATTAGATGGGGTGCAGTTACGGATGGATATGTTTGCTTGTTTAATAGTAGTATAGATTGGAATCGATAGCGATGCTGGCAGAGTTTTCGTCCGGCGCCTAAAATTGCTAAACGCACATCTAAGGAGGATTAGTTGTTAATCCTGACGGCTAGATTGATATGAGTGGGCCTGATCTAAGGCTCTAAATGTTTTGGTTTGTTTCGTGTGCATTAGATGGGGTGCAGTTACGGATGCATATGTTTGCTTGTTTAATAGTAGTATTGATTGGAATCGATAGCGATGCTGGCAGAGTTTTCGTCCGACGCCTAAAATTGCTAAACGCACATCTAAGGAGGATTAGCTGTTAATCCTGGCGGCTAGATTGATATGAGTGGGCCTGATCTAAGGCTCTAATAGTTTTGGTTTGTTTCGTGTGCATTACATGGGGTACAGTTACGGATGGATATGTTTGCTTGTTTAATAGTAGTATAGATTGGAATCGATAGCGATGCTGGCAGAGTTTTCGTCCGGCGGCTAAAATTGCTAAACGCACATCTAAGGAGGATTAGTTGTTAATCCTGACGGCTAGATTGATATGAGTGGGCCTGATCTAAGGCTCTAATTGTTTTGGTTTGTTTCGTGTGCATTAGATGGGGTGCAGTTACGGATGGATATGTTTGCTTGTTTAATAGTAGTATAGATTGGAATCGATAGCGATGCTGGCAGAGTTTTCGTCCGGCGCCTAAAATTGCTAAACGCACATCTAAGGAGGATTAGTTGTTAATCCTGACGGTTAGATTGATATGAGTGGGCTTGATCTAAGGCTCTAATTGTTTTGGTTTGTTTCGTGTGCATTAGATGGGGTGCAGTTACGGATGGATATGTTTGCTTGTTTAATAGTAGTATAGATTGGAATCGATAGCGATGCTGGCAGAGTTTTCGTCCGACGCCTAAAATTGCTAAACGCACATCTAAGGAGGATTAGTTGTTAATCCTGGCGGCTAGATTGATATGAGTGGGCCTGATCTAAGGCTCTAATTGTTTTGGTTTGTTTCGTGTGCATTAGATGGGGTGCAGTTACGGATGGATATGTTTGCTTGTTTAATAGTAGTATAGATTGGAATCGATAGCGATGCTGGCAGAGTTTTCGTCCGGCGCCTAAAATTGCTAAACGCACATCTAAGGAGGATTAGTTGTTAATCCTGACGGTTAGATTGATACGAGTGGGCCTGATCTAAGGCTCTAATTGTTTTGGTTTGTTTCGTGTGCATTAGATGGGGTGCAGTTAGGGATGGATATGTTTGCTTGTTTAATAGTAGTATAGATTTGTGACGCCCCCGATTCATTCGTACACTAATCATGCACGCAAATGTGTACGATCAAGATCAGGGACTCACGGGAAGATATCACAACACAACTCTACAAATAAAAATAAGTCATACAAGCATCATAATACAAGCCAGGGGCCTCGAGGGCTCGAATACAAGTGCTCGATCATAGACGAGTCAGCGGAAGCAACAATATCTGAGTACAGACATAAGTTAAACAAGTTTTGCCTTAAGAAGGCCAGCACAAACTGGGATACAGATCGAACGAGGCGCAGGCCTCCTGCCTGGGATCCTCCTAACTACTCCTGGTCGTCGTCAGCGGGCTGCACGTAGTAATAGGCACCTCCAGAGTAGTAGGAGTCGTCATCGACGGTGGCGTCTGGATCCTGAGCTCCAACATCTGGTTGCGACAACCAGGTAGAAGGGATAGGGGGAAAAGAAGGAGAAAGCAACCGTGAGTACTCATCCAAAGTACTCGCAAGCAAGGAGCTACACTACATATGCATGGATATATGTGTAAAGGGCCATATCAGTGGACTAAACTGCAGAATGCCAGAATAGGAGGGGGATAGCTAGTCTTATCGAAGACTACGCTTCTGGTCGCCACCGTCTTGCAGCATATAGAAGAGAGTAGACTGAAGTCCTCCAAGTAGCATCGCATAGCATAATCCTACCCGGCGATCCCCTCCTCGATGCCCTGTTAGAGAGCGATCACCGGGTTGTATCGGGCACTTGGAAGGGTGTGTTTTATTAAGTATCCGGTTCTAGTTGTCATAAGGTCAAGGTACAACTCCGGGTCGTCCTTTTACCGAGGGACACGGCTATTCGAATAGATAAACTTCCCTGCAGGGGTGCACCACATAGCCCAACACGCTTGATCCCATTTGGCCGGACACACTTTCCTGGGTCATGCCCGGCCTCGGGAGATCAACACGTCGCAGCCCCACCTAGGCACAACAGAGCGGTCAGCACGCCGGTCTAAACCTATGCGCGCAGGGGTCTGGGCCCATCGCCCTGAGCACACCTGCACGTTGCGAACGCGGCCGGTGAGCAGACCTAGCAACCTCCAGTACAACGGAAGTCACGTTACGCGGTCCAACCCGGCGCGCGCCACTCAGTCGCTGACGTCAAGAAGTGCTTCGGCTGATACCACGACGTCGGGATACCCATAACTACTCCCGCGTAGGTGGTTAGTGCGTATAGACCAAATGGCCAGACTCAGATCAAATACCCAGATCTCGTTAAGCATGTTAAGTATCGCGAACGCCGACTAGGGCCAGGCCCACCTTTCTCCTAGGTGGTCTGAACCTGCCCTGTCGCTCCGCCTCAAAGTAACAGTCGGGGGCCGTCGGGAACCCAGGCCCACCTCTACCGGGATGGAGCCACCTGCCCCTTCAGCCCCCATCTCCGAACAGTATCACATATAATGTAACAGTGTAAAGTATATGCCCGTGATCACCCCCGAGTGATCACGGCCCGATAGTATAGCATGGCAGACGGACAAGAGTGTAGGGGCACTGATGGAACACTAGCATCCTATACTAAGCAGTAGGATAGCAGGTAAAGGTAACAACAGTAGTAGCAAGGACAGGCTATGCAGCAGTATAGGAATAACGAAAGCAG
Organism: Aegilops umbellulata; assembly: GCA_032464435.1. Taxonomy (NCBI): domain Eukaryota; kingdom Viridiplantae; phylum Streptophyta; class Magnoliopsida; order Poales; family Poaceae; genus Aegilops; species Aegilops umbellulata. The sequence continues at coordinate 507,120,038 of CP136059.1, forward strand.
TAACATGCTACACTACTCTAATGCAAGCAGTATAGAGGAGAATAGGCGATATCTGGTGATCAAGGGGGGGGGCTTGCCTGGTTGCTCTGGCAAGAGAGAGGGATCGTCAACACCGTAGTCGAACAGGGCAGCAGTAGCGTCGGTCTCGGTGTCTATCGAGAGAAGAGGGGGAAGAAACAATAAATATTTAAGCAAGAAGATGCATAGTGATGCATGACATGACAAATAACGGCGTTAGAGGTGCCCTAACGCGGTATGCGGTGATACCGGTGAAGGGGGAAAACAACCGGGAAAGTATCCCCGATGTTTCGCGTTTTCGAGCAAAGGAGCCGGAGGGGAAAAGTTGCGAGTTTGATATGTTAGGAATGTGTGGCGGACGAACGGGCTGCGTATCCGGATTCGTCTCGTTGTTCTGAGCAACTTTCATGTACAAAGTTTTTCCATCCGAGCTACGGTTTATTTACTATTAATTTTTTTTAAGTTTTAAATCATCTTCTAAATTACTATTATTATTTAACTCGAAAATTAAACGTCAAAATGCTATGGATACATAGAAGTGTACCCACCGATGGGCTCGGTTGGCTGACCAGTAGGCCCAGTTGACTTGGTCAACTGCCCAGTCAGCAGAGGCTGACTGATGGGGCCGGTCAAAGTCAACAGCCCAGTCAGCAGAGGCTGATGACTAGTCAAACTAACTAGTGGGCCCCGTTTGTCATAGTCACACAACTAATTAACAATTTTAATTAACCAATCAAGTTAATTAGGTACTAAACAGAGTTAATTAAGTTAAATACTTACCTAATTAATTAATTACTGATTTAATTAATTAATTAACTAATCACTTTTTTTACTTTTTTTTAAAACGTTTTTGGGGCGGGCCCCACTGTCATAGGCCTATCTGGCCAGGGCGAGGGCCCCTGTGGTCAGTGACCCAGGGTGGGGCGGCGGCTGTGCCGCGCGCACGCGGCCACTAGCGAGGCCAGGGCACGCTGAGGCCAGCCGGAGCAGCGGCCAGGGCTCCGGCGGCCAGGGCGGAGCAGCAAGCTGCAGTGGTGGGGGACGCGCGGGGCCGATGTCCAGGGAGGGGGCGTGCGACCATGGAGCCCCGAGCGCGAACGGAGCCGCGTGCGGGCGACGGAACGGCGCGGCGACGTGGCCGGGGGCGCGGGCGCGCGCGCGGAGGCGCGGCCGGATCCGTTGATGGGAAAGAGAGGTGCGGACGAGGCTCACCCCGTTAGTAGATGAACGGGGGCGGCGTGGCTCGACGGAGACCGGTGAGGAGGAGGACGGGGACGAGCGACGGGGACGGGGAGCGCCGGCGAGGAGGAGACGAGGACGACGGGGCGGTGTCACGGCGTCGGGGAGGCACGGTCAGGGGAAGACCGTCGCCGTCGGGCGGCGCGGGGCAGTAGCGGTGACGGGCCTGGCGGAGCAGAGGCGGGGAAGACGGGGCGATCCGACGGCGGCGAGGTGACGCCATGGAGGGGGATGGAGGTGCGGCAGGGCGTGGTCGGGGGCGTCGGTGGCCCGATCCAGATCCACTCGGCCGGGGTGGGGAGACGAGATGGATCGGGGGGAGGCGTGGGGGCGAGAGGAGTGGGGGAGTGGAGCAACTGGGGGAGGGTGTTAGGGTTTCGGGGTGAGGTGTGAGAGGCCTTGTAGGCCAGGGGTGCGATTGGGCCAATGGGCCGGCGGTCTGGGTCATGGCCCAGTTGGCCGGGGGAGTCCTCTCTTGCTTTTGTTTTTTTTTTCTTTTTTGTTTGTTCTGTTTTCTTTTATTTATTTACTTTCCTATTTTAACTCATTTTAAATTACTTCGGTATTTTATAAAAATGGGTTTGTTGCACCATAATTACCTTTGTAATATTTAGTACAAACCAAACATTTTTATTTTAATGTTTCAAAATTTTTGTTGTTTGCCTTTGTTTCAAATTCAATTTCGATCGGTTCCGCAGTAACGCGAGATTAACAACAGTAACCGCGGTGACGTGGCATCATTAACGTGTGATTACTGTAGCCTAATTATCCGGGCGTCACAATTCTCCTCCACTACAAGAAATCTCGTCCCGAGATTTAAGAGGCGGAGTAGAGGCGGAAGGTTCTGGTTACGAATTTCTAACGAGTGTTCTCGGTCTTGGTTGCCCTTTCGAAGGGGTTGATCCCTTTCGTTGTTGTCTTCATTCCTCTGTTTCAGGTCCTCATGATGAAGTCGGCTCTTTTCTTCGGGAACTCCATCGTATTTACGAATAGGTAACGGGGCAGGTCGGCAACGACAGAATGTTATAAGGGTCATAATCTGGGATTAACCCATGAATGAGCATATGAGTACCTCTCGAGTTGAACATTTAAAATACATCGAGAGTAAAGTTGGGAGGTATAATAAGAAGTTTCAAGCAGCCAGGCAACCGTTCAATGCCTAGTCAAAAGGTGAAAGTGGTTTCAAAGCAACGGGATAATTATTGTGTCCGATGCCAGAATGGATGATCTCATCTTAAAGGTGGCTCATGAATTACATACGAGTCCACGCGGGAGGAATAACTTTGGAAACTGGGGTGTGCAGGAGAGTCAGGTTTCGATCCTGTGGAACTATGGGTTATGGGCCCACCATGTGGGTTAAAAGTAGAAGGAGCGGTGACATCTTGCTCGGTCATGACAGCAAGGCATGTCAAAGGTTAGCCTGTCCATTATGTTGGCAACAATGTCGGTACCAAGGGCGAGGGGCGAAGAGAACTATTTTCTCGCTCGTTGAAATGAGGCGGGCCAAGAGGCAAAGTCCTCATCCATCGGCGATTACCGAAATGTCATCAACAATAGAAACAGGGTCTCACTGGCAGAGTTGTACACCGATGTGTTTACATAAGCGGTGAATTATTACTGCTTAGATTACATAGATCACAATAAAGGTCAATCGAACCAATGGAAAGGAAAATGTGATCACCAGGTTAATCAGAACAATGGAAAGGAAATTTAAACACATAACTCAGGGGTATATCCTTCCCAAGGACAAGTAGAGCATGATATCCATGACAGGATATTATGAAGAAAACTCATTAGGTAGGGGAGAGAAACTTCATGACATTACCCATACAACGGTGTTTGGATAATTGAGCAAGAAACATTTAGCATTGGGCTTCAAATGTTCTTGTTAAAAATCAGAGTATCACAGACATGCTTCGAGATAGCATTGACATGGTCTTCAAGCAAAGGTCAGACTTTGGATATAGGAAGGATCCATTAGGAACAACTTGTAGAATAAGTCTTACAATTTCCTCCTGGAGAAATGGATAATCTTGCTAAAAAGGAAACTATAACAATAGGGTCTCCGGCCAGGTGTGCTAGGCATGACATCACCTTACCGGGTCGTATAAGGATCAATGTTATATCTCTTGAAAATATGTCCCAACCATCATATCTGACCGAGATTCAGATTTGAATGGTGTGAGGATACCTCAGGCTCAGGATGCCTGAGAAGAAGAGGTGCGACAAAATGACGAGAAGACATTAAGATTCTCGGGAAATGGACTACGGAACCGAGTTCCGAAACAAGAGTTCATCAGTAAATCAAGGAGAGGATGAGGAGGTGGCTGATGGGCTCAGCGACAAATCATCGAGATTTCCAAAGGATGGATTTCCACAATTATGTGAACAAGGAGATAACATTTGCCAGGTCAAATGGTATAATGAGGTATGCTCGAGGAAAACCTACACAATTAAACATTGGTTGAAAGATGCACCCGTTATATGGGCTTTTAGTAGCATGATCAACGTTAGAATGGTGGTTCAGCAACCGATAGGCTAAGAATGAATTATCAATCATTAACTTCAAAGCAATAGGGTTGCTAGAAGTGTAGAATCCAAACAACACCGCTCACTTGTTGGTACCCCGGTTGGAATCAACACGAGGACCCAAGAAGGAATGGTGATGGTGAGAAGTATCACCATACCAAGAATTCTTAAGTGGTGGTGAAATTCTCACAACATTGAGGACATAAGAGATGTTAATGTTCCAAGGTAAAGAAGAACAATTATTGGATAGCAAGGAACTCAAGGTATAACACCAAACACGAACAAACTTGTGTTGGTGGGAAGGCAATAAAGTGGCCGATGATAACACAGATCATCAATGGCAAGGATGGTATTTCTCATCATGAACTCAATTGATATCCTGGAAGAGCTCATAAGGTTGATGATGATCACGACACATTTTTCGAGAGATTTCATGAAGATGTAATCAATCAGCGACGACATCAAGTCAAAGGAATGATGAAGCGGAAGGTTATTGGAACCATGGGTAGGACACAAACTTGAAATCAAGCTTGTTGTTCAAGGCGAACTGATATGACAAGGAAGATCGACGTAAGCTTAGCTCATCGTCGAAAATTTGTGCTCCGGGAAGAAAGACCAGGTAGCATAGTTAGAAGTTTACACGATAATGATATAGCCGATAAGGCTAGGAATAACTTGAAGGATTAATAAACTCATAATCAACGAAAATTACTTAAGAGCTATTGAATCGGAGTGCGGAATCGATTCACTTATCGGTATTCTCGAGTGACTAATAACTCAGAACCCGGGGAAAATTGGAATCGGTGAGAAATAATACTTGAAGAACTCATAAGAAGTAATATGGTTTTGTGCTATTATCGAGATACCACGGGGTAATTCTCGAAGGTAGGTCATAATAGAGGTTGGACGGGTGCATTGATCTGCAGAGGACAAGTGGTTCAACTTGTCCGAGAAAGGATCAAAGATGATCAATCATGGTCGGAACCACGGTTGCAAAGGACCAACATAGATACAAGATGAACTTATAACAAAGGAATAATTAATTTAAGAGAAGCTTTAATGATAAGATCTACATCGTGTCCATGGGCATGAACACAAAGTTCAAGGTCGACTCCCACTTCTCCAATGCATAACCTTTCATTCACTTCTCACATTCGAAGAAGTTGTAGTGTTGAAATTTTATCTGGCAAAATACCAGAAGTGTATGACTCGTGAAAACTTTCGAGTTCACACGGTTTAGAGAAGGCATATGTTCAACCCATAGGGGCTTCTTAGAAACATATACCACAAGTTTCAAGAGTAAATATCACAAGCTCGAAAGCAGAGCATGGATATCACTGTCGGCTAAACATCCAACAATGGGTCGGGTGATCCACAACAAAGTTGATGTGAGTATTGGCACACAATCAGAGGAAGTAACAATGCAAGGGCATTGGATTATAGAAACAACTTACTAATCCAGAGCTCAAATGCAAAGGAATTATGATTTTCAAATCAAGGGGTCAGAAGCAATGTTCTGATTAGGGATGGATAAGTTGAATAGCCTTAGGGGTACAATCGACGACAATTGGAATGGTTGAGAACTAGCTCATGTTTAAAATGACGCCTGAGTCGGAAAGATAATTTAAAAGGGGTCAACTGATGATTGCGTGCATTCGCACTCATGCTGAATCAAAAGGATCAAAATGATGGTGCCTAAGGATACTAACGAATATTGACAAACATATGGAAAGCATCCATCATGCAAGCAGACAAGTATTGTAGAGCAATAAGCTACTAAGGATTTTTGGAGGATCGAATAGTATTTCGAAGACCATTGTGAAACACATTAACAACTGGGGGATGAGCGGATACTCGATAAGTGCGAGGAATTATCCGTAGGGGGTATTCATTAGGCAAGAACTGCAGGGCAGTAAGCTCAAAGGATTCTCGGAACAACGGAGAGCAGTTCGGGGCATCTTGTAATAACAAGATCAATGGGATTGAATGTAGGCAAGTGTGTTCAGTTATCCATACAGATAATAGTGGTAGGGATTTGCAAAACGGGTCGGCACAAGCGTCTCGGAAAAACAACGAATAGCATCTTCAGAACCTTCTGGTGCAGCAGGCGGTCATTGTAATAAGGGGCTCTCCGGGAGGAAGTAGTTACGAGAACCTAGAGTTAGAGTTAGTAAAACCATTTAACCCGAATAGAAGAGAGATCAGAGTCCCGAAGTATAGGTCGAGGAATAAAAGATCCTAATACCACCCAATGGTGATGTGGGCCCATGGGCCGCACAGCCAAGTTAGTAAAACAGTTTTCATCGACTAGACTCAACTTCGGCCAAGGAGTTGGAAAGGGGGATTCCTACAGGCAGTCGGCTCTGATACCAACTTGTGACGCCCCCGATTCATTCGTACACTAATCATGCACGCAAATGTGTACGATCAAGATCAGGGACTCACGGGAAGATATCACAACACAACTCTACAAATAAAAATAAGTCATACAAGCATCATAATACAAGCCAGGGGCCTCGAGGGCTCGAATACAAGTGCTCGATCATAGACGAGTCAGCGGAAGCAACAATATCTGAGTACAGACATAAGTTAAACAAGTTTTGCCTTAAGAAGGCCAGCACAAACTGGGATACAGATCGAACGAGGCGCAGGCCTCCTGCCTGGGATCCTCCTAACTACTCCTGGTCGTCGTCAGCGGGCTGCACGTAGTAATAGGCACCTCCAGAGTAGTAGGAGTCGTCATCGACGGTGGCGTCTGGATCCTGAGCTCCAACATCTGGTTGCGACAACCAGGTAGAAGGGATAGGGGGAAAAGAAGGAGAAAGCAACCGTGAGTACTCATCCAAAGTACTCGCAAGCAAGGAGCTACACTACATATGCATGGATATATGTGTAAAGGGCCATATCAGTGGACTAAACTGCAGAATGCCAGAATAGGAGGGGGATAGCTAGTCTTATCGAAGACTACGCTTCTGGTCGCCACCGTCTTGCAGCATATAGAAGAGAGTAGACTGAAGTCCTCCAAGTAGCATCGCATAGCATAATCCTACCCGGCGATCCCCTCCTCGATGCCCTGTTAGAGAGCGATCACCGGGTTGTATCTGGCACTTGGAAGGGTGTGTTTTATTAAGTATCCGGTTCTAGTTGTCATAAGGTCAAGGTACAACTCCGGGTCGTCCTTTTACCGAGGGACACGGCTATTCGAATAGATAAACTTCCCTGCAGGGGTGCACCACATAGCCCAACACGCTTGATCCCATTTGGCCGGACACACTTTCCTAGGTCATGCCCGGCCTCGGGAGATCAACACGTCGCAGCCCCACCTAGGCACAACAGAGCGGTCAGCACGCCGGTCTAAACCTATGCGTGCAGGGGTCTGGGCCCATCGCCCTGAGCACACCTGCACGTTGCGAACGCGGCCGGTGAGCAGACCTAGCAACCTCCAGTACAACGGAAGTCACGTTACGCGGTCCAACCCGGCGCGCGCCACTCAGTCGCTGACGTCAAGAAGTGCTTCGGCTGATACCACGACGTCGGGATACCCATAACTACTCCCGCGTAGGTGGTTAGTGCGTATAGACCAAATGGCCAGACTCAGATCAAATACCCAGATCTCGTTAAGCATGTTAAGTATCGCGAACGCCGACTAGGGCCAGGCCCACCTTTCTCCTAGGTGGTCTGAACCTGCCCTGTCGCTCCGCCTCAAAGTAACAGTCGGGGGCCGTCGGGAACCCAGGCCCACCTCTACCGGGATGGAGCCACCTGCCCCTTCAGCCCCCATCTCCGAACAGTATCACATATAATGTAACAGTGTAAAGTATATGCCCGTGATCACCCCTGAGTGATCACGGCCCAATAGTATAGCATGGCAGACGGACAAGAGTGTAGGGGCACTGATGGAACACTAGCATCCTATACTAAGCAGTAGGATAGCAGGTAAAGGTAACAACAGTAGTAGCAAGGACAGGCTATGCAGCAGTATAGGAATAACGAAAGCAGTAACATGCTACACTACTCTAATGCAAGCAGTATAGAGGAGAATAGGCGATATCTGGTGATCAAGGGGGGGGGGCTTGCCTGGTTGCTCTGGCAAGAGAGAGGGATCGTCAACACCGTAGTCGAACAGGGCAGCAGTAGCGTCGGTCTCGGTGTCTATCGAGAGAAGAGGGGGAAGAAACAATAAATATTTAAGCAAGCAGATGCATAGTGATGCATGACATGACAAATAACGGCGTTAGAGGTGCCCTAACGCGGTATGCGGTGATACCGGTGAAGGGGGAAAACAACCGGGAAAGTATCCCCGATGTTTCGCGTTTTCGAGCAAAGGAGCCGGAGGGGAAAAGTTGCGAGTTTGATATGTTAGGAATGTGTGGCGGACGAACGGGCTGCGTATCCGGATTCGTCTCGTTGTTCTGAGCAACTTTCATGTACAAAGTTTTTCCATCCGAGCTACGGTTTATTTACTATTAATTTTTTTTAAGTTTTAAATCATCTTCTAAATTACTATTATTATTTAACTCGAAAATTAAACGTCAAAATGCTATGGATACATAGAAGTGTACCCACCGATGGGCTCGGTTGGCTGACCAGTAGGCCCAGTTGACTTGGTCAACTGCCCAGTCAGCAGAGGCTGACTGATGGGGCCGGTCAAAGTCAACAGCCCAGTCAGCAGAGGCTGATGACTAGTCAAACTAACTAGTGGGCCCCGTTTGTCATAGTCACACAACTAATTAACAATTTTAATTAACCAATCAAGTTAATTAGGTACTAAACAGAGTTAATTAAGTTAAATACTTACCTAATTAATTAATTACTGATTTAATTAATTAATTAACTAATCACTTTTTTTACTTTTTTTTTAAAACGTTTTTGGGGCGGGCCCCACTGTCATAGGCCTATCTGGCCAGGGCGAGGGCCCCTGTGGTCAGTGACCCAGGGTGGGGCGGCGGCTGTGCCGCGCGCACGCGGCCACTAGCGAGGCCAGGGCACGCTGAGGCCAGCCGGAGCAGCGGCCAGGGCTCCGGCGGCCAGGGCGGAGCAGCAAGCTGCAGTGGTGGGGGACGCGCGGGGCCGATGTCCAGGGAGGGGGCGTGCGACCATGGAGCCCCGAGCGCGAACGGAGCCGCGTGCGGGCGACGGAACGGCGCGGCGACGTGGCCGGGGGCGCGGGCGCGCGCGCGGAGGCGCGGCCGGATCCGTTGATGGGAAAGAGAGGGGCGGACGAGGCTCACCCCGTTAGTAGATGAACGGGGGCGGCGTGGCTCGACGGAGACCGGTGAGGAGGAGGACGGGGACGAGCGACGGGGACGGGGAGCGCCGGCGAGGAGGAGACGAGGACGACGGGGCGGTGTCACGGCGTCGGGGAGGCACGGTCAGGGGAAGACCGTCGCCGTCGGGCGGCGCGGGGCAGTAGCGGTGACGGGCCTGGCGGAGCAGAGGCGGGGAAGACGGGGCGATCCGACGGCGGCGAGGTGACGCCATGGAGGGGGATGGAGGTGCGGCTGGGCGTGGTCGGGGGCGTCGGTGGCCCGATCCAGATCCACTCGGCCGGGGTGGGGAGACGAGATGGATCGGGGGGAGGCGTGGGGGCGAGAGGAGTGGGGGAGTGGAGCAACTGGGGGAGGGTGTTAGGGTTTCGGGGTGAGGTGTGAGAGGCCTTGTAGGCCAGGGGTGCGATTGGGCCAATGGGCCGGCGGTCTGGGTCATGGCCCAGTTGGCCGGGGGAGTCCTCTCTTGCTTTTGTTTTTTTTTTCTTTTTTGTTTGTTCTGTTTTCTTTTATTTATTTACTTTCCTATTTTAACTCATTTTAAATTACTTCGGTATTTTATAAAAATGGGTTTGTTGCACCATAATTACCTTTGTAATATTTAGTACAAACCAAACATTTTTATTTTAATGTTTCAAAATTTTTGTTGTTTGCCTTTGTTTCAAATTCAATTTCGATCGGTTCCGCACTAACGCGAGATTAACAACAGTAACCGCGGTGACGTGGCATCATTAACGTGTGATTACTGTAGCCTAATTATCCGGGCGTCACAAGATTGGAATCGATAGTGATGCTGGCAGAGTTTTCGTCCGGCGCCTAAAATTGCTAAACGCACATCTAAGGAGGATTAGTTGTTAATCCTGACGGTTAGATTGATATGAGTGGGCCTGATCTAAGGCTCTAATCGTTTTGGTTTGTTTCGTGTGCATTAGATGGGATGCAGTTACAGATGGATATGTTTGCTTGTTTAATAGTAGTATAGATTGGAATCGATAGTGATGCTGGCAGAGTTTTCGTCCGACGCCGAAAATTGCTAAACACACAACTAAGGAGGATTTGTTGTTAATCCTGGCGGCTAGATTGATATGAGTGGGCCTGATCTAAGGCTCTAATTGTTTTGGTTTGTTTCGTGTGCATTAGATGGGGTGCAGTTAGGGATGGATATGTTTGCTTGTTTAATAGTAGTATATATTGGAATCGATAGCGATGCTGGCAGAGTTTTCGTCCAGCGCCTAATATTGCTAAACGCACATCTAAGGAGAATTAGTTATCAATCCTGACGGTGAGATTGATATGAGTGGGCTTGATCTAAGGCTCTAATTGTTTTGGTTTGTTTCATGTGCATTAGATGGGGTGCAGTTACGGATGGATATGTTTGCTTGTTTAATAGTAGTATAGATTGGAATCGATAGCGATGCTGGCAGAGTTTTCGTCCGGCGCCTAAAATTGCTAAACGCACATCTAAGGAGGATTAGTTGTTAATCCTGACGGCTAGATTGATATGAGTGGGCCTGATCTAAGGCTCTAATTGTTTTGGTTTGTTTCATGTGCATTAGATGGGGTGCAGTTACGGATGGATATGTTTGCTTGTTTAATAGTAGTATAGATTGGAATCGATAGCGATGCTGGCAGAGTTTTCGTCCGGCGCCTAAAATTGCTAAACGCACATCTAAGGAGGATTAGTTGTTAATCCTGACGGCTAGATTGATATGAGTGGGCCTGATCTAAGGCTCTAATTGTTTTGGTTTGTTTCGTGTGCATTAGATGGGGTGCAGTTACGGATGGATATGTTTGCTTGTTTAATAGTAGTATAGATTGGAATCGATAGCGATGCTGGCAGAGTTTTCGTCCGGCGCCTAAAATTGCTAAACGCACATCTAAGGAGGATTAGTTGTTAATCCTGACGGCTAGATTGATATGAGTGGGCCTGATCTAAGGCTCTAAATGTTTTGGTTTGTTTCGTGTGCATTAGATGGGGTGCAGTTACGGATGCATATGTTTGCTTGTTTAATAGTAGTATTGATTGGAATCGATAGCGATGCTGGCAGAGTTTTCGTCCGACGCCTAAAATTGCTAAACGCACATCTAAGGAGGATTAGCTGTTAATCCTGGCGGCTAGCTTGATATGAGTGGGCCTGATCTAAGGCTCTAATAGTTTTGGTTTGTTTCGTGTGCATTACATGGGGTACAGTTACGGATGGATATGTTTGCTTGCTTAATAGTAGTATAGATTGGAATCGATAGCGATGCTGGCAGAGTTTTCGTCCGGCGGCTAAAATTGCTAAACGCACATCTAAGGAGGATTAGTTGTTAATCCTGACGGTTAGATTGATATGAGTGGGCCTGATCTAAGGCTCTAATTGTTTTGGTTTGTTTCGTGTGCATTAGATGGGGTGCAGTCACGGATGGATATGTTTGCTTGTTTAATAGTAGTATAGATTGGAATCGATAGCGATGCTGGCAGAGTTTTCGTCCGGCGCCTAAAATTGCAAAACGCACATCTAAGGAGGATTAGTTATTAATCGTGACGGCTAGATTGATATGAGTGGGCCTGATCTAAGGCTCTAATTGTTTTGGTTTGTTTCGTGTGCATTAGATTGGGTGCAGTCACGGATGGATATGTTTGCTTGTTTAATAGTAGTATAGATTGGAATCGATAGCGATGCTGGCAGAGTTTTCGTCCGGCGCCTAAAATTGCTAATCGCACATCTAAGGAGGATTAGTTGTTAATCCTGACGGCTAGATTGATATGAGTGGGCCTGATCTAAGGCTCTAATCGTTTTGGTTTGTTTCGTGTGCATTAGATGGGGTGCAGTTACGGATGGATATGTTTGCTTGTTTAATAGTAGTATAGATTGGAATCGATAGCGATGCTGGCAGAGTTTTCGTCCGGCGCCTAAAATTGCTAAACGCACATCTAAGGAGGATTAGTTGTTAATCCTGACGGTTAGATTGATATGAGTGGGCCTGATCTAAGGCTCTAATTGTTTTGGTTTGTTTCGTGTGCATTAGATGGGGTGCAGTTAGGGATGGATATGTTTGCTTGTTTAGTAGTAGTATAGATTGGAATCGATAGCGATGCTGGCAGAGTTTTCGTCCGGCGCCTAAAATTGCTAAACGCACATCTAAGGAGGATTAGTTGTTAATCCTGACAGCTAGATTGATATGAGTGGGCCTGATCTAAGGCTCTAATTGTTTTGGTTTGTTTCGTGTGCATTAGATGGGGTGCAGTTAGGGATGGATATGTTTGTTTGTTTAACAGTAGTATTGATTGGAATCAATAGCGATGCTGGCAGAGTTTTCGCCCGGCGCCTAAAATTGCTAAACGCACATCTAAGGAGGATTAGTTGTTAATCCTGACGGTTAGATTGATATGAGTGGGCCTGATCTAAGGCTCTAATTGTTTTGGTTTGTTTCGTGTGCATTAGATGGGGTGCAGTTAGGGATGGATATGTTTGCTTGTTTAGTAGTAGTATAGATTGGAATCGATAGCGATGCTGGCAGAGTTTTCGTCCGGCGCCTAAAATTGCTAAACGCACATCTAAGGAGGATTAGTTGTTAATCCTGACTGTTAGATTGATATGAGTGGGCCTGATCTAAGGCTCTAATCGTTTTGGTTTGTTTCGTGTGCATTAGATGGGGTGCAGTTACGGATGGATATGTTTGCTTGTTTAATAGTAGTATAGATTGGAATCGATAGCGATGCTGGCAGAGTTTTCGTCCGGCGCCTAAAATTGCTAAACGCACATCTAAGGAGGATTAGTTGTTAATCCTGACGGTTAGATTGATATGAGTGGGCCTGATCTAAGGCTCTAATTGTTTTTGGTTTGTTTCGTGTGCATTAGATGGGGTGCAGTTAGGGATGGATATGTTTGCTTGTTTAGTAGTAGTATAGATTGGAATCGATAGCGATGCTGGCAGAGTTTTCGTCCGGCGCCTAAAATTGCTAAACGCACATCTAAGGAGGATTAGTTGTTAATCCTGACTGTTAGATTGATATGAGTGGGCCTGATCTAAGGCTCTAATCGTTTTGGTTTGTTTCGTGTGCATTAGATGGGGTGCAGTTACGGATGGATATGTTTGCTTGTTTAATAGTAGTATAGATTGGAATCGATAGCGATGCTGGCAGAGTTTTCGTCCGGCGCCTAAAATTGCTAAACGCACATCTAAGGAGGATTAGTTGTTAATCCTGACGGCTAGATTGATATGAGTGGGCCTGATCTAAGGCTCTAATTGTTTTGGTTTCTTTCGTGTGCATTAGATGGGGTGCAGTTAGGGATGGATATGTATGTTTGTTTAATAGTAGTATAGATTGGAATCAATAGCGATGCTGGCAGAGTTTTCGTCCGGCGCCTAAAATTGCTAAACGCACATCTAAGGAGGATTAGTTGTTAATCCTGACGGTTAGATTGATATGAGTGGGCCTGATCTAAGGCTCTAATTGTTTTGGTTTGTTTCGTGTGCATTAGATGGGGTGCAGTCACGGATGGATATGTTTGCTTGTTTAATAGTAGTATAGATTGGAATCGATAGCGATGCTGGCAGAGTTTTCGTCCGGCGCCTAAAATTGCAAAACGCACATCTAAGGAGGATTAGTTATTAATCGTGACGGCTAGATTGATATGAGTGGGCCTGATCTAAGGCTCTAATTGTTTTGGTTTGTTTCGTGTGCATTAGATTGGGTGCAGTCACGGATGGATATGTTTGCTTGTTTAATAGTAGTATAGATTGGAATCGATAGCGATGCTGGCAGAGTTTTCGTCCGGCGCCTAAAATTGCTAATCGCACATCTAAGGAGGATTAGTTGTTAATCCTGACGGCTAGATTGATATGAGTGGGCCTGATCTAAGGCTCTAATTGTTTTGGTTTGTTTGGTGTGCATTAGACGGGGTGCAGTTACGGATGGATATGTTTGCTTGTTTAATAGTAGTATAGATTGGAATCGATAGCGATGCGGGCAGAGTTTTCGTCCGGCGCCTAAAATTGCTAATCGCACATCTAAGGAGGATTAGTTGTTAATCCTGACGGTTAGATTGATATGAGTGGGCCTGATCTAAGGCTCTAATTGTTTTGGTTTGTTTCATGTGCATTAGACGGGGTGCAGTTACGGATGGATATGTTTGCTTGTTTAAGAGTAGTATAGATTGGAATCGATAGCGATGCGGGCAGAGTTTTCGTCCGGTGCCTAAAATTGCTAAACGCACATCTAAGGAGGATTAGTTATTAATCCTGACAGCTAGATTGATATGAGTGGGCCTGATCTAAGGCTCTAATTGTTTTGGTTTGTTTCGTGTGCATTAGATGGGGTGCAGTTAGGGATGGATATGTTTGTTTGTTTAACAGTAGTATTGATTGGAATCAATAGCGATGCTGGCAGAGTTTTCGCCCGGCGCCTAAAATTGCTAAACGCACATCTAAGGAGGATTAGTTGTTAATCCTGACGGTTAGATTGATATGAGTGGGCCTGATCTAAGGCTCTAATTGTTTTGGTTTGTTTCGTGTGCATTAGATGGGGTGCAGTTAGGGATGGATATGTTTGCTTGTTTAGTAGTAGTATAGATTGGAATCGATAGCGATGCTGGCAGAGTTTTCGTCCGGCGCCTAAAATTGCTAAACGCACATCTAAGGAGGATTAGTTGTTAATCCTGACTGTTAGATTGATATGAGTGGGCCTGATCTAAGGCTCTAATCGTTTTGGTTTGTTTCGTGTGCATTAACTGGGGTGCAGTTACGGATGGATATGTTTGCTTGTTTAATAGTAGTATAGATTGGAATCGATAGCGATGCTGGCAGAGTTTTCGTCCGGCGCCTAAAATTGCTAAACGCACATCTAAGGAGGATTAGTTGTTAATCCTGACGGTTAGATTGATATGAGTGGGCCTGATCTAAGGCTCTAATTGTTTTGGTTTGTTTCGTGTGCATTAGATGGGGTGCAGTTAGGGATGGATATGTTTGCTTGTTTAGTAGTAGTATCGATTGGAATCGATAGCGATGCTGGCAGAGTTTTCGTCCGGCGCCTAAAATTGCTAAACGCACATCTAAGGAGGATTAGTTGTTAATCCTGACTGTTAGATTGATATGAGTGGGCCTGATCTAAGGCTCTAATCGTTTTGGTTTGTTTCGTGTGCATTAGATGGGGTGCAGTTACGGATGGATATGTTTGCTTGTTTAATAGTAGTATAGATTGGAATCGATAGCGATGCTGGCAGAGTTTTCGTCCGGCGCCTAAAATTGCTAAACGCACATCTAAGGAGGATTAGTTGTTAATCCTGACGGCTAGATTGATATGAGTGGGCCTGATCTAAGGCTCTAATTGTTTTGGTTTCTTTCGTGTGCATTAGATGGGGTGCAGTTAGGGATGGATATGTATGTTTGTTTAATAGTAGTATAGATTGGAATCAATAGCGATGCTGGCAGAGTTTTCGTCCGGCGCCTAAAATTGCTAAACGCACATCTAAGGAGGATTAGTTGTTAATCCTGACGGTTAGATTGATATGAGTGGGCCTGATCTAAGGCTCTAATTGTTTTGGTTTGTTTCGTGTGCATTAGATGGGGTGCAGTTAGGGATGGATATGATTGCTTGTTTAATAGTAGTATAGATTGGAATCGATAGTGATGCTGGCAGAGTTTTCCTCCGGCGCCTAAAACTGCTAAACGCACATCTAATGAGGATTTCTTGTTAATCCTGACGGTTAGATTGATATGAGTGGGCCTGATCTAAGGCTCTAATCGTTTTGGTTTGTTTCGTGTGCATTAGATGGGGTGCAGTTACGGATGTATATGTTTGCTTGTTTAATAGTAGTATAGATTGGAATCGATAGCGATGCTGGCAGAGTTTTCGTCCGACGCCTAAAATTGCTAAACGCACATCTAAGGAGGATTAGTTGTTAATACTGACGGCTAGATTGATATGAGTGGGCCTGATCTAATGCTCTAATTGTTTTGGTTTGTTTCGTGTGCATTAGATGGGGTGCAGTTAGGGATGGATATGTTTGCTTGTTTAATAGTAGTATAGATTGGAATCGATAGCGATGCTGGCAGAGTTTTCGTCCGGCGCCTAAAATTGCTAAACGCGCATCTAAGGAGGATTTGTTGTTAATCCTGACGGTTAGATTGATATGAGTGGGCCTGATCTAAGGCTCTAATTGTTTTGGTTTGTTTCGTGTGCATTAGATGGGGTGCAGTTACGGATGGATATGTTTGCTTGTTTAATAGTAGTATAGATTGGAATCGATAGCGATGCTGGCAGAGTGATAGCGATGCTGGCAGAGTTTTCGTCCGGCACGTAATATTGCTAAACGCACATCTAACGAGGATTAGTTATTAATCCTGACGGTTAGATTGATATGAGTGGGCCTGATCTAAGGCTCTAATTGTTTTGGTTTGTTTCGTGTGCATTTGATGGAGTGGAGCTAGGGATGGATATGTTTGCTTGTTTAATAGTAGTATAGATTATCCTGTTTGAGGTAATATATAAGACTAGATAGAGTACCACCATGTATTGAGGAAGGCATCTGTACATGATCACAACAAGAAAGCACAAATGGTCAGTGAGATGTCATAACTGAATAGCATGATTCTTATGTTCAGTCAGGGAACATGTATAGATCGAATTTGATAGGATTTTGGATGCTAATTACCATGGTTTGGGCGAAGATGCTGCTCGGTAGTATTTTGTCGTCAGCTGTATTTGCTATGCATCTCTGTGAGTTCTGTGTGAGTTTCCTGAATACTTAGGGGAACGAAAAATATACCAAGTGCAAAGAATTGAGAAAAGAAAAAGGAAGCGTTGTCGCCGGGGATCGAACCCGGTGACAGGCGGGAATACTTACCACTATTCTACAACGACCTCGATTCTAATTCTATTGGCTCTTTGTTTACGTGACCGGATTATAATGTGAGAGCTCAAAGTACGTAAACTCATGTCCGTATTGGAGCTCGATCAGGAAACGGAACCGCCGCCGTCTCCGGCGAAAACATTGGCATATATATAGCCGAAACTTCCCAGGCTCTCAGGCTATAGATCGCGATGTCCAACTCACCTTCTTGCGGGCCTTCTTGGTCTGCGTCGACGGCAACCCGTGAAGACGACTGCACCACACTCGGTGCGAGTATGTCTCCCAGCTCTCCAACCCATCTCGGTTCTTCTGCTCTAGGCGAAGATTCGTTGATCTCTGTCGTGCAGCCAGTTGTTTTTTGGAAGGTTCAATCGAACCGCTCTTGAAATCCCAAATTCATCCCTGCTATCCTGGCTGGCTATTTTGAATTTTCAGGTTTTAGCGCGCCAAGTTTTCTCTATCTTTCTTTGTTCAAGTAGCTTGGGTTCTTGAGAATTCATAGTTCTTTATTGCGAAGTCTGAGTTGTATAAGGAAAATTGACGCTACATGCTTACAAGCTCCTGGGTATCATTGCAGATAGTTTACCGGAGGTTTCGTCTGCTGAAACATATATAGTGCATCTCGCCAACAACACGGTGCCCGAAATATGAGAACAGGGCCTGTTTTCGAGCAACTACCAGAGGTATATCTTCTTGCTGGCGACCGTATCCCGAGAAAAAACTGCTATCACATGAATATATGATGCATCTAGACCTAGGAATTTTGCTTGCTTTTTGTGCTAATATAAGATCTCAATATGATGTCAAGTAGTAAATTGTAACCATGCTCGTTTCCATAAGAACCATTCAATCGTGAATCGCAGCAATAGCTATACTTGTACTCCCTCGTTCCCATATTAGATCGAGGACTTATTTAGCTGTATGCATGAACTGTCAACTACATGCACAAATTAGCAAGCTGTATAAATATGATTTTGTTGTTTCTATGTCAACTACGTACTAGCTAAAGCTAGCTGCTAGCTACAGTCTAACTGTTGAACTTGTCAACCTCGATTTTGCAGGAAATTCTACATTATATACACTCCCTCTTGACAGTGCAAGACGCAGCTCGTGCTGCATGCGTGTCTCACGGATTTCTACATGCCTGGAGACGCTATTCCCATCTTAAACTCAACGAACGTACGCTTGGATTGGCTGATAAGACAGTTGAAGAACAAGAAACCTATATCATAAAAAAAGTTGACCAAATTCTTGAAAACCATCACAACAACAGGGTTAAGGTGGAGACACTTAAACTTAAACTTGTACATGGCTCTTATGGCTACATCAAAGCCTCGGGCCTCGACAGGTGGCTCCAAATCACCGTCAAGTCTGGGATAAAAAAACTTGACTTGTCAATACCTTTACAAATCAAGGAAGAATACAGCTTCCCGTGCGCCGTCTTGTCTGATGAGGCAGCTGCAAGTTCAATCCAGTCTCTCCACCTCCATGGCTGCGCTTTTACTCCCACGTCATCACTTGGTCTCTTGAGAAGATTGACATGTTTACATTTGGTTTTTGTCCGGGTTACAGAGGAAGGATTAACGCTCTTGCTCTCAAAATCTTCTGTGCTAGAGAAGTTGGACATCTCCTTTTGTAGGGGGATAATTTGCTTGCGAATAGCTTGGAAGTTGCAGCATCTCAAATACCTTAGTTTGATACATTGCATAGGGCTGCAGTCAGTACAGATCAATGCCCCAAATCTCTGCTCCTTTCGCTCTGATAAGATTGGGATCCTGACAGAAATGTCTGTGAGAAATTCTTCTCAACTTAAGAATGTACGTTTGTCGAGCATTCTTTTCTCTGATGCTCACGCCAGGCTTCCATCCATCATACCTAATGTTGAGAGTCTTACCCTGCAGTCACGAGAGGTATATGTCTCTGATTTTAACATCTTAATGATCTATATCGATATTTTTAAGTGTACAATGCACAGTTAAATATATGTAATTATATATACAACACATTTTGATTAATCTTGGGGTTCATCCTTATTCAGATTGTCAACATCCCAATTCCAATGTCGTCCTCCAAGTTCCCCTACCTCAAGAACCTGGAAATCAGACTCCATCCAGCAACAATGCCCTTCCCTCCAAGCCGTGACATCTTTTCATTGATTTCTTTTCTTGATGCTTCTCCCGTCCTAGATTCTTTCATCCTACGGGTAAGTCACTATTCATAACACTCGAAGCTATCTACGACAAATAGTGTGTTACACTTTTTTTGTTACAAGAATGGAACTATATGCAGGTAGAGCGGGATGCGATTACACCCGATATCGTTTCTGGAGAGGACGATGTGTATACTAGACGAAAGCTAGAGTACAGGCATGACCGCCTCAAGAAGGTGCTGATCACAGGGTTCTGTCCATCCAGAAGCCTGGTCAAGCTCACGATCCACATCCTCGAGAGTGTGGCTTCCCTCGAGCGTTTGACGTTGGACATGACCTACAGCTATGATAGGAGGTGGGCTACCTTTGGCAAATGCCCTGCCTCAACAAAGAATGGCCTATGTTTGTCGATGAGCAAGAAAGATCTCGCGGGAGCTCATAGAGGGGTGGAAATTGCGGGTCAGTACATCGCAGGGAGAGTTCCATCCAATGTTCAGTTCGAGGTCCTAGGGCCTTGTACCCGATGCCATAGTGTCGAGCGGTAGATACGGTTAACAATGTGGTTGGTCTCGGATTATAGAATTTTTCATGTGTTTTTTGTCGGTATCACCAAACAGTACGCATTTTTTTATAGCACAAACTAGTTGGCTTACTGCTGCCTCTGATTGTGAGTAGTTACCTTCATCCAGTGCAAAGGGTTGGCTTACCGTTTCCTTTGTGACTGCGAGAAGCTTTGATCAACCGGCAACGGGGAAAAAGAGATGTGGAGTGGCAAAACCACGAACGGTTGTCTTACTTGGAAAAAGGTTGGTACGGTTGTCTTACTTGGAAAAAGGTTGGTTTACACCTCTATGACAGTTCGAAGCTGCTCGCATTACTTTGATCAATTAACTGAAAAAAAATACAATATAAGGATATGCCATTGCCAGGGATTGAATCCGGGTCACCCGTGTGACAATACTAAAATGACTTGGTTGAAGGATTCGATTGATGTACTTACAAGTTTCTTAATAAAAATCTGAGTCCCCCTTTCCAAAATAAAAAGAAAAAAATTAAAATTCTTCACATCCCATTGTGTGCCCCAAGTGAATTCCACACAACTTGAGCAAGAATGCATCTGATCATAATGTGTCTGATGGACTCCACGGTTAGGCATAGGTCGCAGCCGGCATGTGGGAGCAATGACGGTCCAGCTTTCCTTAACCATGTTGTCCTTGGTATTTAGTCTCCCCCTGAAGGCTAGACAAACTACTACGACTTCTTAGTGACCCTGTGGAATGCGGAAGCAAAGGCCAGAGTTGGAAGAATGTGGCATGTTATTTTTGCGGCCTGTGTGGTGACCCTGTCGAACGATCGTAATGCATGGGATTTTGACAACAAAAGCTGGTTTGGTACTCTGGCGCATATACCAAAATGGTTATTAGTGGTACACTAACGGTTTGGAGCCTATTTCTAATCTGACAGACTTTCCCTGCTTTAGTGGGCTAGTACTTTCGGCCAAAATCCCATGTGCCTTTAGTCTATCTCCCTTCTCTTGCCTTCGCTCCCTCTTATTTTCATCACCTACTGCCGTCCTGTGGACGATCTATGATCTACTGCACTATCCGTGCATTGCTCTCATAGCCGCTTAGGTAACTGAATGTTGTTATTCGGGCCGAAATGCATAAAATAGAGAATGCATTGCCTCCAATAGTACAAGTCGTAAACCATCGACTGGCTTTGCTCATTCCCTTTGTTTGAAATCCCTGGAACCACGGATCGGCCACGGTAACGCGGACCTGTCCATGCATATACATATGAGGGGCCGGAGTCGTGGAGCCTTCATCCAGCAAAAAGTACCTGATCCAAGTGGTAGATGACCAGCACGATCATGCATGGAGCACATCATACTTTCATCTCCACTGCATCGATGAAACACACTGTGAAAAGTCCGAGCAGATAAGTTGATATTAAGGGAAGGAATTTCGCCGTTGGATTACTCTGCCATCGCCAACTCCTAAAATTTCGCTGTTGCCTACTGACGAACTGTAAGTGCTGATTTTTTAAGTGTACAATGCACAGTTAAATATATGTAATTATATATACAACACATTTTGATTAATCTTGGGGTTCATCCTTATTCAGATTGTCAACATCCCAATTCCAATGTCGTCCTCCAAGTTCCCCTACCTCAAGAACCTAGAAATCAGACTCCATCCAGCAACAATGCCCTTCCCTCCAAGCCGTGACATCTTTTCATTGATTTCTTTTCTTGATGCTTCTCCCGTCCTAGATTCTTTCATCCTACGGGTAAGTCACTATTCATAACACTTGAAGCTATCTACGACAAATAGTGTGTTACACTTCTTTTGTTACAAGAATGGAACTATATGCAGGTAGAGCGGGATGCGATTACACCCGATATCGTTTCTGGAGAGGACGATGTGTATACTAGACGAAAGCTAGAGTACAGGCATGACCGCCTCAAGAAGGTGCTGATCAGAGGGTTCTGTCCATCCAGAAGCCTGGTCAAGCTCACGATCCACATCCTCGAGAGTGTGGCTTCCCTCGAGCGTTTGACGTTGGACATGACCTACAGCTATGATAGGAGGTGGGCTACCTTTGGCAAATGCCCTGCCTCAACAAAGAATGGCCTATGTTTGTCGATGAGCAAGAAAGATCTCGCGGGAGCTCGTAGAGGGGTGGAAATTGCGGGTCAGTACATCGCAGGGAGAGTTCCATCCAATGTTCAGTTCGAGGTCCTAGGGCCTTGTACCCGATGCCATAGTGTCGAGCGGTAGATACGGTTAACAATGTGGTTGGTCTCGGATTATAGAATTTTTCATGTGTTTTTTGTCGGTATCACCAAACAATATGCATTTTTTATAGCACAAACTAGTTGGCTTACTGCTGCCTCTGATTGTGACTAGTTGCCTTCATCCAGTGCAAAGGGTTGGCTTACCGTTTTCCTTTGTGACTGCCAGAAGCTTTGATCAACCGGCAACGGGGAAAAAGAGATGTGGAGTGGCAAAACCACGAAAGGTTGTCTTACTTGGAAAAAGGTTGGTTTACACCTCTATGACAGTTCGAAGCTGCTCGCATTACTTTGATCAATTAACTGAAAAAATACAATAAAAGGATATGCCGTTGCCGGGGATTGAATCCGGGTCACCCGTGTGACAATACTAAAACGACTTGGTTGAAGGATTCGATTGATGTACTTACAAGTTTCTTAATAAAAAACTGAGTCCCCCTTTCCAAAATAAAAAATAAAAAAATTAAAATTCTTCACATCCCATTGCGTGCCTGAAGTGAATTCCACACAACTTGAGCAAGAATGCATCTGATCAGAATGTGTCTGATGGACTCCACGGTTAGGCATAGGTCGCAGCCGGCATGTGAGGGCAATGACGGTCCAACTTTCCTTAACCATGTTGTCCTTGGTATTTAGTCTCCCCCTGAAGGCTAGACAAACTACTACGACTTCTTAGTGACCCTGTGGAATGCGGAAGCAAAGGCCAGAGTTGGAAGAATGTGGCATGTTATTTTTGCGGCCTGTGTGGTGACCCTGTCGAACGAGCGTAATGCATGGGATTTTGACAACAAAAGCTGGTTTGGTACTCTGGCGCATATACCAAAATGGTTATTACTGGTACACTAACGGTTTGGAGCCTATTTCTAATCTGACAGACTTTCCCTGCTTTAGTGGGCTAGTACTTTCGGCCAAAATCCCATGTGCCTTTAGTCTATCTCCCTTCTCTTGCCTTCGCTCCCTCTTATTTTCATCACCTACTGCCGTCCTGTGGACGATCTATGATCTACTGCACTATCCGTGGATTGCTCTCATAGCCGCTTAGGTAACTGAATGTTGTTATTCGGGCTGAAATGCATAAAATAGAGAATGCATTGCCTCCAATAGTACAAGTCATAAACCATCGACTGGCTTTGCTCATTCCCTTTGTTTGAAATCCCTGGAACCACGGATCGGCCACGGTAACGCAGACCTGTCCAAGCATATACGTATGAGGGGCCGGAGTCGTGGAGCCTTCATCCAGCAAAAAGTACCTGATCCAAGTGGTAGATGACCAGCACGATCATGCATGGAGCACATCATACTTTCATCTCCACTGCATCGATGAAACACACTGTGAAAAGTCCGAGCAGATATTAAGGGAAGGAATTTCGCTGTTGGATTACTCTGCCATCGCCAACTCCTAAAATTTCGCCGTTGCCTACTGACGAACTGTAAGTGCAGATTTTTTTAAGTGTACAATGCACAGTTAATATATGTAATTATATATACAACACATTTTGATTAATCTTGGGGTTCATCCTTATTCAGATTGTCAACATCCCAATTCCAATGTCGTCCTCCAAGTTCCCCTACCTCAAGAACCTGGAAATCAGACTCCATCCAGCAACAATGCCCTTCCCTCCAAGCCGTGACATCTTTTCATTGATTTCTTTTCTTGATGCTTCTCCCGTCCTAGATTCTTTCATCCTACGGGTAAGTCACTATTCATAACACTCGAAGCTATCTACGACAAATAGTGTGTTACACTTTTTTTGTTACAAGAATGGAACTATATGCAGGTAGAGCGGGATGCGATTACACCCGATATCGTTTCTGGAGAGGACGATGTGTATACTAGACGAAAGCTAGAGTACAGGCATGACCGCCTCGAGAAGGTGCTGATCACAGGGTTTTGTCCATCCAGAAGCCTGGTCAAGCTCACGATCCACATCCTCGAGAGTGTGGCTTCCCTCGAGCGTTTGACGTTGGACATGACCTACAGCTATGATAGGAGGTGGGGTACCTTTGGTAAATGCCGCGCCTCAACAAAGAATGGCCTATGTTTGTCGATGAGCAAGAAAGATCTCGCGGGAGCTCGTAGAGGGGTGGAAATTGCGGGTCAGTACATCGCAGGGAGAGTTCCATCCAATGTTCAGTTCGAGGCCCTAGGGCCTTGTACCCGATGCCATAGTGTCGAGCGGTAGATACGGTTAACAATGTGGTTGGTCTCGGATTATAGAATTTTTCATGTGTTTTTTGTTGGTATCACCAAACAATATGCATTTTTTATAGCACAAACTAGTTGGCTTACTGCTGCCTCTGATTGTGACTAGTTGCCTTCATCCAGTGCAAAGGGTTGGCTTACCGTTTTCCTTTGTGACTGCCAGAAGCTTGATCAACCGGCAACGGGGAAAAAGAGATGTGGAGTTGCAAAACCACGAAAGGTTGTCTTACTTGGAAAAAGGTTGGTTTACACCTCTATGACAGTTCGAAGCTGCTCGCATTACTTTGATCAATTAACTGAAAAAATACAATAAAAGGATATGCCGTTGCCGGGGATTGAATCCGGGTCACCCGTGTGACAATACTAAAACGACTTGGTTGAAGGATTCGATTGATGTACTCACAAGTTTCTTAATAAAAAACTGAGTCCCCCTTTCCAAAATAAAAAGAAAAAAAATTAAAATTCTTCACATCCCATTGCGTGCCCCAAGTGAATTCCACACAACTTGAGCAAGAATGCATCTGATCAGAATGTGTCTGATGGACTCCACGGTTTGGCATAGGTCGCAGCCGCCATGTGGGGGCAATGACGGTCCAGCTTTCCTTAACCATGTTGTCCCTGGTATTTAGTCTCCCACTGAAGGCTAGACAAACTACTACGACTTCTCAGTGACCCTATGGAATGCGGAAGCAAAGGCCAGAGTTGGAAGAATGTGGCATGTTATTTTTGCGGCCTGTGTGGTGACCCTGTCGAACGATCGTAATGCATGGGATTTTGACAACAAAAGCTGGTTTGGTACTCTGGCGCATATACAAAAATGGTTATTACTGGTACACTAACGATTTGCAGCCTATCTCTAATCTGACAGACTTTCCCTGCTTTAGTGGTCTAGTACTTTCGGCCAAAATCCCATGTGCCTTTAGTCTATCTCCCTTCTCTTGCCTTCGCTCCCTCTTATTTTCATCACCTACTGCCGTCCTGTGGACGATCTATGATCTACTGCACTATCCGTGCATTGCTCTCATAGCCGCTTAGGTAACTGAATGTTGTTATTCGGGCCGAAATGCATATAATAGAGAATGCATTGCCTGCAATAGTACAAGTCGTAAACCATCGACTGGCTTTGCTCATTCCCTTTGTTTGAAATCCCTGGAACCACGGATCGGCCACGGTAACGCGGATCTGTCCATGCATATACGTATGAGGGGCCGGAGTCGTGGAGCCTTCATCCAGCAAAAAGTACCTGATCCAAGTGGTAGATGACCAGCACGATCATGCATGGAGCACATCATACTTTCATCTCCACTGCATCGATGAAACACACTGTGAAAAGTCCGAGCAGATATTAAGGGAAGGAATTTCGCCGTTGGATTACTCTACCATCGCCAACTCCTAAAATTTCGCAGTTGCGTACTGACGAGCTGTAAGTGCAGATTTTTTTAAGTGTACAATGCACAGTTAAATATATGTAATTATATATACAACACATTTTGATTAATCTTGGGGTTCATCCTTATTCAGATTGTCAACATCCCAATTCCAATTTCGTCCTCCAAGTTCCCCTACCTCAAGAACCTGGAAATCAGACTCCATCCAGCAACAATGCCCTTCCCTCCAAGCCGTGACATCTTTTCATTGATTTCTTTTCTTGATGCTTCTCCCGTCCTAGATTCTTTCATCCTACGGGTAAGTCACTATTCATAACACTCGAAGCTATCTACGACAAATAGTGTGTTACACTTTTTTTGTTACAAGAATGGAACTATATGCAGGTAGAGCGGGATGCGATTACACCCGATATCGTTTCTGGAGACGACGATGTGTATACTAGATGAAAGCTAGAGTACAGGCATGACCGCCTCAAGAAGGTGCTGATCACAGGGTTCTGTCCATCCAGAAGCCTGGTCAAGCTCACGATCCACATCCTCGAGAGTGTGGCTTCCCTCGAGCGTTTGACGTTGGACATGACCTACAGCTATGATAGGAGGTGGGGTACCTTTGGTAAATGCCGCGCCTCAACAAAGAATGGCCTATGTTTGTCGATGAGCAAGAAAGATCTCGCGGGAGCTCGTAGAGGGGTGGAAATTGCGGGTCAGTACATCGCAGGGAGAGTTCCATCCAATGTTCAGTTCGAGGTCCTAGGGCCTTGTACCCGATGCCATAGTGTCGAGCGGTAGATACGGTTAACAATGTGGTTGGTCTCGGATTATAGAATTTTTCACGTGTTTTTTGTCAGTATCACCAAACAATATGCATTTTTTTATAGCGCAAACTAGTTGGCTTACTGCTGCCTCTGATTGTGACTAGTTACCTTCATCCAGTGCAAAGGGTTGGCTTACCGTTTCCTTTGTGACTGCGAGAAGCTTTGATCAACCGGCAACGGGGAAAAAGAGATGTGGAGTGGCAAAACCACGAACGGTTGTCTTACTTGGAAAAAGGTTGGTTTACACCTCTATGACAGTTCGAAGCTGCTCGCATTACTTTGATCAATTAACTGAAAAAAATACAATAAAAGGATATGCCGTTGCCGGGGATTGAATCCGGGTCACCCGTGTGACAATACTAAAACGACTTGGTTGAAGGATTCGATTGATGTACTCACAAGTTTCTTAATAAAAAACTGAGTCCCCCTTTCCAAAATAAAAAGAAAAAAATTAAAATTCTTCACATCCCATTGCGTGCCCCAAGTGAATTCCACACAACTTGAGCAAGAATGCATCTGATCAGAATGTGTCTGATGGACTCCACGGTTTGGCATAGGTCGCAGCCGGCATGTGGGGGCAATGACGGTCTAGCTTTCCTTAACCATGTTGTCCCTGGTATTTGGTCTCCCACTGAAGGCTAGACAAACTACTATGACTTCTCAGTGACCCTATGGAATGCGGAAGCAAAGGCCAGAGTTGGAAGAATGTGGCATGTTATTTTTGCGGCCTGTGTGGTGACCCTGTCGAACGATCGTAATGCATGGGATTTTGACAACAAAAGCTGGTTTGGTACTCTGGCGCATATACAAAAATGGTTATTACTGGTACACTAACGATTTGCAGCCTATCTCTAATCTGACAGACTTTCCCTGCTTTAGTGGTCTAGTACTTTCGGCCAAAATCCCATGTGCCTTTAGTCTATCTCCCTTCTCTTGCCTTCGCTCCCTCTTATTTTCATCACCTACTGCCGTGCTGTGGACGATCTATGATCTACTGCACTATCCGTGCATTGCTCTCATAGCCGCTTAGGTAACTGAATGTTGTTATTCGGGCCGAAATGCATATAATAGAGAATGCATTGCCTGCAATAGTACAAGTCGTAAACCATCGACTGGCTTTGCTCATTCCCTTTGTTTGAAATCCCTGGAACCACGGATCGGCCACGGTAACGCGGATCTGTCCATGCATATACGTATGAGGGGCCGGAGTCGTGGAGCCTTCATCCAGCAAAAAGTACCTGATCCAAGTGGTAGATGACCAGCACGATCATGCATGGAGCACATCATACTTTCATCTCCACTGCATCGATGAAACACACTGTGAAAAGTCCGAGCAGATATTAAGGGAAGGAATTTCGCCGTTGGATTACTCTACCATCGCCAACTCCTAAAATTTCGCAGTTGCCTACTGACGAGCTGTAAGTGCAGATTTTTTTAAGTGTACAATGCACAGTTAAATATATGTAATTATATATACAACACATTTTGATTAATCTTGGGGTTCATCCTTATTCAGATTGTCAACATCCCAATTCCAATGTCGTCCTCCAAGTTCCCCTACCTCAAGAACCTGGAAATCATACTCCATCCAGCAACAATGCCCTTCCCTCCAAGCCGTGACATCTTTTCATTGATTTCTTTTCTTGATGCTTCTCCCGTCCTAGATTCTTTCATCCTACGGGTAAGTCACTATTCATAACACTCGAAGCTATCTACGACAAATAGTGTGTTACACTTTTTTTGTTACAAGAATGGAACTATATGCAGGTAGAGCGGGATGCGATTACACCCGATATCGTTTCTGGAGAGGACTATATGTATACTAGACGAAAGCTAGAGTACAGGCATGACCGCCTCAAGAAGGTGCTGATCACAGGGTTCTGTCCATTCAGAAGCCTAGTCAAGCTCACGATCCACATCCTCGAGAGTGTGGCTTCCCTCGAGCGTTTGACGTTGGACATGACCTACAGCTATGATAGGAGGTGGGCTACCTTTGGTAAATGTCGCGCCTCAACAAAGAATGGCCTATGTTTGTCGATGAGCAAGAAAGATCTCGCGGGAGCTCGTAGAGGGGTGGAAATTGCGGGTCAATACATCGCATCACTAGTAGAAAAGGGGCCAATGGTCCAGGGTGGGTTAGCCCATTAGTCCCGGTTCAAACTAGAACCGGGACCAATGGGGGCATTGGACCCGGTTCGTGAGCCCAGGGGGCCGGCCGGGCCACGTGGGCCATTGGTCCCGGTTCGTCTGGACCTTTTGGTCCCGGTTGGTGGGACGAACCGGGACCAATGTGCCTGGCTCCTGGCCCACCACCATTGGTCCCGGTTCATGGCATGAACCGGGACCAAAGGCTCCCATTTAGTCCCGGTTCATGTCACGAACCGGGACCAGTGGTGCCGCCTATATATATACCCCTCGCGCCGGAGCAAAGCACTGAGTGCTCTGTTTTTCTGGGCCAGCGAGAGGAGGGGCTTTAGGTGCTCTAGCTCACCTCCTATGCACATGAGGTGTTCGATGAAATGCCCGAGCCACACTAGTTAAGCTTTCTCCTCTCGAAGCTCGACCTCAAAGCTCCATTTTCCTCGAGATTTGTCTAGATTTAGCGGTCCGTCACGCCCCACCCCTGTCTTCACCGCCGTCGATCACCCGCGCCGATCTCATCACCGACACCACCGTGGTGAGCCTCTTGCTCTTATCTTCTTTCTGAAATGAAAAATATTCTTACTTGTATGTTTAGATAGATACTTGTATCATTTTCTTACTTTTATTATTGCATCTTATATAGTGCGATGGTTTTGGTATCCGCCCCCGTCGGCCCTCGTCCTGTCTATGATTCGGATGTGGTATATATATTAATCTTTATAACTATTGGTTCATTTATTATTTATGATAATTATGCGGACCAATGTGACATAGATTTTATTTATCTAGGATGTATGTGAACCGGAAATTCCAACCGACCCTATTGTCGAGAGGTTAAATTTAGTTGAAGAAGAAAACAATTTCTTGAAGGAAAAAATAAAAAAAATTGAGGAGGAGAAGATGATATTGGAGTTGCATGTTGCGGATGTCGTCGATGATCACAAGATCAAGATGGATGCAATGCGCTTGAAGATTAGAAAGATTAGAAAATATGCCATTCATACCGAGGCTTGGTATCATTATGCCATTGGATCAATTGTTACCTTGGTTGCGATTATGATCGCCTTTGTTTTAATTAATGTATGGTTTAATTAATTAGATGCTCTGGAGAGCTATATGTTGTTAGATGAGAACTATGTATGTACTTTGCTTTTAATGCATGTGATGATGAACTTCTATTAATTTGGACACTTAATTATATATAATGCACGCAGATGAACCGGCAATGGATGTACGGTGACAGACACACCTCCGAGTACATTAAGGGCGTGCATGAGTTTCTCGATGCGGCTCAGGCAAACAAGCAGAATGGTTTTATATGTTGTCCATGCCCTGATTGTGGGAATACGAAGTCTTACTCTGACCAGAAAATCCTTCACACCCACCTGTTCTATAAGGGTTTCATGCCACACTATAATGTTTGGACGAGGCACGGAGAAATAGGGGTTATGATGGAAGACGAAGAAGAAGAAGAGTACGATGACAACTACGTGCCCCCTGAATACCGTGATGCTCCAACGGGGGGAGCTGGTGAAGATCAAGAGGAACCGGACGATGTGCCCAATGATGCTGCAACGGGTGAAGGTGCTGAAGATCAAGAGGAACCAGACGATGTGCATGATGATGGTGATCTCCGTCGTGTCATTGTCGATGCAAGGACGCAATGCGAAAGTCAAAAGGAGAAGCCGAAGTTCGATCGCATGTTAGAGGATCACAAAAAAGGGTTGTACCCCAATTGCGAAGATGGCAACACAAAGCTCGGTACCGTACTGGAATTGCTGCAGTGGAAGGCAGAGAATGCTGTGCCTGACAAAGGATTTGAGAAGCTACTGAAAATATTGAAGAAGAAGCTTCCAAAGGATAACGAATTGCCCGACAGTACATACGCAGCAAAGAAGGTCGTATGCCCTCTAGGATTGGAGGTGGAGAAGATACATGCATGCCCTAATGACTGCATCCTATACCGCGGTGCATACAAGGATCTGAACGCATGCCCGGTATGCGGTGCATTGCGGTATAAGATCAGACGAGATGACCCTGGTGATGTTCACGGCGAACCCCGCAGGAAGAGGGTTCCTGCGAAGGTGATGTGGTATGCTCCTATAATACCACGGTTGAAACGTCTGTTCAGAAACGGAGAGCATGCCAAGTCGATGCGATGGCACAGTGAGGACCATAAGAAAGACGGGAAGTTGAGAGCACCCGCTGACGGGTCGCAGTGGAGAAAAATCGTGAGAAAGTACTGGGATGAGTTTGCAAAGGACCCAAGGAACGTATGGTTTGCTTTAAGCGCGGATGGCATTAATCCTTTCGGGGAGCAGAGCAGCAATCACAGCACCTGGCCGGTCACTCTATGTATGTATAACCTTCCTCCATGGATGTGCATGAAGCGGAAGTTCATTATGATGCCAATTCTCATCCAAGGCCCTAAGCAACCCGGCAACGACATTGATGTGTACCTAAGGCCATTAGTTGAAGAACTTTTACAGCTGTGGAATGGAAATGGTGTACGTACGTGGGATGAGCACGGACAGGAGGAATTTAACCTAAAGGCGTTGCTGTTCGTGACCATCAACGATTGGCCCGCTCTCAGTAACCTTTCAGGACAGACAAACAAAGGATACCACGCATGCACACACTGTTTACATGACACTGAAAGTATATACCTGGACAAATGCAGGAAGAATGTGTACCTGGGCCATCGTCGATTTCTTCCGACCAACCATCAATGTCGAAAGAAAGGCAAGCATTTCAAAGGCGAGGCAGATCACCGGAAGAAGCCCGCCATGCGTACCGGTGGTCACGTACTTGCTATGGTCAATGATTTACACGTAATCTTTGGAAAGGGTGCCGGCGCACTAGCTGTTCCGAATGATGCTGAGGGACACGCACCCACGTGGAAGAAGAAATCTATATTTTGGGACCTACCCTACTGGAAAGACCTAGAGGTCCGCTCTTCAATCGACGTGATGCACGTGACGAAGAACCTTTGCGTGAACCTGCTAGGCTTCTTGGGCGTGTATGGAAAGACAAAAGATACACCCGAGGCACGGGAGGACCTCCAACGTTTGCACCAAAAAGACGGCATGCCTCCGAAGCAGTATGAAGGTCCTCCCAGCTACGCTCTTACGAAAGATGAGAAAGAAATCTTCTTTGAATGCCTGCTCAGTATGAAGGTCCCGACTGGCTTCTCGTCGAATATAAAGGGAATAATAAATATTCCAAAGAAAAAGTTCCAGAACCTAAAGTCTCATGACTGCCACGTGATTATGACGCAACTGCTTCCAGTTGCATTGAGGGGGCTTCTACCGGAAAACGTCCGATTAGCCATTGTGAAGCTATGTGCATTTCTCAATGCAATCTCTCAGAAGGTGATCGATCCATAAATCGTACCAAGGCTAAGGAGTGATGTGGCGCAATGTCTTGTCAGTTTCGAGCTGGTGTTCCCACCATCCTTCTTCAATATCATGACGCATGTCCTAGTTCATCTAGTCGACGAGATTGTCGTTCTAGGGCCCGTATTTCTACACAATATGTTCCCCTTTGAGAGGTTCATGGGAGTCCTAAAGAAATATGTCCGTAACCGCGCTAGGCCAGAAGGAAGCATCTCCATGGGCCATCAAACAGAGGATGTCATCGGGTTTTGTGTTGACTTCATTCCTGGCCTTAAGAAGATAGGTCTCCCTAAATCGCGGTATGAGGGGAGACTGACTGGAAAAGGCACGCTAGGAGCGGACTCAATAATATGCAGGGACGGGCATTCTTGGTCTCAAGCACACTACACAGTTCTACAGAACTCTACCTTGGTGACCCCGTATGTCGATGAACACAAGAACAGTCTGCGCTCCAAACACCCGGAGCAGTGCGACGACTGGATTACATGTGAACACATCAGGACTTTCAGCAGTTGGTTGGAAGCACGTCTCAGAGGTGACAACACTGTTTGTGATGAGTTGTACTTGTTGTCCAGGGGACCATCTTTGACTGTATTGATTTACAAAGGATACAAGATAAATGGGAATACATTTTACACGATTGACCAAGATCAGAAGAGCACCAACCAAAATAGCGGTGTCCGCTTTGATGCAACAACCGAGAAGGGAAAGGACACATATTATGGTTACATAGTGGACATATGGGAACTTGACTACGGACAAGATTTTAAGGTCCCTTTGTTTAAGTGCAAATGGGTCAATCTGTCAGGAGGCGGGGTACATGTAGACCCACAGTACGGAATGACAACAGTGGATCTGAAAAATCTTGGGTACACTGATGAAACGTTCGTCCTAGCCAATGATGTGGCACAGGTTATCTATGTGAAGGACATGTCTACCAGACCGAGAAAAAGAAAAGATAAGGAAACGGATACATCATACGATGAGCCAAAGCGCCACATAGTTCTTTCAGGAAAAAGGGATATCCTGGGAGTGGATGGCAAGACAGACATATCTGAAGATTATGAAAGGTTTCATGAAATTCCTCCCTTCAATGTCAAGGCTGACCCAAGCATCCTGATAAACGCTGAAGATTATCAATGGTTACGGCGCAATAAGCAAATGACACAAGCGAAGAAAAAGTGAAGAATTTATCCCGCAACTATTATGATGATACCATGCCAAATTTGTAACAGACGAGTATGTTATGCCAAGTATTTTAGAATTCATTTGAAAATAGACGAGTAGGTGCATCTATGTTAATTTTTTTTAAAGTTAATCACAAACTTGTGATTCACACAAATTTCAAAGAATTCAAATTTTAACTATTCAAATTTGAGTTTATAATTTTTCTAAAACTAATGGCACTAACAGAAAGTTTATAATTTTGCTGACCTAAAAGCAAAAAGAATAAAAAAATAAAGCAAAGAACAAAAGATAATAAATAATACAGAAAGCAAAACAACAACAAAAGCCCGTCCCTCTCTGCGTTGTTGAGCTCCTCTCAAAGTGAAAAAAATGCCTATAATATTTGTTATGACTAACTAAAATTACCAAATTGACTATAATGATAAAACACAGTAATATTAAATAGCAGGAAAAACAATGACTAAAAAATCAATTTTTATTGTAAAGTTATTCATAAACTAGTGATTCACACAAATTTTAAAAAATTCAAATTTAAACTATTCTAATTTTAAAACTAATTGCGCTAACAGAAAGTTTATAATTTTTGTGACATAAAATAAAAAAGAAATCACTACAAAACTATAAGTATTTAGTTCTAAGTAGAAATGAAAAAAATAGCAAAAAAAAATGCCACCTACTGGGCCACCACGGCCTGAATACGACTAGAAACCCAACCACCATGGGCCAGGATTCAGGCCCGCAGCAGGCCCAGCAGGCCCACAGGCATTGCAGTAACAATTAGGCCCGAAAGCCTGCAGTCGAGAGGAGCTCGAGAGGGTGGGCGCAGCAGCGCTTATAAACCACTCTCAAGCTCTCTCAGCTAGCGAGGTGGGACTAAAGTTTTGGCGCGGGGCAGCACAAGGCCTTTGGTCCCGGTTGGTGCCACCAACCGGGACTAAAGGGGGGCATTGGTACCGGTTCGTGGCGCAAACCGGGACCAATGGCCACCTTTAGACCCGGTTGGTGGCAACAACCGGGACCAAAGGCCGCCGCTTCCCGCCCTTTGGGCTGCTGAAAATAAGCCTTTGGTCCCGGTTGGTGGCACCAACCGGGATTAAAGGGGGGCATTAGTCCCGGTTTGTGCCACGAACCGGGACTAATGCTTTTGCTATATAAGCAACACTTAGCAGTTTTCGACCAAATCCATCTGTTTCTTCTCGCCCCGACGCCTTCTGCTCCTCGTCGCGGTCGCCGCCGAGCCCTGCCCCAACGCCGTCAGGCTGCTCCACCTCGCCGTCGCCGCCGCCGAGCCACTGCCCCGACACCATCACCGCGCCCGCCGCCCCTGCCGGCCCCGACATCATCGCCGTCGCCGCGGGCGCCGCCCCTGCCCCGACCCCGTCGCCGTCGCCGCGCGCGCCACCCGTTCCCTGACCCCGTCGCCGTCGCCGCGCGCGCCGCCCCTTCCCCGACCCCGTCGCCGTCGCCGCGTGCGCCGCCCGTTCCCCGACCCCGTCGCCGTCGCCGCCCCTTCCCCGACCCGGTGGTCG
This sequence comes from Aegilops umbellulata, assembly GCA_032464435.1. NCBI lineage: Eukaryota > Viridiplantae > Streptophyta > Magnoliopsida > Poales > Poaceae > Aegilops > Aegilops umbellulata. The sequence continues at coordinate 507,154,532 of CP136059.1, forward strand.
TCGCCGCGCGCGCCAGCCCCTTCCCCGACCCCGTCGCCGTCACCGTCACCGTCGCGCCTTCCCCAACCCCGTCGCCCTTGCCCCGACCACACGCCGCCGCCTTCGGTCCGGCCGCCGGCGCCCTTTTCTCTTATTTTTTGCATTATTATAAAAATGTGTATATATGCATATGTTCTCCGTGTATATATGTTCATATATGCAAAAGTTAGATTTTAGAAAAACTTTATATATGCAAAAAATTTACATATATGCAAGTATATATGTATGTATGTGGATACATGAGGGGGGTCGATATACCCCCTCTCCGATAGAATTTGTGTGTATTTTCATATGTGCATTTTTTCACATATGTATTATTTTTTAAGTTGTTAGTAGATATCGATTTTAGGTTGGTGCATTTTATCACTGATTTTAGGTTAGTTGATCGATTTAGTGCATTTTATGTTTGTTGAATTTAGGTTAGTGCATTTTATGTTAGTGAAGAGGAAAAAGTAAAATAAGGGAAAGGAAAATAAGTAGAGAAAGAAGGAGAAGAAGAAGGAGAAGACGAGGAGAGGAAGAAGAGGAAGAAGAAGAAAAAAAGAGGAGAAGAAAGAACAGAGGAGAAGAATCTCCTCTATTCCTTCTTCTTCTCCTCTTTTTTTTTCTTCTTCTTCCTCTTTTTTTTATCGGGAACGAGGGTCGTCGAACATGACAGGAAGAAGAGGATAAAAAAAGAAGAGGAAGAAGAAGAAAAAAAGAGGAGAAGAAAGAATAGAGGAGTTCTTCTCCTCTTTTTTTTTCTTCTCCTCTGTTTTTTCTTCTTCTTCCACTTTTTTTATCGTGAACGAGGGTCGCCGAGCGGTAGAGGAAACCCTAATTAAATAGCAAGTATCGTCGGTGTGATATACATGTGGCCATCGGTGTCGGACACTACATCCACGTCCCACAAGTGACGCGGGCTTCGACGCCCACGTCACTTGTGGGACGTGGATGTAGTGTCCGACACCGACGGCCACTTGTATCTCACACCCACGATACTTGCTATTTAGGGTTTCCTCTACCGTTCGGCGACCCTCGACGACCCTCGTTTCCGATAAAAAAAGCAGAGGAAGAAGAAGAAAAAAAGAGGAGAAGAAAGAATAGAGGAGTTCTTCTCCTCTATTCTTTCTTCTCCTCTTTTTTTTTCTTCTCCTCTTTTTTTTTCTTCTTCTTCCTCTTTTTTTATCGTGAACGAGGGTCGCCGAGCGGTAGAGGAAACCCTAATTAAATAGCAAGTATCGTCGGTGTGAGATACATGTGGCCGTCGGTGTCGGACACTACATCCACGTCCCATAAGTGACGCGGGCTTCGACGCCCACGTCACTTGTGGGACGTGGATGTAGTGTCCGACACCGACGGCCACTTGTATCTCACACCCATGATACTTGCTATTTAGGGTTTCCTCTACCGTTCGGCGACCCTCGACAACCCTCGTTTCCGATATATATGATTCCTTACTATGATTAGCTAGCTAGCTAGTTCTACGTTTGCCACTAATATATCCATTTGTCATGTTTGAATAATAATTGCCATGTTGTAAATATTTGTAGAAACTATGGACACTATCGCCCGAGACGAAGCAAGAGAAGCGATGTTGAGGGACATAATCGTAGAAGAAAGTGATGCCGTCTCGTTGTATCTCAACGACACCGATGGTAGTCTGGAAGGAGAGGGTGAAGAAGCTGGCTCTGGTGACCTAATGCCGGTGCAAGAAGAAGAAGAACGTGACGGCTCCGGTGACCGAAACGAGTCCGGTGACCGAACCGAGTCCGGCCAGGTATATATATTAGTTAATCATGTGCTGACTAGCTAATTGATGCATTCATTGTTTTGGTATGTACACATATTAATTAAGTCTTTGTTCTTTTTTCTAGCCCTCCGCATCGAGCACAACTGAGGTAAAGAGACGAGGCCCGAAGAGAAAGTTGAGGTCGGATGAAAGGTTTGAGATCATAGCAATCGCGCCCGACGGCCAACCTACTGAACCCATCCGAACAAAGAAGGCATTTGTTGCTCAGTGCGGGGTTCTGGTTAGGGACAAGATCCCGATCAGCATCCAGCAATGGTATAAGCCTAAGAACGAAGACCCTGAGGTGTCTTATGTCAATGATCTGCAGAAAAATGATCTTTGGACTGAGCTGAAGTCAAATTTCACCCTACCGCCAGAGGATGATCCGGAGAAGCCGGTTAAAGAGCAATTAATCAAGTCTTTTGCTCTTAAGAGGATGGCAGACCTATTCAGGAGGTGGAAGAAAAACCTGAATAGGTTTGTCGAGAAAAAAGAGACACCAGAATTCAAGGGCATATATGAGAAGATCAAAGATGACTGGCCTGCATTTGTGGCCCACAAGACATCGGAAAAGAGTAAGAAGATGTCGGAGACAAACAAGAAAAATGCTGCGAAGAAGAAGCATCACCATCACACGGGGTCAGGTGGCTACCTGGTAGCCCGGACTAAGTGGGCCAAGGCTGAGAATGATCTGGTTGAAAAAGGGATCGAACCAGAGACAATGAGCTGGCCAGACCATTGCCGGACTTGGTTCTTCGGGGCTGGCGGAACCTTGGACCCTGTAACAGGGAAGTGCATTTGGACGGACGAGCAACGTGACATTCCCTTGAAGAACCTTCGGTACTATATCAAAGCAGCGCAGGAAGGGACGTTCCTTCCAGACAGAGAGAACGACGAGCTCACAAAGGCCCTCGGGAATCCTGAGCACCCTGGACGGACACGAGGCACGCCAGGCTCCATTCCGTGGAAGGTTGGGTTTCCGGACGCAGGCGGTTACAAAAGCCAGGAGAGGAGGAAGCAAGTGCAACAGTCCGAACTGCAGGCGCTTAAAGCAAGGGTACTCGGGATAGAGGAACGAGAAGCAAATCGCAGCAACCGACCTGCCGAAGCTTCCCCTGAAGCTACCCCGCCATCTCAGCGGAGAAGCAGCGTTGCTTCCACCGAGCTGCTTCAGCCGGAGCTTGTCTTGACGGCTCCTGCCAGCTATCCCGTGGATGCTATCACGGAGGCTCAAATTTGCCACCTTATGACGCAATGGATGAATTTGAAGGTCAAGGCGGCTGTTGGCTCTGTTTTTCCTAATGAACCCGGCGCAACTTTTCACTGCCGGCCGATTCCAGAAGGATATGCTAAGATGATGGTGGATGAAATAACGGAGGGATTTGAGGACCTCTCGCTTGACCACCCTACCGGAGAAGGGGAGACTCGGCTGAGTTCTGCTCTGAAGACTCCATGCCTATGGCGGAAGGAGCTCATCAACCTTCCGAACTGGACGCCTCCGCCTCCTCCTCCTCCTCCTCCGGCGATTCAAGGCACTCCGCCTCCTCCACCGCCTCCTCCTCCGGCGAGTGACGACCAGGGCCCTCGGCCGGCTCCTTCTCTGGCGCGTGGCGGCACTCCACCTCCTCCGCCTGCGCCGGCGCGCCCGAGCAGCCAGCCTCCTCCTTCTCCGCCTCGTCAGCAAGGGCGGAAGAGACCCGCCGCCGCACCGGCAGCTGCTCCGGCGCGTCGTAGTCCTTCTCCTCCGCCTCGTAAGCAAGTCAAGAAGACTGCCGCTCCGTCTGCTCTGCCGGCGTCTAGCAGTACAGCCAGAGGCGGGAGCAAATACAGATTCGGTCCTTCTCTCAAGACTCCAGAGAAGTTACCATACGAGAGGACCCCGGAGGAGAACGCGAGGATCGCGCAAACCGAGGTGGATGACTGGTTTGAAGGGTTGAAAGCAAAGAGAAATCCACCTCCGAAGGAGAAGCTAGATCCGGTGAAAGTGAAGCGCACTCTGGCTGCCCTGGCAAAACCACCCAAGTCTCCGCCGAAAGGCAACTATGAGCGCATTATTGCAAAGACATGGGCCGAAGCGTCGCGGTCGGGAAGTACAGTCAGTGATAAAAGGCTAAAAGAACGACGAGGAGCTGGGAAACAAATTGCCCAGCTCGGCGAACAAGCAAAGCAATCGTGCCCCCCGCTCAAGGTGCCTAGCGTCGATCCGAGGATGGCGCCCGGTTATAACAATCCTGACGATTACCTGCCCGACGATGTAGATTATGGTTTCCTGGACGTGCAGATACAAAGATACGAGTACGGGAAGCCTCTCGTCAAAGATGAAAGATCTCTAACAACGATGATGCGAAGATTGCATGATTGGTACATGAAAACCTGCAGAGAGTCAGGAGGGAGGAGTACTTTGTATGTGAGAGTTAAACCGGAGCATGACCTCGTTGGAATTGTACTGTTGCATGTTCCATTTGAGGATTTCTATCAGTTCTTCAATCAATTGGCCCTCGATAAAGCAACGGTCACCTGCTACTGTCTGTAAGTACTACTACATCTGTCATTAAGTCTCTCTATATAGCTCAGCTCTTTCATTGCATGTATTTATAATTATCCTCACTATATTATGCAGATTGAAGATCGCCGAATTGAAGAAAAGACAAATCGGTGATATTGGGTTCATTAACACAAATCTCATAGATGCATTTCAGGTTAAAGATCATGCCGCAGATACCGAGGCCAACTTGCTACGATCATTCGAAATAAATGAACACAAAGATATAATACTCTTTCCTTACAACTTCAAGTGAGTGTTGTCTTGTGCATATTCGGTTTCCCTTGTATATTAGTCCAGGTATAGTACTGTAATTGATGAGTTATGCATGCGTGCGCAGTTTCCACTATATTCTCCTGGAGATTAGGCTTGAGAAGGGAGTAGTAACTGTCTTGGACTCGAAACGAAAAGATCCCGAGGAGTATGCGGACATGATTAAAATCCTAAAGAAGTAAGTTAAATCGATCATTATCCACCATATCAGCAAATTTGTTCATTTCGTGATATCAAGTAATTGTTTTCTTTTGTCTGGCAGTGTTTGGAGAAAATTCAGCACAAATTCCCCGGGACTCCCGAAGGAGCTGGAATTTAGATACCCGAAAGTAAGTACTATAGTACCATGTTCCGCACGTCTCCTAGCTATTGATTCAAGCGCTAGTTTCATCAATACCATTTGGCATTCTTGCTTATCTGTTTAATTGACCTATATTTCTTGTAAAATGGTTGTGGCAGGAACAAGGGAGCGATTTCTGTGGATACTACGTCTGCGAGTCCATCCGCCACACGACCTGTGAGCGGGGCGGGTACTCTGAGAAACAATATGAAGTGCGTAAGAAATAATATTCACAATTTTTGTTTATTACCATCATTTGTGTTGAGTTTCATTCATATATATATATATATATATATATATATATGTGTGTGTGTGTGTGTGTGTGTGTGTGTGTGTGTATTGACCCCCTTCTTCAAATTAGATGTTTCGGCAGCGGAATGAACTCCTAGGACTAGATCGCATGCGAGCAATTCAAGAGGAATTGGCGGCATTCTTTCTTGACCACGTGATCGCTGAAGACGGAGAATACTATGTGGACCAGGCGTCCGTAATTTAAGAGATTATATTTGTAAAAGATAATTATTGTATATATGTAGCCGGTAGTGTCAGACGATAGATATACGAGAACTTGTTGTTCGACCAATCTCTCGGAGAAGGAGATGTGGTCGATATCACTTCTCTCTGTATGCATATATGTTCATGACGATCTTCTGTTTCCTTCGTTTGCTTACTAGCTAGCATATGCCTAGTCTTCTCTATACGTATGTTTAATACGTAACGTCGACCAAGCACGGACATAAGAGAGGACACTTCTCTCTATTAATTAGCTATCTAGCTAACACAATATATGAAATACCTAAATTAACCCCCCAAATTTCCCAAACCCCCTCCCCTCCTTTCAAAAAAAAAACAAAAACCCCAGCCACAGAAATGCTGACGCGTGGAGGTCTATTGGTCCCGGTTGGTGCCACCAACCGGGACCAAAGGCCCTCCTGCCTGGGCTCGGCGCACAGGCCATGTGGAGGCCCATCTGTCCCGGTTCTGGTTTGAACCGGGACTAAAGGGTGAGGGTATTAGTAACGACCCTTTAGTCCCGGTTCAGGAACCGGGACTAAAGGCCCTTACGAACCGGGACAATAGGCCGGTTTTCTACTAGTGCATGGAGAGTTCCATCCAATGTTCAGTTCGAGGTCCTAGGGCCTTGTACCCGATGCCATAGTGTCGAGCGGTAGATACGGTTAACAATGTGGTTGGTCTCGGATTATAGAATTTTTCATGTGTTTTTTGTCGGTATCACCAAACAATACGCATTTTTTATAGCACAAACTAGTTGGCTTACTGCTGCCTCTGATTGTGACTAGTTGCCTTCATCCAGTGCAAAGGGTTGGCTTACCGTTTCCTTTGTGACTGCCAGAAGCTTTGATCAACCGGCAACGGGGAAAAAGAGATGTGGAGTGGCAAAACCACGAAAGGTTGTCTTACTTGGAAAAAGGTTGGTTTACACCTCTATGACAGTTCAAAGCTGCTCGCATTACTTTGATCAATTAACTGAAAAAATACAATAAAAGGATATGCCGTTGCCGGGGATTGAATCCGGGTCACCCGTGTGACAATACTAAAACGACTTGGTTGAAGGATTCGATTGATGTACTTACAAGTTTCTTGATAAAAAACTGAGTCCCCCTTTCCAAAATAAAAAGAAAAAAAAATAAAATTCTTCACATCCCATCGCGTGCCCCAAGTGAATTCCACACAACTTGAGCAAGAATGCATCTGATCAGAATGTGTCTGATGGACTCCACAGTTAGGCATAGGTCGCAGCCGGCATGTGAGGGCAATGACGGTCCAGCTTTCCTTAACCATGTTGTCCCTGGTATTTAGTCTCCCCCTGAAGGCTAGACAAACTACTACGACTTCTTAATGACCCTGTGGAATGCGGAAGCAAAGGCCAGAGTTGGAAGAATGTGGCATGTTATTTTTGCGGCCTGTGTGGTGACCCTGTCGAACGATCGTAATGCATGGGATTTTGACAACAAAATCTGGTTTGGTACTCTGGCGCATATACAAAAATGGTTATTACTGGTACACTAACGGTTTGGAGCCTATCTCTAATCTGACAAACTTTCCCTGCTTTAGTGGGCTAGTACTTTCGGCCAAAATCCCATGTGCCTTTAGTCTATCTCCCTTCTATTGCCTTCGCTCCCTCTTATTTTCATCACCTACTGCCGTCCTGTGGACGATCTATGATCTACTGCACTATCCGTGCATTGCTCTCATAGCCGCTTAGGTAAACGAATGTTGTTATTCGGGCCGAAATGCATAAAATAGAGAATGCATTGCCTCCAATAGTACAAGCTGTAAACCATCGACTGCCTTTGCTCATTCCCTTTGTTTGAAATCCCTGGAACCACGGATCGGCCATGGTAACGCGGACCCGTCCATGCATATACGTATGAGGGGCCGGAGTCGTGGAGCCTTCATCCAGCAAAAAGTACTTGATCCAAGTGGTAGATGATCAGCACGATCATGCATGGAGCACATCATACTTTCATCTCCACTGCATCGATGAAATGCACTGTGAAAAGTCCGAGCAGATAAGTTGATATTAAGGGAATGAATTTCGCCGTTGGATTACTCTGCCATCGCCAACTCTTAAAATTTCGCCGTTGCCTACTGACGAACTGTAGGTGCAGAATTTTTTTTTGAGACAATACTGTAAGTGCAGATGCCTATCATGGCTTGGCAAATAAAAAATGGGCCGCCGTTGCCGGGGATCTAACCCGGGTCACCCGCGTGACAGGCGGGAATACTTACCACTATACTACAACGACTTTGATGACCGTGAACTTAACAAGGCTAATTAGATCGGCAAACCGGAGGTTCTCCCGGGCTGGAGCTGAAAAGGGTGCACAGGCAAGTACGTTGCCGTACTCTCCAACCTATTTGCTTCTTCCGCTTTAGGCAAAAAAAATGTTGGTCTCTTTGTGCACCAGTTTTTTTATTTTTTTTATTTTTGGAATGTTCAATAGATCGGCTCTTCAAATCCAAAATTCGTTCCCGGTCAAACAATACATCAAACAATCGATCTCACAAAAAATTAATAAAATGACTAACGTGGTTTCACTGATTTATCTGACATGTGTCCATAGGAAACGCCGGACATATATCCAGAAAATTACCTACAAATGCCTACGAGGGTGTTCAATTTTGCCTAATGAAATCCACACGTACAAAACCCTCCAGGAAACATTGTGTGTGTGTGTGTGTGTGTGTGTGTGTGTGTGTGTGTGTGTGTCCATACAAACGCCTGGCATGTGTCACACGGCTGTTCCGACTTTCCTTATGAATTTCTGGGTCCACAAAAATGTGTGACATATACATTTGGGAAATTTGCTTAAAATGCCTATATGGCTGTTCCAGTTTGCCTGCCAAATCGTATCGTACTGAATTCCACAGAAAAACGAAGGGATCACACCGGTACTACTAGTACTGCTGCAACCTCGCTATCAACCTTGGAAAATGAAACTCTTTCTCCCTTAAAAAATATATATCTAGCAAAGCTCGAGATTGAGCTTCGTTCTCTCCAAAATCATATGTGATTTTCATGTCGCGCCTGGAAGAAACCTAGCATGGGCAGTGCGGAGGAACCCCAAAGAACACGTTGGATTGCTCGATTTGACGTGCACAAGATGCACTATGTCTAACTTCAGTTTCCCCCGCTTCCCGTAGCAGATGCGCATGGTGCCATTGTGAAAAATCTCCGAGTCTCGTGGCAAAATAAGTGGTTTTGCAGTGAACTAATCTTTCTGTCGGAGATGTGTAGTGCGTCGTGACCTCATCGTCCCCGCCGCTTGTGCGCACCACCGCCAGACGCCGCACCTTCTCATCCTCTTCACCCGACGGGCGTGTGCAACAACTCCATCCCCGATGTGGTACCCATTATTGTCGGTTCCCACACCCCACATCCTTGCCTTGCCACCCCGTTGTAGGCCACCTGTCGGCCATGTATCGTCGAACTCTCTAGGGATTTCACCTTCAGAGGAGGGGAATGGACGACAGTGCGGTGCAGCGCATTTCCCCCCAAAAATTGAAACCGGGAATGACCCCCCCCCTCCCCACTCCGGCTCACCTCCCGAGCGGCATGTTCCGACCACTTGATCCGATGGTTGAGTTGCGGCCGCTGGGAAGCAAAGAAACCAAGCGCTCTCTTTCTAGCAACTAGACGATGCCCCGCGCGTTGCGGCGGGATTTTGCATGAAATAAAAATTGCATTGAACTAATCAACCTAGCTAGTATCTTTATAGTTTCTCCTGTAGTAAGATAATCTATCTATCAGTATTTTACAAATAAATAAATAAATGCATCTATCTATGTAGAAATTCAAATTTAGACAAAAACAAAATAAATATGGATGCACGCCTCATTTTTCTTTCATAGAGTACTTGAGTATGAAACGGATGGCTATGAGTTGCATGCTTGGGTCAGTTTTTTGTCTTGATTAAAACACTCACGACAGTTACTACATGCATTTGCATGCATGCTGTAGTTAGTACATGCGTGCAGTGGCGGATGTACAGGGTGGCCAGGGTGGGCCGCGGGATTTTTAGCCAGCATTATATACTTATAGGTTCTAACTGGGCCAGAAAAAACGGCCCAATGAAAACACCCAGAGGGACGAATGCAGCTGCCCATCCCGACGCCCTTGCACTGCCCGACCCCGATGCCCAGCCGGCAGCCGCCTCGCCGTTCCTCGCCGCCGGTCGCGCCCCTCTTCCCTGCTGCCGCCCAGTAATCTCCCGCTTCTTCTCAAGCCCGCCCGCCCGGCCCTCCGGTCCAGCCGCATCTCCCTGGTCCCTGCCCCAACGGGCGGCTGCGCCGCTGTCGCCGGCCAGCTGCCGGGCGCCCCTGCCCTCGCGGCCTCGCCTCCCTGCAAATCCGGCTCATTCACCAATCTTCAGAAAAAAGAATTCCCCGATTTAAGGTACTCAAATGCCCCAAATTTCTGTTTTAGGGTTTGATTTTTTGCACTAGGCTATCCACTACAAGAACACATACATAATTTAGCACATCATTTTGGATTTGTTGAAAAATGAATAAGGCCTTTGAAATATTTTTGATCTCTCGATTAAGCTTGTTCAAATAGGGAGACATATAACTCATCATTTGGTGAGCATTTTCTGCCATGAGTTTAGTCAAGAGCAAGTTGATAAATAAGATGGGTGATAGTCTTTCGGATGATTGCCTAGTCACATGCATTGAGAGGAATGCTTTCCTCGAGGTGAATGAAGATGGCATAATTGATGCCTTCATGGCAATGCAAAAGGCCAGAAACATAGTTTTTTGAACTTCTGAAGGTATGTTGTATGGTCAATGTACTATTTACTATGTAGGCTTCTTTTGACATTTAATTGAGAATTGTAGGGTGTTTGTAAGATCATATTGATCTATTTCTTTGTGTTATTGATAATTAGTTAGAACGTTCACATGTCATATTAGTTATGAAAAAAAGTTGAGGCGGACCACCCTGTTGTCAAAACCTAGCTCCGCCACTGCATGCGTGGTTTGTGCAGCAACTCTAGTGTGTAGATCGGACGGATATTGTTGATTGATCTAGTATATTCAACGGCTAAATTAATTTGGGTGATGTGGCTTAAGGAGAAGCGAGAGAATTCATGGTAGTGGGGGCTAGCTATTTAGATATAGTAGATTTATTTTAGGGGATTCTATTCTACCATTTGTTGGAAAAAAAAAAGGTCGTATATGGGAGTTTCGTGGGCCGAATCCGCGCGAGCGGCCTGGCCTGGTACAGGCGATGCGTAGGGCGGCCTACCTAAATCCCAAGCGCGCCCTACCTAAATCCCTCCTGCTCTCTACCACCACCCAGCCGCCGTTCCGTTCCGCCCGCACCTTACCCCTCCCCACCACCCGCGCCTGCGTCGCCGCCGCCGCCGGCGCCGTAGCCCGTCCCTCCTCGTCGGGGCGCCGCCGTCTCCGCCCCGCTCGTCCGCGGCGTCTGGTCCAGCCACCGGGCCTTGAGGTACGAGCTTGTTTTCTTTCCTCCATCCGGTCCAGCGACTGCTCAAATCACCTTCGGAGCTTGCGCGTTGCAGGTCCCGCCGGCCGGCACCATGTGCGGCATCCTCGCCGTCCTCGGCGTCGGCGACGTCTCGCTCGCCAAGCGCTCGCGCATCATCGAGCTCTCCCGCCGGTAACACGCCCACCCCCGCCGTTTCATCCCCTCCCTTTTGTGTGTTTCTGTTTGGCGGTGGATTTAGAATTGAAGTTGGCGGTGGATTTGTGTGGACTGGAATAGCAGGCGAGATGTGGGTCAACTTTGGCCGGGTGATGTCGTTCTCGCCTTATTTACCAGTTTTAGTTATTTGACTTGTCATGTTTTTTTGTTGTTGTGATGAAAAGCCATTTGGCTTGTTTAGTATGGAGATATTCATGTACAGTTTGTGTTGGACGAATTGTTGATATACCGGCGAAATTGTGGTTAGCCTTTTGCCGATGCAAGTTTCTTTGTTTGCGAGTGAGCTGTGATGCGTGATGGCCTTTTATTTCGGGGCAGCATGTCTGTCCTGAGGAACTGTGAGGTCCTGGGTTTTGGGAGTAGAGTTTGTGTAACTGTACTTATCCCGGAAATGTTCAAGTGATAATTTAGAAACTAGTGGCAGTTTTTGTTGCTTATCGATGTGCTTTACTTGTGTGATTGTGCATGCTGATGTACCTGAATGCTATTGATTTCAAATTTATTGAAATGCATTACTTGTAGCAATCCATCCATATTGTGTACATGTGCAATCATAGATTTTTTTTTATTGTAGAACTAGGACAGTGTAGTGAGGTGTATAGGATTTTATCTGTAAAACCATGCAACATTATTAAATGTGCGTTTTACTTGGGATGCTGCAAAATGTCTGCTCTATAAATGTGCACGCTTTAGTTGGGCTGCGGCAAAATGCCCCCTTATGCACTTTTATGTAATTGCAGTCAGATAGTCGAGGAGGTTAACATGGGATTGTGGTCAAATGTCATTTATCCAAAAACCTGTACAAACCTTCACTTCTATATCTACTGAAAAATTCTTTTACAAATAGGTTAGGAAATTACTATTTTCCAAGTGTTAGCAAAACCTAGTTTGCTGTGTCTTAGGACTTGCTGTGTGCAACTTCTCCATCTTTACGAACTGCATGGTCATGGGGTAACAGTTTTCAGGTTTTTTTTACTTTAGCTTAGAGAGAGTTGTTGTTCAACACAAAGTTGCGTTAGATTAAACTGGAATTAGAAATGTTCTGTTAAACTGGAATTAGAAATGTTCATTACTGTAGTGACTGAAAACCTCTGTGTGCTTCTTGTTATTTAAATGTTCTTAGGTGATACATGGTTCATTTTATGAAATCTTATGCACCCACTGATCTCAGTCTACCATTTTTGATAGATTACGGCACAGAGGCCCTGATTGGAGTGGTATACACAGCTTTGAGGATTGCTATCTTGCACACCAGCGGTTGGCTATTGTTGATCCCACATCTGGAGACCAGCCATTGTACAACGAGGACAAAACAGTTGTTGTGACGGTCAGTATCTGGAGTGAGAATGACACTTTTTCATTTATCTTATTTGTGCTTTCATGATTCATTTCGATGTATAACACATGATTACGTCTCACTATTCTGCTATTAGTAACTAGCATTTGGTAGTACTCCCTCCGTTTTTATTTAGTCCGCATATTAGCTTTGGTCAAAGTCAAGCTTTGTAAATTTTGACTAAGTTTATAAACAAAAATATTAACATATACAATAAAAAATCAATACCACTAGATTCATTATTGAATGTACTTTCACATCATATAGATTTTTTATGGTAAATGTTTATATATTTTTCTATAAACTTGGTCAAACTTTGCAAAGTTTGACTTCGGTCAAACCTAATATGCAGACTAAATAAAAACGGAGGGAGTATACTTTTGTGATGGGATTTTGGAAATGTTGTCTATGGAGCTCTGCTCAATACATCTTGTGAGACACGACCTACCCACCATATTTGCGTAACTAAACTAATTCTGTTTGACATTTCCAGGTGAACGGGGAGATCTATAATCATGAAGAACTGAAAGCTAAGCTGAAACCTCATAAATTCCAAACTGGTAGTGATTGTGAAGTTATTGCTCACCTAGTAAGTTTCTATTCTTATTTCTCTATGTTCAGCTTCTTTTGGTGTCCTATTGTGTAACTTGGATTCTGCCAACACTTCTAAATGTTATCATCCTCCAGTGCTTATATTTTATATGTTAACACCTGTACTTCCAAATTCTATTGTTTTCACAGTATGAGGAATATGGGGAAGAATTTGTGGATATGTTGGATGGCATGTTCTCATTTGTGCTTCTCGACACACGTGATAAAAGCTTCATCGCCGCCCGCGACGCTATTGGCATCTGTCCTTTATACATGGGCTGGGGCCTTGATGGTACGCATGGAATATGTTCTTGTAGCTACTTGTCTGTTTGATCAAAATCACGACCATGTAGTTATAGCTTTTTTCCTCTCAAATTTATCTTGTTCTGGACTTTCTGTATGGTTTGCTCAGTTATTCAACTGTTTAAACGGTCACTCAATGTATCATGCGGAGGTAGAAAATTGGCTGCATGTAGGTTCATTTAAATTCAAGTTAAGATTAGAAGTAGATATATCATCGTTGCCTACTTCATTAGATTAGAATTGGACAAGGCCAATTCATTTGCAGAAATAACAATAAAAGATAATAACCCTAGATCTATCATCGGCTCACATCCTATAAAATTGGAGTGGTATCTCTCACCATTTGCAATTTGATAGCTAGAATATAGAGGTGTTACTCCCTCTGTCCGGATTGATAAGGCGTATTGTGATTGTAAAAGTTTAATCTTTGACCGTATTTTTTTATAATATTTGTTACTAGTTAAAAAATCATAATCAAGAGAAAGAGCTTATTTATTCGAATCTAATGCTATAAATTTTGTGTCACATAGCTCATGTAGCATGAGATTAAATTTTGGGTCAGATTTTTAGACAATCAAAATATGCCTTCCATACCTGGATGAAGGAAGTATCTAGGTTGTGATGACGCCCATGATATATGTGCAACTAGTACGTCTGATGGGGAAGATGTGGATAGACAAAATATTTGCTAAGCTGACTGTTAAATTTGCAACGGAGTTAGCTATGCAAAGATTCTGAGATGTTCTGTGAACTGTTGAAATCTATGGTTGGCTGTCTGCATTTGCAAGTACACAGTTCTGGAACAGTAGGCACTGTAGTGTTTGTATGTTTCACAACTTGGCACAGTTATATATGGTTTTAAGTAGCTGCTACAAATCTACTATGCATTAATTTGTACATTCATTGTTATTCCAGGGTCAGTTTGGTTTTCTTCTGAGATGAAAGCATTGAGTGATGATTGCGAGCGCTTCATATCGTTCCCCCCTGGACACTTGTACTCAAGCAAAACAGGTTCAAATGTCTTGCTATAACAAATTGACGATCTCATCAGGCATTATACTAGAAATGCAGAGTTGCACACTCTGAAGGCAAATATAGTATAAGCTACCATGTATGTTGTAAATATCCATTTGTCTTGCCTACTAATCTGCTTTCTAACATTTATCCTAGGTGGCCTAAGGAGGTGGTACAACCCCCCATGGTTTTCAGAAAGCATTCCCTCAGCCCCTTATGATCCTCTCCTCATCCGAGAGAGTTTTCAGAAGGCACGCCTTTCCTTATGTTCTCTGTTACATTTTGTACCTTTTGATGCATAAATTATATGTTTCATAAGCTAAGTTTCTTTACGTATATTTTATAAGCTAAGTTTCCTTTGCGTATATCATCTAGTCCTATATTTCTTAGATGAATTGTAAAATTTGCAGGCTGTTATCAAGAGGCTAATGACTGATGTGCCATTTGGTGTTCTCTTGTCTGGTGGGCTTGACTCTTCTTTGGTGGCTTCTGTTGTTTCACGCCACTTGGCAGAAACAAAAGTTGCCAGGCAGTGGGGAAACAAACTGCACACCTTTTGCATTGGCTTGAAGGTACATTTCTCAATGTTCTTGACTGGTGTATCTCCATTGCTGAGAATCTTTCAAACTTCAAGTTGTTTTCTTGCTCTTTTGAGTATCTTATACAAGAAAAAAGAGGGAGTTTCAGTGGTGTAACATAATCAGAGGATAAAAAATGATATAAGTTCTGACACGTTCCATTTTTGGTAGGGTTCTCCTGATCTTAAAGCTGCTAAGGAAGTTGCTGACTACCTTGGCACAGTCCATCATGAATTACACTTTACAGTGCAGGTTCGTTATTTTTGTTTGCCCTTTGCATAGAGGAAGAGACATTTTGAAGTTATTAATTCATCTGAAAAAAATCGTAGGAGGGCATTGATGCTTTGGAAGAAGTTATATATCACATCGAGACGTATGACGTAACGACCATTAGAGCAAGTACCCCAATGTTTCTAATGTCTCGGAAAATCAAATCGTTGGGTGTGAAGATGGTTCTTTCGGGTGAAGGCTCCGATGAAATATTTGGTGGTTATCTTTATTTTCACAAGGCACCAAACAAAAAGGAATTACATGAGGAAACATGTCGGAAGGTAATTAAAGATGACATTGCTCCTTTTGGTTTATATCTGCTAAGTTGTTTAGATGATAAGCTGATTAACTTATTTGAGTTGTTTTGCCTGGCGTTTAGATAAAAGCTCTCCATTTATATGATTGTTTGAGAGCGAACAAAGCAACTTCTGCCTGGGGTCTCGAGGCTCGTGTTCCATTCCTCGACAAAAACTTCATCAATGTAGCAATGGACCTGGATCCAGAATGTAAGATGGTATGTAATTTCTTGCAATAATACACAAATCACTCTAGCTTTATTAATTTATTATAATTAGCATCATCATCATCTTATATTTGTCGTCTTGAAAAAATTAGATAAGGCGTGATCTTGGCCGGATCGAGAAATGGGTTCTGCGTAATGCATTTGATGATGAGAAGAAGCCCTATTTACCCAAGGTTGGGGAAGTTCATCGTTTTATTGTGTTATTAGCTTATTATATTTGCTCTGTTACTTGCACAAGCTTGCGTGTATGCTCATAAGGAAGATTTATTTTCTGTGAACAGCACATTCTTTACAGGCAAAAAGAACAGTTCAGCGATGGTGTTGGGTACAGTTGGATTGATGGATTGAAGGATCATGCTAATGCACACGTATGCCATCTTTTCTTTGTCAAATCATTCATAAGTTGACAATTGTTTATTTTATTCGACTTGTGATGGTTTCATATCACTTTACCCGCATTAGAATTGACGTTTGCTCCCATTCATGTTCAGGTGTCGGATTCCATGATGACGAACGCCAGCTTTGTTTACCCTGAAAACACACCCACAACAAAAGAAGCCTACTATTATAGGACAGTATTTGAGAAGTTTTATCCCAAGGTCCAGAAGCTACAACCAGCATTCACTTTTACCATGATATTTCCAAGCTATTCATTTGCATGGTAAAAAAAATTAATGTCTGATCTGTACTTGACTAACAATTCAATTGTGCAGAATGCTGCTAGGCTAACGGTGCCAGGAGGTCCCAGCGTTGCATGCAGCACCGCGAAAGCTGTCGAATGGGACGCCGCCTGGTCCAAGCTCCTCGACCCGTCTGGTCGTGCTGCTCTCGGTGTGCATGACGCGGCATATGAAGAAGAAAAGGCTCCTGCATCGGCAGATCCTGTCTTCTGTCCACCAGCCCATGGAGAGAGCATCCTAGTCGAAACTGGTGTTCCAGCAGCCGCCGTTTAACCTTCCATTCCATGGTTTCATAGAATGCTCGAGAAAATGTTGTCGCTTAGTTTAATTCTAGCTTCCTTGCAGCTTGTCTGTAGCTTCAATCATTCAGTGTAGAAATTGCTTTGCTCCATTTTCCTTGATGTTTGCCGTTATGTTTTGCTTTTTGCATGTATGTACTAAATTTGTTTATGTGGCGGGCATCGCATTGTAAATATTTCACCATTGTTGTGCTATCCTTGAGTTGCTCAACGTTTGGTTTGCAAACTGCAAAGTTTGATTAATAAATTCCAATGTTGGTCTCTAGATTAGTTGATCCTTCTATGTTGCTCATGTTAGCACTTTCAACTTTTACAATGCGATGAGAATGTAGTTTGATTAATCGAGATCGAGATCGAGATCGGCATGTCCAACCCCCCCTCTTGTCGGCCTTCTCCGTCCCGGTCCTCGCCGGCGATCCATGACCCCGCCGTCCTCACCACAGCCACAGCCCCTACGCGTGCAACAAGTATGTATCTGCACTCTCCAGCCCATCTCGGTTCTTCCGCTTTAGGCGAACGAATCGTCGGCCTCGGAAGTTCTGTTGATCAGATCTCGAAATCCAAAATTCATCCACGTCAGGCAATAACAGTTCCCCAGAAAACCTAGTTGCGCTAGAGCTCCAGATTATCCAACGCTTCATATATAACCGGACTGACTGTTTGTTTGGGACTTTCAGTTTGCGCCCACCAAGTTTTTAGTATCATTCATTGTTCAAGCAGATTTGCTTCATGAGAATGCATAGTTGAAGTGATCCTACTGACATTAACATATTTATTACAAGCCCAGATGAACTGCAGCGGTCTAACGCCTTGAGAATTCATATACATACTTCTCTCTCGCAAAATCTTAGTTGCATGAGCAAAACTGAGACACACTTGATCCGCTACATTGCAGGTAGTGGACCACAAGGCGATATTCTTCTTCATGGAGCCCAAAAACTAAAACGAGAATTTTTCCGTGAGGAACTCCCAGAGGTATGTGTTGCTGCCTTGCTGGTACCCTAAGTAATCTATATATATTTTGAACATCACATGTATGATTATTGTTGTCTATTGCCGTCAGCTACTAGCTACCATCTGACCGTCAAAAGGTATTCTATCGTCCCTGCTTTTGCAGGACATCCTACACCATATACAATCTCTCTTGCCAGTGCGAGACGCTGCTCGTGTTGCCTGCGTGTCTCGTGGATTTCTACGTGCCTGGAGATGCTATTCCAAGCTCGTACTCAACCACGATACACTTGGGTTGACTGACAAGAAATTTGAGGAAATGGAAACCTATTTCATCGACAGAGTTGGCCAAATTCTCGAAAATCATCACAACAATGGGGTTCAGGTGGAGACACTTCAACTTCAAGTTTTCCCTTTCTGCTGGAACATCAAGGCCTCCTGCCTGGACAGGTGGCTCCAAATCACAGTTAAGTCTGGGATTAAAGAACTTGACTTTTCTATGCCCGGGCCGATGGTGGAAAACTATAGCTTCCCATGTTCGGTTTTGTCCGACAAGGCAGCTGCAAGTTCAATCCAATATCTTCGCCTCTATGGTTGCAATTTTTATCCCATGTCGACACTTGGCCTCTTGAGAAGATTGACGAGTTTAAATTTGATGTGTGTCCATACTACTGGGGAAGGATTAGGGCATTTGTTGTCGACATCATCTGTCCTAGAACAATTGTACCTCTACCAGTGCAGTGGGATAATTTCCTTGCAAATACCTTCAACATTGAAGCAACTCAATCTCCTCAGTATTATATTTTGCAGTACGTTAAAGGTGGTTGAGCTCGACGCTCAAAATCTCCGCACCTTTCATTTTGGTGATGGTGGTGGTAGTAGTGAGACTTCTCTCAGAAATTCTTCTCAACTTAAGAATGTAACTTTTTCGTGGATTCTTCTCTCTAATGCTCATGCCTGGCTTCCATCCATCGCAAGCAATGTCGAGAGCCTTACCCTATGCTCTCCTGTTGAGGTATTGGTTGGTTTTAACATCCTGATAATCATATCGGGTTTGCTATTTGATTAATTATATCATGAATAGTGAAATTTATGCAACATTTTTATGTTGAAAGAAACGCATGATTGATCTTTGGGTTTGTTATTCTTCAGGATGACAACATGCCAATCATACCACCCAAGATCCACCACCTCAAGAAGTTGGAAATCAGACTCGTCCGATCAATGTCGGCCTTCCACATAAGCTATGATATCTTCTGTTTGGTTTCTTTTCTTGATGCTTCTCCTGTCATGGATTCGTTTATCTTGCGCATAAGTCACTGTCCACATCTCTTGGAGCTATCCACCAATTAGTGGGTTACACTTGTTTATCAGAACAATGACCGTAATGATAAATATTGATTATACATATGTATGTATATGCAGTTAGAGCAATGTGCCCTTATGTCCGATCTCGACGTCGGAGATGACGACGATGAGCACGTGAGGCAAATGCTGGAGCGTCGGTATGACCACCTCAGGCAGGTGACGATCATGGGCTTTTGTGCATCCAAGAGCCTGGTGGATCTCACAACCCACATTATTGAGAGTGCACCTTCACTCGAGCGTCTGACACTAGACACAACATATGGCTACAATACGAGGTCTGGTACCACGTGGTGCACCAGCAAATGCCCCTCCTCAACAAAGATTAGCCAATGCTCTCCTTTGAGTGATATGGATCTTGCAGGAGCTCGTAAAGCCGTGGAGGCTGCGGGTAGGTACATTGCGGGGAGAGTTCCATCGACTATTCTATTTGAGGTCCTGGAGCCCTGTAATGTATGCAATTTTAGTGATCAGTAAATACTACTCCCTTCAATCCAAAATAAGTGTCATAGACCTTAGTCCAAACTGCGACACTTATTATTGATTGGGGGGAGTACTTACCAATGTGATTCGTTTTTGGATTAGAAATAGTTCCATTTGTGTTACATGTCTAATTTTGGCACTAGTGAACACTTTATTTTTCTATAGCACGAATGTAACATATGTTATTCATTCATGGTATTTCCATCAAAATAAAGCTCTGAACTCTTCAAACCTTCATCTATGGATTGGTATATTCTTGCCTTTATTAGCTGCATGCATAGCTTTTATCAAGTGCAACAGAAGAAGGCGAAAAGGCCCATTGTCGGGGATTGGGCCTGGGTCAGCCTGGAATACTTACCACTTATACTTCGATGACTTTGCTGTTAGTGGGATGACGAAGCTAGTTACTACCAAGTTTAATCTTGGCAAGTAAAAGATTAATGGTAAAACCATATCCGTCCGGATTAGAGACATGAAACGAGAAACGAAGATGGGAACTACCCCTGTTTTCTGGCAAAAACACTAACATTATCTGAACTTGGGAAGCGAGATCGCCAGAGGTATGTGCTCAGTTGAGGCAGCTGTAACTTCAGTTTAGTCTCCTCGCCTCTCATGTTGCCCTCTTCTTCTTTTTTTCTTTTTTTTGTGGGTGCTCATGTTGCACTCTTCATCCCGCGTCCTCAGGGAATCCGGATTCACTGCTAGTATGTAGTGTAATTATGCGAATGCATAATTCTAGGTTTAGATAAATAATTCACTTCATATATTCTTATAAGTAAGCGAAGCCAAATACAAATGCGTGCATACATGCATCAACCACATATCACACCACGTCATCATCGTTACTCCCCATATTCCTGTTACGACAATGATGAGTAGGGTTTCCCCATGGACGTGGCTAATGGCCGGTCTTTGTTATTCCCCTATACAAGGTCAATGAGGTCTCAAGGAGGGAGATAGCTTTTGTCACTGTTGTACCTCGGCTCCTCGCTTCACTTGGATAGTAACATCCTTCATGTTCATAAAAACAAATGTTTTGTGGTTGACTAACACACGACATCATGAAAAATGTTAAGATAAACACAAAAGGGAATCACGTATCCATCGATGTTCAGCTCATACACATACTAGGGTTCCTTCATATCCCCAAGAACTAAGAGGTTTACTCGGGAATGGAGACAACAAGCATCATCAATGTGGTCATGGCAATAATAAATGAATGATTAATGTAACACTTCAACTTAAACTTCACTTTATGTTTGTGTCTTATGGCAGCATCACAAGCATGTGGTTAAGGTTGAGACACTTAAACTTCAGTTTATATTTCCTCTTATGGCAGCATCAAAGACTCCTGCCTCGACAGGTGGTTCCAAATCACAGTCAAGCCTGGGATCAAAGAACTTGAATTGGCAATGCCTTTACTCATGAAGGAAGAATACAAGTTCCGGTATGATGTCTTGTTTGATGAGGAAGCTGCAAGTTCAGTCCAGTCTCTCCAGCTCTCCAGTTGTGCTTTTCACCCCATGTTGTGACTTGGTCTCTTGATAAGATTGACATGTTTACATATGTCTCTTGTACGCATTACAGAGGAAGGGTTGGGGCTCTTGCTCTAAAAATGTTCTGTCCTAGAGCGGCTGGACATCTCCTTTTGTAGTGGGATAATTTGCTTGCGAGTAGCCTATACAACAGAACAACTCAAATACATAAGATTCACAGATTGCAAGATGCTATGGGTAGTAGAGATTGATGCCCCAAATCTCCGCTCCTTTCACTGTGATGGTATCCTGACAAAAATCTCAGTGAGAAATTCTTTCCAACTTAAGAATGTAGATTTGTCAGACATTCTCTCTGATGGTCGGGCCAAACTTTCATCCATCATAGAAATTGTTGAGAGCCTTACTCTGCGCTCATCTTATTTAGAGGTAACATATTTTCTGGGGTTTACCATCTTAATAACGAAATTACTACACGGTTAAATGCATGTACACAACACATTTCTATAAGAAGAATGCATGATTAATCTTGGGGTTTGTCCTTCTTCAGAATGTCAAAGTTCGAATTCCAATGTTGCTCTGCAAGCTCCCCCACCTCAAGAACTTGGAGATTGCACTCGTGGAGAAGCAAGGCCCTTCCCCACAAGCCGTGACATCTTCTCTCTGGTATCTTTTTTGGATGCTTCTCCTAGCTTGGCTTCTTTCATCCTGCAGGTAAGTCACTATGCATAACCCTCGAAACTATCCATGAAAATTAGTGTGATACTTTTTTTGTTGGAACAATGATTGTAGTGTATATGTAGATAGAGTAGGGTGCCATTATTAGGTCCGGTCTCGTCGCCAGAGACGACGACAAATGTGCGAAGCAAAAGCTAGAGTGCAGACACGACCACCTCAGGCATGTGCAGATCACACGGTTCTGTCCGTCCAAAAGCCTGGTCGAGCTCACGATTGACATCCTTAAGATCGCGGCTTACCTCGAACGTTTGATGTTGGACACAACATACGGTGATGATAGAAGATTAATTAGGTACCTTTGGTAGATGCCCCACCTCAGTTTGGTTAATAAGATGGCCGTATGCATCATTCTGATGCAGAGGCCGGGAATCCCCCCTTTTCAAAAAAAAGATGCCCCACCTCAGTAGAGAATGGCCAGTGCCCGCCAATGAGCAAGATAGTTCTTGGGGGAGCTCATGGGGGCATGGGGGTTGCACGTCTATACATCGCAGGGAGAGTTCCAACGAATGTTCAATTCGAAGTCCTGGAGCCATGTAGTCGATCCCATATTGTAGACCGGTAGATATTGGTTACCAATGTGGGTGGTTTGATATTTAAGAGAATTCTATCTATATTCACATGTTTCCTGCCATTAACACTAAAGAACATGTGTTCTCGACAACACAAGTGAGTTTTCCTGATTTGAAACAAGGAAGTTGAGTCAACATAAGGGAAAATAGTATCTTCTTCTTGATGTTCTTGCTTTCAAAGCCTAACGAGTTAATAACTATCTTCGTAGCTCCAGAATGTTCTAGTTTAGCTTCTTGTTGAGATGATTATTCAGAGCTAACAACTGGCCTCTCCGGCAATCGCGTCAAAAACTTGAGTTTCTTTTGGATTCTTCCTTCCTCCGATTCCACGAAGTTGGCCCAGACTTGGATTTTCCTTAATAAGAGGGCACATTTGTACTTTATTCCTGGTCAATTAGCGAAGAAAGATCAAAAGTATTGTGTCGGGGATATACCCCGCGGTATGACCCGACTTTGATGAGCCTGGATAGCATTCAAGTTCCATTTCAAGGGAGGACGACGTACCATGGTACTTTCTGTTTTGTCGAGGCCAAAGAAAGATTTCTTTTCTGAATTATAATTATCCAGTCAATTCAAATGGGACACAAGTATTGGTACAAAGGTTTCCCCTATTAGGCCTGACGAGGAGCGGAGCTGCATCCCTACTCACCCGGTCTATGCACATTGCTCTTTCCAAGAGGTTGGCCGCCAGAGCGAAACAACCAGAAAAATAACTGGAGCTAGAAAGTCATTCCCTCCCTTGATTCGAGGAAAAAGGTAGAATAGTCAAAAGTCTGTCTTGGGAGCCAGGGAGGTCCAAGCACGGACGCGGCTCGCCTGACGTACGGCCCACACACTGACGTGTGGGCCCGGACCCACCCGTCAGTGAACCAACGTCAGGGGGCCGTACGTCAGGGGATCCAGCTCCTCCAAGCACACATGGTCCTATGGAGCGTGAGCTGGAGCAACAACAAGATCAGCAGCAGAGCCTGCGGTGGAGCAACAATAGAGCAACGACAGTGGAGGCGAGGAGCATGAGAAATAAGAAGACAGGGGAGGATGGTCTGTAAGGCTGGTCATATTGGGGAGTATCATATATTAGTATCATGCATATGATACTAGTGTATGATACTACATCCATAGTGCATATACTATCATATATTAGTATCATAGGTAGTCTTATTTATAGTCATGCATGACACATAGTAGTATAACATTTATTATGATACGGTATCTACCTATGTTACTATATATAACCCTCTCTTTTTCTTTTTTAATTGTCTGCCATATAAGCATGTTTGCGAGTCTCAAATGCATGATAACGGTTATGTTACCCCCTCTATGGCCAGCCTAAGGGCTCCCCCCTTGTCTCCTCCTCTCTCTTTATAGGTAGACGAGAGGCGTAACATCGGCAAAAAAATCTCCTCCATGTGGCAACATTTCTCTTTGCATTCTCATTAAGGCCGCGTAAAGCGAGCGGGAATTGAGGGGTTGCCATTAATTAAATGCCACAGGGATCGAGGAGCACACTACTACAGTAATTGGATGTGGCTTGAGTGGGGTCCCAACCCACTCTCGCAGGTCATCTTGACCAGTTGTTAGACCTGACACGTGCGAGAGCAGGGTTGTGGCCTGGGAGGAACAAAGAAAACCTAGAGAGGGAGGAGAAGGAAGAGCAGTGGCGTTGCACGTGCGTGCGTGTTGCGTACAGGTAATGGCTGGGCTCTGCTTTACCTTGAGGCCTTGGGCCAGAACAAATAAGTGGGTTGCCTATATATTAGTATTTTGCACTTCCAATAGACCGGGCCGTGGCCTGGGATGGTCCCCATTAAGATCCACCAGTGGCAGGAGTAGGGTGTCGTAACTACTCACCTCACTGGGACAACCTATTGACCGATCCACCGGATTCTACTCCGACAATATTCGATACATCCCAGTATAACTAAGGTGAACTAGCTAAGTATAGTTTTTGTAATAAAATGTCAGATAGTTGGACTGACGAACCACTTGCATGTATCGTCAATAGCCTTGTGAACGATGTAATTTTGATCTGAGTAAATAAAGCTAGCCATGATGGCCTTCCCTAAAAAAAAGGGTGTACATGGACGTGAAGGAAAGATTATGGTGGACTAACATGAAGAGGGAGATTGCAAAGCACATTGCTCTGTGTTATGTGTGCAACAGAGTAACGGCAGAACATCAGAAGCGAGCAAGATTATTGCAACCCCTTACCGACACCCGAGTGGAGCTGGACGCAATGGGAAGGCAAAAAGGTCCTAAAATGAACTTGTGGCAAATCAGAATTATGCATTTATAATGAGGGGATAAGTAATCAAAATTCTAAAAGGTGGTGCAAACTGTCAACTAGGAGATCATTTGTTACCGTGATTCAATTGTCTCCTGAAAATATTCAGTGATAACTTGTGGCACAATTTCAGCATGATGATTATTTAGCTTACCTTTTGAAACTTTCAGATTCTCCGCAAAAGTGACTAAAGAATTGAAGCTGGTATGGACACATACCAGAAATTTATGAAACTATTATTACTATAGGAGTACGATTTATCTTCTATTCCATGTGGATTACTTCTTTTGCACACATTAGTTTTTTTTTTGCGGGAAATGACTTGTATTACTCACGTAGCCAAGCTACAATCAGACACAAAGTTCGACATTGCCATCCGGACCCGAACCAAGCCAAACGGGTGTACGTCCACTAATTCTACCATAATGAGCTAAAGAGTGGCTAACAAAATTATGGTTCTGTCGAACACAAGTAGTAATACAAGTATTCCAAAGTGCCATGGGTGATTTAATCTCATGGACCACAAAGCCGTAGCGGGATCTTTCCGCTTTCAAAGCATCAACACGATGAACAAGGCATCTGCATGAAGAAAAGATTATATCTCTCATATGGTCTCGGAGGATCATACCACTACCAGTGCTAGTCGAGCAATTTTCCGAAATAAATGAGCTGTGCGTATTAAGCTTTGCACAGCCACTCTTCTTCTCCTTTGGTGTAGGACCAGTCAAGCTGTTCATCCTCCCCTGTTTCAGCAATTTCAGAAGATGAGTTGGATCACTGGCGGACACATGAAATAATTAGGTTCTAGATTAAGTAGGAGCCGGCCACATGTGAGTGTGCAAAGCGGTTGCATTACCATGATATATTGAAGCATCGCTACATGGATTCGTTTACAGCAAGAAATCACAAATAATTCGGTTACCGCAAGTGCACTTAAGCTTCCGAACATAATTATTAAGTACAGCAAGAAAGCGCAAATGATCAGTGACATTTTATAACTGACAAACATGATGCTTATGTTTACGCAGGGAACATGTGCATGCACGAAATTGATTGTGCCAAGGGGTTGCATTTCCATGACCTATTGACGAACTGTAACAGGTTTGGCTAGGACGGATGAAAGTGCTGACGCGGTTGCTGTAGAAGTGCAGAAAAAAATAATGGAGAAGTGCAGAAACAGAAAAAGAGAGAGGCAAAGAAAAAAAAAGGAGAGACACGCGCCGTTGCCGGGGATCGAACCCGGGTCACCCGCGTGACAGGCGGGAATACTTACCACTATACTACAACGACCTCCGTGAAATTTCAAATTGCGACGTATATATCCTTGCTGCTCCGTGTGCACGAGTAAATGGCATGTCAACATGTTCCGTCCTACCAATGAGGGAACCCAAGCTCCAAGCTACCAAGAAGTGATTAATATATTTGCGTGGTGCATCATAAAAACGAACTCAGACCTAATTCTCTAAAGGTGTACCCTCGGGCTCCTTCTCCTTCCATTCATCAAAGGCCATAATAATATTGGTACTCTGTACTCTGCACATGCCAAACATAAGGATATGCAGCTGGTCCTCCTTAGTGGGAAAATCAACCTTGTAAGTCTGGGTCTCCAACTTGACAAGGTCCCACTTGTGGTTGCCTGGTACTAGGTCCTGCAGCTGTCGCACAATCTGTGCCTCTATCAAAATCCCATTAGTAACCTTGACAACAGTGGGAAAGGAGCTCTCTTGCACATGCGTCATAGGTGCCACATCCGGTGACTCAAAAAACATTAGCTCCTGACAGCAAACTCCATAGATATTGACCACCGGCTTGGGGCCAGAAAGAAGCGGACAGTCACCGGTCACATGCTGCGATCTACAACAGTAATCACATAATTCTGTGGTACACTCTGCCATCAAATGCCCCTAGCTCGCCACATCTATAACACGACAACTTCTTCTTCTTAATAGCCCACTTTGATAGCTTCTCACCATCACGCTTGTCGGGAACCTTATCACGTCACCAACCTTAACAACCCCGGTACTGGTCACCGGAATACTGACTGCTACCAAGGCCTGGACTATGTCTACAGCCACCTCGGGAAGAGCAGGTGAGTCCGCCTGCACCGTAGCAGCAGGCTCGGCTTGCGCCATCGCGGCCATAGCAACCGGCGGTGGAGGAGGCCGTTGTGGAGGCGGGCGCCGACCCCCTCCCCTCCCGCCTCGGAAAGTACGGTGGGCTCCTCGGTTATACCGGTTGGTTTGGCCGGCCACCCCCTCGACGAAGTTGCTGGGAGGTCCTTGAAAACCGCGTCCCAGTCCGCCGCCATTGTACCATCCAGAGCCACGTCCATCGCCCGACGAAGAGCCACGGTGCTGACCCTCGCCGTACGCATCGTATCCGTCATCACCCCACTGTCCATAACTGTTGTATCTGAAGCCGTCATCACCGTAGTCCCAGCCACCGCCGCCATAACCATCCCGACCATGGCTGCCTCGGTGACTTGGGCACCACCCCGCCCCGCGACATGAGCGTCGCCACTGTTGTACTTGTCAACCTCGATTCTGCATGATATTATACATTTTATGCACTCCCTCTTGACAGTACAAGATGCTGCTCATGCTGCCTGCGTGTGTCTTGGATTTCTACGTTCCTGGAGATGCTATTCCGACCTTGTACTCAACCAACATACACTTGGATTGGCTGATAAGACATTGAAAGAACAAGAAGCCTGTATCATCAAAAAAGTAGACCAGATTCTTTAAAACCATCACAAGAATGGGATGAAGGTGGAGACACTTAAACTTACACTTATACTTGCCACTTATGGCTACATCAAAGCCTCCGTCCTCGACAGGTGGCTCCAAATCACCGTCAAGACTGGGATCAAAGAACTTGACTTGTCAATACATATACTGAAGGAAGAATGCAGCTTCCCGTGTGCCCTCTTGTCTGATGAGGTAGCTGCAAGTTCAATCCAATCTCTCCGCCTCTCCGGCTGCGCTTTTCATCCCACCTCATCGATTGGCATCTTGAGAAGATTGACACGTTTAGATTTGTCTCTTATCTACCTTACAGAGAAGGGATTAGGGCTCTTGCTCTCAAAATGTTCCGTCCTAGAGAAGTTGGACATCACCTTTTGTTGGGGGTTAACTTGCTTGCGAATAGCTTGGACGTTGCAGCAGCTCAAATACCTTAGTTTTATACAATGCATAGGGCTGCAGTCAGTACAGATCGATGCACCAAATCTCTGCTCCTTTCACTCTGATAGCATTGGGATCCTGACAGAAATTTCGGTGAGAAATTCTTCTACTCAACTTCAGAATGTAGATTTGTCAAGTATTCTTCTCTCTGATGCTCGTACCAAGCTTCCATCCATCATACGGAATGTTGAGAGTCTTACCCTGCACTCACCCCATGGAGAGGTATATGTTTTTGGCTTTAATAACATCTTAATGACCAAACTACATGGACATATCTAAGTATGCACTGCGCAACTAAATTATGTATACAACACATTTTGATTAATCTTGGGGCTTGTCCTTATTCAGAAAGTCAATACTCCAATTCCAAAGTTGCCCTCGAAGTTCCCCCACCTCAGGAACCTGGAAATCGTACTCCATCGAGCAGCAATGCCCTTCCCTCGAAGTTCTCCTGTCCTGGAATCTTTCATTCTGCAGGTGAAGTCACTATCCGTAACACTAGAAGTTATCTATGACGAATAGTGTGGTACACTTTTTTTATCGGAACAATGACACACTAATTTATATGCAGATAGAGGAGGGTGCTAGCAGACCTGATCTCGTTTCTGGAGACGACGACGAGTATTCTAGACGAAAGCTAGAGTACCGGCATGACCGCCTCAGGCAGGTGCTGATCACAGGATTCTATCCATCCAATAGCTTGGTCGAGCTCACGATCCACATCCTCGAGAGCGCAGTTTCCCTCGAATGTCTAACGGTAGACACGATCTACTTCTCCAGTAGAAGGTTGGGCACCATTGGCAGATGCCCCGCCTCAACAAAGAATGGTCGGTGTTGGGCAATGAGCAAGACAAATGTCGTGGGAGCTCATAGAGCCGTGGAGGTTGCGGGTAGGTGCATCGCGTGGAGAGTTCCAAAGCATGTTCAGTTCAAGGTACTAGAGCCCTGTAGTCGCTGCCATAGTATCGACCAGTAGATACTGGTTACCAATGTGGCTGGTTTCAGATTTTGGGAGAATTACGTCTATATTAACATGTTTCATGTTAGTACTAGTTTGGGTTAGCAGAGAGTGCCTGCATCAGAATAAAGCTTCATGCAGTTAAAACTTCCAACTTTCCTCCTGGCTTGTCCGCCGATGAACTACGTGTCGTTTTGTCCGGCGATGAAATGGTGACCCGGTGAACCGCGCGTTGGTCATATTTATACATAGTGTTGCATGGATTGCATCGGTTTGGGGTTTCAGATATGAGACGTGGATGTCGAAGCTAAAATATGAGACTTGACCAGTCAGTGCCCGTGAACACGCCCGGGCACGTCCGCGGTTGTTTATGGACAAAATTATTTATGCCCACAGGTTGCATTTCCATGACCTATTTTTACGTACTGACAAAACAGGGATAACATGGCTTGGCTAGGATGGATGAAAATGCTGCAGAAGTACTTGCAAAAAGGAAAAATCCTGTAAAAGTGCAAAAAAAAAATAGAAGCGCCGTAGCCGGGGATCGAACCCGGGTCACCCGCGTGACAGGCGGCAATACTTACCACTATACTACAACGACTTTGATGAATTTTTATTTGGCTAATTCGAAACATTATTGAATCTCAAAGTTTAGCGCACTTCCGAATTGGCGATCCGACACAAGACTCGGTTCTTCTGCTTTTGGTTTGGTCGGAAGGTTCGATCGATGGAATGCCAAATTCATCCCCGTCAAGCACATTAAACCTAGCTTTAAGCTCTAAGAGCTCAGATGGATAAAATATGCGGTATCACTTTTCCGCACCCAGTTGTTCAAGCAGATCTAGTTCTTGAGAGTTCATGGTTCTCTATTGCAAAATTTAAGCTGCATGCGGAAAAGTGATACCGCATATTTACTAGATAGTGTACCAGAGGCTTCGTCGGCTGAAGCAAATAGTGCATCTCGCCAAGAACAAGAAAGTCGTACTCCCTCCGTTTTTATTTAGTCCGCGTATTAGCTTTAGTCAAAGTCAAGCTTTGTAAATTTTGACCAAATTTATAAACAAAAATATTAACATATACAGTAACAAGTCAATATCATTAGATTTATTATTGAATGTACTTTCACGTCATATAGATTTGTTATGGTAAATGTTTGTACTTTTTTCTATAAACTTGGTCAAACTTTACGTAGTTTGACTTCAGTCAACTCTAATATGCAGCGTAAATAAAAACAGAGAGAGTATTTCTCAAGTTACCCGAAATATGAGACAATTTTTGAGCAACTGCCAGAGGTATACATGTTCTTGTTGGCTGTGGAAACGTCTATCACATGAATATATGATGCATCTAGCCCTATGATAGGAGCATCTCCAACAGCTGCCCTACTATAGAGCAATAGTGCCTTTTTGGGGAGAGCGGCGATTTGATGCCCAGCCTCATCTGCACCCATGTTGAAAAAATTCAAAATAAATACTGGAAAAATCCAAAAAAATCCTATTATTTCTGGCATGCTAGATGATTTGCTGCATGAGGTCCGCTTCAAATTTCAGATCATTTGGACACCTAATAGCTCTCGGCAGAAAAGACAAATTTGAGGCCTGCAAATTTTTTACTATTCATGTATTGTTCTGATCCAATTTGTCCTTTTTTTCTAGAGCTACTCATATGTCCAAATGATCTCAAACTCAAGCGCACCTCACACACCAAATTATCTACCATGCAAAAAAATATTTTTTTTGAACTTTTGTGAGTTTTTTCTTGATCGGGTGTAGATGAGCCTGGACTCAGAAATGGATATTCGATTTTTGGGCTTTTCGAAAACATAGGTGTTGCCAGTACAAATGATATTCTTGTTGTCATTGGTGTATAGTTCAGCGATTAGTGTGTTTTCTTCACAGAAAGTGAATTGGTAATTCAGAGATTAGCCTTTGTATTTTTGTTCAAACATTAGTATGTTTCAGAGATTGTTGAAATTATTGTTCAGTTTGCAGATTCTAGAATCATGTTCACAGATTGTACAATTTGGGAGACGCAAGAACTATCTTTTCATTATCTATGTTTTAATCTCATGGAGGAGTGGTGGGCATGAAATAATTGATTGTTGTTGAATTCAAATGAGTTTGACACATGTATTTGTTATAATATGTATGTATATTATGGACATAAATATGCCGCGCGACTGCTTTTTTGTTTTGCGGTTGTTGGAGTAGTGATGCCTATTTTAGCCTTCATGGCTAGCTAGAAGGTGAGATCCCGGGTTAGCCCAATTACCAGACCTCGCCCAAGCATTAGCAAAATTCCAATTCGTTGTTTTGCCGGTCACAGGTGCCCTCTCCTCCAACTCCGGCAACGGAGTCGTCATCGATCCAAGGACCGAGGAAGCAACACCCCTAGATCCTCTAACGGTCGTAATAGGGGCACGTGCAACTACCTGCCTACCCCTACCTTTTTTTCTCCGGTGACTTACCAACGTCCATGCGATATTGAGGACATCGGCCAGACTGGCCATCGGGCGACTAACTGTTGGCGGAGGACCATGCCACAGATGTGAGGAATCGCCACCAAAATTGTCCCCTGGCCAGAATCCGACGATGATGAGGACGAAGGTAAATCATCATTGAGACTAGATAAATAAAATGCATTGAGTTTTCAGCAATGAATTTAAATAATCATCACTAAGACTAGATAAATAAAATAGAGCTTTCGGATCGAAATAGGCTCTCATTAATTAATGAGTTTACATATAAGTCATCATTGAGGAAATAAAGGCGTCAATAAATAAAAGGAAATGAGTGTTGAATCTGACGACAAAGGCAAATCATCATTAAGACTAGAGAAAATAGAGCTTTCATTTGAAGAATTGTCGTTTAAGACTAGATAAATAAAAGGCAATGAGTATTTGAGCAATAGAGTTACTTTCCTGAATTGATACCATTGGTTCTTCAATTTCAAAAGTGGTACTTCCTTCATCGGAAATATTAGTAGAAACAAGGGGAACATCGGGGTATTGTTGCTACCATTATTAATAAATCCCAAGAGCAAGTCATGACATATATAGATTTATTTGATAGTTATTTATAGGCAAAAATCATAGGATTAATATTACATTAATAGCAAAGAAAACGAGAATATTGAACCTAGCGCTATGCTCCCACAATGACGCCAGAAAAAACTCGATAATCCTCAAGTGTATTGAGAATTGTTGTAGCACTTTCCAAAGTGGATGTGGAAGTATACGAGGGGAAATACCCCATAGTAGCTGAAGGTAAGTTTAATATCCTCTCAAGTTATGTATGCCACTTACAAAACTATCTATGCACTTTAGTGTTTACTTCACCTAGACTTTCTATAACTATTAACTAATGTACTTTGCAAGATAGGTTGTAAGGAGGTAACTAAGCACGTAGCAAGATGAAAATAAATGTTAGGTGCCAGTAATAAACTTATCTATGAAGCCTATTGACTACGGAAGAAGATGGTGGTGGAGATGACGATGAAGTCGTTGGAGGCGGTGGCCATGATGATGGCGCCGAGAGGAGGATATACCTGGCCAAAACTCGGGCCGGGCCTACAAACTCATGCAACATAAAACCTAGGCCTAGCCTAGCCCCGACCGGCGGACCTAATTTAAAGGCCTAAGAGGGAACCTTGAGTGGAAAAGCCCATCGGGCCTTAGGCCTCGGGTCGAGCCTCTTCCCTAAAACGCATAAATGTCAAGCCCAAGCCCGGCCCGGCCTAGCATTCAGGCTCAAAATCTAGGCCCAGGCGCGGCTCGTGGGTAAGACCAGGCCGAGCCGGGTCCACTAGTAGAAAATAGGGCTTTGGTTGTGGCATGGCCAGCCCATTAGTCCCGGTTCTGTCACGAACCGGGACCCATGGGGGGCATACGTCCCGGTTCGTGGGCCCAGGGGGCCGGCCGGGCCTCGGGAGGCATTTGTCCCGATTCGTGTGGACCCATTTGTCCCGGTTCTAGGCACGAACTGGGACCAATGGTCCTTGCTCCTGGTGTTGGGGAACGTAGTAATTTCAAAAAATTTCCTACGCACACGCAAGATCATGGTGATGCATAGCAATAAGAGGGGAGAGTGTTGTCCACGTACCCTCGTAGACAGAAAGCGGAAGCGTTATAACAACGCGGTTGATGTAGTCGTATGTCTTCACGGCCTGACCGAGCAAGCACCGAAACTACGACACCTCCGAGTTCTAGCACACGTTCAGCTCGATGACGATCCCCGGACTCCGATCCAGCAAAGTGTCGGGGATGAGTTTCGTCAGCACGACGGCGTGGTGACGATCTTGATGTTCTACCGTCGCAGGGCTTCGCCTAAGCACCGCTATGATATGACCGAGGTGGAATATGGTGGAAGGGGGCACCGCACACGGCTAAGGAACGATCACGAAGATCAACTTGTGTGTCTTGGGGTGTGTCGGTGTCAAAACCTGCAGATCTCGGGTAGGGGGTCCCGAACGTGCGTCTAGGCGGATGGTAACAGGAGACAAGGGACACGATGTTTTTACCCAGGTTCGGGCCCTCTCGATGGAGGTAAAACCCTACTCCTGCTTGATTAATATTAATGATATGGGTAGTACAAGAGTAGATCTACCACGAGATCAGAGAGGCTAAACCCTAGAAGCTAGCCTATGGTATGATTGTTGTTCATCCTATATGGACTAAAACCCTCTGGTTTATATAGACACCAAAGTGGGCTAGGGTTACACAGAGTCGGTTACAATGGAAGGAGATCTGAATATCCGTATTGCCAAGGTTGCCTTCCACGCCAAGGAAAGTCCCATCCGGACACGAGACGAAGTCTTCAATCTTGTATCTTCATAGTCCAAGAGTCCGACCAAAGGTTATAGTCCGGCTGTCCGGACACCCCCTAATCCAGGACTCCCTCAGTAGCCCCTGAACCAGGCTTCAATGACGACGAGTCCGGCGCGCAGATTGTCTTCGGCATTGCAAGGCGGGTTCCTCCTCCGAATACTTCATAGAAGATTTTGAACACAAGGATAGTGTCCGGCTCTCCAAAATAAGTTCCACGTGCCACCGTAGAGAGAATAATATTTACACAAATCTAATCTGTTGACGTATTCTGTATCATGACATCACACCACAGCCAAGCCTTTATACAAATCGTTTTTACTATCCCACCTCAGCGCGTTTTGCGAGGCGGTTTCCTTGGCATATTTTTGTCGAAGAAGAGATCGTGTCCCCTTTATTTACGGGATCCTCATCATTACGGACATGGGTAACCCAGTCGTGCCTGTTGTTATATCCCCTCGATCAAAGGTAAGTCCCAAACGGTCACGGGGAGGGCTCTTGGTATTCAACCTCTTATAAAGAGACCAAGGCCTCACTCCTTTCTTTTGATCTCAATCGAATCCGCCTCTCGCCTCGAGTTCCAACACCCAAGGCCCCAGATTTTAGGTGCTTCGGACTTTCGACGATGTCCGGCTCCGACCTTCGAGGCCGGTGGATGCCTTCCTCCGTCACGTAGGAAGACGTGCTAAAGCTGAGAGAGGCCAGGTTTTTGACAGGCGAAATCTCTCATAGGCTGCCTGCCCAAGGGCAGGTTATTCCCACTCCCAAGCCTGGTGAGAGCGTGTTGTTCGTGTCTCACTTCCTCCGAGGGCTAGGCTCCGTGATGGATCCCTTCGTGAGGGGGCTCATGTTTTATTATGGGCTGGAATTTCACGACTTAGCTCCGGAGTCCATCCTCCATATCTCATCGTTCATCGTTGTGTGCGAAGCCTTCCTCCGTATAACTCCTCACTTCGGACTGTGGCTTAAGACCTTTAAAGTAGAGCCGAAGATGATCGAGGGACAGTACGCGGAGTGCGGAGGTGCTGTTATAAGCAAGAACGCTGACGCTCCATGGCCCGAGGGCTCTTTTTAAGAGGAGTTCAACTTATGGCAACAAGAGTGGTTTTATATCACAGCTCCCAGGGGTACCAAGTGGGTGGCGCCGCCTGCTTTCCGCTCGGGTCCCCCGCCACGACTAGCATCATGGGTCAATAAGGGGCTGGACTGGGGGCCGGCAAAGGACGTGCCCCTGTTGCAGGGCCGCATCCGAGATCTCCTAGAAAGAGACATCGGTCTGGTCATGGTGACGCAGGTTATGTTAATTCGCCGAGTTCTGCCCTGCAAACGTCGCCCTCTCCGCCTGTGGGAGTTCAATCCGGGGGGACCGCGATCTCTCCAACATTTTCTTGGCATGACGCCTGTGGAGATGTACAAATTGTTCTTCGGACCACAAGTAGTGTGTCTGGATTCTACGGAGGACGCAGTTCTGAGCTGCAATCGTCCGGATACTCAAGTAAGTAACCCTGTGCCCGGACACACCAATCGTTCATTTATCACAACATCACCCTCAAAAGAGTTGTCCTTGAAACAAGAGTGGGTAGCGAAGGCGAAGTTAATCAGGTGTCCGGCCCCCCTTCCTGTGACGTTGCCGGATTCCGTGTTGACCAGGATGCTGGAGATCGCGCCTTCGGAAGAAGGAGAGGGGGGGCGGGACAAGGAAGCTACTGCCTCCCCGAAGGAGGCTGTTCGGAAAGGAGGAATCAAAAATCCCTCTACCCAGGGGAAGAAAAGGACCGCCTCTGAAGACCCAGAGACCATGGTCTCAAAGCGGGGGAAGAAATCTTCGCCAGAGGGTCCTGTGCCGGGGGACACCCCGGTCGTATTATGCCCTCAAGGGGATCGGCCCTCCATTGAGCCGTAAGCAAAGAGGACGTTTTAATAATGAGAGAAATCTTTGCTTTTAATTCTGAGAAGAATAACCGAAAATTTACCTTGTAGTTCGGACCTTAGCCCTTCCCAGCAGAGCTCGTCTTCGGGGCATCTTCTTCCGGAGATGATGGAGAGCGGAACGCCTCCCCCTGCCATACCGCCTCATGAGGCGGGCGACCCTGAGGTGTCGTCGCGGAGGGTTTCTCCTGATCCGGTAAGGCCGGAAGGTAGTAATATGGCCACCCGAAGCCCTTTGAGTCCGGCTTTCGAAAAAGGCGATCGGACGAGTCCGGCACCGTCGGGTGCATGGTTGGAGGAACTGAAGGACCTGCTAGGGCGAGCGCCTATCTCAGAGGAGCACCGTACGTTGATGGGTACGGTGATTGAAAAGATTTCATCTGCGGAAAGCGGGTTGCATGAAGCTGTCGTGAGTCTACTGACGGGCTTTGAGGTACGTGAAATGATGCACCTTTTTTGGAAAGTGTCGCATATTTTAAGATGCGCCAAGTGTAGGTAGTAGCCCCTGAGACTCTAGGTGGTGTCGAAGACGACGGCACATGGTAGATCATAGTCCCAGGTATAATTTTGCCGCCTTCATATGCAGGTGGCGAAGACTAATGAATTTGCCAAGCTAAAGCGGCAACTTGACGTGGCAGATGCCGACATCGCGCTTGTCAACAAGAGGCTTGACGAGGCACAAGGTATGTAAGTTCTCCGGAGACACGTGGTAAGAGGAGCTTGCTGCCAGTATCTTATAACGCATGTGCTTGACACAGATGGGGCTGCCGCCATGGAGAAACTTCGGGCAGAGCTTGCCCGAGCCAAGGAGCAAGCCAGAAAAAGTGATGCGGCTGCCTTAAAGGCGGTTGAAGAGCTAAAAGCCGAATAGGATGCTCACTGCCGAAGCAACAAGGAAATGGCCGAGATGGCTGTGAAGTTGAAGAGCTCTGCTGACCGTTGCAAGCTTCTTGAAAAAGAAGATCGGGAGGAACGGACGGACCTAGAGAAGGCCACTATAGCAGCCAAGGATGCTCGCTCTGCGATGAGGGTGATGAAGGAGGAGCTACGTCAAGCCGGAGATATCACGGCTGGAAAGCCCTTTATGTTTCGGATGAAGTTCAGGGATCCTCAGTATGCTCCGTTGGACCGGATGTGGAGTTCGGCGGACGCATATCTGGATTTAGCGGTGAGTGCCACTGATGCGGTCGAACACTTCCAAGATCAGGAGGGTCGCGAAGTGGAAAAGCTTTTCTGGCCGCAGTTCCACAGTCCAGAGCGTCAGCTTCCATTAACCGATCGTTTGGCCGAATGGGCCGAGCTGAATAGGTTATCCGGACTCGCCATGAAGTATGTCGCGGATCTTCTGTGGCCGAAAAGGCCAAAGCCGAACATTTATTTTAGCTTGGTGCAGCAGTTCCTTGGTGCGGTGCCGTATATCAACACGATGAAGAGGTCAGCGTGTGTGGAGGGTGCGCGGATGGCCCTTGCCCGTGTCAAGACATACTGGGCGGAGATGGAGGCCACCGGTGTTGCAGCCCAAGATTCGGGCGAAAGCCAAGTACCTGCCGAGCACTACTTTCAAGAAGTCCTGGAGGGCGCTCGTTTAATAGAGACGCAGTGCTCGAAGGATATTACGTTCGAATAACATGTATTTTCATTGAAAACAATATGTTGCTGAAATGTAGAAGCTTTTTATACTTGTGCTTGCAAGAGTTATAATGCCTCTTGTGCGGCTGTTTACGTATATGTATATATAACCTGAAAGATTGCGGTCGTTGGCTTCAGCCCCCACGCATATAATGCGGGGGTGTTCGCAAAAGGCGCGTCATCACACTTGATCCAACGTCTTGGTCCATTAAGGAGGTGGTAGCGCAGCGAACTAGGCAACCAGACTATAACGCTTTATCACTTTCACTTAGCCATAGGAGTTTGACCGTGGAGCTACTATATAGCCCCTGGTGGCACCGCGCTCGCCCGAATTTGGGGCGC
The DNA here is from genome assembly GCA_032464435.1 of Aegilops umbellulata. NCBI lineage: Eukaryota > Viridiplantae > Streptophyta > Magnoliopsida > Poales > Poaceae > Aegilops > Aegilops umbellulata. The sequence goes on from CP136059.1 coordinate 507,192,029, forward strand.
GTGTGTGCCTGACCGGGAAACGGCCCTTCATTAATGTGGAGGAATCCCGAAGATTCCGATGGGTCATCGAGTGGTTGACCAGTCTCACGCTATATCATGACAGTCGGTTTTCGGCTTTCTCTACTGAGGTGCTCGCCTGGCTGAACCGGGGCACAATCGCAGTAGTTCTCCTGGTGCCGCCTTAGCCGATAGAGCGGAATGTAAGGCAGCAAAACACAGGAGCCGGGCAAACCCAACATTTGACCAAAGACATGATTCAGAGCTGATGCATATAAGGCCAAACCCGCGACGCCGAACACTCCCTAAGGTATTCGGTCTTTATGAAAACGGGCTGAACAGTGCCGTTGGTAATAAGCCCCTGGTGTCCAGGTACGCACAAAATTATGACATGGCCACATGCCAAGACGCCAGCCTCCTCCTTGGCTATACTAAGAATCCGGGGGATGTGTATCAACAAGAGACAGTAAAAAAGGTTTACGCAGGGTCTTAATCTAAAAAGAATCCTTGGAACGGGTCCCTGCTGCACGTCTGCGCCTGTGTCTCCGTTGTGCCGTGTCCTGGACGAGTATAACATGGTGTTCATCTGAAAAAAGAGAGGAACTTAGTTGAAAAAGGTCGTGCGAAATGTACGTTATACTAAATAAACAAAGTATAATTCAGAATGAGTAAAATTGAGCCTTATTGTCTCTTGTTTTACATGTGCGGAGCCCCTTGTACAGGGGTATGAGGTTATCAAGCCTTTATCAATGGTATGTTTACGCCGGAATCGTCGAGCCACGTCCGTGGTCTTAACGACCTGTTTAGGTGCTTTGATTGGTGAAGCCGTTTTAATGTGTGGCTGTCAAAGCAGCTGCACAGTCCTCCACGCGAGAGAAACACTCAATATTTCCCTTTAGTGACATGATGCCCCGTGGACCGGGCATCTTAAGCGTGAGAGATGCATAATGTGGTATTGTGTTAAAGCGGGCGAACACTTCGCGTCCCAGTAGTGCTTGATAGCCACTTGAAAATGGGGCGATGTGGAAGGTTAGCATTTCTCTACGGAAGTTATCGGGAGAACCGAACATAACTTCCAGTAAGAGGGAACCCGTGTAATGGGCATCTGGGCCTGGCGCTACTCCTTTAAAGGAAGTGTTGCTATGGCGAATTTTTGTTGGGTCCATCCCCATTTTGCGGACCGTGTCCTGATATAGCAGGTTTAATCCACTGCCGCTGTCCATCAGGACTCGTGTAAAGTGGAATCCGTCAATTATCGGATCTAATACCAAGGCAGCCCAGCCTGCATGCCGGATACTTCGGGAGTAATCCTGATGGTCGAAGGTGATCGGCGTTGACAACCAGTGGTGACACTCCTTTGTGATAGGCCGTATGGCGCGTATCTCTATAGGTGCCACTTCGTCTTTCCTTTTGTCACCTGAAGTAAATTTACTGTTTTAACTTCTTGTGGGAAATTCTTTTGTTTCCCCGTGCTCTATTTGTGGGTTTCATCATCGTCCTCACTTGGTGTATCCAGCCCCTTGTGTTCGGCATTGAGTTTGCCGGATTGCTTGAAAACCCAACATTCTGTGTGGGTATGGTTTGCAGGCTTCCCAGGGGTGCTGTGGATTTGACATATCTTGTCCAGGATTTTATTTAAGTTGGACAGTTCGTCCCTGTTATCTTTGAGGGACAGCTTCTGCTTACCCTGCCAAGAGCTTTTGAATTCGGCGTTAACTGCCGTGCTCTTCGGGCTGTTTCCCTTATTCCGGCGCTGGTCCTTGCTGCATCGCGGCTTCCCGTTTCCGTCCCTGACTTCGGATGTACTTGGGTCGCTAGTGCTGCATCTTGCCAACCAGCTGTCTTCTCCCGCGCAAAAGCGGGTCACAAGGCTTGTTAATGCGGCCATTGTTCTTGGCTTTTCTTGGCCGAGGTGTCTGGCGAGCCATTCGTCTCGGACGCTATGCTTGAAAGTTACTAAGGCTTCGGCGTCCGAACAGTCGACTATCTGGTTCTTTCTAGTAAGAAATCTGTTCCAGACAAGGTTGTCAGAATCGCGATTTTGAATCGGATCGGAGCTCTGATGGTAGGATCGTAAATCGTAGAATCTTCACTATCAGGATCGTAGAAACGTAGATTCTATGAACTAAAATCGTAGAATCATAGGGGTTAGTTTGGATCGTAAAGCCGTAGAATCATATGACAAAATCGCGATTCTGACAACCCTGGTTCCAGAGCTTCCGGGCTGACTCTCCGGGTTGTCGAGTTATATGACTTAAATCGTCGGCATCCGGTGGTCGGACATAAGTCCCTTGAAAATTTGCCCGAAAGGCATCCTCGAGCTCTTCCCAACTTCCAATGGTGATTTCGGGAAGGCTTTTAAGCCAATGCCGGGCTGGCCCTTTGAGCTTGAGGGGTAAGTATTTTATGGCGTGGAGGTCGTCTCCTCTGGCCATATGGATATGGAGGATATAGTCCTCAATCCAGACTCCAGGGTCTGTCATTCCGTCGTATGCCTCTATGTTTACGGGTTTGAATCCCGCTGGAAATTCATGGTCCAGCACCTCATCGGTGAAACATAGGGGGTGTGCGGCACCCCTGTATTTGGGTGTGCCGTGTTGTTCGGATATTTGTTGCATTGCATTGCTTACTAGGGCTTGCTTTCTTGGCCCGTAGATAGATCTGGCTGGGCCATCCTTTTGATGCAAATCCTTGGGTGGATCGCGTGTTGGCTTGTGTGCGGCGCCGTTTGCCGCTGTCGGTGTCAAAACCGGCGGATCTCGGGTAGGGGGTCCCGAACTATGCATCTAGGCGGATGGTAACAGGAGACAAGGGAACACAATGTTTTACCCAGGTTCGGGCCCTCTTGATGGAGGTAAAACCCTACGTCCTGCTTGATTAATATTGATGATATGGGTAGTACAAGAGTAGATCTACCACGAGATCAAGGAGGCTAAACCCTAGAAGCTAGCCTATGGTATGATTGTTGTATGTTGGAGTTGTTGTCCTACGGACTAAAACCCTCCGGTTTATATAGACACCGGAGAGGGTTAGGGTTACACAAAGTCGGTTACAATGGTAGGAGATCTGAATATCCGCATCGCCTAGCTTGCCTTCCATGCCAAGGAAAGTCCCATCCGGACACGGGACGAAGTCTTCAATCTTGTATCTTCATAGTCCAGGAGTCCGGCCAAAGGTCATAGTTCGGCTACCCGGACACCCCCTAATCCAGGACTCCCTCAGTAGCCCCCGAACCAGGCTTCAATGACGACGAGTCCGGCGCGCAGATTGTCTTCGGCATTGCAAGGCGGGTTCTTCTCCAAATTCTGTGCACCTGTCGAATAATGTCCGACTTTTATAATGTAGCGCTCCTTGGCTTCCACGCCCAATAATGGCCGCCCTCCACGTGTCAAACGAATTCGAAAAGTCTGGGTGTTTTCACATTTACACCCCTAGCCGCGTAAATGAGCTGCCTATTTAAAGGAATGGGGATTTAGATCCAAACCACACCTTCTCCCTTCCGCGAGTGTTCATCACAGCGCATCCAACAAAGGTCCATTCCACCATGGCCAGCCGTCGCTGCTCCTCCTCTCGCCCTTCCAGCCCTAAGCCCGGAGACTGGGAGAGGTGCTCCATCCCGCATAGCGAGTTAGTATCGCTCCAGACCAAGGGATTCCTCCCTCCGGCCTAAATGGTCACGGTTCGAGCCAGACTCGCCACCTATAATGGCGGAGAGCAGGCGGAGAGCGCCCCTACTCCCTATAAAGGAGAGCGGGTATGCCTGGTCCCTTATCTAATAAGGGGGCTCGGATTTCCAATTCATCCGTTTCTCCGGGAGCTTCTGGAGTTCTACGGCCTCCAGCTGCACAACCTCACGCCTGCATCTATTTTGCATATCGCGGGCTTTGTCGCCCTTTGCGAGTTGTTCTTAGGGGTTGAGGCTCACTTCGCGCTGTGGAAGAGGCTATTCTGCCTCGTGCCCCGCTCTCAGAGGGGGTCAATATATCAAGTGGGCGGAGCCGAAGTATGGCGCATTGCCGGGACCGGATATTTATCCGGAACCCCAAAGAAGGCATCCAAGGACTGGCCTTCGGAATGGCTTTATATAGAGGATGTCCTGCTGCCGGATCCCGTTCGGATCGGCCTCCCTGAGTTCAACAGTGCTCCCCTGAAGAAGCGCCTAAGCTGGCGTCCACGGAGCTCTCAGAAAGAAAGTGACAAGGACGTCCTTTACCTGATGGGCCCGATAAGACTGCTAGCTCATTCCGGACTAACCATGATCGGGGTCATGGCCGCATGTATCATGCGGGGGGTGCATCCGCTTCAATATAGAAGCCACCCCATGTGGGATTCTAACGGGGAGGATGACGCCACTCATTATGGTCGTAAGAGGCCGGACTCAGCTGCCGCTCTATTAAAGATCTTGTCCTCTTTGTACAAGGGAGAAGAGGAGGAATTCCTCCACGTCAACCCATAGGGTGGGTTTACTATGTACAACCCTCCAAGCTGGGTAAGCGGACAATCTCGCTTGCCCATCCGTTTTATATTCCCATGATTAAATATATAGTCTTATCGACTCCTACGCAGGAACTGCGCCAGGAAGTGAAGGATATAGACAGCCGTCCTCCACAGCCCGAGGATCCTGAACGGTCCCTCGATCCGGCCTCCGAAGAGGATCCGGACATTTCGGTGGAGCTGATTGACGGGGTGTTTCATCTATTGAGCAGGGACAATCAAGGTTGTCAGAATCGCGATTTTGAATCGGATCGGAGCTCCGATGGTAGGATCGCAAATCGTAGAATCTTCACTATCAGGATCGTAAAAACGTAGATTCTGTGAACTAAAATCGTAGAATCATAGGGGTTAGTTTGGATCGTAAAGTCGTAGAATCGTATAACAGAATCGCGATTCTGACAACCTTGGGGACAATGCCCTGGTGGCCATTACGGCTGATTACCCGGGGCTACTCCCGGCCTCACAGGTAGCTGAGACCGGAGTCCCTGCACCTCAAAAGGAATCCGTCCCTGTGTGTTTTCAGTTTCCTGACAACAACCGTATTTTGCAGGGAAGATTCTTAAGGCGGGAGGCTGAGCCTGCGGCGGCTGGCCAACAAGGGGCAGTAGGGCCCCGTGGGGTAAAAAGAAGTGAAGTCCGGACTGAGGCGCCGGTGCAAAGGTATAGCGCGCCCTCTTGATCCCAGGTGTTATTCCTTCAAGGAATATTAATACTCATGCTCCATTCAGGACAAAGAGACCTCGCCGGACTGTGTCCGGAGAGGTTGCGAATCGTGCCTCCACCAGCCAGGCTCCAAAGCCTGGACCGGATGCGGAGGCGAACATGAGCGCGCACCGGACGCTCCTCCGACAGAGGACCTGGACAGGCTGTCTGCCACCCCTTCCGAGGTGGAAAGTGCCATGAACCATAGGCGTCGACGGACAGTTCTTCGCGACGCCTGTTTCTCCCAAGAGGCATTGGATGCCTTCAATTCGGGAGATGCATATCTCCGTGCCGCTCAGAATGGTCTAGCCAGAGCCACGGAGCAATATGTAAAAGACATACGGGTGAGAAAATTTTAATGGTTATATATACCAGTAGCCCCCGAGGCTTGAAGCAGTGAGAATAACTAATTTAAGGATCATGCAATATGCAGGTTTTTTCAGAGAAGAATACCCAGTTGTCTCAGGAGCTAGAAGAGTGCCAAGCCCAACTTGAGGCCGCACTGGCCGCGACAGGGGAGCCTAAGGAGACCCCCTCTGGTACTACATGCTTTTTAAAAAGATAATTTGTGAAATGCGGCGTATGTGCAAATCTGACAAGTGAAATTGCAGATGGCGCCGGACTAGATCCGGACAGGCAACAGCTCCTACGCCGGCTAAAGGCTGGCGAGAGCGTGCTGACGAAGGTGAGGCGGGAGAAGAATGATCTTCAGGATGCCAACACCAAGCTAGGTGTTGAACTGAAAGATGTTCGAGCCCAGCTGTCGGACTCCGTTAAGGAGAATCGGCGACTTCGACGCGGCATATTTAGTAAGTGCTTGAACGAACTCTCAAAAAGGAGTTCGGCGAGGAAGTCGACTAACAGAATTATGTCTGTAGGAGTGCTAACAGGCCGTCCTACAGAGGAGATGCCCGATTCTACGGGTGACCTTCTTCCCGAGCTCTCGCAACTGCACGAGCGAGTTCGGCAGGCGATGCAAGGCGTTGCCCAAGCCTTATGGCTGTCCCTCTCTATGCCCGAGGGCCTTGGAGAGCTCACCGAGAAGCTGAAGGGAGCACGGCGGAGCTTCCATTTGTGGAAGATATAAGGCTGCCGTCAGGGCGCTAGGAAGGCCTGGGCCATGGTGAAGACGCGGTACACAAAGGCTGACTGTCGGTGTCAAAACCGGCGGATCTCGGGTAGGGGGTCCCGATCTGTGCGTCAAGGTCGGATGGTAACAGGAGACAAGGGACACTTTATTTTACCTAGGTTCAGGCCCTCTCGATGGAGGTAAAACCCTACTCCTGCTAGATTAATATTGATGATATGGGTAGTACAAGAGTAGATCTACCACGAGATCAAGGAGGCTAAACCCTAGAAGCTAGCCTATGGGTATGATGATGATTATGATGTGTTTGTCCTACGGACTACAACCCTCCGGTTTATATAGGCACCGGATAGGGTTAGGGTTACACAGAGTCGGTTACATTGGTAGGAGATCTTGAATATCTGCACGCCTAGCTTGCCTTCCACGCCAAGGAAAGAACCTCCCGAACACGGGACGAAGTCTTCAATCTTGTATCTTCATAGTCCTGGAGTCCGGCTAAAGATATAGTTCGGCTATCCGAACACCCCCTAATCCAGGACTCCCTCAGTAGCCCCTGAACTAGGCTTCAATGACGACGAGTCCGGCGCGCAAATTGTCTTCGGCATTGCAAGGCGGGTTCCTCCTCCAAATTCTTCAAGAAGATAATAAACACCAAAAAATAGTGTCCGGCTCTGCAAAACAAGTTTCCACGTATTGCCATATAGAGAATAATACAAACACAAATCAAATCTGCTGACGTATTCCGCAGTGCATCATAACACTGCGACCAAGCCTTCTGTATGGATTATTTTTTGTTGTTCCACCGCAGCACGTTCAACGAGGCGGTTTCCTTGGCACGTCTTGTCGAAGCAGAGATCGTGTGCCCCTTTTAACGGGATTCTCATTAATGCGGACGTGGGTAACCCAACCGCACCATTTACCATGGCGTGTGAGCGGCAAGCGAGTTTTATTAGGTAGGTGGGGACGCATAACGGCATCAGCCTATATAAGGGGATAAAGATCCACCTCTTTCACCTACACCTTCTTCCTCCTTTGCTCATCCATCTCCTGCGCACTCAAGCTCCAACGCCCAAGTTCGCTCTTTCTTCCCCAACCTGCTCCTGCGATGTCCGGAGCGGGTGGCAAGTGGATGGCTTCCTCCATTACGGAGGGTCAAATCAAAAAGCTTAGGAAGGCCGGATATCTGTCCAAGGACATCCCGCACCGGCTTCCCGAGGCGGGGCAGCTTCTTCCCACCCCAGGGCCCCATGAGAGGGTAGTTTTCTCCCCCATTTCCTCCGCGGACTGGGTTTTCCACTTCACCCTTTTGTCCGGGGGCTCATGTTCTACTACGGCCTGGACTTCCACGATCTGGCCCCGAACTTCATCCTCAATATCTCGGCATTTATCATCGTGTGTGAGGCCTTTCTCCGCATCCGCCCCCACTTCGGCCTCTGGCTCCAGACCTTCAACGTCAAGCCCAAGGTGGTGTCCGGCACCCAGGCGGAGTGCGGAGGTGCTATGGCCGGCAAAATGGCCAACGCACTCTGGTTCGATGGCTCCTTTGTGGAGTCCTTAAAGGGGTGGCAGGCAGGGTGGTTTTACATCACCGAGCCACGCGACTCGAATTGGGTCGCGGCCCCTGAGTTCCGATCCGGACCCCCCACGCGGCTCATGTCCTGGAAAGAGACGGGCCTATCGTGGGGAAACAAAGAAGAAGTGACCGGACTGCAAACTTGCATCCGGTCCCTGATGAACAAGCCCATCCGGCATGTCAACATCATCCAGGTCATGCTCGTTCGCCGGATTCTCCCGTGCCAAGAACGGGAGTTCACTTTGTGGGAATTCGACCCGGCGCAGCACCAAACCCTCAATAGGCTCTTCGACACGACGTATGAAGACGTCTGGAAGGTGCTAACCAAAGGCGCCGAGTGCCCCACATCCGCTTCCGAGGACCGCGGATACAGCTCGCAGCGCCACGCTGGCGAGGTAGGCTATTTATACCTTTCACAGGTTCATTAAGCTTTTCTACGTAGATTAACTCTATGTGGGATCTAAAAACTCCCTTTGCCTTTGACAGGCGTGGCTGAAGATAGCCCGACCAATCAATTGTCTGGCTCCTCTGCCCGAAGACCCAGCCCCAGCTCTCCTAGAGAAGCTGCTGGCTCCGGCGCCCTATGTGGTGCCGGAGAAGAAGGTCAAGAAGAAGAAGACCACCAGGACTCGAAAGAGTGCCTGCAATGTGGTGGTGTCGAGCTCGTCATCTGGCGAGTCTGCGACGCCCTCCTCTCGTGAAAACGAGGAGGAGGAACAAGGAAGCTCTCCCCCTCCAGCGAGGGGAGTGAAAAAGAAGAAGGCCGCCCCAACAGGGGAGGCCGAGGGGTCGAGGAAAAGGAAGACCCCTCCGCCGGACTACTCCCCCAACGCCGAAGAGGGCGGAAAGGAGTGTCCGGACAGAACCAAGCGTCCGGCGACATCGTAAGTATTCACATACCAGAATGACTCATAGTATCTTCAAGTGCGCAGCTTACCCTAATGTCGAATGCTATTTGCACAGCCCGCCCCGAGCCGCACTCGATGATTCATCGAGCGGCTCCCTGGATTCGTCGGACATGAACTCTGTCCCGCCCGCAGTCTCCCCCAGCGGGGCGGACGACGCCGAAGCGGCGTCCCGCCGAATAGGGCAGGAGGAGGTGGTCCTGGAGGAGCCGCAAGGCAATCCTCAGGACCCCAGGAGTAAAGGGGATGAAACCCCCCAGGGCTCCCAGTCTGGCTTTGTGCCGGACACTGCGCCGGACTCAACCGTCCTGGCTCGCGGTGGGCGAACTCCTTCCAAGAGGAGTAAGCCGTCTGAGCCGATGACCTCTGTCCAACCAGAGGCGCCGGATAGTCTGCTGGAGGCGCTTGAAGGCGCCACCATCGACGAGGAGCACTGTACTGTTATGAGTGCGGTGGTCCAAAGGGTTCAGTCTGCCAAGAGCGGACTGAATGAAGCTTGCGCTAGCCTTCTAACAGGCTTCCAGGTAAGCAAAAAATATGTTAAATTCATTACCGCATAGACAGTAGCCCCTGATGCTCTGTTCGGTGTTCGGAAAGAAAAGCCGAATAGAGGATCCAACAATTTTCGCAGGAGTCTAATAAAAAGTCTAATATGCGTATGCAGGCTTCCCTGCTGTCCACCGCCGCACTGACTGCGCAGGTGGAAGTCCTGAAAAAGGACCTCGAGCGGTCCGAGCAAGATCTCGGCCTTGCCAGAAGGCAGCTCATGGAAAAAGAAGGTAAGAAATACCCCTTAGAAGAAAAAAAAGAAAGAAAAAGAAAAAAGAAAAAAGGTGCCTATAGAGAGGCTTCATTGCAAAAAGAAATAACAGGATTGTACTTCTTATTGTAGGGGCCACAAACGAGGTGGCAACCCTGAAGCAGGCGCTGGCTGAAGCCGAGAGGAAAGTGGCCGAGGAGCGCGCCGAGCGAGAAAAGCTTGGGGTCCAAGTCGGCGAGGTGCAGCAAGAGCTGCAAGCTCTCATGAAGAAACATGAGGGTTTGGAGCTTGAGGCAAAAACGCAAGCATCCGAGCTCGCGTCGGCTGTTGAGACCACCAAGAGTGCCAAGGCCGAAGCCCAAAAGGCCTTCCAAGAGTTGGAGGATGTGAAAAAGATAGCAGCGGGTAAGGCATTCTTAATGCAAAGTAGGAATATAAAGGTGAAATACCTATTACTTACCCGAATCCGGAGTTCTCCAGGGGCGTTCTTCGATCTTCCCCGCAGCGCATCCGACGCCACCGCATTCTACCGAGCTGAAGAGGACAGCTCGACGGAGAGTGTGTTCTGGTCTCAGTATTCTGAGGCCGGACACCCTGTGCCCTTAAGCGATCAGCTGAAGCAGCTGGCCGAGCTCCACAAGGCGGCCGAACATGCCATGAAGGGCTTACTAGTTCGGCTGTGGCCTGGAGAGGCCCTGCCTGGGAGCTACTTCGGGCTGGTACGATGGCTGGTGGAGGCCTGTCCATGGCTTGAGGTCATCAAGCGCTCCGTCTGCATAGAAGGTGCCCGGAGGGCCCTTGCCCGTGTAAGGGTACACTGGGGCAAGCTGGACGGAGAGAAGCTGGTGAAGGACGGGCCGCCGCAGGGGAAGGAGCATCGCAAGCCCGAGAACTACTACAAGGAAGTTCTCGCTGGAGCTCGCCTTGTCGCGGATGAGTGTGCCAAAGATGTGATATTTCAATGAACTCGCTCGTTTGTATCCTGTGCGCTGAAAACTTGTTCATATGCGCTTAAGCAATGCTTTCTGAATTTAAAATATTATTTTCTGTGCGGCCGTTTATCAATAACTGAGAGATGGCGAGTCGTCGACTTCTGCCCCCATGCAACTAGTGCTGGGGTGTTCGGGATAAACCTGAGGGCTCTTGTTCCCATAGTTGGGTCCTTCGAGGGAGGCGCTCAGCACAGCGAACCAGGCCATCGGACTATAATGCTTGAACACTCTCACTTAGCCATAGAACGTTATAATTTTAAATTTCGGTGAAGCCCCTAGTTCGGAAGGCCGAATTCGGGGCACTATCCACGCCTTTAGCCGGACTTAACCAGCTCTCCGCTCGAAGCGGCATAAGCCTTTAGGGACTCGAAAAACCTCTCGAACAGCGACCGGTCTCGCGCCTTATCATGACAGTCTGTTTTAGCTTTCTCCACTGAGGTGCTCACCCACCTGATCTGGGGCACAATCGCAGTGGTTCTCCTAGTGCTACCTTAGCCGATAGAGCGGAACGTAAGGCACCAAAACATAGGAGCCGGGCAAACCCAACATATGACCAAAATCATGACTCGGAGCCGATGCTTATAATGCTATAAGTTGGGGGTGCCGCACTTGTGAAAGTGGACGGACTTCTCACACCAGATAGAAGGGTAATAAAGCCCCTGGCGTGGTTTGCCGTACCATGGTGTACGGGTGCGATCATGTTATTTGAGTAAACATATGTATATTAAAAGAAGATAATGCAAAAATAGACGAAAAGCTATGCATTATTTATGATGAGGCTGTTTATTCAAGCCGAACGATACAAGTAGTGCGAAATTTTTTTTAGACTATTTAACATGTCCTGACCAGGCGCAGGCCGCGGAATTTAGAAACAGATATATCGCTCGAAATAGAGACCACCTGAGAGTTCCATGATGCGGCGTTGTTTTGTCTGCTTTCCTGGGTCCTGTATCGTGTGTGCGGCAGCGAGGCCGAACACTGTATCCAGAGTATGGAGTCCTGAAAGAAAAGAAAAACCCTGCAACCCCTAGTACGTTTGACGCCGTATTGTTGGCATGCCGTTTTATCTGCCCCTTCCCCTATGCCCATGGAATTGTAAGGGCGTAATTGTGTACTCGAGGTACTAGCTACGCTATGTAGCGATGGCTGGGGTTGGGGCCGTATTGCTACGCGTGCTCTGAACGCGCCAGTCGGTCTTGCTGCGGGTTACTCCGGACGCGTTTTGCTTTGTCCTGCTTTGTAGCGGCCGGACTCGAGAGCTGCCTTAACAGGCTGCTTTGTACCTCTGCTGCGAGGGCCGCCGTGTGTTCCTCCGTACGGATGGAGCGTTCGATGTTTCCGCTGACCGTGATTACACCTTGAGGGCCTGGCATCTTGAGCTTGAGATATGCGTAGTGCGGCACCGCATTGAGTTTAGCAAATGCGATTCGTCCAAGCAGAGCATGATAGCCACTGCGGAACAGAACTATGTCGAAGATTAACTCTTCGCTTCGGAAGTTATCCAGAGATCCGAAGACCACATCAAGTGTTATGGAGCCTATGCAATTGGCCTCTACACCTGGGATGACGCCTTTAAAGGTCGTCCTTGTGGGCTTGATCCTTGATGGATCTATGCCCATTTTCCGCACTGTATCCTGGTAGAGCAGGTTCAGGCTACTGCCGCCGTCCATGAGGTCTCTTGTAAGGTGAAATCCGTCAACGATTGGGTCAAGAACCAATGCGGCGAAACCGCCGTGACGGATGCTAGTGGGGTGGTCCCTTCGATCGAAGGTGATCGGGCAAGAGGACCATGGGTTGAACTTTGGGGCGACTGGCTCCATCGCGTATACGTCCCGTAGCGCACGCTTCCTCTCCCGCTTGGGAATGTGAGTCGCGTATATCATGTTCACCATCCGCACTTGTGGGGGAAACCCCTTCTGTCCGTTGTTGTTCGGCGGCCTGGGCTCCTCTTCGTCATCGCTGTCTAGCCCCTTGTTTTTGTGTTCGGCTCTTAACTTGCCTGCCTGCTTGAACACCCAACAATTCCTGTTGGTGTGATTGGCTGGCCCTTCGGGGGTGCCGTGAATCTGGCACGAGCGGTCGAGTATTCGGTCCAAACTGGACGGGCCCTGGGTATTCTTTTTGAATGGCTTTTTCCGCTGACCGGATTTATGGCCTCTGAACCCGGCATTTACTGCCGTATCTTCATTGCTGTCGCTGCTGACGCGGCGTTTCTGTTTATTCCGTCGCGACCTGCCACTTTTGTCCTTGGTATCTGAATTACCTTGCTTCTTCGATAAGTTGTTGCTGCGAGCTAGCCAGCTATCTTCGCCCGCGCAAAAGCGGGTCATGAGTGTCGTGAGGGCTGTCATGGCTTTCGGCTTTTCCTGTCCCAGGTGCCGGGCTAGCCACTCGTCACGGATGTTATGCTTGAAGGCTGCTAAGGCCTTTGCATCCGGACAATCGACTATCTGATTTTTCTTTGTTAGGAACAGTGTCCAGAATTGCCTGGCCGATTCTTCTGGCTGCTGGATTATGTGGCTTAGGTCGTCGGCGTCCGGTGGCCGTATGTAGGTCCCCTGGAAGTTGTCGAGGAATGTGGCCTCCAGGTCCTCCCAAGAGCCGATCGAATCTGCGGGGAGGCTGTTAAGCCGGTGCCGGGCTGGTCCCTTAAGCTTAAGGGGTAAATATTTGATGGCGTGCAAATCATCGCCGCGTGCCATGTGGATGTGGAGGAGATAGTCCTCAATCCATACTGCCGGATCGGTCGTACCATCGTACGACTCGATGTTGACGGGTTTAAATCCTGCTGGTGTTGGTGTTCTTCGGCGCTGTCCGGGGTAGTATTATCTCCCGTGCCGGAATCACCATTTCTGCTGTGGCGGGATTTGGAGCGGCGCCGCTGACGTCGGCGTTTTGGAGGCTTTTTCGAAGTGCCATCCTCCGCTGTTCCATCGCCATCTCCATCTTTTGGAGCATCCACCATGTATATGTCGTATGACGAGGTGGCGGTCCAGTGCCCTACAGGTGCTGGTTCTTGCTCGTCCCCTCCTTCGTCGTCCATACCGTCGAAGTCTTCGGAGCCGAAGTCGAGCATGTCGGATATATCGTCGACAGTGGCTATTAAGTCGGCGGTGGGTGGGCTTTGAATTTCTTCGTCGTCCGAATCCCAACCTCGCAGGCCATAGTTCGGCCTGGGCTCTCCTGACAAAGAGAGAGACTTGAGAGAATTCAGAAGATCACCAAAAGGTGAATACTGAAAGATGTCCGCGGCGGTGAACTCCATTACCGGCGCCCAATCTGATTCGATTGGCAGGGGCGCGGGAGGTTCAGAGTTCGAAGAAGAGTCCGGCTCCTTGGAGTCATGTGCCATGCGGAGTGCGGGGCTTGCGTTTGGCTCAATGGCTTTTAAGATCGCAGCCCCCGAGGTGACGTCCAACCGTTCATCCTCAAAGAACGCAGCGGGCTCCGAATCGAGGATCGGGGCCGGAGCGTATGCGGCCTCCAGGACAATGTCCGGAGGCAGAGCTATATCATGCCCCTCGAGATAGTGCGGCGCGCTTGGCTGTGGCTTGAATCCGTCGAAGATCAAGTCTCCGCGGATATCTGCCGTGTAGTTTAGGCTTCCAAACCTGACTTGATGGCCAGGGGCGTAGCTCTCGATCTGCTCCAGATGACCAAGCGAGTTGGCCCGCAGAGTGAAGCCGCCGAAGACGAAGATCTGTCCGGGGAGAAAAGTCTCACCCTGGACCTCATCGTTGTTGATGATCAAAGGAGCCATCGGGCCTAAAGGCGACGTCACAGAGGAACTCTCAATGAAAGCACCAATGTCGGTGTAAAAACCGGCGGATCTCGGGTAGGGGGTCCCGATCTGTGCGTCAAGGTCGGATGGTAACAGGAGACATGGGACACTTTATTTTACCCAGGCTCGGGCCCTCTCGATGGAGGTAAAAACCTACTCCTGCTAGATTAATATTGATGATATGGGTAGTACAAGAGTAGATCTACCACGAGATCAAGGAGGCTAAACCCTAGAAGCTAGCCTATGGGTATGATGATGATTATGATGTGTTTGTCCTACGGACTACAACCCTCCGGTTTATATAGGCACCGGATAGGGTTAGGGTTACACAGAGTCGGTTACATTGGTAGGAGATCTTGAATATCCGCACACCTAGCTTGCCTTCAACACCAAGGAAAGAACCTCCCGGACACGGGACGAAGTCTTCAATCTTGTATCTTCATAGTCCTGGAGTCCGGCTGAAGATATAGTTCGGCTATCCGAACACCCCCTAATCCAGGACTCCCTCACTGACCCAAACCACATGGCTGAGGTCGGACCTGTGGGGCCCGACGGGAAGGAGATCCCTGTAAGCTTAGTGTACGGCCAAGTGGAATTGGCCGCAAAGTATTCCCAGCAGGACGGTAAATTAGACAGCCTGTTAGATGGTATTGAAGAGGAATACAATTAGTCAGAGTGATTGTGTAATTTTAATTGACATATGTAATGCCTTCTAGCCGGATTGTAGATCGTTTGTCGTTGCCGACCTTTTCGCTTCGACCTCGGGACCTGACGGTCCGGAGTGTGTCCGAATACCCTAGCGGTTATATAAGAACCGGGGTATGCATGGAGACCAGGCGTAGGGGTCATTAGTGCTTTATCAGACAAGTGCCCAACTAGTTATGTTATATTACATGGTTAGTAAGAAACATCTTCCAGAGAGAATAGTTCCGTTAGGGGTTTCTTTCTCTGGGAGGCATGCCCTAAAGTGCATGTCCGGATTGCAAACGCAGGAAAAGCATCTGGGGGCTTATGTATAAATAAGTAAAAAAGGTCATCTTTTAGTTCACCGACCGAATATTCCCTTAAGAACGCTAGCTTTCGGCTTCACCCAGTCTGAGGTACACATCTGGCTGATCCGGCAGTAACAATCGCAGAGGTGCTCCCTTTACCACCTAGCCGAACAATCGGGAACGTAGGGGTAAGCACAGGAGCCAGGCAACCCAGCTTGGCCAAAACTTAAGTCATATCGATGCATATAATGGTGAATAAAAGGTACATGCGGAAGTTTGACACATGTTTTGGGCGTGAAGCCCATATAAAGAAGCCCCCAGGTGTAGTGAGCGCGAGTAACGCGTCACTTGTTGAGCCTTTAATGGCTATAAGAGAGAAAGAAGCAAAAAAGAAAGGGTGGAAGGAGAGAAATATAAGACAGAAAATGTAAAAAATGGACAGAGGAACGAGACGAACACAAAGTCCGGCGCTAGGCGTAGAATCTTCGGAGACGGGCTGTGTTCCATGGGTTCGGCTCGAGTCGGTTATCCGAGGCATCTCGCAGGCGGTACGCTCCACCAGTTAGGACTTGGTCGATTATGAAGGGACCTTCCCACTTGGGCTTGAGTTTGTCCTTTTTATTGTTCGGCAGGCGTAGAACTAATTCGCCAACGTTGTAATTTTTGGCCCGCACTTCTCTGCTTTGATATCTTCGAGCCTGCTATTGATAAAATGCGGAACGGGCTTTTGCCACATCGCGCTCCTCCTCCAAGGCGTCCAGACTGTCCTGCCGATCAAGCTCGGCTTCTCTTTCTTCGTACATTCGCACTCGAGGTGAGTCGTGAATTATGTCGCAAGGCAGAACTGCCTCTGCGCCGTACACCATAAAGAATGGTGTGTATCCGGTGGTGCGATTCGGCGTGGTCCGCAGCCCCCAGAGTACGGAGTCGAGCTCCTCTACCCAGTGCGTGTTAGATTCCTTGAGGGACCGCACTAATCTGGGTTTGATGCCGCTCATGATAAGACCATTTGCACGTTCGACCTGGCCGTTAGTTTGTGGGTGATAGACAGAAGCATAATCGAGCTTGATGCCCATGTTTTTGCACCAGAGTTTTACCTCGTCGGCCGTAAAATTCGTGCCGTTATCAGTGATGATGCTGTGGGGGACGCCGTAACGGTGTACGACCCCGGATATAAAGTCTATCACCAGTCCAGATTCGGCCGTCTTAACAGGCTTGGCTTCTATCCATTTGGTGAACTTATCGACCATGACCAGTAAGTATTTTTTCTTGTTAGTTCCCCCTTTAAGGGGTCCAACCATGTCAAGCCCCCAGACCGCGAAGGGCCAAGTGATGGGGATAGTTTGGAGGGCGGTAGGTGGCATATGGCTTTGGTTTGCAAAAAGCTGGCAACCGACGCATCGTTGGACCAAGTCCTGAGCGTCTGCCCGGGCCGTCGGCCAATAGAAGCCTGTATGGAAAGCTTTGCTTACAAGGGACCGAGCTGCGGCGTGATGACCACCGAGTCCGGCATGAATTTCAGCCAGCAAGTTCCGCCCTTCCTCTTCGGAGATGCACCTTTGAAGGACTCCGGTAGTGCTTTTCTTATAAAGCTCTCCTCATGGACTTTATAGGCCTTGGATCGCCGCACTATGCAGCGTGCCTCATTTTGGTCCTCTGGGAGCTCCTGCCTATTAAGGTAGGCTAGGAATGGTTCTGTCCACTGGGCAATGACGGCCATTATTACATGGGCTGAAGTTGTGATTTCATTGGCAGAGCCTCCGATTATGTCAGATTGTTCGGCGTCGAACAATGCGGTTGGGTCCGGGCTAATATTACCATGTTCCCCTTCCCATACTACGGATGGCTTGAACAGCCTTTCCAAGAATATGTTGGGGGGGGGGACCGCATTGCGTTTTGCGCCGATGCGTGCGAGGACGTCTGCCGCCTGATTGTTTTCTCGGGCTATATGGTGAAATTCGAGCCCCTCGAACCGAGTTGACATTTTTAGGACGACATTGCGGTAAGCTTCCATTTTTGGATGCTTGGCATCAAAGTCTCCATTTATCTGGGATATCGCGAGGTTCGAATCCCCGCGCACCTCTAGGCGTTGAATATCCATGGATACTGCCATCCAGAGACCATGTAGGAGGGCCTCATATTCGGCTGCATTGTTGGAGTCCGTGTACATAATCTGGAGTACATATTGGACTGTGTCTCCTGTGGGGGATGTCAAAACGACGCCAGCCCCTAGACCGGCCAACATTTTGGAGCCGTCTAAATACATGATCCAGTTTGAATATATGCCGTATTCTTTAGGGAGTTCGGCCTCCGTCCATTCTGCGACGAAGTCAGCCAAAACTTGCGACTTGATAGCTCGCCGTGGCTTATAAGTTATGTCGAACGGGAGGAGCTCGATGGCCCATTTTGCAATCCGGCCCGTTGCGTCACGGTTGTTTATAATATCGTTGAGTGGTACTTCCGATGCTACTATGATTGAACACTCTTGAAAGTAGTGTCGTAGCTTCCGGGATGCCATGAATACTGCATATGCAATCTTTTGATAATGTGGGTACCGTGATTTGCATGGACTGAGGACAGTGGACACATAGTAGTCCGGCTTTTGAAGGGGGAATTTGTGTCCGTCCGTTTCTCGTTCGACGACGAGCACTGCGCTAACAACCTGGTGTGTTGCTGCAATGTACAATAGCATTGGTTCGCCAGTATTTGGCGCGGCCATGACTGGGTTCGTTGCCAATATGGCTTTTATTTCGTTGAGTCCGGCCGTGGCGGCATCCGTCCACTCAAAGTGTTCGGTGCGCCGAAGGAGGCGATAAAGGGGTAGTGCCTTTTCTCCCAAGCGGGAGATGAAGCGGCTTAGAGCCGCCACGCATCCGGTTAATTTTTGTATTTGTTTGAGGTCCTTTGGGATATCCAATTGCGACAAAGCTCTGATCTTGGCTGGATTTGCTTCAATTCCTCTGCCGGATACGATGAAGCCCAAGAGCTTTCCGGCTGGAACGCCGAAAACGCATTTTTCCGGGTTGAGCTTGATGTCATATGTTCAGAGGTTATCGAATGTAAGCCTCAAGTCGTCTACTAGAGATTCGACGTGTCTTGTTTTTACGACCACATCATCCACGTATGCCTCCACTGTTTTGCCGATCTGGTTTGCCAGACATGTCTGAATCATGCGCTGATATGTTGTGCCGGCGTTTTTGAGCCCGAAGGGCATTGTGTTGAAGCAGAATGGGCCGTATGGTGTAATGAATGCCGTTGCGGCTTGGTCTGACTCTGCCATCTTGATTTGATGGTAGCCGGAGTATGCGTCGAGGAAACACAACGAATCGTGTCCTGCAGTGGCGTCGATAATTTGATCGATGCGAGGGAGGGGGAAGGGATCCTTTGGGAAGGCCTTGTTAAGGTCTTTGAAATCTACGCACAAGCGCCAGGATTTGTCCTTCTTTGGTACCATCACCAGGTTTGCTAGCTAGTCCGGTTGTTTTATATCTCTGATGAATCCGGCCTCCAATAGCTTGGCTAGCTCTTCCCCATAGCCTGTCTCTTGGGTTCGGAGAAACGCCGAAGGGCCTGTTTGACAGGTTTGAATCCTTTTAGGATATTTAAGTTATGTTCGGCCAGCCTGCGTGGGATTCCTGGCATGTCTGAAGGGTGCCAGGCGAAGATGTCCCAATTTTCACGTAGGAATGCTCGCAGTGCGGCGTCTACATCAGGGTTTAATTGTACCTCGATGGATGCTGTTTTATTGGGGTCCGTTGGATGGACCTGGAATTTGACTATTTCGTCTGCTGGTTTAAAGGAGGTGGACTTGGATCTTTTGTCAAGTATCACATCGTCCCTGTTTACCGTGGAGCGAAGCGTAGTCAGTTCCTCAGCCGCTAGGGCTTCAAATAGTGCCTCGAGGGCTAATGCGGCTATCTTGTTTTCGGCGCGGAGTGCTATGTCCAGATCACTAGCTAGAGTGATAATTCCGTTCGGCCCGGGCATCTTGAGCTTCATGTAACCGTAATGGGGTATTGCTTGGAAGATTGTAAACGCTTCCCGCCCTAGCAGAGCATGGTATCCGCTATTGAACGGGGCCACCTGGAACGTGATCTCGTCGGACCTGTAATTATCCGGCATGCCGAACACCACATCTAGTGTGATTTTTCCTGTGCAGCGCGCTTCCCGACTGGGGATTATTCCTCGAAAGGTTGTGCTGCTTCGCTCAATGCGGTTCCAGTCTATTTCCATTTTTTGAAGGGTTTCCTCATAAATTAGGTTCAATCCACTGCCACCATCCATGAGTACCTTGGTGAGCCGAAAGCCGTCCACGATTGGACTGAGGACCAATGCAGCTGGTGCTCGGGCTGTTCGGAATTTGGGTTCGTCACTGGCATTAAAAGTAATAGCCGTGTCACTCCATGGGTTTATTGTTGCTACTTGATAAACTTCGGCAAGACTGCAGAGTGTTCTTTTTCGCATGTTATTTGATGCAAAAGTCTCGAAGACTGTTAAGACTATACTGGTGTCCCTGGGATGGTTTTCTGCAGCCCCCGGGATTAGGAGGTCTTCGCCGATTTTGGCCACCTGCCGGAGTATCCAACATGCTCTAAGGCTGTGAGTTGGTGTGGCGTCCTCTATGCTATGATTTTACAGGGTCCGTTAAGCCATCCTTTCAGTACGGTTCCATGCCCTGTAGAGGGTTTTGGTTTTTTGGTTTTTAACCCAGGTGTCTGACGATGATGCACCCTTTTATTTCAGACGAGGTCTCTATTCAGGGCCGGATTGTCCCAAAATTTTATTTCGGTTTTCCAGGCGCTTTCCACCGCACAATACTTTTGTACTATGGAAGCCAAGTTAGCGAAGCGTGTAATATCACGACGACTTATGGCGTTGAGGATTCCCTTGTCCGTGCAATTATTGCAGAAGATTGAGATTGCGTCTTCCTCGCGGCAGTCCTTTATCCTGTTCATAACCAGGAGGAACCTCACCCAGTAATGATGTATTGTTTCTTCGGGCTTTTGCCTTACTTGGGATAGATCGCTTATGTTCGGGTGGGTGGGTGGAATTGAATCCGAAACCTTACCCAATCTGAGACTCAGAGGCCAAGGATTTTCCGAACTCTGAAGTTTGGATTCTTGGATGTTGTCCAATGAATCTAGCCCGTTGCCTGATTCTAAATTCAGGTCTTGAGTTACATCCTCCCCTCCGCGGGTATCCGACTTGGAGGGATCGGGAATCCGGACGTAGCTAGTCCTTAAGATAGATGAGGGGTCGCCGCACTATGCCTCTACCATGGCAACATGATGGTTGACTTGGGGAGAATTAATCTCTCTTAGTTCGGGTTTAAGCCCAACCTGGTCGTAATCCGTAGTGACCCCCAAGGCGGCGATGTGATCCAAGAGCTCGTTGACGGAGGAGAGCTCCATTGGATCCAACTGCTCGATGAGTTCCGAGCTGACGTGAAGATTGCTTTTGATGACCCAAGAGGTCACCGTCGGCGCAACATCCGAACAGGCGGTCATAAGAAAACCACCTAGCCGGAGAGTTTGGCCGACAGCCAAGGCTCCCTTAATAACGGCACCATCTTTAAAGACGGGAAGAGGCATCCTTCCTGATCGCGACGGCACAGAGGAACTCTCAATGAAAGCACCAATGTCGGTGTCAAAACCGGCGGATCTCGGGTAGCGGGTCCCGAACTGTGCGTCTAGGCGGATGGTAACAGGAGACAAGGGAACACAATGTTTTACCCAGGTTCGGGCCCTCTTGATCGAGGTAAAACCCTACGTCCTGCTTGATTAATATTGATGATATGGGTAGTACAAAAGTAGATCTACCACGAGATCAAGGAGGCTAAACCCTAGAAGCTAGCCTAAGGTATGATTGTTGTATGTTGGAGTTGTTGTCCTACGGACTAAAACCCTCCGGTTTATATAGACACCGGAGAGGGTTAGGGTTACACAAAGTCGGTTACAATGGTAGGAGATCTGAATATTCGCATCGCCTACCTTGCCTTCCACGTCAAGGAAAGTCCCATCCGGACACGTGACGAAGTCTTCAATCTTGTATCTTCATAGTCCAGGAGTCCGGCCAAAGGTCATAGTCCGGCTACCCAGACACCCCCTAATCTAGGACTCCCTCAGCCGCTCTATGTTGGCCATGGTGTCATCTATCCGACCGGGTGGCTTCCTTATTTTTTGACTTCGGGGCTCTAATGCCTCCTCATCAAATTTAGGCAGTAGCTTTTGCTTCGGGTAGCTTTGTGCGGCGACTGTCGCCGTATTTTTCTGTGGTGTTGAGTGAAGGAAATATGCCCTAGAGGCAATAATAAAGTTATTATTTATTTCCTCATTTCATGATAAATGTTTATTATTCATGCTAGAATTGTATCAACCGGAAACATGATACATGTGTGAATACATAGACAAACAGAGTGTCACTAGTATGCCTCTACTTGACTAGCTCGTTGATCAAAGATGGTTATGTTTCCTAGCCATAGACATGAGTTGTCATTTGATTAACGGGATCACATCATTAGGAGAATGATGTGATTGACATGACCCATTTCGTTAGCTTAGCACTCGATCGTTTAGTGTGTTGCTATTGCTTTCTTCATGACTTATACATGTTCCTATGACTATGAGATTATGCAACTCCCGTTTGCCGGAGGAACACTTTGTGTGCTACCAAACGTCACAATGTAACTGGGTGATTATAAAGGAGCTCTACAGGTGTCTCCAAAGGTAGATGTTGGGTTGGCGTATTTCGAGATTAGGATTTGTCACTCCGATTGTCGGAGAGGTCTCTCTGGGCCCTCTCGGTAATGCACATCACACAAAGCCTTGCAAGCATTACAACTAATATGTTAGTTGTGAGATGATGTATTACGGAACGAGTAAAGAGACTTGCCGGCAAGGAGATTGAACTAGGTATTGGATACCGACGATCGAATCTCGGGCAAGTAACATACCGATGACAAAGGGAACACCGTATGTTGTTATGCGGTCTGACCGATAAAGATCTTCGTAGAATATGTAGGAGCCAATATGAGCATCCAGGTTCCGCTATTGGTTATTGATCGGAGACATGTCTCGGTCATGTCTACATTGTTCTCGAACCGTAGGGTCCGCACGCTTAAGGTTTCGATGACAGTTATATTATGAGTTTATGTGTTTTGATGTACCGAAGGAGTTCGGGGTCCCGGATGAGATCGGGGACATGACGAAGAGTCTCGAAATGGTCGAGACGTAAAGATCGATATATTGGACGACTATATTCGGACATCGGAAAGGTTCTGAGTGGTTCAGGTATTTTCGGGAGTACCGGGGAGTTACGGGAATACGGGGGAGAAGTATTGGGCCTTATTGGGCCATGCGGGAAAGGGAGAGGGGCTGCCTAGGGCACGCCGTGCGCCCCCCAAGGCGTAGTCCGAATTGGACTAGGGGGAGGGGCTGCGCCCCCTCCTTCCTTCCCTTCTCTTTTCCCCTTCCTTGTCTCCTACTCCTACTACATGGAAGGACTCCTAGTTGGACTAGGAAAGGGGGAATCCTACTCCCGGTGGGAGTAGGACTCCTTAGGGCGCGCCATAGAGAGGGCCGGCCCTCCCCTCCTCCACTCCTTTATATACGGGGGCAGGGGGCACCCCATAGACACACAAGTTGATCTTCGTGATCGTTCCTTAGTCGTGTGCGGTGCCCCCCTCCATCATATTCCACCTCGGTCATATCGTTGCAGTGCTTAGGCGAAGCCCTGCGTCGGTAGTACATCAAGATCGTCACCACGCCGTCGTGCTGACGGAAATCCTCCCCGAAGCTTTGCTGGATCGGAGCCCGGGGAGCGTCATCGAGCTGAACGTGTGCTAATAACTCGGAGGTGCCGGAGTAACGGTGCTTGGATCGGTCGGATCGGGAAGACGTATGACTACTTACTCTACGTTGTGTCAACGCTTCCGCTTCGGTCTACGAGGGTACGTAGACAACACTCTCCCCTCTCATTGCTATGCATCACCATGATCTTGCGTGTGCGTAGGAAAATTTTGAAATTACTACGTTCCCCAACAGTGGTATCAGAGCCAGGTTTTTATGGTTTGATGTTATATGCACGAGTAGAACACAAGTGAGTTGTGGACGATATAAGTCATACTGCCTACCAGCATGTCATACTTTGGTTCGGCGGTATTGTTGGATGAAGCGGCCCGGACCGACATTACGCGTACGCTTACGCGAGACTGGTTCTACCGACGTGCTTTGCACACAGGTGGCTGGCGGGTGTCAGTTTCTCCAACTTTAGTTGAAACGAGTATGGCTACGCCCGGTCCTTGCGAAGGTTAAAACGGAGTCTATTTGACAAACTATCGTTGTGGTTTTGATGCGTAGGTGAGATTGGTTCTTGCTTAAGCCCGTAGCAGCCACGTAAAACTTGCAACAAACAAAGTAGAGGACGTCTAACTTGCTTTTGCAGGGCATGTTGTGATGTGATATGGTTAAGACATGATGCTAAATTTTATTGTATGAGATGATCATGTTTTGTAACCGAGTTATCGGCAACTAGCAGGAGCCATATGGTTGTCGCCTTATTGTATGCAATGCAATCGCCCTGTAATGCTTTACTTTATCACTAAGCGGTAGAGATAGTCGTAGAAGCATAAGATTGGCGAGACGACAACGATGCTACAATGGAGATCAAGGTGTCGCGCCGGTGACGATGGTGATCATGACGGTGCTTCGGAGATGGAGATCACAAGCACAAGATGATGATGGCCATATCATATCACTTATATTGATTGCATGTGATGTTTATCTTTTTTATGATTCTTATCTTGCTTTGATTGACGGTAGCATTATAAGATGATCTCTCACTAAATTATCAAGAAGTGTTCTCCCTGAGTATGCACCGTTGCCAAAGTTCGTCGTGCCCAGACACCACGTGATGATCGGGTGTGATAAGCTCTACGTCCATCTACAACGGGTGCAAAACAGTTGCACACGCGGAATACTCGGGTTATACTTGACGAGCCTAGCATATGCAGATATGGCCTCGGAACACGGAGACCGAAAGGTCGAGCGTGAATCATATAGTAGATATGATCAACATAATGATGTTCACCATTGAAGACTAATCCATTTCACATGATGATCGGTTATGGTTTAGTTGATTTGGATCACGTGATCACTTAGAGGATTAGAGGGATGTCTATCTAAGTGGGAGTTCTTAAGTAATATGATTAATTGAACTTTAATTTATCATGAACTTAGTCCTGGTAGTATTAGCATATCTATGTTGTAGATCAATAGCTCGCGTTATTGCTTCCCTGTGTTTATTTTGATATGTTCCTAGAGAAAATTGTGTTGAAAGATGTTAGTAGCAATGATGCGGATTGGATCCGTAATCTGAGGTTTATCCTCATTGCTGCACAGAAGAATTATGTCCTTGATGCACCGCTAGGTGACAGACCTATTGCAGGAGCAGATGCAGACGTTATGAACGTTTGGCTAGCTCAATATGATGACTACATGATAGTTTAGTACACCATGCTTAACGGCTTAGAATCGGGACTTCAAAGACGTTTTGAACGTCATGGACCATACGAGATGTTCCAAGTTAATATTTCAAGCAAATACCCGAGTTGAGAGATATGAAGTCTCCAACAAGTTCTATAGCTAAAAGATGGAGGAGAATCGCTCAACTAGTGAGCATGTGCTCAGATTGTCTGGGTACTACAATCGCTTGAATCAAGTGGGAGTTAATCTTCCAGATAAGATAGTGATCGACAGAATTCTCTAGTCACCATCACCAAGTTAGTAGAACTTCGTGATGAACTATAATATGCAAGGGATAACGGAAACAATTCCCAAGCTCTTCGTGATGCTAAAATCGATGAAGGTAGAAATCAAGAAAAACATTAAGTGTTGATGGTAGACAAGAACACTAGTTTCAAGAAAAGGGCAAAGGGAAGAAGGGGAACTTCAAGAAGAACGGCAAGCGAGTTGCTGCTCAAGTGAAGAAGCCCAAGTCTGGTCCTAAGCCTGAGACTAAGTGCTTCTACTGCAAAGGGATTGGTCACTGGAAGCGGAACTACCCCAAGTATTTGGTGGATAAGAAGGATGGCAAAGTGAACAAAAGTATATTTGATATACAGATTATTGATGTGTATTTTACTGGTGTTCGTAGCAACCCCTCGGTATATTGATACTGGTTCAGTTGCTAAGAGTAGTAACTCGAAACGGGAGTTGCAGAATGAACAAAAACTAGTTAAGGGTGAAGTGACGATGTGTGTTGGAAATAGTTCCAAGATTGATATGATCATCATCGCACACTCCATATACTTTCAGGATTAGTGTTAAACCTAAATAAGTGTTATTTGGTGTTTGCGTTGAGCATGAATATAATTTGATCATGTTTATTGCAAAACGGTTGTTCATTTAAGTTAGAGAACAATTGTTGTTCTGTTTACATGAATAAAACCTTCTATGGTCATACACACCAACGAAAATGGTTTGTTGGATCTCGATCGTAGTAATACACATATTCAAAATATTGAAAGCCAAAAGATGCAAAGTTAATAATGATAGTGCAACTTGTTTGTGGCACTGCCGTTTAGGTCATATTGGTGTAAAGCGCATGAAGAAACTCCATGCTGATGGATTTTTGGAATCACTTGATGCTTGCGAACCATGTCTCTTGGGCAAGATGACTAAAACGCCGTTCTCCGGAACAATGGAGCAAGCAACAGATTTGTTGGAAATCATACATACTGATGTCTGTGGTCCGATGAATATTAAGGCTTGCAGCGGGTATCATTATTTTCTGACTTTCATAGATGATTTAAGCAGATATGGGTATATCTACTTAACGAAATAGAAGTCTGAAACATTTGAAAAGTTCAAAGAATTTCAGAGTGAAGTGGAAAATCATCGTGACAAGAAAATAAAGTTTCTACGATCTGATCGTGGAAGAGAATATTTGAGTTACGAGTTTGGCCTTCAATTAAAACATTGTGGAATAGTTTCACAAACTCATGCCACCTGGAACACCACAGCATAATGGTGTGTCCGAACGTCATAACCGTACTTTATTGGATATAGTGCAATCTATGATGTTTCTTACCTATTTACCACTATCGTTTTGGGGTTATGCATTAGAGACAGCTGCATTCACGTTAAATAAGCCACCATCTAAATCCGTTGAGACGACACTATATGAACTGTGGTTTAGCAAGAAACCAAAGTTGTTGTTTCTTAAAGTTTGGGGTTGTGATGCTTATGTGAAAAAGTTTCATCTTGATAAGCTCAAACCCAAATCGGAGAAATATGTCTTCATAGGATACCCAAACGAGACAGTTGGGTACACCTTCTATCACAGATCCGAAGGCAAGACATTCGTTGCTGAGAATGGATACTTTCTAGAGAAGGAGTTTCTCTCGAAAGAAGTGAGTGGGAGGAAAGTAGAACTTGACAAGGTAATTGTACCTGCTCCCTTATTGGAAAGTAGTTCATCACAGAAATCTGTTCCTGTGACTACTACACCAATTAGTGAGGAAGTTAATGATGATGATCATGTAACATCAGATCAAGTTACTACCGAATCTCGTAGGTAAACCAGAGTAAGATCCGTACCAGAGTCGTACGGTAATCCTGTTCTGGAAGTCATGTTACTAGAACATGACGGACTTGCGAACTATGAGGAAGCGATGATGAGCCCAGATTCCACGAAATGGTTTGAGGCCATGAAATCTGAGATATGATCCATGTATAAAAACAAAGTATGGACTTTGATGGATTTGCCCGATGATCGGCAAGCCATAGAAAATAAATGGATCTTCAAGAGGAAGACGGACGCTGATAGTAGTGTTACTATCTACAAAGCTAGAATTGTCGCAAAAGGTTTTCGACAAGTTCAAGGTGTTGACTACGATGAGAGTTTCTCACTCGTATCTATGCTTAAGTTTGTCCGAATCATGTTAGCAAT
The DNA here is from genome assembly GCA_032464435.1 of Aegilops umbellulata. Classification (NCBI taxonomy): domain Eukaryota; kingdom Viridiplantae; phylum Streptophyta; class Magnoliopsida; order Poales; family Poaceae; genus Aegilops; species Aegilops umbellulata. Next base: position 507,219,261 of record CP136059.1, read on the forward strand.
TGCCGTATTTTATGAAATCCGGCAAATGGATAAACAAAACTGCATTCCTTAATGGTTTTATTAAAGAAGAGTTGTATACGATGCAACTAGAAGGTTTTGTCGATCCTAAAGGTGTTAACAAAATATGCAAGCTCCAGCGATCCATCTATGGACTGGTGCAAGCATCTCGGAGTTGGAATATACGCTTTGATAAATAGATCAAAGCATATGGTTTCATACAGACTTGCGGTGAAGCCTGTATTTACAAGAAAGTGAGTGGGAGCACTACAACATTTCTGATAAGTATATGTAAATGACATATTGTTGATCGGAAATAATGTAGAATTATTCTGCAAAGCATAAAGGAGTATTTGAAAGGAGTTTTTCGAAGAAGGACCTCGGCGAAGCTGCTTACATATTGAGCATCAAGATCTATAGAGATGGATCAAGACGCTTGATAAGTTTTTTCAATGAGTATATACCTTGACAAGATTTTGAAGTAGTTCAAAATGGAACAGTCAAAGAAAGAGTTTCTTGCCTATGTTACAAGGTGTGAAATTGAGTAAGACTCAAAGCCCGACCATGGTAGAAGATAGAAAGAGAATGAAAGTCATTCCCTATGCCTCAGCCATAGGTTCTATAAAGTATGCCATGCTGTGTACCAGATCTATTGTATACCCTACACTGATTTTGGCAAGGGAGTACAATAGTGATCTAGGAGTAGATCACTGGACAGCGGTCAAAATTATCCTTAGTGGAATAAGGATATATTTCTCAATTATGGAGGTGACAAAAAGGATCGTCGTAAAGGGTTATGTCGATGCAAGTTTTGACACCAATCTAGATGACTCTAAGTCTCAATCTAGATACATATTGAAAGTGGGAGCAATTAGCTAGAGTAGCTCCAAGCAGAGTATTGTTGACATAGAAATTTGCAAAATACATACGGATCTGAATGTAGCAGACCCATTGACTAAGATTCTCTCACAAGCAAAACATGATCACACCTTAGTACTCTTTGGGTGTTAATCACATAGCGATGTGAACTAGATTATTGACTCTAGTAAACCCTTTGGGTGTTGGTCACACGATGATGTGAACTATGGGTATTAATCACATGGTGATGTGAACTATAGCTGTTAAATCACATGCCGATGTGAACTAGATTATTGACTCTAGTGCAAGTGGGAGACTGAAGGAAATATGCCCTAGAGGCAATAATAAAGTTAGTATTTATTTCCTTATTTCATGATAAATGTTTATTATTCATGCTAGAATTGTATCAACCGGAAACATGATACATGTGTGAATACATAGACAAACAGAGTGTCACTAGTATGCCTCTACTTGACTAGCTCGTTGATCAAAGATGGTTATGTTTTCTAGCCATAGACATGAGTTGCCATTTGATTAACGGGATCACATCATTAGGAGAATGATGTGATTGACATGACCCATTTCGTTAGCTTAGCACTCGATCGTTTAGTGTGTTGCTATTGCTTTCTTCATGACTTATACATGTTCCTATGACTATGAGATTATGCAACTCCCGTTTGCTGGAGGAACACTTTGTGTGCTACCAAACGTCACAACGTAACTGGGTGATTATAAAGGAGCTCTACAGGTGTCTCCAAAGGTAGATGTTGGGTTGGCGTATTTCGAGATTAGGATTTGTCACTCCGATTGTCGGAGAGGTATCTCTGGGCCCTCTCGGTAATGCACATCACATAAAGCCTTGCAAGCATTACAACTAATATGTTAGTTGTGAGATGATGTATTACGGAACGAGTAAAGAGACTTGCCGGCAAGGAGATTGAACTAGGTATTGGATACCGACGATCGAATCTTGGGCAAGTAACATACCGATGACAAAGGGAACACCGTAAGTTGTTATGCGGTCTGACCGATAAAGATCTTCGTAGAATATGTAGGAGCCAATATGAGCATCCAGGTTCCGCTATTGGTTATTGACCGGACACATGTCTCGGTCATGTCTACATTGTTCTCGAACCGTAGGGTCCGCACGCTTAAGGTTTCGATGACAGTTATATTATGAGTTTATGAGTTTTGATGTACCGAAGGAGTTCGGAGTCCCGGATGAGATCGGGCACATGACGAGGAGTCTCGAAATGGTCGAGACGTAAAGATCGATATATTGGATGACTATATTCGGACATCGGAAAGGTTCTGAGTGGTTCGGGTATTTTCGGGAGTACCGGGGAGTTACGGGAATACGGGGGAGAAGTATTGGGCCTTATTGGGCCATGCGGGAAAGGGAGAGGGGCTGCCTAGGGCACGCCGCGCGCCCCCCAAGGCCTAGTCCGAATTGGACTAGGGGGAGGGGCTGCGCCCCCTCCTTCCTTCCCTTCTCTTTTCCCCTTCTTTGTCTCCTACTCCTACTACATGGAAGGACTCCTAGTTGGACTAGGAAAGGGGGAATCCTACTCCCGGTGGGAGTAGGACTCCCTAGGGCGCGCCATAGAGAGGGCCGACCCTCCCCCCTCCACTCCTTTATATACGGGGGCAGGGGGCACCCCATAGACACACAAGTTGATCTTCGTGATCGTTCCTTAGCCGTGTGCGGTGCCCCCCTCCACCATATTCCACCTCGGTCATATCGTTGCAGTGCTTAGGCGAAGCCCTGCGTCGGTAGTACATCAAGATCGTCACCACGCCGTCGTGCTGACGGAACTCCTCCCCGAAGCTTTGCTGGATCGGAGCCCGGGGAGCGTCATCGAGCTGAACGTGTGCTAAGAACTCGGAGGTGCCGGAGTAACGGTGCTTGGATCGGTCGGATCGGGAAGACGTACGACTACTTCCTCTACGTTGCGTCAACGCTTCCGCTTCGGTCTACGAGGGTACGTAGACAACACTCTCCCCTCTCGTTGCTATGCATCACCATGATCTTGCGTGTGCGTAGGAAAATTTTGAAATTACTACGTTCCCCAACATTGAGTACTTTGCTCCATCTGATTCGGAGTGCATCTTCCGCAGTTTTGAGCTTCCGCTTCTGCTTTTTCAGGCTACGCACAGTGGCGACGAGCCTTTTGTGGAGGTTCTTCTGCTCCAGGAACTTGACCGACATGAGGTCGTCCGGACTGTTATCTTCGTCGGGGACGGGTTGTGCGGTTTGTTTATCCAAGTTGCCTTGTTCGGACGGTTGCTCGATGCCATGTCCATTTTCCGTCGGCTCACCCTGCTCTCTGGCTCTGTCGAGGCGGGGCTTGGAGCGGCGCTTACGCCGCCGCTTTGACTGCTTTTCGAAGGAACGATCATTCGTTGCGTCCTCCCGTTCTTCGTCGCCGTTTCCTTTGGGTGTGTCCACCATGTATACATCGTAGGATGGGGTGTCTGTCTAGTGCCCTGTGGGCGCTGGTTCCTATTCGTCTCCTACATCATCGTCCATGCCATCGATGTCTTCGGAGTCGAAGTCTAGCATGTCGGTTAAATTGTCGATGGTGGCCACGAATTGGGTGGTGGGTGGGCGTCGAATTTCTTCACCATCCACATCCCAATCCTGCCGGTCATAAGCCGGCAAGGACTCTCCTGATAAAGAGAGAGACCTTAGTGAATTCAGGATGTCGCCGAAGGGCGAGTGCTGAAAGATATCTGCGGTGGTGAATTCCATGATAGGCGCCCAATCGGATTTGATTGGCAGGGGCGCGGAGGGTTCAGAGTCCGGAGAAGAGTCCGGTACTTTGGAGTCACGGGCTTCGCAGAGGATAAGGCTGGTGTTCGGCTCGATCGCCGTTGAGACTGCAGCCCCCGTGGCGGGGTCTAGCCACCCGACCTCGATCGGCGTAGTTGGCTCCGAGTTAAGGGTCGGAGCGGATGCGGGCGCGGCCTCCAGGGCACTGTTCGGCGGTAGAGCTAAATCGTGCCCATCATGACAGTGCGCCGCGCTCGGCTACGGCTCGGATCCGTCAAAGATCAAGTCTCCGCGGATGTCAACCGTGTAGTTCAAACTTCCAAATCTGACCTGATGGCCAGGGGCGTAGCTTTCAATCTGCTCCAGATTGCCAAACTAATTGGCCCGCAGCGCGAAGCCGCCGAATACAAAGATATGTCCGGGGAGAAAAGTCTCACCCTGGACTGCATCACTATTGATGATCAAAGGAACCATCAAGCCTAACGATGAGGACACAGAGGAACTCTCAATGAAAGCACCAATGTCGGTGTCAAAACCGGCAGATCTCGGGTAGGGGGTCCCGAACTGTGCATGTAGGCGGATGGTAACAGGAGACAAGGGACATGATATTTTTACCCAGGTTCGGGCCCTCTTGATGGAGGTAAAACCCTACTCCTGCTTGATTAGTATTGATGATATGGGTAGTACAAGAGTAGATCTACCACGAGATCAGAGAGGCTAAACCCTAGAAGCTAGCCTATGGTATGATTGTTGTTCGTCCTATGGACTAAAACCCTCCAGTTTATATAGACACCGGAGAGGGCTAGGGTTACACAGAGTCGGTTACAATGGAAGGAGATCTGAATATCCGTATTTCCAAGCTTGCCTTCCATGCCAAGGAAAGTCCCATCCGGACACGGGACGAAGTCTTCAATCTTGTATCTTCTGTTGGGGAACGTAGTAATTTCAAAAAATTTCCTACGCACACGCAAGATCATGGTGATGCATAGCAACGAGAGGGGAGAGTATCGTCTACGTACCCTCGTATACCGTAAGCGGAAGCGTTATATCAACGCGGTTGATGTAGTCGTATGTCTTCACGATCCGACCGATCCAAGCACCTAAAGCACGACACCTCCGAGTTCTAGCACACGTTCAGCTCGATGACGATCCCCGGACTCCGATCCAGCAAAGTGTCAGGGATGATTTCCATCAGCACGACGGCGTGGTGAAAATCTTGATGTTCTACCATCGCAGAGCTTCGCCTAAGCACCGCTACAATATTATCGAGGGTTATGGTGGAGGGGGGCACCGCACACGGCTAAGAGAACGATCACGAAGATCAACTTGTGTGTCTAGAGGTGCCCCCTGCCCACGTATATAAAGGAGCAAGGGGGGAGGCCGGCCGGCCCTAGCAGGGCGCGCCAGGAGGAGGAGTCCTCCTCCTAGTAGGAGTAGGACTCCCCTCTTTCCTACTCCTACTAGGAGGTGGAAAGGAAGGGGGAGAGGGAGAAGGAAAGGGGGGCGCCGCCCCCCCTCTCCTAGTCCAATTCGGACCAGAGGGGTAGGGGGCGCGTGGCCCACCTTGGCCGCCCCTCTCTCTCTCCACTAGGGCCCATAAGGCCCATTACTTCTCCCGGGGGGTTCCGGTAACCCTCCGGCACTCCGGTTTTCTCCGAAATCACCTGGAACACTTCCGGTGTCCGAATATAGCCGTCAAATATATCGATCTTTATGTCTCGACCATTTTGAGACTCCTCGTCATGTCCGTGATCACATCCTGGACTACGAACAAACTTCGGTACATCAAAATATATAAACTCATAATGAAACTGTCATCGTAACGTTAAGCGTGCGGACCCTACGGGTTCGAGAACAATGTAGACATGACCGAGACACGTCTCTGGTCAATAACCAATAGCGGAACCTGGATGCTCATATTGGCTCCTACATATTCTACGAAGATCTTTATCGGTCAGACCGCATAACAACATACGTTGTTCCCTTTGTCATCGGTATGTTACTTGCCCGTGATTCGATCGTCGGTATCTCAATACCCAGTTCAATCTCGTTACCGGCAAGTCTCTTTACTTGTTTCTGTAATACATCATCTCGCAACTAACTCATTAGTAGAAATGCTTGCAAGGCTTATGTGATGTGTATTACCGAGAGGGCCCAGAGATACCTCTCCGACAATCGGAGTGACAAATCCTAATCTCAAAATACGCCAACCCAACATGTACCTTTGGAGACACCTGTAGAGCTCCTTTACAATCACCCAGTTACATTGTGACGTTTGGTAGCGCACAAAGTGTTCCTCCGGTAAACGGGAGTTGCATAATCTCATAGTCATAGGAACATGTATAAGTCATGAAGAAAGCAATAGCAACATACTAAATGATCGGGTGCTAAGCTAATGGAATGGGTCATGTCAATCACATTATTCTACTAATGATGTGACCCCGTTAATCAAATGACAACACATGTCTATGGTTAGGAAACATAACCATCTTTGATTAATGAGCTAGTCAAGTAGATGCATACTAGTGACGTTTGGTTTGTCTATGTATTCACACAAGTATTATGTTTCCGGTTAATACAATTCTAGGATGAATAATAAACATTTATCATGATATAAGAAAATAAATAATAACTTTATTATTGCCTCTAGGGCATATTTCCTTCATCTTCATAGTCCAAGAGTCTGGCCAAAGGTTATAGTCCGACTGTCCGGACACCCCCTAATCCAGGACTCCCTCAGGGTGCCCCCTTGCCCCCGTATATAAAGGAGGGAGGGGGGAGGTGCGGCCGGCACCTAGGGGTGCGCCTGGAGGAGTCCTACTCCCTGCTTTGTTCGAGAAGGAAAGGGGAAGGGGGAAAGAGGAAAGGGGGCGCCGCCCCCCCTTCCTTGTCCTATTCGGACTAGGGGGGAGGGGGCGTGCGGCCTTCCCTAGCCGGCCCTCCTCTTCTCCCTTAGGGCCCATGTAGGCCCATTAACCCCCAGGGGGGGTCCGGTAACCCCCCGGTACTCCGGTAAAATCCCGATTTCACCCAGAAGGATTCCGATATCCAAATATAGGCTTCCAATATATCAATATTTATGTCTCGACCATTTCGAGACTCCTCGTCATGTCCGTGATCACATCTGGGACTCCTAACAACCTTCGGTACATCAAAACATATAAAATCATAATGAAACTATCATCGTAACGTTAAGCGTGTGGACCCTACGGGTTCGAGAACAATGTAGACATGACGGAGACACGTCTCCGGTCAATAACCAATAGGGGAACCTGGATTCTCATATTGGCTCCCACATATTCTACGAAGATCTTTATCGGCCAGACCGCATAACAAAATACGTTGTTCCCTTTGTCATCGGTATGTTATTTGCCCGAGATTCGACCGTAGGTATCTCAATACCTAGTTCAATCTCGTTACCGGCAAGTCTCTTTACTCATTCCGTAATACATCATCTCACAACTAACTCATTAGTTGCAATGCTTGCAAGGCTTATGTGATGTGCATTAGCGAGAGGGCCGAGAGATACCTCTTCGACAATCGGAGTGACAAATCCTAATCTCGAGATACGCCAACCCAACATGTACCTTTGGAGACACCTGTAGAGCTCCTTTATAATCACCCAGTTACGTTGTGACGTTTGGTAGCACACAAAGTGTTCCTCCGGCAAACGGGAGTTGCATAATATCATAGTCATAGGAACATGTATAAGTCATGAAGAAAGCAATAGCAACATACTAAACGATCGGGTGCTAAGCTAATGGAATGGGTCATGTCAATCACATCATTCTCTTAATGATGTGATCCCGTTAATCAAATGACAACACATGTCTATGGTTAGGAAACACAACCATCTTTGATCAACGAGCTAGTCAAGTAGAGGCATACTAGTGACACTCTCTTTGTCTATGTATTCACACAAGTATTATGTTTCCGGTTAATACAATTCTAGCATGAATAATAAACATTTATCATGATATAAGGAAATAAATAATAACTTTATTATTGCCTCTAGGGCGTATTTCCTTCAGTCTCCCACTTGCACTAGAGTCAATAATCTAGATTACGCAGTAATGATTCTAACACCCATGGAGCCTTGGTGTTGATCATGTTTTGCTCGTGGAAGAGGCTTAGTCAACGGGTCTGCAACATTCAGATCCATATGTATCTTGCAAATCTCTATGTCTCCCACCTAGACTAGATCCCGGATGGAATTGAAGCGTCTCTTGATGTGCTTGGTTCTCTTGTAAAATCTAGATTCCTTCGCCAAGGCAATTGCACCAGTATTGTCAGAAAAGATTTTCATTGGACCCGATGCACTAGGTATGACACCTAGATCGGATATGAACTCCTTCATCCAGAGTCCTTCGTTTGCTGCTTCCGAAGAAGCTATGTACTCCGCTTCACATGTAGATCCCGCCATGACGCTTTGTTTAGAACTGCACCAACTGACAGCTCCACCGTTTAATGTAAACACGTACCCGGTTTGCAATTTAGAATAATTCGGATCATTGTCAAAGCTTGCATCAACGTAACCATTTACGATGAGCTCTTTGTCACCTCTATATACGAGAAACATATCCTTAGTCCTTTTCAGGTACTTCAGGATGTTCTTGACCGCTATCCAGTGATCCACTCCTGGATTACTTTGGTACCTTCCTGCTAGACTTATAGCAAGGCACACATCAGGTCTGGTACACAACATTGCATACATGATAGAGCCTATGACTGAAGCATGTGGAACACCTTTCATTTTCTCTCTATCATCTGCAGTGGTCCGGCATTGAGTCTTACTCAATTTTACACCTTGTAACACAGGCAAGAATCCTTTCTTTGCTTGATCCATTTTGAAAATTTTCAAAACTTTGTCAAGGTATGTGCTTTGTGAAAGTCCAATTAAGCGTCTTGATCTATCTCTATAGATCTTAATGCCTAATATGTAAGCAGCTTCATGTGACACCCCAAAATTTTGGCCTTGTTTTAATAAATTAAAATTTTGCCAGGAAATTAAAACTTTTATTTTCTGGGCTCCCTTTTGATTTTTGAACCATTTTCTCTCTTGTTAGTATGGAGTTTTTCCCCAAAGTGAAATTTTTTCAAATATGTTACTGGACTTGTTTAACCTCTCAAGAAAAACTCTTCTTAGTGGAACTAATTACATAATTAATTTGCTTAATCTTTATTTTCTTGAAAAATGGTTGTCCAAGGTTACATGGACGGAGAGCCGCCCAGACCTTCAGCCTCGACGGAGAGCCACCGTTGCGCGGATCCCCAATCATGGCCGAAGCCATCTCCGCCGCGAAGCTCGTCGCCGGCGACTCCGTCCACGTCGGCGACCATGGCGGGTACCCACGAGTTCGTCTCGACCTCCTGAGCACACCCGTTCGCTCAGATCACCGAGGGACGCCTCCGTTCGCCGGCGAGCCTCGCCGGAGCTCCGCCTCTGTTCGGTCGGAGGAGGCGATGCGCGCGTGGACTGGTCAAACCTGACCAGTGGGCCAGGCGGGCCCACTGTCAGTGACCCAACGCCAGTCCACGCAGGCGTAAGTGGAAACGTATTTCCAAAGTACGTGTTCGACGTGTAAAACTCGAAACATTTTCTTTTCTCTTTCTGTTTTATTTAAAAACCAAAAATTTGACTAAACTTTGACTGGCTATATCTTTTTAAATAAAACTCCAAAGGAGTTGATTCTTTTTCCTACCTTCCTCAAATTTTGTCTAGTTTATTTTAAGATTTATTTCAAAAAAATTCAGACAACTTTTTGGTACAGTTTTTGAAACTATAAATTAATTAAAAAATATTTTAAATAGGATTTTGGAGAGAGAGAAGAACACTTGCAAAAGTTTTGGAGAGCACCTCACCCCTCCACAACTTGAAGGCAAGCATTATGAACCCCTGAATAATATTTTTGGTGTGTTAGTTGACAAGTTTATAGCACCATCATATTTCGGAAAACTTGTTATTTCATGTGATATGATCATTTGCATGGATGCATATTAGTGATTTCCCTTGCTGTTGGAAATGGACATGCTTGTGATAGTGATCATCCTCGTATGCCTTTCGTGCCTGCCGGAAGGAAAAAGGGAAAGTCTCTGTCTTGGGTAGGCCCGAGCTTGTCCCTAGTTCCTCGTCGAGACGAGCGTGTCTGGCATGGCATGAGGGGTATGATGAGTGGTGATTCTGTCTGTTGGATGAAATATTTTTGTTATACATGTCATGCAGGGAAATTTATAAACCTCCTGAGTCAACTGTAGATCGAGTCCTGTTCCAGTAACCCCATACTTGCCTCGTACTACCACTTGTCCCTGCCGCAAGTAGGGTACGGTTCAGTAAGTCGTCAACCCCTTTCAAGCATACACTGTACAGAGAGGCCACAGTGGAAGATACCGGTTGTAGCTGGTAGTCATGCCACCTGGTCCGGGGGCATGGGTGTTTCCGGTTGGGACCGAGAGGGGAGGCCACCCCTTAGAGCGCGCGATATAAATTTGATCCCATGCTACGCGAGGTTGTAGCCTCCCCACTTAGTGTTTTGCTTAACAAGTGTCGTGGGTGATTCCAGACACCGGTGAGTTAAGCTGGTGTGTGCAAGTTAGGTGTGTTTTCAACTAAAAGGCCGTAGACGGAATTAGTCCCGATGGACTAAAAGAATCCATTACTCGTGGATAAAGAGTACACCCTCTGCAGAGTTTAAACCTATTCGAATAGCCGTGTCCATGGTTAAGGATTACAGTCTGGGATGGGTCAAGGGTTGGTCTTAGTGTCGGTCTTCAGAGGAGAAGATTGTTGAACCAGAACTTGGAATGTGACTTGGGAATTGTGAAGAATATGATTACTATTATTATTATGGACTAACCATTATATCATTGAGTATACCTGGGACGGTTCTACCTCCTGGATATTCATTGTGATTATTTATTCTATAAGCCCTTTATGTGGTGTCGCTGAGACGCCTGACTGTGGCATTGCTTGTTATTTATTGACTTTATAAGCCCTTTATGTGGTGTCGCTGAGACGCCCGACTGTGGCATTGCTTTTTATTTATTTACTTTATAAGCCCTTTATGTGGTGTCGCTGAGACGCCCGACTGTGGCATTGCTTGTTATTTATTACTTTATAAGCCCTTTATGTGGTGTCGCGGAGACGCCCGACTGTGGCATTGCTTGCTATTTATTTACTTTATAAGCCCTTTATGTGGTGTCGCTAAGACGCCCGACTGTGGCATTGCTTGTTATTTATTTACTTTATAAGCCCTTTATGTGGTGTCGCGGAGACGCCCGAGTGTGACATTGCTTGTTATTTATTTACTCTATAAGCCCATTATGTGGTGTCGCACAAACGCCCGACTGCGGCATTTTATTCCCACTCCATTATTGCTTATTCATGTTGCATTTAAATAACCTGCTTGCATAATGTATGTTTTATTTATGACTGACGATGTGATCATAGAATAATTCAGTGCATGATTATCAATTATATTATTCCAGTGTTCATAATGTTTGCGAGTACATTCAAAGTACTCACTGGCTTGTCCCTGGCTATTGTCTTGGCCAGATTTCTGCATGGAGAGGAGCGTTGCGATGACAGCCCCGGAAACTAAGCTACGGTGATAGCAGCCTCGCGAAGATAGGAGTTGACCTGGTCAGTTGTTCCTGTGGGAAATGGAGTCCCATAGACACTGATGACTCACAAACCGCTTCCGCCATCAACCACTAGAAACCATTTGTTGTACTCACAGGCCAGAATGGTCTTGTACTACATATTTTGTATTTTTGCTTGGAATTTCTGTATCAAGTTGGTGCCTCATCAGCTAACAGTAATCCTGGGGCTGGTGAGCACAACGGCCAATCTCTGGAAATTAATACCCGGAAAATCGGTCGGGACAAACTTGGTATCAGAGCCAGGATGACCATTGGCTAATCCTATCTTAGCCAGGTCAATAAACTTATGCAAACCAACCCTCCAGACCTCAGCCAAACCCCGGCCAAGCTTCTCATGTAAGATAGCCACATAGTGACCCGACACCTTTTGGCAGTCGGTGCCCAACCTACCAGCCTAGCCGTCGATCACGCGCCAGTGACCGGGCCCTAAATAGTCTTTTTTTCTCACAAGCGTGCGAAGGAAGACTCCGTCCCCTTTTCCTATAAAAAGGGCACGCTAGCCCCAACCCAGCACAACACAGCCGCTACCCCAAACCGAGCCATAATGCCTGGCCCCGTCGTGCACAATGAGACCACAGCAACCAACCTTGGAGGCTTTGTGACCATACTCGCAAACCTCACCCGTCGTGCCTATGCATTAGAAGAGCCCCCAGAATATGTTGTGTACCAAGGACCCATGAGCGGTGAGAGCCATCAATTCTGGGCCACTGTACACATCTATGGTAGGGGTCTAGCGCCCGAGCGCCCCTACAGGTTCACCGGAAGGAAAACTTCCTTTGAGCCACAAGTCATCCAACTAGCTGCTCGAGAAGCTATAGTTCATCTCCGGCACTTGTCGCCCAAAGTTAACTGTTGCTCGTTCCACTACTACCCCAGACGTGAAGGGTATGGTAGACCACCCCAAGTTGCCAACGGAGATCACGAGACAGATACTGCATTGTTACACCTGGTGCGCTATGTAGGAGCACTAGAGGAACTGTTCGATCAAATCACCATTGATCTGATCGCAGCTCGTGGAGAGCTGGTTCGTTGAGCCCCGGCGAGAGAAGAGAACGAGCCCAACGCCGAAAACCCAGTCGTGCTGTTTGGACACCCGATCGAGTCCTTGAGGTCTGCCCCAGCCGTCGGCCAAGGTACTCTGATGACCCCAGAAGTGCTTCGTCGCCTCTTGGGAACACACTCCAACGGGGTTGTGGCCAACAATCCCCGAGATGGTCATCATCGCTACCCCGAGCCTGCAGCCCCTCAACCCACTCCATCTAATTCCGACGGTGAGACCCATGGAGAAGCCTCGACATCCACAAGGCATGCCCGCTTGGATGTAAACGAGGTAGAATAAGTCACTCGAGTAGTGTCGAGTCTCAGTGTATTCCCCGCTTGGTAATCGTGTGACTATAAACGCCGCCTGTTGTCATGCCTCTGTTTTAATTAGTAGCTTTGCATGGATATGCCAGCATGCGGTATAAAATTTCTACCCTAGACATAGTTTCCAAAAACCTCCCGGATAACCCCCACAGTGATACGTCACTTTAGTGAGATGTGTGTATCTGTGGCTTTGACCCCGATCCTTGGAGCTGAACTGGCAAATTCATTATCTTTCACCACGGCAAAACAACCCAGCTCCAGTGCTATAAGAAGGCCACCGCGTGACCTTGCCAAGCACCCCTCACCTTGTGCTCCATCCTCACAACCATTTCTTGCCATGCCGAGCCCTAGTATTTATATGAGAACTCCAGATGCAACCCCGGGTAGTTTTGTCAAAATATTGTGGGATTTTACCTGCAGTAACATGGGCGCTACCCAGCCACCCCAGTACGAGCTGTTCAAATCAAGAATCACCCCTTCCACCTCGAGATATTGGGCAGCAGTACACATCCCTCCCATAAACTCAAACCAGGACCCAACGGAGGTCTCCTTCGTAGGGAAATCTATGCCGACCCCGCATATGGCCGTAGAAGCTGCTGCATACGGAGCGCTTGCTCGCCTTCGATTCACGGTACCCTATGCCAGCGAACGAGGGTATTAGTACTTCCCGAGCCGTGCAGCACCCGGAGGAGTAACATCTTTTCCCGGTGGACGAATTGAGAGAGACCCAGTCCTGGCCAACCTTGTCCAGTACGTCATCGCTCAAGAAAGTTTAACCCAACTTGTGATGGGTTATCTCCAGATCCTCGCGGATTTAAATCTTCAGATCGCCATCGGCAGATCACTATGGCCCGACCAGGAGAGACGCATTCATCGACTGGTCAATCCACTTTCCCCGATAGAAGAGGAGTGTATCCCAGTACCAGAGACATTTTCTAGGTACCCCGTCCAGTTACCGTTTTCATTATAGACGTCACTGCTGTGTTTATTATTGCAACATTTATTTATAAGTTGTAACTTATGCGTGGTACCCCGAGTTTGCGCAGGAAGCCAATCTTGTAGTTTCTATTAATGTGAGTGGTTCTGTTGCGGTTTGACTCTAAGGTATTACAGTTTTCTCTCGCAAATAATTCTGGAGTGAGATTTCCTTTTCCTGAGTTGTTGCATCTGCACCTTCTCACGACGTGGATTATTTTATTTCACGCAACACCACGGCAACAGACTCACAACCATAATCATTCAAACACATACACTGTTTGCAAAACTTTGCAACGGTGTTACATCTAACTAAGCACCCCGAACAACAGTTAGCACCCGGCACAACCCACCTACTCCTCGTGATCACCACCACCGCGGAGAGTCAACACCCGAGCAGCAACATCGCGGCGATCATCGAGGATCATCGCGCACAGGAGCACGGAGAGCCCCAACAGTGTCGCCAGCCCTCCGCATATCAGGATCGCGAACCAGTCCGGCATCGCCTCCGCCATTTGAGCCTCACCCGAGCTTCTGTAAACAGAAATGGAGGAGGAAGAAGGAGAAGGAGAAGTGAGGCCAGGTGTGAGGAAGAAGAGAGGAACACCATGGCCGTTTTATAGCTCGAGCTCGGTGTACGGTGGGTGAAGTCCACCAACGCCGCTCGTTGCCCGATCGCCGGTGTTCGGAGACGAATCCGCGAGCAGTGCCGACAACACGCTGACCCGCGAGGTGAGTGCACGCTACCCCGGCAGCTAACACGCCGCGCACTACCGCGGTACGGCCTAGATGCCCTACGCGCTAAACGTCGCCAGTGGAGAAAGCGCGGGAAAGTGCGCGGGAGAGAGGAAGAAGAAAGAGCCGGAGGAAGAAGAAGAGACTGACAGATGACCCCGGGTCCACCTGTCAGCCAGAGGGAGCACTGTGCTCTCGGGTACGACCAGCGTATATTTAGGTTTAGAATTTATTCTAAATTTACCGCGTCCGACGTAGAAATCACTCGTTTTTATTTTAAAAAAACCGTAAAATTTTCCACGCAGCACCAGTGTCCACACTGTGGTTTTGCACCACTTATTGCCCTCTCACTGTAGCCACATTTTATTGCATATAATTTTTCTTAAAACAGCTTTTAACAAATCTCGAGGACGAGATTTTTCTTAAGGTGGGTAGTGTTGTGACACCCCAAAATTTTGGCCTTGTTTTAATAAATTAAAATTTTGCCAGGAAATTAAAACTTTTATTTTCTGGGCTCCCTTTTGATTTTTGAACCATTTTACAACTTCTCCAAACCCAAGTCAAAACAGGATTGAAGGTATGATGAATGAACCTAGAGACATAAAACTGCTTAGGGGTATATGGTTTGTCAGAGCCATGCCAAGACCAAACATCCTTCAAATCAGAATCCCTCTCATGATTCAACATAAGAGATTTCAAAACCAAGAGCTCATTGTGAGCCTGCTCTGAAAGAGGAAGATGGAACCAAGAGGTCAGATCTATGGCAGAAAATCCATCCTTGACTGTGACCAGAGCATCTCTAACAAAAGAGAATAACCTAGGAAATCTGTGATGTAAAGGCAAAACCGAATTTCCAAGCTGCCATTTATCCTGCCAGAAAAGAGCAGTGTCCCCTGCATTGACCTTAACCCATGTAACTTCTCTGAATTGATCCAAGAATTTAAGGACATCCTTCCACCAGAAAGATCCACATGGTGCTGTTCCTTGTGGGACAAGTTCATGATAATATGAATTCCAAATGAGGTGAACCCAAGGAACATCAGCCTTGTTGAGGAACTTATTCACATGTTTCAATAGTAGGGCCACATTCTGAATACCAAGGTCAAGAATACCTAGCCCACCTTTGTTTTTGGGTCTGCAAATCAAATCCCAAGCAGCTAGAGAGGGAGCAGGTTCTTGCCTGTTTTTCCTCCACAAACACTGCCTCTGAATCCTCTGTAACTGCTTCAAAATACCAGGAGCAATGAGCAAACTGCAAAGGAAGAAAATTGGCAAAGAGGATAAAGCAGAGTTCAAGTACTGCAGTCTTCCTCCCTGAGCAAGAAAAGATGAGCTAGCAGACATTCTCCTCTCCATAGAAGTAACCAAAGGCAGCACATGAGCCATAGAAGGCTTGGTAGTTCCAACAGGCAGACCAAGGTATGTAAATGGCATCTTGCCCACTTGAAAACCAAAGAGAGTTGCCAATCTCTGTGTTTCCACCTGGGAAACATTTATTGGTATCATGGAAGACTTATGGTAATTAACCTCCAAGCCAGTGGACTGAGAGAAAACCAGTAGCATTTCCTTAAGAGCCAAGAGTTGAGCTCCATCAGCAGGTACCACAATCAAGGTGTCATCAGCATACTGCACAATTGGATAGTCCTTGTCATGACAGGGAATAGGTAGATTAATCTCTCCTCTAGTGTGCATATCATTTACCACAGATTGCAAGAGATCTGCAGCAAGAACAAAAAGGAGGGGGGAAACTGGGTCCCCTTGCCTGACACCTGTTTTACAAACACATTTTTTCCCAGGCACCCCATTAAGCGGAACAGATGAAACCCCAGAGGATAAAAGAGTCTTGACCCAACCAATCCATTTGCCATTAAAGCCCTTGTGCCTCATGATTTGATAGATAGCTTCATGCTCAATGGAATCAAAGGCCTTCTCAAAGTCAAGCTTAAGAATTAAAATTGGCCTCTTGGACTGGTGACACTGATGCAAATATTCCAAAGTCCACCCAATGCAGTCTTGGATGGTCCTAGACTTAATGAAACCATACTGGTTCTTGTGGATGCACTGCATTATCAACTCCTGAAATCGATTAGCCATCATTTTGGAGAGAAACTTAATGCCCATGCCAGTCAAAGAAATAGGCCTATAATCCCCAACCACTTCAGGTGAAAGTTTCTTAGGAATCAAGGTGATAAATGACTCATTGATGTTTTCCAAGGTAGCATTGCCATCATAAAACTCCTGAGCTAAAGCATAGAACTCCTGCTTAATAATATGCCAACACTTCTTGAAGAAATATCCATTGAACCCATCTGGCCCAGGGGCCTTATCAATTGGCATGTGTTTGACCACCAAGTCCATTTCCTCAATTGTAAATGGTTTTGTTAAGACCTCCAGGCCAGGCACATGAGTAAGCAGGACAGACAGATCAAAACCCATGACAATGCCTCTTGAAACTCCCATCCTACCTTTAAAGGCACTCCAAATCATTCCTTCCATTTGAGAGTGCTCTGAAATAACAGCACCATCAGGCTGTTTCAGACTAGCAATAGAGTTTCTTCTAAACCTCTCAGTAGCCATTGCATGGAAGAATTTGGTGTTCTCCTCACCCACTTTGATGGATCTCATAGTACATCTTTTCTTCCAATACAAGAACTGAAGATGCAACAATTTTTCCAAATGCAACTTGACAATTTTCCTGAAGTTAAATTCCTGTCTAAAAAGAGGCCTGATTTCCTCCAAGTTATCCAGCAGTAAAATGACCTTGTTGCAGTTAGAGATGAGCAACTTCATTTTGCACAAATTGGTTTGCCACCTTTTTAGATCCTGCCTGAGAGTTTTCAACTTGTCAGCAATGATGGCAGAGGAGTGTAACTTGTTAGATGGTTTACTCCAAGAGTTCTGCACACACTCTAGAAACACATCCATGTGCACCCAGTAGTTCTCAAATCTGAAGATGTTACATTTAGGAATTGAGGTTTTAATAACTACAACACAAGGCACATGGTCTGAAGCAGTTCTAGCTAGAGGTAGAGCTTCAGTAAATGGATAAACAGATATCCAGTTAGTGGAGGTAAAAAACCAATCCAGCTGCTCCAACAATGGAGAATCTTGCATGTTAGACCAAGTGTAAGACCTTCCTTTAAGCGGCAACTCAAGCAGACCCAGATGCCCAATAATCTCATTGAAGATAAAAATGTCATTCACATCCCCTCCTGGTAAGTTTCTGTTTTTAGAGGATCTGATGAAGTTAAAATCTCCAATGATTAGCCAATTATCATCAATTGGAATATGCAAGTTATATAACCAGGACACAAAGTTGTCCCTGGCTTCCCCCTGGCATGTCCCATACACAGACACTAGAGACCACTGCTCATTATTTTGTTTAGAGGTAAAACACACCACAACCGCAAAGGATTGTAATTCCACCAGCACCCCAGACAACACAGCCGAATTCCAGACCACCAGGATCCCCCCAGAAGCACCCACAGATGGCGCAAAAGCAAAAGTATCAAATTGCCTAGGGCAAAAGGCCCGAATTTCCCTTATATCAAAAGTTTCACATTTAGTTTCCTGGAAACAAGCCACAACACATTGGCTTTCCTCAATTTTTTGCTTAACGACACGCTTACGAGCTGGTGCATTGAGCCCTCTCACATTCCAGCATAGCACACTCCAATTCTTGCAGTTATAATTACTCATAATAACCATATAGCAGATGGTAGCAAAAGAGTACTACATAATAGTACCACAGCATATGAAATTCCAGCAAGCAAGAAGGTTTGAAGCCTAAATTATTACAAAGCTTTAAAAAGACCAAAATAGGCCACAGCAAGGCCATCATAAGGGCATGGCAGCCCCCATAGTTCCGAAGAGAACTGAACATCTCCACCAGACGTGTTGTCAGCCGCAGGATTAGCCATAAGCTTATCCAGTGTAAGTTGATCATCTGGAATCTGCAGGTCTCTGCCAATATCTTGAATCACCCTGATCGGCGTTGGAGGGGGCACATCAGAGGAAGACCCTGGGCGTGACGATTCAGATGGAGGAGCGATGAGTGGCTTGCAACGAGGCTTCTTCTTCCTTGGCTGCTGCTGAAGCTCCTGAAAAACAGGTTTAAAGCCATCCCTCTTGACTGAGCCACGCGTACATCGACGAACTTCAGTATCCACAATTGGCGTTGGAGCCCGGGTCTTGCGTTGTCTCGACTTCTTCTTGTCACATTGAACAGAAAAAGAGAAGACCCCATCAGAGACGGTTGAGTCCACAGGTGCAGAGACAGAGAAAGTAGAGTCCACAGGAGCAGAAGCAGAGCTATCCAAAATTGCCGGTTCAGGAAAGAGGGCTCGCGCAACTGGCCTGGTCTTACTGGCAATTGGCCCCTCAATGAGCTGCAAATGAGAGACAGGCTGAACGTCATCAAAAGCAAGATTCCAGTTCCTCTTAGACAGAATGATTGGTTGCAAGTCCACCAACGGCATCTGCACGGGGACCTCAAAAATAGGACAGCACTTCAGTAAAGACTCGAAAGTGCGCTTCCATGCCAACTCCGGTGGCAGAACAGGCCCATAGACAACCTTGACAGATGCAATGACAATGCGGTCATATTGAAGCACAGGCGGCTGATATGGCACAATGGCCCAATCATTAACATTAATAACCTGCTCAGGAGAATCCACCAACTGAACCTCAGACTCCGACTGCTCCATGGAATTGTCGATAACGATCGACTCTTGATCCTGAACCACTGGCTATGGGTTAAGCTCCTCATCTTGACCAACCTGATCATCACCCAGTGCTCATGACCCCAATTATCTGGGTCAACCTGATTGTGCATTGGAGGGGGAACAGGGGGGAGGTCATTCCATCCAATGGCAGGGTATGGAGGAAGCACAAAATTATGATTATCAGGCATCAGAGCACCCGTCATAGGATGGGGTTTGCCATCAATGGGCATTGGGTCTTCATCTTCAGGCATTTGGTCCGCAAAGTTTGCACCTAGGATATAGCAAGGTGCAGTCCAAGAAACTTTTGCACCCCCATAAGCAGCATAATCCATGAACACCACATCTCGAGGGACTAGTATATCTTCAGGAAAAGAGGCAAAAACAATGGTTCTAACCATATATGGGTCATCTTGAATCCAGTGCTGAAACTTTCCAAAAGTGTTGACAGCAGCACGGATATTACTTTTCATTGCTTCTCCTTTGCCAACATATCCAGGAAACCCACATAACCCAATCTTAATCGTAGAGCACCACTTCCCAAAATCAACTTACGAGCAGTAGCAGATACTGCAACACAGCATAGGGGAAAACATTTGTTAGCCAGCAACACAATATAAAGATATATATTTTCTGCGAGGAACATAAACCAATATAAGAGGAACCAACTAAAATTAAATGGATAATATATGCTTGAAAGAAGCAAGTTGCAAATAAGCTGCACAAATGAACAGAAGAATACATTTGGGCTTACAGTAAACAAAAATGCAATGATAAGCTGCCAATCTATAGAATCAAGTTAGTCAATATATAAGTGTCTCATGACTACCAAAACTGCCATGCATAGACAAATAACTCTACTTTTTCATGTGACTGGATAAATAGCGCTCTGCTTTTCATGCGTAACAAAAACTCTAATTGCAAGTCAAGCTTTGGGAATTCAAATCATGGCACCCTTCCACGCACATAGGAATACAACCACCAACGTTCCATGCACAAAGGAACAACAGGGATTCAGAAAAAGGAACACAAAATATATAGATTTACACTCCACTAAAAACAAGATCTCTGAAATAATTCCAGGAAATGGACATTGCAGGTTCTAGATGATGCTAAATTGCTTCTTAATTCTTACTGATGTCTCTCAAAATTAAATTCACCTTCCGTACTTAAATAGGTGTCCTTAAACTAATAGAAGCAGAGGAAGGCATGAAACTAACCATAAATCTTACGGGTGGAGATCAGCATAGCTGTTTAGGGCTGAGGCACTCCACACTGTTAGGAATGACACCGAGGAGGTCCTCTTTGCCATATCCACCAACCAAT